>OX411880.1:20823991-22317981 GCA_948293265.1 Cheilosia impressa | reverse complement strand
AAAATTGAGAATGACATTGAGCGAATTGGTCGGACTTGATCGTAGGGCTCCTGTGATTCCAATTCCAGCTGTTCTTTGGACTCTACTTAATTTTGGGCCGTTTGCTGATACGACTCATAGCGAACTAAGTTCCACATAAACTCTTATGTGACAGTTTATGCCCTAGAAAAAGTAGCCCATAAGTATTTAACTAGAACTTAAATCGTTAAGAGTGAGCAAACGGCCCTTAGTGATGTTATAGGCTTTGCTTAAGGCGGGCCACCATACCAGTGACCCGTAAGTGAGGATTGAACGTACTACTGCTGTGTACATCCAACGAACCATCTTTGGTTGAAGACCCCACTTCTTGCCGAAAGTGTTACTACAAGCGTAGAAGGCTATACTTGCCTTCTTCACCCGGTGTTCGGTTATTGAACAGTAACTTTTTGTGGATGCAGTGCTACCTGGTGAGCCTCGTGTGTAGAGGCGTCTTCTCACATGCGGAAAAGCCATTTACCCAAAAATGCGCCTCGTCGCTAACTATGGTTTTTCGCCCAAAATTAAGGTCCTCTTTCAAAAATACATAGAACCAGATAGCGAGCGAGCAACGTTGTTCATCGTCATTCACTTTGAGCACCTGGTTGGAGTTAGATCTTGTACGAGTGTAGGCCCAAGTCCCGTCTCCAAGTAGAAGTCTGCGAAAGGTTGACTTCTTGTGCACGTCGAAGAGTTGAGTTGAGTTGAGTTCCTGTACACTTTCATGGACCGCTGCAATGTTTTCAGCCGATCTGGCATTCCTTTGATGTACGGGTGTTGGCTGATTGTTTACCGAACTGGTTGTTTGAAATTTGATCACCAAACGTTGCAAAGTCGACTTTGAAGAGCCATCCATCGCGTCTGCAGCAAAGTGGGCACAAAGTTTGTCCTGAGGAACACTTTTGATAAAAAAGTTTCATCATTTGGACGTGCAGCTCATACGTGTGACTTGTCGTACTGATTTGGCATCAGTGAGGGAATAAAATTCAACCGATTTTGACAGATCGACCGGTTCCAATTGAAAAACACTTTAGAAATAGGGACGAAGATCTTCGGGTGACTTTTTGCTGAAATAGTTCCTCCTTATCCATTATCTCAATTGTATCATGACTTTTCTTTATGATTGCTGTTGCATCAGCCCATCTGCCAGACTTCGAAACGTAAGAAAAAAATGAGCAAATAGTTGACGCAACAGGTCCGTAGTGACCCGAGGCCTAGCTTCTCACAACCATCCGTTTTGTGTGGGTTTTTCATTTTTGGGACAATTTTATACCGAGTCCGAGCGTCTAATTGAGAAGCTCTTTCATGCCAGTTAAACTCTCGGTGTCCATTCGCTCTACATGTCCCAGTCATCTTAGACGAATGATACGTCGCTGTACAGCTCGTAGAGTTCGCTGTTAAATCTCCTCCTCCAGAGCCCGTCAACGCAAACGGGACCAGAAATCACACGAAGAATTTTGCGTTCGAAACGACCAAGGAGCTCTTCATCCGACTTTGATAGGGTCCATGCTTCTGCACCATAAGGCAGGACTGGGATGATGAGGGTCTTATATGGATTCCCCTTAGTATTTCTCGACAGGGCCTTACTAATCAATTGCCTTCTTAGACCAAAGTAACAGCGGTTGGCAAGTGTGATTCTTCGCTTGATTTCTGAGGTGGTGTCATTTTCAGAGTTAATAGCGGAGCCGAGGTAGACAGAGTCCCGAACTACCTCAAAGTTAAAGCTGTCTATCGTGACGTTCTGTCTGATTCGTGGATGCTGTGTGTCCCTTCTTGTTGCCAGCATATATTTGTTTTGCCCTCAATTACCACTAAAACCATTTTTGCCGCTTTTGTGCTGATACTTGCAAACGCACCAGTGACAGCTCGCTGTGTTCTTTTGATGGTTTACCATGATTTATACCGCGGCAAAGTCGATAAGACTGAACCCTTTTTCAGTGGAGGTACGAGAACTTAAGACCACGCTATTTGTCGTCCCTTCTTATCTTAACTTTTAGTTCTCCAAACGCGGTCTAACCGCAATATCTCGGGTGTTGCCTACAGGTTTCATGGAAACACTCTTCATTTCTTACTATCCTTTCACTATCCTTTGACCAAATGTTCTGTATTGAAAGATGCGCGACAGTATTAAGGTTCGTGGTGGTTACGAAGTTGTTCGTTGATTCTTGTTCTCTAGTTATTCTTCAATCGTCAATTTAATAACCGCAAAAAAAAGTTGTTGTTATCGATTATTCAGTGTGCACAATGACTGACGAGGACTACGTCCCATTACCATTTTGAAAAATTAACTACTTAACAGGATTCCTACAAGTTAGTATTTTCGCAGTGCGTTGGACTTCTTAACAATTTTTGTTATTATGGTTGCGATATGACGGCTCATATGTCATAATCCATTTTCGTTATGACCGCGCCATTCATTTCTCTCTCCGACACTCAGTGGCACTGCACACATGGACAAAATATGGTGATTTGTTAAAACTGATGTCCAATTCACACCAATTTAAACCTATTTTCCAAATCGAACGAAAACCACAATCGAATTTTTTTCTAATATTTTATGAAAAAAAAGCCGCATGAGTCTGTCGATTAGGTTTGAAAATAATTCAAAATTATTCAGCCTGCTAGTTTTCAGTAGTAAAGCTTAGTATCCTGCTCGCGCTTAATTTTAGCGTCCCTAGTCTCCACTTCGTTTCTCCACACCAAAGATAAATGCTCGCTAAATTATTATTACACACCATATAGATGGGACAAAAACTATTTCTTCATGACAGTAATCAGTAAATATAATTTTTACAATTTTCGAATTTCAAACTTCAAAGACATCGCCGTATTTGAATCGTTCCAAAACAATGGGTATAAGAAAAATTTCAAGAAGATAAAATCAATGCTGCAGCAGCTCAAAAAATGCCAGTAATAGCAAGCTGAAGAAGACACTGTTCTTCGTGTCCCATAAATTCCTATTTGCAAAAAAAGGCAAAAAGGCTGATTTGCAAAAGACCTAAGATTATTTGAAGCTTAAAAAAACTAGTTTTCCATTAACATTGTAAAAGGTTTTTTTGGCTTTGCGTTCTTTCTTTTCTTCTCTTTCTCGATCAAATTTCTCTCTGCGGTTTCCTTCAAACAAATATCCATAGTAAACGCAACACAAACTTCTTCCTCCGCTTTTTATGTCAAAATTTATCTTCGATTTAATGTACCGGACATTTATTTCGCGAGCTAAATGAGTGGAGAGTTTTTCATCGACCCATCTACATGAAGTTAAGAATTTAGCGTGCGAACATGATACTGCTTTGCTTAACATGCATCGCTAAATTTTATCTTTGTAGACATTTTTGTGCGGTAGATAAAATTTAGCGCGAGCAGGATACTTAGCTTAAGCCTAGTATGCTGTTGCAGGAAAGCTAAAATCAAGCGCCTCTCCAATGTTTCTCTCCACCACTTCGCTTACGGCCATATTATTCACTACCTTTAATCCGGGTTAAACGTTACACCTTGGTTTAAGTGAGTTTAACCCAAAACTTAAACCCAAGTCCATAATATTCAGCCGTTTAACCCGAGAATAAAGAAATTTTTTTAAACTTGACAGCGTTTAATCCGATCGGAGCAAAGATTAAAAAAAAATGGATTTCATTCATGAAATGGAGAGTTGATAGTAAATCAACGTCGTCCTCGATTTCGATGTGGTGGATTTTCGGTAATATATCCGACTGAATAATGTCCCTTTCTGAAAGCTACATACATGATTCTACTAATGCACTAAAAACTAAAATAGGCACACTACAAATTAAATCAATTTCCAAGTGTCAAATAACAAAACACACATCCATTATTTGTGAATTTTGACATTACGTGGGTTTAAAACGGATTAAAGTGTTTTAAATCCGCATTTAAATTCAGCGGGTTTAAAAAATGCGGATTAATGATCGGGTGTAAAATAAACTTAAACCTGAGTTACACCCGGAGTGAATAATATGGCCGTTAATGTTCGCTTAATTTTGAAAGTGTAAGTTCCGTAAAAAAAAGAACTGTGTTGGAGATTAACTTCGAGATTTAAAAAAATGTTTGTAAATCCCGCATAAATCTCGGGATCTGTCATACAAAAGTTAATCTCATGAAAAGGGAGATTAGAAATAAATCTCGCTTATCAACCAGGTTTGCATGTACAGTCCGGTTTGTGAACACACTCGAGATGTCAAAAATACAAAGCAAACAGAGCTGTCTTTGACATTGTGTCAAAAAGAAAAGAAAACAATTATTTATTTCTGAGAGACTTCTCCTAGCCAATGCAACCATCCAAACTTTAATTTTATTTTGCAAAATTAAATTTTAAGCCTATAATATTTTAAGATTTCTGGAACTCGTGCTTTATTACTTTTAACTTTTGAATTGTTTAATTTTTTTCTAATTATCACAATTTCGGGTTGTTAGATTTTTTTTTTTTTTGTGGAAACACCTCAGGATTTATTTGTAATCTCTTTCCCTAAATCTCGCTATTAGTGTCCAAATGTAGTATAAATTTGATTGACTTGCTACTCTGATCTGTCAAAATTTAGCTTTAATACGCTTACTTAAATTCTGTAGAGATTTTTCGTACAGTGGCTAACAAATTTAGCTTGAACTGCGAGCAACATACTAGGCTTTAAAACTTAAATATATGTTAAAAATAATAAAACCATTCGAAGACCGGAATTATTGTTGTATAGGTATGCATATGGGACGTCAAATCGTAACCAAATTAACCGTTGTCTGCAAGTCGAACGCACTGCAGTTTGTTTTGGTATATTACAGAGCAACATCTTAAAATACGAAATTTATTCGAATGTGGAAACATTTTTTGATATGAAACACTAGTCAATATTTTTTGTGTTATTATTGGTGTTGTATATTTTTATACATCTATAACATCTGGTTTGGAAGTTCCAAGATATTTGCTTTATTTCTAAGGTTTCTTTTGTAGTTGGACTGTTTTGTAAATATTTCCTTCATTTTTCTCTCTGTTTGAGTTGTAGATAAGTTCCAATGATGTAAACATTGCACTTCACGATTTCTCAAATTTCAGTTTTTTTATTTAAATTTATTTGATATACATATTCTTTTTTCACTAAAGTATTTCATTTATTTGGAGTTGAAGCCGAGGTGTATAACTATGAAAATGACACAAATAAATGAGAGCGACACCTGTCACATGAAATTGAACGCACAAAAGCGATTGTCAATGGTGATGATCAAGGACGTAAAGCGATGATTTTCATTGTCAACTGTCATCTATTACCTTAGCCAATTCCACCCCAGGATACTTTAGCACCGATTACACGGCCATTTTTTTTCGTCATTTAAATGGCCCTCTGGCGTCAAAATCGGGTCACAAAGACGTCACTTAAATGTCGTTGTGTGTGATCGCCATTTTTTGGGATAACATTTTCGGCGTCATTTAAATGACTAGGGAAATGGCAGACCAAATGACATGATTTTTGTGCCTTTAAAATGACGGAAAAAAATGACCTTGTGATCGCTCTTTAAGGACTCCTAGGACAAATGACCAAACTTTTTGGCTGTTGCGCCATTTAAATGCCAGCCTCAAAAAAATTACTGTACACGATATTCATGGCATGCCATTTTCTATGCAAATGACAAATGACGCAGCATTTAATACGATATCTGTGTTTCAATTGGTGTTTTTCTCGTGGCGAAAGGACGTATCGCATGTATGTGGCTGCTATTTCGGTAAAAATTAATAAACTGGTTTTTGTTGTGGTTGTGTATCTATTGTGTTGTTCGGTATTAAGATAATGGAATACGACAGTGAAGAAAATTCGGACTATTCCGTCAACTATGTTGTAAATTTGAATACACAAAGTACCTACGACAAAGTCCAAAAAATTTGTCAAAACACAGAAAGGACTGAATCGGGGCAGAAAAATTGGCCATTCATTGAGCGACGAAGAAGAATCGTTTGATTGCGGCGGTGCAAAAGCAACGCGCGCTTTGGGATAGCTCAGTTCCACAATACAAACTGCAGCATGTCAAAACCGATTGCTGTTGTACTCCATTTTTTATTTATTGTAATAATTTTTCTTTTCACTGTTATTTTTAAAAAAATCGTAGCACACGTATTCGTCTTAGCCGAGAAAAAAACACTCAATGACAGTAGCTATATTTTTCTCATCGATCATTACCGTCTGATCACAAAACAGATAAATGACGCAGAATCGAAATAATACGAAAGGTGACATTTGTCATTTTTTCGCTTGTTATTTAATGGCATCCCAACGCGCAGTGTCCGTCATTTAATTTTGGGACAAAAATTACTTTGATGGTCCTTTCGTGTGATCGCCATTTTTCACAAATGACCAATGACGAATCGTAGCTTGAAAATGGCCGCGTTCCACTGCCCGCTAGATGACTAGCGGCATGTCAAATGATTATGTGATAATGATTATGAAACATAGAAAACATAGAAAGACTACTTCTAGATTCGCTCTTTTGTTAGAAAGCAGAATTATTTTCTTCGAAAACGTCATTAGGCCAAGAATGATGTCCAAAGAAGATTCAGCGTACCTATTTTACTGAAATTCAATTTGGTAAGTTAATCACGACTTTGCCTTCTTGTTTGGAAAAGTGCCGCGCAGATACATAGTAAGTGAACGACCGTCTTCTTCTTATTTTTTTAAAGGAATTGCGACATTAGGTTCGATCGATATAAATCGATCAAAATCGCACAAAGTCTATACACGTACTCATCAAAAATGACAGATAAAGAGAAAATTTTGTAAAATAACGAGTAACGAGTCGGTCCTATCTTGGCTCGAACAAGCTAACAGAATTTCAACCGGCAAGTGCCGATAAATATGTCAAATGCACAAAGTTACCAAGAAACAAACTCAAAATCCGTCTTAAAAATCAATTGCACAGAATAATAAAATCTGTAAAAATAAAAAAAATTTCGGTGGTGGTCGGTCGAATGTTCTCCTAGACCTAGATCGTTTCATTTGTTGCAAAAAGGTTAGTTATATATTTATTTCTGATATGGATTAGATGTCAAAGATGAAAGTGACTCAAAGTAGCTCGAAGTCTATCCGCGTATATTTTCAGCTCTCTGATGTCGTTCTCCATTGGACAAAAAGAATTCAAAAGAATTCTGTTCCATTGGCACAAAAATACTCTTCTGGTGATTCTGAGAAGAGAATTTCGCTTCTCGATTTGAAGTCAGAATCCACTCGAGAAGCACTCACACAAGTGCAATTTATGCATTTATTACAAGTTATCTGACAGCAGCCGTAGATTATTTTTTGGCATTTCACCTATACTTTGCTGGATTCTGTCAGAAGCAGTTTTGCTGTTCCATTGGATTTCCGAATGAGTGGATCCCCGAGTGAAACCAATGGAAAACGACATGAGAGAGTTTTGCTCAATTTTTTGAGTTTGACAGATTTGTAGTGTTTGGTTTTTGGCTGGGGAAAGTACGCGAATAGACCAATTGTTGCATTGGAAGCGATTTCTAAATTCGCGGTACGTCTGGCAATAATTTTTCTATTTGCATTTTTATAATTTTCGAGTGACAGATTCAATAAGTCCGCATATACGTATACCCAGCTGTCAAATATTTAGCGGAGCGAAGAGTTTTGTCCCCCAAATACGTCGTTGATCATAATTTTTGTTAGCAAAACAGTTCCACAGACATTTTGTTTGCAAAACAGTTCCACAGACATTTTGTTTGCAACACAGTTTCACAGACATTTTGTTTGGTCATTGAATTGGCGTTCCAACGTTTCAGCAGATGAATGGGCCTGAGCATTTTCTTAGACAGACATCTTTAAACTAAGATTCTTGTCATGATAAACCCACGAACCATAAGCCGATGTAAGAGACGTCCTCTCAGTAGCCGAGTATGATATCTCTTCTCTATCCGCCCCGTCGTCGGTGGATGATCAAGAATCGGTGACAAAAGGGGCCAGAGTAATGGATTCTCCATTTCAACTTGAGTCCATAGACGGGACCTACCACCATTGTCATTAAAAAGGAAGTCTAGTGTCTGGCAGCCTTTCAGTTTGTTTTGACGGATCGTAAAATGTATCTCATTCGACCATGCACTTAAATTAAATTGCAAGTGAAATTCGGACTGTAATGAGGTTTGTTTTCCGCCGTCGCGTCGGCTTAGACATCTCATTCAGCATTTGAATCTAAAAGTGCACGTAGCCAGATTTTACGTCAAACTTACTGGGGAAACGCACAAAAGAGCCGATGGGTAACTGCTCGCTAAATATTCGGTTACGTCATGTGCCAGTTCATTAGTGCAGCGCAAATGTGGCACAGATACACCGAAGATTGCAACAAATGAGTGCTGTATTGCCATTCGGACTGTGAACTCATTTGCTAATTAACAACAATTAATTGAGCGCTCAGACTCAGAAGAGTTGGCGGCACTGATATTTCAATTCAAGCTGCATGCAGCTTCTCTGCGTGTTGTTTTCTCGAAATCTCTGGGACATTTTAAATTCTTTGTTAGACTGGCTGCCACAATCTTGTGCTTGCCGCTGTGTTTCCTTCTCTTTTCGATAACGATTATATCAACGATATAATTATGCAGATTGATAAGGCACAAACACACAGCCATAACAAGGGTGTTTGAGTCATGTTCATTTGTGTGAATGTACAGCAAGATTGTACACGACGGTGCCAACTTTTGTGAAGCTGTTCACAGTCCGAATTCACGTGTCGACAATTGTTGCCCCTTTATTTTGACCTCACTAATTTATCCAACCCATTCAGCGAGAGAGAGACAGCGAAACTAATTTGCTGTAAAGTCTAAAGTGTCATAATCAAATTGACGTATTGCTACAGCAATGGCAATCATTAATAGGAACGTTCACTCGCTCGCTTCCATGCAACAATAAGTCTGGTCTCGAACGGGGCACTCGGCAGACAATTCAATATCAATTGTCTTCGGTACGTAGTCGGTAGTCGGTAGTCGGTAGTCGTTGTCGGGTCAGTCGGCGGGGCATTCAGCCAGAGGAATCGGTGCGATCACAGTGAAATTGTCGTATTAGTTGAGTATCCATTGATTAAATTTATTCCGAGTGTCGTCTTGCCGGGTTTTTTTTTGTCCGTACTTGTACCGAGGCGATGTCAGCAGCAGAAATGTGCGCCAACCGATGTACGTATGGGTTAATTGTGCAAAACACTTTTAGGTTATGTAGATGCGGGGAATGGATTATTTACCACAGAAAAAGTGACAGATAAGGTGGATGGTTTTTTGTGTGGTTCTGTCCCAAATGTGTGTTTGCTTTGTTTACATTCGCGTGTGCATGTGACTTGTCCGGATTTAGGTGGTTTTCTCTCGCTGTGACAGCCAACATTTACCAAGAATAAGCAATCACTTCCATCCAATCAATAAATACTCGAGAATATATTTCCAATTATTGCCCCATGCCAAAGGTGGCTGACCCAAAGCCTGTTGTTGGTGTGCGCGCTCTATGTACGATTGAGATCATGCCAGTGGACGGGAATTGAGATACACTTTCGTCTGGGATATGTTGACACGATAATTGTTTGTGCGGCTAATTGGTATTCGAATCAGCAATTCAAAGTGACAAAGTGCATCCGGCATGTAATAGTTTAATGATTTTTTGGAATTCGCTCACGCACGAGCTAGAAGGACGCAAGAAAAGCTGTTTGTCATGATAACACAGTCGACCAGTTGTATAGGGGACTGAAGTATGCAAGCAAACTAGGTGGCGCTTTCCTCGAGACATTCATTAAATCAGTTGTATGCTAGTGGAAATCTTTCGAATCATTCTGCCATGCAAAACTCTATATTTGTTCTAACACACAAGGCAAGTAAACAAGTTGGGAAAAAAAAACACCACCGCTTGTCGTAAACATGCTGCGAATTGTCGTGAGAAGAATACTCGTCCAGCCGAGTGTGGGCACGCAATTTCCACGCGTCATGTTGTTCGGCTGATGACAGAATCGGAAAAATATTTTGTGACAAATCGCAGGGCGGGAGAGGCCTGATAACTGATAAGCAGTTTTTTTTATTTATATACGTGCATAGAATACGTTGGTTTTCTTAAACATCGAGCTCCGGTTTTTGTTAAATATTTGAGCTTCTTCTTGATATTTGCTCTATTTGTGGGTCTATTCAGTATGTCTGGACTTTGTGCTGCGAGGAAACAATTCCATCATGTCATCAAATGATGAAAACTGAGTCGAGAGTATTCTTTTGGAAAAATGCGGCCAATGCGTCAAAACACTGTTTATTCTCCGGGATACAAGTGCAACTGAAGGTCCATAATAGTATAGGGTCATATTTACGGACCCAGTCGCAGACTACTTTAGTTGCAAATGAATTCCTTTACCAGTGGTCGGTAGGCCAGCTTGGAGTTGCACGCAAGAAGATTTAATTTGCCAGCAAGTTCATTTGAGAATCCCAGTCGAAAATTGTACAAGGTGGGCCAAAAGAAGTCATCCGGTGTTGTTTGGCTCTAATATGATATCGGCCAAATGGGCGCCGTCACAATTGATTGCCATACGGGCTCGTTTTATGGCATCTTCATCACTTTGGCGAGAACTTCGGACGGCAGATTCTCGCACTCATGTCGAATGTTGTCCTTGAGGGCTTCTAGGGTCTCGGGCTTGTTCACGTGAACACGCGACTTCAAAAAACCCCACAAAAAAAGTCAGGAACGGTTAAATCGGGCGATCTTGCGGGCCAGTGGAAATCGCCAAAACGAGAAATGAGGCGACCCGGGAACGCCGCCTTCAGAATATCGGTTGTGGCTAGCGCAGTGTGTGCCGTAGCTCCGTCCTGTTGGAACCACATGTCCTCCAGTCCTAATTCGTCCAATTGCGGCGGAAAAAACTCGGTTAACATGGCACCGTCCACTGTTGTCGTTTGACCAGCGGCGTTCTCGAAAAAAAATGTCCCCATGACTCCTCCGCACCATGCAGTAACTTTGAGCGGGTGTAATGGCTCATCGTGCATTACTCGTGGATTTTCGGTGCCCCATAAGCGATAGTACCCGCTGAGGTGGAAATGAGCCTCATCGCTCATTATGATTTTGGTCGAAAAATCGTCCACTTCGTCCTCGAGATTGAGGATGGCTTGGGCGTAGGTTACACGCGTTTAGCGGTCGACAGGCAGCAGCTGATGCACGGACTGGACTTTGTACACATGCGCAAGTCTTTGACCATAATTCGCCTTGGGGACGACGGGCTGCTCGACAGCTCGACATCCTCGTCAACAGGGGCGATATTCTCGGCACAACGGGCGCTCCGGGCCGGCCACTCCTGGCAACGTCTCGTGTGGTCCCATACTCTTCAAGGTTGGTGGCCAAACGGCGCAGTGTCGGACGGCCGTGGAATCGGCGACGGAATTCGCGCTGCGCCAACACTACAGACGAATTGTTACGCAAAAAAATAGACACGATTATTCCGCGTTCTTGGGGAGTGTATCGCTCCATGGCTTGTTCACTTGTATTCTACATCTGCCTAGTCCACAAATGTCAAAACAGATTAGACATTGGCGGCCATTTGCAAAAATAACAGCATCCAATAGGGTGATCTCTTTTGGCCCACCTCGTACTTCTATCGGTCTTTACGCGGATGAACAAAATGCGAACTTTGTGAACGCAGGGAATATTCCATTCGTCGAAGGGAATGGTTGAGCGAAGCTAAAAGCAAAGTTTTATATTGGCCTGTGAATAAACATAAATAATTAGTTGGTTCGTTGACCCTACCTCTAGTCACTTAATTCACAACCATTGGTTTGATGTCATGGAAGGGACCTACAATTTTGTGCCGCGTCCGAGCGGCTGAAAATAAGAAAGCTCTTTAATGACAGTTATACTCTCGAATGTTTGTCAGGCATTCGAGTGAGGTGGCCCATTGGAAAGAACCCTTAAATGTTATTTGTGATTTTCCGCGGATTGAACCTGATAATGACATCCCTCGCTCAGTAGTACAGTACACGTATCACGACTATTTTCTTATTTTTTCTTTCTAAGGATGTAGTTTTAAGATCTAATGCATCCAATGACTTTTTAGTGAATCCAGCCGTCACTTCAGATTTGGAGGACCATGATCCAAACAACTTTTTATTCTAACAAAACAAGTGTGAACAGCTAACTAAACAAATATTATACATAAATAAATAAATAAATATTTAGCGCAACAGATTAATGTAGGTACCCCCAGGCCTAACTACAAAAAACATATTGCTAATGGCCGCGCACCAATGCTCTTGCTTTTATGAGAATATCGGTAGCTGTTCACTTGTTTTGTGTTTCGTATTGAATTCGCTTGGCTTGTGTTGAGGGTTTGATTAAATTGTGATCGCAGTATTAAAATATAAATTACGGAAATACGTAGGTGCTACAACCAAGTAAAATATAGAAACATGCATAATTGGTAAATAATGAATAAAAAAACATACAAATCCTACATTAGTTCTCACCCCTTTGAGAGGGCATACTACACGCAAATTTGTAATGAAAGTAAACTTGGTTATTTCAAGTTTATTTTGTTTTCCGCTGTAAAACTGTAGCGCTCTGTATTTTTGGAACACGCGTGAAGTTGGCTACTAGCAGTCCATATACGCTGTGAAAGAAAATCCTCGGTACACACAAATATACCGAAATCATTCCAATGCAAATTCGCTTATCGAAATGGACTATTCATTTTGAACATCTTTCAATCCACAATTGGTCCGCACTCGACCAACTACCAAAATAAGAATATGTTGAAGCTTCCGCAAAGTTCATTGCATTGAAGAATCGCTTTGACGTCGACTCATGTGACATTGAACTCTTTGATCAGTTTACATTTTTAAACAAATATGTAACCGTTGAAAAGATTCAATCATGGGAAGAAAACAGTGTTGCAACTGCAAACGATGTGTGGAATGTTTTCAACATTTTGAAAAAAGAAACATTCCTTACAATTATATACTTAAGATCGTTGCATACATTCTTTGTTTACCAGGTACTTCAGCCACCGTTGAGAGAGTGTTCTCTTTAATAAATGAAATATGGACCACTGATAAAAGCCGGTTGAGCATTGCAACTTTAAAAGACCTTCTGTACGTCAGGTACAATATAAAAATGTCATGCCTTGAGTTCTTCGAATTTTTAAAAGGCAACCCAAAAATGCTTGAAGAAATAGGATCTGATGGAAAATATACCTTTGAAAAACGTGACAATAATAACTAAAACATTTACAGCCTTATTTATAAACGTATTATAGAGAGTGTATAAAGTTATGCACGCTCTCTAATGCCTCTAAACGCAAAAACCTTATTTATAAAAATATTTCAACATTGTACAGAGCTTGTATAAGCTAAACGCACTTGAACGTTGTTTAGAGCTTGTATAGAGGTGGAATAGTCGAAATGTCCTTTTGACTTAAATAATTTGTCACATTTTATTTTAAATGAAATCAAAAATAAATTCAATGTATCGACGTTTTTATTTTCAATTTAGATTCTGCAAGTATCCTCGATAATTTGGCCTAGAAATATGGGCAGACATGAGATATTTTTAATCGCTATATATATTTTTTTTAATTTGATAAGACTACCGGCTCATGGAGTCCCAAATATCCCGTCTTTTTCTTTTTACTTTTCCATTTTTTTTATTTTTATTTGTATTTGAATTTGCATTTCCCACAAGCTGCTTAGGTTTTTTTTTATCATTTCGGACAGATAAATGTAATAGATTTCTCTTTTTCAGTACTTTTTTTGACACAAGCCCTGTATAACTAGTATGCGTGGAAAAATGTTTTATAAATAAGAATGTCTGGAAGGGTGTATAAGGGCTGTATAAATTCTTATACTCTGCATAACTATACAGGTGTATAAGCGTGTTTAGCAAATTCTAATAAATAAGGCTGTTAGTCTTTTAATAATATATTAAATAGTATATACATAGCTATTTAATAATGTATTAAAAATATAAAGATATGACTTTTAAAAATTTTATTTCTGTGTACCGAAATTGGCTTTGGAAAAAGTGGTCACCCTAATAATAAGTCAATGATTCCACCTCTATACAGGCTCTGAACAAAGTCCAAGAGCTTTTAGCTTACACAAGCTCTATACAACGTTGAAATTTGTTTATAAATAAGGTTTATGCGTTTTGAGGCATTTTGGAGCGTGCATAACTTTATACTTAGTCCTGCCATAAGTTCTGTTACAAATACAAAGCGCTGTAGAAAAAAAACGAGTTAACATATCGTATTGAAAATAGTTTTGTTTATTAGCTTACATTATTGGCAATAGAATAAAAATAATTTCACTCAAAATGGACGTAGTGGCCATTGGGCTATAGCGGCACGTACGGTTTCAATAGAGATCGTGGACGCTGCTCTGGTCAATGCTGCTCTAAGACTTTCCAAATTTCTGTGGGGAGTCTTACAGGCCATGTTTTCAAGTTCTGACCACAAACCATAATCCAGTGGATTCAGATCTGGACTCCCCGAGGGCCAAACTTCTGCTGCTATAAAGCCAGAAATATTGAGCCTGAGCCACTCCTGCGTGGTTTTGGCCTTATGCGCTGGAGCAGAGTCTTGTTGGAAGATCCACCTGTTTCCGCCAAAAAAGAGTATTGGTCAAACCTTTCACAACGCCCTCTAGCACGTCTTCTTGGTAAACCTTTGCCCCAGTTTTTACGCCTTTTTCGCAGAAATGGAGGGATGTGACACCTTGATGGGATACCAGCCACTGCAGAAGTCGTTTGCATCTTTCCAGCCTAATTTTTTTCAATTGAGGAGTTAGGAGATGTCCCGTGGACCGATGATAGGCTTTCATGTGAAGATCATCCCGAATCGACCTTGCCATGGATCTGGTTGATATATCCAATTCCTTGGACATGATCTTTTGTTTCCTAAGTGGATTTCTCCGAATTCGTTCACGCACTGCCTTTACTACCGCACTTGTACGAACGCCGCGAGGGCGACCACTTCTTGACCTGTCGTCCACTCCAGACAATTCGCAAAAACGACCAATAGCCCGATAAACAAAAATTCTCGATATGCCGAGTGGTTTTAGCAACTTAAAAATTTGGCCAGCATTCTTCCCGCACTTATGCAACGCAATTACCGCGACTCGATTTTCTTTAACGCCCCACTCCATGTTAATAGATCGCAAGCTGAGACCAAACTGGCAAGTTTTCTTTACTAATCAATGCATGTGTTCCGAAAAAAAAGTTAACGGTGCAATTCCCACAAGAAGTTTTTAACGATAAGCGCTGGAAAATGTGTAACAGAACTTATGGCAGGACTAGGTACACTCTTTATAATACATTTATAAATAAGGCTGTCAATATCCTTCACTTAACAATTTTTTTTTCTGAGTTTACCACTGTCAATTGCTAAATGACAAGACAAACCCCCAACTAACTGAAACATAAAAACCACTCTGTGTCTGTTCTTTTTTTGTTTCCTCCTTGCTTTCGGTTGACAAGAATTTAACTTTGAATGAGTTCTTTTCGTTAATTTATTCCCTATTCTACTACCTTTACTTTACCTATCAATTATATTGAAAATATATACATGTTGTTGTTGTGATGCAGGTAATGTGGTGGTAGTGAGTTTTAACGATGTTCACTTTGTTCTTAAGCAATAATACTTTTTTTTGTTGTTAAACTAAGCTGTTTTTATTTCGAATCAGAGCTAAATTCCAACATGTTATTTTGACATTTGAAATTGCATTGTATATTGTTCTTGTAAAAAGAAAACTCTCAGATAACATCGTTTGTCTCCTTTTGCCTCCACATTACCTCTTTATTTGTTAAGAATAAGTTTTTCCTTTTCCAAAACAAACTGTAAAAAAGCAACGCAAATGTGCAAAAAAATTTCACAAACTAGTGCAGTGTTAAAAAGGAAAAAAAAAAAACATGAAAAGAATTCTCTATAAAGAATTAAATCAACAAAGAAAAATGAAAATCGTCGAAACTCACTCACACCACCACTACTACTACTTGTCGCGTCGCATCAACAAAACCAAACAAATTAAAGCAAACAGCAAATTCAAAAGTATAACCGGCAATTATTAATCCAAATTTCAGCGAATGGACTTGGCTTAGATGCTGACACTGAGGCTATTACCAGCATACAACCTTCAAATGGATTGGAGCTCAAATCCCAAGGAAGACGATGAAATCAAAAGCGAACCCGAAGATACCAACAGCGAGCCCGACGACGACAGCAATGAGTTGCAAAATATAAACACCGAAGATGCCGTAGCGAAACATTTTGAAGAGTCGCTGCGGCGGCTGGCGCAGCTGCGAAACGGCAACGGTCCCACATCGAATGGCTACCATCCACAGAGTCGGCCGAATGCATTTGTGCCGTATATGCGACTTGATAGCAAGCCGAATGCTCCAGCAGACGCTCTGGGACCACCTCAACTGCGACCTCAAGTTTCGTCGTCCCCGCCGCAGAACAACCATATGCAGATGCCATCAAGCTCACACATGATGCGATTAGCACCGCAACTATCGCCGCCGCCACCATCATTACTCCCAATGCCATTGCCGTCTCCGTATGATGTGGCGAATATTGCCAACATTCTCAAGACCTTTCAGTTCAATCAGTTCACAAATTCCTCAATTATAAAGGAGGAGACCGAGGACGACGATATACCGTCGGCGAGCAATGGCGGGAGCATGGCGCACCCAAATCGCCCGCCAACTATCAGCTTCGGCGGTAGGTGGGGATGTTTGCAGCACCCTTCCATAATCCAGGACGTGATCAAGACGGAACCCTATGACATGTCGACCAAAGGAAAAAAGTCTACGAAAGCCTCTACAACGACAGAAAAGAAACAGAAGCGCGGCGGTAAGGGGGGATGTGTGCAGAAGAAAGGAAAACAGGACGGTCCCCCGGTACTAGCCATCCAAGCAGAGGTTGACATCGAGGCGGAACTGCCTTGCACCTCGATAAAGCAGCGACCGCCAGCCAAGCCGAGGAAAAGGCCACCGGCTAAGTCCAAAACCGACACTGCTAAGAAGAAAAGTGAGCCAGCCAAGCCGATGGGTGACCCAGCCACCATAAATAGTGACGCAACCCATATGAACACTGACCCAGCCACACTGAACAGTGATCCAGCAAAACCGGACAGCAAGGAAGCAGATCCAAACACTGACCCAGTCCAACCGAAGAGTGGTCCAGCTAAAGCGAGGCCCAAGAGAAATCCGGCCAAACGGAAGAGACCACCGGCCAAGCCACGAACTAACGGCACCGCAACCGCGATAGAGAAGCCAGTTCGCGTGCTAAAGCAATCCAATCGAACGACCAAGCGAAAGACAAACTACTGCGAGGCCTCGTCCGATGAAGAGCCACGGACTGTCTTTAATTCGAGAAGCAGAAGCACCTTCAAGCCAATACAACCGCCGGTGCCGCCCATTGCTCTGCCAGTACCCGTAGACGGGGTGAAGGAGGAGCCAGTCGAAATCAAAACTGAGCCCGACGATGTGGAGATCAAAACAGAACCCGTCGACCAGGAAACCAAGACCGAACCCATGGACCTGGAGATCAAAACAGAGCTCGACGACGTGGAAATCAAAACAGAGCCCGACGACCAGGAAACCAAGACCGAACCCATGGACCTGGAGATCAAAAAAGAACTGCTACTAATAGAAGAGATTAAAGAAGAGATGGACGAGGAGATCAAGGACGAGCCATTGTCGCAACCAGCAAGCCCATCAGCATCGCTGCCCTCAACATCAGCGGACAGCAAGCCGAAACGAGTTCGCAATCCGGCCGCAATGGCTGCGGCGGCAAGAAACAAAACCAAACTTCACCCGCTTACGAAAAACGAACAAACAATGATGAACAAGCTGATAGAGTCGAAGGAGCCGTTCCTGCAGAACCTTCCGTGCTTGAAGCTCGCCTCAAGGATCAGCAAATGCCGCGAGTGTCGGTGTGCTTCCCTGCGTAGCGACAGTGTATTCTGTCGCTTCTTTGATTTTCGTCGTCTGCGGTACAGAGAAAACGCCATCCTGGTAGTTGATGGCTTCTCGGATCCGAACAAAGACCCAGGTCCCTCCGACATTAGCCTGTGGATGCCAGCGCCGGCGCCAAAAGACATCGACATGGATGTCTGTCGGTTTATCCTGATGCATGTCGGCGATCAGTTCTGCCGCATTTGGCGAGAGGAGCTTACCGCAATCGACGAGCACGTATCCCTGAATAAGACAATCGCTTGGAAGAAGGTGGTCAAGGGAGTGCGCGAGATTTGTGATGTCTGCGAAACGACGCTGTTCAACTTCCACTGGACCTGCAGCAAGTGTGGGTTTGGTGTGTGCATCGATTGCTACAAGGACAGGAAGAGGAAGCGCATCAAAAAGACCGACAAACCGTCGAGAGGTTTCGACGACTACGGCTGGCAAACGTGTACAATAAGAGAGACCCACGAGATGAGCGCGCTAATGTTGACGCAGATAATTCCAGGAAACTCGTTGAACTTTCTCGCGCATCGCTTGCACGAGGTCTGCAGGTTGTGGAAGATCCCCCAGCGGTGCTGTTGTCCGTTGAATGCAAGCATACAGACGGTGGAGTTCGAGCAGCGAATGGTCGACATCTCGAATAAGATCATGAGGGACGCGTATCTGCGGTTCTACAGTCGGGAGTGTGAGGTGAAGTATCGCGACAAGATCAAAAGGCTGGATCCAAAAGACGTGTACGAAAACATGGAGATAATGTATGCGGAGACGGAGTTAATAGAAGAAGCGAAGGCAGCCGGCACTCTTCCAGTTATTTTGGCCACGACCTTAAAGCATCTGAAGCTTACGCCAAAGAGTGATGCGTTCTCAAGCAGCGACACCCTCGAAGTAGAAGATGCGGTGACGAAAGAGTATAACGAGTACAAAACTCGACCGCGACCGCAGCGGTATCTGCCGCAGAAGGTGATGACGTCGCGCCTCTCTCGTCACATGTTTCCGGGCATCGATCACGATTGGCTGTGCTACGGCAAGCTGCTGAGACTCCTCGATGCGCAGAACAGCCGAAACGTGTTGATGTTTCAAGAGGTGTGGAAGCGTGGTCAGCCCGTTATGGTATCCGAGCTGTGTAAATTCCTCAACATCAGCCTGTGGCATCCGGAGGCATTCTGCCGTGACTTTGGCGAGAAGAAGAATGATCTCATCAACTGTATGACCGGCAACCTGGTGCCGAATCAACCAATGAAACTCTTCTGGGAGGGCTTCCAGTGCGTGAGCAAGCGACTGCTGGACGCCCAAGGACAGCCGATGTTGCTAAAGCTCAAGGACTGGCCACCGGGAGACGACTTTGCGGAGATCCTGCCCACCCGCTTCGCAGACCTTATGAGCGCCCTGCCCCTGCCAGAGTATACGCTGCGCACGGGCACCCTAAACATCGCCAGTCGCCTGCCAAACATTTTTGTTCCGCCAGATTTGGGACCGAAAATGTACAACGCCTACGGCTCTGCTCTGCACCCAGACAAGGGCACCACCAACCTCCACCTGGACATATCAGATGCTGTCAACATCATGGTATACGTGGGCATCCCCACAGACGCCTCCGCCAAGGAGCAAATCAAGGCAGCTATGCGGGCGATCGACGGCGGAGGCTGTGATATCGTAACACGACGGCGAGCCCGCGAACCAGGAGTAATGCCCGGCGCATTGTGGCACATCTACTCGGCCCGAGATGCCGACAAAATTCGAGACCTCCTCAACCGGGTGACGATAGAGCGCGGCTTCCGCCTAGAGCCCGATCACGATCCAATTCACGATCAAAACTGGTACTTGGACAACGAGTTGCGCGAGCGACTCTACGACGACTACGGCGTGGAGGGTTTCCCCATCGTCCAGTGTCTTGGCGATGCCGTTTTCATACCCGCCGGAGCTCCGCATCAGGTGCGTAACCTGCACAACTGCATAAAAGTGGCCGAGGACTTTGTTTCGCCCGAGAACATTGAACACTGCTTCCATCTGTCGCAACAGTTTCGGAAGCTCTCCATGTCGCACACAAACCACGAGGACAAGCTGCAGATAAGAAATGTAATTTATCACGCTGTTAAGGATACTACGTCCTACCTGACGTACCTCCTCAATCGGCAACTGTAAGACTAGTTTCTAAGTGAAGTTTTTTTTTTTCTTCTTTCCTGCGCAATCAATTAGGATGCGTTCTTTTTATATCGTGAAGTAAAACTATTTTTTGTTTTCTTTTTTTTTTTTGTCAGTATGTCGTACAGCCCAAGTGTGATAGAAATGAAAAAAGTATTTTTATTTTTGATTCGGTGTATTGCCCTGCGAAGGCATTGGATCGTAAATATTCAATTATGTATGATGGCATAACAGAAGCGAAGCAAATTTTCTAGATAATTAAGGAAATAAAACAGCAAATCTGATGTAAAAATAATGCTCAAGGTGTTTCATTGGAATTCATAGCAAGCCGAAGGAGAGGATTGCCCGCAGTGGGTTTGTATATGGGGGAGGTCGGAACTCGCAACTTGTTGGGGATTGGTTGTCACAGGCTTTATCCAGTCGATGATGGAGATCGTTTGGAAATTTCTTTGAAAGTGGCAGCAGGTGTAACTAGTTGGATGGTGCAACCTATCGCACCATTGAAATAGAGCCCATTCATAAATGCAATATTGCGCAAGATGTGCTAAGCAGAGAGTTCACAAATGCATGAATTGCGTTCACTGCTAAAGCCCGTGTGACACTTCATTTTTTTTTTGCATTTTTTCACACTTTTTAAATGAAACTAGAGCAGTACGAAACATTAGAACGGAAATTCCCGATAGGAGTGAGTGCGTGCACACCAACCTCATTAATGTAGATACGTCAAGAAAAATGCATTAGTCAAATCACATTTTTCAGCTGCTGGCAGCTTTTTTCTGACATTTCAAGATTATTTGAAAATAAATTCGTTTCAAAATTTGCGGTTGCTTTGCAAACAATTGCTACCCCGTAATTTCGTAATACACTTTTGGTCTCTTTTACACACCGCTGACTTTTCAGCCAGTGACGTTTATTCAAAGGTGCGCAGGTGTTCCCTGCACACCCTATCCAAATCTATTATTATAGTGCACTGAACTTAAGTTCATTATGAAACACATTTCTGTTTTTGGAAAAAAATTGTATTTTAACAAGTACATATCTGTAAATGAATAGTTGATTTCAACATAAGATGTTGAAAAAATTGTATCGAACCAAAATCCAAAACTCCCTGTATCGATAATTCCAATTCACATTCAACCCAACTTGGTGGTAATGAAACTCACACATCGGGGTGTTCATCTCGCTTTAGGGCACCGTGGACAGGCAAAATTGCATACAAAAAAAAGACAAAATAAAAAAAACAAAAACCCTTTTCCCACAGAAATCTACCTGGCTTGGTGTTCTCCTACATCGAGCGCACCTCGTTGCAGTTCGCACTTGTAATTTCATTTTCGTTTTCGTTCCACCCTGACAAAATAGTGTTGGAAGTTGGAACTTGGAAGTTCTTTTGTGCTTTGTGCCTACTGGTACTGTGTGCAGGAACAAAAACAAGCACAATGCAAGATCATACAAGATGCAACATACAACAGCGAACAGCTAGAGCGAAAGTCGTATTTCGACCCTAGTGCTTTATTCTCCTGTAGTGTGGTGCGCTATAATTTGCAGAACCTGAAAGCGCAAGCTGAAATTTTGTATAATTTTTCATTCCCACTCGGTCCTCGGATGGGTAAATATGGAATAGAGGTCGGTTGCTCGAATATTTGAAATCGCAACTGCTTTAACTGAAAAGCTACTTGCGAAACCATTTTCACAGCTGTGTTCAGCTGATAAATTGGGAATACGTTATTTATTATGTTAGGCCAACACTACCTTCTCCAAATTTTAATAAATATTTTATTAGGAACTTTAATGAAAGAAAATATGAATTCAAGCTTTGGTTGTGTGGTTGCCATTCTACAAGCAGAGTATTCATCGTCCTCGTAGGGTCCTGGAATAGAACAAAAAATTCACTATCTTACTACGGTAAAAAATATAATGAACACCCTACTAAAAGCACCACGGAACGTCCTGTTTTCAGCATTAAAAAAATTAGGAAAAAATATAGTGTCATACGGGCTTAAAGCAGAGAATTCATAAATGTAGTAGATTTTGATCTACTGCAATCGTGCAGATATAAGAGCAGGGCTGTAGCTAGAGTCGAATTTGAGGTAGGGCAACATTGGTTACAGCTTACAGGTAGGGCCTCGAAGCACGGACTCCTAAATCAATCACCAGGTACATATATCATTGACCTCTTAGGACAGTGATGTACATTCAATAGCTATTCGTAGACAAATAATTTCTGTGACGGAGCATGTTCATGGATCTAAGAACTACAAGGTGGGCCAAAAGAAGTCATCCGGTGTTGTTTGGCTCTAATATGATATCGGCCAAATGGGCGCCGTCACAATTGATTGCCATACGGGCTCGTTTTATGGCATCTTCATCACTTTGGCGAGAACTTCGGGCGGCAGATTCTCGCACTCATGTCGAATGTTGTCCTTGAGGGCTTCTAGGGTCTCGGGCTTGTTCACGTGAACACGCGACTTCAAAAAACCCCACAAAAATAAGTCTGGAATGGTTAAATCGGGAGATCTTGCGGGCCAGTTCAAATCGCCAAAACGAGAGATGGGGCGACCCGGGAACACCGCCTTCAAAATATCGGTTGTGGCTCGCGCAGTGTGTGCCGTAGCTCCGTCCTGTTGGAACCACATGTCCTCCAGTCCTAATTCGTCCAATTGCGGCAGGAAAAACTCGGTTAACATGGCACCGTCCACTGTTGTCGTTTGACCAGCGGCGTTCTCGAAAAAAATGGCCCGATAACTCCTCCAGCGTAAACAGCGCACCATGCAGTAACTTTGAGCGGGTGTAATGGCTCCTCGTGCATTACTCGTGGATTTTCGGTGCCCCAGAAGCGATAGTTTTGCTTGTTCTCGTACCCGCTGAGGTGCAAATGAACCTCATCGCTCATTATGATTTTGTTTGAAAAATAGTCCACTTCGTCCTCGAGATTGAGGATGGCTTGGGCGTAGGTTACACGCGTTTGGCGGTCGACAGGCAGGAGGAGGCGGAATCGAGTCCTGTCTCATTTTTTTTATTTTAAACTGCATTTACACGATCACGCACGCGCATTTTTGCACGAGACGTGAGAGAGAAATCCGTTTTTCCCCAGTCAATGCTAGTAAAGGAGTAAGAATGAGATCACAAATCAGACGCCTAAAGTGTCATGGATGTGATGCCCATAATTATAGGTACGTAAAACGGAAATAAACCCAATTTCCGGAGAATATAATTTCTGTAATCACTTGAAAATATTTCTATTTCTGATTTAAAACATTTGAAATGAGAGCGATTTTAAGTTTCAGTAAATTTAACCAAAAATGCATCAATCAGTTGTACGAAATTTATAAATAATTGTCGGTTCATCACTTCCGGAAGGCATTTTGTTTTATAGGAAAGCGAAATTTCGTGAGCCGTCGCTATAAAAATATCAACATGCATAGCTTTCCCATAATTCCTAACACGTAAACTAGATGGGCGACGAAAAAACGTGTCACGTTTTTTTGCGTGTTAGGTAATGCCGGCCCTTTCAATCACACGGCTATTTAGTATTTAGCATCCCTTTAATTTTCCGTGTTAGGAATGTGTGACTGTGTAAATGCGGCATTACTCCCTAATGTGGTATTCGATTGGGCTTCTTCAGATTTGCTCTCAGATTTCAGATTTCATGTGGCTAATCGAACACAAAAACGTCACTTGCTCCTTTTTTGTTGATATTTGTGCGACTGCAATACGTGTAGCCTTCGACACTTTTCTTAGCGTTTTCCATTCACTGGTTAAATTTTATATGAAAACATTCAAAACTCTCGCCCAGATTGATTTCTAAACATTTGTACATAAATAATTAATAAAAATAGATCCACCCGATGCAATGCGTTTCTTTGCAGTTGAAAAATTTCACTAAAATGTAAACAAACTTCACTAGTTGTCAAACTCAAACGCACGTGTATTGGTAAATCTGAAGCAACTCTGAGAAAATATTCAGATTCGGAAAAGTGCTCTGAAATCTGAAAAAGATTGCTTTTTTTTGTACCAAACGAACATAAAAATTGCTCTGAGAGCAAAAAAAGTGCTCTGAGAGCGCCCAATCGAATACCACATAAGTGTACTCGCCTTCGGATTGTTTGTCATTTTGTTTTGTGTTTGACAAGCGATAATATTAAAAGGACAAAAAGAGCTGCACACAACATAAATTTGGATATACATTACGGGGACTGCACAGTTGCTTAAAATTATTTACAAATCGTTTTAAAACTTCCGATGCATCGCGATCCAGATGGTCAATCGGCAACCTAAGGTTCGTTCTAAACGTTTTATGTAAAGCATTTCGATTACGTAGGTAAGTAGCCATTTATTATTTGAAAAAATCGAAAAACAGTCACCGCGTTGTATGCAGAGTTATTGGCAAATTCATCGAGTTTTACTTTTGGGAGTTGTATCCCACTTAAGTGAGACAAATTCGATTTGGACTTGGTCCCACTTAAATTTGACGTAAGTTCCAAAAGTAAAAAGAGGGACTTATGTCCCTGCGTCGTTCTTTTACCATCCTGACCAGGCTCACACATCTGATATCTATTGCATAAAAAAAGTGAAATCTAGGGAATTAAAAAACTGCGTATGCAACCATCATATTCTTCCGATTAACCCACTTGGCTATGTTTTCTGGTTTCCAACCCTGTGGTCGATCTGTTACTGCGTGCGGCCACATATCTATCAATTGCAATAAGAAGAGTGAGGTTATACAGGGTGCGGCAAGAAAACTTGCTGATTTTCAAAGGAAATAAAACCAAAAGTAGTGGACATACCGTTACAAAACGAATGTTGTCCTTCAGATGATTTGACGTTCGAGGCCGATCGGTGTAAACGATAGATTTAAGGTAACCCCATAACCCCGGAGCCAAATCAGGTGAGCGGCGCCGGCCACGTAAGGTCGCCCCTCAAGGAGATTAGACGATCGGGGAAATGTTCCCTCAAAAGATCCATCGATGCTCGTGCTATGTGGGCCGTGGCTCCATCTTGTTCAAACCACAGAAATTTGTTTGTCTATTGTAGCAATGACCTCAAGTATGGCTTGTTGACAACGGGAATCCATATTTTTATTTTCCAAGCGATTCATCTGTTGCAACTTGTCATCTTTAAGTGCTTGCAAACAACGATAAAGTTCTCTTAAACGCTTGACTTCAGGAGGAGCAGGTTTCCAAAGATTAGGCACACATCACCAAGGTCCAGTTCATCGAGTTTTGAGATGAAAAATTCTTCAATCATCTAGCGATTGCATTCACCGTAACAGTGCGTTCGTTTTCATCGAATAAGTAAGGACCAATTATCCCTACTCTCGAAACAGCACACCATACGGTGACACGTTCACAATGCATTGGTGTCTGATGAACTTCACGTGGATTGTGATCACTCCAATATCGCCTGCGGAATGTATGTTGAAGCGAGTACGGAAAGAACGTTGAGTAAAAATAATGGAACGACCGTTGGAAAAGTAAGCCTCCCAGGCAAATGCGCGTCCAATTCATGATGTCGACTGACTGCGGCGTAGTTGAAACTTCAGGAAGTCCCCTAAAAAATGAGACACTCTCCACCCACAGCCGACCACTCCCCCCCGCTAGGCGCCAAAAACAAATCAGCAAGTTTTCTTGTCGCACGGAACACGTTCGATTGTGAAGAATCATCTCAAATCAAATGTCATTCAAGCGACGATTTTGCAGGGAAAATTCAAAGGCGAAGATCTTCTCATTCCGCGGACTTCGCTTATTTCGTACAATTTGACATTCGTATTTAAGGGTCTTAGATTTCCCCTGCGTCTCACTTTCGCTATGACCATTAATAAGTCGTATCGCAAGGACAATCCCTGTATGTTTGTGGCATCAATCTTGAAATCCCATGTTTCTCACATGCTCAATTGTATGTGGCTTGCACACGTGTCGGCAAACATCCCGCTTTGCACTTGTTCACGCCCGATAATAGAACAAAAATGTACCATAAAACAATTGAACCAACCAGCGGAATGTTGTCCGACGCGTCAATTATCACCGTTTGATTGAAACACATCGACATTGTTATACTTCACTTCAACTTTTAAATAAAGAACTTGAATTGACCGAATTACATGAGACAGCATGTGCATGCTCGGAATTATTATTTCATTACATCAACCAATTTGGGCGGAACGAAGTTCGCCGGGACAACTAGTGCTTTCTATTTTATTACCAAACGCCATTTGTCGCGTTTTTCCTTTTGTGAATTCGATTGTGCTTATAAGTTTCCTTTAAGAACCCTTTTAATTATTTACTAAACGATTCCTTTTTATTTATTTCAGCTTTCGATTTGAACCGTCTTCACTAACGACAGTTTATTTATTTCGGCAAATATCTTCAAACAATTGCTGCCCATTCGAAGCGCCCAACAAATAATGAAACGTCCTTTTCTATCACAATTCCTGTCGAGCTGGCTACACCACGAAGAGTTACTGCATTGAGGACAATAATTACCCATATTTCGCCTCGCCCCCTTCATCGAAACGGTAACAATGCGCATTCAGATATTCCTACCTTCGATGATGAGCAAAACGAAATACCTAGTACAATCTACATGTGAAAAGAACTAACGACTGGACGACAGCCAGGAGGTTTATACATGCGCTGTTGCTAATTATAAATTGATTTGTATTTCTTAAGATTTTCATGAGTCCTTTGCGGAAAATTGTCAATTATTGTATTCAGCATTTATATACATTCTAAGTACGAACCAAGGCGGCAGCAATCGGTTGTAACCGGCTACACAAAGACTCGCCAAAATGACTGTGGACTTTAACGACTACTTTTGGGTATGTTTGCAAAGCGCGCTATTAAACGGAATTTGTTACAAATGTATTTTTCTGTTTGCAGGGCGAAAAGAACAATGGCTTCGATGTGCTCTATCACAACATGAAATTCGGTGTTGTGGCCAGCAAGGAGCTGTCGGAGTTTTTTCGCGAAAAATCCAACATTGAGGAGCAAAATTCCAAGCTAATGACCAAATTGGCGCATAAAGCTGGTTCGGGAACACTGAACAGTACGTTTGCTCCGGTATGGACTATTTTGCGTACGTCGGCAGAGAAACTTTCCACACTCCACTTGCAAATGGTGCAAAAGCTCACCGAATTGGTAAAAGATGTCGCGAAATATGCCGATGAGCTGCATAAAAAGCATAAGCTCGTCAAGGAGGAGGAATCTCAGACGTTGGAGTGTGTTCAGGCAATGCAATCATCTACGGCGGCTGTGCAAAAATCGAAAGACTTGTACACCACCAAAGTTCTGGAGCTGGAGAAGTTGCGAAAGGACAACGGATCACCGAAAGAAATCGAGAAGGTCGAGGCGAAGCTGAAGAAACTGCAGGACGACTACAAAGTGCTGTTGGACAAGCACAATCCGATTAAGGCAGAGTTCGAACGCAAAATGACACAGACTTGTAGAGTGAGTTGGCTGCTGAGGTCGTCATCGAAGGATAGTCATTTGTATTTTCCTTTTCAGAGATTCCAAGAAATCGAAGAGGTTCATTTGCGGCAAATGAAGGAATTCCTATCGACCTACTTGGAACTGGTGCAGAACAATCACGATATGGTTGGCCAGGTAATATCCAATTTGATGAAATCGCCAGCTTCTTGCTTAGATGGTATTGTATTGTAAGTGATAGGCCCTGTACACTGCGACCAGAAGAGATCTGTTGTGTTGGCCTCTGTTATTTAACCCAGAGAGCTGTTGAGGCTCTTTATAATCCTCTTCTTGGTTCCATATTTCCTATATCAGCAGGACTTAAAAACGCCCCTTGCATATGGATCGCTCTGCCCCTTGCCACAGCAGGGCATTCGCAGAGTATGTGTTCCATTGTCTCCTCCTCTTCTCCACAGAGTCGACAGGAGTCATCGTCGGAAAGTCCCATTTTTTTGAGATGGTATCTTAGTGGCCAGTGACCAGGAAGATAACCCGCAAGGATCCTAAGATCTTCTTTGCTTAGCTCAAGTAACTTTTTTGTTTTACTACGAGCTGGGCTTATGAATATTTTTGCCTGCCTCTGTCCTATGGATTCAGTCCAGTATTCGGCAAGTTGATTATCTTCCCATTTCCTGAATTTCGAGTGAACGTAGCTCATGGGTAACCCGAAGTAGGGTTCAGGACCTGTGAGTAGGCGTGGTGCGCCTCTTCTCGCCAGGCAATCTGCTCGTTCATTGCCATCAAATCCCTCATGACCTGGTATCCAAGCAACGGTGACTGTGTTGCCATTGGTCAGATCTTCGAGGAGATTGAAACATTCCCAGACCAGCTTTGATCTAATAGAATACGATCTTAGGGCCTTAAGAGCTGCCTGACTGTCTGAGAGGATGTAGATGCGGGCACCTTTAGTGCGTCTTCGTAGGCATTCTCGGCGTGTACCTCCGCTTGAAAGATGTCTGGTGATTTGCCCAGTGCTATAGCTCTTTGGAACCTTGGCCCATAGACCCCAGCACCGATGTCGTCATCTTTCATCTTTGGACCGTCGGTGTACCAGATTTGTGATCCTGATGGTATTACGAGTTGTTTGTTTCACCAGGTACTCCTGTCAGATATAACTATCTGGAGAAGAGAAGCCTTTTAAGCATGGTGTCTGATACCTTGATCACAAGATCATCTTGAAGCATTTGTAGCAGGTACTCGAAGGTGTCCCGTGAGGTTACCTGCTTTAAGATTTGATACATCGGGGAGCCTAAGGGCTAGCTTCCTTCTTTACGGAAATATGTAAGGGCAGAAGGCTGAGCATTGCCTCTATGGCTGCAGTTGGACAAGTTTCCATTGCCCCCGTTATACCAACATAAGCTAACCGATATGTCTTCTTTAGTTTTTGTTGGGCCGTTATTTGTTCGGTTTTTGGCCACCATGATATCGCTGCATAGGTGATCATTGGTTTGATGATCGTGTTGTATGACCAATAGATCATTTTTGGTTTTAAGCCCCAGGTTTTGCCGTAAAGGCGATGGCACACACAAATTGCCTTTGTCGCCTTCTTGGTGACTTGATCAAGTTGTGAATTACAGGTGAGAGTCTTGTCTAGAATTACTCCGAGATATTTTACCTCTCCTGATAAGTCGATGACTGTGTTATTCAGCTTGATCGGTTTCAGTTGTAGTTTTCTCTTTCTTGAGAATGGTATCATGACTGTTTTTAAGGGATTTATGGTCAATCCTTTGCTCTGACACCATCTATAGGTTAAGTTTAGGGTCCTTTGCATGATCTCCGATATCGTGGAATCATGCTTGCCCCTAACAGTGATTACTACATCATCTGCATAACCTTGTACTAAGTACCCCGATTGTGTGAGGTGGTCTAGGAGTTCATCTATGACTAAAGTCCACATTAGAGGAGAAAGTACTCCACCTTGAGGACAGCCCCTAGTGGCCTTAACAGTCATTTGTGAGCCTCCATATGCCAGATTAATGATTCTGCTTTCTAACATGTTTAGAACCCATTTTATGATTAGTGGGGCAATGCCTTTCCTTATCATAGCTTTCATTGTGGCATCGAAGGAGGTATTGTCAAACGCTCCCTGGATGTCTATGAAGGCACAGAGAGCCATTTCCTTTGCTGCCAGAGCCTTTTCAATAGTAGTTGTGAGGCTGTGTATGGCAGTTTCGGTACCGTCTTGGTATGCGAACTGGCTCGCATGAAGTGGGTTACCTGTAAGGAACTGATCCCTTATGTATTGATCGAGGACTTTCTCCATGGTTTTTAGGAGGAATGAGCTAAGGCTTATGGGGCGATAGGATTTCGCCACCTGCCTTTGGTATGAAAACCACCTTGACCTTAGTCCAGCTCAATGGTACGTGGCTTAGAGATAGGCTGGATCTGAAGACCCTAATCAGTTGAGGAGTCAATAGATCCATGCCTTGTTGGTAAATTGTATGAAAATGCCACAGCATACACATGACATTTGACAGAACACCCCAATTGTCTATCAAAAAATAAATAAATAGTTGGCGCAACAGGTCCGTTTATTGTCTATCAGTAAGATAAAAAAAATATCGGTCAAGACTGTTTCTGTTAGAGTCAATCTGTGTAACAAACACACTCGCAAATAAAAAAAAACTTAATGGCGATATAAGACTCTAGTCCTATGCTCTGTTAACAAAAGTTTTGTGCAAGTTTTGGCAGCAGACTTGGCTGGATCTTAGATCTCCACCCCAAATGTTGCTGATAGCTGTTGGTTTCCATGTCGTCTGCAAACTCTGGGGTTGAATTACCGCATCCGTGACCGAGTACCACGCGACTGAATTTGTTATTGTCTTGCATGTAAAATCCACAAAATTCAGGGAAGTATTGCTTACTGACGGGGATTCGACCCCCGGTTTGTGATTATTGGCATGTGCACTCTCAGTAACGTTATCATCTCATTTTGGTTGCATCCATGTTGCATCGTTCCATCTACCAAACTTGAAAATTAGGCCAAGACTACTTCTCGAAGGATATTTCATGATGTGGTGGTGGTACATGGTCCTAAGCAGTTTGTTGAGTTAGGTAAATACCGTGGACCTGTCCTAGAAGAGTATTCAAGTCACTCGGCAAAGGCTTTACAGTGGATAAGCCCGTATCAACAGTCAGTTCATCATATTATAAGGATGGCCTGCAGGCTATCTAACACTGAGGACTTTTAAAATGGGTTGCTGATGGGACATTTAGCGATCGTCCCCAACCTCTTCAGTTTTGTTAAAGTCTCCGCGCAGTTTTGAAAGTGATTATTGTATTAGAACAGGCGTTGATAGCGGTTTGGTTCGGACAGCGTTGCACAAAATGTGCTGTGCGTGCGATGACCTATACGTCCGCTCAAGAGCCTGTTCTGTAGCTACCGACGAAAATTGTATTTTTCACTCTTCTAGTCTGAAGGTAGCCCATATCGAAGCGGACCTTAACCAATGCGCGAAACTGGTGGCAGCTAAATAAAGATCGTGCTGGCTGGAAACGCTTGTTGGTTGAGGCCCAGGTCCACCCCAGACTGTAGCACCCTTAAGTAAGAAAGTATGTCTGAACGTAAATCCCGGCTTTTTGTGTCGTAGGTATTTTAGCATATACTATACATATACTCAAAGTAAAGCCAGTGCAACGGCTGTCGCTTTACTTCTATTGACCCGTTTTATAAGAATGAAATGGCAAACACGTTCCGATTCGATTTAATTTGTTCTTTCGATTCCTATTGCCCTAGCCCTGCTGGCTTTAAATTATATAAAAAGACGTTGCAGACATAAACTTAACTAAGGAAACCTTGCAGGATGAATTTTAGACAATTAGTTCCATTTACACCAGCTTACTTTTCTTTTTTTGGCGCTTACAGTCTGAGGTGGACCACGGCCTGAACCAACAAGTCCCTCCAGCCAGCTCGGTTCCTAGCCAGCTGCCTCCAGTAATGCACACCAAGTTGGTTGAGGTTGCCCTCCAATTGTGCGCGCCACCTAAGGTGGCGTCTTATTCGTTGTCCCTTAAGAGTGGACTTAAAGACTCGTCGGGCTAATGCGTTGCTGTCCATACGCTCCACTTGTCCGAGCCATCTAAGCCGCTATATCGTCAGCTCTTTGACCAGGTCAACGTCGCATAAAGCTCGCATTTAAATCTCCTCCTCGACATTCCATCGGCACAATCTGGACCGAAAACCCCCCGAAGAATCTTTCTCTCAAAGCATCCCAGAAGGTTTTCATCCGATTTTGACAGAGTCCATGCTACTGCGCCATACAACAGGCAAGGGATGATTAGGGTAGTCTCCTTGGCTTTATGAGAGATGGATTTACTTCTTAGATACCTTCTTAGACCGAAAAAGAAACAGCGACTGGCAAGAGTGACACTTCGTTTGATTTCTGTGCTGATAGTGGGTCCCAGGTAGACAAAGTCTTTAACTACTTCGAAGTTGTATCTGTCCATCGTGACGTTTTGCCCGAGTCGTCGATGCTGAGAGTCCTTTCTCGTTGACAGCATGTACTTCGTCCTCATTAACAGGCAGGCCAATCTTCGCCGTCTCAATACTTGCAAATGCCCCACTGACAATTCGCTGCGATCTTCCGATAATGTCAATATCGTCAGCACATGCAAGCAGTTGAACAGACTTTTGAAACATTGTACCTCTGATGTTGTCTTGTGAGTTTCGTACAATTGCTTCGAAAATGATGTTGAAGAAGTGCATCGCCTGGTCTCAAACCCATTTCGACATCAAAGTGCTCCGTGGTGTTTTTCCTTAATTTGACGGAGCAGCGAGTTTTCTTCATCGTCGTCCTGCACCTACGCACGAGTTTGACATGCTGAAACATGGCATGGTTTGTATAGATCGTTCCTTTATACGCTACCATAGTTCATAGGTTCATAAGGTGGTGCATATCGATCTGTTACTTCGGGTTTTTTTCTAGATCTCTGGGAGTGGGAAATTTGGCCGATGGAAGGCTTCCCTGGTGCCCTACTCTCTATTTCGTCCAATTCGAATTTGCTTTCCCCTTCCGCTTTTAAGTAGGTACTCTGTAATACTTTCGGAATTCTAAATGCGGCATAAGTACATTTCATTGCACTTTCGAAATACAGAGTAGAAAAGTATCGTTTCGAAAAATTTTACGCGTGCTTTATGGGACGAGATACAGATTAGGACCCCTGGTCTAGCACCGCACTGATATGGGCCGATCAAGTTGTTGGCGAAGGGTTTAAGACGTTCACACAACACAGCCGGCAAGATCTTGTATGCGACATTCAGGAGACTTATTCCCCTGTAGTTGGCGCAGTTCATCTAATTTCTTGTGAATGGGGCACACGATGCTGCGGCTCCATTCGTCGGGCATGTGTTTGTCCAACCAGGGGTCGAATCGCGTCGTCCGTGAACGAGCTATACGTTCACGGAATTATGTCGATTTTGCATGGGAAACAAACACAAATTCCGTCATGTAATGCTCGTTAACGGATGACGCGATTCGACCCCAGATTTTACAGATGAGTCGGTGCATTTACACCAGCTAGGCATTGTCGATTTAAAAAATAATGTACCTCACCCAGAGCAAAGTGTACTTTACTAATAAATATCTCCCCCTACAGGTTCATTCGGATTTCAAGCGTCAATTCCTCGACATGACTGTCGATAAACTACTAGAGCAATTTGTTCTAAACAAGTACACTGGCTTGGAGAAACCCGGTAAGTAAGATGCATCTGATTCGATTAGTTTGGTTTTTGTTTTTTCCTTTATTTTTCAATACAAATTTAGGAAATATTTATAACACATTCGGCAATAGACAAAAGGTTTGTGCAGTTTGAAAACGGAATTTCGTTAACAAATCGGTGTAAGGTTTTCAGCACACAACATACCACAAGTCCCCTTCTCCATTTTAAAATACTGTTTAGGGCCAGACATAGACACTATATAATCAAAAACTTAACCCTCTTCCCCTTTCTTTCGTGGATATTCTGATTCTGATGTATCTTTTGATTCTGAACATGGCTGTAGCTGTACTCTCGAAAAATTGTAAAACTCGCTTGTTTGCTCCTGCGGAAGGAACTCTGTAATTGTTTTCATTTTACCATGTTTTTTTTGGTTCAATTGGTTTTATTATCTTCTTATGAATGCCGAGTAACAATTAAATGCCTCAGTGTATATGCAGCATGCGTTTTGGTTTTTCTTAAGTGTTGCTTCAAGTTTGATTTTGTTTCTGTTTGGATATGCAGTTATGTGTTTATTTATCTATAGTTTCATTTGTAACCAATTTGGTGTCATCATACGCACAGGCAATCATTCTGACATTCTGTTAGTGCAGACGTCTGTCGTGAGCCAGTTCTTACTTACTTAGGTGGCGCTTCAGTCCAGCAAAGTCCGTTTCCAGTCCGTGCAGGTTTTGCTTTCCGATTGTGTGACCAAAGATGTCCTCCTTTCCTATTTAGGCATTAAAACCAATTAAGACGATTTTAACGTCGTACTCAGAACATTGCTCGTATGTTTTGCCGAGGAGATCGTAGAAACATTCTTTGGTACTCGAAGCATCGTCTTTATCTTCTGAGGGGTGGTGAGCGAGCGCATATTAGGCTGATGTTGGCGAATTTAGCCTTGATGCGGGTAGTTGTAAGGCGATCACTAACTTGTCGAAAGCTCAAGAATTCTTGGTTCTTCTCATAGTCTGCATAGACGCTGCTTCTGTTCCCGTAGAACAGGCATGTCAAAGATACGGCCCGCAGGCCATGACCGGCCCTCGAGACAATTACCTACGGCCCGCGACATAAATATAATAATCTTCTAATTTTATGTGCATCCCAATGGTAATGGCAGTCGCAATGCACCTATTGTATGTTGCTATGTTAAGTTTTTGGATATTTTAAATAATATTTCAGTTCATAATGTCTCTGCCTAGAAAACTTCTTAAACTTCTTACTTAAACATACCTAGTATTACAATTTTGCATTTCATCTTAAATATGGCCCGCTGTCACGCTTGAGACAAAAGAATGACACTTTTGGAGTTTGAATTTGATACCCCTGCCGTAGAAGATGTCACAGTTTTTCAAGCTTCTTTTGCTCGGACCACCATACCGCATTTCGTGGATGGCAGTGATTTCTTTACTGTAGCAGTCTAGGACATCGGCTAATTGTTCGGTTGCACGCGGTCTGTTCAGGGTAATTTTCCTTTTTTCGTTTAGTAGGGTTGTCAACAGTAAATCCGTCCTTATCCGGAGGCCTTTGGTTGCTTTGTAACAAAGTTGTTTTTCCGTGTCTGGGTAGTTAGCCATACGCACAACTCTTAACCAGGCCATTGATTGACCCCAGCTGATCGGATACTCCGTTGTCAGTAGCCCTCTTCGGGGATATCAGTGCTCCCGTTGGCCTATAAAGGGTTTGTTCACCACCATCTCTATATCAGTACTAGTGCTGATAAATTCTTTTGTCAGCACCCTGCTCCAAATATGTCAGAGTATCTCCAGGTATCTGCCGTCTTGACCGTTATCGTGTGGATTCATCCGCTGCATGTCTTCTTTCTGAGGGGCTCATTTAAGACCTCTGAGACTCGTTCAGCCAGTCATTATAGTCTCTTCGTGTTCAACACTCGCGCTTATAAGTTTAGCAAGTCGTCCCCGGAAGGACAAGACCTGTACACGGTGGATACTGTGTGAAGGTAAAATAAGCCCAATTGATGCTTGCGAAACAGTTGCAACAACTGGGCATCGCCAAGTTGATGCCAATCAGAGCCCATCCCTATTCATGGAATATTCATGCAACACCCAACCACTGTCGTGAGGCAATCGCTTGAATGTAAATTTGAGTACGCTTCTGAGCCGAACAGCAATATCGGAACAGTGAGTGTGCCATACTAAGTCATATTTGTGGCTAAATTGTCTTCCTAGGTCATGATAACTGGTGACTAGTAATTCCGTGTTGGAGCCCTGGACTGGTTGGTTCGCATAATAAAAATAGTTGAATTTTGACAGTCAATTCGTCTTTGGAAGTCATTATTGTTTTCTCATTGTCAGAATCGCCATCAATTGACCACTTGGGCCCATTGAGCGATGAACAAAAGGCCACTCACAGGATGTTGTGGCTGCCCAGCTATCGTTCCTAGTTCAACCTATATTTTAGCGTGACATCGAATTGTTATCTCTTTCTGTCAGTCAACAGAAGTTTTTTTATCCAAATCTTCAGCACCGACTGTGGATATACTACCAGGTGGTCAAATGCTTGTCTCCGCAAGTTTCTGTTTGGTTCTTGTATTCTTGGGAGGATCGTTTTTCGCTTTTGGTAGAACTGCCTAACATTAACACCCCGGTAGTACCCGTCATTAGATTCGGCTGCGTGCGTCTCGTGCTTGTGGTCATCCTTTCTTTTCTGATCCACAGAGCTCGCGGGTAGCAGCCTTCTCAGGAGCTATGTTTTTTGTCTGTGGGCCTCGCTCATGGCTAGATATGCCTGTTGCCACTCTATCCAATTAGGAGTTCCATTGTGTTCATCTAGTGATACCGAACACAGCAATGGCGGTGGCGATACTTGATGTGAGTGATTTTCTCAGACAATCAAGTGTTGGCAGGGTCGGTACAGACTTAAAACTCTAATTCTTCTTGCAGCATCCTTTCGGTACTGTTTCGTGGTCGATGCCCACCTACGTACGTACTTTGGCTTCTACCAATCAGTGGTCCAAGGCTTCAATGGACACTCGTAGCTTTCGGTACTTCCAAACCCTGTGGGCCTTACAAATTCATTCTTAACCTTCACCCTATATAATTCTGTAGGTCACAATATGAAATTTTGTATGAAAATGACGTTCCGAGTAGGCACTAGTACAAATTAAATCGCTGCGCTTGCGGTGGTCTGGTAGAAGTGGCGGTTCAGCCTTGAAACCCAAGTAGCACTATGATGGGCCTTTTTGTTACCACGACTCGTGTGACCTAGTTTGTGATGGTTGTTACGATGATGCATTCTAAACTTATATCCAACCTGTGGAGTTGAGGAAACGGATTATATCTAATATTCCTTTACCCGAAAAGTTGCTAAGGTCGTTGAAAATAGGTTGGTTCAGTGTCCGCAATCTGGCTCTTGATAGTGCCGGACATTTGCAGAGGAAAAGGGAGAGAGTTTCTTTCTCGTTTGTATTTCCGCAACTGCGGCAATGAGAATTGTGTGGGATCCCAAGTTTGGCAGCGTGGTCTCCAATTGGCCAGTGCCCCGTGATTATTGCCGTGTCTCTGGCAATATCTGGGCGGGTTCTGTTTAGCAGGTTTCTTGTTCTATTTTCATCGTATGAAGGCCATTTTCTTGATATGACGCAATTGGTCAACCCCCTCCATTGGAGATTGGCTTTCTGCAGGAAGTATGAATGAATTAGTCCCTTGACCACTCCTAGTGGAACGTGGACCCTTAACGCAAGTGAGCTTTGTAGAGCTGACCCCCGCCTGGCCAGCTCATCTGCACACTCGTTACCTGTTATGTCACTATGCCCTGGTACCCAGAAAAGTGTGACACTGAAACGTTCGCCCAGACGGGCAAGTTCGTTCCGGCACTCCTGCACCAGCTTAGAGGATATGGTAGCCGAATTGATGGCTTTGATGGCAGCTTGGCAGACACTAGTATCGCCACGTCATCCGCATACGCGACAACTTTGACGAGTTTTACAAGAATTTTGTTTATAACCATTAGCCAGAGTAGTGGGGAAATGACGCCGCCCTGTGGCGTTCCTCTATGGGCACATTTGGTTAAGTAGCTGTTGCCTAGTGTTGACTGAATGGTTCTTGTTCGGAGCATGGAGAATATCCATTGACTAATAAATTCTTCTATGCCCAGCTCGATCAGAGATATAAGAATTGCTTCAGTGTGTACGTTGTTAAAAGCTCCCTCTATGTATAGAAAGGAGGCTGGGGTGTACTCTTTATAGTGTAAGGATTTTTCAATTGTCCGCACTACTTCGTGGAGAGCCATTTCCGTAGATCTCCCCTTGAGATAGGCGTGCTGTGACTTGGATAGCGATGATTCTACTAAGAAGCGTCGCATATGAATGTCTAGGACACGTTCTAGAGTTCTAAGTATACAAATGAGGTTAGACTAATTGGTCTGAAGTCCTTCGCGGCTTCATGCCCACGTTTGCCGACCTTCGGTATAAACAGCAGTCTAGCGCGTCTCCAGGAGTAGGGAACTTGGTTTAGTATTATACCTACAGCTTCTAGAGAACGTGGTTTAGTATTATAGAGCTTCTAAAGATTGACGCCAACCAAGGTATTGTTAGGTCTTGCGTTCTCTGTAGCACGACAGGTAGTATGCCGTCAGGGCCCGGAGATTTAAACGGAGAGAAGCTGTTAATAGCCCAGGAAATCTTTTCCTTGGAAATTATTGAAGTGATGTTAGTATGGAGTGCAAATTGTACTGGCCCCGACCTCCCGGGCTCCGTACTAATATCGCTGCATCCAGGAAAGTGTGTATTAATTAGGAGTTCCAGGGTCTCCGCACAGGATTCCGTCCAACCTCCATCTGACTTTCTTGGAGTGTTCCTTGGACAGAATTTAAGTACGCGGAGTCCTTAAGAGTTTCTATTGAATGGCAGTAATCCATCCAGGCCTCCTTTTTGGATGCCTAAATGGCTTTTTTATAAAGACTAAGACAGTCCCTATAAGGCAGCCAGAAATTGTGTTTGTGGCAGATATTGAAAATCGCTCTTGTCATCTGTCTGAGATTAGAGAGATCCTCGTTCCACCATGGGGGAACTACGTTTAACTGGGCACGAGACTTTATATGCCACATCCATTGCGTTCTCGAAAGTCTTAACCTTTGCCTCCAGTTCTTCAACTACCAAAGTATGGGTTTCATGTGTGTTTTTGAGTTTTGTCCGAAGGACTTGGCCAAACTTGGTCCAGTTAACTCTCTTGGGGTTTCTAGATGGTTCACTAGTCTCGCCCTCGGGACTCAAGTCAAAAAGGATCCATCTGTGGTCTGATAGTGACTCAAGATTGGAAACTCTCCAGATCTCGACCCCAAAGCTATCGATGTTTGTTTTTAGTGTGATATCTAGGACCTCTTCCCAGCCCCGAAATGTTCCCGTACTCGGGAAGACAAAAGTTGGGGTCTTGCCTGTCTGATCTCTTTGTAAGTTCAGATTAAATCGTTAATTCTCCTTACCGCGGGTGGGGGGAGAAATAACCAGACTTGATTTTCGACTTTCTGTTCGAATTGAATTTATTTCTTGAAATTGTTTTGCTTAAATACCACATTATTGCTAAGTAATCATAATGCTGCCCTACTGACCATTTATGCGTGCCATCGTGGTTACGCCATGCAATTATGCTGTTTTTGCATGACCTTCGTTTTATGTTTGTTGACTGTGTCAACATTGCCCTTATTGCAAACAGATAGGTGCGGTGGTCTGAGTTGCGATATCTCCTTCCATTATTCACAAATCCGCATCCAAAATGGCCGCTGATTCTATTGTAAATGGCTCACGCTTCTTGTATTAAATTCGCTTCCGCCTTGGTGGGAACAGTCCTTCGTTGCAGGGTTATTCAGAATGACAGTCGCACCACATCTTCCCCCTTCATGTTTGGCTATTAGCTTTTGTTTTTTTTTTTTTTTCGTTTCTGTATGTTGTATGCGTCCGTGTTCAAATTGCACAGCGTTGGTTAAAAATTGAATTTATTTCGCAAATACGAATAAATTAAATTTATGATTATTATTATACTAACAATAATTTTGATTTTATTTATTTAATGATTTCATTTCTTGATTTATTGGTTTTGTGTGTTTATGTTTTTTTTTCTTTTGTTTTGTTTTTCGTTTCATTAACAATTTTCTTTTCCAATACAACAACTTACAGAAATTTCCGAACTCCCGTTCATTACCTTATCGACGCAATCCACTTCTTCGCAAAGTTCACATTTAAATAAGACAAATGCGCCAATAACACCCGCAAATCTCATAGGTACACATTTACAACCACAACAGCAACAACAGCAGCAGGAGCAGCAAGCGCCAATACAACAGCAACAAGTGAATTTGGATGCTATAACGACATCAGATATCGGTGGGTCTACCAGTGGCGGCGGCAGTATGCTTTTTCTATCCGCAAATCTAGATTCAGATCCAAAGAGCCAATACTCTGCGGAACGTGGCGCCGAAGGTGGTGGCGGTTGTGTTGGCGAAAGCATTACGCGCGCTATATCACCCGAACCGACGACGGCAACGCAAACAGCAACAATAAGCACGGCGGCCACTTCGGTGAAATCAAACATTCGCAGTTGGTTCACCTCTAACATTCCATCGGCGAAACATTCCACAAGTAACACTACTAGTACATGCAATAACAACTCCTTCTCCTCTTCATCTAATGCCAGTAAATTAATCAATGGGAACTTTGGTACGGACACTAACTCCAGCTCCAGCGTAAATAATTCCCAAAGTGCTAATCACTCCAACAGTCCTTCCCAACAAATGGACACCACCAATACCAACATCATTCAAAGTTCATTTATATCGTCCGCATTGAATCAACTGTCTGAGCAAAATTCATCGTCTTCCTCGTCGGTTCCAAGTATGAAATACAACATTATTCATTATTTAAACTTTATTGTGTATAGTGTTATACCACCACCTTCCTACCCACCTGTACCTATACCTAAATCAGATTCTCTCGCTCTCTCTTTATCTCTTTCACACTTCCATTTGTGTCAGCAAGTTAAATGCATTCATTAAGTCCACGCATCTGTCAGTCAGGCATTTGTAAATTAAATTCGAAAATACAGATGTGTCGTACGTGTGTCTGTCGTCTGTCAAAATTGGATCGCAAATGTACAGCTAAACCTATGAAATGCTCAGAATCAAAAGCCCGCGCTGGGGGACCGTTTTTTTTTATTTTTTTTTATAAATGTAAAACACGCAATTGAACTCTTTACAAAATTTTAGATTTAAAATTTAGGTTAGGTTTATTTGAGACACAGGTATGTTTGGAAATATTGGGTTGCACCAAAGATAACTTATTGCAAAGAAAATGAGTCCCACTGACATTTGGGAGCGCGACGTCACAAGTTGGGGACGTTCAGGAATCTAGTTTAGTAAGTCTGACAGCTGGCTGGCTGATGTGTCTCATGTCGTTTTCCATTGGGATTTTCAGATTTTGCTCTCAGATTTCAGATTTTTCGTGCCGAATGGAACCTGAAATGATACGTCACTCTTTTTTTGCATTTGTGTTGGTGCATAATTTCAAAGTCAGCTGAGATTAAACTCCAATTTGTGTTTATAAAAAGTCCATTCCTTTATGTTGGTATCGTTTGCAGCGACCAAATGCAGTTTATTCTCTATTTCTCACAGACTCGTCGTCTAAAAACTTACCAACGTATTAATAAACGCTGCGTAAAAGTTATCAACTCGTTATTCAGAAGTTACGTCAAATCTTTGTATGCTATCTGATGTCTACTAGCTAACTAACTTGTGCACATTTTTGTTTATTAATACGGGGGTTAAATAATAACTCATTTCAACGTTTCACAAATGTCAAATGTTTTGGTGTAAGTAGATGTAAATATGTTTTTTTTTTGCGGGCAACGAAACAAGAAATCTGACAGCACGGTGATTTCGAGAGCAGAAAAACTACTTTGAATCTAAAAAAAAGTGCCTTTCGGTCTCAATGGAAAACGACATTAGTTTTTATTAGGGTACATCGGTCACATGAACAGCCTTTTCAGTTGACATTTACGGAGTGGTGGCCCGCGAGTCTAGTCCAGAAAATTGTGACTGAGTACTAAGTTGACAGTTCGTTTATGCTGCAGGCGTAGGAAAAGTGACTTTCGGTAGACTGGTCAACAAATTTGTGACTGAGTACTAAGCTGAGCTGTCAACTTAGTACTCAGTCACAAATTGCCGGACTAGACTGGTCGGCCGCCACTTAATAAACGTGTTGGTGTATGCGTAGGATAAGTGCCGTTCGGTAGTTATTGCGTTCGGGGTACATCTACTCTAGTCCATTTATTAGGGAAGTCACATAATAGGTTCGTTCGCGTACGCGGTTTGAATCGAACGCAATCGCACAAAGTCTGTACACGTTGTATAGATTTAGTAAAGACTTTGTGCGATTGCGATCGATTTATATCGATTGCGTTCGATTCAAACCGCGTACGCGAACGAACCTATTGAGTAGGGTTTAATATTTTTTATTTTCTTTTTCTATATATAATTCCTTTGGGGTGAAACTCGATAACCGATTTTCACGAGTCCTTTTTTTTTGTTTTGTTCGTGTTGCTGTATTTCCGGTTAAGGCAGAAAGAAAATTCCAGAAAATCGACTTATTCGCATTTAACGATAGGTGGCGTCGAACTAAACGTCAACGCGCACGATATAAATTGTTGCCGTCTTCTGGTGGCCAACTGTTGTTGGAAAAACGGAGTTATGCCGGGCCCAGCTAGTGCTTAATATGAATGAAAATTAACTATGAAGACTTGGAACGGGGCCTAGATGTCTATTTAAAAGTCGAAATGTCAGCCGAGTATTCAGGTAGGATTGGACGCGTTCAAAACTCTAGGTTACTATCAATTCTGATTGACTTCGAACCGAGTAGTTCGAAAGAGTTACTACTAAATCGCACATTGCACATCGTGCTGCCCAGTTTCATCACCTTTGCATTTGAAAAGCTCCGTTGGTAGACCATCAGAGAGGGGACTTTGTTAAGCCTTTTCATAACTAAGCTAACCTATGAGAATGTGGGCTTTCTTCGCACCCGTTTAGTTAGACTACGTAGGCCACCATTTTCTCCACAGGTTCTTTTTCCTCTCGCTTCTGCTGACTTGATTCTCTTGCCTCGGTGCCTTTGTTTTGCACTTCAGTGCCTTACCATGCGCATCTTCTGTCACATTTTCGACTACCTCTTTCGCAGTTTCTTTCCGTTTCACAGCCGGGCTCGGAATCTAGCCGTGGTCATGGTCGGGCAAATGGTCAATGTCGTGATTCGCCTACCATTTACTGTTGTATATATTCCCGGGCGCACAAGTTAAACCTCATTTGAAATCAAATCAAGGGGTACGTCATAAAGCGCGGGATCTACTAGCGTATAAGTTGAATGAAACATCTCCCACAATATGTACAAATGTGCATAGAAAAGTTCAAACGAGGTTATGGGCGAAAACTTGTTTTTACTAGCTAAAAATTGCAAATATACTCGTAATTATTGCTTTTCTATTTAGCGGAGGAGTGCAATAAAGAAAATCTAGTCCAATCGTTCATTTGAAGTTTCGTTAAGGTGTCCAATTTTACAGAGATGGTTTCTGAAATTTGAGTGAAGCACTGCTGGGAATTTCAACAACGGAGGGGTCAAAGTGTTTTGGTTGAAGTATGTCTATGTAATCTGTAGTAGAGTAGAAACGTAGTAGACTCTCTATTTTAAGTTTGAACCTATAAATACAACTCAATATTTTCATAGCGTACACTTACATTGTGCTCCGAAAGTGTTTGGCCGTCTACCATTTTTAGAATTATGCGGTTTTCTTTACGTTTTGTTTATATTCCAATTCTGCCTGCACAAATGCAATTTATTTGTAAGAATAAAAAATTAAATTTGGAGACTTTTCGATGTAAAGCTTTAAGGTTATGGGAAGGGAGTGGTCAGTTAGATTAACTCGGTAAGAATTCGCCAGCTACATTCGCTGGGTTATCTACGTCGTAGACTGCGAAGCACATGTCACAAGCCGAGTTTTTTACAACTTAAACTTGTCAGTACTATTTATGAAGTTATGAATACCATCCGACCTTCGAGCTCTTACTTTAATGCGTTGTCGCCTTAGGTCGGAATAAAAGACTTCGGTTTCGGAGCTTTGGTGGCCTTAAAAAGGCTTACTAACTTTTTTTTACCTACATAATCTATAAAGATAATTGATTTTCATGGTTTACACCAAAAGTACAAATTCAACTGTTGTTGTACAGGGTCATTCATTTCGATTCATTTTGTTGTTTCAAGTTGGTAGCGCTGGCATTTGGCACCTGTCAAACTCAGCTGTCATTTGAAGTGTCATAATTTTAGTTGAATGTTTGCCATTTACGATAATGGATAGCTTAGCAATCTAACTTCGAGTTAGAATTATTAAAACTACAAAAGTGGTGATTCAAACGTAGCCAGTTTGCGTAGACGTCATAATCGACCGACTACGCAAGCAATTGGTACAATTTTGAAGAAATTTAAAGAAAGTGGAAGCGTTACTGATGACGTAAGGCCTGTGCATCATCGTAATGCACGCTGAGTCGAAAATATTGCTGCTGCAAGGGCAAGTGTTGCCGATGATCCGACTTTATCGATTGATAACCAATTCAATTGAATTCGAATTTATTGGTATCTTTTTTTTTCATTAAGTTACGTTAATCCGCGAAGCTTCATGGCTTATCTGCGGCAGATTACTTATCAGAGGTACGACATTTATGGCATTTAACTGCATTTTGCACTAAACTGCATTTTTTTTCGAATGATAACCGATTTTATTTTGGCCGGTGATTGAAGATCATGACTTGGACGACATGTGGTTCCAGCAAGACGGGGCAACAAGCCACACAACACGACCAATTATGGCTTTATTGCGTGAGAAGTTTATTGGTCGCGTAATTTCACGTTTTGGCGAGGTCAATTGCCCACCAAGATCATGCGTATTGACATTGTTAGAATTTGTTTGTGAGGATACGCAAAAGACCGTGTCTACGCGAAGAGTCTCCGAACTCTAGACGCATTAAAGACAAGCATTACTCTATCGTCCGAGATACCGCCCGAAATGTGTGAAAAAGTGGCTAAAAGTAACCTCAAAAGAATAGCATGCTGCGAATCTTCCCGAGGCGGCTATTTGAATGGTATTGTAAAGGGTTTTCCAATTAGAGGTGTTATTTTGGTATTCAAAGAAAAATGTAATTTTTTGAGATAAATGATCGGATGTTTATTTCATAATAAAGAGGAAGGTATGCCGTTAATAATGAAAAACAACATCAGCCAAATGGCCACCACGAGCACGCATACAGGACCATATCCTTTTCATGAAATTTTCCATAACCAAATCGCAAAGTGGCTGCCCTATGTCCTCGATAGCCTCACGAATTTTATCTTTGAGGTTTTGAATCGACGCTGGACTGTTGGCGTAGACCTTATCTTTCACGTGGCCCCAAAGGAAGAAGTCGCAAGGTGTTCAATCACAAGATCTCGGTGGCCAATTGTGATCACCTCTTCGAGAGATAACACGATCCGGAAACTTTTCCCGTCAAAGATCAATGGTGTGTTGCTTGTGTGGCACGTAGCTTGTTGAAAGTAAACGCTGTCCATCCAACTCCGACCATAAAAAATCATTAATCATCTCTCGATTCCAAAGAACGACGACGAATGGACAAACCTTGGTTTTCTTCAACACTTTGGGCTACAGCAGCAATATTCTCAGTTGTTCTTGAGCGACGTGCACGGGTTTTATTCTCACATCACTTACTTGTCCCAACAGCTCGAATTTTTCCACCAATTTCTGTATTGCGCTCCGACAAGGTGCTTCACGACGACCAAAAAATGCTTTAGTTTTGCGAACTGTGACTGCAAGATTTTCACCATTTTTGTAGCGAATTTTAATAATTTCAATGCGTTGTTGAAGCGTGTATCGTTCCATTTTTAGTAATGGCGTAGTTTCTACTTGTCAAATGTCAAAGAGTAAAAGCTTTAAAAGTGACAGCTACCGAAATAGCGGAAAAGCCTTTATTTCAAACTTAATAGCAAAGTCCAAACTTTATAATGAAATAAATTTCGCTGTGTGTGTCTTTTTTTTTAGCTTTACTTTCAAAACCGAAAACGAATGACCCTTTAACATCTGTCATGTGGGTGAAATTAAAAAACGCCTATTGCCACTTTTCTGATCAAGTTCTTAATGTGGCTACAGCTCGTTTATGTAGTTCGTCTGCATGCTTTTTGGGTCGAAAAGTATGACTCGGAACGCCTTCTCAGGGCATAGATAAACATAAATACCACATTTATTTCAAATTTGATGCGCATAAGTATCGTATAAACACATTTGAGTAGCCAGACGCCCAATCGCGGTATCCGTAAACGAGCAATTCGTTAGGAAATCTTTTTCATATAAAAAAATCTATGTACTTCCATTTACGTTTAGCTCGCTCAATTTTACAAAATCATGAAAAAAGTATTATAACCTTAAAAAAATTAAGAAACAAACGCTTTCGAAGAACAGTGTAGGTACCTGTGCATACCGTGTCTCGGATTAGCTTACTTTCAGTCAGGTGTGAGGTCCTTAGTCAACACTATTTTAATGTTAATTAATCTATTTTAAAAATATTCGTATTTTACATATAAATATCCATCTAAATCAACAAAAAAAAAAACAACATTCTCACCCCCTTCCCCATATATTCTTTTGTATGTCTGCAATTTATTTGGAAACCATTTTTGTTTTCCCTATAATATTTCCTCTTCTCAAACTATTTTTCAATTTTGTTCTCTCTCTTTCTCTCTTGTTTTTTTCTTTTGTAATAATGATCAATGATTTTATTTATTTTACATTCATTTAAACAAAAAAATATATATATTTGTGTATGTTTAAATAACGGAAAATAAATGGAAACGCACTTTAGAACGCCATCACGAATCTCAGCAACAAGAGCAGCAAACCAACGAACGACAGCAACAACAACCGCAGCGTCGAACGACCTCCCTGCTAAATATTTTCTCCTCAAATTCTCAGGGTATGATAAGTGAAAAAAAATCAACAAACAACAACAAAAAAAACTTCTTTTTTTTAAATTCCAAAATGGTTTAATGCACTTTATATGGCAACTTACAAAAAAAAAAAAAAACTTTCAAGTTTGTTAACTTTTTATGGAGTTTCATGATGCACAGGTATTATGTTTTTTTTTTTAAGCATAGTCTAGCTTATTTTTTATATATAGTTGATGGGAGCACAGAACAGTGTTTTGTTTTGTTTTGTTAATTAACGCACGAAAGATTTTGACACACTTTTTGGGACAGTCGGGGAAATAGGCCGTTTTATTTCAAATACTTGAATATTGTTTAGCAAAGCTGAGCCATTTGCACTTTTTTTGCTGTACCTACCAAGAAATATGTTTTTTAAAAGAGCAAAAACTAAATTGCACTTTATCCGAATAATTTAATTTGTTATCACGACATAATGCTGCCCATTTATGTGATCGCTTTTTCAGTCGTACCAACTTTATTTTCGTGCCGCGATTAGCCATATTTTGTTAATAGCTACGCAGATTTCGCAAGCGAAGTCTAATGCAGTAACGGGATTAGGAACGGCGTGTGCACGCGACTATGATTCGCTACGAAATCGACTCGGACTCGAAAGTTTGGAGTTCAAAATTAACGAGCCTGTATTGGGTATTTTCGCGTACCATTCCAAACAAAGTGTATACACGCTCTCATCAAACATATAGGAGAAACGGAAATTTATAAAGTAACGAGTAACGAAAAGTAAGGATATCAAGTTTCGTCAGTTTTAATAGATGTCTAGGGAATTAAATAGGAATTGGCAAAACCAATGAATTATTATATTCATCCTTGTAATCGATTTAACACTCAGGTTGAATGCTTTTCAATTGCGCAGAAAAGTAACGAGTAACCAGTAACGAGCAATTCTCATATTGGCCCTAGAGAGTTTAGGGAATGGGTAAGTCCAATGGGAACCATATGTGATTGAATTAAAACTCCCAGAACCAATTGACTAATTAGATTGGACATTTGTCATTTTGACAGAAGATTTTTTGGTCACATCTCCTTAAAGTAAATGTATATAAACGTTAAATAAGCTCGGATACCTCTGATAAACATGAAGACCCCAAGAATAATATCACAATGGGTCCAATTGACGCCGCACCGATAGGTGTGTGATCCACACCGGTGTACTTATTCATATAACCACATTGACACCTTTCAGTGGATATTGATTCAGTCCTTTAAGTCTGCATCCCATAATTGTGTCCCAATATTCTAGTTTTGTAGGCTTGATAGCTGGCTGACTTGATGTGTCTCCGTTTTGATTGGTCTCGATTGGGCACAATAACCATTTTTTTAGATGATGGGTAGCCGGCGAATATGTTCGATAATTTCGTGACTAAGTACTAAATAATTGACAGTTTGTATACATAGGTCTGTTCCTTTACTTTTGTAGTAAGAATGGAAAAGACTCAAAATGGCAGTGGTAGGGATATATTTTCTCACAGATAGAGACACTTATGGAAAAGTTTTGAAAACGTTTTTTTAGTAATGAATATTCAATAATTCAGAAAAGTGCTACGAAAAGTCGTTAAAATATCGTACAAACTCGAAGACTTTGCTAATTTACGAACAGCTTGTCCATCGTCATGCTACACAGATGGATGTAGATTTCCTGGGATGTCAAATAAGGGACGTAGCTCTTTATAGTTCATCTCTATTGATGCTGGTGCTATAGTCATATAGGCGTCCTTGAAATCTATGAAAAGGTGGTTAGCATAGATTTCGACTTCTTAAGTTTGGGTTCTTAATGCGTCTATATAAATGTGAAAATTTGATCGAACGCTGACTTTTCTGGTCTAAAACTGCTGTATACTATTTCAAGTTGACCGTTCGTAAGGTTTGATCACCCAAAACACTGAAGCTTGCCTTGCATCGACCAGAATGTGTACGCAAGTCTATTTAGAACTTAGCTTAAATATTTAAGTAAGTTATTGAGACGACGGCAACGACCATCAAAAAACGCGTCCAAAAACGCTTAAAAAAACCCTTTAAAAAAGCGTCCAAAAACGCATAAAAAAACGCGTCCAAAAACGCATAAAAAAACGCGTCCACAAACGCTTCAAAAAACGCGTCCAAAACGCATTAAATACAAAAACGCATCACAAAACGCATCAAAAAACGCATAAAAAAAACGCATCAAAAAACGCGTCCAAAAGCGCATCAAAAAACGCGTCCACAAACGCTTCAAAAAACGTGTCTTTTATTTTTTCGCCTGTTGATACCATTTAATACGCAAGCAAAACAAACGCACTCACACAATGCGCATTGACATGTCATGTCAAATATGACAACAAATTTCAAATCATTCTGTATCAAAAGTCAGTTGACTGACAGCTTTTGCAATTCTTACACCAAGAAATTTGTTGTGCAAAAATTCGTAATAATTCGTAAGAATCAGTAAAGTTCGTAAGATTAAAGTAAGGGAACAGACCTTATGGCTGATGTAGCAAAAGTGACTTTCCTACCAGTCCAGTTTTTGCGTTCAGGGTTCCACACCAATCTAGTCGACTGAAGATATAACTTCAATTTTTTAATGTTAACAGCCCATTGGGGACATTCAAGTATCTAGTTTAGCAAGTCTGACAGCTCTCTCACTAGATGTATCTCGGTTTTGATTGAGGAAAATCGGTCAAATGAGCTGTTGTTTCAGTTGACGTTTATGGAGGGGTAGCCGACGAATCTTGTCAAGAAATTCGTGACTGAGTACTAAGTTGACAGTTCTCATATATGTAAGTCATTCCCGATCAATCTAGTTTTTGCGTTCATGTTAAATCTTATCCCGACCAATCTCCATTTTCTTTCCATTGACGAATTCCAATTGTCATTTATATTTATAGGACTTTTATAGGAAATGAAAAACTCCATAAAAAGGGTAACAAGCTGAGAATATGAACGCTTATTTTACTCTCTTCTCTCTCTGTCCCCCGTAGTAGTTCCGATTTAGATAAATATTTTGTTTTTCTATTCTCCTCTTCCAATTTGTTTGAATCATTCGCTTGGTGGAAAGATCTATTTCTATCTATATTTACTTTCATAGCACGTGCATATATTATTTCTAATTATTATTTTTCTTATGTATATAAATTGATTTCTTTCTACATCAGTATGAACAACATTTTAACGGAGGATTGGACTGACAGCGTTTCGGTCTTGGTTGGTTACTTGGCACTTAGCTAATATTGTAGTAGATTTCTTTTTTCCAAGTTGCTAGAGTACCTATAAAAAGTCTTTGGCCGAGGCCTCGGAAACGAAACAACTGGTGCACAAGGCTTACAAGTGCCTGTTAAATACGTCTGCAGTTAGTGAAAAGTTTATTATTGTACTTGTTACTTTGACCTACATAAATATAGTACACAGAGAGTAAATCGTATACTTCGATTACTCAATGAAAATTACTACAAGAACTTTGTTCTAACCTGTCTATCAACGTTCACAATGAGCCAATAGTCCAAGAGCTTCCAAATGTAGAGACTCAGATGTTTCCCACATTACTGAGCCATTCCTTAAGCCACCCAGTCCGGCTCCTGATTGTCTGGATTCCATTTTTGACAGCTTATTAGCAGGCCTATTGTTCACAACTAGAACGCAGTCTAATTACAGCTTTAAAACACTAATTGGATGGGCCGGGTGACTGTTGTAATGCTCTCTTTTAAAAGTAGGTTTCTCAACTGTTTATCGATTCCGCAACAGTTTTGTACATTCTATATTTTTATTGGACCTATTGCTGAGGCTTTGCGCAACGTAACGCTGATTGGGGTCTTTGATTAGACCAACTTTTCCACGAGGGTTGGTCTCTATGTTGAAATTACTCGTGAAACTGACTCTGTGGTAACTCTACTCCTAAACAACTTGGATTAAATGGTCAACAGATTTACGCCACTTTTCGTGACAGCTGCTTTTGCCCCTCCTCTTAAAAATCACTTATTGGACTTTTCTATGTTGGAGATTAAGTTCTAAATTACTAAAAGCACTCTCAAGTGCAAACCAATGGTGGCAGCACGTAACTTGATACAATCGAGCTCTGGCAGGATCGATTATCATCGATTGAGACAATTCAGGTCATGTCAGAGCTCGATTGTATCGACTGAACTCGATTGTATCAAGTTACGTGCTGCCACCCCAGCTTTGGCTCGAAATACATATTCTAGCCTTACACCAGGAGCCACTCTGACAATGATTCAGCATTTCATTTTGCAGTGACAACTTTGTCATACCCATGGTATAAATAAATAATAGACGCGACAGGCCCATATAGGACTTTAGGCCTCAAGCTCAGCACAAACATTTTCTTGTGTGATTTTTCATTTTTAGCATTAAGCTAAGGGACTTCAGCTTCAGTTCGATAAAGGCGGCGTCCCTGGATGCAATGTGTGCCATTTTCAAGACCACTCGCTCTGTAGTTCAATACACTACCCATTGAGTCACTGGACCCATCCAAACCTATGGCAAATAACTTAAAAACTTTTGGAATGCCATTTGGAACATGCACCCTTATTCCGAGTGGCGTTTTACTTTCACGACGTTTGTCGTTTTTTGTAAAAGTAGTAAAGTTTCTCACATGACTTTCGCCGTAAGCGAATAGGTTCAACATGAACTTCAGTGACAAATGGCGTTCAACGACTGAAATTCCAAATTCTCGTAATTCCAAATTCTAAATTCAAATTGGCGTTTTTAAATCGTCGTAAACGCCAATCGGAATAGGGGTGATTATTTGTGAAATTCGGAAAGAAACTCTTCCGATTCTGCAGCCTTTCCGTCGCTCAGATCTTTCAGCGCCTCTATTGCATTCTGAAGAATTATGACAGTTTAAAACATTGTTTTGACAGTATGGTCCGCATATAGAGTGCCAATCTTATCGGTACTTGTTGATCAATTTAACAGGCACTTGTAGACATTTTTAAAGGGTCTTTCATTAGCGACTTGACTTCAAACTTTCAGCGTGAGCGCACCCTTAAACCGATTATCTAACTGTCAATGGCAAAATAGTCAGTCATATCAACATTTTGAAGTACACGAAGGAACAACGTTTACAAAAGATTCAAATTTAGTACCGAAATTCCGAAATTTCCGAGCCGGTGTGGTCGCAACTTTATGAGCGTTAAAGCCAAATTTTGGCCTTAATTCTCGTCCCAGTACGCAAGCAATTCATAGTCTAGTGGAAACATTTGAGTCAGAATATTCGATGCTTGATGTGTCAGTGAGACTAAATTTTGCCCGAAGTGTGGAGAATATTGCTGCCTTATGTGGTATTCGATTGGGCTTCTTCAGATTTGCTCTCAGATTTCAGATTTCGTGTGGCTAATCGAACACAAAAACGTCACTTGCTCTTTTTTTTGTTGATATTTGTGCGACTGCAATATGTGTAGCCTTCGACACTTTTCTAAGCGTTTTCCATTCACTGGTTAAATTTTATATGAAAACATTCAAAACGCTCGTCCAGATTGATTTGGAAACATTTGTACATAAATAATTAACAAAAATAGATCCACCCGATGCAATGCATTTCTTTGCAGTTGAAAAATTTCACTCAAATGTAAACAAACTCCACTAGTTGTCAAACTCAAACGCACGTGTATTGGTAAATCTGAAGCAAATCTGAGAAAATATCCAGATTCGCAAAAGTGCTCTGAAATCTGAAAAAGATTGCTTTTTTTGTACCAAACGAACATAAAAATTGCTCTGAGAGCAGAAAAAGTGCTCTGAGAGCGCCCAATCGAATACCACATTAGTTGTGTCAGTCGCAAACGAGCCAAATCAGTCATTTCCACGGCGTTCTCAAAAATTGGGCCTCTCTCAGACCACTATATGATAAATTTTGCGTAAGGATCTTGGCCTACACCCTAACAAGAGCAAGCTGACTCAAGACCTAAAGCCACTTGATCACAATGAAGCGACGTACGTTCTCGAATTGGGCTCTGGACATGATGGAAGAAAATGAAGGATTTCATCGCCAAATCATCTTCAGCGATGAAGCGCTTTTCGGCTTCGTCAGTAAGCAACATAAGCGTAACTGGAAAGGTGAGAACGCTCATGTGCTTCATCAAACAGCACTCCATCCGCAAAAAGTCACTGTTTGTTGCGGTTTTCATGCCGGTGGCGTCATTGGGCCGTTTTTTTTTTGACGTAACACATCTATAGCCGCAGGTAAAACCTATTGTTGGCGTGGCGACTAAATATTCATGCGCGGCATATTTCGTCAAATATGTAAATAAGACCAACAGAGGCAACGTTTTCGTACGAATTTGACTCGTACGAACACGCATGAACAATCCCGACCTTCAAAGTATTATGGGAGCGCATACTCAATGCGAGTTAGTCGAACGTATACGTACGTGTAGTTATGACGCGACGCCCGAAAACAATCCGAACATGTTGGGACTTTTTTCATGTTCGTACTTTGAAAAACTAAAAATTTCCGTAGACACTGAGTCACTGCCTCACTGCCTATTTGACGGAGAAAATCGTATTCAATGCGCGCTCTCAATTCGTACGATAAGTATTCGAACGAGTGAAATTCGTATCCACTGTGCGACCGGCCTTAGCAATTTGCAACGCAAAATAATAGAAGTTATGAATGAGAATCTAGAATTCGATATTGTTGAAATAACTCGTAAAATGAGCGTTGAAATGCTGAATGCTATTGAGACGAGTAGTCAAGAAGCTGCTTGGTATTTTCTAAGGTTACCAATGTCTAAATCTTCAGTAGCGGTTCAGTATATTAACACTTATTGGCCTATTGAACAACAGAGCATAAACAAAAAAACACAGAAACAAATAAATGAACTTGATGACAACTCTACTGACATTTGGAAGGAACATTGTCATGACAAGTATCAAAAACTGCCAAAATATACTAAAACCAAAAAAGGAGAGTACGTCAAAAAGCAGCAGCCTCAAGTTATCCGTTACAGAAATTATGGCACACCTCAGGACAGGATTACAAGGAGTATAGAAGAGAAATGGTTACCTTATATATACTAAAGGGTTTTTCAATAAAAGCGCTACAAAAGTTTTTTTTAAATAAAACAAAAACTGTTTTGGATATCAATGAAATTCTTTATTCCTGTGAAAGTACGTTCGATGCCATTATGTATGGAACTCGATTTCTTTTGCATGGCCACCACGGGCACGTTTGCAGAAGTCCAGACGCTGAACCCAATTTTCGACGGTTTTCAAGCATAAATCGGCCGATACTGCTGCAATTTCACGTTCGATATTCGTACGAAGTAAATACATCAATCGTCGCTGGCTTGTTGGCATAAACCATAGACCATAGACGTGACGTAGCCCCACCGGAAATAGTCTAACGGCGTCAATTCGCACGACCGAGGCGGCCAGCGACTGGACCATTTCGTGAGATAACACGTTCTCCAAACTTGGTTTCCAATAAATTGATTGTGACATTCGCTGTGTGGCTTGTGGCGCCGTCCTGTTGGAACCACATGTCCTCCAAGTCCATATCATCCAATTGGGGCCAAAAATATTCGGTTGTCATTGAACGGTAGCGATTCCCATTCACAGTAACGTGCCGGTCTTGATCATCACGGAAGAAGTACGGCCCAATGCCGCCGCCGGCCCATAAACCACACCAAACCGCAATTTTTTCGGGATGCAATGATGACTCATGGAGTACGTGTGGATTGCTGCCTGACCAATACCGCATATTTTCTTTATTGACGAAGCCATTCAGCCAGAAATGAGCCTCATCGCTGAAGATGATTTTTCGATGAAAATCCGAATCATTTTCAAGTTGTTGCTCAGCCCAATTCACGAACAAACGACGCTTCTGGTGGTCAAGTTCTTGCGTCAATTTAATCTTGTAAGGATGTAGGCCAAGTTCACAACGACGTCACAGAGATGCCCAACGCTTGAGAACGACGTGTGAGAGACACATTTGGGCTCTCTTCAACTGAAGCCTCAGCGGCAGCAATATTCTCGACACTACGGGCACTTCTTACTTTCACTGGCACGGGAACATATTGTACTGTGCCTGTGGATTCAAATTTATCCACTAGACGCTCAATTGTTGATCTGCTAGGACGATTATGACGACCATAAATTGGACGTAGCGCTCTTAACGTTGAGGCCACTGACTAGTAAATTTTAATAATTTCGACTCGTTGTTGGCTCGTATATCTTTCCACCATGAAACCTTACTGAAGAGAAATGTCAAAAGAGCGGCAAGAAATTCGGCGTCGGTTGCTGTCCCTGTCGTCCCTGTTGAAAAACCCTTTGTTTAGAAATGAAGACAGAGAAATATTAGCAGATATGAAATTCACAGTTCGTTGTAATGTGCAACTTGTACAAAATAATTTCGATGTTTAACATCTGCCGGGCGTCCTGTGAGGGCTCACAATTGTTTCGAGCTATTGAAGCCTTAGTTCGGTGAACGTGTTATCTTGAGAAACGGACCCGTCCTTTTGTTAGAACGCCTCATGACTTTTTTTTAAAGGGCTACAGCAAATCGTTGGTCTATGCCAACAACCCGGTGACTTTAGAGGAGCTCAGGGCCAATATTGAATGAGAAATAGCGGCCGTATTGGTCGAAATGTTCGGCCGAGTCGTCGAAAATTGGGTTCAAAGTATCGACCGCTGCATAGGTTCCCATGGTGGACATATGAACGAAGTCGAATTCCTTTCATAAATATTTTGCTAGTAATTCAAGTCAATACATATTCTTTTGAGATGTCTCAAGTAGTTTGCATTATATTTAAAAAAGAAGTGGTCAAGTCCTTAATGAAAGACCCTTCAGTTTCCTGTTATATGCCCTAGGTTGGGTGATGCTTTTCAATGTGATGGGAAATGGGAATTTTCCACACGAAAAAATACAGGGCACTCATTCCGTAATTTTTCATACGATTATCGTCGAAACAATAGACCTCCGAAAGTAGGAACTAAGTGCCAACCTTAGTTCCTTAGACCTTGATCCAATTCATTTTCCACAAATGTAATGGAAGCTGACGATAGTGAAACAAATTCGGGCGGAATATAACTTCTTTTGGCCATCAAAGTTTCGAAAACGATATCGTCCCGACGATTATTGTTATACGGAATCTGCCCCTTACCGTGCTTCGCAATTCAACCTTGCTTCGTTCACAATCGGCTTTATTGTGAGTTTCGCCCGAACAATATTCCACCCGAAAAAAACAGATTTCAGTTCTGAAATGCCATTTTTTTTCGGGTGGAATGTTGTTCGGGCGAAACTCACAATAAGGCTAAATAGGTATCGACAACGTTTCCTTAAAACTTGGCAGAAAGTGCAAAGGTGCTTAAAACAGTCGGCTCTATCTTTACTGAAAACTCTTTTACCCATTTGCATGATAACTACGCTTAAGAGAAGTGGCTCAGTAACGAGTCAATGCTATCCCCATTCCACATCAGATAGTCCTCGCGGTCACCGACTTGCAGGTAGGTACAACTAACAAAAGCAATTGCAATAGCTTTAGCGATTTTATTTATTGCTTTGCCCAAAGGCTGTCAATCCAACCAAGACCAATATGATGCAAAACACCACCCAAAGTTCCGCCTCTTTTATTTTGTTTCACCATAACAAACACATTGCCATTTGAAAAAAAAAATACACCCTCCCTTCAATCAGGCTTCAAGGTAATTGCAAAAATAGAAGATCCAAGTTTGTATATTTATGTTTTGTTTTCATTGGAACAGGAAAGAATAAACACGGGAATGGGACAACTACTCAGCGTAATAAAGAAAACCTACCCCATTCGCCAAATTTTAACACAAAACTATCAAGGACACCTCAAAATTCTATTTCTTTTGCTTAACACAAATTTAGATCTAATATTTTTGTAAAGAGTTATGAAAAACTAAAACAAAACTAAAACGTCTTTGTATCCAGAACCCACAATGCCACAACTCAACTAAACATTAATGTGTTTATTTTTTTTGTTTATTCTTATTTTGTTAATTCAATTCATTGTTAAATATTGTACCAATTGTTTTTCTGGTTGTGTTATCCTTTCGTTGGTTTGTTATAAATGCTATAATTTTTGTCAATTTAGTTGTTACACTCCTCTTGTTGCGGATCTCAATAATACTAACATTTCAAAAATAAGATACCAACATTAATAATAATAACTAACAAACTTCTTTATAAATTTACGTTGAATTTTGAAAATTGAGTTAGAACACTTGAATAATGCTTTGAAAAAACAACATTTCTTTATAACAGTTTCAGGAATCCTACGAAGCCGACGAGAGAAGACCAAAACGAAGAAATTGAAAAAGAAAAAAGAACTCGAAGCGGGCGATAATGGGAAGGAAGAGAGAACCGTTATGTAAGATGAGATTGGTTTTATTTTTATAAATAATTTGATATTTTTGTTACTAATTCAAGGGGCAATTTGTTTACGGGTTATGCTTGTTTGATGCAAGGGATGGTTGTTGCGATGTTTGACATGAGGTCTGTTCTGCAAGAGGGCTCTCGAAACTCCAATAGAACGCATGCATTTCAAGGAGCAGTATGGTTTTTGGTTTCTAGTTTGTCTCTTTAATTACAGTAGTCGCAATTTAAAAGCAAGTGCAGGTTACTTAGCAGAGCTATGCTAAAGTTTAGGACTCGTTATAGCTATGTGGCCTAGTGCTAAATGTGTTGGACTACTAAGCGAGGGTCTTAGGTTCGATTCCCGAAAAAAAACCCAAATTCCATCTTAAGGTGTTTTTCTACTGAGCCACCTCTGGCGAACGTCTGACAATCATACGAAAGACTGTCACGAAAGAGCTTCTCAATTAGCCATTTGGAGTCGGCATAAAATTGTAAATCCCTTGCATTCGTTCCCAAAATTAAAAACTCACACAAAACGAATGATTGTGGAAAGCTAGGCCTAAGGTCCTTTCGGACCTGTTGCGTTAACTATTTATTTTTTTTATCTATCAGACGGAACTGCTCATCAAAGACTGGAAAGAGATAGCCGTCACACACAAAATATCTACTGAGATAAATGAAATAAAAATGTCAAAAATCTATTAAAGTTTACTTGGACAGAGCAAGAGAGTCATCAAGTAGATCAGTTGGCAAACAACTGTTTTATCAACAATCTAATAATTCTGACGGTTAGTTTGGTTTTTAAAGTTCGAAAAGAAATGCTTGAGTTGAACTTCAGACCGCATTGTAAAGGGTTTTCCAATGAGAGGTGTTATTGTGAATGACCCGGTATTTCGGTAGCTGTCACTTTTGAAGCTTTTATTCTTTGACATTTGACAAGTAGAAACTAAACGCCATTACTAAAAATGAAACGATACACGCTTCAACAACGCATTGAAATTATTAAAATTCACTACAAAAATGGTGAAAATCTTGCAGTCACAGTTCGCAAAACTAAAGCATTTCTTGGTCGTCGTGAAGCACCTTGTCGGACTGCAATACAGAAATTGGTGGATAAATTCGAGCTGTTGGGACAAGTTAGTGATGTGAAGAATAAAACCCGTGCACGTCGCTCAAGAACAACTGAGAATATTGCTGCTGTAGCCCAAAGTGTTACAGAATGCCGACCCAGAGTATGGCCCCAGATAAGTTCAATCGACCTAGAAATACTGTCCTCTAATATGAAAGTCGTATTACGTGATAGAGGTTTTCTTGTTATTGCTGAAGCATGGTTGTTTTGGTTACAATCAGTTGGCTGACATTTCAACAACAAATTCTCCAGCATAATACTTGATACAGCCGACTCTCGTATCGAGTGTTTGCAATATCAAACTAATCATAACAAAAACAAAGGCTCGTGTACGATGATACAAGTTTGAACTTATCTCGAAATGTACTTGTACAATCCTTCTGTCTCTTTCTCACTGCAACTTTGAATTGTCGAGTGTTTAATGCCGATGAGTTCGAATTAACGCGTCGTTTTGTTACGTGGCAATCGTTTTTTCATTCGAATTACCAAGTGCATTCAAATTTATTGATTTAATTCGAAATATAAAGAGATTTTGTAGGGAACTCGTGGAAACTTTGAATTATAGAGAGATTCGAATGCATATACTAAATGACTATGGCAATATGACACGACTGTCTGTAGAGCACTTCCAGACTGTATTTTGTTGATTAATGTCCGCAGTTTAGGTGGTGTCTATCTTGTTTTTATCACAACAAACATAAATGTCCAAGTCTACTTTAAAAACAAATTGCCGCTCTGTAACACAAAATAATAATGTCCGTTGTGTATCATGTGTGTTTGTATTGTATGCATTTGTAAACTCCCATTTCAAACAGCAGAGAAGAAAAAGACCACTTGCAAGAAGATGAATCCAATAAAGTACAAAAGTCATCATCAGCGACAGTGGCTATTCCAGTTATTCCAGGTGTTGCACCGACCGCCGCCCCTGAAGTTGATGAAGATGGTTACAGTATTCAGCCACCAAAGGAGACCGCATGGGAGGAGAATCCCGAAAATGGTAAATTACTTGAAAGTTATACCTGCGTCTTTCGGTTACTAGCTCCTTCTCCTTACAGCGGGTAGTTTCTATTCTGACTCGGACTCAGATTCAGAAAACGAAAAGCCTGATAAGAAAATCCATGTGAAAATTAAACCTCTCAACAATGGTACTGCTCCCATGTCGGCAAGTGTTGACGAACTACGGGCAACTGTGGGCAATATATCACTCTCACCAGTGGGCATCTTTTCGGTAAGTCGGTAGAGACGTCTTGCGAATGGCACAGTCTCATTTTGCAACCTAACTCCTACAGCACAGTCAACAGTTGGAGCAGTCCAGCATTGCGTCGCGCCAACAGAGTCCAGAAGTATCAAATGCGTCAACACCGACCGCCACTGTGCATCCGTATGCGCCCCTCCAAAGTCCTACTCTATCGATGTCGAATAATTCGAGGTAATAACAAACAGTCAAGCAGTATGCATGTTTAAAAACTGATCCTTTCTGCCTAGATACGCTGAATTGGGAGACCTCTTTTCCGAAATTGGAGACATAAGTGCATCGGCTCCTGCCTCTGCGACGCTATCAAAGTCTGTGAGTCGACAGATACCGACACCAACATCAGGCAATAGCATAGCTATACCACGTCCGCCGTCACGACGCTCGGAAATAGCTCCGCGAGGCCGAATCAGTCCATCGTCGATGTCTCGAGCAGACAGTGTCGGCAGTATGGAGTTTCGGATGGGCGTCGGCCATGGATCATCACGTGGACCTTCACCTCTGACCATTGGTATATCGGATACGATACCCCTTGCTGTGGCCTTCCATGAAATCATTCATGCTTACTTTAGGTAGTACAATATGCAATACTCGGGACATACCACGCTAATTTGCTTCTTTCTCTAGGGGTACTGATGAATCAAGGTGTCAGGTGAAAATCTCCGGTGATATGATGCTGTCTTTCCCAGCCGGCATAGCCGGAGTTCTGGCCAACAACCCGAATCCAGCCAAGTTGGGCTTCCGCATAAAGAACATCAACAATCTGGAGAATGTTATACCCAACAAACAGCTGGTCCAAGTGTAAGTTCGCTTGCAAGGGAGTGGAACAATAGAGGGTTCTCTTCATTATTTATTTTTGTTTACAGTGATCAAGGTCAATCGAATACGGTCAGCACAGTTCTTGAATTTAATATGGCCGCACTGACGGCACTCTTGCGTCGTCAGTCAGAACAAAACCCGTCCGCTGCATACTTCAATGTCGACATACTCAAGTATCAGGTGCGGACGAAACCAGGTGCCTCATCGTGTCCGTTTCAATTGGTCAGCTATTGGAAATGCGAACCGACATATACCGCCCTCAAAATTGACTACAAGTACAATAACCATGCCATGGCAGTTGCCACTCCGCTGCTGAATGTCACGCTGTCTGTGCCGGTGAATGGATCCGTACGCAATGTACAATCGAAGCCTCATTCTGTGTGGTAAGTCTGATCGGCAAAGTGGCAGATCTTTTGAAGATCTGTCAAAATATCCACTTTGAAGATGTGAAAGAGTAAAACGCACGAAGAACTGAAATCCCAGTTGCAACGACTGTAATTGTAATCTCCATTCTAGGCTCGGTGAATCGAACCGCTTGGTTTGGAATTTCACAGACATATCGCAAAACTCGTCGGGCGGTGGTGTGGGCACATTACGCGCTCGACTAGAACTGAACGATGGTCCATCCATTCCCAACACCATGACTACGCAGTTTAATTGCGAGGGAACAACATTGTCTGGAATTGAACTCGAACTGGTCGGCGGTGGTTATCGAAAATCGTTGGTGAAACGACGATTTGTTTCGGGTAAGTTTATTCATCCTACCACCCTGCGGCGGACATTTTGTACAAAATTTGTTCCCCCCTTTAGGTAAATACATCTGTGACGGGGATGGCATTCGAAGCGGTGCAACTCCGACTCCACCTTCAGTCGGTTCGTCCAGTCCCTACTCGGCGAAATCAAACTAAACAATAAATATACCATTATCAAACGCACAAGAGCTCGTGTGCTCTTGTGTGCCGGAACGAAACGAACAAAAACTATGCGACCAAGGATTCGGACAGAATTTCTTTAAGTTTACGATTTTATTCTTCTTAATGCAAACAAACGAAAAGTGTCATTCATTATGGAATTATTTTCTGTTTATTATTTAATGTTTACTTGTTTCAGTCTATGTAAGATTGTTTATTTTCTTCCCTATTCTTTTTTGTTTATTATTACTAAGTCTATTATATTATCACAGTTATTATTATTATTACTAGCCCACTGCAACGTGTTGCACACCTTTTCAGAACTACTATTATAATGTATATGGAAAACGCAAAACAGAAACAAAAAATGAACTTCTATAGTTAAATTATTATATAACCAAGCCTTACTTTTACCAAATAAAATATTATATGTTAAATGTCTTGCTCATTTATACGAAAGTGTACTTAAACTGAAGTTTTTCTTTCTTTTTGTGACTGATGTCTACCGGGGTCGTCATAAAATGATGTCTGAAATGGCACAGTGACTTCAAATGGGACGTCCAACCAAACAGTCTACAAAGCCGATACCACTGTTCATCATCGTAGAATAGCAACAGGATCTAGATCTAAACAGAAACTCCAATGTGCATCGTTGAAAACAAGTTACAGCGAGCGCCACTCACAAATGTATTTGAATGTCGTTGGGCCATACTTAAAGTCATTCTTAACTTTCACCTTAAATATTTTGTAGGTCACAATTGGATATAATGGATGGAATATTTCTCCATTGTGAGTTCGAAAAATTTAGCCTGGACACTAAAAATGATTATTAGTATCGCAGAATGACTTTTTGGATAAAACATATTTTTTTGGTCAAAAAGTTTTTTATATCTCAACATAATCTCCTTTTAGCTCGACACACTTAGCCCAGCGTTTTTCCAATTTGTTTATTCCCTCCGAATAATAGGTTTTCTCAAAACTCTAAAAATAGGCATTTGTTTCAATGATGACCTCTTCATTGGACCTAAATCTCTTACCGCCCAGTCATTTCTTTAGGTTTGGAATCAGGAAATAGTCGCAAGGGGCCAAATCTGGAGAATATGCTGGATGGAGTAGCAGTTCATAGCGTAATTTGTGGAATTTTGCCGTTACCATTTTGCACCACTCCAACGGCTGCACTGGAAGCTTTTTGCATCTTTTACCACTCTACTTACAAATAACAATCAAATGCAGGTAATAGTGCATTACGGCTCACTAACGCAGGGCTTTTTTAAAAACAAAAGGATAGGACATAGCACTATCTTAAAGGAATTTTTCTCCGAAATCCCGGAAAAAGCGGATGAAAGTCTTGGTACACTTGATTTTGACACTCCATACAATGTGTCGTACCCGGACAGACAAAACTGGCATAGAAAGCTAGTCTCGAGGGATGATGAGACCTTAGTTTATACTGACGGTTCCAAAACCAGTGAGGGTACGGGGTCAGGTATATGCTCCAGCGAGTTGGACCTACAAATGGCCCTGAGACTCCCGGACACATGCAGTGTGTTCCAGGCGGAGATTCTGGCCGTTCTCAAAGCTGCCGAAGAACTTGAAATGAGATCGATATCCAATAAGAATATCGCCATCTACATTGATAGCCAGGCTGCGCTCAAAGCGCTAGAATCACATACCACTAAATCTGAACTAGTCAGGAACTGCCGCACAATGCTTAAGGCATTGGCTAAGGAAGGAGCGGACCTCCCACTAAATACAATGATTAAGGGTATCAGACCACAGATGGCCATCGCTAAAAGGGTTATCTTAGTGAAAACCTCCAATATAGCAGCCACAAGATGGTCACATTTGGAATGGCACAGGGTCTTAAAGGCACTCTGGCCCGTCTTAAATAGGAAAAAGTCTGAAGAACTACTAAATCTCAGTAGAACAAAGTTAAGGTTAACGGTAGGAATACTCTCTGGACACTGCTTTCTAAGGAAGCATGCCATGAGACTAGGCTTAGCCAATACGGATATATGCAGGTACTGTGAGGACCTACAAGTCACTGAAGATATCTCCCACCTTCTGTGCGAGTGTCAAGCAATTGCTCGGAGTAAAAGGAAGCACCTAGGCAGGTACTTCTTTAACAACTTAGAGGAGGTTGGTTCCTCAGCAATATAGGGACAATAATTAAATTCTGTAGGGAAATTGACTGCTTGGGCGGCTGCGTTTATGGACCACAACGTAACTCAGTAAACCACTTTTTAACCATTGAAATTGGTGGTGCAGATACCCCATAGTATTTATCTAGCCTTTCCTTGGTTTCGGTGATGGTTTTTTTAAGTAAAAAATAATGCTTGAACAACACACGAAATTGACCCATTTTTGTTACAATGTACAATAGTCTAATAAGAGATGACAGTTGATGATAGTGATATAAAAATATAAAAATTTACAGTTACTGAGCAAAAAATTCAAAAAGTCACTGGGCCTTACTAATAATCATTTTTAATCTTCACACTAAATATTGTGTAGGTCACAATATGCAATTTTGTATGGAAAATTTGGATACTGTGACTTCGAGAAGTTTAGTCTGGACACTTAAAATTATTATTAGTATGGAGGAATGACTTATCAAATTGCCCTTGTAGTATTGCCGGTTATGTTTCCTCTGGTCTGTCTTACTTACTTTTGGTGACGCTTACAGTCCGGGGTGGACCACGGCCTGAACCAACAAGTCCCTTCAGCCAGCTCGGTTCCTAGCCAGCTGCCTCCAGTTACGCACACCAAGTTGGTTGAGGTTGCCCTCTAATTTTGCGCGCCACCAAAGGTGGGGTCTTCCTCTACTTCGATGTCCGTCAGGGGTGGAATCGAAGACTGGCCCGTTTCTGTCCATACGATTCACGTGTCCCAATCATGTTAGGCGTTGTACCCTTCGCTTTTTGACCAGCTGACCACCAATGTCGATGTATATATCATAAAGCTTGTCGTTAAATCTTCTCCTCGACACTTCATCGACACAATCTTGACCGAATATCCCCCGAAGAATCTTTCTCTCAACGCATCCCAGAAGGTTTTCATCCGATTTTGACAGAGTCCATGCTTCTGCACCATACAACAGGCACGGGATGATTAGGGTCTTATATAGAGTCTCCTTGGCTTTATGAGAGATGGATTTACTTCTTAGATACCTTCTTAGACCGAAAAAGAAACAGCGACTGGCAGTGACACTTCGTTTGATTTCTGCACTGATAGTGGGTCCCAGGTAGACAAAGTCTTTAACTACTTCGAAGTTGTATCTGTCCATCGTGACGTTTTGCCCGAGTCGTCGATGCTGAAAGTCCTTTCTCGTTGATAGCATGTACTTCGTTTTGTCCTCATTAACGGGCAGGCCCATCTTCGCCGCCTCGGTTTCAATACTTGCAAAGGCGCCACTGACAATTCGCTGCGATCTTCCGATAATGTCAATATCGTCAGCACATGCAAGCAGTTGAACAGACTTTTGAAGCATTGTACCTCTGATGTTGGCTTGTGAGTTTCGTACAATTGCTTCAGGGATGATGTTAAAGAAATGCATCGCCTTGTCTCAAGCCCATTTCGACATCAAAGCGCTCGGTGGTGTTTTTGCCTATTTTGACGAAGCAGCGAGTTTTCTCCATCGTCGTCCTGCACAGACGAACGAGTTTGACAGGAATGCTGAAACATGATATGGTTTGTATAGATCGTTCCTATAAACGCTATCATAGCTCATAGCCGACTTAAGTCTATAAAAATGTTGTGTAAATCGATATGAAATCTCTTTTCTAAGATCTGTCCTGGTTTTAGACGATCACACAATACAGCCGACAAGATCTGATATGCCACATTCAGGAGACTTATTTATTTGTTAACTATGGACCGCGGCCCCAAAATGTTTACCTAACTCCACAGCAGTTCGACAAGTTCGACAAGAAAGAGATTCTGATGCATAACCGCTGGCGCTAAGAAGACAAGTCACGAACCAATGCCAGACATGCCATGAAAAAATTAAATGAAAAAAAGAGTCATCTCCTTGTATCTTCTTTTTGTTTAAAACTCTAGCTGGTTATTTTTTTGAGTTGTAGCATCTTAGCATGTGCTAAGATCTTTTATCTTGAATGCGTTATACTTAGAATCATATTTAGTGTCAGAGTGTTCAGGCTAGACTTTACGAACGCACAATTGCAAAATTTTCTAAACAAAATCAACCATTATGACCTATAAAATTTGAATTGTTAAAAATGATTATTAGTTAGGCCCAATGCGCTATACTTATAATCAGGTTTAGTCTCCGGACTAAATTTTTCAAACAATTTCGAAAATGTTCATACAAAATTGCATATTGTGACCTACAAAATATTTAGTGCGCAGGTTTAGTAGGCCCAATGTCTTTCTCTGAAACGGTAGGTAACCTTACAGCGGTTTCGGCTACCTACCTCTTTGATCACTGGCTATTATAGCGGCGTCTCTGCTCTTGTCCCCGCTACGGCCAAATCCCATGTCGGCTCCTCCTAGCTTCCTACCTGGCGGAACCTTATTGGAGCAACCTATGTTCGAAAAGAGCACACGCAGAGCACAGTATCACTCTCTACAAACTCTGCTCACTCCAGTTACCATAAGTCGTCCAATATCGAAATTCTTCTTTTGGGCGGATCTTCTTCTAAGCCACTGAAAGGGTTTTAACTGCATGACAATCTAATCTACTATAATTGTTCTAAAAACTCTTTTCCACACAGGCTTATACTGCGTTTTAAAACACACGAATTTATTTATCACTTGTTTGCCACAACTTGTGTTGCAATCAGATATATCGTGAACAAATTCCGATAGAAATATGTTCCTTGTCAGCAATGTAAATCAGATTGCTGAATAGAAAACATTCCGAGGGAAATATTATTCCCGATATGAATTCTACTATTTATTGAAATTGACAGAGGCAAGCCCGGCAAGCGCAAAAAGGTACTAGACGTCTTACAAGCAAACACTCTGCTTTCTGCCAATAATTTGTTTGTGTGTCAAATCAGAGACCGGATCTCAGAGTGACGTGCGTTTATTATCAGCATTAGTTGTCAGTAAATCTGAAACCTTTCAAAATGAAAGATTCTCTGTATTTAAGAGCCAACAGACGTCAAATATTAAAAGTTCATAAAGTCTCTTTAAAAACGAAAGAGAAACAAAAAACTATTGAAAAACTTAACACCGCCGAATTAACCGTTGTAATAAATGATTTCTTGAGAAAGTTGGACTACTGCCTCGAATATCGAAGAAGATGGATAGAAGCGACAAGAGGATTAAAGTCAGCACGACAGAGAGGCGACAATACCGGTAAATTGAATTGAAATACAAAATAACGACATGTGCACTGTATGATTGTGTCTAATCTAGCAAAAGAGAAGCGATCGAGGGAAGGAACTATCAACTTTGGCGAAGAGCTATGCGTAGGTTTCTCATTTTTCATACCTCCTTTCTTTATGACGGAGACAAACAATATTTAATGCAGTAAGCACTAAACATAAAAACAATTGGGCCTTAAGCTTAGTACGCTGCTCGAGCTTAATTTTCGCTCCCATACAAAATTCTCTCCAAAATTTAGCTGATCTAAATCTAAGCGAATCCATTTAGCTGAGTGGTACGCAGCTCGAGCTAAATAATCAAACTTTTGTTTCAGAATGTACTTTATGTGTCTGTCAAAATTTAGCGCGCCCATTTAATGGGTCGGCACATTTTCTCAAGCTAAACTGTGACAGATTTGATGTTCTGTTGCGGAAAAGTATGCAAGGATGAGCTTTTTTAATTATTTCATGGACGGAAAGTACTTAGAATCGGAAATAGTTAAAATAAGAGAGAAATAAATTTTTTAAGGAATTTTTTTTCAAAGAACAGCTGTTTTCTCTGACACTTATCCACGGCGTACTGTATGTCAAAATTTAGCTAGGACTTTAGCTGATGTTTGGAGAGAAAAGTTGGAGACCAGATAAAATTTAGTTAAGCTCGAGCAGCGTACTACGCTTTACCAATAAATATTTTTAGTTTCGACTTAAAATTTCAGTAGTTCACAATGGCCCTTACTAATAATCATTTTTAACCTTCGCCCTAAATAATTTGCAGGTCACAATGGGTAATTTAAAATGGAAAATTTGGCCATTGTGAGTTCGTAAAATGTAGTCTGGACTCTGGACACTAAATTTGATTACTAGAAGCGCGTAATGGCTTTATTTTCCATACAAATTTCACAATTGTGAGCTTCTGGAAATTTAAAGATGGGGAGGCTCAAATTTATTATTAGTACGGCGCGTTAACTTTGACCTTGTTTTATTAAAAGAATAATTTGTTTGGCGTAAAACGGTTCAATAATTTTATTACAATTTATTGTAGAAATCTATAATATTCAGGGTTATCGTCATTTAATATTTCAGACGCCTTCATAAAAATACTCGTAAAATTCAAAGGAGGTGAGTGTGCTTGGTGAGAGGACGGATTGAATTTTTGTTTAGGAAAATCGTGCACTCTGTGCTGCATTTTGCATTTACACTATTATCTAAATTAAATTATTTATTAAGCTTAAGAACATTAAGGAAAATGTAGACCGTAGGCAGAATTATTTTTTGTAAGTTTATTTGTACCGAAACTTGGCACGCTTATTTGTTAGTAAAAGTTTCTTCTCTGTGGAATAATAAACTATCGAATTTTGATAAACTAGAGTAAGTTTAAGACTTCTTTTTTTTCCATAGTCTTCTGGACCTTAATTTTTAAGGCGCTTAGTAAAGTGCACCATACAGTGCTATCAGCGAAAAAAGTACAAATTCTATGCGGTAACTGTCCAAAGCTGTTGATTTATAAAATGAAACGCGAGTTTTATAATGGTGATAAGTATAAAATAAGATGATTTTATTTAAACGTAAAGACTTCAAAAAGCATTAAAATAAAATTATAGAACGTTATTCTCGCAGAGAACATTTGGGAAAAAAGTAATGGCTGCGTTCAACAAAATTGAGCGTTGTAATGCTTAGTGCTGCCAAATCAAGTTGTATATTTCAACAAAAGCGGCAAAAGCCTTTAAAAATGATATAATAAAATTATCAATTTCTACACGGCAACACACGGGACATGCAAGAGTTTTCAGATCAAAGAGGCCTTGATCCTGATCATATTTATTCTTTCCTTCATACTGTTCAGATATGAGTTTCTTTTTTCCAAGAACGACAATATAATTACGGCCATACTTATAATCGTCCTTAACCTCAGCTTCACCTTCGGTTTATTGTGGGTAGTTTTATATAAACTCGAACTGACATTTAACAGCAATATATGGAATTAAAAAACTATTACCATCGCTACAGTTTATTTAAGCCTAAGGTTAGCTTTGTGGGCTGGATTAATGGTCACTACTGACCCAATGTGATGTCGATCGGAGAAATAGCTTGTCCCTTACCCATTATAACCCTCTCTACAAATACTGAAATCAATTGCTCACTCTTCTGTTGCATAAGGGACATTATCTTGTCTATCAGTTTTCCTGTATCCTGAATCTGAACCTGGTGTCTTGGAAACAAAAGAGCTTATCACCACAGCCTCTTCAAAGTTCTTCTTCCGTCAAGATTATTTTCTTCATGTGGTAGCGCGGACTGTTGTGCCCGTTATGATTATTGCGAGGATGGAAAGGAATTTTCTATACTTGAGTTACCAACCTACCTACCAGGTGGTATTGCTCTTACCAAAGACTCACGGGCTGCTGTTGTCACAGCCAGGACGTCTTCTCGAAATACACTGTCGATCAGGGCGGCCTAGTGATTTTGATATACCCAACGATTCGGAGAAGACGCCTGACCCTGACTGTGTGTAAATACTGATTGCGTGTTGCACACGAGTCCGTTTCTACATCCTTCCCTGCTGAGAAAGGGGCAGGTCTTGTAAACTATAGGTTAGGTTAGGTCAATATGTTACCAGACGCTGTCTAGCCATCCTGGTTCCCTCAAAAACCTGTAAAGATCAGGCAATGAGACCTTAGGAAGTTCTTGTAAGTCATGGAAGTAATAGCTATCAAGGTTTCTGTTCCTCAAGTGACAGAGACCCAGGCAATGACCGAGGAAGTGAGATGTGTCCTCGTAGACCTCTTCGCCCCCGCATCTTCTACATATTTCGTCATCTTTGAGATAAAGTTTAATCGTGTGGTTTCTTAGGAAGTTATGACCAGTTAGAGCCCCTACTAACTTAGATAGCGACGACCTGTCAAACTGTAGAAGTTTGTTGGTCCGGCCTCTGTTATGTTCCGACCAAAGCTTCCGTGAATATACACAGGTTGTAAGTTATTTCCACCTGTTGTTGGTTTCCATACGAATTTTGTTATCCATTCGATCTCTAAGATTGCAAAGTTGTGCCTTGCTCGACTGAAGTGCTCAATCGCGATCCATTACGGAACCATTTCTCGCTAGTTCATCCGCCATTTCATTGCTGGTTTTGTCTCTGTGTCCGGGGACCCACCAGTGATTCGTGGTGTGCTGCGAGCAAAGAACCTTGAGCTCTAATTTGGACTTATTTCATTGGCAGAAACGGCTTTTTTTGCGTATCGCTATCGCTATACCAGGTATTGCCAGTATTGACGCTCTGAAAGCCGCTTCCGCGATTACCAGAACCTCCACTTGGAAGACACTGCTGCTATAAGGAAGTCTGATTGAGCAACGAATATTTGATTCCTCGAAAAATATGCCGGCACCGGTACCACAGTGCATCTGTAATCCATCTGTGTAGATGGACATTGATTTTCTTCGCGTGGGTTAGTTTGTGGTCCATTCCTCCCTACTCCGGAAAGGAGCAGGACAATAGTTGTAGTAAAATCGTAAGTATGGCGTGATTGGTACATAGCAAAAGAATTTCTGTCTTTTCGTCGAATGGCCTGTTACTTTCAGTTTCCAGTTTTCTATAAAGATGTCTGGCGGAAGCAGACTGAAATAGCCTCAAGTCCAGCGGTTGAAGTTGTCCTAAGTTATCCTCATTGAATTGGTGGTGCCGATGTCTACATTTTCGTAATGGCCTCTAGGTAAGGTGCTTTACTGGTTGCCGGCCACCATACGAGACTGTGTGCTGAACATCCATTGTTGGGAGATTTTTCCAAAAAGTCTTGCTGCAGAAGTATAAGGCTATTAAGGCTTTCTTCATTCCTTCGTTGAAGTTAATTCTCCAATTTAATTTGTTGTCTAGTATAAGTCTCAGGAAATTTCCGCTGCCAGAGGTTCTGAGGGGCGTTCCACCAGTAGAAGGTGTAACAAACTTACTATAATCATTTTTAAACTTCACTTTAGGTATTTTATATGTCACACACAGCAAATAAAATAACCGCCGTTATGAGTTTCTTGAACCTTGACACTTGCAATGCGCCAACCTTTTACTTATAATCATAATATAGCTGTACCTTCACTGTAACTTCTGGAATGACAGTTTAAATGAGTTCTACCCTCCACTTCCATTTACTCGATGTGAAACCAGTGGTCCCAGACTGTGAAGACTGTTTCCCCTTTTTTTTAATCAGCAAAGGGAGTAGTATTTCCCTAAATTCGAAAAAAGTTCGGCTGAATTCCAAAACGTCAAGAAAATGCGCATTATGAATGCACACTGCTTTCTTGATGCCAGGTTATGAATCTTTTGCGCTGCTTTGCAATTTTTGACGTTATGGAACGATTTTAAGGCGAACTATCTTAAAATGTTTCAAACACCAATAATGAAATTAGTAACAACCACGCTTTTTAACAGCTTTATAAACAATGTTGGTTCATACAATGCCAACAAAAGCGTGTTATTTATTTGGGAAGGAATTAGTTTACTCGGAGAATTTCTAGGCTCTGTTTGCTTTTGTTTGCGCTGGTGATGCGTTCACAATGCGTTTTTGAAAAGTATGCATTGTATTGTAAGTAATAGGCCCTGTACACTGCGACCAGATGAGATCTATTGTGTTGGCCTCTGTTATTTAACCCAGAGAGCTGTTGAGATTCTTTATAAACCTCAGTACTCTTCTTGGTTCCATGTTTCCTATGTCAGAATTACTTAAGAATGCCCCTTTCATATGGATCGCTCAGCCCCTTGCCAAAGCTGGGCATTCGCAGAGTATGTGTTCCGTTGTCTCCTCTTCTTCTCTGCAGAGTCGACAGGAGTAACCCGAAGTAGGGTTCAAGACCTGTGAGTAGGCGTGAGGCGCCTCTTCTCGCCAGGTAATCTGCTCGTTCATTGCCATAAAATCCCTCATGACCTGGTATTCAAGTAACGGTGACTGTGTTGTCCAGATCTTCGAGGAGATTGAAACATTCCCAGACCAGCTTTGATCTAATAGAATACGATCTTAGGGCCTTAAGAGCTGCCTGGCTGTCTGAGAGGATGTAGATGCGGGCACCTTTAGTGCGTCTTCGTAGGCATTCTCGGAAACATATCTCTATGGCGTGTACCTCCGCTTGAAAGATGTCTGGTGATTTGCCCAGTGCTATAGCTCTTTGGAACCTTGGCCCATAGACCCCAGCACCGGTGGCGTCATCTTTCATCTTTGAACCGTCGGTGTACCAGATTTGTGATCCTGATGGTATTACGAATTTTTTGTTTCACCAGGTACTCCTGTCAGATATAACTATCTTAAATTTTCTGGAGAAGCGTGGTGTCTGATACCTTGATCACAGGATCATCTTAAAGCATTTGTAGTATTCGAAGGTGTCTTGTGAGGTTACCTGCACTGAGATCAGCTTCCTTCTTTACAGAAATATGTAAGGGCAGAAGGCTGAGCATTGCCCCTATGGCTGCAGTTGGACAAGTTTTCATTGCCCCCGTTATACCAACACATGCTAACCGATATATCTTCTTTAGTTTTTGTTGGGCCGTTATTTGTTCGGTTTTTGGCCACCATGATATCGCTGCATAGGTGATAATTGGTTTGATGATCGTGTTGTATGACCAATAGATCATTTTTGGTCTTAAGCCCCAGGTTTTGCCGTAAAGGCAATGGCACTTAAAAATTGCCTTTGTCACCTTCTTGGTGAAAAAAGAAGTATGCATTGCATGATAGTAATCCGTTTGCGTTTTGGAACTCTTGATTAAGCAGTACTGCGTTTTGGAACGCAGCCTTCCCCTTTTTTCGCCTTATGTGGTATTCGATTGGGCTTCTTCAGATTTGCTCTCAGATTTCAGATTTCGTGTGGCTAATCGAACACAAAAACGTCACTTGCTCTTTTTTTTGTTGATATTTGTGCGACTGCAATATGTGTAGACTTCGACACTTTTCTATGCGTTTTCCATTCACTGGTTAAATTTTATATGAAAACATTCAAAACGCTCGTCCAGATTGATTTGGAAACATTTGTACATAAATAATTAACAAAAATAGATCCACTCGATGCAATGCATTTCTTTGCAGTTGAAAAATTTCACTAAAATGTAAACAAACTCCACTAGTTGTCAAACTCAAACGCACGTGTATTGGTAAATCTGAAGCAAATCTGAGAAAATATCCAGATTCGCAAAAGTGCTCTGAAATCTGAAAAAGATTGCTTTTTTTGTACCAAACGAACATAAAAATTGCTCTGAGAGCAGAAAAAGTGCTCTGAGAGCGCCCAATCGAATACCACATTAGTGAAATTTGCCTTTATTTTTATATGAAATAGATTTGAAATGATTTTCTTTTCTGTTAGACATAACGTCAAATCGAGGGAATGCATTCAGATATACAAAAGTTCGTACGTAGACGTTCGATGGGCTGTTTTCTTTCATATTTAGTGTGAACATTTCATTCTGAAAATTGAAATTTATTTGTATAATAGAAATGCTTGAAAATTTTACTTTTAAGCAGTTTAAGTTTCAAAGAGATTTTTGATTTTTCCCCTTTTTTAAGCTTTCCTCTAGTTTTCCCCTTTGTCATTGAAGAAGCGCCAAAATTGGCTCTTTCTTCCTCAATCTGGGACCAAAGTGCTGGGGTTTCAGCACGTAACTTGGTACAATCGAGTTCAGTCGATACAATCGAGCTCTGGCAGCACCTAATTTATCTCAATCGAGGATATTCGATAGAAGATAATCGATTGAGACAAACTAGGTGCTGCCAGAGCTCGATTGTATCGACTTAACTCCATTGTATCAAGTTACGTGCTAACACCCCTGCTTTCGATTTTGAAACCTGAATCTCATTCCAAATAAAAACCTGCTTTAATTCGATCATTCTGCTGCTTTTGTTAGTCGATAATCATCGACAGGTGTCCTTGGAAGTCACGTACTGTGTACTACAATTCAGCGCAATTATAACAGGCGACCCAATTGCGCGGTACTTACTCACTAAAGTTCTAGGGATTAACAGCTGTGTACTACTAGTTCAAAAACATGAATGTACGTATTTTTTGTTTTAAATTTTTATTTCGATCATATGTTACAATGAAAAACCATAAAGAATTTCATTCTAAATACGATTGTTGTTTATTTTGTTTTGTTTCAGTTTGATTTTCTTATCATTTATATATATATTTATATAGTTACAATATTACTTTCGTTCATAACTTCTAGTTGTGTTCTCTTTTACTCATATTTTTATTTACTTAAGTCTCTAAATAAGAAAATATAATCCTATATGCGATAAGTCGTACATTACTTATATATGCTCGTGAGAGATGTGTATCTTGTTCTTGTTTTGTTAATTAATATTTAATTATGTTTTGTATTAAATTTTTAAATCATTTAAGGTAAATTGGTATCTGCTGTGTTACTACATTATAATTATTAAATGATTAGTAAATACATTTCCTTGTTATTCTACATTCAACTTGTTGTTCAGCGCATATAATATTAAACAAACGAAAAATGTTAAATATTCTACTTGCTTATTGTTGTATTTTCTAATAATTTCCTGTTTCACACCCACTTTGGTTGCTAAATTTAAATGAATTAAATGATGATTTCATTTTTGCCCGTTCACTGGCATGTTCCAAAAGAAAATGTTCCTATTGCAAAATTATTATTTCTTTGCTTTTGCTTTTAATCTATGTACAAAGGAAGGGAAAGGCCATTTTCTTCATTGCCAAAAATATAATATACAAAAGTAAATGAATAAATCTAAAACATTTTAACTAAAACAAAGAACGCAGATATGATGATAATAATTCACTAAGCAGACACGCGGATGAATAGAATAAATTTACAAAAAGGAAAAACGCTACTTATTTGTTTACGGTTTATTTTGTTTGCTGTAAGGATCAAATTAGCCCTTCTTAATGATATAGTTCGTTTATACTTTTCCAAAAAAAGGGAAAAGAGAGAGAGAAACAAAAAGTAAATCACAAAAGACTGGTCCTTACCTTATATAGAGGAAAAAGAAATACATATGTATTTACCAAAGCAATTCTCAGCCGTACATTTATGTGAAATGTAATTAGAAAGTGGTCACGAATGGTATCGGTTTGACTGAAAGTCGATGGAGAGTGGAAACTGATTTGTACCTGCTGCAAGGCGAAGAAAAACTTTGATTACATCTTTTGTTACAAGAACACACAAAGGACTGGTGAAATAAGAAGGAATGTCTGCCAAGAGAAACAAATTCTATTCACCACTTCCAAGAACTAGCATCTATTGCTTCTTACAGTTTTCTTTTGAAAAGTGACTTGGAAGTCCTTCAACATTAGTTTTCTGGCAGAAAGAAAAAACTGTTTCTTATTTGAAAGGGCGAACTTGGGTTGCGCAACTAGGTGGTGACTATAATCTGAATAAGTTCTATTGCAATGGACATTTACGTAACTGCGCGTTTTTGAACGAGTGCGGATGCTTAAAACTGTGACATCTGTGCCGCGTTTTTGACTCATTAAGTTTGATCCTTTTGGAATTATGTTGTTTAGACAACATTTTCGTTTAAGCAAGAAGCTAGCGCATTCACGAACGTGGAATAAAACCAATTTACATCTGAATTTCCACACTTCCGAACGCACAAAAGGTATCATATGTACCTATAGACATAAAACATTCCGCGCGTGTTTCCCACAATCAATCACGACGAACGCTTCAGACTCAATGATTACTTTTAGATTTGTCTTCAGTCTAAGACTGAGAATCCATTGCCAATACCATTGCGTTCCAAGCCACAACTGATATCGACATAATGAAGTCAGATCAGTTGTTGGCTAGACTTGGCGATTTGATTAATCAAATACAAGAGATGCCACAAGCTGCTTTATTTTGTTACTGAAACACTGAGCATCAACAGAAGTTAGAGCCACGATCAAAATGGTTAGATTGTAAGTTATTGGGCCCGAAAGTGGGCCACAGTTTTCGAAAGCATTGAGTATTTTCATCTATAATAAGTGTGGGAAACTATAGATGCAATTGAACCCAAAATGTAAATAGCATCAGGTCTTATTGAGCTGCCTAGCGATTGTGGATGAAAAAACGCACATAGGAAGAACTTTTAAACAATGTTCTTTCATGCGAGTTTTGCATCCCAAAGCACATCCGATCTGATTTGCCGTAGAGCTCTGCCGCGGCATTTCCATATCAGAACACATGCGGTACATCATTTGGGTGGGCCCAAGTGTAAATTATATGCGAAAATACAGTTTTTCATTCAGGTCAAAGATTTTCCGACTATATACAGTGGGTGATCAAATTATTACGGCCACATAAAACAAAAAAGATTTTTTGAAAAGTAACCGTACATAAGTTATGTTTACTATTTTTCAATTTTTATTTATTTTTATATATTGAGAACGTCTTATAAACTTATAAAAGACATATTTTTATTAAAGAAGGGCTATGAAAAAATTAAAAAAAATATTTTGCTACCCATACTATTGCAGATTAAGCCGCCTTGATGACTCTCTTGGTCACACTTTTAATGGATTTCATACAACACGTATTTTTTATATTTTCGCTACTGTGCGTCATACTTCAATTAATTTTTCTTATATTGTAGCTTATTTGTTAATTTTTCATTGCATATTTTTTTTTTAAACTAGCTCTCCAAGATTTTCTATTGGTTTGAGATCTGAGGAGCTTCCGGCCTTTCAAGGATTTTTTTTTTTCCACCAAAAAAACCTACTCCGTTTGCCTTAAGACAGCGTGCGGAGTTTTGCATAAACAAATAATTGCCGTGGCAATATCTTCGTTGCATTAAATCCTCAAAACAAGTATTTTTCTTAGGTGGCCGTAATAATTTGATCACCCACTGTACACTTTTCTGAAAGAGAAAACTTTAAAGCTATTTAATTTCGTTGCATATTTGTGTAAGCAAAGCGCCCAACTGAATAGTATTGAAAAATAGGTCGTTCTTCTCCAGCTTTCCACACACATCACTTCCAGTTCATTACGTCGCTGCTTGGAACTAGATTTCTCCCAATGGCAACAACATTTTTGACAAATATACATCCGATACATGAGTTCAGTTTCTTTCATTCATAAAAACAAAACAACTTATGTATAATTAACAAAAAATAAAGCAGAACCACCTTTAACTGAGACCAAGTAAGACGACAATTCTCGAGAAAAGGAAACAAATTCGGGTACGAAGATAAGGAAAAAAAAAAAAACTAACCTCTAATACCAACTACATTATAAAACAGATCAGAATTGCTTCAAAAAGTGTTTTAAACAAACGAAAAAAAAAAGAAAACTTATAATAACATGTATAAAACTAGAATATAAGTCTCGCTAACAAAAACAACAATTTTCCGAGAAAAATTCGGACAATATACAAAAAAAAAAAAAGAAAACAAATAACAATCATGAATATTCATTTGTTCGTTCTTCCAATTTGTTGTTCGCTATTTCTCTTCCTTTCACTGTGTGTCTATTGCGGTACAAGAATTTAATAGGAAGGATACAACATTTTTATTTTTTTTTTTTTTTAAGAAGAAGTGCATTTTGTTGAGACTTGGTTTTTGTGTGAACAACTAATCTCACTTTTCTCTTGCAAAATAAAAAAAAAGAAAGTCTCTTTCGGGGATTTTTAGTCGCTCTGTCGATTGACGCCTGCCTGCCACCACTGCCATCGTCACAAAATTCGCCGTCAAAGAAGGGTAATTCGGTTCAGGGAACCAAGTTTACATCTTCTTATGTCGGTTTCTGCTTAATGCGATTCAATGAACTTGTAGAGGCATTCGGGAACCATCTTGTCGTATTTAATTCGATGCTTTTGTATTGTTTTGGCAGCTAGACATTTAAGGGTTGTATACTTGACGGGATTGACGATTTGATGGATTTTTTGATTCTCCAGCAGGGATTCGAAGGTATCTCCGTTGGCGTTTTTGGTGTCCTGTAAATAGAAAACAAAGATGGGTCAAAATTAATTCAATTCAATTTAATAAAATAGACGGTCTTTATCAGAATGGAAAAGAGAAACAGGATTATCATGTAGGCCTCGTACCGTGCAGAAGTCCAAAGTTCATTGTGCTTATTTATGATCTTGGAAATGGGTTTTTCCAATAAGGACGGGTCGATGTTGAAATGGAATAAAACACGTTGTGCGTGAGGTAATTATGAAGTTCCTTTTTTAATTTTTATCCACACCAAACACTTAATTTTTGTGTATGCATTGCAACCTGGTGAACCTCGTGTGGGTTCAACGGCAAGTGTGCTTGGCAACATATCCATTCATCCAAAAAACATGATTTTTCGGCCAAAATTGAGGTCCTTTTCCAAACGATCAGAAGTCAGCGAACAAACGGTCTTTGTCTATGGTCTTTAATTTGAGCTTTTGGATCAGTTGGATCTTGTACGGTTGTAAGCACAAGTCCCGACGCAATATTCGCCCAAACCCGGGAAACCAGCCGATCAAGCCAACTCATATCGACCAATCTCCCTTCTCTCTCCAGTCGCGAAAACCCTTGAGGCCCTTCTTCTTCCAAAGCTCATTGAACACCTACCGCTAGCCAACCACCAACACGGATTCCGCAAACTCCACGGCACTACATCAGCCCTAAACGACATCACCAGCCAAATCAGCAATGGCCTCAACCAAGCGAGACCCTGCCACAGAACCATAGCCGTGGCCCTAGACCTATCCAAACTCTTGACACAGTAAGCCCCTCCGTTTTGCTCAAAGACTTGAGTCATCTCTACCAAACTCCACCAAACGCTGGCTTGCAAACTACCTCAACGGCAGACAAACATTTGTGGAATTCCAGAACTCCAAATCGAAACACAGAAAAACCAAACAAGGTGTGCCTCAAGGCGGGGTACTATCTCCTCTTCTCTTCAATTATTACATCTCTAAGCTACCACCACCTCCAGCAGGCATAAACTTAGTATCGTATGCAGAAGATTGCACAATACTAGCATCAGGTCGTAACATTCATGACCTCACTGCATCGATCACCACCTACCTAGGAACGATAGACAGATTCTTTAAATACCGCAACCTCAAGCTATCACCAGACAAGTCTTCCGCAACATTATTTACGTCGTGGACAAAGGAAGTGAGGCTGGAGCTGGACATATCAATTGCCGAAAGACGCATCCCCACCATCGCACACCCCAAACTCCTGGGAGTCACATTCGACAATATGTTTAGCTTCTCGACACGCGCTACTAACATCAAAAATCGCCTCAGGTCCAGAAATAACATCATCAAATCACTCGCCGAAAGTTCGTGGGGAAAAGACAAAGAAACACTCCTCGCCACTTACAAAGCGATCGGTCGATCAGTTTTAAACTATGCGGCACCTATTTGGACCCCACAACTAAGCGACACCAACTGGAAGCACCTCCAAGTATGCCACAACACAGACATGCGCACTATCACAGGTTATCATCTCATGGCTGACGCAGATCACCTTCACACAGAAACAATGATGCTCCCGATCAAAACGCACAACAACATGCTTGCTCAACAATTTCTACTAGCCTGTCACCTACCTGATCGCCCCAATCACAACCTTATCTCGGCTCCGAAACGTCCCCGCTGCATACGCAGATGCATCCTGGATCTACAAGATGAAATAAACCACCTCACACAACAACCACTCATCAACTCATTTCTATACCAGGCTGGCAAAAACCACATACACCAGACCTCCGTCTCAAATGCGATCATCAGCTACAAAGCGAACGTGGTACTTGGCGGCAGACCTCCACCTATTGCTACCAGAACTACTCTGGCCCAACTTCGATCGGGCTGGTGCCACCTATTAAACAATTACATGGCACATTGAAGACAAATGCCCCCAATGCAACTTAGGCCTACACGGTGTTCAACATCTCTTTAATTGTCCGGTCCAAACCAACCACACTTACACCACTAATGCTCTGGACCCATCCAACCGAAGTGGCCCAATTTCTTGGACTCAACTTGAATGACGCTGCTACAACAACAACAACAACAACGCAATATTCGCCAAGTTGAAGTAAGTCTGCGAAAGGTTGACATCTTGTGGACGGCAAGGAATTGATTGCCTCGGGTTCTCCTGTGCACTTTCACAGACCGCGGCAATGTTCTCGGCCGATCTGGCGTTCCTTCAACGAGGGTTATTGTTTACCCTTTGTGTTGAACTTGGCCACCAAACGGTGGGCGTCTGCCGTAAAATGGGCGCAACATTTGCAATGACGAACACTCATTTTAATTGAATTTGGTTTTTTTATTAGATGCACTGGTCTGTCGTGTAACTAGCCATGATTTGGCTTCAGTAACCGAATAAAAAAATTTGACAGACGGCACCAAAACAACATAGGCTGCCAACATCGACCCGTCGCAAAATAAACCCTCTACTTGCTCTCGAGCCGTACTTGTTTCCTTGTTCTACTCTTACTTTGGGACAGAAAAACCAAAATCTACTTACCAAATGTGCACCATGGTCTAATAGGGTCTGTGCCAAAACTCGCGGGCATGGTTGCGCAGTGGCTGCAAAATGCAGCGGTGTATTGCCCGCAGCGTCTTTTGCATTTGGATCCGCTCCAACCATTAGTAGAGCTTTCGCTAAGGCAGACGATGGGAACTGGCACGCTGGATATCTACCGACAAGTGTACCCTCCCGATAGCAGGCGTAATGTAATGCCGTTCGCCCCGAACGCACCACCACCTTCAGACTATTCAATTTATAAAGAGCGGTGAGAATTTCATGCTTCATCTTCGGACTGAAATCTTCATCGTCGACTAGACACGCCAGCAGGCAGCCAATGTGAAGAGCACTGACAAGTGCACGACTCAATGCATTCGGATCGTTCTCCACGCCCGGCATAGATGAATATTTCACTTGTTCATGGAACATAAGTTGTCCTAAAATCAGAAGAACAAGAAGAAGATTAAAATTCATGCTGATTGAGAAAAACACACTTGTTGCAGCTCACCTCGTTCAACTTCTAATACAGCCTTATTGAAGATCATCAGCATATCACGTGCTTCGATTGGTGGCACCACACGTCCGCGCGGCAGCGGACGTCCGGCTTCGACTAACATAAAACTAAATAGCTCGGCAAACGAGAGCAGCGACGACTGTGTCATCGGACTCAACGGTTGCAAGATCTTTTGTTGCATTGTGAGAGCATATGTCCAAAGTTCGATGCAGCGATCAAATCGTCCTGCATCAGCGTAATGTGCTCCTCTGTGTAGAAGAAAGAAAATCAATCAACAAACGATAAAGCTGCATGCAAACGACATGCACTCACCTAAATCTAATATAATAACTAGTGTCTGGATGCGTGGGTCCGAGTATTCGTTGACGAATCACCAGCGCCTGCATCCTCATCTCATCTGGATCCATGACTAATTCATCCAGTGCGTCAATGTTTGTCACTTCGGTGGCATATTCGTAGGCAGCTATCCGCTCACTGACAATCTTTGGTATCTTTGGGTCCAGATTTCGATCCTCCATGGCACGACGCCACAGCGACAGTGCACTTAACATATCACGTTTTTTATCTACATAGGTGGCGCCCAACAGCTCCAGCGCATTGATGCGATCTTCACGCTTTACACTTGGTAAACTAATGAGATGCTCAACGATTGGCAGGTGGCCGGTCACACTGGCCGCCAGCAATGGTGTCATACCGTAGTAGTCCACGTCCATGGTGGCGCCATGTTTCAGCAGGAGTTGTAGGATTTCCAAAGAACCAGATTCAGCACAGTCGTGCAGCGCAGTATTGCCTTTCACACTGCACCGGTTGACGTCTGCGTTCAGTGACAGTAGGTACTGGGCGATTTTAAAGTGTCCCTTGTAGCAGGCAATCATCAGGCAGGTGTGACCGTGTCGATTCGCCACTTCAAAGTCTGTGCAACAGAAAACAATTGTACTTCCAGATATCAAATAGATGAAAGAAAACAAAAGAAAACTCACCTGCACCGTTATTCACTAGATATTTAACAATTTCAAAGTGGCCATCGAAACAGGCCGCCCTCAGAGGTGTGGAATTTGTTCGGGTCGTACTGTTTACATTAGCACCACGTCTAACTAATAACTTAACTATGCCTATGTGACCGGCTGCCGCTGCACACCATAATGGTGGCGCATCCTCTATTGTCTCTCCATCGAAGGTCACCGAACCGACTTGTTCAACATCCGCATGGCATTTGGTCAATAAATATTCTACAATATCGTAATGCCCGTGACGGCATGCTATAACTAGAGGGGTTGCGCCACCCATTTTGGATGAAACTAAAGTTGCAATCTCTTCTGAGGTACGTCCTTCAAAGCAGCTCTGCAAATAAAGTAAATAAAATCAAGTTAGTTAGTTGTATACGAGTACATATGTGAGAGGAGAAGGATCAAAGAAATGGTACTTTAAGGGATCTCTTTGCGGATTGTGACAATTTCTTTAGAAGGACTCTTTTCCAAAGTGTTTGGATACTGAGAAAAGAAGTTAAGAGGAAACTTCTTTATTAAATTGGATTTTGTTGTTACATTTGAACGATATTTTTCATCAAAGGAACAGCAATGCAGGTTGTTGAATACATGCGCGATTGATGACTGATTCAATCAAATCTCGGAAGGAGTTTCGCAGTTGACGTATTAGGATTAGGGTTAGCTGACAAACAAAAGCAGTGAATGTCTAAAATGGCAATCTATTTTGTTCTAAATATTAAAATCATTCTGTAAATTGTGCATATGTAATCAACTACAACTTCTTTCAATAAATTTCTAATCGAAGTAATTGCCGCATTCAAGAATCTAGTCATCTTAAGTCGACTAGATTGGTCTGGATGAGATGCAACCTGAACGCAAAAACTAGAATGGTCGGGAACGTCGTTTTCTAGTCAGCCACATATGAGAACTGTCAACTTAGTACTAAGTCACGAATTTCTTGACTAGATTCGTCGGCTACCCCTCCATAAACGTCAACTGAAACAGCTGCTCTCACGACCGATTTCGACCAATCAAACCGAGATTCACTTAGTGAGAGAGCTGTCAGACTTACTAAACTAGATACTTGAACGTCCCCAATGAATGCATTAAAACTTCCGGTTGTCAAATTTGTCACTAAATTAAATAGATCTTGAATTGGTATCATCTGTCTCAGTTTTATTTCACTTAAAGAAGCCATATTTTCTCTTGCCATCGTCGACAATTATTGTCAAATAATTTCTTTTAATCTACATCTAAATTTAGACGTTTAAGAATCGACTGTAAGTCTGACAGCTGACTGACTTATCATCTTTTAGTAGCGACGTTGAAGTGTCTATTTAAGTACGTCTGACAGCTGACTGACTAGATGTATTTCAGTTCTTATTGGCCTACATTGGTCAAATGAATAGTTTCTTTCGGTTGACGTTTATGGAGTGGTAGTCGACAAATCCTGCCTGCATACTAGTTGACATTTCAAAGAGTAAAAAATCAAAACAAACCGCGAGAATACGAAATCAATTCAAGTTGACTGCCTAGTCAAAAAAAAAATCTAGTTGACGTTCTACATGAGCTAGGTATCCGAACGTCCCCATTGACAGTTCGTATATGTAACTGACGTTGTAGGAAAGTGACATTGATGTAGTTCAGCATCTAGTTTATTAAGCCTGACAGCTGTCTAACTAGATGGATCTCGGCTTTGATTGGCTAAAATCGGTCATATGAGCAGCTGTTTCAGTTGACGTTTATGAAGGGGTAGCCGACGAATATAGTCAAGAAATTCGTGACTGAGTACTGATGTCGTTTTTGGGAAAAAAGAAGCGTCCGGGAGAGTCCGGAATAAAGAAAAAAACACTTCTAAAACCGTTCCATTGGCAAAAAAAAATACTCTTCTGGTGATTCTGAGAAGGAGATTTCGCTTCTCGATTTGAAGTCAGTGTTGGGGTGTTGAACAGTAAGAAAATTGTCACACAATAACTGTTTGCGATTACTACTGTTAAGAAAAGAAACGCTTTAAAAATTCAGCAATTAAAGAAACAACCGCTTTCCAACGTTATAAAAGATTGTATTTTATTTGAGAAGACAACGCTCTTTTATATGATTTTTGTTTATATTGTTTGACAGTTGACATTTGACGTTTCGGCATAATTTCCCTTTGGGGAAATTTCAATTTGGGTGGGTGCGTTTAGTACATTTGCACCTTTGTTGACTTATATAATCGTCAACAGTCAGAATCCACTCAAGAAGGACTCACACAAGTGTAATTTTTGTAATTTATACAAGCGATCTTTTTTGGTATTTCACAAATACTTTTGTGGATTCTTTCAGAAGCAGTTTTGCTGTTCCATTGGATTTCAGAATGAGTGCATCCCCGAGTGAAACCAATGGAAAACGACATAATTTGTTTCATTCAGGAACGGGTACATCTAGTCCACTTAACTAGATAACTAGATTTTTGAATGTCCATGTGCATATTTAAAGACGAATCTAGTCCATAAATACTGCATTTACAACACGCACGCGCAGTTTTCCACCAGAGATCTGTTTGTCCGGAGTCAATGCTAGTAAAGGCGTAAGAATGAGATCACAAATCACACGCCCAAAGTGTCATGGATGATCTACCCATAATTATAGATATGTAAAACGAAAACAAACACAAGTTCCGGCGACATTTCTGCAATCACTTTGAAAACGTTTCCATTACTGATTTAAAACATGTGAAATAAGAATTGTAAATAGTGTCAGTAAATTAAACCAGCAATTCATCGATAAATTATACGAAACAAGTTACTGTCCGTTCATCACTTTCGGGAGCCATTTTGTTTAGTAGGAAGCGAAATTCCCTAAGCCATTGCTATTAGCATGCAGAACTTTCCCATAATTCCTACCACGTAAAAAAGATGGTCGACCAAAATATGTGTCACTTTTTGTTTGAGTGCCAGGTAGTGATGTCACTTTCAGGGCCTCCTTTAATCTCCGGTGTTTGCAATGTGATGTAAATGCAGCATAAAGACGAATAGACTTCTGAATGTGTCCATTGTGCAGGGGTGTTAAAAAATACAAACAAAAAATCAAGTTTTAGGTTTTGTATATCATTTTGTTGTACCATTATTCCTAATTCCAATTTCCAATTAGATTATATATTTATTTAAAAAAATCTGCGTCTTTCCAATATAATGCAAACAGAAATACATTTTCGTACACGAGTTCTCCCCCAATTTCATGCGTAAAAGTAATTTTAAGCAGGTCTCTACGCCAACACTGTCATCATCAACATAACAAAGAGTGAATTTACGAAAAAAAAAAAGCAAAAACTTTCCTATTTCTATTTTTAAGAACAATTTTCAAATATGTATCTATTTCCTATTTCTTGTTTCTTAAATTTTGAAATCCCCGTGTCCGAGCCTGAGGCTGAACATGTTGATGCCTGCGTTGTTTTTAATTAGTTGCATTTCAAACTTATTTGAATAATTTACAGCATGTCAACGATCTAATCGAGTTTAATATAGTTTTCAAGACTAACCGCACAACACTATAAAAATGCGTGACATGTATAATTCGTCGAGTTTTATGCCACTCGGACGAATTATACTTGTGAAAAATGTCGACGAACTTGATTAAAAAGTGGCATGTGTTCATCATCATCAGTGAATTTAAGGCTTGTGTAGAAATTTCGGGGGATCTTTGCTGGGTGCTTTAGAAAGTTCTTTGTTTGTTTGTTTGTATTTTTATTTTTTCATTGTTTAGTGATTTACGCACTGTTTTTGGTTTTTGCAAAGTTCTTGGTCCTCGATGTGTATTTCTAAGTAGACTTACTGCAAACAGCTCACCCTATTGAGCATTCCACCACGGATTCATAAAGGGTGTTTTTTTTAGAAGTATAGAAAAAACATAACTATAACTCAATCCATTCGCAACGAAGATTGATAATTAACTGTCAAGGCCAATTTGCAATTGAATTTTTGTCGGTGTTCCTCAAGGTAACCACTTGAGGCCTCTACTTTGTGCTACTTCCGTACTTCCGATTATAACATTTATGTTATGATTTTTCATTTCTTCAAAAGAGATTATAGGTAAATTTTGTATGCGGACAAACGCTTTATACTGATTTTAACAATATTTAGGTCAGTGTCGGTCAAATTAACATAAGTGCATTCGCTTTCGATATGAGACCTTCAGCCATCAAAAGAACGACCCCGATTTGACAACAATTCGACTTATAGATGAAGTTGCGGTTGGTACTGTTGCTACTCAATAGCAACTGGTATCAAAAACTAAATTTCCTTTTCAAAAAGCTTAAACCTCTTATTTGGACCAACAAATTAGGCTAAATTTTCCTAGTTAGAAATATTCATTATAAACAATTTCTTATCTTATAAATAATGGTTATTATCTTACGATTATTATTGGATTAGTTTTTTTTTTATAATTATTCCTCGATATATTCCGGTTTGGCTTGCCTCCGGAAACTCTTTGTGAAGCGCGGCCATTAATAAACAAAAAAAAAAAGAACCGAATTAACATAAAAAGAAAGAGACATCACTAGTCACACATAAATATATGAAGTGCTGCCAAGTCTGGCCACACGGTACCATTTGGGGCAAACTGAATAAACTTCATTATCAGCCTAATAAAATGTAGCCACAGATTCCACTAAGAGAAATGAAAGAACCTAGCCACTCTCTCTTCTACGGTGTAAGACAAAGCCTGTGCTTTTTGTAGAGGTCCTTTAAATACCTATTGTCCGGCTGCTTGCTTCTCAATTTCTTTTTTAATATTTTCTCATTTCATTCCGGCATTTAACAAATTTTCACTCTCAACTTGTTGCCTACTTGCAAAATCTACAAATTTAACTAAATATTTTCTTTTCTTTATTTCAGGTAAGAATTCGTCAGCTTTATGTAAACAATTAATCATTTCTAAGGATCTGAGGTAAGACTTACTACTTACTGACTTAACGTGAAGAGCATCTGCCTGAGACACTGTAGACTTCCATCCTCTGCGATTTCGGGCACGCTGCTTCCAGTTATTTGCTCTGGCATCCGCGATGGCTTGGTCTTTGAAACGGAGGTTCGGTCTTCCTTGTCGTCTCGAACCTGGCGGCTGGGATTCGAAGATCCTCTTAGCTGGAGCATTATTATCCATTCGCTCGATGTGGCCGAGCCAATGTAGTCGACGAATTTTGGCCTTTTGGACTACATCCACATCTTGGTACAGCTCATAGAGTTCGCGGTTGTATCTTCTTCTCCATTCGCCCTCCTCGCACACAGGACCAAAAATCCGCCGAAGAATGTTTCTTTCGAAGGAGCCCAGTATCAGCTCTCCCTTCCTGCTTATCGTCCAGCACTCGGCGCCATAAAGCACAACTGGCAGGATAAGGGTTCTGTAAAGCATACATTTTGTCCTTCGAGTTAGGAGTTTTGAACCCAATTGTTTTGCCAAACCGAAGTAACAGCGGTTTCCTAGGGTATTCTTCGCCGGATCTCCACTAGGATGTCATTTGTGGATTTCATGTTTACTCCGAGGTAGATAAACTCCTTAACTACCTCGAAATTGTTGCTATCAATAGTGACGTTCTGTCCTAGGCGGTGGACAGATGCTTGTTTGTTTGTTGATAGCATGTACTTAGTCTTGTCCTCATTTACTACAAGACCAACAAATTTCGCCTGTTCTTCAATCGCCGTAAAAGCCTCTATCACGGCACGCTGGGAGCGACCTATGATGTCAATATCGTCTGCATACCCCAGTAGCTGGATGGATCTGTTAAAGATAGTGCCTTCCGTGTTGCCACCTGCCCTGCGCACTATCTGCTCCAACACGAGATTGAAGAAGTCACATGATAGTGCGTCTCCTTGCCGAAATCCGGTGCATGTTTGGAATAGTTCGGAGGAACTACTTCCAAATTGCACGTTGCAGCGTGTGTTCTCCAGCGTCACGCTACATAGCTGGATCAGTTTTGCCGGGATCCCGAATTCGGCCATCTCCACATAAAGCTCCTGACAATGAACACTATCATATGTGGCTCTGATGTCGATGAATAGGTGGTGAGTTCTCGACGACAGATGCCCAATATATTAACTTTGATACAGGGCTCAAGATATTTGGGCTGCACATGACACTATACTGACATCTACAGAAGGACACCATTAAATAAAATACAATTTATATGCTTGCACAGATAGAATTTATTTATTTTTGTCGCATCCCACAGAATCACATATTTTGATACCAGCATTCAGTGTATAAGCTATCTCCATTTCAACTATCCATTATTTTTCCTCAATCATCGTCGGTACACATGTGATGGCATATAGACTGATATGGAAAAAAATTCGAAATCAAACATTTTGTTCAGTATTTAAACGAACCAAATCTTACCATAACTTCGAACTGTGGCTTTCATAATCCGTGCAGTCAATTCTTTGTCCACTTTGTCAATGGCATTATATAGTCGATCTATATTTAAATTATAGTTATGTTTAACGAATTCAAGTAATAACATAATTGCTTCGGTCTCAATTGAATTTTTCATTTCATCTATTACTTGTTCAGTTGCTGATATCACACTTTCCGAAACGTTGACATTTTGCCTTACATTAAGGTCTAATAAATTTAGGAGATCTATACGCTTCCTTAATTTACCTTCAACTACCGCCAATGGCATTTTTTAATCGTTTAGTTAACTTTTTTAAACCAATGGACACCAAACTGGCATTATGAACTGAAAACTGGCATGTGAATGTTAAACTCTAATTGATTACGAAACTGTATCACCCCTATCGGGAATAAAATTTCCCCGGGAATGTTTCCTATTCAGCAATCTGATTTACATTGCTGACAAGGGAAACATTTCCATCGGAATTTTTTCGCGATAACCCTGTATATGTATAGCTCTGCTGAATTGCTGATAACTACCAGTTGGTTTGGCTATCTTTTGTTTCCGCTGCTTTGGTGTGCGTTGGCTCATATAAATCAATCTATTGGTGTTTGTCGAGTCAAGATAAAAAGTCATGTCCGAATGTGTTTTCAGCCAATTGCTATAGAAAAATACCAGGGATGTTGGGAGGTTCTGACAATCCCCTATACAAATACTGTTGGGTATATTTATTAACTAACTACAATTAACTGTGTACCATTAAAATTTATTAATTATTAATTTATAGAAAAAAAATATCTCCTGTCATAATAACATTAAAAAAAAAATAAGTAAAGGGTTAAGGGGGTTTTACACGACATACGCAAGTAACAACTATACTAATGTGGCGAAAGGAATAACTTATTATTATGATGGTGGCGGTTGGATGGTTGTGTTCAGAGATTCAACGAATATTGTTCCTTTGATGTTTTTTTTTTTTGTTTGTTTCTTTTAGACATAATTTGTGCTAATGTTCAGTATGTTATATTCTTGTCACTCAAGAGCTTGCGACTTCTTGTCAATGCTTCAATTTGTCGGCTTAAAGGAGCTTATTGAAGTAATTGTTATTTGAATAGCACCTACACTGGAAGTCACTTGAATAGTGCAACCGCTAAGGGATTTTTTTTAAACTCAAATCTAGCGAAGAATTCCGTTACTGCTCATACTTCTTAAGCCAAATAAGCAAGCTTGGGTTTTGAAGAGTTGCATTTCGTAGACATTGTTTTGTTGTATGTTAAAAATGTGTAGTAATAGAAAAGTGACAATTGCTATTCGGGCCTCATTTTAAAACAGGCCTCTTTTAAACCTGGCAGAGTGCTTTCAGATTGTTGTATCGCTTAATCAATAAGTTTGTGCAAGAACGTCATTAATTGTTGGTGCAATAACAAAATCAGACGCTGTCAAAGAAGACGGCCGCAGTGTAGAAAATTATTTACATGTTTTTGTCATCAATGTACCCTCAGCTATCACTTACTGGCAACGTTCAAGTATCTAGTTTAGTAAGTCTGACAGCTGTCTGACTTGATGCATCTCGCTTTTGAAATCGGCTGAAATCGGTCAAATGAGCAGCTGTTTCAGTTGACATTTATGAAGGGGTAGCCGACAAATCTAGTTAAGAAATTCGTGACTGAGTACTAGGTTGACAGTTTGCATATGTGGGTGACGTCGGAAAAGTGACGTTCCCGACTAATCTAGTTTTTGCTCTCAGGTTTCATATAGTCCGGAACAATCTAGTCGACTAACGAGATAACTAGATTTTTTAATGTGCCCACTGTACCCAATTCTGAGGTACACTACCAGATGAACAAATGCAACTGGGAACAACTTCACGGTCTTTCGGTGTCGTTAATTTCGTTTGCCATTTTGTAACACTAAAACGCCATTAAATAAAGAAGATGGAAAATGTAATAACAAAAGTAAATCTACGGTCAAAGAGCCTTACCAAAAAAAACATTTTTAGTATCGACACAAATTTAGCAACTTTGACCATCCGTTAATTTAAAATCGAGACTTAAATTTATTATTAGTGTGGCGCAAAAACAAAATTGAATATTGCAATCAGATGAAAGGGTAGGTGTCAAGTGTTAACAGCTCAAAATAAAGAAGCCTTTAATTCGGCACTGTCATCAGAACAAGGTTTCATTAAGTGCTTGTTTATCGACAGTTAAACTATAGTAATTAAAACTGACGCATAAATGCAATAAAAGAATTAAGAAAACAACACAACAATAAATGTGCAAACCTCAGCATCTGGCAAAAGTGGCAAAAATACAGTTCTCTCGGCTGAAACACAAATATAACCTCAATGTTCCGAACGGGTTTAACTCTAGCCCTTTTAAACTATAGCTCGGCAGTTATTTAAATACTAGCTGGAATTTATTTAAATGAAAGAATAAAGTAAATAAAATAAAGTTTTGGTACTTCACTCAGTGGCATCCACCTCAATTGCATACAATCCAAACTACAATTTTGTAGAGTACTCATGCATAATACCATTTGAAAGCAAAGGTCATACCACAAGGTGTTTTAGTGGAAAATTTAGAGAACGCATCAGTAGATAATCATTGAATTAAAAACAGTCCTCGTCGAGTATTATTCCGGTTGGATTGTTCAATGAGCTCTTGTCTGCATTATACACATAGCCTTGTATGGTTCGGCGCACATCATCTGCCGAACATTCACTCTTAAACTCGGACAAAAATTTGTGAATTTAATTGAAAGGGCAAGACAAAGGCATTGGTAGGTATGTCGACATATGTTTTACCAAGTTAAAGGATGAAGTAATATGACATTAAGATTCCGCTCTACTGAAGGATGTCTGTCAAATGGCGACATTTTATTGGATATGTAGCGACAAGATTGATCTACTGTTGACAGTTTCTAAGCACTTTTGCTATAAAAAGGTCTTCCAGTCAGAAAATTATTCCGCTGCCTAAAGAGTGAAGAAAGTACTCATACGCCAGAGTATTTCAGCAGTTGTTCGGTAGTTTATGTTACTTCAGATAAAAACAATCATTCAGTTGTCGTGCTAATAACCAACATGAGTCGAGTTTATGGAAAAGAAACCCCTTTATCAGAATGAAATCTGTGAATTTGATTGAGGTCCGATACTCAAGATTAGTGGCGATGGAAATAATACTATCGATGTGTGTTTACCTCTTCGTTGCTAAGTGTAAACAAAATACAGTCTGCCTACTCTAGCATAATTCAAAGTGTCATTCAAATTGCAAACACGTGCTTTGCTAATTAAATTGTGAGACTTTGTTCGATTGCGATTAATTGAATTACATAAACGTAGCTATATGCAAATTTACTTTTAAGAGAAGCTAGTGCCAGCAACACTGCTGTCGGTCATTTCAGTTATAAGCTCGCTTTGTCCTTGTTTACGAAGCTAATAACTAATTAAGTGAGTTCTGTTCTCTTCCTACATAATATGCAACACTCGAATAATCTTCACGCAGAAGAAAGAAATCCAGTTAACCAGAATTCAGTTTTTTATTCTAATGAATTCAATTTTATATTTTATTTTCGACCTGTCAGATAGGTATGATATTGCTTCCGTGTCGTTCAAAAATAAAAATGGAATGCTGTCAAAAAATAAAACTGTTCTCGTATATCAATAAAGTTGCATTCCTAGCTCATGTAAGTTCGTGACTGTTTTGTTACTTCTGTCAGTTTGACAGAAACGCATTGTCGTTCGTATTCCTACTTCCTGGTTGCGAAAAACATCTTTAAACTGAACAATACACAGTCACATGACGTCATCGAGACACGCGTTTGTGTCGGCTGATAAATATTCACGATTCAGAATTGATCACGTTTTATAATTAATTGTTTTTTTTTTTTTGTGTCATACTATTTCGTAGTAGAGAAGATTTATCCTAATTATGCGCATATATTCGGTCATATAACTACACAATTATAGATGCAAATTGCCGGAAATTAATATTCTTGACATTTCTCCAAAACCAACACCTCTAGTTGTGGTCTCAGTTTCATTTTGCTCAATTTATCATAAGCGAAACGTGACTAGTTTTAGTACTTTTCGATTGACCTATAAGTTGCATATTTTCACTTTTACTGTCATCGTGAGTGTGTGCATGACATTTTCCCAAATCTCTGCAAAGTGGGTCAAGAAAAAGTCATCAAAATGGATACACAAAATGCCTAGAGGTTTGTTGTTTTCTTTCACTGTGTGTCATATTCGCTTTGACGTGTTGACTGCTCGCCTGAACTGGTGACTGGTTGAACGAAAAATGCGGAAGAACCCAATAAAATGAATAACTTGATATTGATGAATAAAATTATGTATAAATCATTTTTACAAACACTTTTCGAGATAAGGTGGCACAATTGTAGGTGTATGTAGGTCAACCGCTGACACTGTGTCAGCCAATTTAGTTTGTTTGAAAAACAAAAACAAATTAGATTTGATTACGGAAATTGAAATTGCAAAGTGTTCCCACAGAAATCTGCAATACTAAATCTATTTTTTATCGTTTTCCGCTAATGGAATTAATTGCTCTACTATTTATCACGTTCGGGGGGAACTTTTCCCACTTCTAGCGAACTGAGTGTGGAAAGTATTTTTAAATTCACTGACGCATTATCCGGGCGGAATTACGGCATGTTGTTAAAACAGGTTTTCGGGGAACGTCGCATTTTAAATTGTTTACATTTAAATATATTTTTGTTTTCAGTATTTTCATTTGATGTTTATGCGTTTCCGTACGAGGTATGTGCTGTTCACAGACTTGCTGTCTAGAGGTTGACATGTAGTAGTTATATTGAAGGTGGTAATTTTTTTTTAAATATGCTAATATTTGTGACAAGTTTTAGAAAAGTATGCAAAACTAGGCCAAGTTATCGAACTTTTTTACTACACCCAGAAAATATCGACTGCTAAATTGCTGTAGAAAGCCTAGTAACTTAGTGCTAAAGCTACAAATCTCAGAGCTTAGTCGTTGCAAATATAATGAAAGATACCAATAACAATCGAAAAAAGCAGATAGCTTATTAAAAAAAACAAAAACTTCGAAAACGATATATTAGAACAATATAAAGACTTTTGTGTCAAATTTTGACAGACTGTGTCAAATAAAATCATATTAGGGCTCTAGCTTAAGTTTTACAAATTCACAATGGTGACAAAGTTAGCTCACAGTGAATTTATGCTCAAGGTATACAAAATTGTTTTTTAGGTTCGCCTTTAAATATGTAGTTCACAGTAGCACTTTTGCAATTGTGAGTTCTCGTCAGTCAAGACTATAATTTGTTATTGCAAATGTCAAAACGTTTAATTTAATGTTCGCTCAAAAGCTACAAGTTCTTGTCCGGTTTGTTGCGATTCGATGACATTTTGTGTATTCTCCCACAAGCCTTACAATAAAACTCGCAAGCAAAAAACACCTAAGCGTGGTAAGTCAGTGATCATAGGGCATTGATTCTGTTTTTGTACGAATTTATGAACTCTTTTAAGTAGAATAACGGAAAACAAAATTTATTTTAGCAAAATAAGCGAAATATTAACACTGAAGTGTTTGTGGACATCAAACATTAACATTTTAATTAAAATTTTCGCTCGAACATGTTCCACCTTTCAATTTTGAAACGTTTCCCATACATAATTGCTGTCAGTTTCGCAAAAAGGAAAATCTCTTTTTCACATTCACTAGTCCAAATTTGTTTATGGGCCCGTTCGGATAAATAGTTCTTGTAAAACGTCAACTAGATTTGTTTGGACTAGGAATACGAACGCGTTGACTGGTCAACTCGAATTATTTTTGTATTCTCGCTTTTTTTTTTTTAATTGACACCTCGAAATGTGAACTAAGTATGCACGAAGGATTTTCTTGTATAGATTTGACGACTAAATGTCAACTGAAAAAAAACTATTCACGCGACAAATATGGGCAAATAAAAACAGTCAGCTGTCAGACTTACTAAACTAAAAATCAGTGCTCTATAATTGTTTCTGGATATTATAAATAGTTCAAACAAAAAAAGCTTAATTAGTTCAGATTTTACCCAAAGATGTCATAAAGATAAATATGCGCGCATGTGTTTTCGATGAAATGAAATGAAATGTTCATATTTAGTTTTGAAACACTGAAACGTACTCCTATTTTGGGTAAAAATTTTGATGAATCCTATTTTGATGATCTTCTGGATTGGTATCCAACTATTACTTCCAGAATTGCCGACAATAATTGAAAAAAAAAGTGGCAGCAGGTGGTATCAAACTCTGTAATTATGTCTATGGATGGGGCAAAAAAAAAATAAATTCTTTTTGTATTGGTATACAAATTGTCTTTTATTTAATAGTCACCTTCTGTAGATGTGAATCATCTGCAGGTTAATAACTTGAGCCCCGTATCAAAATCAAGTTGTCAAGTCGCTAATGAAATCCAAGGTTTCGCTTTGTGTATAACGCACAGTTGTAAATGAAAATTTGTATACAGACTTATGCCTTTTTCTCAAAATTATTCCTCAATGCTTCAAGCATCGGAATTATGCCTCAGTTGGCATCACTGGTTACAATCATGTTGCCATCCACTTGCAGAGAACGAAATTATACAATCTTCTGTGACGAAAAAAATTATAAAACCTCAATCACACAGTTCAGTTGATTGAATAGAATATCGTCACTCAAGGAATGAGGTTCGATAGTCATTTCAATAGGTAAACAGAATAAGTAAGTACATATGCCATTTTAGGCCCGAACTGAAGACTCCAAGGACAAACCAGCAAACATGGTAGTAGTGTCGTACAAAATTCCGAACTCAAGATGTTAATCAATTTTGACATTGCGATGATAGAGGAACTCAAAAAAATGGGTCGCAAAATGCTGTCCGTCTTTCTGTCTGTCTGTCTGAATGGCCCGAGGCCTACAGCCTTAACGGCTACCCGGATTGCGTTCAAACTTCGCATTTTGAGTTTGGGGGGTCTTACAGTGTTCATAAAATTGAAAATTAAATAAAATAAATTAAATAAAATTAAAAATTTGGTTTTCTTTAGTTTACCTGAAAACCGCAGTAACGCTTTTGATCCAAATGCAAACGTAGAGTAAAATTGATGTATTCAAAATAATTGCGTCCTTAATTTTCAATTCGAATCACCGAAAACGCTAATTTTAAAAACTGCTCATATCTCGAAAACCCCATTTTCGATTTCGGTAAAACTTGTAAAACCAAGTAATGCTTACAATAACTTTCACTCGGTTTTCAACCAAATAGTTAAGCAATGGTATTTTTCCAACTAAACAATATTTGATGCTGTTTTGTCAGCCAAATTTTACAAAAACCGCTCTCACGATTTTGATCAAAATTCATAATTAAAGATAATACAAGTATTCTGAATAAGATCCCGTACTTAGTTTTTCCCAAATCAGGTTTTAAACTTTGCATTTCTCAAAAATGACTACCCCAATCCCGATCTATGTTCATATTATATTTTTGTAAAACTCAACTTCCAATGAAAATCAAATAACAGCTACGCAAAACTTCTTTTTATCAAATACTTATTACCAACTTCATTTTGTTTCAACCATATTGAATATGCACCCTAAAATTCCAACAACTTGAACCTTAATCAGCAAATGCCACTTCATTTGCAGCAAAACTTTTGATGAAAGAGAAAGTTACGTTCGACCCAGTCGTGCACTTTATTTATTTTTTTCGATTTAATTCCAGCAATCTTGACTTGGGGTGACGAATACCGTCGCTGTTATTTCTGCTGGTAGTATCTAATCGTTTCAGTTCTTCAATAGAGGACTAGCGGACACAACGTGTGCGGCTAGAATAAGTAAAGATTAAAAAATGTTATCGATAATCCTAGATAAAATATGGAAGCGTATAGATCTTCTAAAATTGTTAGAACCAAATGTACAGCAAAATAGCAACGTTTCGGAAAGTGTGATATCAGCAACGGAACAAGTGATAGTTGAAGTGAAAAATTCAATTGTGAACGACGCAGTTATTGTACTAACTGAAGACATGTGTGCGAAGGACTTTCAATCAACAGACGGACACAAGCTATGTGTAGCCCTTTTTATAAAGGACATGGAATTGCTTTCACGGATTTTAAAAGGCACATTCCGGCAACTGGCACATCGGGGTTTCGGTTATTTGGAATTGATTGATATGTTGCGTGGATTCGAAATTTGTAGTATGTACACATTTTGTGTTCAAACACTGCATAAGACTAATAAAATGGGCTCGAATTTTACTGAGTCATTTACATATGCAATGATGAATTCGGGATGGGAATCACTTTTCAATGCTGACTAAGCAAACAAATTTCTCAGCCCAGTTGCAGATAGCTTATACAGTCGTGACGGACGAATGGCGGTACCAAACTATGTAATTCTGTGGGATGGAGAGACATAAATAAATTTTCATTGGTGGAAATATACAAATGTCTTTTATTTTAAACAAATTTTAGGGCACTTAAAAAGGATAGGGTCGATTTTCGACCACAAGCGAAACTAGTATACTTTTTTTTTGATGTTCACAGTTCAGGCTTAATAGGGGATCTCTATGCCGATTGAATTGTAAACCTCACAAGTTATGAGTGTGCTGCCGGAATACAAAAACTTTGCAAATTCAAGTGCACCTCATCTTGTGGGTGTTTAAGTCTTTTGCCGAAGTCGGAGTGAAATTTATAATTTTATTACAAACAACAGAGTAGAAAAACAATCTTTGCTCCTTTGTTATTTTTTTATATGGGATCATTGACAAATCAGAGCCTCCTAACATCCCTGTTTTATTTACAGCATTCAAATGCCTTATCGTCTCTATTAATGACCATATGTTTCCGGTACAAATAAAATCTTATAAAACAAGTATTTTATCTTATCAGCCAGGTTGTAATTAAACTATTACATTATTCAATTAAGTTATATTGCCTGTAATGTCAGTATTGTTTCAACCACTAAGAAAACATGTAATAGCCATTTTCGAGGCGGCTTCGATTGGTTTAAAAAGAAAACAAACAAAAAATACAAAATGTCATCAAAAATCCCAGGCAAAGTATGGCAGCAAATAGATTTTATAGAATTATTAGTTCTCAATGTGAAGGAAAATGTCAGCGTTTCGGAAAGTGTGATGTCGGCAACGGAACAAGTTCTAAATCAAGTGAAAAATTCAATTTTGACCGAAGCAGTTATCGTAGTAACGGAAGCCATGTATACAAACAAATTTGATTCTACTACAGAAGCACATAAACTTTGTGTGGTCGTTTATAAAATGGACAAGGAATTGTTGTCACGGATTTTAAGGGAGACATTCCAGGAACTGTCAAGGCGAAATGTCAATTTTTTAGATATGAGAGATCTATTGCGTGAATTCAAAATACAAGATATGTTCAAATTTAGCTTTGAAACACTGACACTTACTCGCATGGAAGTGAAATCATTTATTCCAAAATCGTTTGTATCTTTGGCTCGTGGTAACGTAGTCTTTGATTTTGTCTTTGGATGGGGCAAAAATAAATAAATTCTTTTTGTATAAGCATAAAAATTGTCTTTTATTTAATAGTCACCTTCTGTAGATGTGAAACTACTTGAGATATCTCAACAAAAATTTTATTGGCTTGAATTGCTATTACATTTATGAATGGAATTCGACTTCGTTCATATGCCAACCATGGGAACGTATGCAGCTGTCGATAAGGGTGTAGGCCAAGATCCTTACGCAAAATTCGCCATAGTGTGGTCTTGAAGAGGCCCAGTTCTTGAGAACGCCGGGAAATTGACTGATTTAGCTCGTTTGCCCTTTACGGCAGCAATATTCTCCACACTTCGGGCAAAACGTAGTCTCACTGGAACGGCCGCAAATTGGCGTAAACGCTCCTAAAGTGACGACCACCGACTCGGAATTTCGGTAGTAAATTTAATTATTTGTAAATGTTGTTCCTTTGTGTACTTTAGAAATGTTGATTTTACTGAATATTTTTACATTGACAGTTCGTTTACAGTGCGGTTACACTGAAAGTTTGAAGTTGTCAAGTTGCTAATAAAAGACACTTTATATTCGATCTGCCGTGGCGAACTGTTTGGCCACTCTCTCGTCACACAAAGATTTGTAGGCATTTTAGAAAGCGAGCAACGATTGCTTAATCAAAAAACTTGCTTTTCACAATAACAAATACATAATAAATGGAAGTAAGACTTACCAGCTTCTGCATGCAGAATCACAATTGTGCTAATTAAATGAATTAACTATAATGCATGCGTGTACTGCCCTAAAACTTCAATTGAAATAATTCTGGTGGACATTTAGCTTTTATTTATGAATTTCACTCAAAAACTGCTTGACTGATAATAAGTACCGCTACCAATCAGTTGACGGCCTTTTATTGAAGGTCGGACCAAAATACACAAACAATTCTTAAGCTCGATTTCGATGGCAATTGCGGCTAAAAAATTGGTAGTTGGGAGGTGGCCTACAATGAAAGAACAAGGAAACGTTTTAGATTGGCATCGTGCGCCTCCTAGTGGCACTTTCAATGGCAAAAAATGCGGTCGAAACTAATAAATGTGTTTTTAACACTGAAAGAACTTTTGAATGGTATAGCTGTCAAACCACTTGATAGAGGGCACTTAAATTTGATAAACTACAATTAAATGTTTGACACTTCTTTTTGTAAAAATTTGTTTAAGAAATCAGTTGTTGAGACTTATGGTTAGATTAGACTGTATGCCAAGTGGTCATTAAATGAAAAATTTCTGACAGTTCTCTTGTCAAAATATGGTCATACAATGTAATGGGCATATCTCATATGTTCCATTTAATGCCTTAAATGACCATCAAGGCAAATATGACCATATTGATAATTTTGGTCATTTAGTCATTTGACAGCTAATCTCGACATTTGCCTGTTGGCATTCATATGCAGTTTAATCTTAGCTTTAGAAACAAAATTTGTAAATTCGCCGAACGAATCGAACTGACAGCTATCAACTGACAAGAGATGTTTGAAAATATTTTTAAATATGAAATGCTGTGAGTTTCATTTCAATTACACATACAATTTGAATGTAAAATAAAATTGTTTAAAAAATGCCAATTTGGGAAACATTAAAAAACGCTTCATCACATTTTGTGATCTGGTTTTGACTCATTTAGATAACGGCATCGCGATTCGCGACCCTAAATTTCTATAAGAAAAGAAAACAGTGCTGCCAGCTCAACTATTACACACAAATGGATTAAACTTGAGTGTGACAGTGGAATACCGCACGAAGTTATTGTAAATGTTAATTTGATTTTATTAGTATTAAAAACAAAATGTACTAGAGTACTAGAGTAAAGTTTTCGTGTGACAACGCTGCATGCTATTCTTTACAGCGCCACTATTGCAACCGCTGCAAGAATTACCGTCCACTTTGATTCGGCTTTGTCATTGAAAGTGGACTAGTCTAGTGACAATCCACATAAGGGCTAAATTCGGTAACAAAAGCCCCATATCCACTCAGACGCAATCCGGGCACGCTTAAAAAATGACAATTGCATGCATTCATTTCAACTGTGTTTTTTATAAAACAGGAACACATGACGCAAGGCATAGTTTGACGTAAATTGAAGCCCCCGCTTCGTATTGACTTAACAAAGTGATATTCAATTGAATGCATACGAATTTCGTTGGGCAAACAAAAAAACGAACCAAGTCCCACAAAAAAGCACCATGCTCCAATTCAAATTTTAAGTGTCCATTTACAAAATTACTTCAGCTGACCGACCGCTCTAATGTGCGTCCATTAACCGACTTTCAAGCAAACCCAACGGAAAACTTCTTCGTAAATTATATTATTTATCGAAAGGCCTTCCCGTACATCAATCAATTCTCAATTCTACGATAATTATAAAAATACATACATGCGCATAGTATTCATGTTTAAATTGACCTTCTTGTTATGCAAGGCCACTGTCTATTCGACAAAGAACTCATCGACTGGGGAAGGCAAAACCAAAAAAAAAAAAAAAAAAAAACTCGAAAGACACTCGATTATTATTATGCTTCTTTCAAAAAAAAATAAACCAAGCCCCTCAACCAAAAGTACATGTACTGAGGCATATTGTTGAACTTCCCCCGGGGGAAAAGGCAGACTCGAGCTTTTGATTGCATGTGTAGGTATCCATGGCATCGCGTAATACTTGACTGTGTGCTCTCCCCCCGCCCAATGAATATAAATACAGTTTATTAACCCTTACTTAGTGGGGTTCGTCATTCATTGATTATTTATATATTTTGTTTTTCCTTTTAATCAGAGCGATACTCCTTGACGCAGGCACTGACCACTTTTACTCAATTACAGAATTACACCATGGCGTTTGATGTTTTATTTAAATGACAGGCAAATTACGTTCAAATTACAGGCGTAATCAATTCGTAAAATTTGCGTTATTCTATTTGTTTGCACATTCAATTGAGAGAGTCTAAGAGTAACGTAATTTTTTGTTTCTGCAAAATGGAGGAAGCAGCGATGACAGTAGAAGCTGTCAGCAAAAGTTGAGTGGAGTTTGAGTTTACAAAGTTCCCGTGGGAATTTGTCTAGAATGTAAAAATAATTATAAAGGGGAAATGAAATCATCTGGAATATGATGTCAAAATATGATGTCAGCATAAATGTTCACGTAAACAGTATAGATACGCATAAATTTGTTTTATATTGATATGTTTTTGTTAGTACTTGCTGACAAGAGCCTCGAAAAGCAGGATTCTTCAGTCAGTTGTCTCTGGGCCAATTAAATTTGTCGAAACTTCAAAAAAATCTAACGCGCGCAATGCTGTCAGACTTCTGTCAGACTGCTGTCAGACTTAGTAAGTGATATGTATCGAAGTTTCAATTTTAATTTAAATAATTTGATGGGGCGATTTTACAACGCTTATAGCGCCAATCACTTAAATGGCAGTTGGATGAATTGGGAAAACTCTTGTTGGCGTCAAGATGGCGCTACGATATCATACACATCAATTCTGCGAGTTTTACCTTCCAGTGATACCTAGTAGGCACTAGTTTTGTCCAGTTGGAATTAACTTGCAAGCATTATAAGAGATTGTGTTGAAAATGAACAAAGCGACGATACAATAATGGTTTTTCAGAACTGCCCGACTGAATGAGTTTTAAAAGTCTATTATGAGACACTTAGAAAAAGACCCCCGTATTAATAAACAAATGTGCACAAGTTAATTAGCTAGTAGACATCAGATAGCGTACAAAAATTTTACGTAACTTTTGAATAACGAGTTGATAACTTTTACGCAGCGTTTATTTATAAGGGGGAGACAGTATTGAATCAAGAATGTCGTCAACTTTCTATATAGCTCGTGTCGTGAGCCACTTAGACAATTTTAGGGATTATTAGTGAGCACTTTGTAGTTGTAGTCAACAACAATATGATGGCATAGTTCGGCTAGGTAAAAGAAGTGTGGACACCTGTGACATTTGCTGCGGTGACTGCTATCTTCCTAAAAAGAAAAACCATCAAGTAAGTGAATGCCTGGCATCAACTCAGCTAGCAAAGACTGTTTCTACGTGCTCTACGACAGAAACATTTCAGCAATATGTCCATACGTATGTCATAACACTGTCCACTGACGTTGACAGATTTTACAGCTCGTTTCGATTGTTGTCATTGCCATCAAATACGTGACAGCTTCCTTGCTAGTTATCACCTGAGTTCCAACTTGAGTAGGAATCCTTTCCTTGTTCTCAATTTCTTCCGCTGTTCGGAATACCGAAAAACACTTGTCATGTAGAATCACAGCTCAAGCGTCTGCAATCAGCTGTTCAAGATGCGAACCGAGTAGCAAGCCACACCTACTTTAGTGGAAAAACAAGATCCTGCGCCTTTTTGGATCCGGGAGCTTGAAAAGCTAAAGAAAGCTGTGCGGAAGGCCTTCATACCCGAAGCATGGGATGAATATAAAGCGAAAAAGAAAGTGCTGAATGTTACTCTGCGACGACGTAAAAGGGGGTCATGGAGGGACTTTTGCTCGAGTATGAGGAGTACATCTGAAGTCAGTAGACTACAAAAGATTGTCTCTCGAGAGATCCAGTTTCCAAGATCGGACTCATTCGTAATAGAGCGGGGAAGATGGTGGAAACACAGGATCACACAAATGAGGTCCTAATGGAGGTACACTTTCCAGGAAGCTATAAGTCAGATCAGCCCTGGGCTCCAAGGAACGAACAGGATGGATAAGAACGGAAGCAAAATGGATCGTGACACCAAAAGCGGTCAAGGGCGCGATAGCAACATTCTCACCCTTCAAAACTGCGGGGCCGGATGGTATATTTCCAGGTCTAATGCAATGGGGTGTAGACGTAATTGCACCAAGGCTCAGGAATATATACGTTGCATGCCTAGCAATAGGCTATATCCCGATTACATGGAGGGAAGCAAATGTGGTATTCCTTCCAAAACCGGGAAAAAAGGACTACACCGAGGCAAAGTCATTCAGACCAGTCAGCCTAACATTATTCCTTTTAAAAACAATGGAAAGGGTGATAGTGGACTATATGGAAAGCACCGCGATTAAGACGTATCCTTTGAATAGTAGACAGCTTGCATACAGGATAGACATGTCTACAGAAACAGCGCTACATCAAGTTGTACGCGTTGCGGAGGAAGAGCTAAATACCGGGGGCATTGCGATGACCGCTATAATGGACATTGAAGGTGCCTTCGATAAGATATGCTTTGAAAGTCTGAAACAAGCCTTGGAAAAACGTAGGGTCAACCCACTGGTGGTAAGATGGGTGGACAATATGGGCGATAAATATTCAGACGGGAACCTCAAAACTCAGAGGAAGGGTTAGGGTTAGCAGAGGATGCCCACTAGAAGGTGTTCTCTCACCTACACTGTGGACTCTCTTCTCGACAGACTTGAGGCGACTGGCATTCAGGGATTTACTTCCAGAAAAAAAGAAATGGTGAAATAGTGATTTTCACGGATGGATCCATGATGGATGGCGGAGCGGACAGTTGATCAGATGCATGAAACAAACAAACATCACAACATCATTGGCACCGGAATGTGTACTCAAGCTCAATAAATCTTCATCTAAAAATGAAGTAACACTGGATTGGGTAATGAAAGCAGGGGTCAACTGAAAAGTTGCTGTGACCAGAACCATTCTCTTTAATGGTAGAACAGCTGATTCACAAATGGATCACGGCAGAACACCTGAGAAGGTGGTCAATCGTGGAACAATGTAGACAGGCTAAAATGGCAATAAAGTGGCCGACCTGCTCCACCCAGAGAAGGGTTCTAAGCATGAGTCGAGGAACATTGAAATGGGTGGTGGCTTTGTCTACAGGACATGGTAATTTCGGGTATCTCTTAAGGAAGATGGGCTTTACAGAGGATGATACTTGTAAACTATGCCTGGATGAATCCGAGACATATACTGTGTCAATGTCCGCCCGGCGTTGGCTGGCAGAAGAATGAGGATCTTGGGACCTCATTGGGTCGAGAGCCAGCCGATGAAACAGATCTCCCATAAACAGAACAGATACTAGCGTTAACAATAGGAATCGAGCCCAGAGAAGAAGTGTGGAGAAATCCAGAGAGTCTCACTGGGTAAGATTTATAGCTGTAGAGAGACGAAAAGAGACCCGACACTGGTGGTTTGATTCGAATATCTCTCGAAATCTATTATATACCTAGACCATACAGTGATTTCGTCGAATTGGCTGCTTAAGCTTTCTGTTTGAAGTTATCAGTTCCTTTCTTTTGTCGCCAGGGTTATATCATATGTTTGCTTATTCAGAAAAGTGTCCTTGAGCAAACAGACCCAGAGGATGATTCTAAAGAACTCGCGCCTATAACACAACCGAACAAGTACTTGTAGAAGAAGAAATTTCAACGCGTATTGCAAGTTTAACCATAGAGTTACAAATTCTGATTTTATCACTACTTGTACACATCTTCAGCGGGCAGTTGTTTGGTCCCAGGTCCCAGAATCAATATCTAATACCCTACTCTGGCGATTATTTCTTTCCTTCGAGGACCTTCTGTTGTGTCATTACCGATGAGGTAGTCGTCACTCGTCACATATCCGTAGGATAAACTCGAAATGAGTATTATATGAGAGCGCTCAACATATTTCCCCACCCGGCTAATGTGAAGCCATCCGAGTTGCCATCAACACAATCTTCCTTCAAAAGGCTCTTTCTGTTGGGCGATCTTGGCAGTCCATTCCCCTTCCGCAATGTTATAGAAATTTTCCCCAATCCTACACATAAAAGAAAAGTTTGAGTGATTTTATGTGGATTTGCTAAAATAACTCACCAAATCCGTTTGGGTTTCTCAAATGTAACGACAGCTACTAATGGAGTAAAATTTTGATTTTATTTCATTGCAATCGGCCAACTCATTCAAAAGATATACGGCATAATCCATCTTCATTTCATCAAGTAAGCGGCAACAACTTTCCATCAGTGGACAGCACAACCAAGCCCGGCTTATGGACAATTTTTGGACACAGGTAAAGCCAGAGTTTAAATTTTTACTATCTTTCTCTTCAACACAGTTTCGAACAGACCTTTATAAAATTTGGTATCCTCAGCCGAGCTCAAAAGCGAGTACTTTTTCTAATTCAATTTAATCCTTCAATAATTACAATTTCTTACAATACTGATGGGTGATAGTCGAATGCAAGAATAATGCTCTGCCAGGACAGGCGTGCAAGGAAAATTAAAAGCGCGCAACTCAAACAGACAGTACCAGAAGAATTACACTTATTGTACTAAATTCGGTTTAAAGTGTACACACTTTTAATTCTTTTTTTCGCATGACTTGTCAAGTTCAGTTAGAGAAACACAAAAACTTCAAATCTACTGATCGCATTTGAGTGCAGTATTTCGGAAGACGTCAGGGGACCTTCGAGCCCTTGAAATGTTCATTCGAAATGGTTGAACACAACAAATCTGGCAAAAACACTTTCGACATAAGTTTTGCCATGACTTGCAATACTCTTACTCTTGTAATTAATTCCAATCCAATGGGCCCAATCCAAATCTAACCGCTTATGTACACGCACACCTCACCTTGCGGCAACAATCATCAATCATGATTCACACGCGCTACAACACGCTGACCTACACCCATATTCCTACACGAAACTCGAAAATCATCGACCCAGTAAGTCAAGCGTCATGCTTTTCCCTATCGTTTGTGTATTTAAATCGTTCAAACTTGAATGCCACCACTGTAAGTAGCAATAGTTCACACATCCATATCCACACTGACTCGCTATACTTGACCTTGACCAAAACCCTAAATAATGTTAAAACAAGTTTTGTGTGTGTGGTGCATCAGTGTGCCAGTTGTTGTGCGTTGTCCACCACATTGACACTGATTTTACTTTAAAATTATACACCGCAAACAAAGCTTAATTCCTCACTAATTCCGCACATGAAAGCCATTTATCCGCGTTTACAATAATTGCATCCATCTTCCCCATGCCACCGATACTTCCTTCCGGCTGTGTGTCAGTAACGCTAACGACCTTCCATATTGATGTATAAAAAACATGTGACAGCTGCCACCCGCCACAGCAACAACAACAATGAACTTGACTAATTTACAGTCGTCTTGTGTACAGCCAAAATTAGGCAGTTACTACCTGTCAAGTAAGAAAAACGTCTGAACCGACACCGTGTGTAGAGTGATGCCAAACTTCAATTTTTCATTGTGAAACCCTACGATTGTGGGACTCATCTTACCTAAAAAGAAAAGAAAGAAAATAAACAAAGATTAGTTTAAATAATACAATCGATATAGTTGGGTGTATAAATACTGTCGATAAGATTATATGTGCAGCGAAAACAAAAACATATAATAAACATCAGACAGCTAGCTCAACGTTTTACGTATTTAGTTCAAAGCGAATGCATGGTACGTGCACTAATTACGCAGTCGTGTTTGTTTTTGTCTAGTTTCCGTAATGTTATGAAAATTATGTAACAAAAAAAGAAAGAGAGGAACCTAATCGTATTACGGTATACGGCTTGCAAGTACATTTCGCTTAATTAAGTTCAAACGTCAATGAGCTACAACGTGCCTTATAAATAAACGTAAGTGGGTGTTTTGATAAATGACAATTGACAGTAACTGAAGTAGAAAATGCAAGTTTTGACAGTTGAATAGCGTTCTAGTCGTACTAGGTCTTGACGTTTGTCGGTACTGAGTTATACTTGCATCTTGTGATCCCATCGGAACGTATGCTCGAAGTTATCTCTGCCTGTTAATTTAGAACGATTTTATGTTCAGAGCGGCAATGAACCTAGTTTTTTTTTTCTTGTTGTATTATTGCCTTGTCACACAAATTGATGAACATGTAGTTGTTTGCACAACAAATTAATAAATTTTTTGTGAAATGCTTTTGAATTACTCTGAAAATGAACGTCGAATTGGGAATTTGTATGGAGATTTTTATTTGGCAACTCAGGGCCTTACTAATAAACATTTTTAGTTTCGTCTTTAAATCTTAGAAGTGGCTATAATTTTCCACACAAATTTCGCTTCCGTCAATTTAAAGTCAAGACTTAAATTGATTATCAAAGTTTGCCTTTGGTGTAGATGTCAAAGTTTAGAAAATATGCAGCTGTCAGAGCGCATTCTACGACCGCTTGAATTTGAAAAAATATTGGTGCCTGGCGCTAGCGGAACATCGATACGGTGATCATATTTAAATAAATAAATAAATAGTTGGCGCAACAGGTCCGTAGGGACCCTGGGCCTAGCTTCTCACAACCATTCGTTTGGTGTGAGTTTTAATTTTTGGGACGAATGGAAGGGATCTACAGTTTTATGCCGAGTCCAAACGGCTAATTGAGAAGCTCTTTCATGACAGTTATACTCTCGGATGTTTGTCAGACGTTCGCGAGAGATAAAATTTAAGAATTATAAATAATGAACAACTGAAAAAGAAACAAATTTTGAGACAGTTTTCAATTTTTCATTCCATCATTTCATTTCATTTGACAAAAATGTACTTTATTTAGTACTAGATTACTTGCTTTCTCGTTCAGAAAGTTAGGGCGCGACCATTTTGTTAATTTTTGTTCTAATTTTGGTTTTCTTAATGTTGACGTTATCGTTTTTAAGAATTTAAATAAAATATGGAACAATGAGCAACTTTTAAAATACCAAAAATACAAACAAATTTATTATGAACATGGTCTTTATTATAATCAACGAATGTTCACCGTAAACATAGATGACATATTTGCTCTATTTTAGTGTTGTAAGTCGTGGAAAATTTACCTTTTCGTGGGAATTTTGAGGGTTAAAAACGGTCTTATGGGCAAAAGCAGTGCGTACAGATCCTCCCGTCAAAGTAATAAATTTACAATGAAAAATGTTATACCGTGTAATGAAGTTCAACATCCGTCAAAGTATTGAAAGGAATACAAAAAAAATTGCACCGCTTCTACATGGAAAACGATGATAAATAAAATATGGCGTTCTTGTGTACGATAACTCAAGAAGTGGTCCACTAATTAAAGTAGTTTATCGGTTATCGGGGTATTTACTCAATTACGCAATAAGACGAATGGAGTTATTTTGCGTTCTATATATACCAAAAAATTTTAATTCACTAGACCTATAGGATTCTTTATAAATTTGTTGCGTAACGATTTACAACATAGAACACTGCGTCTGAAAAATGTGACCCAACCGATATTTAGCAATGAAAATTCACTTTCGCAAGTTTTTCAATTTTGTTCTCCTTAAATTGAATGAATGTTCAGTGTTAACTGACAGTTTTTTTGTACACCTAATGTTTTTTTTTAATCGGCTGTTGATTGAAAAATATCCCCTTGAGGGAAATTTACTAAAATTGACGGAAGCCCACAATTATTGCGAAATTTGTATGGAAAATCTAGTCACTGTGAACTACTACAATTTTTAATCGAAACTAAAAATGTGGATGGTAGGATTAGCTTCTATTCTATATAATACGCTTTCGAAAAAGTTCTAGAAAACGCAGGTTATGGACGATGTGACAGGTGTTTTCTTTGTGATTGCATCTATCCAAAGTCTATTGCCATCTTCACCTATTAAAAACAACGCGCCTAATAAATAACAATTCTTATCATTTGATAGTTCACAATGGATAACAATTTTTATAAAAAAAAAATTCCAATTTGACTTCGTCAAATGTTACAATGGACACTAAAAATCTTTGTTAGTACTGCGCAACTCTTGGTTAAGTTTTTGTCTCCATAGGCCTTACACATATTCCTTTTTAACCTTCATCTCAAATATTATGTAGGTCACAATCGATAATGTGTATGGAAAACTTCGGAATTGTTGGTCGTAACATTTAGCCCGGCAACTAACCACCCGCTTCAACTAAATGAATGTCAAATTAACTCTAATGCGGGTTAAACCCTCGTCTCAATTTTCATCTTCTTCCGTGTCATACATGAAATTTAATTTACGCTTACTACTCGTACTACTTATCGACACAACGTGTTCCATATTCCAGATGACAGAACACCAAAAAAAAAACAACTACGAACGCATTAAACTTTAAATCATAATTCGCGTGTTCAACCCTACAGTTCTCTATTTCATTTCGACCGACATATGCGGCAAAGCTAAATTCAACAAAAAAAAAATCGATATTATTCCCATGACAGGATGAGCCGTACGGTAATTGACTAAACGCCGCTTAACGTCAGTTGTCCGTTGTTGTGTCAAATGACTCACTCTAAACTAAATTGTTACCAATTACTCAGACGTTTTTCTCGCACAGCGATCAAAAAAGAAATACAGTTTCAACGGAATTGAAAACCGCAAGGAAATGACATTAGCACTGACAGTTATTTTTAGCGCAATATTATTTAATAATTACCTTGCCACTGATAAAAACTGATTCAAACCGTGGTCGTAGGAGGTTTTATTTTGAAATTAAGTATTGAATAAGTACGTCATTGGATAAATGGCTCGTCACGACAGAAAAAAAAAGAATAAAACCAAAACTAGATAAGATAGGGCAGATAATTACAATGCCCAAAGCTCATAGACAAATACACGTAAGTGCCATTTCATTTTCATTGCTTCTTTATGTTTGTGTAATCAAATTTGATTTATCTGTCAAGCGAAAGTGAGAGCAATGAAATTAAACAGCAAACAAAATCAAATCAAATCAATAAATAGTTTGACATTTCCTTTCCCGATAATGAGGGCAATATTTAATTATTTAGTATATTTTTTATTCCTGGCACTTGTCACTTTGACACACGAAATGTATGTCAAACTAAGAAATTTTTACTCACTGTTCGATTTAATGGAGTGCCTTCATGTAATTTAGTTAGTGGCCATAAAGACGGAGACAGAAATTGCTTGTCATTTATGAGCGCATGAAGAACTATCAAGCGCCGTGTATATACATAATTTGAGGTCAACTTTAATGACATTTATGAAAAGCGGAGCAATTATAATATTAGTGAGGAATGTGTACACTGTACAACATTGTACACTCATCAATTAGTATGTTGTTGCATTTATGTCATATTGGGTCAGTGAGTAAATAGAGTTCTACGAAAAGAATGCAAGTATGATAATTGGGAATGTCACTTTACGAATATGTTGATGCAATTTTTGTCACGTTATGTCATTGGTTACAAGTTTTACACAAAAATACCAAGTTAATGTGAATAAAAATCGATATGGTAATGGGAAAAATCAATTGATGGAGTTTTGTAAGAGAAAACATAATCAAACGTCAAATGATGGCAGATGGTATTTGTACCCAAAAGTGCTGAAGCGCCTTTTGAGAATTACAGTAAACAACAAGACAGAACTGAACAAACTCAATTGAACAGAATTGCGACATCTATATATCGAAAAAATACCCCCCCCCCCCCATGAAAATTTAAATTTAGATCAAAAAATTTAGGTATGTTCAAAAATGTTCGTTTTTCATAGTCAACACCTCGCAGATAATGCCCCTGAATTAAAATTAGGTATATACAGTTGCTTGTTTTTAGGGATACGTAAATTGCATTCGAAAATAGGTTCTAATCCAAAATGATTGTTTATAGGGTGGGCCATCTAGTGTTTTTTTAAAATCGTAGGTTATTTTGACACTAACAGCTGTTTCCCGCTCGAAATCTTGACAGAAAGACGTTCAAGTATCTAGTTTAGTAAGTCTGACAGCTCTCTCACTAAGTGTATCTCGGTTTTGATTGGTCGAAATCGGTCAGAGAGCAGCTGTTTCAGTTGACGTTTATGGAGGGGTAGCCGACGAATCTAGTCAAGAATTCGTGACTGAGTACTAAGTTGACAGTTCCCATATGTGGCTGACGTAGAAAACGTGACGTTCCCGACCAATCTAGTTTTTGCGTTCAGGTTGCATCTCATCCAGACCAATCTAGTCGACTTAAGATAACTAGATTCTTGAATGCGGCCAGTATAAGTTACTATGGCGTTCAGTAAACTGGAAAATTCTTAGCTTCATTTCACAGGTCTTAATGGCGTCATATTCAAACGATTTTTTGTTTGTGTACATCTATGGCACAGTTTCATTCTACTCATTTCATATCAAATATTAAAAAAGTGTACGGAAACTTTGTTTGTTTATGTATTGATGATGATGTGGCGCACAAGTCAGCTGTCAACTTGATTGGGAATGGAAAGTGTTGTCAATTCAAAAAATAAGCCCTCAGAGATCTGGGAATCTGGATTTTGTGGGGATATCTGAAAAGCAAGGTTTATGCAAACAAACCAGAGACGCTTGAGCAACTCAAACAAAATATTCGTGATGGAATTAATGAAAAACCGCGTGAAATGTGTGAGAATGTAATGAAAAATATGCTCAAAAGGGCTCGCATTTGTGAGACTAACAGAGGCGGACATTTACCTGATATTGTATTCTACACATAATTGCCGACATTAAATAAAACATTTATCAATATAAGATCCATTCTCTTTCATTTAATCAAAAATTATAAACTAACAAAGTAGTATACCTTCCCGCCGGACACCCTGTATTAAGTTCCCACTTTTTACGTTCTTCTTCTTCTATTTTTTGCGGAAAATAATTTACTTCTTGCTTGCTTGCAACACTTTTTGCTTTTTCATAGAGTATGTTATACATCCTGCAATCATTCACCAAGTGTCAAAAAGAACGTATTTCTCGAACCAGCCTGCGCAAATATTATTGGGACGATTGTGACGTAATAATTATACGTATACTCAGATGTACATAACAAAGAAAAAATCAGAGTGGCGCATTATTCAATACAAAATTACGACATGGTTATTTTTCTAGTAGCTATCAAAGCTCCCAAGTGACGTTGCATTTTATGTTTGTCACAAAAAAAATTAGTTTCTATTTCAATGCGATATTGTGAACACAAACTTCTGGTCATAACACATACTCCCTGCGACAAACAAAAACCCCCTAAAGTGAGTTCTCCGGAAATGAGCACGAACCTAATTCTGTTGCAGGAAGCCCTATATCCTGGACTCGTTTCTACCCCATTTCGTTTTTATTTCTCTTTAAAAAAAAACGACTTCTTTATTTTTTTTTTTTGTGTTTTTTGCTTTTACCTTGTCCCAATGTATGCCTACCTCTGTTAGCCTTTCATGACAAGAATGACCTCCAAAAATTCGGTCACGCAGAAACACCTCCACACTATTCGAGTCCGGAAGACTTGACAATTGGTTCAATGTCGCATCGTTCGCATCACTTCACATAAAAATTCACACAAACAATATCGATTTGTTGTTCGGATTGGGCTAATGATATCACACATGTGTTGCTATGAGCAATGACATTTGTGTTTCACTTCGATTTTGCAACGACATCCTGAACAGTTTTTATTGTATTCGTCGCCATTCGCCACCCTTTCCTTGCTTTCAATGAACTTGACTAAACTAAAGCCATCTGAATGTGTTTAGAAATCAAAAGAAATAAGAGAATCCACACCGCAGCGATATTACCGACATAAAATGAAATTACATATCTAAAAATAAATTGGGCATACATGACGGGATTTCTTTTTGTTTTGAATTGGTGCCAATGTGAAAATCACGTCAAGTTTACGTGTTATTCTAGTTCTAGTACGATATGCATTCCAAATGCATTTCTTTATTTTGTGGGGCAAACAAAAAGTGAAACCCCCCACTAATTTAAGTCAGCGTCACGCGAATAAATCGAAAACCAAAAGCAAAACACCCTGTGCGCGTGCGGACAAATGGAAACAACTTGAAAGCAAGTCTTCTATTACTGGCTGTTGTTCGCACGTACTCGTAGTGAACATTAAGTGAATTTGCTCGTGGCCATAGACCTATATAATTTAAATAATCAATTGCATATTAATGTTTTTTTGTAGTAATTATATGTTTTCCGTACTAAAGTGCAATTGATTTATTTAATTCGAACAGAGTGCTACTACTTTGCATACAAATGAATGTACTAGAAGTTAATAACAAGGAAAGTAGAGAAACGAACGACTTTTATGCGAGTGATGTCATTAATCAAACAAAAGAGTTGACTCTAGAGTCAGTTAAAGTCAGTGCACTGTACGGTTCATATTTTCCCAACGAAATTGATGAAATGTCCAAGAGATTACAAGATTGCAAGCTTACAAAGAGAAATACTTTTCTCATATACCTATATCAAAATTTAGTTAAGGAAAATATGCGTCCAATTGGACGCGTTCAAAGACCCAGTTAGCTTCAGTGTTGCCATTCTGACTGGATTCCGGTCATATCTCTTCACTCGGACCGGAGAACATTTTTAATTCCGGTCTTACCGATTTCTAACCGAAACGAAAAAATTCTTTAACCGGAAAAACCCTTTTTGACCAAAAAAATTAATATTGTTCCATGGCTGGAGATAAAGGATAGATTTCCATAATTTTAATGATACTTGGCCACACTTAACGAACGCACTCACAATTTCCCACAGAAACCAATTTATTGTGAATAATCCTAGAATACAGCGGCTCCTCGCGGAGATCTCATTTGAATGCTCCCACCCACCAACTGTGACTAGGTGTGTGCATTCAGATTAGACTGAAGTGAATAGTTTCTCCGAACTATTCCAAACATGCACCGGATTTCGGCAAGGAGACGCACTATCATGTGACTTCTTCAATGTTGGAGCAGATAGTGCGCAGGGCAGGTGTCAACACGGAAGGCACTATCCTCAACAGATCCGTCCAGCTACTGGGGTATGCAGACGATATTGACATCATCGGTCGCTCCCAGCGTGCCGTGATAGAGGCTTTTACGGCGATTGAAGAACAGGTAAAATTCGCTGGCCTTGTAGTAAATGAGGACAAGACTAAGTACATGCTGTCAACAAACAAACAAGCATCTGTTCACCGCCTAGGACAGAACGTCACTATTGATAGCAACTATTTCGAGGTAGTTAAGGAGGATCCTAGTGGAGATCCGGCGAAGAGTTACCCTGGGAAACCGCTGCTACTTCGGTTTGGCAAAGTAATTGGGTTCAAAAAAATTCTTCTTCGGCGGATTTTTGGTCCTGTGTGCGAGGAGGGCGAATGGAGGAGAAGATACAACCGCAAACTCTATGAGCAGTACCAAGATGTGGATGTAGTCCAAATGGCTAAAATACGTCGACTACATTGGCTCGGCCACATCAAGCGAATGGACAATAATGCTCCAGCTAAGAGGATCTTCGAATCCCAGCCGCCAGGTTCGAGACGACAAGGAAGACCGAACCTCGGTTTCAAAGACCAAGCCATCGTGGATGCCAGAGCGTTTGGTCTCGATAACTGGAAGCAGCGTGCCCGGGATCGCAGAGGATGGAAGGCTGCAGTGTCTCAGGCTGATGCTCTTCACGTTAAGTCAGTAAGTAGTAAGTCTTACCTCAGATCCTTAGAAATGATTAATTGTTTACATAAAGCTGACGAATTCTTACCTGAAATAAAGAAAAGAAAATATTAAATAAAATTTGTAGATTTTGCAAGTAGGCAACAAGTTGAGAGTAAAAAATTGTTAAATGCCGGAATGAAATGAGAAAATATTAAAAAAAATTGAGAAGCAAGGAGCTGGACAATAAGTATTTAAAGGACCTCTACAAAAAGCACAGGCTTTGTCCTACACCGTAGGAGAGGGAGTGGTAAGGTTCTTTCATTTCCCTTAGTGGAATCTGTGGTGATAATGCAGTTTATTTGGTTTGGCCCAAACATTATCGTGTGGCCAGACTTGGCAGCACTTCATATATTTATGTGTGACTAGAGTTGTCTTTTTCTTTTTATTAACTTTCTTTTTTTTTTTGTTTATTAATGGCCGCGCTTCACAAAGAGTTTCCGAAGGCAAGCCAAATCGGAATACACGAAGGAATAATTATAATAAAAACAAAAAAAATAATCCGATAATAAACGTCAGATCATAACCATTATTTATAAGAAATTGTTTATAATGAATATTTATATCTAGGAAAATGTTGTCTAATTAGTTGGTCCAAATAAGAGGTTTAAGTTTTTGGAAAAGGAAATTTAGTTTTTGATACCAGTTGCTATTGAGTAGCAACAGTACCGACCGCAACTCCATCTAGAAGTCGAACTTCTGTCAAATCTTAGATTAAACTGAATATAAACAAAAATATTACCAACGATTGTTCTTGACCGGGATCGTTCTTTTGATGACTGAAGGGCTCATATCGAAAGCGCTTACACCCAATCTCTGTTCGTTATTTTGTCGATTGGAGGCGAACAAAAAAAAAAATGTGTCAGATGTACACTTATGTAAATTTGACCGACACTGACAATCTCCTAAATTATTGTTAAAAGCCAGTATTAAGCGTTTGTCCACATACAAAATTGACCTATAATCTCTTTTGAAGAAATGAAAAATTATAGGTAAATGTTATAATCGGAAATACGGAAGTAGCACAAAGTAGAGGCCTCAAGTGGTTACCTTGAGGAACACCGACAAAAATTCAATTGCAAATTGGCCTTGACAGTTAATTATGAATCTTCGTTGCGAATGAATTGAGTTATAGTAATCTTTTTTCGGTTTGAAGGATTCGCTGATTAACCGAGTTCAACGACTCGACTCCCATTTAATTGATTAATAAAAATAACCTCTTCCGTCAAAAACAGAAACAACAACCCATAAACGACAAAACAATAACAAACAAATGAAAAATAATATATCGCCCTTCATCATTGATGATGACTTAAAAAAAAAAACCTAAATTAGTACTGACTTTTCGTGAGAACTTGAAAATGTGACACCCATTACCACATTTCGTATTCACGCTTTTCACCACTCCAAACAAAAAAAAAAAAAAAAGAAGTTCGTGTAACAATTGCATAACAATGACCCAAAGCGACTGATTGTCCGAATGAATACTCGCAGTTCCATGACATACCGGTTCATTGGCACACAAAAGGCCGAAATAAACAAAATAAATGCCAAAGTGCCAATGAACTATAATACATGTAATTATATTATTTTTGTTTCCCCTTTTTTTTAGGTCTTCCCCGACACGACGTGTGGCAATCATTAATAAATGAATTGTTCGCTATACTGCTGACTTTCGGATGTCTATTTGTATGCCAAACAACAAAAAAAAGTTATACACAAATTTATAAAAAATTTAAGTGTTACCCAAATCAACTTAGTTCGTTAACCCTCGTCGTCTGCACATGTTCATTGTTAATATAATGATGATAGCTTTACAATGTGTACCCGTCCAAGTGGTTTTCTTTTTTCGTTGAGTTGAACTTGTAGTCATCTGTCTCATTGAAAATTTTAATCTCATTCCATAAATTAACCTTGAACGTGCGATGGAGACTGGGACTGGATACTTGAACTGATCGCATACGCGTATTAGAAAGAGACGCCCCAAATGCGGATATGAAATGGTTCACGCATTTCAATGTCAAAGTGACATTTACATTAGCATCGGCAAAGCGTTAGACTGTACTAGTCAAACGTGTAATTTATAAGATAGATTAGTTGTTGTTGTAATGCTGTTGAATGTTACAGCTAAATTAGCGAGACGACAGGTTGATGAATTGAATACCTCGCCTGTTTGTGAGTCTGTATCGGCTTCAATGATATTTATTTCGCTTCGGGTGTTTCTCTTTGAATAGAAAACACGTTTCTACGCATTCGATAGAATGTGACATAAATCACTTTGGCAATCGAGCGAATTTAATTTCACTCACCAATCGCCAATCGCGTAAGAATACGAAGAAGTTAGAGGGTTTTGTGTTACGCACACATCACATCGGCCAATGCCGCAGAGGTAACAGGTAACACGTGCCCGTGGACTAATAAAGACGTCAATCTGGTATGTAAAAGTGATTACAACATCAATGCGCATTGTCTGACAAAGTTAATTGACTTTGGCATAAGGAATACCGAGAAGGGCGGAGAATGGTTCATTCAATTCAAGGAAAGTTTCAATTCAATTGCAAGTTTGTGTATGAGTAGGGGTTTTTAAGAATGGTAGAACTTACGTTGGTTGCGAACGTAACATTAGGACTGGCAAAATCACGTGGCCACTGGTAGTCTCAGCACATTCATAAAGAAGCATTTTTTGTTACATTGCTCATGCTAATGTTATACAGCTTCGTCGGTAACAGTTGACAGTTCATGCCGTTAGCCATTTTCTGTCAAAACAGTCATCATTAAGAGCGGGATTGCTATGGGTAACTGAATGTAGGAAAAAGAGAGCTTGACGTAAGTTTGAAATATAAAAGAAAAGTTTTAAGTTCTTGCAGAGAATTATGTAGGTATCACTGAATGCAACAATAGACGTCAACAATATCGGCAGTGGTTTTGGAAAAAAGGCTTTCTTTACTCGTTCCGAGAAAAACACTGAACAGAGCTCCAGCAGGTCGAACATGCACTGAACCGAGTGCGTTCAGAAACACATTTGACCAGCAGCTGTCAGTAGATGTAGACAGTCTTTCTTTAGTAATTTTTCTGAATTTACTACTCTTTTTTACAAACTACTACTACTACTACATGTTCTGTACCCGCATTCGCATTTTCGATCATCAATCTGCCAGCTGTCAAAATATACTCTGCTCAGATTTTTACTCAGACTTCTCAGTAAATTTTTATTATGTATAATATAAAATAAAATAAAATATGTCCGAATACAAAAAAGAAATAGAAATTCAGTGCGAATCTATTTTTGACAGTTTAGACCAGAACTACAAATTAAAAGAACCTATTAAATGACTACTGAGCGCGGCTCAACAACCGGAATAACAGCGATTTTTACCTCTGTTCCACCTGTGGCGAATGTCTGACAGAAATCCGAGAGTAAAACTGTCATGAGTAAGCTTCTCAATTCAGTCGTTCGGACATGGTTCTTCATATCTCACAAAATGCAAATTAATGGTTGTGAGGAGCCATTGAACTGGAACTGTAGTTGCGAACATTACTTTCGAAGTTGGTTTAAAGTTATCTTGCTCTTCTTCTTCCTTCTTAAATATTAGATCGAATGCAACATAACTGTCAGTCGGTCTGTCAGAATATCCGTCTGTTAGAATATCTGTCTGTCAAAACATCATTCTGTCAGAATATCCGTCTGTCAAAACATCTGTCTGTCAAAACATCTGTCTATCAGAATATCTGTCTATCTCTATATCTCTATTCAATTTTACAACAAAAGATCTGATTTTTGTAAAAGGGGGCGTGGCACATTTGCTGCAAAACCACTCAGAACGCTTTACCTATGCAATGAAATTCCACAACAGAGTGTGACAGGTTCCACAAAAAAAAATAAATAAAAACGCTATATATTACAGATATAGTGCCAAAATTGTGACATTTATAACGTGTCATGGCAAGAAATCCCTTAAAAGAAAACCATAGAATTGACAAGGGAAACCCGGTTGTAGAATAGAACCACGAGATCGCTGCTGAGAATCTGCAAAAGCTATTTCTGTGGACTCGGTAATGGCGGCCAAAAGAAGGATACTGCTGTTAGAAAAGTTCCACCTATACTTCTATAGAAGTGAGCTTTTTAAATAAGTTAAAAACGATATGGTAAAAGGGCATGAACTGACTCATTTCAAAGATTTAATCAGATGTAGATGCCTGGTGAAAGGCATTATTTGGGAAGTCCAACAAAGAAAACAGATTGTCCTTTGACAAACATAATCTCATCAAGATCTTTACTATAACCCCGCGCTAGTAACCTGATTGGCCCCTATCAAAGCTAATTGCCAATCAAAACGGGAGATCTCTGTTTCAAAGCACCCAGTAACTTTGCCGCACAAATGTCAAACAGTAGACAAGTCAGTTCATCCATCTAAGACTTTCCCAACTAATAAGGAAGCACAGTTCACACTACCTACGGTAACAAAATGAAGCAACATAAAAATGGAAATGTACGTTTCCCCTTTGCCGACGGCTGTTTTGTTGCATTATTTATTTTTCCTCATATAAGGTTCGCGGGGTTTTCTGTTTTTTTAAATCTTTTTCTTTAGTTTTTTGTTATTTTGTTTCTTTCTGCTTGCACCATATGAGAAAATGCCAAACAAAAGGAGCCCCAGCTCCCCAGAGCGCACGCTATGAGGTGTGTTTTCAATGCGAAACGCACAAGGTCGTTAACTTTATACTTGTGAGTTGTGAGTTGTAAGTTATATATTGGTTGCGCGCCTTTTCAGACTCCGAGCGAATGTTTTTCCGCAATAATCTCGCGCGCGAGACATACCAACAGAGCGTTTGTTTACCGCATAAATAAGAATTCGAATTCATTAGTCCACACTTGACGTCAAGCGAATGGTATAATATTTTTGCATTCAGGGCAACACTGTAGTAATGCTGTGCTTCTTTTATTTTTGGCTAGGGGAAATTATTTCAGATTGCAAAGTTTCCCCCTTCCTAATTACAGCCAACAACGACCGATGACTGACGACCGACCGACCGACCGGTGAACGGAAGGAACATCTTACCTACATAGGTACTTATGCGACAGGAAAAAATCGCATTCAGTATAAAAACGAGTGCGCAAGATGGAGGCAGCGAAATAATGGGGTCATGCTGTGTGACAGAAGAAGAAGAACTGATTTCATTTTCGGAACAAAGGGAGTTTATCATTAATTTCTTGCGATCTACTTTGTTCTCATTTGTGTCCCTGTTGCTCTAGCTTTTGAATTGTGTGGGTCTCGTTTGGCTTTGGATCTTGGTGTAGGCATATGCACAGTTGTGTGATTCATGTGTGAGTGTACTTTTATTTTATGGGTTTACACAATAAACTGTTTCATTGTTTCGTGCGCATAGTATTAGCAGGCGCGGGCAGGCGGTCTATGTAAATCTTAAGATAAAGCACAGAAAGATCTAGATGGAGATACATTTTGGCATACATTCGTGTAAATGTGCTTTACTTTTATGGAAATCAGTGGATTATGTTTCGAGTTTCATGTCAGACTGAAGTGGAACGTACTAGATTAGAGCTGATCTGATTGCGAGCGATATGCGGAAGTGTTAATTGTGGACGTCAGACAGATAAGAAGTATATAGTCATAGCTACTAGAGCGGTTCTAAGAATTAGCGTTTTCTGACAGATCTGTCATTTTGACTTAAGAAAATGTTGCCCTGTTTGTATCAGAACTTAAATTGTGTTGATGAGAGTCTTTGGATAGAGCTATTTTAACAGTGTGTATATCGACGTTAGTTTGACAGATCGCTTGTCAGCTAGCGATCAATGTAAGATGTGAAAAGCCTGTCAAATTATAAAATAATGAGAGGGAATCATGTCTTATATTGCTTTGATTCATATTCAAAAATACTACAGGGTGCACCGTCCATTATGTCAGTATGAAAACATTGAATAACTTTGACATTTGTCAACCAATTGACTTGAGTAGACATCTTTTTGGAGCATCAATTTAGCGCAATTTGAACCATGAATCGCTTCACAACGAAACAACGCTCCGATATAGCTACGCTGCACATTAAAAATGTTCAATCAGTTGCGTTAACTTAACGTCCATATCGTGGAAAATAATCGTGGCCAACAGGCACCGTCTGACAACTGAGGCTGCCACTTACTTGATGTTGTATTCAAAAACCAGTCCAAATAATTTGCAAATGACCAAATTAAATAAAAATAGCTCATCGGTTGTTTTATTTGAAAGTTACTCATTATTCACATAGCGAAATAAAAGATAAAGCACCCGTTACAACTACAGGAAGTATTAAAAAAGTGGCGGCTACTGTAATTTTCCCATTTCGACAAAATTGTTTTTTTTTTAACCGAAAATACGAAAAACTTAACAATGCGAGAGAGCAGTACCTTTAGCTTGCACCTACGGCTAGAGTGATCTTATATTGTTTGCTATTAGTTACAGTAAAACCTATCAAAAGTGTCCACTAAATGGGATTCAAAAGTGGTTCAGTTTTACAGGCACATTTACGGAAGGGCTCAATTATTAAGGGGATTATGGTTCGAATTGCCGGTGCGTCAATTATAGAGGTAAAGACTTGTGACAAATAGTGTGTTATAGGAAAGTTGTTGACGGTCCATGCTTGTTTCTCTGGTATTAAGCGGACAGGCAAAATTCAACGAGAGTCCTTCAGACGAACCTTAACTACTTCGCGATCTGTCAAAAGTTGCTGGCACATGACAAAGGAACGCGAACTCACAGAAAGTCTGCCCACAATTGTCTAAATTCAGAATCGATTTTCCTATTGCAACTTCCCATCAAACCAAAAGAAGACAGCCATAAAAGTGACCAAGTAAATAATGTACCTCTTATCGTTTATTATAACAATAGTGTCACATTCATGGCTGCACTCTCCCCCATTCATGGTTATTTAATCTGCAAAGTAATTCCAAACACAAATGCAGACCACACCTCATCAACTCAACCGTTGTTTAACAAAATAATAATAATAAAAAAAAATTAACAGTCCCCCTCTGTATGTAAGTAGGTGTAAGACTACACTCCCATCATGATTGCATTCAGCCTTCAAAACAGGGAAAATTCCGCAATGTCTCTTCAATTACAATCCATTAATAATAAAGATAAAAAAAAATAAACATTCTCCAAGAACAACATTTTCCATTCTGTTAGTTCCGCCTTCAAGATCGTTCGCAGAAATTGAACCGACAGTAAACTGTACCCCCATACTTTTGACAGGTCTACGGTCTTACTGTCGCAGAGCTTTGTTTGTTTATGACAGGATGTCATATCGCTATTCCTGTGCCCGTCTGCGTTCACTGTTGCCTTCAATGAAAATGCAACAAAAGTTTGACAACGCAGTCTCATTGAATCATTCACCGCACACTGTTACTGATGAACGAACGAGGAAATCAATGTGCTCCAAAAACGACAATGAGAGGTGAAAAATTACACAAATCTCGCTTATTCCACGTTATCCTTCTTTTCTTACATCTGAATAATGTAGATCTGCGCTCCTCGCACCGTCTGGCCTTCATCTTAGTTCCCTTGAACTGACAAAGGCCAGAAGCAGCAACAGCAACTATGCAACGTATACGGAGGAAAACGATTTTTCCTGGTTCACCAATCCCTCGCCCCCAAACGTCTTGTACTTCCTCTTTCATGCTCGCGCAAGTAAATCGCTTTAAGAATTTGATTTTCTCGAGGAAAATCAGAAAATAGATTTTTGGCAGCAAGCCAAGAAGAGATATTCCACTTCTCTTGTGTGTCTTGTGTGTTTATGCATTCATGCTTGCGTGTAACTGTATAGCCCCAGCAACTATGAAGAAGCACGGCGATTTAATGAGCAATTCGTTGGCTGAAAAGCTACAGAAACAAACCAGGTCCCGGTGGCGGAGAGACGATTACAAAATAACATTTGTGCGCTTGTATTTCGCTTCCTTAAATAAAATGAATTCTAGCTATTTCGAAATTGCATTATTATTGAGTTGTTGACACAGATTCGAGTAAATGTTTACAAATCCTCTGTGCTTGTACTCTGATTTATACCTATGGTATATACACAAGAAATAATACAAAATAATAAGCAAATAGATGAAACTTGTTAATGATTTGACAGATTGTTATTTTTTCATAAATTTGGCAGCACTTTGGACTTTTGATGGAGTTTCATTTGCAATGAAGAACGTTTTACATAATTCGATGACAAATGGATGTGATTAATAGAGATGGGACTTAAGAGTAAGTTAGTTGGTTGTGACAGATATAAGTCGAGAGATAAACGTCAGAAAATATTCAGATGTGTCAGAAATTCGTTTCTTTTTTCTTGTTTTGTAAGAAATTTGGTAGCCATTTATCTTCCTCGTCATTTAAAACCTCACGCAGTCATTTGACAGATTGGATTAAATTTTTTGTTTTATTTATAGGTTTGGCAGTACTTTTTATAGAGTAAGATTGTAAAAGGAAACGTTTTAGAAATTTTGCGACACAACTTAAAACTCCACAGCAAATCAACAAGTTGTACAGTTACTTGCAACAAAATTTGCCAACCAGATTCTCATGTGACAGAAAGAACTATGCTATGACATGAATTTAAGCAGTAAATGTAATCTCGTTCTAGTCTCTTTTACTTGTCCGTGTATGTACAAAATTTTAAGTAGTTACTTATTTGACAAGGGGAATAATATTTTTCTTTTAGAAATTTGGCAGCACTTTTTATGAAATTTGAGGCACATTTCAAAAAATATTACAATAAATGAAGGTGACTGCTAGTAACAGTGTGACAAGGGGTAAATGTCATCTTTCCAAACAGTGGGCCATCATTTCCCATAAAATACTAGATTTATCTCTAGCCTTCGCTTGTACAAATATAAAATATTGTAAGCAACAATTTATCTTTGAGTAATAAATTCTATAAGCCATAATTATCTAACGAAGTCAGTCAAAACTTCAAAGGAAAGGAGCCATAATGTGACAGCGATTACAAATGGGGTAGGTAATCACAGTTGTTTAAATACCGCTGAGTTGTTTTCGTTATTAATGTAAAATTAGAACCTGATCTGGACAGTCACAAGAAGTGAACTGATTAGCGATTTGACAGATGAGAGATATGTCATTTCTTTTCGATATTGAGCAGCATTTGTAATAGGTCGACTTAAAAAAATGTTCTTTGCCTACATTTGTCACAGTAAGTCTTTTCAAAAGTACAGCTGTGTTATGTCCGATCTGTCATCTGAAGCATTTCTTCTCTTTTTTTGACGGTTATATTTGACACAAGCGATTAACTTTAACCTCTAAAAACTGATCGGAAGTATCAGAAGTCCGCACAGCACCCGGTAGATTTTTTTTATGACGTTTCTGACAAACAGATCAACAGTCAAATAACCACCCGTGAACTTTCAATGCTTAAACATCAACGGTTAAGTAATAGAAAACTAACATTGTTTCAAAGCAAATGCAATTCGTTCACTTCATCTTCAGTGATCTCGTTCATACACTCTGAAGGACAAGTGAACAAAAAAAATATAAAAAAAAACGGAAACGTCTTTTAAATGACGAAAAATTGAAAGTCAATTGCAAGTGATAACTTCAAAACACACTGCCTCTGTCACACATTTCCGACAGTCAAGAGTGTGTGACTGGTGCATCATTCAAATTCAATTGTTCCCATCACACCACCAGAGCAGTGCCAGACAAAACGTCAATTGAACTCATTGTGGGAAAAGCCAACAGCAACAACGATGTGCTGCTTAATAATAAACTCAATAACCTTTGTAATCGAGGAATAATTGTCAGTCATTCGATGCAATTTATGCGAAACAGTCAGCGTTCTGTTGTGTTCATTGGCTCGCATGCATAGGCATACCCATGTGAACGTCTCCTCTTAGCAGGTTCTTGATGAAAACAACAACATCCACACATATAAATGTATGCCTGGCGCAAATAACAACCGAGCCAGAATCAAAATCAATATCAACCAACAAATAAAAAAAAAAATCACATTCTACTGTTACACACAGAGAATGTAATTAGATCGTTCGCCTGTCGTTGTGTTGTGAACTCGATGCACACTCGTGTACAGCGCTGCTGCGCATAAATAGCTCAACGCTCAAGTGAAAGATGAGATACAGTCAACCGGAAATTAAACGACTGTCATTATTCGACAGAGGAGATTGAGCGGGTGCCGCGCCGCACCGGGGGGGAGCGAAGGCATTTAAACGTCTTTTCGCCAAGTGCGTGTGCTTCGGCAACAAGCGAACTGCATTGCAATCGCACATTTTGTTGTTTATACTCTGTTTCGTCGACAACCTGGTCGAGTTCTCTCAACCGAATGCGAACTCGATCAGATTGTTGCGTTCGTTCAGTGACTTGGCCAATACAAAGCCAAATATAACGCACGAACAGGGTGATTCAATTGGTCGCGAATTTGCAACATTTCCTGTTTGTAGAGCGAGTGTTGCGTTGCTTTTGTGTCGGAATCTTTGAAGTTACGAATAAACAAACTTCTTTCGACTGGATGTGTGAAATAACGCTGAAATGTCAAAATGTCTGATTTGTTCATTTGTCGGATGAATCACAGCGATAATCGGTGAAAAGTGACAAATGAAAACACACGTTAAAATGACATATGCAATGTTAAATGTTTAGTGGCTCAATATCCGCGTTCAATTATACAATATACACAAAATTATATAGCTAACGATATGTGCTCTCAATTTATGTCAGAAGTACCTGCTTGACAGACAAAAAAGAACCATTGCCTGACAATGCAATTCGATTCTAATCAAAATTGAATAAACAAACAAAAGGGTACAGTCACTAAAATTCGAAATAAATTGACACAAAGTTAAATTTATACTTTCCTTTTATGTGTAATTGTTCATTGTTGTCTTTTGTTCACCGCTGAGCTAGCGCTAGAGATTCAGGTTTATTGATACATTTTTAGTTCGACACGTGTACAATGTACTAGCGTCCCACTTAAAAAGGAAAATAGTGGAATAACAGGTTTTGGTTACGTTTATTTTCATGAATAAAAATAAAATAGCTACACATCTGAAAATATAATTCACCTTTGTAAGATTGTATGATTTATTTTGATGTGTCATCTTGGTTTTCTCTTGCGATTTTCTCAATCTCGCAGAAAATCATGCGATAGATTTTGACATTTCCCAGAACTATCACCAATATCAATACTTTTGAAGTACAATTCCTAAATAAAGACACAGCCCAAAACTATTCTTATGGCAGCAATTTCATTTCATTCGCCTAAACAATTTGGCGCTGCGATTTTAAAATTTGAGCTGTCAGTTTCAGTTTGCACTCTTTTAGCTTCTGTTTGCATTTTTAGCTTCATGTTTAGATATACTTTTATTTCAGAGGAGTGCTTTTAAAGTATGTGTTGGTGCAACTCAAATCTGACAGTTTGCGGCGAGTGTCAGTTTTTACTTTTTTCTTGCTGCTAATTGTATTTTGACATAGTGGGGAAAGAATGTTGTGGTTAGCAAAAAAACTGTCAAATATAAACTACAAGACTTCATAATTCTAGCCAAATTTGTTCACACTAAAGCCTAGTATGCTGTCCCTGAAAAGCTAAAATTAGGCTCCTCTCCAATGTTTCTCTCCACCACTTCGCTTAACGTTCGCTTAATTTTGACAGTGTAAGTTCCGTCAAAAAAAGGACTGTGTTGGTTAAGCTGATTAACTCGCTACTATTAATTTTTCTTTTGAAATTTTGTTGCGAATACCGTTATTTTCTCTGATCTGTCAAAATTTAGCTGTGGAAAAATGTATTTTGCATTAATACGCTTACTTAAATTCTGTAGAGATTTTTCGTACAGTGGCTAACAAATTTAGCTTGAACTTATTTCCTTAACCGCTTTGCTTAATTTTATCTTTGGAGACATTTTTGTATGGGGGCTTAATTTAAGCGCGAGCAGCATACTAGGCTTAATCGGCAGATTAAATATTTTATTTTTGGTGTTGTTAAAAAACTTGTTTTAAGGTTACATGTGCAATGAAACTGGTTAAGTGGCAGTTGGCTATCACTCAGTGATATCAGTTAAAAAATTAACTTCCAGCAAGTTCTCAACAAAATCACATGAAACTAATGACAGCTGACAGATATAAACTGTCCCAGCTGTAGTCAATTCGTAGTCGTTTTTCCCAGCTTTTGTTGCTGCTACACTATCCGATACGCGCAGCAAACGTGCAAAAATATTGCGACGAAAAAATAAATGCGTGTGGAACGAATGGAAAAAAAAAACAAACACCACCGACTTGGATTAGTTTGACGTTTGTGATTGTTACAAATACCCGTATATATGAGTGATTTTTTTTAAGATAAATAGAAGTTAGTTACTTTCAAAAGTTATGAATATGACCAACAAAAATTTTTGACAGAAATCACTTTCTTTCGGAAAATGACACTTGCCAGTTTTTATTGGGGTGCATATAAAGTTCTCAAATTGATTATATGTACTAGGTTTAGCACCGCCACCTAAGATGTAAGTAGTTCCCATCCACTTTCCCATTTTGCACAACCAAAACCGTCATTCTATTGAGGAAATGTCAAAAAAGTGATTACATGTCAAATTAATGCTGTTTGTCATTAAATTCATCAGAAATGGACTATCCCGCTCATCTTGAAAACAAAAGCATTGTCTTCCGTAAACATCCATTGATCACCATCAACAGTGCAACACCCTGTTGACTGTCTAAAATCCCTTATATGGTCTTCCAACTCGACCATGAAAAATCTCACGATTAACAATCTACGATCGATGAACGATATAAACGCGTGACAACCACCTCCACGCTGACTAGCTGGAGCTCAGAATATTGTGGTTGTATTCTCATATTGCTTCCTCATTGCTTTAGCGATGATCACCGCTTAAGAACAAAGGAATAAAGCGAAACAAGAAAAAAGAAAAACAAATACCCAAAGAGAATGTAAGTACGTATAAAGTATGAACATGAACGTATAATAAACTCCAATTGTTGTCGTGGTTTCATTTTCATTCTACACGCGCAGTGTGTGTAGAATATTGCAAAGAAAGATGGTTACTTGTATCTACATTATTTCCTTATATGTCAACTGCGCTTTTGAAGAGTTCTGGCATGAAGTGAACGTCTGCTGAGTGTTGACCTCCCGAGTTGAAGTCCTTGGCTTCACTGAAAATGGAATTACTGTTGTTGTAGTTGTTGTTTGTGAATATAATTCCTCGGTCTTTGTTTGCTGGGAAATGTTTTTAGACACGCTCAAATTGACGTTAACTGTCAAAGTTTGCATTTGTCGTTTGGCGAAAGGAAAATCGAGAGAGATAATGCTAGTGACAGCGGAGAAATGAGGAAATCCTATTGGTTGTATCTACACGAACTACGTGTCAAACAATGGCTACGTCAAAATGTGCGGTCGATTGATGCATGTTTTTGGCATTTAATTTCTACAAAAACACTCTGTCACTATTTTTTTCTATTTCCAAATTTGCCGCACATCTGAGAGGGGAATTAACTTGAATGGATTTGGCACCATTGCATTTTTTAAAACTAGTCAGGCATGTAAATGAGGAGCTTTTTCTCCATCACGCATTATTTTCCAAGAGCAAATAGTATAAAGTGTATAAAAGAAAATTTTGTACATCTGCCTGCATCTGCAGTGCCACTCGCGGAAAATCTGCACATTTATTTTGATAAAGCATTAGCATTGGTCTTATGAAATCTACGAAACGGTAGTTGAGATTGTAGAAACAACCACACCTAACTGAAACGAAAAATGAACTATAGGTAATAATATCGAACGACTGCTTATTTTAATTTTTTCTTATTTTCATTGTGAGTGTGCATAAGCCAGTTGCAAATACAGACTCATAGATTCAACAAAGCACATTTCAAATTTGACGGCTGTTGCTAGTAGACAAAACACAAATATGAAACAGCAACTCAAAACAACTCGACTTAAGCTATGTATAAGTGGTAGTCAAACTTCGAACATTCAAAAATCTAGTTATCTTAAGTCGACTAGATTGGTCTGCAATTGATGTAATCTGAACGTCACTTTTCAAACGTCAGCCACATATGCGAAATGTCAACTAGTACTCAGTCACGAATTTCTTCACCAGATTTGTCAGTTATTCCCTCCATAAACGTCAACTGAAACAGCTGTTCATATGATCGATCCAAGCCAATCAAATCTGAGATACATAAAGTCAGACAGCTGTCAGACTTACTTAGCTAGGTACTTAAACGTCGCCATAAAGACTTTGACACATTTTTTTTGCAGATTTTGGCTTTTTGACGCTGCAAGACACAACGGAAAAAGGTAGAAAGCTGGTAAACCAAGCCAGCCACTATAAAACAAGTAGGTATACGTCATTGTTGACTTTTGCGACGATTGACGTCTCTTTGTCTGCATTGCATTTCTTATTTCCTTCTAAATCAATAACAAGCCGTAGGCTAATCCTCAGTCTAGAGAACAAAACAAACGATTAGAGATTTTTTTCTAACGTAAAAAAGTTTTACGACCTTTGACGTTTCTTTGTCGTAATTTCCTATGAAATCTAAAACAAAGCATTAGCCAATTCTTCATCTACAAACAAAAAAAAACACTTCTAACAATCGATTGGCAAGTCAAGCCAGTAGAACCAGTTCAGCTCATCAGTCAAGAAGTTAGGTCCTAATAATAATAGAAAAAAAACGACAAAATTAATGTCAAGTGGATGAACATGTTTATATCCCCCACCTAGTATCAATCACTTAAATAGACACATACAAAAAATCCACACTTCAATTGATAGGTAACGCCAACAAGCCACTGCAAGCTAACAAGCCATTATGCAATTCATTGCTAAATAATCGCATCGCATTACATGACACACAGACACTGAAATTTACTGTTTTTTTACATTTATTTATTTATTGCATTTCGCGACAACTCAACAACACAATTGGGAATCACACGAGATAACGCAGTAACCAGATTTAAATGAGCTGTCAGATTAAAAGCCAAGACAAATGGATTGCGTATTGCAAAATCCACAAAGGGTCCACCTTCCATTGGAAACAATTAAAGTCCAGTTTGGTTTTTTGGAGAAACCATTGCCTGGCAAAAGTACTGTTAAATGCACCGAAACACAAAAATTAATCGACAAGTTGTCGCGTACCATCGAGGCCAAGGTTTTTGGCTAAAGAAAAGGCCATCTCATCCGGTTAAGGTCTCCACCACGAAAACCACACAAAAATCGTGCAAAACTCGTACGTCGTTTATCTTTTCGATCCGTTTGGCCACATTTGCTTTTGCGCTTTCCTCTTCACTGCGGGCTGGTGTTTGACGTTTGCGTTGCCCTGGTTTTGTTTGCGTGCCGTTTGCTAGTTCGTTGCACCCTCTTTGGCAAATTTTATGCTCAAACAGAAGTTTATGTAAACAATGGTCGAGTCGAAGATTAAAGGAAAGCAAAAACATTTTTTTTTTTTTTGTTCAGCAATTAACGCTTAATGACAATAAGCCACCACACAGCTCAAGCTCGAGTGCCGCACCGTTTTTGGTCGGAGTTGACCGAAAGAAGCTAATTACCTAAACGAGGACGGCTGTTGTCGTGGGCATGTTCTGCGGTTTCTCCGTTGGTCTGCTCGTTGCGGTCGACCTTCGTTTGATATCAAATATTTGGTAAACGAAAAATCAACGCGCGATATTTATGCCCAGCAATTATCTTTAATCAAACCACCGACAACATTGACCTGAGGTTTCGGCTTGTACTTGTTTTTGTTGTTCATCTGGCAATTCGATTGATTGTGTTGGAGGCATGTGGTATGGCTGTTCAAGTTGAAGCGGAATTGGTTTTATCAAAAAGTATAGAGAAACGTCAAACAGCAAACACACACACACACACGCCTTTGACTGAGAATAAGAAATCATGACATTAGAAGTAAAATGTGTTGGATTGTGTTTGATTGAATGATTTATTTATTTATTTTGCCAGTAATGAGGAGCACGTGTACTGTCAGATATGACTGGAAAACAAGTGAGCAAGTGGCAGGTTGTTGTAGAACAAAACAACAATCTGACACTGCTGCTGATAATCCTAAGCTCGTTGTTTAAACGGCAAAACAAAAACTGCTCGCGTGAATTAATTTATTGACTTGAAATCAGTACTGGTTTCCTAGGAAGTGCGTCGGGCACTTATACTTATTTCGAAATGACAGATTAGAATCCGCTATCCGTTCTATAAAATCAGCGCTTAAAGTTGATTTCGGACTGCAAACACATTTCCGGTTGATAGTCTGGTTGCCCGAACTCGTGACGAAAGTATTTTCAATCGATTTTCTATAAATGCCCTCAAATACCAGTGAATGTATTTTTATCCACTCCGACCTCGACTAGAATCAGACAAGAGAATTCGGGTGCGACAAAAACACGTCTATTGACATACGCATTTCATCGTTAAACGTCAACGTCAACGTCAATAGATAACAATTACTTTGTGTACCTGCAACGGATTTCGAGGTCAGTGATAATTATCTTGAAACACCTGATCAACGTGTCATGATTTGCATTCTGTGTACTAAAGTACAGATGGTACACTACAATTGTAGATGTAGATTAGACAGTAAATCGATAGGTACTGTCAGAAACCATTTACAACCCGTGCCTCATTTGTCGTATGTCGCCTGAAAAAAAGATTGGATTTGGCTGCATTGGGTATAATCAAGTTAGTTGTCAAGTGTTACGTCATGCAAGGTTCATGACTTTTGACATTTGTCACCATAGCATTAAAAATAATGGTATCATACAGTAGGACTTTTTTTTTGTGATTGTCGTTATGTCTTCCATATTTTTTTGTAAATGCAGTAATTTTATTGACAAATGGGATAAGATTTTCTTTGCACCCCAAACTGACGACTGTTTTTAAGTGAAACGTCTTATGGCTCGCTGGGATTCCGAATTCGGAGGAAACGAAAAAGCGACAGGTCGTTGTGCAGTAATACGAACTCCGATGAAACGAAAAGGCGACAGAAAACAAGTGGAAGGTGGAAGTAGCGCACGCAGAAGAAGACATAAGAGAGAAACAAAAAGCCGACACACTTATGTCGTTCCGAACTCTAATGAAACGAAAAGCCGACAGGTCGTTGTGCAGTAATACGAACTTCGATGAAACGAAAAAGCGACAGAAAACCCGTGGAAGTAGCGCACGTGGAAGGAGACATACATAAGAGGGAAACGAAAAGACGATGTACGTATGTCGTTCCGAACTCCAATGAAACGCAAACTCGACAGATCGTTGTGAAGTAATTCGAAACTTCGATGAAACGCAAATGTGACAGAAGACGGGTGGAGTTTGCGCACATAGCGAGGCAACTCGACCAGAATAAGACAGAAAAGATGTACGAAAAGGCGACAAAACTTACAATCATTCATTTGTAGGAAACATCTGCGTATACCTGTTTATTGTTATTTTAGTTGGTTAACAATGTATCTTCCTCCTCTGCTTTGAATGCACACGTCTGTCAGTCTGCCTGTCACTTCAGCTATCTTGTCGTTCTCTCTAAATTTTCAGAATCCCATCATTCAACCATTGATCTACGTACATCCCAGGTTGTTTGGAGGATGTTTTAGGTGATGTTTTAAGATTTTCGAAAAAGAGGGCGTGGCACATTCCTTAGAATACCACGTAAAACGCCAAAATTTGGTACATTGATGTACATTGTCCATTGCCCATCGAAGGCACTTTGCAAAATATGGCTGATGGGCGTGGCACCCTCCACACTTAAACAAAATTGAATAGGAACCAACATGCAGAAACCGCCCAATTTATAGCTTCCAACAAACGAACTGCAAAGAAGTACACATAATCCACTCAAACGATGGGTGAAGTTTGAAGCAAGACCTGCTATATGATGCCCCTTAATTTTCTCAGCGTGCCATTGAATAAAAATGCGAAACATTGTCTTCCTTATACATTGTGCCAGCTCGTAATCGACGAAACTTGAAACCCCATTGAAGGTTGTAAAATTATATAGCGCATCAACTGGGATATATCGTTTCACCAACCCCTTCCGGTATCTCACTCATAAACAACCGATTAAAATGTTTAATTAATTTTTAATAAGGTCAGCTAATTGTCACAGCGAAAATCAATTTATGCTTTCCATCGCCTTCCCCTTGTCTAAATAAAAATCAATCACGTAAAGCAAACTGACCCACCGACGACGACGATGAAAACACAAACATATCTGTTTCATGGTCAGTCTGAGGCTTAGGAAAATCGGAAAACCATAAAAAAAAAACCTTTTCCTCTGCGACTAATTTGCGGTTCCCATGTTCAAAGTTGCAACAGACCAAACAGTTGGTGTGTAAACTTTTTTTAATTGAAAAAATTAATTATATTGCCAATTAGAGTTCAAATTGTGTTGCTGGTAATTCTTTTAATTGCCTTAATGAAGGACAGTTAACATTTCGTAAGAAGCAAAGGGCAGTCACTCGGTTTTGTGTCGATGGTCGTGTCCAGTGGGTTGGGAGAGCACTAGCTGCCCTTCTTGGTCCCACAAACATCTGACTCAATGCAAACGACTGTTTCATTGACCTTTCAATTCGAGTGTCGGATACTTGACTTGACTTGGCGACACCGAAACTCTCTGGGGTGTCTGGTAGACTGATTAAGCAGCGAAATTGAAAAGGAAAATTGGAAATTGGTTCAAATGACGTGTTTTTGTTGTGCAGAAAGATGGAACCAATCGAGATAACATTAGGTCAGCTAGGAGGCGGCAGATGTATTTTGTTTCCAAGCCTTTTTAGACATGCTCCGCCAGATGACGGTTGACATCGACAGAAGTCAAGGACTGGAAGAGCGGCCCTACGAAAGGCAAAGAAATTTGAACAGTTCGAAATGAAGATGGGTGAGTTTTACTGGATGGAGTAGGCGTCACTTTTTCTAGTGCAACAAAGATATAAAACTGGCGTCATAAAAGTTACAAGTCCCACTTTTTGCCAATTGCTTTCGAACGTTTCTACAAGGTGGGCCAAAAGAGATCACCCTATTGGAAGATGCTCTTATTTTTGCAAATGGCCGCCAATGTCAAATGAAATTTGTTTTGACATTTGTGGACTAGACAGATGTAGAATACAAGTGAACAAGCCATGGAGCGATACTCTGCCCAAAAACGCGGAATAATCGTGTCTATTTTTTTGTGTAACAATTCGTCTGTAGTGTTGGCGCAGAGCGAATTCCGTCGCCGATTCCACGGCGTTCCGACACCGACTGCGCAAAACACTGCGCCGTTTGGCCACAAACCGTGAAGAGTATGGGACCACACGAGACGTTGCCAAGAGTGGCCGGCCCCGGATCGCCCGTTGTGCCGAGAATGTCGCCCGCTGTTGACGAGGATTTCGAGCTGTCGCCGGAAACATCGACCAGACGCCGTGCTTTGCAATTAGCCATCAGCCGGTCGTCCCTAAGGCGAATTTTGGTCAAAGACTTGCGCATGTTTCCGTACAAAGTCCAGTCCGTGCATCAGCTGCTATCGTCGACCACCAAACGCATGTAACTCACGCCCAAGCCATCCTCAATCTCGGGGACGAAGTGGACGATTTTTCGACCAAAATCATAATGAGCGATGAGGCTCATTTCCGCCTCAGCGGGTACGAGAACAAGCAAAACTATCGCTTCTGGGGCACCGAAAATCCACGACTAATGCACGAGGAGCCATAACACCCGCTCAAAGTTACTGCATGGTGCGCTGTTTACGCTGAGGGAGTCATCGGGCCACTTTTTTCGAGAACGCCGCTGGTCAAACGACAACAGTGGACGGTGTCATGTTAACCGAGTTTTTTCTGCCGCAATTGGACGAATTAGGACTGGAGGACATGTGGTTCCAACAGGACGGAGCTACGGCACACACTGCGCGAGCCACAACCGATATTCTGAAGGCGGCGTTCCCGGGTCGCCTCATTTCTCGTTTGCACTGGCCCGCAAGATCGCCCGATTTAGTCGTTCCAGACTTTTTTTTGTGGGGTTTTTTGAAGTCCCGTGTTCACGTGAACAAGGCCGAGACCCTAGAAGCCCTCAAGGACAACATTCGACACGAGAATCTGTCGCCCGAAGTTCTCGCCGAAGTGATGAAAAATGCCATAAAACGAGCCCGTATGGCAATCAATTGCGACGGCGCCCATTTGGCCGATATCATCTTCTCGTATGACTTCTTTTGGCCCACCTTGTATAAAGAGACCTATTGTCATTCTTCACTCGTTCTGTAATGTTGTCCTTCATGTTTAATTTGCAGTCAAAGCAAGGTTAGGGCATGTGAACACTCATGCAACACTAAATACCATAATGGACGATCGTAGAATAAGACCCAGAGCTTTGTTAACAAGAGCGAGGGAATATCGAAGAAATTTTCTACTTCCAATTAAAAGAGGATCAAGTCCGTTTGAAAAGGACTCCCTCCGAGTTCATCTCAAAAGAAAGTGTATCGATATAATGTTGTTAAAAATTTTACTCAGACTAATTGGAAAAATATTTTTGTAGACAGAAATAGCAACGCCACCTGCATTCAGCTGACGTTTCAGATTTGAAAACAGCCATGAGTGACAGTAAATTGATAGCTTTCAAAATTTAAGGCCCCTATCCTGATATGAATTTATTAAAAGAGATTGATATCTTTTGTCTGTCCATCCCAACAAAACCCATTTGTTTACATTGTTGTTCTTTGTAATTGCAATCCCTGTCTGTGAATACTCGTGAGCTACAAAGTAGCCGGCCGCCAATCCTCTTGCTTTTAGGGGCATCACGCTGTTCAAATGTTTTGTGTTTCGTATTGGATTTTGTTGAGGTGTTGATTGAATTAAAGAAAATACACATTTCAGAATTCTGAATTCTTGCATTAAAGTACAATTCACGAACTCGCCCTATGCTACAAAAGAAATGAGAATGTTTGCGTATTTTTATGACTTTTTTGGGAAAACCAGCCGCCTTTCCGCTGGAAAGTTTTAAAAATCTCTGCATTCCATTATCTCTGGTCCTGTCAACATATCGACTCGCAGTTAATGCGGGCTGCGTTCAAAATTTCGCCGTTTATAGTTAAATTAACAATAGCACTGACAGTTCAGATAGAAGGTGAATTTAAAAACTCCCAAAAGAGTGGTTAATTTCGCTGTTAATGGTTTTCAACGAAAATAACCTACCTGGCGTATGTATTCACTTCACAAATTATTGCAGGGCAAACATACAAAAAAAATAGTGTTCCGGGTAACATAAAGAAAGCCATTTAAAATCACGTAATGAAGTTTCCAACCATAGAATCACAGGAGAAATTCCAGTCAACGCTACTTCGAGTCTCATTTAACTGTGGGAACGATTTGACAAGTGAACTGATCAAAATTTTAGCAGAGAAATAACAGAAATAGTTCTGTGGGACGACTCTTGGGTTCCTCAAAACTGGGATTCCATAACGTCATTTGCTGTAATACATTTTTTCATACAAACCCATTCAAAGGTTTCAAATATAACACTTCGGTTTAGTACACCAGGACAGTCTTGTGAACAAGAAATTGATTACTTTAGAAAAGGGAACACTATTCTCCGGTATCTTTGTTACGAATTTTACTAAATTGTTCATATGAAAACTCGAGATGAGTAGAAATGCAATGCAACTGGTTCCTGCTGATTTAAAAAATAATGTTAAAAATATTTTAACTTAAAGTCTGTTTCATTCACTAAAGTTAGACAAATGGAATTCACGCAGATTTATTTAATTATCGGTCACAAGTCCAAATAATGCAACAATGACATCGAATATGTGAGAAAGTCATGGAAAAATAATAAATAAAGGGTTTTTCATTAAGAACCTGACAACTGTTTTAAATAAAATGTAAACTAAAGGGTTTTCCAATGAGAGATATTATTGTGAATGACAAGCTATTTCGGTAGCTGTCACTTTTGAAGATTTTATTCTTTGACATTTGACAAGTAGAAACTACGCCATTACTAAAAATGGAACGATACACGCTTCAACAACGCATTGAAATTATTAAAATTCACTACAAAAATGGTGAAAATCTTGCAGTCACAGTTCGCAGAACTAAAGCATTTTTTGGTCGTCGTGAAGCACCTTGTCGGACCGCAATACAGAAATTGGTGGAAAAATTCGAGCTGTTGGGACAAGTTAGTGATGTGAAGAATAAAACCCGTGCACGTCGCTCAAGAACAACTGAGAATATTGCTGCTGTAGCCCAAAGCGGTGAAGAAAACCCAGGTTTGTCCATTCCTCGTCGTTCTTTGGAATCGAGAGATGATTAATGATTTTTTATGGTCGAAGTTGGATAGTATTGATTGGGACAACGTTTACTTTCAACAAGACGGCGCTACGTGCCACACAAGCAACGAAACTATTGACCTTTTACGGGAAAAGTTTCCGGACCGTGTGATCACCTCACAATTGGCCACCGAGATCACACCTTGCGACTTCCTCCTTTGGGACCACGTGAAAGATAAGGTCTACGCCAGCAGCCCAGCGTCGATTCAAGACCTCAAAGATAAAATTCGTGAGGCTATCGAGGACACAAGGCAGCTACTTTGCGATTTGGTTATGGAATATTTCATGAAAGGGATATGGTCCTGTATGCGTGCTCGTGGTGGCCATTTGGCTGATGTTGTTTTTCATTTTTAACGGCATACCTTCCTCTTTATTATGAAATAAACATCCAATCATTTATTTAAAAAAATGTCATTTTTCTTTGAATACCAAAATAAGCGAGATGTCTGTGCCCAAAAGTGGCACCGAAGCAAGTGCTGCCAGATTTTCAGAGTAGTTTGGCTTTAGTAATAGATTAGCTACTCCATGTCAAAATTATTTTAATTTTTTTATTTATTTAAACATTTTCGAAAAGAAGTTTTTAGTCTTGTTATCTTAAGTCGACTAGTTTGGTCTGGACTAGATGAATGAAACCAAATTTGGTGGGGAACGTCACTTTTTCTACGTCACCCACATATGCGAACTGTCAACTTAGTACTCATTAATGATTTGTTTAACTAGATTAATCGGCTACTCCTCCATAAACGTCAACTGAAACAGCTGCCCATATGACCGATTTCAGCCAATCAATTCCGAGATCCATTTAGTCAGACAGCTGTCAGACTTACAAAACTAGATACATGACCGTCCCAACTTAAACTTCCCCAATTCAAGTTGCCTACTCAACGCGTTGAAATTGACTTTCAACAAAATCTAGGTATCCGGACGTCCCCATTGATTTGACGTGTCACTAACTGTCAGTCAACGGAACTTGGGCATTTAAAGCTTCGTCGTCCATATTATTCGCACTTATGTCGTTTTCCATTGGCACAAAAATACTCTTCTGGTGATTCAGAAAAGTGAATTTCGCTTCTCGATTTAAAGTCAGAAACCACACAAGAAGCACTCATACAAGTGTATAATTTATGCACTATATACAAGCCAGCTGACAGCAGCAGATTATTTTTTTGGCATTTCGCTTTCAATCAGAAGCAGTTTTCTTGTTCCATCGGATTACAGAATGAGTGGATCCCCGAGTGAAACCAATGGAAATTGGACATTAGTGTAAGGAATCATCCAACATTGTCGCATTATTGTAAAATGTAGTTTACCGAACTTTTCATTCAAAGGGACTTTTAAAAATTCAGTTTTATTGTCTCTTTTAAACGTAGGCAGGTATTCCCAATGAGATTCACATTTATTCCTTGGAATGAGGTTTTTATGTCCGGCCGCATTCAAAAGAATGGAAAAGGTAATTCACACGAGAACCATGTTGGAGCGCTTTTCAAGCTGAACGGAGTAGGGAGGTATTGTGATTCAGGCATAAGGCATTTTTGTAGAAGTAACATATTTATGAAATTCTAAGAAATCTAAAACAAGAATGTTTTGGAATTTTTCAATAGAAGGACAAAGGTAGATATTTTTTTGGAAATATTCCTAATCTTTCTGCCGTAGTCGACCTATCAAACTTCATACAGAACAATAACAAATCCCGTTCCCGTCTCTTTATGGGCCGACCACAGAAGACGAGTTTCGGCGCACTTAAAGCTGCAAACATAATAAAAAAGACTTAGGCCAGTGTACGCAATGTGTCAATCAATCCTCGACTGATTCACGTTTGCTTTGTTCAGCTGGACTTTCAAAATAACATCTCAAGTCTTTGGACAGTGGGTCAACCCTCTTAGACCTTAAAGTGTCGTGCAGTGAAATTAGCATAACGCAACATCTTCTACGAGTGCAATAGCCTCAAGTGAACTTGCATGTTCATCCATTGTGACTGTGAGTGCGGACTTCTTTGTCAGTTCAATATAAATCAAGCAAACAGACGATATTCCGATTAAATAGAGTTCGATTTTAAACGGCTGTACTTTCCCAGTAACAATCACTGAACTGACGCAAGGGTTTTTTACATTTCCATCGCATAAAAACCTGTAAACTCTGCAACAACAATCAAACCGGATTCATTTGGAGTTTTCTCAGAATTATGACAAAGATAAAGGTGGATAGGAATACGAGTGAAACAAAGGTAAACTACAGCAGAGATAACATGGAAAAAGGTCACCTATTAGCAGTGGGATTACATAGAACGCCAGTCGTCTCTCTGCCGCAGGTACAGGTACCGTTTACAGAGAGCGCTTCATCCCAACACTTGGCAGTTGGCACATAGAAAGGACACAAAATCACAACCGAATCCGATATTGATCGTGATTCTGCGTTCGGCGAAATGAAAGGCAAACACCGAATAGAAAATTCAAACTCACCTTCAAAAGTGCCAAATTGTTATCCCTTGCTGAATTGAAAACAATCATATTTATATGCATTCCCTGTTGCAACAACGAGGATGAAGAAAACACATACACCACCGAAAAATAAATACAGTGCACTATATTTCTTCCTCCCCCTTTGGCAAATTTTCCTTTTTTTCTTCTTTATTATCTAACGACTCACTGAACAATGGCGCAACAACAAAAAATTGAAAATGAAATTTTTTTCTAGCTTTGGAAACGAGCTCCTCCTGTGGGGCGTGTTTGTGTGTGTGTGCGAGTTTTCCTCTTTATTTACTTTTTTCCTATTGCTTTTGCTCGAGGATGAGATTTTTTTTTTTTTTTTCTATTTTTTGCTGTTGATTGGTCTCGTTCTTGTTTGCGACTCGCGGCGATAGGGGGGCAGTGACGAAATTTTAACAAAATAGAACGATATCTCTTTATTTATTTTTTGTTTGGTCTAACGATCTGTTTGCGCGTGTATTTTCTTTAAAATTTCCACAAGATAAGCATTTTTTTTCGGACTTTTTATAGATATTCCATTGCGACGCCACGAGGCGGCCTCAATTGATTAACGAAACGAAGGAGACTGACGGAGTGACGGCCCGCTGCGAGAGCCAGAGCTAGAGAAAAACGAAACGAACAACAACAAAATGCGTAATCGGCCCGACAAAATTCACGCTATTTTCTGATTTTATATTTCGAAGTTATGTATTATTTCGGACGAGTGTACTTTTGATTGAAATTGGAATTTTTTCAGCATAAAGGAAATTAATATAACTTTTTCTCACATCCGTTCTCTCCGAAATCGTTCTATTTGGCGATTTTGACAGATCGGCGAATTCAAAGCAACTGAAAATGAAATGAACAGAATGCAGTAGACAGCAGAACGATTTGCTGCGCTGGGCAGCAGCAGCAGTAGGAAATATTATTTGATTCGATCAAGTTCATTTTGGGTTCATCGAGGCGAATGAGTGTGTCCGTTATTTTTGTTCGCACGCAAGCTCTGTGTAGTTTTGTTGTTTTGCTTTTCGGTTTGTGCGCAGCGCAGGCTGTTTTCATTTTCCGCCGAATTAAATGAATTTGGATGAATCTTGACGAAAGTAGTGGAAGGAGCAGGGTTGTGATGAGGTATAAAATTCTCAGGAGGCATATTTTTTCATGGTAAATATTGGAAAAAACGCCGTCTCCTCGCCAGAGCTTATGGTGAAAAAAACTTGGCTGTTACAAAAAAGAATGCACAGAAAAAAATTACCCGAATTTCCTGTATATATGAGTATTTGCGAAGATGAGTTAAGTTTGATTTAACAAGAAGGGGAGTCTACAACTACAGGTTCAAGTTAAATAAAACACACTCTCGTTCTGGCCACTTTGAAACGGCGATAAGCCGTTTTTTATTTCGCCCAATGATCAATAAAGGAAAATGAAACAACCCGGATCAAATACTTTTCTATATTGGTAATATTTGACGCTTTAACCTGTCAAACGATGACATTTTAGAAATCGAAGGAAATACTTGTGGGCAATTTCCAATTAGAGCTTAAAAGGACATTTTAAGAGCGTCAGAGTATAGGTATTTTATTAATAAAAGATGTCTTATGTCTGAATTTTAAAATAAAGTACGGATTCAGGAATTGGATATAAACAAATATAAAGTGCAATGGACTTCGAAAGTTAACTCCCGTATTAGTAAAAAGAACTACGTAAATTAGCTGGTAAACGTCAGATAACATACAAATATACCTTTAACGCTAAGTAAAGGGTGTATAATTTGTGCGAAGTGTTAATTAATACGGGGTAAAAGTTTGTCAGCATTGAAATGAAAGCAACTTGCTCCCATTTTATTTTAAACGCGGATTTCAAACAGTTTTAACCAATTTTAACTCGTTTTAAAACTACATAATGTCAAATTTCACAAAAAATTACATTTGGAAATTTATCTGATGTAGCTGCCAAAATACCTCTTTTTTAGCCGGAAATACCTATTTGTAAATATCCACCACATCGTAGTTGTTGACTCAAACCCGCTTGTGCGTTCAATATATTCGACTTCGAGGACGACGTTGATTTACCATCAGCTGCATTTTTCTCAGCTCTTCTAACGAAGAGGATATCAACATTTTTTTCATCCATTTCACAAATGGAATCCCCTTTTTTATATCTTCTTGATTTATTTTATTTTCTGTTACACTTTTCTACCAAAAAGAACAAAATAAAGCGTTTTAAGCTCGTTTGTGTATGTGCAAAGCGCCCTCTAAGTCTAACTTCTTTATAAGAACGTTACCAGCTGTCAGCCGTAGTAAACTAGAGATTTAAATGACACATTAAAATGCAAATAAATTTCCCTAAAAAAGCTGTATTCTCGAACTCTAGTGCCGAAACCACTCAACAGCGGAAGAACCCCATTGCTTCTCCTATCTACCTCTAGGTGACACCACAGAGGGGTTCAATTTTCTCCTCTACGAAAGAGCGAGATGACCGCAGTTGCACAAAAGACTTTCCATAATTTATAAATACAAAAACAAACATTTCACCAGTATTTGCTAATAGCATACAAAAATGGCGCCAATTCTACATCGCTTTCGTCACTAATCCATTTATCTCAAAATTAACTGTTTAACAAAAGATAAGAATATACTACCACCGCAATATCAATTCACAGAAATAATCACTAATAATCCTTTTTAAATCGCTCTCGCAATCAAATACACAAATTATCCCATAAATCTCTCAAAATGGCCGATTTGACAACGACCAAAGCAACCATCCGCCATATTTGCAAGTGAAGAGCCAAACCGGGTTGTTATTTCCACCGTCACACCGTTTGTACTTCTCTTCGCCGCAAAACATTCACCTCGTCTCACTCATTTACCGAAAGTCAGACAAGGCAAACACCTTGTTGCGGCGTTCACTTTGTTTTTGTGCTCCTTTTCGAACTGCTTGAATTGAGGCAGGCCGAGAGAGAAACGTCAGTCTTTGCAGTAAATCGCATCGCCGAACATCGTACGGGAAACTTCTTTTCTTTCGTCGTTTGTGCCGCTGTGTCGTTGCCGTCGCTGTACAATTTTGTTTTCACCCATTTTTGGTTTGTGCATTTCTTTCGTCGTGTCGCGTAAAAAATTCAAGCAATACTCGTGTGCAAATAAAAACAAAAGGGACGAGAAAAAAAAATAATATCGTCGTCGTCACCACTGAAAAGTGCGTTCACAATGCGACGCATTGCCCCTAACGTTGTCAGCAGTGTGTGTTGGTTTCTAGCTACTTTGTTTTTGTAGAGAACGACTATTCGGCAAACCCGAAACCGAAACCACAACTGTCGCCTTCGCCCATCACTGCCACCGCCGCCGCCGCTGTTGTTGCTGCCGCTGCCGCCGGCAACCAGGCTTTTTGCCGCAATTAATTGCGCATTTCGCTATGTTTACACGGATCAAAAAAACGCTAACGCCTGCCGCTTTCGCAAAGTACACATAAAGTGAGTGAGAGCGCACAGTGCGCTTACATGTGTGTGTGAAACCGCTTACACCAGAGATGTAGGTTGAAATAAAATTAAAAAGAAAAATTGTTCAAGTGAAAAAAAGAAAAGGAAAAGATTTAAAATAGTTTTTTTTTTCGTTGTATTTCGTTGGGTCGTTCAAGAAGCCAGAAGCAGAGTGTGGAGAAGGGAATACAAAAATTGCCTGCCACTCGACGCCAATATTCTTTCGGCTCTTTTGTGTGTGCGCGCATATAGCTATACATATAGTACGCCACCGAGAGTGACGGGTATGTGTGTGTGACTTATTGAATCGCGTTTGTGTGTTACAAGTGGATTAAGTGGTTTTTTGAGGGAGCTTCATCGCCGTCTTCGTCCTCTTTGCTCTTTACGCCTTTCATTTCCCATCCCAACCGCCACCCCTTTGCCCGGTTGCCGCTGTTCGGTTTATCATCATCGGTTTGTTTTAAGTGGTTTTTATTTGGAATTCTTTTTTTTTGTTTTTGCTCTGCGATTTCCGAGCAATTATCGTAGTTTTTTTTTTGGTTGCTGCTTCATCGCTTCGTCTCTTTCGCGCCAGGTCTGTGTGCTGTTGGTTGAGTGCAAGAAAAAAGGCTTATCGACGGGTAGTGTGTACGCCATCTATTGTGTGTGGAAATTTAAGGAAAAAATTGAAGAAAAATAAACCTAACGGTTGTTTACAAAAGTAATATCACAGTCTATAAAATTTTCTATAAAATCTTTGCGTGTGCTTTGCGCGTTACAGCCTCAAGTCTGCACTTGGATATATATTTAACTGTGGATTAACTAGCCTTCAACAAGCGAAACAAGCAACTCGTTGCAAGAACAAACCATTCATCGGCGATAATGTATCCGGCACCGGTTCGTCATCCTTCAGCTGGGGTAAGTTTCAACATTTCTTAGTTTTTCCGTTTTGTTTTCCACTGAAAGTGATGTAGGATCAACGAAATAATTTGTTCAACTGTCAGAGTGACGTGATGGATAAACAGACATACGATTGTGATTGATGTCAAAGCAGTTTTGCCAGCGGCAAACATGCATTTGCTATTTTGCGCACATGTCATTTGACATTGCTATTGTCTAATTGCTTTCTAATGACTTTTGCTCCCTTGGAGTATGCCCGGAGCATGACAGTTTGTGTGGGTTATGTTGAAAATATTATTGTTGCGGTAAGATGAAGATTTGCCGACGGCTATTTCAACAAATGATGGCTTATTTATTTTGACAGATATAACCAACGTTCATCAATTTTAAACACGCATTTTTATGAATAGGGTTTTGTAACTTTTACGAAACGTCAAATTTGAAAGAGTAAAACGACACATCCATTAAAAGTCCAGTCAACCATGCAATAGAAATGTAAACGGCCATCCAAATGTCGACTAGGTATCCCTCCACGAATCTCAAACCATAAAAATGTTCAATAGAAGTTAGGAATACAACGGGCGCATGCAGTTTTGAACGTCCCTGTTCTCCTTTCGGCAATTTTACATTAAAAAAAACTTCCGCATGAATTAGTCAAACGAAGAAGAGACATAAAATACGTCACACTAGAGACATGTAGGTAGATAACCCTGTAAATAAAGACAAAAATAGGAAGCATTTTACAAAATCTACAAAGCACAGAGGTGGATAGAAATATTTAGCAGATGTCACGTAGAAAGGTACCAAACGTGAGAATCCGACTTACGTCAATGCAATGTCACAAGGTCTGTGTTGAAAACTTGTTGCAAGGGTTGGTTGTTTTAAAGCATATCTGCTTTAGACATTTGCGAAGAAGAAAATCCGCCTGTCTGACAGTTGAATTTGTTTGACATTTGCAACATTACATTAGGTTGACATCCCTAATACGAATTCCATTGGTAGATACCTAGTTGTGTTTTACTTCGAAACTAAATAGTTGCTTGCTTCTGAGTGAGACTTTATACGGTTATGTCAAAAAGTTCAACTCATATACATATAAAGAAGTTTGATTTAGGTGTACTACCTACCCATACATTCCAAAAAGGAAAAGCGCACCAAATACGCAAATTGATCACTGCAGCCAAGTGTGAATGTTCGTTGTCATTCTCCGGCTAAATCTTGTTTGATTAAGCGATTTTCTTCGCTATCTGTCAGGGTCGAGTTGACATATGACTTTATTTTTCATGTTTTTCACAATGGATGTGTTAATTAAACATTTAATATATAGGTTGGTACACACGCGATCACCCGTGGAAAAGTCAACACCTTATTTCCTTTTCGCCCGATTTTGTTTTTAAGCCATAACACGTGTGACAGCTTGCATTATATGTATATATCTCGTACCCCACTTTGGAACTAAAGGGTGATTTTTTAAGAGGTTTAGAACTTTTTTTAAAAAAAAAACACAAAAAATTCGAAAAAATGAATGAAATATTTATTTGAATCGATAGTTTGAACCTTGCAATTTAATGTTTGAAGATAATTTCATGCAAATGTTGACCGCGGCTGCGTCTCAGGTAGCCCATCCGCTGAGTCCAATTTTGGCATACTCTTTCACACAAATCGGCCGGTATCTCACGAATGAATGCATGGATGTTGGCTTCCAGTGCGTCAATCGAAGCGGGCTTGTCCCTATACACATTAGCCTTGGCATACCCCCACAAAAAATAATCTAATGGTGTCAAATCGCACGATCTAGGCGGCCAATTGACCGGCCCGAAACGTGAAATTAACTGTTCACCAAACTCGCCTCGCAATTGCGCCATTGTTTCGCGTGCTGTGTGGCATGTGGCACCGTCTTGTTGAAACCACATATCATGCAAGTCAAGAACTTCCATTTCGGGCAAAAAAAAGTTTGTTATCATCGCTCGGTAGCGTTCACCATTGACAGTAACGCTGCGATTCGCATCATCTTTGAAGAAATATGGCCCAATAATGCCGCCGGCCCATAAACCGCACCAAACAGTGGCTTTTTCGGGATGCATTGGTAGCTGTTGCAATGCTTCTGGCTGATCTTCACTCCAAATGCGGCAATTTTGCTTATTTACGTACCCATTCAACCAAAAATGAGCCTCATCGCTGAACGCAATTTTTCGATAAAAAAGCGGATCCTCGGCTCGGATGAACATTTCGAACCGAGCACGAATTTTGATAGTAAAATTCAATAATTTGCAAGCGTTGTTCATTTGTAAGACGATCCATGGTTAAATTGCAAACCAAACTGAAGCTGTTTGACAGTGACACAAGGTGCTAAACATACGTCAGCTGTCAAAACCAGTGTTGCCAAAACCAAACCAGCTAAAAAATCACCCTTTACTGACCTAACAAAGGCATCTCAACTAATTTGTATTTTATTTTTTATTTATAATTTTATTAGTAGGAACAGTACAATATTTTATAACACAGTTTCATGTGGCACGACACATCAATGCAGCCGTAGCGTAATTTAATCCGAGCACGTGTCACTGATAATACATTGGCTTGGTAATGGAACAGGGGCTGGGAGTTATCATTATATTATGCGCATTGACCTCTGTGAACTTGGTAATAAAAGTTAGTTTTATTCATTTCTTTCTTGTTCTGTGTTTTAATTGCAATTAGCATGAGGAAATTTAAGAGTTTTATTATACTAGAATTTTGAAGGTTCGAAACTTGTCAAAGATCAGATGTGATAAGCAAATTTAACTAATTATTTCAATGAATTCTGATAAAAATGCAATATTTTCAGCGCAAAAAAGAAAATAGCTGGCAAATTTTTACGTAGGTTTGTGAAGATAGGTAGCATCTGTCATTCAAAGCAGCGGTTTGAAACGAAAGCAAGATGGCGTTGTATGTTGATTTGTTTACTTTTATCCATTCGTATTGATGTTGACTTATTTTGAAGTTCGGGTCAAACTAATTTAGTAACAAAGAAGACTTGCAACAGCGAGACAAGTTTAAATGTCAAATTATATTGTGACGGTACCCCAATGACACCAAACAATTTTTCTTTGTTCCGCGTAGATCATTGTACAGATATCAAACCTTTCGAGAATGCTCTGAACCGAGCTAAGCCCGCGTTTTCGTCGAAAACTCGTCGATGCATGCACACCGAACACCAACAAGTTTTCGTTTGACGTTTCAATCAGCTGTGAGACACTAGTCGTAAAACTTCTGTGAAACTGTTTTGGTTACAAATTGCGATCGCATTACTTAACAAATAAAAGAATTCAAAGCATTCAAAAATAATCGATATATTAGCCCAGCATTTAAGTCTTTAAATGATTTACAGTTGTGAGTTGTGACTTCTCCTCGGTCAGCTGTTCTGCTGAATTTGCTGAATATTGAAAAAGGTGTGTTTGTTTCAACAATTCTACAATTGGGAGACGTTTTCCTTAAACAACTCATTTTAAAAACTGAAATAGGTACTCGTACCTATATATTTTCGATGAAGTTTTCGAGATTTCGGCTCAGTGTGAATAGGGTATTACGTTCTACAATTTGTCAAGTGTTTTCACTTGAGTTTCTATTCCTATACCAATATCAATGAGTAATAGACTTTTAAGTGGATTTATAAGAACTGTGTATGATTCATTTGATAAACAATAGAAATGTTTTGCAAACCAAGCTGCTAGGCAATATACCTATTCAACCGACGGACAGGTTATGGAGAATGGTTTCGATCAGTTTCTAGAATCTGACAGCTCTTTGACATCATTTGTTACTTTCTTTTGATTGGGTTAATAGATTAGTCCAGTTTTAAAATTGGTATCTCGAATCTCGTAAATAAATACATGACAAGTTGACATTTACACGTCAACTTTTCTTAACGACTCAACACAGTTTTTAAAATAAAGACAAAAATAACTAAAATGTGTCAAAAAATGTCATTTGTTCAATGAAGACGCTCGGAAACTTAGTTTATGTTGTACTAGATTTGTCTGGACTAGGTTTACGAACGCGACAACTTCACCTGTCAGCTATAAGGGCCTTCTTCACGGTTGTTTATTGTTAACTGAAAAGGCAATTCTTGTTCATTCAGTTAATTGGGACACGTTATTTTTGCTACATAAATCCCTTCTTTATATGCATGTACCTACAAACATTTTCCAGCATTTGTCCCTTTTGGAGTTCCTTTTAGCGGCAATCACAACTAAACGGAACATTAGGTACTCCCCAACATTGTTAGTGTCATAAATGTTCCACCCCTTTTACTGTGAAATCCTAGCAATATTTTTTTAATTTAGTCAATCGAGTTTCAGGCAGGACTTTCTGATTAACAAACGTTGTCATACTGCTGCCAGATGAAAATGTCAAATGACTTATGTCAATCTACGCCTCTCAATTCTCAAACGAAATCAAAAAAAATTCAAGCAGATTTCCGCCGTTGCTGGAAAACGTAATTCTCTGAGTTGCGTCATTTTAGAAATACATGTGCCATATATGTCAAACGTCAATATGTAAATGTTTCTATTGACAAACAAAAATTCATTGGAAACCTCAAAATGTCAACCATAATATCTCCCCAAAACCGAACAAATAACAATCTGTCACTTTTGACATTTCATCAGTCAAATGGCATACAAATTTCGTTTCGAAGAACTCCACTTTCATCCAACCCTCGCACAAGATTATCTAGCCCCGAACTCAAAAACCATTAGTGTCAACTGCACATTCGTCAAGCAAATGTCTACGCTTCCACAAATGCTCTCTTTGTCCCCCACTGTCAATTGTTATTCGGATATTATAACATTTTTACACCGAACAAACCTATACCTAATTAACCCGAGTTCTTTGAATGTCCCACACTGAACCCAATCTACCAATAAAAAGGGGCCCATTCCCTTCTCAATTTCATAAAAAAAATACCAAGTGACAAATTAAACCCGAGTGCCAGCAATTGCACCCTTAAGCGCTTATTAAAGTCACAGAAGGGGAAGGCCTAGAAAAAAAAATGTAAAATATAAATAAATAACCAATGCAGGTATATACACAGACAAGATAAGGGCCACACTGCCACAAAGGATAGCAAGAGAAATCCTATAATCATAAAACTGCCACAACAATAAGTACATTGCCCGTGTTCTGTGTCTCGACTTGTTTCCATGCCCGGCTCGGTGAATGTGATGCATATGTCTCAAGAGCCACCCCTTGAAATTGATAATAACATGGTAGTACCTATACCGTGTAAAAAAAAAGGTCTGCAGACATCTGGTTCGATTTCAAACCAGTTTTTCAATATATATATCCATGGATTCTATGTACACACCGTCATACTTGGCAAAGAGTGGAGAGATGTGTGACAGCACATGCAAAAAATAAATAAATAAGTGGATTTAATAGGATTCAATGAGTGTGCTCGCCTCTGACTGTCTATACGCAGAAGAGGACATCCGCTTGGTCGCTTAACTGGGGTGATCGATGACATCTCAAATAATTGCCAAGAGGGACACAACAAATACCGAATTTATTTATTTATGATGCCGCATTTGATTGCCTTTGCACGTTTACACGGTATATTTGGTACTTGGAGAGATGCTTTGGAGTGTCGTCTCTCGAGTGAGACGCCATCGGCTTATATTATATATGCAAAGTATTTACAAAAGAGTGGGAATAGAGACATTCCTACTTCAAGTCGTTGGGGAATGAGTTTTCTAATTAATTGGCATCATGTTCTGGTTCAAAAGTCCAGCGCTAGGCTGGGATAGGTTAACTTATGGTGTTAGCCCGGTTGTGATGCCACAAGGATCTAATGATTTCCCAACCACCCGTTGAACCAATATACGTGCTTAAATTAAAGCGCTGGAGGCGACTGATGCTATAACTCTAGGCAATTCGTCGAGATTGTCAAAGAGGTCCCCCAGACGGATCCCATTCGAAACCCTACATCACTCTTTCATTCATTCCCGGAGGGTATATACTGGTTTTAAAATCTTAACGCTAGACTCTTGTCAAAACCAAAAGCGACTTGCCGGGACTTGACATAATTTTTAGTGTTATTAGAAGGCAAGCTGTCTGAACTCCAAAACCAAAATTACTGTAGCACTACAATCTTTGTCAGAGTACATCCCTGTCTGCTCCTTAAGATAATTTACTTTCCATACTTTTAAACGTCAAATTGGAAGGAACAAATTAAAATCCGAGCCAACGCCTTTCAACAAATGCCCCTATTTCTCATTCACTGCACCTGAGTGCCAGCCACAACAAGTTCCATATTGCCCGTCTTTAAACAAATAAAAAAAAAAAAACACTTTACGGAGCCTTTTGAACGTAATCTACTACTTTCACATAATGTACTTGTTAAACTTTAGTCGAGCACCGATTCGTTCGGGATCGCTAAAGATATGAAACAATCCACTTTACCAAACGAGGTTAAATACCTTGTCGCGCAGCATTTTCCACGCTTCAGTAAATACTTCCAAGTCCTTCGGTAATAAACATAACCTAGCTTAAGAGACCATAAAGCCTAAATCAATAGAAAACTTTGTTACAGTTCCAAGAACCATCATTTGACGTTTCCAAGTCGATCCACCGACTGAATATGGATGGCGTGAACAAGAGGCGGCATTTCTCGCTGTCAAAGTTTGTGGAATGCAACTCTAAATAATTATTAACTGTCTGTCATCATTTGCACTGGCATTTCAAGAAAGTGAAACTGATTTTCCCCTGTTCCGAAACCATGTTGTCTGCAGGGTTTTAATTTTCAGCGTTTTGTTTCGTGACATTTCCACGGCAGGAAATTAATTGGAAATACGTTCCACTTGCCGTCGGGTAATTTCGAGATCGAGGGCGACATTAGGTGAATGTCAGAAAGGCAAGTGGAATGCTCCGAATTGAGTGTATTAGTTTTTTTTCTGACATTTCGACAAGGGGAAATTTGTAGCAACAAATTCTATTCGTAATATTTCCACGGAGGGACTCTTGGTGAGTGGTTCACATGTTTTAGTTTTCCCCCAATCTATTGAACTAAATTCCCGCGTGTTCCGCCAAATTCCCCTGGGACTGTGTTTCCATATGGGTATAGCTAGCACATCAACAAGTGTTGCAGAGCGTTTAACAAATCGATTTGACAACTTTTCCCAATCTGTATCAGCTTCCCACCACCCCAATTAATTCAAAGAATGCCATCCAAACTGATCTTCTAATCAAGTCCGTAAAAAAAAAAAAAATAATAAATTCCTCTCTAAACATTTCATTCCGTCGACAGTTGATTTGTGAGACCCCTTCCGACGTCATTACGTTTTCACCTCGCTTCAAAACGATTAGATAATTAATGACTCTGAACATAATTATTTTAAAAATATTCCTATTCCTCTCTCCATTCCTCGCCGGGAAATAAAAAAAAATATATAAATAGAAACAAAATATTCAAAAACACTTAACATCACCAGAAACAAAAAAAAAATTCAAACCATCAGTCGACAGTAAAAAGTAAAACACGAACAAAAACAATTGACTCCCGCTGTCAGTCTGACGCCCCATTTATGCAAACAAATTAATTGAATTCCAAATGAGAAAGAGCGAAACAAAACGAGTTAATACCAATATGGCAAATATACCAATCTATCTGTTCTGTTACAGTTTTTGTTTTTGTTTTCTTTTTTTCTTTACTCTTCTTAACACTTAATAACTAAATCAAATGTCTCGTGTGTGTACACAAACTGTCACTCCTACGCTGGCCGTCAGATCTCTCGCGCCATGCACCGCGCAGAGTAGCGAGTACCGATACCGAGTAGTAGCCTCTCATGCGATTTGTTTTGTTTCTTTCTTCTTTTTTACAATTATTCTTCCGTCATTCGGTTTTATTTATGATTGCAAATGAGGTGAATATTAATAGAAAACTAAAAAAAAAAAAAAAAAGTTTTGACAGTGCGAGAACAAAATTCGGCACTCTGCTCATATCTCGCTTGTTCAAAAGGCCAATTATATCAACGAGCGCAATCGCTCAAGTATGCTTTTGAAATTTCCCATAAATTTATAAGTTTATCGCTAAAGTACACACATCCATATATACGTATGTTGTATGCAATGAATATGTGTCCTTAAGCGGACAAAGTTTGATTTGTGGATGGGTGCCGTCCATTTTTACTTTCATTACGACTGCTGTCGTATTTTTGTAGCATTTTGCGCGCCACTCTTGATTTTTATCGCTCGAAAGCGTTTTTTTTTACGTCCAATCGGCCGAGGCGACAATTCGTTCGCTTATCTCTGAAATGGTGTACACTCGGTGTGCGGTGCTCGACATGGAAACCTCTCATCTAATCGATAACTAATAAAATTAGATTTAAAACTTGAGCAAAAAATAAATGTACACTCAAGTGGAAAAAAAAAACAAAACGCAAACACGACAAGACGACAATTCGTGTCGATAAGCGCAAAATGGAGCGAGCATGTGTAATTGTTTAATTGGACCCCAGGAATTGTGTGTGTTTTAGAGGAGCGTTGCTTCTGCTGGTCGATCGATATCGCGAGGTCTCCATATGAGTGGTAGGTTAGGTACCCACATTCGACTCTGGAAGTTGTTTCCGAGTACGAGTACTACACACTTGAGTGTTGTTTATAAGACCAGCGACGTCGACGCTTTGAGATAATTTATCGAAGTGGTGTTTCTTGTTTTTTATTTATTACTCCCATTTTTTTGTTTGTATATACCTATACCTCGAGGGGGGATCAACTTATAATTGATTATTTTGAGGGGGTGGGCACGGTATTTGTCAAGTGCGTGCTAACAATGTGCGAAGCTGTATGAGCAATGGATTTTTTTTTTTAAATGCGTTTTGGTTAAAGGAGTCGAGTTATTAATTGTTGAAGTCATAAAGACCGTTTAGATGGGCGCTGTTGCCGGGTTAATGACAAAGAAGTTCGCTGATTAGTTAAACGCGGGATGTTTTGACAGACGATCAATGGAAAGTGTGGATTATCGGCACTTGTTGGTTAGGTCTGACTTTACCATGAATATCTGAGGTACATTTCATGGAAAGAGAGACTTTAGGACTATTCACATGAGAGCGAATGAACAAATCAATTTAACTGCATTTTTTGAATTGAAGATTGCTATTTGTTTTATCACAAAAGCATCATTTTCAATAAATCTAACATATAAACAAAAAAAAACCTGAATCTTGATTGATTTAAAAAGAGAAATTTACAATAACAGCCATTTTGCGCGTGAATTGGAAACTTGCCGTGAACTGTCACTGTGAATAAAGCACAATCCACAAAAAAAAAAGTCGCGATGCACAAACCCACGAATGAAAAATTCGTTCGAACTAAACCTTTAAAAATGAAGAAATAGTTTTAATGTGAATGAAATGTCAGAAACTGCGAATATTCGCTTGTTTGCAGTTCGCAATTCGTCCTCATGTGAATAGTCCTTCAAAGGCGTCCTTCACATACAGTGCAAGGTATAAGTTTCACTGAACAACAATATATACTCCGTAGGTAGTCGTCTGTTGTTCTTTCTATACAAGTGTTTTGTATATATCCATTAGATGTCAATTTTTCCCTTCTGTCAAGTGTCACCATTGATTGCTGGTAGTGAGTCACTGTAGCAGCTGAGCGATTGAGCGACGAAAAATAAAATAAAAATGGTATCGAAGGGTGGGCCATCTCGTGGTTTCTTTTTAAATCAAAGTTATTTTGTTATTTTGACACTGACAGCTCGAAATGTTGACAGAAAGTCACAGTATCATACCTCCGCGGAACGAAATGAGTCGTTTTACGCTGGAACAACGTTGGGAAATATTGGTAAGAATTATTTCCAAACTGAGTTATGTGTAGCCCAAACAGTGGTGCGTTTTTTGAAAAGAAAATACTTTGGGCGAAAATGCTCCTCGCATTTTCATCTCAGCGGCTACGTTTACAAACAAAATTGTCGCATCTGGGGCTTGGAAAACCCGCAGCCAATGCATGCACAGAGAAAGAGACAGTTTGGTGCGAAGTAGTGGCATCATTGGACCATTTTTCTTAGAAAATGAGGCTTGGAACAACGTTTCGGTCAACAGTGGGCGTTTCAGAGCCATATTAACCGACTGAAATTGAAGACATGGATTTGGACGACCTCTGGTTTATGCAGGAGCGCCATGAACGCAGCCCGTGTCACAATCGATCTTTTGCGCACAAAATTCCCAAATCGTGTTATCAGCCGTTTTGACGATGTCAACTGGCCGCCAGATGACCCCTTTGCATTTTTTTTTTTTTGGGGAACTATGAAGGACCAATGGTTATGCCAACGATCCAAGCACTTTAGGCTTGGATGAGCTACAGCACAAAACCATCAACAAGGACTTGGAAAAAGTTCAAATTTGTTTAGTTTATTACATTTTTAAAAAGAAACTTGTATTTGGCCCACCCTGTATATGAAATCGTATGACGGTGGCCATCTAAGCTCTGAACGATTAGCGATTTTTATATTTCATTTGTGGAAATGGACTTTCCGACGCAGAGCGACGTCGTTCAACCGCTTGAAGTCTTGAATTCATAGAATTTCAATCGGCAGGTTTGGTAACACGATCACAACGGCCGAAGTCTTGCCCCTCGGACGGTTCAAACAATAAAATCTCGCAGTAGTAGTGTGTTGCAGGAGCTTTCATTCCTGAAGTGGTCTTCGATACCAAATTTCAAGAACAGCGACCTATCTAAGTGCTATAAGCTCAAGCTTCAATGTTTCTCTGACGGAAAATCCTTGGAAGTTGACCTCTTCTTGGTGCTCTTTGCGCTTAAATAAATTTTGATTGCGTTCACTGGTGGGAGAATGTCTTACACCTCGCCTGTAATGACTTGCTACTTTGACAACTGATGACGCAGCAGTCTGGGCGGACCTCCCCTGTGCAACGTCTCTCATGATGAATAACACCTCCTAAACTGACATAAAGTAACCTTTTCGTTTCAACTTGGAAAAACATCTGCTTGGCCACTGTCCCGCTCTGGAAGAATGCCGCCTACGCAGCCTAGAAACCGCAGTCAACAGACGTTCAGACATAGGATCTCCTAAAATTAATTTGGAGTACCAGGAGGTTCCCAAGCCGGCCAAAAACTTGATAGCTTTTGGTTTGTTACACTTACTCTTTCATATTTTTTTACCTTCTGGGTCTCCAAAGTACGTGATGAGTTGAATTCCATCACACTCCCCTTCAGCCTCACCACAGTTGCAGCACAGTGGCAGTCGCTTATAGTGACTCAAAATAAATACCACAAGCTATCGCTCTGACTGTACTACCATCAATAATTGTAACGTACCTTGCCTAATAATAAAAACGATAGTAACAATAACAATTCCCACCAAACATTGACCAAATGTTGAGCTGAAAAGGTAACCGAAATGCAGTGCAGCGCTTCTTTCTGTTTATCACCAATTGAATTATGTCCAATTAACGGTCGCACAAAATCCTTCCCTACTTCACCAAGCCATCCACCAATAATGTGGTCGATGTATAGGTACATAGTACGCAAATATATACATCTAACAAAATGGTGTAAGTTTCAATGTAACTCAGAAACATTTGGGATGCAGGTCTGCCTGCGCGCACCAACTTTACCTTTTGTCCCATTCTTTCCTTTTTGTTTTTTTTTTTTTTTCCAGAACTCATTTGTTTCGCCACCAGACCTTAGCAGCACATTTCCAGGTCAATCAATATACACTACTCCACGTGGAGTCCATATTTGAATTCCAACATGGGGTGAGCATCGTGTTCAATTTGTATAGTAGATAGTGATGATGATGATGCTGGCGGTAAAGTCGTCTTGTTTTGGCCTCGTTTTTTTTTTCGTTTGTATTTTTTTTTTTTTTGAAGATTTATTTGTTGCGATTAAAAAATTTCTTCGAATATCTCTGTAGGGGCATGTGTGGTGACTGAAAGATGTTGATGTCATCTAAAAAAAGAGAAGCTATTTGGATTACTAGTTTTTCTCGCAAACTGACGGTTGTCATTTTTTTTATGGCCCGTTGGCATATATCCGAGAAAGAAGGCGTTAAAAGGGCACTTTGTCCTTGGTATTTAGAGATGACCAGTTTGGTTGCAGGTATTTACCGATGAATGAATATAGGACGATCTTAATATGGTAGTAGTAGTGAAAAAAACACCACTACTACTACTGGCATGACTTTCAGTAAATGTGACCCTTCAATGTGTGTCCCTTTTTTAAAGGCTTTTGCTGCTGGGATGTTGTAAAAGGAATGTGTTGATGTTGGATGTTAGAAGAAGAAAGATAGGGCGTGTCACTTTTTTAGTAAACTTAGATATGATCCAAGGGTAGGTACTAGGTTTGTCTGACCTAATGTGGCTTTAAGCCGGCGCAATAGTTTGCAATCACTCAGACAGCTTATATCGGAAAGTTGGTTGGCGGAATTGTAAGTTCTCTGGACTGCAGAGCTATGGGAATGAGTTTTAGGTTCAACTGCAGTTAAAAAAAATACAGTCCTGTATATTAGCTCCAAAGGGAGTCTTTCGTACTTATGTTCCATTAACTCACAACGGGCCAATATTTAGTGACCAACAATTTAACAACAGGCATTGCAGCAAAATATTGACATTTTTTCGAAAAGTTTTCTAAATGTTCCGCAATACATTTTGTCAATGCTTTTTATATTCTCCAGAAAAGATTGTCCAAATCACAGTGATTCGATTTTGTGACAGCTGTCACTTTAAGTGAAATGTGAAATTTTTGATTTGTAAAACTCTATAAAATCTATTTGTTTACTCGTTCTTCACAAAATCTATACATGTCCTCATAAAATATGAGAAAAAGAAGAAAATACAAAAGTAACGAGTAAAAGTAATGATATAAGATTAAAAGTAACGAGTAAAGAGTAAACGCAACGAGTAAAGAGTAAAGTGACGAGTAAAGAGTAAAATAACGAGTGAAAAGTAAAGTAACGAGTAAAGAGTAAAAGTAACGAGTAAAAAGTAACGAGTAATTTCCCTCTCTGGTTCGAAAAGATAATTTATTTTAACATGAATATATGGAGGGCTCGGAGCTGAAGCGAACCAAGTCAGAAAAAGACAATTCAAAGATATTTGAGGTTGAGTAAATGAGCTGACATTAAAATGAGAGCAAAATGAGAGCCATTGACTTTGGTTTCTTACCGTTACCTTAGGAACGAAACACTTTTTGACTTAGCCCGTTATAGAACTGAATAGAGTTAAACTTTGCGGAGAATTTCGCACTAAATTTCACATTTTTTATATTTCATGACTTGGTTCGGTTCAGCTCTGAGCCCACCATATTATCTATTGTCATTAGTACTAATCACTTCAATTGCTTGCAGTTTTTGTAAGCCGACAAAGCACAATGAAAAAGAACATCTGTCAATAAAAACCAAAAAGAGACCATAACCTGAATTGGTCCATTAGTTTGTTCTTTGACTCATTTTCGCTCTTTTTTTTTTATTTAATTAGACAGATTTGAAGGTACATATATTGGTTTCGAAAAAGAATGGAAGAGGCCGTTTTTTAATAAACTCCTGAGATTACATTATACCGCTAGTATAAATTTGGCATTTTGCCGCCAAACATTGGGTTGTCAAATAGTCACAGTCCACTTGAATTTTTGTGAAACATCTAACATTGGGTAAGACTCTGAAGACATAAGGTACGTTTAGATTGTAGGTACCTACAGGGTGGTGAGAAAGAGACGAACGGGTTAAGACAGACGTCTTGCTTTATTACTGTCAAATGTCACGAAACGTCATGAATTTTTTAGGCAAAAGTACTAAAAAATTTTATAATTTCTTTAAAAAAAATTTCTGACTGTGTGCTTTAAATGACATATACAGCGATTTGACAGAGGCAATAAAACAGCGTGGTGGGGTGGAATTTAAAGGGACTAGCGGGAAGCGTATTCCGAGCTGAGGTCTCGTATTAATTTTTGAGAGCTCTTCCCTTATGCGATGAATCGAATAAAGTGATAGAAAGTATTCCGCAATAAAAGCCTTGCGCAATTGATGGTACACAAGAAATTAATATTTTTAAATTTGCATAATCTGACAGATGGAACAAATTATGAAATACTAAAAATTTTATGTACATTTAAAGCCAAAACCGTTCCTATATAGTTGAGTAATGCAGGCTTTCGCAAGGAAAATTTTACCCTAATCATCCAATACTGATATTTAAAGAATTTGACAGCTTAATGTACAGGAACGGACCAAAAACATTGATTTGACGTCTTCAAATTTCGATTTCTAGTACAGATTGCATTTAATAAAAGAATTAACAAATTTATAAATCAATCAATATTTTTAAAACAAATGGTATTTTTTGACACTTTGACATGACGAAATGTCATCCAAAGTGAATGCTAAGTGACGTTTTCCAGCTTGGTTTTTTTTTCTGTTGCCGTTTCGGAAATTGGCAAAAGAGTGAACAATGCTTTCAGACTGCTTTCAGTCTTGGGGAACTAGAGATCTGATTTGATTTTGCCGTTTCTAAATGTGACACTTTTTAAATAGAAAATTGGGCACATTCAAAAACCGAGTTATCTTAAGTGGACTAGATTCATCTGAACTAAATATAGGTACGCTGAACGCAAAAACTAAATTGGTCCGTTACGTCACTACGTCAGTCACATATGCGAACTGTCAACTTACAAGTCAGTCACGAATTTTTTTCTTAAACATTATTCGGCTTTCTCTCCATAAACGTGAACTGCAAAAACTCTTTATGTGACTGATCTAGACCAATCCAAACTGACACATGCATCTTTCAAGTCAGCTAGCTGTCAGACTAACTAAACTTGATTCTTGAACGTCCCCATTGATTGTGTTAGCGCTGACTTAGGAGAAGTTATAAGGCTATCGAGTTATTTTGCAAATTTTCGCGTTTCAGCGGGGCAATGGTGCCTACCATCATCACCTGTCAGAAAAAGAGTTCACGTATTGATACGTTGATATGAAAACCCTACAGCAGTCCTGAGACCGTTTTATTGTACCACCAAGGACCTCTTACTAAAAACGGATGACAATTCATTATTCTGTGCATCGACTTGCACAGCAGATTCCCATGAAGATCCCAAAAAAAAGCGAATTCCGCCAAAATAATTTCATTGCCCAAACTCTGTTCGACAAGTATTCCCGCGGAAGACTCCACCGCATTATGTCACTTTTACGGTGCTACCCTTCTGCACTCAAAATCATCCTCATCATCAACATGATCCAGCGAGCTACTTAAGTAGGCGACCCCGTTTACCTTTCGAAATTATGTAAATCCGACTCGTGTCGGAAACCATGTTAACAACATACCGCCACTACCGCAAAACGCCAAGGAGAATACTAAAACCCACGTTCGTAGTCCGTTTATGACCGATTTACTTTGTGCGACTCCAACCAGCAATGACCATAACCGAGCGACATTCGTCCCCTCGCTGTAGGGGCACACCACCAGCTCCGCACAGCACCCACTTTGCTGTTCCGAAAGCTTGTCGCTCCGAATTCTACAACATGCGGGTATGTTTACTTTAATGGCCCCACCATTCCGGCCCATAAAACCATAGAGAACCCCAGTTCACTCATAGTGTTGGTGTGGCACACGGAAACACAGAAACATCACACAAGTGTAGCTTCTGGCGTTTTATTTTTTTCGCCCGCTTTTATATTTGTTCGTGTTATTGCCCGCCCGACCATAATGTTCGACGGGGCAAAACGTTCTGGGTGCGCTGTAGCTGTAGCTGTTCGGTGTTTGCTATTACTCGCAGAACAACAACACCTGACACGAATTTAATTACTCATAAATTGTGCAACGAAAAATAAACGTTTCGCTCCTTTGATTGATGGCACTCGATTGGTGGTGACAATTAAATCCGTTTAACAAGCATTCCCGACTTCGTGTTCGGAATCCCAATCGAAATCGAAGTCTCGGTGAGCGAGGAGGTAGACAGGATACCCACCGACCAGCGATTAGATGACGAATCTACGGATCTTGGCTGTTTTACGGGGGCAGGTGTGGCCTGAGAAGAAAATCCGAAAGAAAAACGACGTCGACCACGACGACAACGACGACGACGATTTAATTAACACAACACAGCACAAGCAGCGAGCACTCTACCGTGCACCGATGACGATGAAGACTCCTCCAACGGCAATGGCAGCATAAATAGGCTGCGATTTAAATTTTTTCGCCTGCTTACGATGATGGCTGGCGATTGTGGCGAATGGCGGCGCGCCGACGACAGGGGAACGAATCATTGAGCTTCTGAGTGCCAGTGTGACGGATGATGAGACGTTGAACTTTTTCCACACGATGAGCTCGCAAAAGTACCCAATTACGAGTTGTAGCGACTTATTTAATTTTTTTTTTATTATTTTTTTATTTTTCAAGCTTTGCTTCCTCGGATATAGATTTTTATTTTTATGATTAAGTTGTTATACTTTGGCGGTTTTATAATGAGATTAGTTGCTGATACTTTATAGACAGATGATGTTTTTGCCTCGCTAAAGCGATTGCGTTTGCATTGTCGTCGTCTAGATGTGCGGTGTGGCGGCCAGTGCTCATTGCTCTACTTAGTTAGCTGCATCGTAATTAGGGTTTAAGTTGATTAATAAGATGTGTCAACAAAAATATGAACAGCCAGACAGAGAGAATAAATCATGCGGCCAAGAAAATAATGATCGCGACATAAACGATTTTATATATATATTTGTTTAATTTCTTTAATTAATGCAAGCAGACGCGACGCAACTGATACACGAGTTTAATGAGTTCATTTAGCGACGCTGATGTGACGCATAGTGGGGCGAGTTTGAAGTCTTTTTTACGGCAGATGACTTGTTAAACCAAATCGTCAAATAAGCGATCTTAATGACAGAAGAGTTGGACTAAACATAGTGGAACTTCAGAGCGCTAAAGTGCGTCTATGTAACTACTGAGGGGTTTTGTGTTTTGACAGTTGACGGTAGGCTGTCATTTTACCGACAGTAATATAGATTTGGGAAACTTTTTTGTAAAACTGTTATCACGAGAGTGGTTTATAGTAAAATTGTGGGAAAATTCATAAAAGGCAGCATAAGTATAGGTGAATATTTTAAATGTCGCTACAAACTGTCATCTCGCTGGCATCCATAAAGTCACCTCTAACATTTTTGATACTAGCAAAATGGGTAACATTTTGGAACAAGTTCAACTTCGTTTCATGAAATTGGACACATGATTTTCTCCTGCGAACCTAAGTATGATTGGGGACGTTCAGGTTTCTAATTTAGTAAGTCTGACAGCTGTTTGACTAAATGTACCTCGGTTTTGATTGGCTTTAAACGGTCATAATGAGCAGCTGTTTCATTTGACATTTATGGAGGGGTAGCCGACGAATCTAGCCGAAAAATTCGTGACTGAGAACTAAGTTGACAGTTCTCATATGTGGCTGACGTAGGAAAAGTGACGTTTCCGACCAATATAGTTTTTGCGTTTAGGTTACATCTTATCCAGATCAATTTGGTCGACTTAATATAACAAGATTCTTGAATGTGCCCATTTTCTTTTGACAGATCGGTGACAGTTGACATCGAGATCGTGTTTGATGTCAACTTGATCGCCTGAGTCTTTGTTTTTTTTCTTTTGTTTCGATAGATGAGGTGGTTACTGAGGGGCTGGTGGTATTTAAGGTCCGTGAGGAAAGATTTTTACATTTTGACGTTTTCCACTGTGCCACTTGAAAAATATGGAATTTTTTTATTTTAAAAGACATTTTACAAATTGTGGGCATATGCTGGTTGAAGGCGGGCCTTTCTGTATAAATTTTAAGCGATTCGATGAAAATTGAAATATCTGGCTCAAAATTATGTAACTCGCTGAATGCTATATGTAAACGCGGTCATACAATTGTGAATTAAAGCACACTATTGTCAAAATCGTTTCTTGAATCAAGACAACCATAAAGGCCATAGATTGAATATTTTTGTAAGTCTTTAAGTATTTTTCTTAAAAAAAAAAAATGGAAATTCTGTGGAAACTTTAGAACATAACCTCTTTATCTGTTTGAAAAAAAATCAGGCAAATCACACCACCTACGTTCTTGATATTTCAGTGGACGAATTTTCGTGTTCTGTCAAAGTGAACTGACGTCTACATATTTCCGCACTGAATTTAAACAATTTCCCATTTTTTGTGCAATCGTTTCTGTAATTTGCTCGAATAGTTGTCTGTCAATGGGAATTGTCGACTCCTGGACTAAGCTAAGTAGGGGAAGAGCTTAAATACGAACCAGTTGTGAGAAGTGGGTTTCAATTCATGGGGAAGGCAGACTCGAGGGATATTTCGCTTGAGGCTCTTGTCTGTCGTTAGATAAGATAAGGTAGATTCGATCGGATTGTGAATTGGATCACTATATGACCACAAGAGGGAGGATTTTAATATTCCTTGCTCGATGTCAACTAAACTTGTAGGCGAGTTCTACCAAAAGCTACCTCTTTATAGGCAGATGCAGCCCACAACAAATATAACAAGACGGCAAGGGTTTTCTCACGCTTTGGGTTAAGTTTGAAGGAGAAAGTTTGGAAAGATACCGCGGAAAGGTCAGCTTTCTTATCTAGGTCCGTCGTTACAAGTGGGATAAAGCCCTACTTTGCGAGAACAGCTTCTTGCCATTGTACCTTGTTGAAAAGTGCACGTCTAAGACCAATTCCTCTTATAAGTCAGCTTCATTATCATGATAAAAATGTACCCCTATCCAATACAACGTCGCGGGTGAAGGATGCTCAAGAGGATCTTTTAAAATTCATGCGTCGTCGACTCTTCATGAATTGTGGATATCCCCGGACGTGATCTAACCAGAGGCAGCCTACCAAAACCCTTTAGTTCAACGCGACAAATATTTGCTAATGAGTTGCCCTGCAAGTGTAACGCATACTTTAAGGTTGATATTATGACCATTTGTAGACACTTTGAGCTACAACTAAGACTTGGCGACTTGCACGTCTTGAAATCAGGGCTCGCAGCACACCTCTACCGCGACCAAAAGTCCTTACAAGTTTTGATCTATAAACTATAAGGCTGTCTTAATGTCGAAAGTATTTTCCGTCTTCCGAAACACAAGGTTTTGCAGACGCTCTTTGCGTGTCATCTTTAAGCCACTTAAGGCGCCTTGGGCGTCCATGCTTTTCGATAGGAAGACAGGGGGAACGACGATCTCAAGCTCTTTTCGAAGGTTTGGTCATATTTTATAAACTTTCCCCGGCAGTTGATATCCAAGTCGGGAGCTGTCTTGAGTTGGTACACGGTCGAGGGTACTTTCTTAATGTTGTGTGTCCTTATGCACATGAGCGAACTGAAGTCTTATACGACCTATCGGTAACCATGTCTATTTTGAAGCATAAATCCGTAGCCCAATTTTTACATTCAGTCCGTCAGGCCAGCAGAGGGAAAAATTTAAACCGAGTTGATAAACTCGCCACAGCTCCTGGGGTTAGTCGGCAGAGCTGCCGCTCGTTGATCTCGTCTAAAAATAAAACTTGAAAAGTAGGTACCTACGCATCTGTCAATCTCAATGTCAAATCCCAGCAAAAAAAAAAGACAATCCTCACCTACATGCGACTCTTCCAAAAAATGTTTCCAATTATTCGCACTGATTACCGCTAACAATGCTCAACCCAAACCTGCCTCGCCAAGCACAACGCTAAAGATCTATTACGTACCCACTTAGCATACCAAAACCGACTGTGCTTAGTCACAGCGAAGAGAACTGAAACAAAAAAAGAAACTGAAATCTAAAAACAAACCTGTCAGTCTGACGCTAAATTGAGTAGTTACAGCGCCAATCTCCAGGCTTATCTTTCACGCAATAGTCTGCCTCTCCCCTCGAAACGCCACCGCACCGCCCAACCCGAGGAACAACAAATTGTTGCTGCTCTCCTTGGCTATGTGTGTGAGTTTTTTTTTTTTTTTAATTTCCTAATTACGATGACACGACATTTCACTCGGTCGATTGAATTACTACGCTACCCTGCGTCGCGCTCCTCGCTCACGATCAGAAAACCCACTAAGCATGTGTAATATAATATTTCCGCCCGACGATTCGTTTTAATTGACAGTCTAGGTACAACAACACACGGCTCTTTGACATGCTCGGCCGAACAGACCCGAATCGAAATGAAAAAGATTAGATACTTCTTTCTAACGACGCGATCTCCAGAGAGAAAGAGAGAGAGGTGGGCGGCGGAGGAGGACACTAGCAAAAAGAAGGAAACACCCAACAAAAATCCGAGAAAAGCAACCGGTCTACGGGATTTTTCTACGAAATGCCAGATTATTCTCTCCGCCACTAACTGATTACTGTAGAGAAGGGAATTTCGAATTTGTATAGCTACACGCTACGAAGGAAAGCAAAAAGAACAACACAAGAGCGCGCCTGTGTTTGTGTTGAAGGAAAAAAAAAAATTCAAAAGGATATGGGACAGCCAGGCATATGAACTCTTGTGCAAGGCAAACCCAAAAAGGACTTAACAATTTCGGGTAAAGAAGGCCAGCCCAAGAAAAGGGCAAACCAGCGAGAAGGAGGAGGAAAAAAAATCAAATCTACCGCTGTCATCTGCTGTTTTGGTCATCGCTGTTGTCGTCGTTGTTCCCCGGTTTCTGCTGAACACATTTTATGGGCAGACTCTCAATAAAATCAGCAAGAAATGGAAAACAAAGTACAAAACTCCAACGGAGCACCAGCATAACACAGACCGAACCGAAGAGATAAACAAATCGACCATTCAATCTCGACGGTGTAATTTATTCCCAAGCTGTTGTTGTTGTTGCTGTTGCTGTTTCCTTTCTAGTTGCTGGTTTCTTTTTCTTTCTTCTCCTTTGGTCGGTTGCTGTGCTTATTTTTTGTTTCCTTCTCTTAATCTCGCAAAACAAAAGAAATCTGAAGTTCGCTGAAAAACAGAGAAAACAAAAAAAAAAAAAAAAAAATTCAGAACAACAATGCGCAGAGGAGTGATGCTAAAAATAAGAGAAGGAAATTGTATAATCAAGTGTGCTTCTTCTTGGTAGTTGGCTTTGGTGGCGGCGCGGCTAAATAGCCGAGTGACTGAATGTCGTCGTCGTCGGGACGATCTGACATTGTGGGTCGCCGCTCTCTGCACGTTCCCAGAGCGGAGGACGTATAGATTGTGTAGAAATAGAAGAAAGCGCGGCGGATTTTGTTTTTCTCTGAAACTGGCACACCAAGGAGTTCGTTTAAAGATTGAATTGCAAAAATGTGCGACCAGCAGTCGAGATGTTTAGATATTCTGTGGACGCTGATGATGGGACCACACCTTTGAAAGACAGACCAAGTTTGGTTTAACTTACCTGGACGAATAATTTAGCAACAGTAGTGAGTCATTTCAATAGAAAGGCGATCGGAATGGGTGCATGGGCTGCAGTATTAGGTGACACATCAATTGTGGTCGCTTTTTAACAGAGGGGTGTGAAGTTGGTCTTCCAAATTGCGCTTGTTTCGTAATTTCAATACCTCGGAAAGGGCTAGAGCGAATTGCGAGCTCCAAGAATTTGTAAATTCTGTCATTCTTGCAGTCCCAAAAGGGATGTTTCCCAACACTGTCTTTAGTGACATCCAATTTGACAGCTGGAAGATGATTTTTGCTCAAAATTGTTTTGGTCAGATGTTTGACGATACATAAGCGAACCTTTTTGAGATGCACTGCCACGGAAAGCTGTTTCTTTGAGAGGTTTCTTTTCTAAATTCGTAGCACTGTCTTAAGTGACATTCAATTTGACAGCTGGGAGATGATTTGTGCTCAGAATGGTTTGGGTCAGGTGTTTAAAGCAAACATTTTAATACATATTTGGAAGCGGACAAAATTCTTCAATGACTATGGAAAAAGCTTGCTCAAGGAGGTCGGAGGTCACCGAAACCTTTGATGATTAAGGCGACGTGCTGTCTGGAGGCTTCTTCGAAAGAGTTGTGCGAAACTGTCAGGTCAATACAAGGCACGTTCTTCCAGAAGTCTGTTCGCTAATGAATGATGACAGATCTATGACAGTAGTATTGAGTGGTGCGGTTGCATGTTTAGAAACAGACAAGGGGGGAGAAATGGGTTTTTAGGTTAACGATGGCTAAATAAAGTAGACATATGCTGTCAACAATACGGGACACCCACCGTCGACGAATCGGCAGAGTGTCTCAATTGACAGCCATAACTTTGAGGTAGCTGGGTAACTTACCTCGCTAACTTTGACAATAGCATCTCGGCGGAGATTAAACGGAGAATAACTCTTCCCAATCGATGTTTCTTTGAGCTTAAAAGTCGACTGAGAGAGTCCTATCTTGAACAACTCAAGAAATACATGACCCTGATAGTCAAAGTCCTGCCTTATGTCGCTGCAGCTCGAATTTGGTCTAAAACAGGCGAAGATATTCACGGCCGGGGAAGATTCTTCGTAAATTTGTCGGTCCCGTTGACAGACTTTGGAGGAAAATATTCAACGATGAACTATACGATCTGTATGAAGCGTCATCGAGCAAGTCTTAAAATTGCGTATCGTTCGTCGAAGACGGCTAGATCTTAAAGAGCGAATGAACAAAAATGCTCTCGTCAAGCCTTCGAGCCTAACTTGGGGGAAAGACGCAGTGGAGGAAGATCTCGGCACTTACAAGTAAAAGGAGACAGCAACCGACTTCAAGTTGCAGTTAACTAAGAACCGGCTGACTGGAGAGACTTGCGAGTTGAGGCCTCGCTGAGACTTACTTAGGCGGCTCTACAGACGATAGTTCTTAACTTTAAGAATGATTGTGCTCACGGAGCACACCTAATTGACAGAGAAATGTTCATGCACAAGTCATCAGCTTCAGCTAAATTTTTGTTTTCCGATAGAAGGTAGAAAGGAACCTTGTTGAAGGTGCAAAGACCTTTGGTAGTGCGCCCCGAGCATGCGAATGCATGTTTTTTTAGTCCCTTCTGAGGCAACTCATTCAAGAAGTATAGAATTGTTTCTTCGTCTGGCCTCCGATGTTATCCATTGGCCTTGAAAGTGCACTAAAAGTTTAAGATAACTTTGTACATATACATCGCCTAGACGGTGTTCAAAGTTAACCACTTCAAAGGTACTCATAATCGATAAAGCAACCACTTTATCTCCTTCTTATCGGTATCGTTTTCCTAACTTTCCCACTCGCAATAAGCTTTGCTCCGGTTTTATGACCTTCGAATCAAAAACTGCTCATTCACAGTTCATTGTATTTGTTTTGATGCTGTGCAGTTTGACATCTTCTATCAGTTTTGCCACAATCACCACGGCGATGACTGATAATTGACGCAGACTTTTTTTTATACAGCTAGGGGCCAAGAATCTTACTTACTTAAGGCGGCGCTACAGTCCGGGGTGGACCTGGGCCTCAACCAACAAGCGTCTCCAGCCAGCAGGATCTTTGGCCAGCTGTCTCCAGTTTCGCACGCTAAGTTGGTTAAGGTCCCCTTCCACTTGCGCCAAGAATCTAAAACAACTTAATTGGGGCTTGGTCTTTAATTGCTCTGTAAGGATCATAGAAGAGGAACCTATTCGCTATCTAACTCGTTATACCTGCTACGTAGATATTTCGGTACTAAAAACCCGGTAAAGACAGCTTATATCACGTTTTCAGTTTGTCATATTTTTACGTCCAGGGTTATAACCTATTTTTTGGAGCCTCCTTGGGGTCTTGTTATAATCGCGTTGGTGGACGTACCACGGCAGATCTTGACTTACGAAAGAGCCATTCCGTATCGATTGCTGTCTGGAACTTCATCCGCTCAATGATTTTACCAATCGCTGGCAGTTCCTTTTCGCTGTGGGACTAGTCTTTGACGACATTTAAAGGCCCAAGAAAATTCCGCCCTGATGAAGACATGTGCGTTAAACTTTCGTCAAATAACTCTTCAAGTGGCGATTTTTCCGACGATAATGCGAGCCTTTCGTCAAATAACTCAAATAACTCGTAAAGTGGAGATTTTCAGGACGGTAATGTGAGCCTTTCGTCAAATAACTCGTCAAGTGGCGATTTTTAGGACGGTAATGTTGAGCCTTCGTATGCTGAAATACAGAAAGTTCGGTCCATGGTTCAACCCTCAAAAACCACATACAGGACCTTCAGGTTTTTCCAACTGCACCAATATCCGTTGGTATAACAACCCTAAGCAAGCTCCTCAATTGTGTCGTTCGTCATTGAAAAGTAGGTCGTTTCCATTTGTGCAGCTGAACCTTTTTTTAAGTCAAGATCGAGTGTAAAGCTCGGTCACGTGAGGCACATTTGAGCTGATGTCAGTTAGGTATCCAAATTAGACGTCAAAAAGATGCTGGGCCCTGAGATAAACACCGTTGAATGGTTCAATTTGCTAGTCCATAGTGAAGTTGGCTACAGAAAAAACCTTTTTATAAGGTATAATGTTTGAAGGTAGCTAGGCAGACGACAAATGACATTCTAGGTGTGGAACTTCCTTCTTGTTCCGCAAAATAGTCACGAGTGCATTTCATTTCATTCGAAAGCAAACACAACCCACCGATACACATATCCAGTAGCTGGAGAGCGCGCTGCTCCATCCGACCGATGGTGTCTCTGTTTACACACACCGTAGGTGGGTACCTACCTATAATCGTGGCCATAGCAATGCAAACGATAGAAAAAGTCAAATAAGGATTTTTAACCTCTGCCCGCGCGCACGTCCTCCATAGGCATATAGGCACCCCGCCATATTCCAATGGTTTTGCCTAAGCAAACACGAAAAGTTTGTCAACAAAGAAAAATTTATATAGCTCAAGCGACGAATGGTGCTAAAGAACATATATTTATATACGCTGTGCCAAAATCAACAAACCTACAGAACTGCGCAAATATACAAACGCGCTCTGGCTGTAGATAGAAGCAAACATCTAGTTTGTAGTCGGTCGTGCATATGAGCTGAGCAGGAGTTATCTTTGTCAAACAACTTAACCCATAAAAACGAAAGAGAGAGAGAAGTAGGCAGGCAGGCATTGCCCTACAAAACAAAAAGTGTATCCTTCAGTCAACACAGCAACACCCTCTCAATGGACAGGCGATAGAGGTGGATGGGTTCCTATATCAGACGATGACAAACATCGACGATATTGCACTCTCGAAGTAGATAAAACGACAGCGTGACACGATGTACTACAAGCATGTGCGTAGGAATGCCTATAACGAACCTAAAACGCCTCTGGCAGTGGTAGCTGGTAGCTGGTAGGTATGGCGTACTTTTTCGATTGCACACAAAAGACGCACGGCACGACGCGCTGCTCAACTACTCAATTAACCTATCTGCCACAAGAAGAAGGAATAGCCAACCACGAAACTATCACCGCAGTACAAACTAAATTGCTGCTCCCCTTTCCCAACCAAACCGAGCTCGTATTGATCATCACCCTCCCTCCAGAGGAAGGCGGCGAACCCAGGAAAAAAAAAACCAACCACACACAACTCTGGGGGAGTAATTTGAAAATCCATCATAATTTTCTACATAAAAGATTATTACACGAGGCAAAGATACGAACGAGCCAACAAAAAAAAAGCAAAAAAAAAAAAACGAAAACCAACGACGACCGAAAACAGAAAACACATTGTGTGTGTTCGTCCGTCGTATTACCAGATAAATAGATAGAGATACAGCGATACAGATAGATATAACCAGACATGCCATGCTTATTCATTATTACCGGTTGCAAATACACAACACACACAGTCGACGCCGCCTCGCCGCACACTCGTCCCCCTATCTCTCTTTCTCGCACACAGTGTCTTCCATTTCCATGCCCCCTCCGACACTTAAGTAGTTATGACGAAAAAAAGAAAAAAACTCAAACCAAGCGAAGCAGGGAGAAGCACAGAAAAAAAATGAAAAAAAAAAGCGAGAACGACAACTCGCAAGGGTCTAAAACCCCAACACACACCGCTCAACCGTAGTAGCTACACACACGCCATCTGTATGGGTGTGTGTGTGCATAACTGCGGCTCTGTAGCCAAAAACCATCCATCTCAACCCCTCTCGCTCATGTTGCCCTGTACGACAACGATGAACGATCCCTTTTGCACACTCTCCCTCTCTGTGGCCGTCGTCGCCGGTGACGGCTGACGTTTGGTTGGGTTGACGCTGCGCCGCTTGGTCGATCGGAGCGTCGCGTCTGTCTGTTCGGCGTTGCCGTCGCCGAGTCGAATTAGAACTGTTTATTGACCACAGTCACACTCCACGTGGAGTGTATGCCACAGTCCTGGTATGTTAGCCATTATAGCCAAACAGAATTTCATTAAAAATGAACAAGCAAAGGCGAAGAATGAAATGTAGAGAGGTAGGACGTAGGAAGTAGGTAGACGACGACGACGACGACGACACACAGCAGAAGCAGCACCAGCACAGCAAAGCAGAGGGAAAGGTTAGGCACGGGGATGGGGCATGAGGGTGCACTCCACTCACTCTACTCTAGTATTGCCGCCGCTGCTGCCGCTGCTTTGCTTCGGTTTCGCTTTATCGTCGTCGTCGTCGTCGTTTCGTTTACGTCTCTTGCGGTGGGGCAAAAGGCATGAGTTGAGTTGTGCGAGCGTGAGGATGATGTTTAAGGCTGTTGCTGAGAAAGACGAGGGGTTTGTTGGGGGGGACGCTCGTTGCCGTTGTTATACACTACACAGCAGCAGCAGCAGTGCGGTGGTAATGTAGATGACGACGATGACAGTGCTGATGGTTGCGACTTGGTTTGGTTTGGTTTGGTTCGGTTAGCTCGGTGGACGATTGCGGCGCGGCGGGTTAATGTAGTCTTATCTCACTCAATTTAATGAATTTCGAATGTTTTTTATTTCACTTTGCGTTTAAAAAGCAATATATTTAGGTTTTAGGCTATCGCGTTGCCGTTTCTTTGAAGACGCACAGTCAAGCCACGACCGAGAAATTCCTCATCCTGCTGCTGCTGCTGACTGAATGCCTTGCAAGGCGAAAGGGAACGTGATTTTGTTTCTCCCTTGCTGTTGTGTTTTTTTTTTTTTTTAGCGTGTCGTTGGTGCCTGATTCAAATTTGGTTTTACAAGAAAAAACAAAAATGAGCAACACCACTCGACGATGATGAACAAGCAGAGCAGAGAGAAGCTGCAGCTGTCATTCAAAGTGTGAAAATGTAAGTCTTTGAGGAAGCGATCGGATGAAATGCAAAGTCCCGGCTGCCGGGGGGGTAAGCGCTCAAGCGTCCCACCAACCTTAAAGAGGACGAGAAATTATAATATATCATATCTCTCTGAGATGAACGCTATTGGATGACGAAGTAGGTTGGGTTCATTTTTTATTTTTTTTGTTATGCAGATTGAGGAACTGTCAGACTGCTGGTGGGACGGGGATTGAGGATGCTAATTTTTTGTGTCACTGATGAAAGGTTTATGCAATTCAAAAGTGTTTGTTGCTGCAGAAAACTAACCTTTACCATATTGACATCTGTCAAAGTTAAAGATGTTTGTAGGTATGTTATGTACAGTAATAGGTCAAATCGCATGCGTGGTTTGAAAGAATGCAACAGATGTAAATCGGTCGCAATCACAAAAGGCTGCACGTTTAAACAGAAAATTAACAAAGTAACGAGTGACGAGGAACGAAACGAGTGACAATTATTTATTTTATTTTATTATTTCAATCAAATGACTGCATACCTACACTGTTCGAGATTACTTAGTACAAAATTCCTACTGGAAAATTACCACCAAAGCCCAACAACAGAATTAATTTATTCCTAGAAGAATCCATGCTAGATAAGGTGAAAATCTAATATACAACAATAAATATTGGATAACCTAAAGCATCTGGAAATTGGTGACGAGTTACGTAACAAGTACCGAGTAATGTAACAAACAACGAGTAATGTAACAAGTAACGAGTAATGTAACAACTGACGAACAATGTAACAAGGAACGAGTAACGCAACAAGTAACGAGTAATGTGACAAGCGACGAGTAATGTAACAAGTAACGGGTATTGTAGCAAGTAACGAGTAATGTAACGAACAACGAGTAATGTAACAAGTAACGAGTAATGTGACAAGCGACGAGTAATGTAACAAGTAACGGGTATTGTAACAAGTAACGAGTAATGTAACAAACAACGAGCAATGTAACAAGTAACAAGTAACGCAACAAGTAACAAGTAACGAGTAATGTGACAAGCGACGAGCAATGTAACAAGGAACGAGTAATGTAACAAGTTACGTGCAATATAACAAGTAACGAATAAAGAAACAAGTAACGAGTAGAGTTTTAACAAGTAATATTTAACTTAACAAGTAACGATTAATAGCCTTCTTGCCCTAACAGCTTAGAAAATGGCGAAAGAACTTCAGATGTAGGTTACAAAGCTTACTATACCTAATAATAATTCTATCAAATGCGAAAAGTTGACAGACGAACAATGACAATAAAAACAAAGTTTTCCCTAAAGGTTGTGCGGTAAAGACGAGCAAGTATATGAAAGAATAAAAATTAAATAGAATTGAAAGACAAGCAACTGCATTGAATTTTCTTTATTTCGTAAATAAACCAAGTAACAGTCTAATGCATTTTGACAATTAAGAGGTGACGTTTGTCAAAAATTGAACTATAACTCAAAATTCTTAGAAACGAACCATAAAATTTGTCTTTGAACTCGGAATCGTAAATGGAAGGCTAAACTCTGAACTAAGAGAGTCATTGTCCACAAATTGTCTGCTTCAGTCATAAGACATAAAAGAAAAGTAAACGAATACGCGTCAACTCTTTTTTAAGGTCTTTGACAGTTTGTATTCAAAGATCCAGCGGTTCATAGCTTTTGAGAGGATTTCATTTCAAAATTTGCTGAGAAAATCGGGTAGATTTAGGCTCACGGAAGACGGAATAGACATCATTCCGTTCGTCGAGTCGAATCACACTTAACGCTGCACGAATCTATATTGACATGTCAGCTTATTAAATCAAAATACCAAGATGTTTTGCATTGTTAAATGCTTCATTCACAATTGAGAAAAGAAAAAAAACAAATAAGAAAAGGTGAGTGACTTTTGACAAATGTGCGAGATTATGGATGGGGGATATCATAATTTCTGTTTCTTAGGCCTTGTCATTTTGACATGTTTGTGTCCTTACAAAACTGACGTGTACACAAATGACATATAAATTTTATATAAATTTGTGATATTTTTGACTTAAAAAAAGGAACAAACTCCGATATTCAGCTTAAACCTATTTCAATTTTAGGCACTTCTCTTGAATATTTTATGGGTCACAATAGGCATTTAATTTTGAAGGAAAAAATAATGCGTGTTAAAAGAAAAGCTATTATTACTACCGCGCAAAACATTTTATAACGCTCTGTCTATATCTTTCAAACTTGATTTAAAAAAAAAGCCGCCGATTTATTGCCTTGTCCACAATTGACACATTTGCAAACGTCAAATGATGACAGATGTTGGACTCATTTAAAAATTTACCAATACATAGTTATATTAAGACTAGACTGGTGTTGACATCGGTGCTACCTGAATGTAAAACCCAGATTGGTCAGTAACGTCACTTTTCCTACATCAGCCATACACGAACTGTCATCTTGGTACTCGGTAAAAAAAATGTTTTGACTAGTTTTGTGGTAAAAGTTAACCCAACAAAATTGTATGTTACCAATCTAGGTCAAATAAAAACTAAACAACATCACGTCAACAAAGCTGTCAGATTTACTAGAAAATTAAATTTAAAATTGTTTCCAAAAATTGCTTATGACACTGGTCCACTACCCCTATCATCTTTAGATGTGGAAATTGTCAAACGACGATGCTCAAGTGGGCTCTCCATTTCTCGACCATCTGTCACCGACACTTAACCAACTCTGACAGCTTGTTTTTACCTACATGTTGACTTGTTCTCATGATGAGTGGCATATAATTTGTATGACGGGTAATTGCCATGCTGGAGTTTTTATGGCAAGTACCTACAAACGGACAGCTGTCAGATTTTCCATTTAAGTACACATTTGTTCTCCCAGATGGAGTTTTCAAACTTTTTCTCTTCGTCAATAGTGGATACAGAGAAGCGATGTCTTGATATGGAGAATAAGTTTTAACTTTCAATTTTCAATGGAGCGTATATCTTACCACTAGGTGTCGCTTTTATACTGACATTTCCATGTCAGTGGCACGTGTGTTTTTTTTTTTGACTCATCCCCTGTAATTCAGGCGGGCCTCTATTTGGAGCTAACATCAAGTTGGCTACTGCCGCAGATAACGGATAAGACAGTTGCAAGTTTTTCTATTTGATCCTCCACCAAGTTTTTCTTTCAAAATTATATGTTGACTTTGACAACTGAAAACTATAAACAGTCGATTCGACAGTTGCTATGCTTTTGTGTTTGATGTCAAACTCCATATAAAAAAAGTTGACATTTGCGCTAGACATCTAGCACTTTTTGAAAAATGCAATTTTTTTTATATGGAGTTTGACATGCCGTCATCTAGCGGGCAATGGAACGCGGCCACTGTGCGATAGAGTTGATGAATCAAAACGAACGCTCACTCGAATGGGCCTGATTATATTTATAATATTATTTCAAACTTTTCACACAATAATAACAAATATACCCTATATCGTTTGATTGCTAATCTTCTTTTATTTTCTCTCTTTCTAGGTAAGTTACCAAAGTCCTGATAGCGGGGAAATTCGCTATGCGATAATCTAATAATGGATATTGTTAGCCTGTCGTTTGTAAGCGTTAATTATGGAAATTTGTGGTTGATTATAAAAAAAATAGATCACAATAAGCATGTTCAGTTGAAAAATATTTTTACTAGGCAACAAACGAACAGTTCTCTATAAACTTTGCACTTATGCTTGATATTTAAATTCGAAACACTCCCCTTGAATTTTGTTAAAGTATACGCTGTGCAAAAAGCATGCCAACGCATTCTACGGAAACGCAAATGGGCAATACCCCCAGACGATTACTGAGCCAATTGGGACTTATTACCATCAGACTGACATCTAACATCAGTTTAAATTGCTGCATTAATACGAAACTCATCATTGTTTCCATTGGGCAATAAATTCACCCAGAGGCGTCTCAATGTTTATCCTTTTAAAGAATACGAGTGCTGTATACGGTATACTTCAATGTACGCGAGATACGCCTTTATTTTGTTGCAGCTAAACCCTTGCTCGGTTTTTATGTCCCATGAAGTCTTGAATACATAAATTGGTGATTTATGAGTGCTCCTTATAAAAGTCTGTGCACATGGATGGAATGCACAGAGAGCCCCATAGCCCCGACTTGTGCCTTAAATTTATGCTAAAAGCTGTTCGAAATCTGCTGCCCATTGTCATAAAACAAGATGAGTCATTTCGCAAAAGGGTGACTCTTACTTGTGTGCTTTTTATATGCGTTGCCAGGCGCAGGGCAGTTGTGCTTACATTTATATTATATAGTCTGTCTTCAAGGAAGGAGGTCAATCGATAACGTGAATATTTTAATAGCCGACATTACTTGATCGGACTTACGAGCAAAGTATACACTTCGATGTCATGTAATGGCTGTTTTTTTTTTTTCCTTTTCTCTTGGGGCGTTACTGTTAATTTTAGAGCACTTGGCGACTGTCGTTGCAGTGAACGTCAGTTGTTGGGCAATTTTCAAGGTTCGTGCTAGAAATATAGGAGTACTTGATAAAACAATTTTTAATGGGCGTTGATTCGCATGACATCTGGCATTTTTCCTGAACTCACTCACCAGTTGTGAAGAACTTCACAGGACAATAAGAATGTGTTGACTCTACTAACTGATCATTGACAGCAATGAATGCATTTAGACAGATTTGAATCTGAATGACATTTGTCACTTTTCTTTACTGTTTTAATGAGTAAATACATGTTTTTCGGAGAAATGACAGTAAAGGCAAAGCGAATTAGCGCCACACGCTTCATTCACAATAGCAAATGTAAATATTTATATCCAGGAATGGGCGCCATCGTCTTAAAACAATACCTATACATATGTCAAAACGAGTTATCAGGTCATTCTAATGATTAATTTTAAACTTTGTCTTTAGTAAATTTTAGGTCACAATAGACAACCAAATTTTGGTATTTTTACATTGATATTTATAATTGACATATAAAATTGCCAGTGGATAGTGCATGTATGAATTTGAACATAAATTTATTTATTTCCATAAATATATAACTTACATGACAGCTGTCATGTTTCCTAGTAGGTAGGCTAGGTATTCTTATCCTCCTTTTTACGGAAATAAAAGCCATACGCCTGTGCTCATGGTTTTGTACACGATTTATCAATAGTGCGATTTATCATAGTGCGCTCTCTTTTTGTTGCTCACACCGCTGTCACATTCTTTTGGAGAACATTTAAAGCAACGTTTCTTTATAGTAATATGTATAATAAAGATATGTAAAAAACATCTAAAAAAAGTAGGTACAGCTGCAGTTTTATTGTCAAAAAAGTCATTTGTGCCGTATTATGCCTTTGGTTATTGTGTAAAGTGGCTTTTAACTGACATTCCAACTGTGACCAAATTGCGTGTTTGTTTTCTTAAAAAAAAAAACACACACAAATGACAGCAATCGAATTCATTTGACATTTGACATCGAATAAACTAAACGAATTGTCTGTCTCGCTGTTTCCACTTATTGGATGTGTTTAGTTTGCTCATGTGTATACAAAAGCTCATATTAATTTGACAGTGTCAGATGTAATCGATTGTCACTATTTCACATCCATTGAGAGCCATATGACATCTGTCAGAAATAAACAAAAAAAATGTTCCTGTTCCACATCCAATGAGACATCTGCTAAAACCTTTTTTTCCGCTTTTACCAAAAAAAAAATAAGCAGTCTGTCATTCTTGTCTGACATTCGCACAGCACAGACGGTTAAACTGTCAAATGTTCTTTCTAAAATTCTTATGCAATTCGTCAAAACAGTGAAAGACTGTAATGGTCAAGTTAAGAAAACGCCCTCACTTTATCCATCAAAACTAGCGAATGACATTTCTTTCTGACAGATGTCGCTGACACTTGCATAATTACACTTCGATAATTACAATGACATTCGTCGGCGCAGTGGCTTAGTGGTTAGTGTGTTGGACTACTAAGCGAGGGGTCCCAGGTTCGAATCCCGAGAAAACCCAAATTTCAACTCAAGGTTTTTTTCACTGCGCCACCTCTCGCGAACGTCTGACAAACATCCGAGAGTATAACTGTCATGAAGAAGCTTCTCAATTAGCCGTTTGGACTCGGCATAAAATTGTAGATCCCTTCCATTCGTCCCAAAAATGGAAAACTCACACAAAACGAATGGTTGCGAGAAGCTAGGCCCAGGGTCCTTACCGACCTGTAGCGCCAACTATTTATTTTTTTTTATTTTTTTTTTTTACAATGACATTCACAAATTAAATCTCTATTCAATTACACTCTCTATTAGGTACAACTTTTAGATCATCGCTTTATTTCGCAACAAGTTGACAGTTTCCCAAGTGACAGGTTCAGAAATGTCAGAACACCGGAAACAAGATTACATCGTCTTACTACAAACTTGCAACATTTGACAAACTCGGTAACAACAAGCTACTGGGAGAATACAGTCACCCCACTCGTCAGTCGCAGTCAGTTGACGCCTGTCACTTTACAAACCTTCAAATGATCGATCATTTTGCAAGATTTCTGTGAACAGCATACTGAACCAATCGTTGCAGCATTATTTATCAATTTTTGCGTGCCACATTATAAGCAATACTAATTAGTGCCCGCAAAACAGTTTCAGCTTCAATTTTAGGTGTAGAAAATTCCAAACAAATTGACGGTCACACTTGTTGAGACATTCCTGCAAACAGCAACACGTCGCAAACTCATTGCCACAGCATGTTCCGTTCGCAGATTTAACCGTTTCGCTGTCAGACGTCAATTCATCGCTCTAAATTTAAATCATTTCGCATCCCAAATCGGATCAAGAAATACGGCGAACAAACAAAACCCATAATCAAGTCGACCTAAGCTGATGACGGTGCCAGCAGCGAGGTAACTCCAAACTCAAAACTCATTATCCCAGTCCCGGTAGTAGAATAAGAAGCATATTGTATACCCAATCTCATTTCGAATGCAAAGCCATCAATTAAATGCCACACTCTGCCTCTTGCGCGCCTTAAATTCCCAGAACTTTGCTATCGTGTGCATTCCTCTTGACCCTTTTCTTCCATCGTATTTTTTAATCCGAGAAAATAAAACAAATTATATGTAAAAACCACATCCGACATCCTCCTCCTCCTCCACTGAAGAAAGGAACAACAAAGCAAACAGAGGGGAAAAGGAAAAAAAAAAACGAATTCTAAAACTTATCATCCTCCTCCGCGCGCTGCACGAGCCTTCAATTTGTTGTTCAAAGCTCTCCGAACGACTACGGCATGGACTCCGACTCATGGAGGCGAGTGAGCGTAATTTAATAAACGATTACCCCCTTCAGTCGCAGCAGCATTTCAATCCAATCCAATCCGCACCAGCACAGCACCAGCACCCCGTGAAAGAAACGAGACCAACAGTGTGCGGCGCGGCACCGGCACACCACTTACGACAAAACCAACCCAAACTTATAGCCGAGACCCAATAATGATGATATAGGGGCACACAGCAATCATGATTACTTTGCTAGATTAATGCTCATGACAGGGGCGACCGAGCGAACTCTGTGCGCAGGGAGATGACACAGTGCGGGCCGGTGCGGTGGCGGTGGTACCAACTGACAGAGGGAACACCAAGTGGAATTGAACTCGTAAAAAACAAAAAACTCCACGAAGCGTGTAGGTAGGTGCCTAAGGTATTGGTGCCGGGCCAAGATAAAATAATAATAATAAAAAAAAAATACTTTATGTTCAAATACCGTACCCGGTGGTTGGGTGAGATGGTGACGCCGACAGCATCGGCATCGGTTTACAATCAAGAGTCACGAGATAATAACGAAACGCGGACGTTGTACTGAAACTGAAGTGACGCAGGGACCGGGGAACAGGGAAGCCCAAGTCAAGACTTGAGCTCGCACCCATACACAGAGGACAGAGGCAGCTGGAAACGCGACTGTGCAGTGTGCACTGTGTCGGCGGCGCCCGTAATCACGGTTGAGAGGAGGTTCTTGTGCGGCGGAGATAGCGGCGGCAGCTCAGCGCGCATATCGGCATATATTCATATTCAAGTGCCGCATCCAGAGGGTCTGTCGGTGGTCTCCGTACTCCGTCTCGTCCCGTCCCGATCGTTGTGCTCTGTGAGATGTCGTTAATTGCCGTCCCTGTGTGCTCGGGCTCGGGGTCTCTGTGTTTCGCTTGTTCTGTCGCGCTAAACGTGTTGCTTATAGCGTTTGTCAGAGTTTCTGTGTGCGACGACGACGACTGACTGAAGACCGAGTGCCGCACCGCGGCGCGCACTGTATGTGGAGTGGAAAAGTCGCGACAGCGAACCAGAGACAAGTTGTAACACCTTGTCAAACCAATTAAAAAACCACTACCGTTTGTTTCCCCCTATGGTTTTGTTCCATTTTTTTTATTTATTTTTTTATTTTTGTTGGCGTCGTTTTGTATTTGGAATTTTTTTATCGCATTAGGATTGTTTTTTATTTATTTGTTGTTGTTCGTTTTATGACCGTCGTGTGCACTTATAGTTGTTGTGCTTTTTAGTAATTTTTATGTTTTTGTTCCATCGTGCGCTTAACGATTCAAAAGGACAGCCTAATCGAATTGTAATCTCTTTGTTCGCTCGAAGTGTTTCTGACCTTTTTGACTGGACGCAACCATTATTAGTTATGGCGACGTTTCCTTGTTTTGGTATTTTTTCTACTGTCCGTCGTTAGATGGCTGGGTGAGGGTGACAATGCGGATAATTGAGTGATGGTGCAAATTGAATTTGGCATTCACCACCATTTTGGATGGTAAACGTCACAAGCCGACTGGTGGTTTGACAGGGAGCGTGCTTTCCCTGCACCATCTTTGATCAGCTACAACAAGTTTGATAAACATCAATTGGCGGGACGTTGCCTTGCAGTAAATTATAACATCATCCATCAAACGGCGACTTTTATTCTGGTTGGCGGTGGGTGTGTTCAGTTCAGTTCAGCGGCAGCGATGCGCATCGCTGCATCTAGTTTTGTTACTGCTACTGTCAAATTTTGCAGGGGGGTTAATGCTTTTTTCCCGCGTGAAGAAGCAATGCGTTTGCACGAAAGTTTTCCTGACAGCATGTCTCCTGAGACACTAGGGGAGCCCCACGCAAATCTTTGCAAATAAGAGAAAGCAACGAGTGGGAAACAGATGCGCTATCGCCATGGAGAGATTGTTTGACAAATATAATGTGGGCGAAGTGTGAGTTTTGTGCATTCAACATGTTGCATTTTGACAGATTTGCAGTGTTTGTATGTCTCACTACCTCCTTTTGACATTGTCTATGGCTGTTTACACCCAAAAGGGTTTTGGAGAAGCCAGAGAGTGTATAGAGGAGGACCGTTTCAATGGCTTCGTGTAATTGTATTTAAAATTTGCGGTCATAATCTAATTGTCTAAAGCGTTCCGATCGTTACGCCACGGTTACATCAGTTTTCCGTAGTAAATAGCTTTTTAACAATCAATGCCTAAACTCTAATAGGCAAATTGTTCTGTTCAAAACAGTGCGAAATCAAGGGGTTTATATATTTTTTTTGATATATGACTTAGTTTCGTTAAGTTTGTCGTCATTGGCAAAACAGCGATTTCATTCAAACGAAATAATTACCAGCCTTTGGGTAAGAAACTGTTTCATTTGCGTTCACATAGGCACTTCTTTGCATGGCTTCTTTTTTTACAGTTGATAGCACTGTGAAATCTTTTCACTTAGACTGGATTTTGTTTGTTTTTTTCTTCGTTAACAACGGTACAAATATTTAAACAAAAAAACTTCAGGGGTGATGATAATTTGTCTGTCGCCATAGTTTTAAGATTTGATATTGAACACTAATTTTTTTTTTCCTAACTTGCGGTGACAGCAATATTCAACTAACTGACAGGTTGTCCTTTGACGTTTATAAAACAATATTAATGTAATGTAATGTTTCCGAATGATGAAAAATAATATGTCATGACATCAACATTGATATTGACAAGCAAAATTTGTTTGGATGACATTTTCTGACATCAAGTTTGGCACAAGTTTAATATTTCTCATGCAATGGTCTTCAACGAAGCATTCGCTAAATTTACTGCTAAACCAGAAATGAGGACATTGCGCTGTCAAAACGAAATATACACCCTAAATCATTAGTGAGAGCACTTTGGTCGTTTTACGCTCGCTTATCGTTGACTCATCCCCGCAAGCTGACCAAATTTTTATCTTTTTGCGAGCAGTGTAATACAAAGCATGATTTTGCAAATATTTTGACAGAATGATATCATAAAAAGCGACAACATTCTGGTGTGGATTTCAAGATAAACTTTCATTTTCTCTCAACCACTACCATGCTGGAAACAGATTGACAAAGCAACAGCAGCAGCTACTTAAACTGTCACAGCATATGTTTTAGAACTAATGGTTTTTGAAGGGCGGCAAAGACATCATCATCGATATTTGGACTTAATTCTTGATTAAATGTTGCTTACTACAACGTTACATCAGGTTTTTCGTGCCGAAAAAGTAATAAATTCATAAATGTGACATTTGACACTTGAATCGGACACATATTTAACTGTCAATTTCTTTCCAAGGTCTATTCAAATATTAAAACTAACACACTACTACTGTTCGAGTTTTGGTCATATGTCACACAATTCTATTCAAAATATTTGTATCCAAAGCTTCACGTCGCTGAATGCCACCTCCAAATAATTTGTTAAAGTTTCCAAATGTCATTGGCGGTAGAAGGCTATCTTCAATTGCTATCATATGGTGTCACGAATGCAGTAATTTGCCTGTAATTCGTTACACCCATGTCTCTCCTAAACAGAATGTGTATATTGACAGACTGCTCAAACCTCTAGTAAATCGTTTCACGCCCACAAAAGAGGCGGGGCGAATACTAGGCACTCAATTACTCGACTAATCAATTTAGCTTAAATGCTATACCCAGTTAAATGTTGAAAGCTAAAGTTTTTTTTAGCTTCACGCCCATAAAAGAGGTGTGGCCAACTGTTTGGCCCCCGGTACTATAACACCGGTCGCTTGATTGAATTCAAATTTTGAGCGTATAGAGAAAAAAATTCACTTTTCGCTAACCAATAACGATCGGGGGTTAGGCAGCTGTTACATTTTTGACATTTGTCAAGACTATTATGCTAATTGAATTCGCCGCATCTGTCAAACAACACTTTTGGTTGTATTTAGTTTTGAAAATGAAATGAAAATTAATTTATACCCAACAGATGGCGCCGTGGGGCAACACAATCTTTATTGAGCACAAGAAAGTTTGCACATGACTGCAAATTTATTTTATTTAACGAATGACAACCGTAATCACCTTTCACGTGATTTACACTATCTCGCCCATAATTATCTAAAGATACGTGTACCTGCTCTGCACCAATTCCACGATTTGTTTGTTTAGTTATGTTCACGCATCTAAGCCCCTCTAATCTATTTTTTTTTTTGGGGCCCGTAGAAGCTTAAACTCAATTCATTCGTTTGTTATCTAGCGCGACACTTTCATTCATATACCTACCCACTGTTTTGTTTTCGCCTGTCACTCTGATGGAGGGAAAACAAACAAACGACCGACGTTCTCACTGTGTGCGAAATTTTCACATATTAGCAAGCATTTGCGTTGCAAAAATGGTTGCCCCCAAGGCAAGAGCTATTAATTATTCTGCAGTGCAACCCCCTGTCCACTTCTCACGGAGCTCCGCCACCGTGTCGTGCGGTAACAACACCCAGGAGGTTCACCATCGGAGAAGAAAACTACGAGGAAGGAGCACCTCTTGAAGCTCATTCACTCATTAACTGGCGTAAATTACGCGCGCCAGGTACTAAAAAAAAAAACAACGAATAAAATAAAAACAAAACCCCCAATGGAGGTCGTCGAGAGAAAGACCAGTGCGGATTTCCTTCTTCTGACAAATGGAATGCGACCGTGGAGGGAATAATAAATGAGCACAGCCCGAGATGATAATTATCAGCCAAAAGAAGGGGCACAAAAAACGAGGAAAACCATGACAAAAAAAAAAAAAAAAAAAAAGGTGCAGTGTCGACTCGAATTAAACTGCAGATGTTCCATGGGGAGCCGACGGGAACCGGGAGACTCTGTTCTGAAGTTCATTTTTCATAACTGCGGTTTCGTATGAGTTCTTTCTTCTCGTTCTCTCCTTGTTTTGTGAGTGTTGTCCCGGCTTTTTGAATAATGTCTTCAAGTACCTTCACCTCCCCCATCCGCTTTGTATATTCGTTCGTTCCCATCTCCGGCCCGGTGCCTGCTCCCCATCCACACTCCAAAAGGTGTGCAATTAATCTTATTCACACACAATTCACACCGCCGAGTCATACACAAAAGGCGGACGTTGAAGAAAAATTGAGGAAACGAACAAAAAGCCCATACGAAGAGTAAATTGCGTGAAAGCAAAACACGATGATGATGAAGATGACGCTAACTCAAATCGGCGGTAATCGGAGGTGTAATGGAGGAATTTAAGTTTCACAAAGCAAAAAAAATTTACAGAAAAACAAACCAAAGCCAAACACACGCAGCAGCGGTGTTGCTGCTGTTGCTGTTGCTCTGTCGTTGGGGTGTGCAGTGGGCAGATTGATGTTTTTTTTCTCTCCTTTTGATTTTTTGAGGAGAGCTGATGAAACTGATGTGAATGGACGAGTGCGCTCAAGTGGTGTGCCTCGTGGAACAATCAAGTAAACACAGAAAGAAATATGAATTATTATTGTTACAGCAAAAAAAAAATTGTTTTTGTGAGGTTAGTAAACTGCTGTGGGCAATTGATCTTCTGAGACGACTCTGGCGTTGTTATTTCTTCTTCTTTTTTTTTAACCGTGCTCAGCCAGAGGTAGAAAGGTTACATTTTGTAATTATGACTCAATAAGAAGATTGCCTTATGCGGATGAGGGGGGGGAAACAGAAACAGGTCATTTATGTTTGTTTTTAGCCTTTGAATTGAGATGAGTTTTTACCATCTCTGGTTCTGTGATTCATATCTCTTCGGTGGAAGGAAGTGTTTGCGTGTTAGGCGGAAACTCTCTCTAATGTCGTCAACATAGTTCATCATAGTTCAACGCGTTGAACGGAGTTGTTAAATGAGAAATAGTGCTGGAAAACTGGAACTTAAATCAGCGCCATCTGTTGGAAGTGGTTCGTTGCACTTTTCAGTAGCAGTTTCTTGTGGAAAACTAAATTTTTTAGCTCACCAGACTCGGAAGATTGTGACGTTAAGAAACGCATCCATTTCGATAGTTCATGTGACAGATGGTATTGTCAAACACAGAATATCCGCGTCGGTGGTGAAAGGTTGTGGTATTAGATAAAAAAAAAAACTCTACCTTCACTCCTCCAGTGAACTGGCTGAAAAGGGAGTGGATTCAGCTTTTAGGTTTGGTGATTATAAAGTTTGTTTTCCTTAAACCAAATAATATCAAACTTTTTGTGAAGTTGGCTGCCCTTTTGGGGATGGCCCGATAAGCATGGGAGTTTCCTCCAACGATTTCTGCAGAACTACCACCATCTTCTCTGAATCTGTCTAGCTTTTGGCACTTGACTTAAGTCTAACTTGGGAGATTATTTCTTTGAAGACCTTAACTACATGTCTCGCACATATGTACCTATGCTGTCTCAACAAGTTCGTTGCATAGTCTACAAAGCCTCATTGAACAACAACACGTTACGTTTTAAGACGCGACTACCACCCATCAATTTTCGGTGGAAACAGTCTGGTTTCAATCACCCGTCTCCGTCCCGCACCATTTTACTTTCTTAGACTGAAAGGCAGGGGTTATAGGAGGTTTATAGCCAGCTTCGGTCAACCTTTTTATTTTCAACGACAAATCGTCACCTTGTGGTGCAGGGAAATAGCTTCACGGGCAATAATGTCCCTTGGGGAACAACTCCACGAAATAATTTCACTTCTTTCACTCCAAGTTAGCAAGAACTTTAAATAAGTCTTTGATGGAAATAATTTCTCTTAACACACAAGCCCACGGGCTCTCGAAGGCTATAGTCGGGGGTAGACTTTTTCTATCTCCCTCTGTGTCCCACTAATGAAAACCGTCACCTCGACGGTGCGTACTGCATCAGGCATATCCACCCTTTGAACTTATCCACAATTCCCCGTAATTGTGTTCGACTGTCTCAGCCACCCTTCGGGCCTTTCCAACGAGGCAGTAACCACATCTTCTCGATGAAAGCTTGTACCCAGCAACGAAGCGCCGATCAGTAGCCGGTTCTAGACTTTTAGGCCACATTCCCTTTTCTTCGCTCTTTTGGCCAAACAGATGTCCTTCATCTTTGGTCCAAGTGTATTTTTCAAGACAGCCATCTTGCCTAAAGTAAATTTTTAGCCTGCAATTTTACACCGACTGTGTTAACGGTCGAATTGAGAAGCGATCTCAGGACAATTATATATATACCCGGTTGTCAGACGTGCACATGCACAAGAGTTGGACTTAAATATTTTTTTTTGGGGGTTGAACCGGACCTGGTTCTCTCTCTGTATTGACTTACTGTGCACTCAGTTTTTGAGCTAGATTAGGTCTAAAGGGATGTGAGCTAGTAAGGCCTCATCGCGATTCTTAACTTACCTATATTTTAAATTTATTATTACTCGTTTTTGATTGAAGATGCATAGCTGCTGGAAAACGGTGACCCGAACTAGCCGGCGTTTAAGATTCACGGGACCTCTGCACTCTTCTACAGCTCTACCCGAAGGACTAGGCATTTCTAAGGCGTTCTGTTTGAGAGAGAGTCATCTGCATCTGCCTCATCGGGTCGTGTCGTGGTTCATAGTTCTGCCTTAGAACTGAATTTGGGACAACTTCGCCGTTGAGACTCTGACTGTGCTACGAAGGAACGATTCTTCATTTTTATAAAGTGTTTTCCAATAAGAGGTGTTATTTTGGTATTCAAAGAAAAATACCATTTTTTGAGATAAACGATCGGATGCTTATTTCATAATAAAGAGGAAGGTATGCCGTTAATAATGAAAAACAACATCAGCCAAATGGCCACCACGAGCACGCATACAGGACCATATCCTTTTCATGAAATTTTCCATAACCAAATCGCAAAGTGGCTGCCCTATGTCCTCGATAGCCTCACGAATTTTTTCTTTGAGGTCTTGAATCGACGCTGGGCTGTTGGCGTAGACCTTATCTTTCACGTGGCCCCAAAGGAAGAAGTCGCAATGTGTTAAATCACAAGATCCCGGTGGCCAATTGTGATCACCTCTTCGGTCCGGAAACTTTTCCCGTAAAAGATCAATGGTTTCGTTGCTTGTGTGGCACGTAGCGCCGTCTTGTTGAAAGTAAACGTTGTCCAGATCAATACCCAAGTCTTTATGCAAAATACGGTGTAATGACGTTTGTGGAATGCCCAATTCCAAAGAGCGACGAGGAATGGACAAACCTGGGTTTTCTTCAACACTGTGGGCTACAGCAGCAATATTCTCAGTTGTTCTTGAGCGACGTGCATGGGTTTTATTCTTCACATCAGTAACTTGTCCCAACAGCTCGAATTTTTCCACCAATTTCTGTATTGCGGTCCGACAAGGTGCTTCACGACGACCAAAAAGCGCTTTAGTTTTGCGAACTGTGACTGCAAGATTTTCACCATTTTTGTAGTGAATTTTAATAATTTCAATGCGTTGTTGAAGCGTGTATCGTTCCGTTTTTAGTAATGGCGTAGTTTCTACTTGTCACATGTCAAAGAATAAAAGCTTCAAAAGTGACAGCTACCGAAATAGCGGGTCATTCACAATAACACCTCTCATTGGAAAACCCTTTACAAGTCTTAAAAGCAGACCTAGGGGGAATAAAATATATTCTCTTAAAATCACTGCTGCTTTATTGCCTATTTTTGGCAATGCATCTGTCAATCTGATTTGTAGTAAGATCAGTTGTCTCAAGATCGTATACTGCTGACTCAAGGTAATATTACTGCTCTTGTGCAATCTGATAACTATATGGGTCCAAGTCAAGAGGCTCCTCTGGTTGGTTGGAACACCAAAGAACCAAATCCAAAAGATGATAAGACAGCCAATATAGCTTATCTGTCACAAGACATCAGTTCCTGTCAATAAAACTGCTCAAACACAAAGTTTATTATGACACACGGTGACTTTGTCGTAGGTTCTGCTGCATCACGACACTTCAAAAGACAAAATCGGTTGACTCACGTCTCTCAACATCTCAAACAGCCTCAGAAGTGTATCGCTAATCACACAACTATCCGGCCAATAAATTCCAACTCACATCGCTGATGTCTATATGTATCTACTGTCACACGAGCTCCTATATAGATAAAACATACAAAATATCTCTCCTCCATTGTTAACATAAATCCGCAATGTGAACTCCAAATAGTCAGCGTATTTAATTTCTTTTTTGAGCTCGCTGCTGTTCCCCCTTTTGTTTACACACTTCTTGCTGTTGTGTAAACATTCGTACAATCATTTTGCGCCATACAAAGCTTAAAGTTTTCTCAAATATTTACTTGACGTTTCACGACGTCTGGAGTGTAAATAATAAAATTCCACCGCCATGAATGAGTTTTAAAAATTAACACTCTGCGCAAAAAAATGAAAAGAATACAAAACAGCGCACGACGTTAACCTAGACGTCTTTGTTTTTGAGGTATACGAAATGTGGATATGGATATGGCACGGCGCTGTTGTGGCCAACTTGTGGGATGTTTTGGGAGAGTGGAATGTGCCAACTTGTGGGATGATTTGGGTTTCATTCGAAAACAAGTGCTCAACTTTTGTTTTATAAAGATCTTGACTAAAATAAAAAAAACTACAGACATCGGCAAAAGTCTTAATGGAAAATTTTATCTGACTAAGAGAGGGGAAAGAGATGAACCTCACGACCAACTGCCCACCGCGTCGTTGTCGTGACATTCCACCAAACGGAATCTGTGTGTGTTTACGCTGTCAAAGCTCATAATAAAAATCAACATCACGCGCGCATCTCTCGCTTCGCTGCCCTCCAATAAACAAATAAACAAACAACAAACTCATCTATGCGATCCATTTCCGTTAGCTACCCCTCCCCGAAAGATGTACATCTACCGAAGCCGAAAAATCATCACTTCATCAATTTATTACCACACACATTTAGAGATCCATATAGAACGAGCTGGGTAAACAAACGCATCGGTGCACCATTTAACGATAGTTTCGCTCCGCTCTGCACCCACGCCATGTGCACCCTATACGGGCACGCTACACCGTGCTCGTCAGTCATGCTGGTGTAGCGCTTCCCGCCGCCGCTGCCACATTGCCATGTGGTAAGAGTCACTCGCTGAGCAATACCAAACCAAGACGGCGGAATTCACTTGGCATAAACTATATCTAAGCCCCTCTGCGGCCATGGCAGGCGCAGCATCCCCAACGTGTCGGTCGGTCGTCCTCATCACCGACTATAGCACCATCACCGACGCCGCCGCCAGCATCGACATCATGATCAGGGAGGTCGTTCGATTCGCCTGCCGCTGCCAGTCGATAGTGTGTATATTTTTACTCCTTTCGACTTGTTTATTTATACGCGCGTCGTCCCACAGATACGAACGGGCGGGCAGAAAATTATTTAAGGAACGAACCAAAACGCAAAACGCAACTCAAAGTGAATGGTGCTTTTGTCTCTAAAACTTGCAAAGAGCCAGCAAAAATGTTGGTACTTCAAATGCGCAGGCATTTGATCAACAGTAGATGGGAAAAGTTTTGCCACACTAAAGGGTACATTTTTTTTTTACCAAAATATTTTAATTTTCTCCTTCTAGACTTTGATCTGTCATTCGGCCCTAAAGAATAGAGTGGAAAACTGTTTGCTTAGTTAAAATATTTGAGGAAGGTTGACTCCCCGAAGCACTTTAATTTTAGTATTTGATAAGAATTTTCTTAAGTAAGGACAAATTAAGGTCAAAGTTACATCGGTGCAACTCTCGTAGTCTAAAAAAATATTTAAAGAAACTTTCTTTAAAATCTTTTCAGTAGTTTTAACGTCGATTGGTATTGACCTAAAACTCTCAACGATTTTTGCAACAAAAGAAAAAATAAAAACAGTTTGACAGCTGACAGCTGGGTTAGTAAAAATGGGCCACTATGCGAAAGAAGAACGTGTTTCCATTGCTGAGCAATATTGCCAAAATAATGAAATTTTGGTTGAAACAGTTCTATTCGGCGTCGTGGACAGGGATTGTAAATTTTAAGAAACTCCTTACAGCGTATACTTACTGGGGGAAGAATCCGTATATCAACGATTGTCTAAACGATATCATTTTTGAAACTTTGATCACCAAAATCAGTCATATTCTGGTCGAATTTGTTTGACAAACGTCAGCTTTCGTTATATTTGTGTAAAATGTACTGGATTAAGCTCTCAAACTTGTAATTTTAGCACTTAGTTGCTACTTTTGGAGGTCTATCGTTTCGACGATAATCGTCTGAAATGTTACGGAATGAATGCCCTAATTTTTCGATCAAAGTGAAGGTCATTTGACGGATGTGTTCATTTATGCATAACCACATCTAATTTAAGTTTAAAATAAAAAAATGCAGTTGATAAAAAAAATTGTCTTTATTTAATTTAACGAGATTCAGTCTTCCTTTAAAAAAAAACAATAAAAACAAAATCTAGCTGTATAAGCGAAGCTCATGCTAAACCCAATAAGAGCGAAGCCTAGAGTTTTTAACTAATATCTGGTTGAACCCTTAATCCGAGGTTTTGAGGTCAAGACTGAGCCAAACTCTATATTAAAATTTTATTGAAATCTTGGACTTAAATTAACCCCACAGCAACCACTGGATCGAGTTTAGAAAAAAAAACCTGCCACATCGCTTTTAACGAAAGGAACTCCTTACAAAATGATCCAACTTCCGTTTCCGACTTTAAGTTGAAGGGAAAGTCGCATGTTCAAAACAAAATGCGAAGAATATAGCAAACTCGAAAAGTATTCCAAGCTTAACCTCGAGGACAAGCTCTTACTACCGTATTTGATGAGAAAATCTTTTCAAGTGAAACTGACTGTTATCTTCGGAAATAAAGTTCTTCACATAAACCGTTCCAGACCCATTTGAAGAGGGATAACCCTCTATCCATCGGAAGATACGCGTTTCAAACATTAAGGCTAATAAAAAATAATAAGGATCGCCTTTCAAAATAGCTAGGGTCGTGCTTCAATCGATTCCAGTCGCTCTATTCGGAATGCTATCCAGTTCCGGCTTTTTTATGTGCTTCGATTAATAATTTCTTGTGTGCTATCCTCGGTATGAGGAGCGCTGTCATGGACAATCTTGGAAAGAAAGTGAAGTCTAAACCCTTTGTCCTTACAATACTCCATGCGAGGACTTCTAAGCATCCTTTAAACTTCGTAGGTTTCACCCAAAGGCCGTTTGAGATCTCGAAAAGATTCTGAAAGCTCTGGCAGTTGCTATAATCAAACACCTTCGAGTATATTTTAATGGTGACGTCTCAGCGTCTGTGTTTGATCGCAGTCTCTTGTCATATTCAACAATTTGCCCAGTTGAAAGCTGCCTATTGTGATACCCGTTGATAGGCTTATAATGGCTGCTTGCGTTTGACCATAGGCTGTACCCAAGATCTTGATCATCGCCATGTTCGCAGTTCTTTCACGGCGGTATATATCTGTAATTTTGCATTCCAAGCAAGACTTTTCCCAGCTTTAGCTAGATATGCAGAGTTGTTTAGTAAGAGGTTCGCTGTGCAGTATTGCAGATTCGGCTTACATTCATCCCTTCCATAAAATCGTCGTTGTCCGTCTTCAATTTCCAAAGCTGGAAGTTCCTATCGCATCCAAACGTGTTTTGTTTTTGGCATCGGCGGGGCTTCTTTTCTTTTTAGGAACCTAAACCTCTTCTTCCGCCGACTTATGTTTAGATCTTAGGTTTTTGCGTACTTTCTCGTCTTGAACGTTTTTCTGCTGCTTCGACTTGGACGCATGTTAAAAATTGTTTCCGCTTCATGAAAAAGCTTCAGTGAATTAGCCCCAGCGGCTATTTTTTTAAAGCTGGAGCTTTATACGGTTGCTCCTGAGACCGGTTACCAGTTACATCCACTTCCCTGTGCCTTTTCTGATGTTACAGACGTTCTCTTCCCGAACGGTTCCGAGGATATGGTGTCGCTTGCGTTTGATTTACGCTTTAGGGATCCCCATTTTCATTCTTCCACCTAGTATGGAATGGACTTTTTCCGCAGATAATACACAAAGAGCTGAGCCACATCTGGCCAATTCTTTGACACTCTTATTGCTCTTATTGCTTTAGACAAAATCTTGCAGTTTATGTCTTGCTCTCTCTCTTTTTGTTTCTCCCTTCTTTTCTTTTTTAACGATAGATGTCAAAGTTGGTCTACGGTTTGCCACACATCACCCCTTGCTTTAATTTTTCATCCGCAAACAGTTGGACAACCTCCCAAACACTGTTCCCAAACTTGCCATCACCACTGTATCTATGGTTCTAGTGTGTATGGCGATAGACAAGCTAACTTTATTGCGCCACACACAAAAACCGCAAATGGAGAGCAGCCGAGAATTTATCCGCCAAAACGACTGTTTACACGCGCGCACACACAAGACAACCATAACGCGACCGACAGCGACAAACCCACTGACAACGACGATGATGACGATGATGCTTGAGACTGAGACGACTGGGAGGGGGTACTGTACACAGCACAACGCTCACTCGACTGCTGGCTGTGTTCCTTCTGCTGTACAGTGTCAGAGAGCAGAGTATGTAAATGAAATGTTTGCATTGTGTTTATTTTGTTTCACTTAGTGTGGAAGAAGCAAGTTCCCCCACAGAGGGGGACCGACGCCGCAGCCGCGCCGCCACAACCAAAACCAAGCCCAGGACATGTGCGCGCCAGTTCCTACCGCCCCCCTTGGCACATTTGTTGCGATGTCACCTAATTGCATAGCCAGCAACGCCACAGCATGGCCATGTGTTTAAATGTTAACATACGCTCACGAACGTAAATTGGCGCAAATTGGCGAACGTACATTCATTGCAACGTCAAAGTGCTCTTTTTGCTTTCAGTGTGTGTGCGTTTTCATCTCCCACGGATGCTGTGCTACTTCATTTAATCTCCCCGATCAGTTGCTGCATTCGACTCCGCTGGCGGATCGCGCCACAGTCTGATTGATTGATTTATTGCGATAGAGCGGAGGATCGTTCAGTTCGTTTTGGTTGTCGGTTATCGGTTATCGGTTGACATTTGGCTAAATTATGCAAATGTGTGCGGCAGCAAAAAATACAAAAACTCGGCTCATGGAAATAGGATTCGTCATTCGGCAGTGACTTCTTTGGCAGGAAATGTCAAACGCTGGCTACGGTTACTGATGAATGGGGCGACTGTCATTAATCATTGCAATTTTATTGTGAAGTTCCTGCCGAACAATGGGCTTGCGGAAAAAGTCAACAAAACATTTGCGGCTTAATGGATTTTCGGCTTAACCTCCGGCGAAATGATGAGTTGTGAGATGTGCGTTGCGACTTCAGACGCGTTTCAATACAAATCGTGGAATTTTTGATAGTTCTACAAAAGTCAGTCTAGCGGAGTGCCAAGGACTTTTGATAATGGATGGGCCTGTTTGGGGTAGGGGGGTAGGTTTGAGTAAAATTTTGTGTTTAAAATTTGAGAGAAAAATTTATTAAGAATGAGCTAATGAAGAAAGCTTTGAGATCGGTCCCTGGACAAAGGAAGCTTGGTCTATGGATGTGGTCATCTATAAATTTGTTTTCCAAAATCCTCAAAAATCACTGGAAAAGACGTTCCAAGAGATCCAAAAAGCCTCATTGAAAAGACGTTCCTTTTTACAAAGCGAGGATAGGCAAGAGAGTGGGGATGGACAAAAGAGCTAAGCAACAAAAGGAAAGAAACGAGACAAGCGGAATGAACAAGAACGGATAGTGTCTGCGGGAAACCCACAAATCTAGTCCAACATTTAAGACGCATCGAGCCTTCTGCAATGAAGTAGATATTGCTATACGGAGTCTGCTAGGGTAAAAACAAACCTAGCTCGAGAACCCACTGCTGCGTCGATTTCTCCTAAACTTTCTTATGGCCCTTGGACAGAATCATTTCGTTCGTTCGAAATCGTTTTTAACTTCCTCGGTTACGTATAAAGAGGAAAATATTGTACAAAATTTCGAACTCGAAATGTTAATCAATTCTGACATTACGATGATAGAGGAACTTAAAAAAGTTTGTCTCGAAATTCTGTCCGTCTGTGGTTCGCAAAATTTTGTCCGTTTGTCCCTCTGTCTGTCTGTCTGTCCGTCTGTCCCGAGGCCTACAACCTAAACGGCTGCCCGGATTTCGTTCAAACTTGGGATTTGTGGCTTACAGATCGGGGCCGTTTTTTTTTACGGTAACCTAAAATTTTCATACCAGTTTGATTTTTTCGAAAACGGCTCTAACGATTTCAACCAAAATTGATATTTGAGCTTAAGTAGGTGAGGTAAAAATGACTGCATACCCAGATTTTCGCTAAAAAATCGAAGAACGTTACTTTTGAAATTTGGACATATCTCGAAAACGGTCCATACAATTGGAACAAAAATTCATTCCTAAGGTAATATTGGCAGTTCTTAATTAAAAGCAAACTCAGTTTTTCTCTATATTTATTATATTATAAACTATCATTCAGTGGATTTTTGAAAAAAGGTTATTTTCCAAAAAAATTTGGTTTTATTTAGTTTACTTGAAAACGGCACTAACGATTTTGACCAAAGTGCAGACGTAGAGTGAAATTGATGTTTTCGAAATTATTGCGTCCTTCAATTTCAATTCGAATCACCGAAAACGCTTATTTTAGAAACTGCTCATATCTCGAAAACCCCGTTTTTTTTAATCTTATCTAAACAAAGAAGTATAAAATGGATTGGAGAATTTAAAACCGTCCTCACTGACTGACAACGATTTTGACATCGGAATAGGTACATTTTTCAAAGCGTTTTTACCGCCTTTCTTGGCTCGTCCTGCCGCATTTTCCCCTATTTGTTTTAAAACCAAATACCACAGTGACAGTACTGACAGCACATTTTTGCCGATAAACATTTGACGTAAAGTAACGCTCACTTTCATGTGACGCAATTAGACACATGATCAAAAGAATAAATGCCTCATGGCATAGATGGTTTAATTGCCTTCTGTGTTTGCCTAAGCAATTTCAGGGTTCTCTCCTTACACTCTTTGAATGGTTTTACAGCCCCCGGGTTGTAAAATTTCTCCTATTCACCTTTTATCTCACCTACATACTTTTTGAACAAATATTTGGCCGGCCGCTCCCTCTCGCCTCCCTATTGTTGGCAAACACAGACAACAGCTATGGCCCCAGACACAGTGACACACACTTGTCTGCTGTGTCAACAGCTATAGCATTTCAAATATAATACAATACTTTTCCTCCGCCGACTACTCGGTATATTTGTTAATAATAAACAATTTATTTTATAACGGGGTGGAGATGTTGCAGTTTTTTTTTTTTTTTTTTAGTTTTTGTGTGGACCTCTGCTGACGTCCGTCCGTTCGGTAACGACATGTGACGGCAATACAATTGCCCATCCGTATACAATTAGAAATTGAGAAAATCGTGCGGGATATTGTACTAGATTTATTTTTGCGGCGCGATATGACAGCCGGTGATGTATATCGGATCGGTAAGAAGAATCCACTGAAGAAGAAGAATCAACTGATTCGGTTAAAAAATGTTTCGGAATTTTTAGAGCAGGGGCTCCAGTCTTGTTCACCGGCAGCAAAGGGGCAAACATTTTTGTTTCGGACTGCATTGCGGAGATTTCTCGAGGTTTTAAGACGTTTTTAAGAGGTGGCTCATTGACAGTGAAAAGACATCATAGTGTGATATGCGTTTTGTCGGGGGTCGAACCGGAAACCCCTGAAACACTGCGCACAATACAAAGTCTTTTCGTTCGGGTCTTGTTGCAATTTGCATGTTCTTCTGACGAATTGGTTGTTTCTATGGATTATCAATTTAGTGTTCCTTCAATTCAGAGCTCACTAGCCGCCCTTGGCAAGCGACAACCTATCATTGGAGCCATTTCAAGTGCCACAGCACGAGACAAGAAGTGGACAAAGAAACCGATCATCGACAGGAGGAGAACGTCTGTAACATCAGAAAAGGGACAGGGAAGTGGATGTAACTGGTAACCGGTCTTAGGAGCAACCGTATAAAGCTCCAGCTTTAAAAAAATAGAAGCTGGGGCTAATTCACAGAAGCTTTTTCATGAAGCGGAAACAATTTTTAACATGTGTCCAAGTCGAAGCGGCAGAAAAACGTTCAAGACGAGAAAGTACGCAGAAACCTAAGATCTAAACATAAGTCGGCGGAAGAAGAGGTTTAGGTTCCTAAAAAGAAAAGAAGCCCCGCCGATGCCAAAAACAAAACACGTTTGGATGCGATAGGAACTTAAAAGGTCAGCTTTGGCAATTGAAGAACAACGACGACTTAAGGAAAGGGATGAATGTAAGCCGAATCTGAAATACTGCACAGCGAACCTCTTACTAAACAACTCTGCATATCTTGCTGAAGCGTTGCTGGGGAAAGTCTTGTTTAGAGTGCAAAGGTATAGAGATATAACGCCTTGAAAGAACTGCGAACTTATAGTCGCGATGATCAAGATCTTGGGTAAAGCCCATGGTCAAACGCAAGCTGCCATTATAAGCCTATCAACGGGTATCACAATAGGCAGCTTTCAACTGGGCAAATTGTTGAATATGACAAGAGACTGCGATCAAACACAGACCCTGAGACGTCTCCAATAAAATATACTCGAAGGTGTTTGATTATAGCAACTGCCAGAGCTTTCAGAATCTTTTCGAGATCTCAAACGGCCTCTGGGTGAAACCTACGAAGTTTAAATGATGCTTGGAAGTCCCCGCATGGAGTATTGTAAGGACAAATGGTTTAGACTCCATTTTCTTGCCAAGACTGTCCACGAAAGCGCTCCTCATACCCAGGATAGCACACAAAAAATTATTAATCGAACCACATAAAAAAGCCGGAACTGGATAGCATTCCAAATAGAGCGACTGGATTCGATTGAAGCACGACCCTAGCTATTTTGAAAGGCGATCCTTATTATTTATTATTTGCCTTAATGTTTGAAAATCGTATCTTCCGATGAACAATACCCCTCTTTAAATGGGTCTGGCACGGTTTATGTCAAGAACTTTACTTTCGAAAATAACAGTCAGTTTCACTTGAAAAGGTTTTTCCTTCGAAAATATATCTCTGTTTGAAAAATTGCAGTTTGAATTTGTTAGAAAACTCATTAACCTGAAGTTGCTTACCGTTTTCTTATTTCTTGTTGAAATTTTAAGAAAATAAGCAACTTTATTTTTTGGCTTCTGTTATACGGAAACTCCATTGACCAATTCGCTTAAACTAAAAATTAAATTAAATGTCAAATTCTCGTTTGAAAAAAGATCTATTCAGGTTTTTAATGTCATTTGGGATAGAGCACAATTATAAACGTCTACTGAAACCTTTTATATAAACACATTACCAAATTTTTTAGTTTTCAAGGCCAAAAAAACGACCAAGTGACGTTGCTTTGAAGACAAGAGTTGTAAAAGCGATTTCTCACTCAGATCATTGATGATTAGGGCGGATTTTGGTGCTTTTGACACTTGTCGAATGTAACTTGCGTTAAATACTTACATCTGATAGTTGAAGTTTTAAAAACGACGTCTGTCAGACCCCCATGTTTTTACTGTTTCAAAAATATTCCTCGAAACGTTGAATATTAATAAACTTGGTGCCACTGTAAATTTAGTGTCCAATGCCGATCTTAGCACAGCCATAACAGTAAGACAGTACTAAAAGTACTCAACGAGTTAATTAGTAAGCTTCCCCAAGTGTACTGTTACAAGTCAGAATACAAAATTTGCAAGCACTTCACTTTGAAACCCAATACTCGTAGAACTCTTGTCCACAACCAGTCAACAGCATACCCTCTGTTTCAAGTCATCAGCAGCTGTCAGTGCTGCTAATGCTTAATACTCTAGCTAGAAGAAGCCGAAATAAAACTGACACACAGCGGGGATTAGTTGAAAAAAAAACAGCAGTCCACTTGAAATATATGATCGTTGGCTGTACTCGTGGAACCCTCTACAGATAAAGATAATTAAAGCGGTTCACTTAAAATGAAAACTATAAAAAATATTCCCGGATAAGATTGGAGGCTTTTTTTTGATTTGTCATCGATTGTCAACAGCAAAGCGGTTAGACCGCGCAATCAAAGTTTTGTGTGGAATTTTGTGTACTCATAATTTATATTGATCGCAGGGCAATCTATCAGATATTATAATCTTTCGATACACCTGTTAAACATTTATAGTTGCGGGTGCGGCTGCGAGGGGGCCTTGTGACATACATGGCGTTTGATAAGCTTGTTCGCTGATTTTGTGCGTTAGTCTGACATACTTATACGCGTGTTGCCTGTGCTGCTGATTATTATATGTGTTATCAGCAAAAGTTCACTTGTTTGGAAATAAACATGAGACCCAGGGTCTTACCCAGACAAGGCATTGAACGGGAGTGAAGGTTTAGGTTTTTCTTTAGCTTGAATTGGAAGATTTTCTCAAATCAAATCGAGGTTGGGATTGATCAAATAATCTCATTTTATCTAGAGGGCACCTAGAAAATGTTGTCACTAAAAAAAAATCCATCTATCGGAAGGTGGCTGTAGCTTAAAAGATTTGCACCTGCTAAACGTATTGTGTCCCGACTAAATCCATAACTTTGGATACGAGGTACTCCGCAGATTGGGGAATGAACGTGCTCTTCCATGGTGTCTACGGAGGTAAGTTTATATTTTTTTATTTCCTAAGGTTATATACGTTAGAGCTGAATTTTTACGAGGTTTATTTATTGAATTGACTTGACTTCCCTGGGACAACTCATTCGCATTAAACGATTTCATTCAAATCTGAAGTTAAGAATGTTGTTCTTGATGTGCTTGGGTTCAGTGATGCCAGATCGTGGGCATTTTGTTTTTAAAAATAAGCTAAAACGGCGAAAAAATGGGTAAAAAATATAAATTTTGTCGTATTTTTTGGGCAAAAGGGACATTTTTGGGACCGTCGTGGGCAATTCAGGCCGAAAAGTCGGGCATCACTGCTTGGGTTAGTGAACTTTGTATCTAAATTGCCCGCTCTCGCGCCGGCTTTATATATTTGACTCCGTAACCATTGAATGTTTAAGTAAAGTTTTTCTTTCACAGGGTGCCCCAAGAAAGGTAGAGAAAGTGTTAAATAGCATTTCACAATTTTGTGTTCTTTATTAAAATAATAACCCCTGGGAAACATTAACAAAATATTGCCGAACTTAATGCTCAGCGAGCAAAGTTTTATTTACACTTTGGAAGTGTTAGGGAAAAATCAAACACGGCTCTTAACTCGTTATAAAGGAGAATGCATTTTATTTAGAGTAACTCTGACTTTATATAGGTATTAAGTGCACATGGTATGAAAGTGTGAGTATTGGAATTCAGCAATAATAATTCATTAGAATAGCAGTTATGCTACATATATGTAACGTTAGTATTATGTATGTATTATGTATTGTGCTTTAGGGTAAGTTGGTATTTATTGAATTATCTAACAAACTACCCCACAATGAATACAAACGCAAAATTAAGCAATAGGTATATGTACATCATATTTACTTTAAGAATATTTCATAAGAATGCAAAATTAATAATTAATGCCTAAAAGATTTACAAATTTCATATGTTTTACTTTCATTAAATTTTTCGTTAAAATGTCAGCCTTCATGTCTTCGGTTGGTATGTACTTGAGGACAATTAGGGACTTTTCATAGACATCTCTTACGTAATGAAAACGAATATCGATGTGTTTGCTGCGTTCATGATGCGATGGATTTTTCACAAGGTAAAGTGAACTTTGGTTATCGCCGAAAATTGTCAGTGGATGACTTACAAGATCCGCGAAGCCAATTTCGGAAATAAGGTGTCGCAAATAAACCGCTTCTTTGGCTGCGGCCGCCAGCGCCATGTATTCCGCTTCTGTGCTGGATAATGCGATAGTAGGTTGCTTCTTCGTTGCCCATGTTATAGCTCCACCAGAGAGTTGGAATACATAACCAGTATAGGATCGGCGATCATGATTCGCTGCCCAATCAGCGTCGGAGTATCCACACAATGGATCCTCTGGTTTGCTATAGATCAAAGAAAAATTAGTAGTATTTTTTAAGTACCTGAGTATATGCTTTGCTGCAAGCATATGCTGCATATGCGGGTTCGAATTGAACTGGGACAACTTGCTAACCGAATGTAGGATGTCAGGTCTAGTTGCCAGCCCAATGAACAGAAGTGAGCCGATTAGGCCCTGATATTCCTTTTGATCAGCTAGTTGACAATCATCGCAGCTTTCACACTTGGTGAACTTTTGACCGGGTTCTAACGGTGTCCATCGTCCTTTGCAGTCACTCAGCTCGCAATTCTCGAGTAGAGATGAAATCGCCTGTTTCTGTGAGATACGAATGTGGTTCCTTGCTTCGTTTTGTTTTACTTCCAGCCCCAGAAAATATCCCACATTGCCCTTATCAACTACCATGAACTCATTTTTTAGCATGTTTTTGATTTCGTTCAGACGGCTCCTTTCCGAACAAGCGAGTAAGATGTCGTCCACGTAAACTGCCAGAATATTGATTTCTCCCTTTTCGTTGCTTGTGTAAACACAGGAATCGTAGTTGCATCTCTTAAATCCTAATTTTTTAAGAACTTGGTCCAATCTGTTGTTCCATTCACGTCCTGATTGTTTGAGTCCGTATAATGCTTTGTTCAGTTTACAGACACGCTGAGGGTACTTTGGGCTGATAAAACCGTCTGGCTGGCACATGTACACTTCTTCTTTTAACCTACCGTTCAAGTATGCACTGGTGACATCCATTTGGTGAAGATGTAGTTTGTACTTCACGGATAAAGCAAAAATAAGCCGCACTGTAGAGTAGCGAACTACCGGTGAAAATGTTTCGTCGAAATCTATTCCTGGCCGTTGTGTACAACCTTTGGCAACCAAACGAGCTTTGTATCTTTCGATACTGCCGGCTTTGTCCCTTTTTAAGCTAAACACCCACTTGCATTTTATTGGTTTCCTTTTCGGTGGCAATTCAACGAGAGTCCATGTGTCATTGGAAATCAAAGACTTATACTCCGATCTCATGGCCTGCTCCCAATGTTTAGCTTCTTCACAATGTAGCGCTTCTTCAACAGATTGCGGGATTTTCTGAGCCTTGTTGAAATAGAAAAACATGTTCCTTTTCTCTAATTCTTTTGACTTGCTTCGTGTGACAATGCCTGGTAATAAGACGTCACCTTCCAAACCGCCGCCCTCCACACCGTCGCCTTCCTCTTCTGCACTTCGGTCCGAGTCTAGATTACAGATATCTGGTTTGTTTACTATTTCTTCTACCGTGTCTTCAAAATGATCTTCATCTTCATCGTAATTGTTTTGTTTCAGTTGACTTATATCGGGTCCTGGTTCATCGTTGTTCTTCACCCCTTCGAATGCTGCTTTATCATCTGTAACGATGGCTTGATTTAACTCCGGCAATTCTAGATTCTTGTTAAATTCGGGCATACTGAGAAACTTCACATCACGGCTTTTGAAAACCTTTCGTTGTTCAGGGATGTACACCCTGTATGCTTTAGCCTCAGCTGAGTACCCAACCATCACACAATCGACCCCTTTTGCCTGGAACTTTGATTTCCCGGGTTTTTTATTTAGCATGACGCCTAAACAACCAAATGATTTAAAATGGAAAACATTAGGTTTCTTACCGCTCCAGCTCTCGTATGGGGTCATCGATGGGAGGGACTTTGTTGGCGATCTGTTCCTTATATAGGCCGCAGTATTTATTGCCTCTGCCCACATCATTTCCGGAAGACCAGAACCCAACAACATGCATCGGGCCATTTCAACAAGGGTCCTGTTCGCCCGTTCAGCAACTCCATTCTGCTGGGGTGTGTACTCAGCCGAGAACTGCCGTCGTATTCCATGATCACATAAAAATTTCTTGAATGCGTCTCCCAAATATTCGCGGCCATTATCACATCGAAGCATTTTGATTTTGCGACCTGTTTCGAGTTCAACTCTGTGTTTAAAATTTTTAAATGCGTTAAACACTTCAGATTTGGCTTTTAAAAATTCTACAAAAATTTTCCTTGACTTATCATCAATAAATGTCACAAAGTAAACCGCACCCCCAAGGGAACGAATGCGCATAGGACCGCACACGTCACTATGAATAAGATCTAAAATATTTCCACTTTTCATTATAGGTTCCTTTGAGAAAGGCTGGCGTGACATTTTGCCTTTTAAACATATATTACACTGGATATTCTCGGGAATATTTGTTAGGTTAAAACCGCGCACCATGTTTTCTTTGGATAAACGCGACATGCTCTTAATATTCAAGTGACCGAATTTCATATGCCAACGCTGGATCTCACTACAATTCCCGGCCTTTGATATGAACGCTTTACTGCACATCAGGGTATTTTTGACAATGTATAAATCACCCTGTCTTTCTCCACACAAAATTAATTTACCGCGCTCGTCTTTTATCATTGCTTTATCTCGATTAAAATTTACACTCATATTATTGTCGGTGGCTTTACTAATTGAAATAAAGTTTGTTTTCAACTCGGGTACAAACAAAACGTCGCGGAGTTTAATTTTATAGAAGGCAGTTTCGATTATAACGTCACCTTTTCCCGTGCTATGAAGAAATTTATTTGCAGCTAGTTCAATTGACTCAATATGCACGTTGATATTTACGAAAAAATGTTTTTCCGAACATAGATGAGATGTTGCACCGCTATCGAGAATCCATATGTCTCTGTTTAACTCATCGGAATTGATTAAATTTAACAAAGCAAACGAAGTTGTTGGCTTAGACCAAGTTTTGTCTCTTTCATTGCAATGAGAAGCAAAATGTCCCCTTTTGTTGCACTTAAAACATCTACCTTTTGCCATATTGTTGTCGCGTGGCTTGCTATGCTGATATGTATGTCGTTGAAAGTTTGGCTGTTTCCCTTTGGCTTTCGCCAATAGAGCCATTTCCCCATCTGATTCATTCTTGTCTCTGTCTTTTCTTTGTCCCTCTTCACTCAATTTTGTTTTAAGTTTGGCCAGATCTGGTAGTTCATCCCTCGTCTCTATCGCTACAACGAAGTTTTCATAAGACTTCGGTAAGCTTGAAAGAAGGATGATAGACAAAAGCTCCTCTTTGAGATCTACGTCTATCTCTTTTAATTTTTCAACCACATCCAAGAATGCGTCCATGTGCTCCGAAATCGGTTGACCTTCTGTCATTTTCAATGACAATAGCTTTCGATAGAGCGTGACTTTCCGTGCTGGACCAGTAGGCTGATGAAGCGCTTCTAGCTTGGCCCATGCGTCTTTTGAAGTCCGACAATTCCGAATGTGATTTAACTGACAAGTTTTTACACAGAGGAATAACGTTGCAAGGGCCTTCTCGTCTTTTTGGTTCCATGCTGCTTGGTTCTCCGGAGTTTGGGTCGCTGACGTGCTAGCGCCGTTGACGTACGGCCAAAGATCATTATGAATGAGTACACTTCTCATTTGGATCTTCCATCCGTCGTAGTTTTGCCCGTCGAGCTTTTCAATATTGAGGAACGAGCTCATTGTATAAAATTATTATTATTTTAACCGACCACGATACCAAAAAAAATATTTTCACTTAAGAAAGTTCACAGGTTTGCGGGTCTGGGCCCATAACCTTTGTTAGGGAAAAATCAAACACGGCTCTTAACTCGTTATAAAGGAGAATGCATTTTATTTAGAGTAACTCTGACTTTATATAGGTATTAAGTGCACATGGTATGAAAGTGTGAGTATTGGAATTCAGCAATAATAATTCATTAGAATAGCAGTTATGCTACATATATGTAACGTTAGTATTATGTATGTATTATGTATTGTGCTTTAGGGTAAGTTGGTATTTATTGAATTATCTAACAGGAAGTTTGATATTGGAATAATAAATTTATTTCAACGCCATATGGAGTTTCCCCGTAAAAATATTGAAACTTGGCATTACAGCCGGAGAGAGTGAGAGAGAGAGTTAGAGAAAGAGAGAGAGAGAGAGAGAGAGAGAGAGAGAGAGAGAGAGCGAGTGTGAGAGAGAGAGTAACCAATTTCCGAAAAAGGGCCAGCCATTGTTTTTTCGTTTTCGAGAGATGAACAACTTGTCAAAAAAAGAATAAATCCATTTGTTCCACTCTAAGTCGCGTGGGCATTGCTTATTAATTTAACAAAGAGAGGTGCTTTGCAATATGCCAAAAAATTCACCAAAAACTTGCTTTCTTTTCAATTTGAATGCGTATTTTACTCCCGTATCACAAGCACAACGCCTCATCACAAACTTCTATTTCAGCTCAGAAATGGCGTCTCTCGCCAACCATATGTCAAAACAACTGATAACCTCCGTTTGTCGATATTTTGTTAAACATTTTCTGAGTAAAACAACTCTGTGTACACATGGTTTTGTAAAACAACAACATCAATATTTGTCATTGCAGCAACTAAATGTAGACTTTTCGAAACAAATATTAATCGCTTGTGCATACGACCCCGCCCGACAGATATCGCATTTCAAAACTACACACACATGAAAACAACAATTTGATTGCACAGCTTTCGCTCAGCAAAAAAAAAAAAAAAATAGTGAGACACTTTTTCCGACTTGACGCCTATAGTCAGTGACTTATGAGTAAATATCATTAAGAAGTCTGTTTGGCTGTCAAACAATGAATATACCGTGGAAAAAAATTTAAATTCAACAAAAGTTTTAAGCTAATAACTAAATACACACAAGTACTGTAAGTATGGGAACTAAAAAAAATAAAAAGAGACCTGGTAAATATTTGATGAGTTGTTATTCAATTTCAGAACTGTCAAGCGATTGCTCTGTTGACATTTCAGATCTGTTTTGTTGTACAAATAAGTGTGTGTTTTTATTTTCCGGAGTTTGAAACTGGCTGAGAGTTTATTGCACTTGGGCGGTTTTTTGTTCAGCGAAAAAAAAAATTTACTCAACGTGAGATTTGACAGTTAAATTGAGGTTTTTTTTTGGGCACAATGTTGTGAAACCGTCAGTGATGAAGTTGTTTGTAAAAATTAAGTGCAAGATGAAATAAGATTAAGTTAAACATCTGGTAAAATAAAATAAATTCAAGCGCAAAGTGGACTTTCAAAATTCACTCCTAGATGGCGTTTGTCATTTCGCTTTATATTATTTGTAGAAAAGTCACATTTTTTCTGCGTGCACAGTCTCTTTCTCTGCACTTTTTAAGTTTCCATGGCACTTACCTCATCTGGAATACAGAGTGTCACATGGCCAACATCTCAAGACCTAGGACTATGTCGAAAGACTTCATTTTGTATCCCGATTTCATTATGATCCGTCGGTGAAATGGACCCAGACTTTTAATTTTTATTGATAAATCAATGGAAGCTAGCTAGTAGACGTCAGTTAGCATACACAAATTTTAAGTAACTGCTTAGTAACCAGTTGATAACTTTTACGCAGCGTTTATTACTCGTAATACGGGGGCTAGTGTCCAGCGGTTTCCATCAAGGAAGGCAAATCCTGTATATGTACAAGTTAAGCCTGCGCATGTTTGCACTCGCAAAACTCGGTCGATTGACTTGATATTTTGACACAACGTAGCATTTGAAAACGCGCCGATTTTAATAGCAAATCCAATGAGATTTGAAAGGGGGCGTGGCGCCTAAAAATAATGCAAACACTATGTACATTAATGGGAGCTAAAGTTATAAAAATTTAAACAACTGAGAATTTTCCGAACAGCGACCTCACAAAATAAAGTCGTCATGAGGCTTACGCACTTCGCATACCTATTCAAGAGGTAGGCGAAGCAACCGACGCCGGGTACCCGCTGTTTTCTAATATAAATTCCACTGTTTAAATCTAGCAAAGTCATTGTCGGGGCGGCTAGTGCCCAAAAATTCAGAGTGGCTAGCTCCAAAACAGCCTGCAGCTATCAATCATCTATAACAAAGTCCATAAATTTTTTATTTGGTGTATATCTCGACTTTTGGTGTAGGTATGCCTCAACCTTTGGTGTGTATCTCGACTTTTGGAGTGTGTCTTGACTTTTCGTTTGACTCGTCGTTCTCCCAGTTCCCGCTCGCTAAAAGTGAATGGCGCTGAAAGCAGTTTAATGACAGTTCATCTTTTAAAACTGTCTTGACAGTTTCTCTAAATAAAAGGGGATTTGCCATATCCACCAGAATTTTCTCTGGACTATAGGACTGCCTATTTTCCATTTTAATATTTACAATTTTTCACTGTTTTTTAATTGTCAAACTGCGTTGCAAAAAATCGCGTCTTACTTAAGAATTGTTGATCCCAATTTATTATTTTTTATTAAATTAATTCAAGAATGTGGTCCTTCTTCCATTTCACACACCAGATCTCTTTTTTATGCATGTCACTCAACACCTTCACCCACTTATTCTCATTAAATTCAAGGTAGCACATCATCCCCTTGCCACAACTTGATTAAAAAAAAAAACATGTCACGAACAATCAGTAGCCAGTGAAGATTATAAAACATGTCTCCACCTGCTTTCCACCTTTTCAACTTTACTAACAATTCCTCTTAATTGGCGTTTAACGACATTACAATCATCATCATCGTGGTCGTTGTATTCTCTCTCACACCAAACTGACTACCACATCTACATCTTTACAAATCAAATGTTTTAAATAATTAAAAAAAAAAAAAAACTTGTTTCAACTTTGCCCAACTAATTCATTTCCTCCGCTTTATTTATTTCCCTTTACTTGCTCACATGCCATTGTTTGGATTTCTGTGTAAATACCATGTGTATGTGTGTGGTTTTTCCATCCCCCGCCGCGATTGGGAAAAAAGTAAATACTTCGAAGCGTTAAACGATCGTTTAAATCAAATAAAAACACTGAACTACAGGAATTATGACAGCGATAAGAATCGCGAAATGTATTTTAACGTGTTCCGATGAACTTTTGTGGTGGTGGTGGCGTGCAGGAAGAAACGACAACAATCCCATGAACAACCTACACACGCTTATGGAGATGATGGTGATCGTTTTTGTTTTGCCGGCCGTTGGCGTTATGACAAACGATCGCTTAAACAGAACGAGCGCTCCCAGCACCGAGGGAGATCAATTCAATTTGTTTGAATCTTACTCATTAATTAGTTATGATTAATTTTTTTTCACATTTTTTCCGTCCGTCTTTGAAAAGTTAATGAAGCGAGTGAATGTGATGAGACGACGAGTTCCAGCATACAGATGTAATGAATTACCAATAAATCTTGTGCAATGGGTAGTCAGTTTATTCAATAATTGGACAACAAATAACCTGATCACGAGTAAGCCGAGTTGATTGACATTGCTCGTTTGTTTATTTTTTATAGGACAACTGCCTGTAATTGCATTGAAAAAAAGAAGAAGGTTTGTTTAGCTAGGTTAGGTATAATCAAGTAATTTGTATCCTCTTTGAATAGCGAGTAAGCTGAGTTAACATGTTGCTTAATATCTGTTCGTAGTTTTGCTAATTGATCACTTCATCGGGGTGCTTCACTTTCAGTTGAGTGCCGCCCTACCATTGAAGCTCTTGTGAAGGCTTTGTTTATTAAAATTGTTCCGGCGAACTTCGGGCTCAAAATTGATTAAATTGTTAATATTCCTTTCGCAACTTGATCCTCTCTATGGAAAGGAAGAAACTGAGTTCGGCTTCCTGCTCCCAAGATGTAAGAGCTGCGTGATTTCTGTCCATTCCAGATTGCAGGTAAATGTGATGGACAAGTCGGGACGTTCTTAAGTTTAAAAGAGTTTAAAACTACTTTTATTTCAAATTGAGCCCATTTGGTTTTGGTTTGGCCTAAGTTCTAACATTCTTCATGCATATGTCATTACGTCCTGCTCATATTTGTGCGTAGTCCCCGGGCTTGCAACATATGACGCTGTGAGAATTATCAACCGGTCGAATCTTAAGGCACTTATGATCTTTATAGAGCTCCTGACTGACAGATGACATTCAGAGGCCCAATTTTAACTTGTGGAAAATCATTTTATGTGTGAGTTCATGGCGAAATGCAGCTCGATTTAAACTAAAAAGTGGCAGGAGTGTTCTTTGCTGTTCACATCAATTGAGGCTACGTGACGTCTTACTTTAACCTCACATTTGGAAATGATGTTATTGTAAAACTTTCGTGGATTTAAAAGTGAAGAAACATCAGTAATTTGCTCACTATCTATCCCACTTCGTATCTATCAATCGTCAATGTAAAGAGATCAAATATACGTATTACTCAGCTGTCAAACGTGAGTCTAATGGCGTAACGCCATCTGTTGGCGATCCCATTTTCGGGAGGGGCTAATTAAGTCGTTCCTTAAAATCAATATTTTCGCCTTTTTATAGAAAATGTATATACAATTTCCGATTTTTCAACTTTTTCTGTAAAAATTTCCAATATTCGGCTCCGTTGTGTGTTAACCTGGTTTAATACGAATCAAACAAGAAAATTCCCCATTTGTAGTATGACTTTGTAACGGTTGATATTTTAAGAGTTTAGTTTTTCAGGTTGGCAGCACTGGTTAGTAATGGCGTCCAAACGTCATCTGTCAAAGTGAAAAGTTTTCAGTATACTCTGCCATTTAATGATGGAAAGACTTACAAACGAGCAACAATTGCAAATTTTTGAAATTTATTATAAAAATTCGTGCTCTGTGAAAAATGTGCACCGTTTGTTACGACCATATTATGGTCGTCATAATCGACCCGGTCAATTAAAAAATTCGTGCTGTTATCGCCAAATTTCGCACCAAATTTACTTTGTTGGACATTAAACCATCGACTCGCATACAAGAATTACCGATGCATCCCGAAAAAACGACAGTTTGGTGTTTGTCAGGCCCAGTTGGTTGAGTTGAACTTGGTTGACATGTGGTTTCATCAAGACGGTGCCACATGCCACACAGCTCGTGAAACAATGGAAATGTTGAGGGATGAATTTGGTGAGCAGCTTATCTCTCGAAATGGCCCTGTGAGTTGGCCGCCAAGATCATGCGATTTAACGCCTCTTGATTATTTCTTGTGGGGTTATGTAAAGTCGTATGTGGACAAACCGAACACGATTGAAGCCTTACAGGATAACATCACACGCGTAATTCGTGGATTACAGGCCGAAATGCTCGAAAAAGTGACACAAAATTGGACCTTCCGAATGGACCATTTGAAACGGAGCCGCGGACAACATTTACATGAAGTTGTCTTTAAAACGTAAATTGCAAAGGCCTATTTATCGATTATAATACAAGTTTTTAATATTTGATGCAAATTTGAGTGTTTTATTCGATTTAAAAAAAAAACTGCTCTTAAAATAAATCACCCGTTATAAAGGCTCAATCAATGCGTTGTATAAATCACAATCTGGAAGTTAATTTAGGACCAGCTTAGGCCGTGTATCGTAAGTCTTTACTCATAGTGAAATGTCAAATCAAAATTAGCACAAATCAGCTGTCAGCTGCCAAATTAATTGTCGTTGCCAAAAAATACTGCCAATTTGGAAACAAACCTCGAAGAGAAAACACTTTTTAAGGACTATTCATATGAGCTCGAATTGCGAACAAGCTAATATTCGCTGTTTCTGACATTTCATTCAAATGAATTTTTTTTAGTCGCATATACCCGCGCATCACTTTCATTGTTAAAGTTTAAGTTGGAATGAATTTTTCATTTGTGGATCGCGACTGTTTTATGTGGATTGTAAATGAAGTTTGACAGTTCGCGGCAAGAATTCAATTCGGTCGAAAAATTGCGGTAAATTTCGCTATTTAAATCACTTAAAATTCAGGTCTTTTTTAAATTACATTTTAGAATTTTTTTTAATATAATAAAAATAGCAATTTTCAATTCATAAATAGAATTGAATTTGATTCAATAGTCATTACATTGAGCTTCTATCTGAGAACAGCTCTAACAATATTTTGTAGAATTGGGAAGCCCGGCGAACTTCGTCCCAAAATTAATTTTTGTACTAGAATAATTTGGATTGGAGGGAGCATTCACAATTCCACCCGTAATTATGTAATTTTTTTTATCGAGCTAAACTTTGGACAATTAAAAAAAATCTTGTATGGAAAATTAATTTTTACGAGATTTTTTTAATTTGCCTTTAAATTTTTACAATTTTCCCGCCTCATTTAGGTAGTTAGGTCGTAGACAAAAAAAGATAGTCTAAATCAGACGATCCGTTCTCGAGTTATGGGCGGTCTTACATACTCAACTTTGTTTTTTTTTTTATATATAGATAATAAGTTTGTTTTCCCAGTTTCGACAAATATCATATCTGTCGAATTTCCATATTTTATTTGTTTTTATTGCTATTTGTACTAATGAAATGTCTTTCTATTTTTTCTTCAGGTAAGTTACGAACTTCTAAAAGATGCACAGTCCTTTGCGGGACAAACGAGTAGCAACAAATATCTGTTACAAATTTACTTTTGATGTCGCTAGGAAACTTATCTGTGGGTATGTAGTACTCTCCATCTCTATAGATGGTGCACCGAGAAAAAAACTAAACACATTCGTGTTTAAATCAAACTCAAACAAATATGATTTGGTGCCAAAAGGATTTTTGTTTAATTTAAACTCGAATTACTTTATTACTTTGAATCATCATTGTAGTTGGTTTTCAATTAAATCAACTCGTTTTCTGTTTGAAATAAATATGTTCAATGTAAATTTTATAACCAGATACCTATCTGAATTAAACTTATTAACACGTTCGTCTAACAGAATCTAGATCCAAATTTTTGAACAGAAATCTGTTTGAATTAAATTCAAAATAGTTAAGACTTTTGAATGAGCATCTTTTTAAATCAAATGCAATTCTATTTCCTCTAGGTGATTGTAGTTGGAAAAACTAAATAGAAATCTCTTTGAGTTAAAATTATTTATGATATAAATAAATATATTTGTATTACTACCTATAGGTATATATTTTTTCATTTCGCCTATTTGTTTACTTTTTCTATTATACCCTATAACCCATTTTAATTTAACTGCATCCATCAAGATTGAAGTGGAACCTGGAAAAACATACATGAATAAGCAATGTAATAAAACAACCGAATTCCATTTATTGAATAAGTGTAGTTTTATTGACACATTTTTTTATAAAAACCTATTTCTAAAATAACATTTTCCGTTATTAATTGTATAAATATGTAGGGGAGGACTCGTAAAATAGGAAATATTCTTTATTTTCTGGGACTTAAACAGCTTTTTCCCAATTTCAAAAGACTGAAAATGTTTGTCAAATTTTTTGACCTCAATAGGACAACAGTAAACAAAAACATCAATATCATTAGTCAAAAGCAAAATTATTTTGAATAAATGTACTGTAGAATTCAAATGTGAGGATAAATAATAATTTTATTATTTATTTTATTATTATTATTACTATCGAAGTTAAAATTGTCATCAATGTGAGGCAAACTGTTATCATATTTTACTTATCCTTCAGTTCTTTAAGAATATTTTCATCTATTTCCGTCGCCGAAATGTTGTCATCAGAACTCGAAGAACATTCTGCAGCTTTTGTTAAATTATCAAATTTACGTCTCTTGTTCTTAAGGTTATGAAACTTGTCATAAAGTATGCCACCCGGATTTTTTCTATATTTTCTACCTATAAAGTAGTAGTCCTATAAAATGAAATAATAGTGAAATATACTAAGAACCCAACCGTTATTTTAATTAAAATTTACCTTATTTTCATGTGCTTGAAGCGTCTTAATTTCCCACTAAGTTAATGTCGGCGATTTAATTGTCCATTGCATAAAAATAAAAAATTCGACCGACACAATCAACGCACCTTTATTAAATGCCACTTCTCACTGCACATTTTCACTTGAAAGACGAAACATAACGGTGCTTTAACAAAAACGTGTTTATTCAAACATGTTCATGGTCAAAATAAATATAAATCGGTTCGAATACTTTATTTCCAAACGTTGTAAATATAATTCTGCTGATGCATCATCGATCACGTATTCATTTGTGCAAACGATATATAGCTTAGTTTGTTCATTGTTTATTTGAACATAAATCTGTTTGAATATTTCAGTTCAAACTGTTTTTAATAGAATTATATTTAAATTAAACGCACTCATATTTTATGAATAATTTTAAACATGAACTAATTAAGGCAAATAGATACATTATTGAAATGTTTATTAATTGAACACTAAACATGTCTGAGTTCGATGCAAATAAAATTCAGTTCAATTATGTTGTTCTAGTGACATGTTTAAACACGAAAAAGCTAAACGGATTCTCATTTGATATTTTTATTGTAAATTTATCTCAGTGATGTCTTTAATGCTAAGCTAAGCCTTTTTAAATGCTTACGAAAAGACTCTGCTCAATGATGAGTGGGAGATTGAACTTTAAGGGCGTTCCTGGTGGAGTTTCGGCCAAATCGTCTGTTTTTCCGATAGTTCTTTTGTGGCTCTCTCCAAGTACTGTCATCAAAGATACCCATCTTCACAGATGGCTCAAAGACAGAGAATAGAACGGAAGCCGGCGTCTAGGTATCAGCCAGTCACAGCGACTGAAGCCAGTCACAGCGACTGACAAACCACTTAAGCGTTTTCCAGGCAGAGATCTACACGGTTAAGAAAGCGGCACAAACTGTTTTAGCGAGGAAATTGCCAGCAATGGAAACTACCTTCGGCAGCACTTAAAGCGATCAACTCTGGTAAAATCAAAATCTGTAAGTCAGAAGAGCGATAAACCATCACTCAATTCTACTATGCTAGGTCCCTGGACATGTTGGTGTGGAAGAAAACGAGGCAGTAGGTGTGGTTAGATGTGGCTCTGAAATGGACGTGCTATTAGCTGACAGACAAGTACTACCAGCTTTCAACGCCGCCAAGGGCTTTATTGATAATAAAAATATAACTCGTAGTCTGTGGCTCACAATTGACAGTAAAAGATCAAAGATCCTATCATCTCTTGATAGAAACCAAATCCGAATGCTCGTCGGGGTAATATAGCTGGACCCTGCATCATTGGAAGGATGGGCGTCTTAACAATTGACTTCTGCAGAAGTTGTAGAGACGAAGACAAAATAGAATCTCCTGTGTCATTGTCCACAGTTCTTCGAGGCTTGGAACAGCTGGCAACAATACCTCTATCAGATCTTAGAATATTCACAGATCCGAGCTAAGGGAGTATAGTCCAAAGTGCTTAGAAAAAAGTAAGCTGTTCTTCAGAAAGCTTATAACGATTTATCACTTCATCCAAAGTGGTCTTTCAGGCAAGTACACCTAACGTAGGCTTATGTCTTAAGCCGTTGCGAAATTCAGGGTTCTCTACTAGATGCCTAATCAAATCGAGGAGAAGTCAAAGAAACTACAGATTTTTTAAAACTTTCTTGGGCTATAGGCTTAAGGTTACTTGGAAACCCAACTCTTTAACTTCAATAGAAAATGCCAAGTTTCTTCCATTTACAGATGGAGGCTTAATATATAAAAGCTTCCATTTCCCGGGAAGAGGACAAGGTACATTTTTTGGAAGCCTACCCACCTTCGTCCATCTCAATACCTTGTTAAGAACATGCGAAGGAAGATCCTGAAAGATATTGAGAAGCTTTCCTGACAAAGCAATAGCGAGGTCCTCCGCATAGGAATCACTTTGCAGCTCTCAATTTCCACGCGTGTCAGCAGTTCATATGCAGGAGTGAAGGGATAGGACTCCATATAGCGGATGGCGCTAACGACTTAAATATTTCTTCTGACAAGTGCCTCACCCAGTTTTAAGTTGAGCTAGTGAGAACTACTTAAAACTACAGCTGACAGCGCATAAGACAATTTTTCATAAGTTAACGTCAGTAAAGGAACCTTCCACGTCCAGGAAGTCTAAAGAATGTTTAAAGAAATCGTCAATTGTAGGCTTAAACGTATATAAAAGCCGTTTCTACCGGTTAAGCTTTATCGTAAACATGTTGTTAAGGTTTTAGAATTTTTCCGTCAATCAAACAGCAGTTCTAGAGGTTTTTTTTGGCGGAATGAGAGCATTTGCCGGCCTTAGATACCTATCCAAGGGACTTTTATTTCTCTGATGAGTTTAGTCCAGGTATAGACAACTCATCATCACGGACTGAGCGATATGGATATACAAAGTCATTCGCAGTTCCACTGGCATTGTGTTTGGTCCTGCGAATTTGAAAGACTTGAAGCTACGTAGCTCCCAAAGCAGTTTGTATCAGAGTAATTTTTATAAGCTTTTTTGATCTAACGTAGTAGCGTTTGAGCTATCTGCGAACAGAAGTCCAGAAGCAATTCGCCCTATCTCAAACAGCTTGCCGTAACCGGGTTTGGTATGAGAGAACCTTTCTTAAACTTGATGCCTCAGAGATTTAGCTTCTACAAGATGTTAGCTTCGACTTCCTTAACTCTTTTCGTTGAGGGTTTCCTTGCAAAAGTCTCAATCAGTCACATTTCTTGTATAACTTTGGGTCTATGGTGTCCTTTAAAGGGTTTCTTGCATCTATTCTTGAGCGGTCCAATTTTAAAGTGTGGGGTTTTTTCTTCAAAAACTGCTGGAATTGCGGGTCCGTATAAAACTAGCTGAGCGACGGGTTTTAGTTTCGATCCCAGAAAAAACACAAATTACATCTTAGTTAGGTCTGACAAACACCCGATAGTATAACTAAATAACTATCAGGAAAAAGCTTCTAAATTAATAGCTCCGACTCGCTATAAAACTGTAGGTCCCTTCCATTCGTCCCGGAAATAAAAACTCACCAAAACGAATGACTGTGAGAAGTTAGGCCTGGGGTAGACGAAGCTGTTGCGCAAATTAGTTACCTATCTTTATTTTATTGACAGATAGAAAGCGGACAGCGCCAGCACTTTGATGATGGTCAGTGTTTGGTATTTTAAGGTCAAGCTCATTACAAGGGAGACTTAGTTAAAGGTCAGATAAAGTCTATTTCTTTGAAGCTTTCTAAGAGGAAATTGCTGAAAAGCTCCGTCGTTTAGTTTGAATAGCTATACCTTCTAATTGGTTATCATCTGACAGATCTTGCTGGAGACAAGGGTAACGTCTTAAATTTCTTAAAAAAGTTGCTTTCATTCCCTAAAATCCACACCCACAATAAGGTTTGCACTTAAAGTCAGTAAATGACTGAACTCTATGGCGTTGCTTCTACACGATTGTAAGCGGGCGAAATAAAAGGCGCCCAATATTATACCCACAACAGACTTGTTCTGCAGCCAAACTGCAATAGAGTGTCCCGAGAACGATACGCTTGCTGACAGATGTTAGTTCTGCACTTGAATTGTTGTAAATGTATACAGTCCTCTTGAAATAAGACCCATAAATCGAGTGCCAAAGTTTCTCCTGCAATAGAAAGAGTTCCCATAAACTGATGCCCTCGATGCTGTAAAGCGTCTACCGGTATGCATAGGAAATTCTCAAAACAAACTACACTCGGGTACAACGAACAAACCACCCACAAACCATCATCTCCCAAGGAAACCACTTGGAAAAAATTCAATAAAGTCACCCATTCAACGCCTCAATTTCGAAATCAAATTCCAGCAAACTTGAGTTGGTATACCTCAAACTTTCTCAACATTTCTCGAAATCCACTTCAAAGCCAAGCCGTCGAAGGAAAAAATAAAACGCTGCAGCAAAACAACTTCAGCTTCCGTTCGTTGATGGCTTCTACTTTGTACCCTTTCCTGGCCCCTTTTTGTGGGAAAGAACCTCACACACACATTGGTGGGCGGTTCCATATCCATCCGCAACCCCATTAGCAACCACTACAAAATGTGTTTGTGGCTTTGCCTAAACTTCTGCTCAGCTCAAAGCGCCCTGCGAGCATGTACTCAACAACAACAACAACAACAACGACAGAGAAATAGATTTATAGGACAACACAATTTCTTGTCGAAACCACCATCCAAACAGAGACGGTCTTCTTGTGGTTCCTTTGAAAAGCCACAGCAGCACCGCACCGCACCACACCATTAACCATCACTTAAATTAACATTAGCAATGATTTCTCGTAGGAGTGTCCTTCCGACCGACCGATTGTCAAGGTCTCTCCCCGAATGTCAGTCGAAGTCACATCGACGACAAGGGCCAATTAAAATTTTGCGGTCCACAATAAAGTCTGGTCCGGCAATTATCTGGGACTTGGGAACAAATTTGTTTTGGGGGAGTGTACCGCAGTCGGTATAATCGGTCGTAACGAAACCCCTGCTCGAATTATAAGAACAACGAAACTCACGATCTGGAGTGCGCACCACCGCACCGCTCTCTGCCTAATCCTGTAATTAGAGTCGAAGAATATAAAATCCTGTGGACCGAGCTAAAACAAAACCAAGAGGCAAGTTCTTTCCTCTGCCGGCAAAAAGCCAAGGATGTAATGAAAACCGTTCCGGTTTTCGTGCTCCTTGCGCTGCTACCCATTTCAAGTGGCGCAAACAAATCCGAGCAATCAGCACATTTACGCCAGCGAAACCATCCTCACATTTGTGCAGGCATTTTCGCTGCTCTGCCCAGGCCCACCCCGAATGGGAAACCCATAGTGAACTTCTAACAAAGTCACTCTGGCTCTGGATGGGAATTTTATTTTTCTGTTCCAAGCAGTATAAACCGCACAAATATTCATACAAGTCTGAGGGTGGTTTTTGGCATACACACACCACCACGTAGCGACGAGTCGTCTGAAATTTGCAAACCCAATGGAGATGGAATTTCGTCCCTGCCGCAAAAACCCCAAGAGTAAAAGTTCCTTTGTCAAACTCATCCGAAACCATATTTACCCAGCTACGCCGAGTTCGGCTCCCGAACCCCGACCGACCTGCTTTCCAACAGCACGGCCGCCGCCGCCACCATCACCGCCAACCAACCGAACCAACAACAACCACAGCAGCAGCAGCAGCAAGCACCGCTGCCGCCACCCTTAGTTTTAATGCCTTTAGTCACTCGGGGGTTTGTTTGGTAGTTCTCTCGTCGTACAGTCCTTGGCGGGTTAGTTGTGGCTGTGCTCCAGAATTCAGGTCGGGAGGGCGGCATGCAAAGGGTTGAGTGTGGCTTCCTTCGTTGCTCGGTCGGGTGACTATTGCCATGTCAAGCCACAGAGCCAAGCAAAAGAACCACTTTACCCAACTCCGTCGTAATACCGACCAACATCAGGACCGCCACCGCCGCCGTCGTCGTCGTCGAGCAATTCGATCCACTTTTAACCGCAGGGTCTCTTGCGATAGAACCGTGAGGTCGTCGTCGCCAGAGGATGCGGACGGGGGTATTGGACTGGAATTAAGCTCTTTTACACACACAGAAATTGTGAGATTTTCGGTGATTTACTGGGCGAATGAGCGAGCGAGAGGCAACGGCATTAACGCTAGCGCTGACTTAGAGCGGAGTCCGTTTCCAAGAAGGACGGAGAAGTTAATTGAAATGAAAACGTTCAAGACACCAAGTGCGGTGCGGTGTGGCATGGTCTTCGGTCTGGTGCTGGTCTCTGGTGAGTTTGTAAATGAGTTCGCAGTGCAGAAGGGGGGTGTCGAGAAATAACGACTCCCCGGGGGTGAGGTGTGAAACTTTTTTTCTACTTTGTACATATACGTACGCATATTGTACACACTGATCCAGCCTAACTCCCTCACCCAGCAGACTGTATGTATGCAACGACGAGATGGTTTAAATTATATTACGAACCACTGGGGGGCTTAGGTGGTGGTAATCCATGTGAGCTTATGATAAGGGTTGGTGTGCGATTATGTTTTCCTCGATGGATGAGCAGAACACACATATGGTTATGGGAGACGGAGATTGATTGATATGGTTGCTTGGGAAGGACGGGCTACCTATGTCGCTTGTGTTTTAGCTCGATGCATGTGGTGTTTGATGGAGGAAAGTTTTACAGACAGTTACGGCGGATCCAGCCAAAAGGTATGCAGTGGTAAGTCTAATGCTAGATTGCTGTTACTATTACAGTCTTTAATGGTCACTAAGAGTAGTTGCTTGGATAACAGGGTTGAATTTCCGCTTTAAATAAGGTAGCCGCAGACTAAAAGTATGCAACGAAAAATGGAATTTCATGAAACGGACTGTTTGGTAAATTTCTGTTATTTACTTTGCTGGCTGGGGTGGGTCCTGAAGAAACTTCTTGATTCAGCTGCTTGAATCATCATTTTAAGTGGTATACTCATCCATTTGCAAGGGACGTGGCTGTGAGCTGCTCAAGGCACCATACGTAGATTTTTCGCAACAGTCTTTTTAAATCAGGCAGAGAAGAGATATTAGACTTAATTGAAATATTTTATTCTAGCGCGGATACGGCATGTATTTGTATGTCCTTCGTTCCAAAAACAGAACTCGATTGATTGCGAGAAGTAAGGGTCCAATATGGACCCGTTGCCCCAACTATTTGTTTATTTAGTGGATGGATTCAGCTGCAAGGCCTTTAGGTTAACTTAAAGAAGCTAGGGTCAACTTCTTGGTCAGCTTAAATGGTCTTGATTTCACAAGGAAATAACTTGAAAGACGGACATCTGACTAGAATCAGAAAAGCGCAAGCTAAAAGTATGCAACGAAAAGTTAAACGTGGCTAAAAGATATGCGTCTTTTTACGTAGTAACGGTCGACGTTAGTGAAAAGGGTTTACCTTTGTAGACACACGATAGGAAGTGATGCATCTACAGCTTGTAGGTGGCCTTGTTAAAGTCAATAGAGCTGTTACAACAACCGTTTACTAGTTAAACATTGCATCGGACCTCTGATATATAAACAAACAAAAACAGTCTAAATGTATGCAATAAAAAACATATTCGATTCCCGGTAAAAAAATCACAAATGACATTTTAAGGTTTTTTCCACTGCGTCTCGCGAGCGTCTGACAAGCATCGGAGGTTGTGACTCTAATGAAAGAGCTATGTAGGTCCGTTCATATACTCACACGAAACAAATGGTTGGAAGAGGCTTGGCCCTGGGGTACCCACCTATGAGGTCCTTTTGTTCGAACTTTTTGTTAGACTAAGAATATCTATGCAAGTAGAAATTTCTTAAGGAAGCGCATATTTTTGCACGAAAGTGCTGATGGTGGCTGTTGGATAATGAACTTTGCTGCAAGCAGAAATACCACAGTTCAATTCGTAAAAAAAAAACAGACAACTAAAAGTATGCAACGAAAAATTAAATTTGCTGAAACGAAGCTTATTTCGTAGAGTGACACTAGCTTAGAGCAATGATTGAGTTCAAGGGCCGTCCTACTGACATATCTATAACGAAATTTTGAGGGCAACCTATGGGTTTTCGGTTTTACGGTCCCGAAAAGTCAGAACTCGGTACATAGGTTTGTGCCCTTGACTGTTGGATCTTACTCTCTGACCTTTATCATTCGGTTTCTGAATGGAGGTGGGTGAATGTTAATTGCCACTTGGACTCATTTAGGTTGCGTAGACCTGATGTGTTCTTGCAATAAGACACAAGGCAGGTATTTCAAAGTCTTGTTCATAGTTAGATAAAACTCTGAGAAGAACATGCGCTATAGATAGTGCTGTTTTTGCGGAACGTCTTCTACTAGCTCAGTGTTTTACTTCTCTACTGGCTCCGAAAAATTAGAAAAGCCCGTTGTAAATAAACGGCTAGCGTAGCCTAGAATGCACTGCAAGTAGCTTGTCTATTTTTGGTACCTAAACCGATGTCGGGGATATTTTTGCTCCTTCGTGCAAAAGCTGAAAGTATTTTTGTTTGCCACTTGTCGCTTTGTAGGCCATTTGCGTCAGTAAGACTTAAAAATATATATAAAAGCAAGAGCCTCCACAACTCTCACATAAGCAAAAAAGTTTTTTAGTGATTTATAAAGCTGTTCGAACTTCTTGTGCCTTGAGATAAACTGACTGTTTTTTTACCTTTCATCGTCATATTGAACTTTGATGGCATTTGTTGCCTTGTAGCCCGAAAAGAGTCGACAAAACTACAAAATATATGACACGTGAGCCTCTACAATTCTCGTACAAGCAACAAAAGTGATTTACAAATCTTAAAGAGAATATCCAACTCATTGTGATTGGAAAACTTGCTCCAATCTTTGACCTTGTATCACCATATTAAACTCAAAAAGCACTTGTCGCTTTGTAGCCCTTAAAGTGTGAATACAACCACAAAATGTTTGCACAAGCAACAAAATAGATTTGCATCTCGAAAAGACAAGTTCCAACTCATTGTTTCTGAAATTGTGCAGCAAATTTATGACCTTGTACTGTCATTAAGATTTGACAAAACTACTTGTCGCTTTGTAGCCCATAAAAAAAGATATGACCCAACAGCCTCCACAATTTTCGTGCAAGTAACAAGTGATTTACAAATCTTAAAGAGAATATCCAACTCATTGTGATTGGAAACCTTGCTCCAATCTTTGACCTTGTATCACCATATTAAACTCAGAAAGAACTTGTCGCTTTGTAGCCCTTAAAGTGTGAATACAACCACAAAATGTCAACTTCCAACTCCTTGTGACTGAAATCGCAGCTCTAATTATTGACCTTTCATCACCGTATTTAACTAAAAAAGCACTTGTCGCTTTGTAGCCCTTAAAGTGTGTATGCAACCACAAAATGTTTGTAAAAGCAACAAAAGTGACTTGCCCCCTTAAAGAGAAGTTCCATATCACCTTGTATCACCATATTAAACTCAAAAAGAACTTGTCGCTTTGTAGCCCTTAAAGTGTGAATACAACCACAAAATGTCAACTTCCAACTCATTGTGACTGAAATGCAAGCTCCAATCGTTGAACTTTTATCACCGTATTTAACTAAAGAAGCACTTGTCGCTTTGTAGCTCGTAAAGTGTGAATAAAACCACAAAATATTTGTACAAGCAACAAAATAGATTTGCATCTCGAAAAGACAAGTTCCAACTCATTGTTTCTGAAATTGTGCAGCAAATTTATGACCTTGTACTGTCATTTAGATTTGACAAAACCACTAGTCGCTTTGTAGCCCATAAAAAGTCTAAAAAACCACAAAATATTGTACAAGCAACGACATGTATTTAAACCAGACAACGAGAGCTTCACACCCATTGCGATTAAAATCCAGCAGCATGTTTATGACTGCCATTTAGATCTGACTAAACCACTTGTCGCTTTGTAGCCCATAAAAAAAGATATGACCCAACAGCCTCCACAATTTTCGTACGAGCAACGTAATAGATTTCCACCTTTAGGGAGAGGTACAATCTCATTCCGACTAAGTCCTCACCTAACTTCAAACGTGAAGCACAAAACTCATCTAACCATTAGACCCTCAAAACACACGTCGACGTTGAGTTATGCGCCACCAAGTACACATGTTCCCCGATGTCCAATTGAAGCAAGCGATTCACTTAATTCGAATACGTGGTCCACCAGAGATACCTAAGCTAAGCACATACAATACCGTAGCGCACCGCACCGCACCCCTCCGTCCATGTTAAACCAATCAAAAATCACCTCATTCACCAAAACCCCAGACAACACACGCACACACATCTGCCACCCCAACACGATATACATCAAGAATTCCCACTAAAGCTGGATCTTCTCCCGACAAATGCTAAATCCATGAATCCAAAGAAGAACAAAAATGAAAAAAAAAATGAGAAAAAAAAAACAGACACACACACAAAAACCAACCAACAACAACAACAATTTCATCTCCTTGGGTATTATTGGCAAAAGGAGCGACTCCACGTGGAGAGACTGGAACAATTCGCACGTTACAAAGGATTTTTCGCATGACACTGCCAAGTGCTTTATACAGATGGAGGAGCGCGCACACAAAAAGGGCGCAAAAAGGCCCGTCGTTGGGGGAAAATGTCGTCGCTAGATTAATTAGAAATCGGAAATAAAATGGTCATACCTAATTTCCGGTGCGATGCAGAGAGGACGACATTCCGCAACACTTACTGTGTATGTATGCATGGACTCCAAAGGCGACGGCGAAAAGTTACGTTTTCCTCCCGCACATCTTGGAGTAATCCTCGCCCACACACACACACACACACACAGCCAGACAGACACACATCGAGGGAGTTGGCAACTTTATTGCTTTGTTCAGTTCCAATTTGGGTATACTCTGCGTTTGGCAACTTAAACACAGAAGGGATCATCTCGGCAGCCCTTCCGACCTTTTGTCCTAATCATCTATCCAACCAAGCAACCGACCCGACTCCATAAAACCATCAAAGAACATACACACACACTCGCAAGCATCGTCATTTTAATCGGAATCAATGGCGATGAAACGCCATCGAGGGTTGATATCCTCTATTACCGTTGTGAACGTGAGCATTCGGTTCGGTTCGGTTCGGTTGGGTTGCGGGGCCAGGGAAGCACAGCAAAAGAAAAAGGAAACAAAAAAAAAAACAAGCGAACAAAAGTCTCTTACTCCATCCTCTATCAGCCAGAGTTTCAAGGGTACGCCAAGACACTTTGCTTTCGTATTCGCCACTGCCGCTGCCGCCGTCGTCGTTGGATTACCACCACCCCGCTGCCAACCATACCATCACTTTGTTAATGGCTTCGGAAGGATAGATGTGGGATCCTGAAGTTCGGTTGCGCTGTCAGAATTTCTGATTTGAAAATGAGCACACACAGACGCACACTCGTGCACATCCGAAACCGATGACGACGACACGACGAGCTGAGCAGCAGAGTGAATAAAATGATTTAGACCGGGGGGAGGGCGGCGGGAACCGAAACGAAAGGAAAGGCGAGGAAAGCATGAAAAGTGGAACTGTGTCTCTCTGCTGGCGATAAATGTGGGAAAAACTGTTTCGGTGCGCCTCCTCCTCGTCGTCGTAGTCGTCGTCGTCGAAACCGGGGGTGAGTTTCCAAGGACTAAATTAACAAAATTAAACGAGTGGGTGAGTGATTTAATGAATGTGTTTCACTGGGGCGGTGTTACGGGGTTCAAGGTGCGGACTGCACGGTTTCGACTGCTTCGAACGCAAACGACAGCGTAAGTCGCGTAGGATGAGTTATTTTCGTTTCGTGTTTACCTACTTGTTTTATTTTTTTTTTCTGCTTTCCGGGAAGTTTAACACTTTTCGTGCGGGGTTGCTGTGTTGGATCGCTATTCATTCGGATTGAAGTGGCGGCTTAGTCTCGCACGCTGTGCACAAATGGGATTACAACACAATTGAAGGATGAAGCCACTTGCGTTTGGGGTGCGATCTTTTCACACCTTACACCTGACAAGTGCTGAACAGAGGACTCGGAGTTGGAGGGTGCTGTCATAATTCTGAGAACAATTGTCGCTCAGCAATATTTGGCGTGGGACCAAAGGATTCGCATTGATGTTCTGGTGTCTCTAATCTTCTTCGTTTGGGCTATCTTTCGTTGTCAGCCTGTTTTAAAAGACTTTAGGCCTGCCTTCGCTTTTATACCTTTTGGTGGAGTTTCGCTTTCGTATTTGAGGAGCCACCTTTTCTTCTTTTCGTCGAACCAATGTTAGATTTTAAGCACCTAAACGGCAGCGAAATATAAATGCGTCTTTGGAAGGTCGTTATAAAACGGGACACTCGATATCTGGGGAGAATCAGTCTCCAAACAGACTCTTGGGTGGCGGACAAACGCTGCTACCACTACAAATAGCCAGCGCCTGCAAGGGATACCCTGAGGATTTCGGAAAGTGGCTGCCAACCCAAGCCGGTGGGTAAAAGCTTCTGCCAAGCCGGTGGATAATAGCTTCATCGGTGCGGCCAGTAGAGCCGTTTGTGCACCTAACTTAGTTGTCCCTTTTGTAGGGAGATGTCTCCCTTTGTTGATACTCATCTTCCTTGATGTCGCCGACAGGTACTAATATTTATGCACTTGGTTTGCAGCCTTGGTAGCCATGATTTGGACCACTCGACTAAGAATATAGCTGCTGAAGCTTTATAAGTCCAAGTCTAATAGCCTATAGTCTCCTACTTAATTGGAACGGCGGGCGCCCAATGATGTTTTGTATCAGGTGGAGTAAGTGCCACCAAACGGACAGCCGCAGAAGTACCTCAGCTGTTATGTCGAAGGAGTTATGGAGGAGAAGCGTATGCAAAGAAGGTCTGCGGCTTGGCCTTGCGCCCTGATCAGCTACAGCCGCCTAGTGCGAGCGCTGCGGCTGCGATATTGGTGGCTGGCTCGTGCCAGTTTTCTATAGAGGCAGAGGATGCCCGCACCGGTTTCCTGGTGATATGACGGCCGCTGTTGTAACTGGGACTCCGTCCGCTGCTTGCTAATACCAGTTGTTGTGGTGGTATCTCTACCTGTCCATTAACTGGAGTCCGGCTAAGATATTTAACATTTCTTCACTGCGGTTGAGCCCCCTTTTGTGGTGGAATAGAGCTGCCTTTCGGTGGTTGCAGACTAAAATTGCTTGAAATAAGATTGCATTTGCCACAATTCCAGCCAAACTAGGGAGATGTGCTTGAGTCCCCATATGACTGCAGGTACACTCATGATTTCTTTTCAACAACAGAGTCCTTTCCTGTTTGCCTCATCCTACAAAAGCTTTCTGCAGTCCATAATAATTCCAAACGCGCTTACTTTGGATGACGAATACAACTGTTTCCTTCCTTCTACTAATTGCTCAGAATTTTTCCAGATAAACCATCTGCAAGAGTTCCCAACCACAAAATACCACCGCTCGATCCACCTCTTACGCCGAACTCATCGAAAGTGCATCGCAGTGCGGTGTACTTCTGCCGGTATTACAAACATTCACCGGGTCAAGCTTCCATATTCGTCCGTCAGCCGCTTGAGAAAATCCATTACCACTTTCAACTAATTCGAACCGCACTACCAACCTCTACTCGCCCTCCCTACAGACATCAAAAGACTCGTCCAACACATTAGTATATATCGCAGTTCAAAAAGCGGCAGCCCCGTCAACACTTGAAACCGCCACTTGTAATGAACGAAAAAGATAAATAAATAACGCACCCAGCTCCACCTGCACTTGATGTCAATTCAAATAATATCGAACCCAGTCCTTAATCCACTTAAATCAACCACTCAACCACTTCGCGCTCACACCTGTCATTAATAAATGAATTTAAATTGTTCTTCACCCGCGCGTGTGTGTGTGCTGCGCGGCAAAATCCACCCCCCCCCTTTTTGGTAGGTAGATTCTCCTACTCGTACACCCACTTCACTCGCAGAACAACAAATTTATCCACTCACACACATGTTCGCCGCTTCCTCCTCCTCCTTGTCATGCGAGAACCGCAGATGAGAGGCGGAAGGGCAACAGAGAGAAAAAAAAAACACGTTGTGCCTATTTACTCTCAAATGAACGAACGAATTCAACCAGATCCATCTCAAAACATAACAACAACACGACAAGGACGATACCATCAGAAACAGCGACTCCTCGAGAACGACTACAGTACTACTCTCTGACGACAAACTTTTCGGAGTGTGAAAGTGTGAAGAGGGTAAAAACCCATTTTTTATTATCCGCCAGCATCGTGTGTCCTACCGCATGCCACCCACGACCCCCCAGACCATCCCGCTCTGCATAAATTCTCGTTGGGAACACGTTTTCATATTGTCCCTCCTCTTGCCCGACTTACGACCGACTCTCAACTGCCAGCATGGTGTGCAAGTATAATTTCCTCTCGAATAAGTTATCGTAAGACATTTCCTGAATACGAAATTTTCCACCCCCATCCTTCCACCAGCCACCCGCTACGGTAGCTGCCCAACATAAAGAACAAAAATGCGGCCAAAGTGGTTTGTGCAGACGGAGGGCGAAGAGAACGTATACAAAAAAAAAAGAAGTAGATCCTTCACCAACAACCCCAAGTAATAAAAAAAGGATCCTACACAGTATGGGTAATGATAAGGGTAAGCTCTTGGGAGGGAAGCCCAACCAAGGTTCAAACCACAAAAAAACATAAAAACATCTATGCCCACCCCAAAACATAAAGAACGAAAGAGAAGAGCAGGGACACGAGCTCGACAACAAAAAAAAAAAAAAAGTAAAAACAGAAAATTCAATCGACTAGACCCCTCACCGAGTGGGAAATTATTTTATGGAAGCCGCTCCTCGTTGCTTGCTGTAGTACAAATTAAAATCAACCCTTGTGCCTGTCACCGTCATCATCATCATCCTTTCTCCATCCGCGCTCTCCACCTACTCAATTCCTCACATCATCATCGTGTAGTCGTTCTACCCGTGGAGTGGAACAACCAGTAATGATGATAATAATAACGCGACAGTGATTATAGTGAGAACTGACTCTCTCCCTCTCTGCACAAACGAATGAGAAAAAAAAAGAAAGAACACGTCAACCCAGATCCTTGTTGGCAGTTTAACCCGCAAGCTTGCCTCTATACGAGTTTGTCATTAGTCGTTTTTTTTTTTTTTTGTGTTTTATTATCAGAGAAAATTGGTATCGCACGGATGAAAAAAAGCTCATGATAGTGGTTTTTCTGGCTTTTGTTGTGTCAATATAGATGGCGGGATGGGTCACTGAGGTCACCCCTCTCCGCCTCTCGGTCTTGGTTCCTCCATTCCGCTCGGTCACATTTGCTTTGCAGTTCGTTGTCTCGTTTTGATTTTCTCTTAGGTGGGGATAGTTTTGCGAAAGCACTCTCTCAAGCTTCCCCCTCTCCACGTTCAGTTTGATGCTTTCCGCTTAAGAGAACCTCCGAAAGCTCCAACTCTGAGTAAATCTAGTGTCCATGCGCATTAAAGCTCACAAAGCTTTCACGAGAGACGTAAAAGCTCTCCGCACACTTTTCACACCGTTAATTTGTTATAAGGACATCGTTTTCGGCAGCCATAGAAAAGTGGTCGTGTTAAGTATTCTGTGGGAAAGTAAATATCTCCTACAGATAGTTACGATGATGAATGAGGTCGGCTTTGTTGCTGTGCAGAAAGGAGGGGGGCTGGATAATGATGAGAGAAGTCCTATAGACCTGAGGATGAGGTTTATAGTTGGAAGTACATATTTGAATTTTAAATGGGACATTGAGAAGGGTTTTGCTGTCGGTTAGCTTGCCTGCTGAATAAATAATTTTCCGTTTCGTTGTTTTTTTTTTTTTCTGTGTTCTAGTCTGTCTGCCTATACAGCTGCTGCGGCTCTTCTATTTATATCTGTGGCCAGGTAATAATTTGTATTTTGAATACGGAAAATGACATGAGGCTTATGATTGGCTTGTGGTTTTGTCAAAGGAGCGTCAAATGAAAGGAAAACTATTTTGCTTTTCATGTGGGCTACAAATTGCCCTGATACGAGTATATCGGGACAGTTGTCACATTACGAATTGAGTTGCGTGATGGTTGAGGGGTGGGTATGGCACAAATGGACGATGGTGACTTTGAGGGCATTTAAGGATTTGGAAAAATTACAGATATACCTATCTGGGTCAATGGCGTATGTCGTCTTCCCAGTGAGGGAAATTCAATGAGGGAAAATATGTTGCAGTGAAATTTGTAAGGCTCTAGGGGTAGAATTATCGCATCCGTGATCGTGGAAACAAAGCAAGTAACTTGGTTCCGGTTTTGGCAAAAACACAGCAAATTTATCTGATGGCTTACGTCTTCACTGATGGTTAACCTGTTAAATAAAATACTAGAGGCTGCCTTAACAAAGACTAGGACATGTGGAAAAATACTGAGTAACGATTACGTGGAATCTCTCTGGTTAAGTGAATCACTTGACGCGTTCTGCTGCGTGCCTGTTGTTGAACCTACGTTGCAGTTTTTGAAATATTCATGCAAACTTGCGAACTCCCTTTTTAATAATTACAACTATGACAGGTAGGTATTGAAAAGCCTTAGCTAATCAACATCAGATTCGTTATCTTATTCAGTTTTGGAGTACTCGAGCCGTAATAAGCCTACCATTACCAGCTTGAAGAAGATTGAAAATACACAGCCAACCTCGAAAAGACTTGGCAATCTTTTATAGGACTGACGAACATGCGCTTTTTTTATATAACGTCCTGCAAAAGGTTAGTCCAACGCCGACTTGTTTAGCAGTAACGAGCTCTAAATATCTGAGCCTTTTTCCAAGCTTTAAAAAATCGCAACTGGCCGCAATTTTAAGCCACTCTCGTGTTAAATTGTTTAGCAGTAAATTATAAGCCAGGCTTGTTGAACAACGCTAACAGACGAACCTGTACTTATTCTAAGTTTGTGTATTTCGTTCGACTCACGCGGATTTTAAGCCTTAGTCTAAGGTGTCTCGTATATAATTTTGGAAATCTACGCAGTGAGTCGAGGTTGTTTAACAAAGACAACATTAAGAATGTTTTTGGGAATAAGTTTGTTGAACAGGCTACGGTCCACGCGGATTTTACGCGATATGTTCTGAGGTCACTCATATAATCTTTTAAAAAAGGAAAGGCCGGAGCCAGGCTTGATCAAGGTAATTCCACAGCTGTTTTGTTGATTTGACAGCAATTTGGCTCGAGTTGGGAGTCCGCTTTTAGACTTTTTTAATCGCTTTCTTCTTAGAGTTGATGAAACTTCAAATACTTTCAGTGTTTAAGGTGTTGATGTAGATAACCAAAAGAAATCGATTAACAGATAAATTGTACCCCAAAGTGGACCTGGGAAGGTATGAAAAGGTCTTTGTTTGGATCCGAAGAAAGTTCATAATAATAGTGCATTCGGAGGGAAGTATTAGGTTCACATTATTGTCACGAGTCAGAGCCAAAACATTACTCACCTTTAGGTCTAGTATAATGGGCGCCGTGGTTAAGTGCTGCGAGAGTTCTAAGGTACAGCTTACAGAGAAGATTGGAAAATGAGTCCCTTAAGATATTTACCACAGGGCCGTCCCTCGTAAACTTCTGCCAAAATTTGGAAAACGCACTTGTCCATTCGATAAGGCAGATTCGTTGCATTCATCAAAAATACGATTGACTGTTCAGAAGCAACACGTTGGGGGGCCTGTTGCACCAATTCTCTATTTGTTGTCCACCACGCGCCTGCCTACATCAAAAAGCGTTTGCCAAAGTTAAGGCATTTTGTGGGCTTCCTTCGTGGAGTTTTGTAATTTTTTTCCAGTAGATATGTGCAAGACTAGCTGTTGCCCTCTTTCCGACCTCTGAAGTTACTATTCCTGCTTCTTGTCCTTCTGCATATAGGGCAGGAAATATGCAGCAATTTATAGCTGTCCTGACTCCTGAAAAAGTTTCCTTATGCAACCCGTCCGATTCGGCATAATTTACTGAAAAAATGTTGATCGAAGATTGTCTGAAAATTTGAGCGCAATCGCTTCGGTGGTTTTCGAGATATTGGAAGGTGCCACGCCCCTTTTAGTCGAATTTTTACCTATTTCATTCTTCGGGTAACAGACTGTCTCTTTGCCAAATTGAATCAAAATTGGCGTAGAGGTTGAGTCGTTAAGACAGATTTACTTTCGCATTTATATGTATATTAGTGTTATGTGCAAAAAAGTTTGCTTTCAACACACTGCTATATGCCCAGTCTGACTGTCAAGACTGTCAATTTTATTCGTGATATATTTATCACGTAATGTCATAGCTGAAGTCAAAGCTCCGCCCTATTCTTAAACATCTTCTACATCAAATAGTGAAACCAAGAAATTTAACAGTTGATAGTTGACAAAAACAAAAATAACAGGTGTCGACACCTGTCAGACTTGCTACCTACAACTGTCAATGTAAAAATTATTTGTTCCACTTAAACTTCACCTCTAAAACATGACAAACAATGTGTGTTGACGCCCCAGCTCTAGCGCCATCAATTGCAAATTAATGACGTTTTCAACGTTTTAACTGTCACTACTATGTCTTAAATTTTTTGTATTACTTGTTGCTGTCACTGAAATGTCAAAGCTCAACTTAATTTAGTCGGCACTGCAAATTTTCTTTTACCCTTACACAATGTCAACTATTCAAGCGGTAGTCGACATTTTGTTTGCATATGTAAATACTTCTTGTCACTGTCACATCGATGTTACCACTGTCCACTGTCAGTGGTGACGTTTTTGTTTTTCGTAAACATACGCACATCATTGACATTTATACATTCAAGCAAGTCCCCTAAAGACGTAAATGATCTGTCAACTATCTGATTTGAGTTTAATTCTTTAAACTGTCAAAAAAGTACTTTTCTACTCTTACTTATCCAATTGTAGAACCAAATTGCTGTACTGCCACTGACAACAAAACGCACACAATTCACTCAGCGCCAGTTTAGAAGTAAACTTCCCCAGAATAAGCCTTGTGCATTTAATCATGTCATGTTTTCCGGTTGTCACAGAAGTGAAAAACAGAGCAAGGCGAACAACGGGACAGGCTGAAAAAGAAAACAATATAAAAAAATAAAACACAAAACCAAAATGAAGAAATAAAAAGTTGAGCAACATTCGGTCGCACGTAGCGTCCTCAAAAAAACAAAAAGGAAATCTCCAAATCCCGCTGCTTCTGCCCAAACAACAGGGGATAGTATTCACATTCCGTGAATCCTTCTACTACAAAATAATAAAACAGCAACAAAAAGAAAAATCCAAACCCAAAGCACTACCGAAACGAGAAAACTCTTGGTTCCGTGTGTCATCAGAAAACAAAAAAAGACAGAACACAACAACACGACGCCGACGATGGGAAGGACGACGAGGACAACGGAAGAGAAGACGCAGCAGCGCGACACTCCTGTCACATTGACAATGTGTTTGCCAAATAAAATATAACAGAGGGGGAAGGACTCACAATAAAAAATGGAATAAAATTCCGAAACGACTTTTGGTGTATCACCGTCCCCGTCCCCGGCTCCTTCTCTCTCTGCTCTTGCCCATCTCTCCGACACATTATTCTTTATCGGGCTTTTGGTTTATTTTCCTTTTTGCTGTATGTTGTGTTTTCCATATGAGGGCCATGATGTCTGGGGGATTACATCCATCGCCTGTACGTCCTTCGTCCTCCGCCGAGTGCTCGTTGGTTTGGTCGTGTATCACTGAATTGGGAATATGTCCCGTCATCCGCGTGTGTACGTTGCCCACCTTCTTCGTCTTCTTTAAACGAGATTTGCATAGAATTTTATTTATGACATGCAATGCACAGTGTGCACATGGATTTGAAAAACGACGCAACAACAACGACAACAACACCATCGAAGAAGAGGAAGTTGGCGGCAGGTTGGCCAGAAGGATCAGGAGGAAGAGTGGTGGTAGCACCAGTGTAAAAAACTCCCCAAAAGGGGGGCTGCGTTGGGGCCGAAAGAAAAACACACCGCACATAACAGATTTTTATTTTATTTTTCTGGTGTTGCCAAGAAGGAGGCGAAGGAGGAGGAGAATGAACCAACGGAACGGGTGCTTTGCTACGTGGGAGGAATATAAAACGAATTTACTCCGTGAGTTGGTTTTTCTTTATGATTTTCGGGTCCGTATATCGGCATCGGGCTGTGTTTTGTTTCGCGCCACACACCAAACACACATATGCCAATTTATTGTTTTTATTTTACAAGTTTTTTGTGTTCTTTTATTTGGTGTGCGTGTGTGTGTGTGTGGACAGAAAGGAAGTACACCCATGTCAAGGTTTGCTTTTGTTGTATGAATATGAAACGGAGGACTAAATTGGGTTGGGCTTTGACATACAGACAGGGCCGGGAAGTGAAAGCAAATCGGGGTCTGCTGTTGGGCTGGTTGATTGCCTACACTTTAGGCGGGGGGAGAGCCAAAAATTGTTCCCAACAACAGCACACGGGCGAGGGGAATAGACAGTTTGATTGGATGATAAATGGGTTTCGTGGAGGTGGGTCATGGACATTTTTGTTCGGTATATCATGAATGAATCAGGAATGAGTTTAAAATAATTATACGCCAGTGGGGATTTTCGTAAATCCACTAGGGAGAGAGGGTGGCGCTGGCGGTGTCGCAGAAGTGTCAAAATCAAAAATTAATAGGTCGCAATTGTGAGCGGCATTGTGGGCGGTTTTTTTTTATTGTAGTGTCAGGTTATGATTTTCTGGATGTCAGAAAGAGTTTGCTTTGGAACTGGCATTACCTGCCTACTCAAAGAATTAAATGCTGCCATTGGTACGGCCAGAAATTCGGAATAGTGTCAGATATACGTCAAAAGTGACAATTCTCTCAGGGCTATCCAAATACCTAAAGTTCCACCAAGACTCAATTGTAGGATGAAGTAAAATCGGTCAAAGTGGAAAAAATCGCTATTGTCAAAAAGTCAAAAGTGACAGTCTCTTCCTTCTGACATTAATAATTTTATTCAAAAAGTCGTAAATGACCCTGCACTGCTAAAAGTGTTTGCTTATTAATTTTTGTTTTCCTCTTGACTAAGTAAATCCGACAAAATGTCAGAAGCTGTATGTAGGATTTCAAATGTCAAGGACTTACTTCAAAGGGCCACCCAGTAGAGATTATGCTAATCAATCTGAATCAGAAATGAGCTGAAGTAGGTGTGGACAAAGTGGTATCCAAACAACAGAAGATAGCTTTTGGGATCGTAGAGGATGTCAAAAGTGAAAATGTCAAACGAGCTGTAACTCAAAGGCGGCTTAATTTTGTGGAAATAGCATTAATAGGTTGGAGTTCCAACCTTGGTTGTTAAACCATTTTAGGCTTTTGTCAGATTTGTCAATTGAAAGTTAAAGCTGAGGTCTTAAATCAGATGTATGTAGGTAGACCTTATTAAAACAATGATTGTCGGAAATATGAGGACGTTTTTCGGTCTGCAGATCTGTAGAAGTGCACTTAAATCAGAGAGCTATAGACAGAAAAAAACTGTCAAAAGTGTAAACCCTTTTGAACGAGCATAGAGTTGTTTAATAAAGTTTTTAATCGTTTAAAATGATAATGGGAAAGCTGACCATTTTTGTCGGTGCAGTTGCTTGTGTCAGAAGTGTGAATAGTTTAGAAGAACAGTAGGTAATGAATGATTGTCGGAACATAGAACCAACGACGGGTTAAGGTACATAAAGGGTGTCCCGTAGTTTAGTGATACCAACGGAGGAAAAGATAACAAAGACAGCTGACAGTTCGCCGGCTAGCCGGCTAGGCTTCCACATGTTCTGAGTAGACATTTAGTTTGCTCTTAAGTGTGTCGATGGCAGTCATTTAATAGTGCTTCGACAACGTTTTTCAAACTATTTTTGAGAAGTGCCGAAATTAAAACCCAGATAATAGGTACAAGGTCTCCTCTTTGATTTTTGTTGTCGTTCTTTAAAGCTTCCAGCTTCAAATCTGTTGTTAACATCATCAGAAATTCCTGACTTGAAGAAACTGCATGAAGAACGTCACCAAAGTTTTTAAAACACCTTTGCCCTGTTAAAAACCAAGATAGGTACAATCAAATCTGTAAAGCTCCGGACCAGCCTACCATATTCCTCTAAAATATGTTTTTAAGCTACCGCCAGGAAGACAAACTTTGTACGTATATTGCTTGCGTGACTTCCGATGCCTATAGCTTCCATAGTCATCTTTATTTGCACTTTTTTAAGAGAACCCTTCACTCTTATTAAGTTTGTTGAAGGTATTCGAAATTTTCCTGCTCACGCATAAGCCCTTTCGACTTCTAATGCTTATTGCGGGTAAAAGATGAGGCTTGTACGTAGGTTTAACCCTGGATGCCTTGTATATTATCTCAGAGCTCATCATCGACCTTTAGTCAGAGCCCGAATCACGTAACTTTTGAGACGACCATCGCCCAAATGATAGACCTCCAAAACTAGCAACTAATTGCAAAAATTACGAGTTTGATATCTTCATCTAGTTCATTCTCCACAAATCTATTTAAAACTTGCGGTAATTAACATAAAAATCGGTCTAAAAATAGCTTAGTGTTTTCTGCCCCCAGGATTGCTAGCTCCACATAATCCATCACCATACTTAGATCCCCTACTTTGTCTCATTTATTGGCAGTATAACCAGGCTAAGCTGAGCTCAGTTTTACTTTCTTCGAGATCCCTCTTTGTAAAAAATCTGTCTTTTGGAGCTTGTCATTTACCATACCATACGCAAAAGCTACTGGGACGCCCTAATTTGTGCACTTTTGGTATCACAAAACCTACCGAAATAAAAAACATTCAGCCCGCCTATGTAGCTCTCAGAACAGCGTTACCCTTCTCTCTAGAAAGTTCTTACCGCTATCTTTGCTGTTGTTATTGTAGGGAGCATTCGAGCCCTCGCCGCCTTTAGAATAGGTTCCCTACCATCAGCACGATTAATATAAGTCGTTCCTTTCTTAAAGATTGAATGCTTATGAACCCTTTTCGAGGCTGGTACCTTCTTTTCCGACAGTTCTATATCCCACTTAAGCTGCTCCAACACTCAGGGAAAAAATGCAAACTAAAATGTAATATGTTCTATTTGATTTTACGTTGAATAAACTTTAATAAAGAATATTCCTTTTTACGTTAAAACATATTTGATTTAAATACGCAATGTAATTTTAAATTAACTCAACCTAGATTCAAAGTGAAACGTATTCACTTTTACATTAAGACCGTGTTTTGAAAAATTTCAACTACTCTCAACGTAACTTTAAAGTGTAACATGATAATATTTTTTTCCAATAAGTTTCAAAATGACATCTACGTACATTCAAAGTGCGGCATAGTTAACTTAACGTTGTTTTATATCGATATACACTTCAAAACGCTGGGCTTCTTTATGCCGAAATTGAACGGTACAAATAATGCTTACATGCATTTTCTTCACACAAACAAGAAACGATGTAGTTTCAAACTTGGATGAACGTCAATTTAAAGTGTTGCATATTCATTTTAAAGCGACAAGAATCTAGAATCAAAGTAGAACATGTTTATTATTACATTGATGTTACTCTTTTCAATAACTATCAACGTAGATTCAAAGGGAAACATATTTATTCGTAAGTCCCGCTAAGTGTCGCGACGCAAAAGGTGAACTCATTGTCATTGTTATTCTTGTTTCTCCTTCAATAGTATAAAGATGGAAAAAATCAGCATTGTCGACGAAAATGGGCAGACAGTAAATATTTTTGATTTTACGTCTAATGAAATTCAGTGCCAGTTGTCTGAAGATGACGAAAAATTAAAAAAAATATTAAAGGAATTTGAAATGGAAAGCCTGTTTCCAGTGTTAAAATGTGAGTTTTGTTTAATAAAATGTAATTCCTGGTATGTATTAGAAATAAAATTAAGTGCATTCAATCGTAAACGAAACCTAAAAATGAAGTGTAAAGTTAAGCATGTGTGTTGAAATAATTTTGTTAAGAAGTAAAGGTATTGTGCAATTGAAAGTGAAGAAATTAGGACATTCATACATTAACCTCAAGAAAAAATTACGAGCCGAAAAAAAACACATCCAGTTTTAAGTGTTCGATTAAAAATTAATTCATTTCTAAATATGCACACATGCGATATTTAACAAAAGGGTTGAATAGTGCATGTATTTGTATACATATTTACACAAAATTAGCATACATTGCTTTTTATAAAAATCATTGTTTTTCTTAATTTTCTCAAAATTTTAAGTAATTAAGTAAATTAGCAACAATACACAAACAAAAATTATTTCCATATTAGTTGTCAAAGGTTTGCACTTAGCTTTATTACTTTTTGTTTGTAAAAGCTTTTTACTTATTGAAGAGGAATTTTATTTCAGCTAATGACATAACCTTCCGAAGACTAGTATATTTGACAAATGAGGATATTACTAATGCAATTTCTAGTATCGGCCAGAGAGCAGAGTTTAGGGCTAAACTTTTTAAGTGGAGAAAAACGGAGGTAAGAATAATTATTAAAGAAAATTAAAATTATTACTGTATATTATATCAAATGCATCATAGTATCCAACTGAAGACGATTTAGATTCCGATAACACGAATGTTATTAATTGGCTCAAAAAGAATTTTAAATCAAGTTCACAAGTAGCCGCAGAATCCACAAATTCACCAGCAGCGTCAATATCTTATGAGCAAAAAATCGTAAGTAATGAAAAATTTAACAATAAAATAATTTTACAAATAAGTACAACTTACGAACTTATGTAGGATATTTCATCTTTAATTAACGGTTGCTCTAAAGGCAAACAGTTATTTGATTTCTATGATCAAAAATCATATTTGCAAAATGTTCACAGAGATGAAATAATAAAAATAATTGTAGAAGAAGCTAACTGCAAAAATATAAATATAAAATCGTCGGACTACCCTGCTCTAGTTCATCAAATTATTTCAGTTTTTCCTTCTGAAAGTGAAGTCAAGGTACATAACTGTAAAGATTGTTTGGAAAAACTGTTACTTCTATATTTCTTTTTAGGATTATTATTTTATACCACGTCAGGGTAAAAAGAACCCAACAGGAAAATTGTATTCCAAATACACAAATAGCAGATCGAAGCGTGTAAAATATTTCTCCAAATCAGAAGAAGATTGTTGTAACGAAAATTCTTGTGATGACCCTAATGTTTGTCAACCAAAAATAGATGAATCTATTGCATTAGCTTTAAAAACTGCACTCAGCAGAGACATTGCAAATTGGGATGTTGTTTTGGACAAATGGCAAAAAACGTTCACTCTTCGCCAAAAAGACTTAAATTCATTGCCAAAAGAAGAATTCTTTAAAGCTTGGCCAAAATTATCTGATGCAAGGGTCGCTGATTTGGTACGTAAGACATAATTACATTTTTTGGTTTCTTTAACTTAAAGCATACTCTTTTTCAGATTAACATTGATTTTAAAATCCTATTTCCTGATAAAGGTCATTTGCTTTTTAGTAAATGGGGTTTGTTTAAGCAAAATATTAAAAAATATTACGAATCAGGTATTCATAGCGAAAGCTGCAAGCAATTATTTCTAACTTATAAATCTACGCAAAACCAAGGTTTGAACACAAACACAATAGATAAAATTTTAAAAAATTTAACAAAAAGTAATTTCAGATTGCCAAGATTATATTCTAACAACACTTCTAAACTCAGTTCTTCCCCCTGTGGCTAGATTTAAAGATCGGAGTGGCAGCAAGCAGAAAAAAATAACCATATCAGATGCTCAAGAGAGTTTCGTACTACGCATTATTTGCATTAATGACTACGAGAAAAAGGTAGATGAGCTCGTAAATAAATATTATAGTCTAAGCCTTACAATTCAGCCATTTATTATAGCTGAAGGTATAAGTGATGATAATTTAATAGCGTTTTATGTATACTTTGATAAAATTTTATACAAATATCCATCCTTTATTGAAGCATTAGATGTATGTTTCAAAATATTTCAAACATTTTCACTTCAATATCCTGTGGCTTGTCAAGCTCCTTGGCTTTTTATCCAAAATTTTTTTTACGATATTCAAACTTCATATGATTTTAAATCCTCAAATGTAACATCCCTTATTCATGCTCTAAAAAGAAATTAATAACAATAATAGTACAGCCGACTCCAGCATTGTTTTATCAAAATGTATGTATGTTTTAAATGCCTAAAAAAATATCCTACTCTGGATATTTTAGTAAGACATTTGAAATATGATCATCTTATCAAACAAAATGAGAACCTGCAATGTAAGCAAGACAATTGCAACCAACTTTTCATTAGTTATAAAAGCTTTCGATCCCATTTTAACAATTTACACAAAAATATAAATTTTCCGGACACTATATTGACTAACTGCATTCCTAGTACGAGTTCATCCAACTCGGACTGCTCACACAATTTACACAATAAAAATTTTAAAACTACGGACAATTTGTCGAATACTAATACTACCAATAACAGTTCATGCGAGACTTCTAAAGATATTAATGCTTACGATTATATATACAGCAGCGATGAAATTATAGGCAATTTAAGAAAAAACGCTATTAAATTATCATTAAAACTTTATGCGCAGTCATATATGCCAAGGAAGGAAGTAATAGAAATCCAAGATATGATATCACAAATGATGAGTGCTACTTCAAGTGCAATAAATAAAATGACTGATGGGAATGTAAATGATAAAATCAAACTAGATTTAGAAGGTATACAAGCATTTTGTAGAAGTCCGTTTGAAGAGATTAAAACTGAGCATCGTATGTTAAAAACATTAAAGGAAATGAAACTGTTTGACTATCCAAAAACGTTTTTAATACAAAACACAATATCTTCAAGAGTAATACAGGGTTATCCGATTTTATCTGCAACACCACGCAATATTTATATCTTGTCTTTAAAATTTCAATTTAAATCTTTTTTCGAGCTTCCAAATGTATTGGAAAGTGTTATTCAAAATCAAAAAAAAATTACAGATGATACAACAATTAGCAATTTAGTAAATTCCGATATTTTTAAATTGAGAAAAAAATTCTTCAGTTCTGAAGATATAGTTATACCCTATAATATGTATTTCGATGACTTCCAAATTAATAACGCCATTGGAACGCACGTTTCTTCTATTTGTGCTTGCTACTATTCGTTTCCAACGTTGTCACAATATTTGTTATCTAAGCTAGATTTTATTTTCAGTGGCGCTTTTATTTCTTCAAGCAATTTAAAAATCTGTGGCAATGAAGTGTCATTTCATCACTTGATAAATGAACTGCAGGAGTTAGAAAACGGAATAGAAATAAATGCATCGGGAAAAACTGTTAAAGTACGTTTCGTGTTAGCGCTGATTGTTGGTGATAATTTAGGCCTGAATAGCTTATTCGGTTTTATCCAATCATTTAGTTCGAAACGATTTTGTCGCGTTTGCACAAGATCCCGAGAGCAAATGAAAAGTGACAGTAAACAAATAAACCACTCCTTAAGGAATAAAGATAACTATGAGCATGATTTATCTTTAAATAATTTTAAAGAAACCGGAGTTAAAAATTCTTGTGTTTTTAATGAGTTAAGTAGCTTCCATGTTACAGACAATTTTTACTTTGATATAATGCATGACATTTTAGAAGGTGTCTGCGTTTACGATGTTTGCAATATTTTATTAAGCTTGATAAGCAATAAAGTAATAACATTAGACATTATCAATAGCAGGAAACAGTTGTTTCCATACGGTGAATTAGAAATAGGAAACTCATCCATTTCATTGGATTTAAATAGACTTAAATCAAATAATTTAAAGATGACAGCTAGTGAAACTTGGTGTTTTATTAAGTTTCTGCCACTTATGATTGGAGATTTAATTGATAATGAAAATGAATATTGGATTTTACTGACAAAACTTATAGAAATAGCCGATTTCTTATTTCATCCATACTATACGGAGAGTGAATTGACTTATTTGAAAGATTTAATAGATGAGCACCACACTTTATACACGAAACTATTTGGTGCAAGTCTTAAACCAAAACACCATTTTATGGTACATTATCCTGAAGCAATAAAGAAATGCGGACCTTTAAAATTTTCTTGGGTTATGCGGTTCGAAGCAAAGCACAAGGAAGCTAAATCCTACTTTAATTCGATTACATCAAGGTTGAATCCATCATATTCATTGAGTCTTAAAGCTTCTTTGAAGTTTTCAAATTTATTGTTAAAATACGAAAATGGAATTGAAAGTATTTTAAACGAAAATGAATTTAAATCTACCCTTAATTTTCGTGATGTAGATTTTTTTTCACAAATAAAAAACCCTGAAAATTTTAACTTCGATAATGTGAATGTTGCAGATTCTGTTGAATATAAAGGTACTCTGTATAAAAAAAATTGTTACTTGGCTTATTATAAAAAAACATTAATGGAGTTATTTAAAGCACATCTCTTCGCCTTTCAGAATAATAATTTGTTTGCTTTTTGTTATCCTATTGAAGTAAAATCATACAGTAAGCATTTTCAAGCGTTTGAAATAGGCAATAAAATTAACTATGTAATCATAAAAGACATATCGTTTTTTACGAGCTCACCATTACATTTATACCCGATAAATAATGGAAAAACATATGTAAAAAATAATTTTATTTAGAAAAAATTAACTTATTTCATATATAGGTTAATAATGAATAATTTAAGAATTTTATGTTATTACTATTATATTATTATTATTGCATTGAAAATAAAATTTATGAATTCCAAATTATTGTTGTATTGGTTTTATTAAAAAAAAAAACAAAGATGTATTCAAATTTTAAATTTGACGGTGAATTTATTTTGGAAATACAAAATATTAAATTAAAGTTAAAAGCATTTGATTCTACAACGAACTATTGTTGTATCAAATAATATACACATGACATTTTCAAAGTGTAAGGAGGTTATGTCTACGAAGCATCATAGTAAGATTAAAGTTTAAAAATGCTTATTCAAAATGGGTTCACTTTGAATTCAAAGTTAAAAAAAGTTAAATTAAAGCTTAAACATAGTATTTTCAAAGTTGGATTTGTTTGAATACACAATGCACACTGTTTACTTCAAAACGTATTTGTAGTGCTTTTAAAGTCAAATACATTTGATTGTACTATGAGTCATTGTCAAATTAAAGTTAAAGCATAGTATTTTCAAAGTTGATTGTATTTAAATCTACGTTGCGTTATGGTTGAATCGAAATTTATAAACTTTGTTTTAAAGGTAGATAAATTTGATTTAAGCATGATTCCAAGTAGAATCAAGGTGGATACGTGGTTAGATCAAATTAAAAATATATGATTTTAGAGTAGACAAACCCTTTGAATTAATGTTATGCCACTTTGATTTTAAAATTTTCGTAGTCGATGCCAAATCATTCCGAAAAATATTTAAATCGAAGTGGTTTCCTTTGATTTTACGTTGTTTTTTCTCTGGGTGAAAGCTATTCGGCTGCCTATTTTGTAAAACTCCACGGTCTCCCAGGAGACTTTCTTTTATTCTCCTTTCCTTATGCCTTTCAAAGTCAGTTTGTACCGCAAGCTTAGCAAATATAACCCTTTTGTCGATGGAGGGATCTGATCTTATCAAATATTTCATTTGTAGATTCGTTCATAAACTTGTGACTTGCATTTTATTCGTTTAAGAAGGAAAATTTCGATCTTTGACTGATCTTGTCGCACTTTTTTAGCTTTGGTGAGGCTCCGTTGAATCGACTTTTTCAGTATTTATACTGCTAAACATTATGAATGGCTATCAGATCTTAAGCTTGACAAAAAGGTCCTCGATCTTGTCAAATATTTCATTAAGTATGAGGAGAGGATCCGTTGACCAAATTTCTCTGTCCCAAAAGGTTCCTAAAGCGTTCGTTAACTTTCAAAGATTTCCATTTTAACTGATCTCGTCAGGTATTCGTTTCTGAAGAGAATCCATTAACTTCCCTGTCTGCTTTGTTTAGAAGCATGCAAACGATTTCCGCGGCATAAAAAGCGGAACTTCGATCCTCGACAGATCTTGTGCAATATTTCATCTTGTGAGGTCCCGTTGACTAGATTCTTCTGTTTCAAAAGCCGTTCATTCCCTTAAGAGCCGTAAAGGACTTTCCTTTTGTCAGCTTCAGATATAGAATTTTGATCCTATGAAGGAAGATCGATTGATTGGCGCTTAAAAAAAACCTCTGAGAGGTGACAATTATCTCAAACTGATCTTGCCAAATATTACATCTTATAAAAGGATCAGATGTGACTATGACTACAAAGTGTGAACAATAGAACATTCGTCGATCGCTGACCTGCGTCGGAACACTTTTCGTAAAGTTGTCTAACTATTTGGGCTATTCAACAGGCAGTTGTGTTCGATAGAAAATAAAAAAATAATAATTAAATAGTTGGCGGAAGGACCCTAGGCCTAGCTTTTCACAACCGTTCGTTTAGTCTGAGTTTTTAAATTTTGCATCCCAATGGAAGGGATCAACAACTTTATGCCGAGTCCAATCGGCTAATTGAGAAGCTTTTTCATGACAGTTGGAAATGGGCATATTTAGCATATACACGAACCTAGTGTCATCCAATTCTCGATCCAAGTACTGAAAGTCATACGAAAAACAAAATAAATAAAGTGCATCATACCAAACTTCTTCCAACCTTCTCCCAAACCGTGTACGTGTTTCATTTTGGGATCTAACCTACAATTTAAGAAACATCCTTAAGACAGCTACACTTGAATGTGCTTCACGATCACAGGAGATAAATAAATCAAAGCGGGCTTGTCCCTATACACATTAGCCTTGGCATACCCCCACAAAAAATAATCTAATGGTGTCAAATCGCACGATCTAGGCGGCCAATTGACCGGCCCGAAACGTGAAATTAACTGTTCACCAAACTCGCCTCGCAATTGCGCCATTGTTTCGCGTGCTGTGTGGCATGTGGCACCGTCTTGTTGAAACCACATATCATGCAAGTCAAGAACTTCCATTTCGGGCAAAAAAATTTTCCACGTAGTGCTGTAACAAAGGCCTAACTGCTGGGAACGGCGCCGAATCGACATTTCGCGGTCTTCTGTCACACTAGCTGATACGGCCGCAATATTTTCTTCACTACGCACAGTACGTAAACGTGTTGGTGGTTTAATGTCCAACAAAGTAAATTTGGTGCGAAATTTGGTCACAATCTTCCGAATAGACTGCTCAGAAGGTCGAGAATGCCGATCATAAAATGGAAGCAGCGCGCGATGAACATTTCGAACCGAGCACGAATTTTGATAGTAAAATTCAATAATTTGCAAGCGTTGTTCATTTGTAAGACGATCCATGGTTAAATTGCAAACCAAACTGAAGCTGTTTGACAGTGACACAAGGTACTAAACACACGTCAGCTGTCAAAACCAGTGTTGCCAAAACCAAACCAGCTAAAAAATCACCCTTTAGTCATTGATATTATTTTTACAGTATTCAAGCTTATATCGAGCCAATGTTTAAAAAGTAAGGTACCAAATGACACCTGCCCCCTCACCTTTGTCTGATTCATTGCCAACGAAACAGACTCATCTTTAGCGCCACCCAATGAAGAGTGACTGCTGACTGGTCGCCAAAAAATCCACTCAACCCTTCTAACAAAAACAATTATCCTGGACAAAATATGAAATAAAAATATCGACTGATTTTGTAAACAAGCCAATTAGTGGCAGAGTTCCAAAACCTTTGTCAACACCTCCCGCATCCCCCAGAGTGTTGATTTTAATCAGTAAAAACTAAGAAAGGACCTTCATCAACTATACCGCCTTATCATCCTCATCTAAAACCATACTTACCGTGCAAAGGAACCTCGCCCCTTTGAAGCAACTCGCTTTGGAATTCCCCACGGCGCAGACCTACACAGCCAATGTCAGAGTAGTTATCATGCTTCACCTTGGGTGGGAATAATAATTTCATTTAGCCCGACAACGTCGCGTTATCCCTGATGGCAGCTCTCGCACTTCATTAATCAAATGGCGGGGGGGAGAATCGTCTGCGTCGACCTTGAGTGATTTATATACCATCAGCGTCGGTTCTAAGAATTCCATATCCGCCTTCTGACTGTTTGAAACCGAACCACCGCACCAGCACCACCATCGCCGCCACTATCTATCACTCATCCGGACTTGTAGGTAAAGCAGCACATTGCTACCACAACTAATTAATCAAAAATTTCCGCTTCTGCAATCCCCAGTGAGTTGAAAATCTTCCGAAATGGTTGTCATGCTATTCGACACCGCCACCATTATCCGGCAACCACCACCACCGTTCCCACCACCGACAGCCGCAACCAAACAGCACCGGCACCGGTACACTCTCCGAATGCCGAAAGGATCATTGGGTATACACCGAATAACCAACACACAAACATATATATAAATATATACGAAACTACAAGCAACTACCGCAACTAGCCTCACCTAATACAAGTAATTCACACCGAACAACCATCATCCACCGCAATCGCATTCCCAAAACGACGAAATACCGACACACACAGAACAGCAGACAGGCTCCGACGGAGGACACGAGTTGGTTGGTGCTGCGACGTGGTTTGCCTTCACTACCCCCATCCCCATCCTCGCTGCTGGGTGCTGGGTTGTGTTCCGTTTTCAAATTGGCGCCAATCTGCACACAGCACAGTTTGCGGGGCACGGAATGGCAGCACAGAAACCATTTTTATATTCAACCACTAACAGGAGTAGCGCGGAAGTAGTAGAACTCATTCCCTACCCCAACCCCCCCCATGGGAATAAAAATAAAATCGTGCCACTAGCGAACGCGAAGTCGACACTCGACAATCATAGAATATACTTCTGGTGCACAAGGGGATGGTGGTAGCAATAGCAATAGCAATTCTCTCCCCAGGCCGCCCTCATTTGGCTGCCTACCTGTGTGCGGCCCTAACCCTAGTCAGCCTTTGCACTGTGCGCCCTTACTACGGTCGTGTGATGATTTTACGTTTTCTGTGTTGTTCACTCTGTTAATTACGCACTCATTTAGCGGTGAAATGTCTTGCGTGACTGCTATTATTTGTGTATATTTATTTACAGTGGGGGGAGAGGTTTGTATTCCGTGTTTTTTTTCTACTCTGTGCTGTTTTGTTGTATGCCAAACACACGCACAGATGTTTTTCTATTTACTGGTATTATAATCGAAACACCCCATCCCCTAAGCAAGCACACGAGACAAAAGGAGGAGGGAGAAACCATTCGATCCGCCGCCGCCGTGCCGCACCATGATGCCACACACCACAGTGCATACAACACGAAAAGTCCAAACAAATGAAAATGGAAAATAATGTTAGTGAACCGGAGGGGTGCAGTGGCAGGGGGACGGCATCTTTTTTATTTTTCCATGCCCTCTGCGAAAAAGCCACAGTGCGGTCGTTGCAATGCAAAAGGGGTCCATTGGTATGTGATTGGTGAGTGGCTGTCGTTATAGTTGGATGTAAGTGAGATGTGGTCGATATGTAAAGTATTCTTTGGGTACATAATGGTGAATTTGTGACTATCACTGATTTAAAGAAAGGATTTTGACACTGACAGCAGTTTCCCGCTCCAAATCTTCACAGAAAGTCGGTATCATACCTTCGCGGAACGAAATGAGTCGCTTTACTTTGGAAAAATTTAGAAAACTTATATCCAGAGTGCTGTTTGGGCTACAAACAGAGCGTTTTTTTGAAAGGAAAATATTTTGGGCGAAAAATCAGAAAACGGGGCTCAGAAAACCCACACGTTACTGTCGAGAAGCCAATGCCCCATAAGTTGGACCTTTTTCCTTAGTTTATCGCGTTGATAACTTGAGCGGTTTTTCTCATACCTTACAAGACCAACGCGCCTTTACAACGCAACGATTAAAGCGGTCAATATATTTCGACATCGCTTTGCTTTTCACAAGTTTGACCGACTGATTTCAAACAGAAGTGATTTTTCAAGCAGACCGAAAGCTAAAGTGGGTTAAATGTTTCCACGCAGAACTCCCTAAGATCTGCACCTCCTGTTTCAATAATTATTGTTACAACTTGTGCCAATTCTATTTAATGCGACGGTGTTTTCGCTGAAATGGAAACTTTGGAGAAAAAAATGCTTCCACTGTATAAAATACTTAAGACAGTGCGCTACCGTCACCGCAGATATCCAGACCCAGACAAGGACTAAGTCAAAATGAGAGCTTTGCCCGCAACAGACGGCTTTCATGCTCCGATTGAATAACCTTTTCTGAAGCATAACCCATGTCGCAGCTGTTGGCTTATGTTATACCGGGACATGAATTCCTTTCTAATTTTATATATCCCCTTATCTAGCTGTCGGTGATTTAAATATATTCACTGCTAGCATTTTAAATCCACAACTGCAGACTTGGTTGTCTTGTGCGGCCAGCGATTTTAGTTTCAGGCTTATACCTTGTACCTGTTGTTAATGCATTGGGCTTTGGTCTTACTTCCATTAGTTTCTTGGAATTATTTCGTTTTGCATAGCCAGAAAAAAGCCAAATTGGCCTTATTTTTACCTTTTGAAGTCGAAAAATGCCAAAATCTAAATTTGGCTTAATTTTTTGTCTTCCATCATTTTTGCAAATTTATACCTCCAGGACTGCAACCACTTCCACAGCTTTACAAGCTACAATAATGTAAGTGCCAAACTTTCATCCAACAGTCAGTATCAAAGAGTTTCTTCTAAAAAGCATTAAAAAAAAATCAATTGTAAAAATCTTGGGTAACACCATCGCCATCTGTTGGTCAAGCTTTGCTTTTTGTTTAAAAATTCTTTTTGTTTCCATTATTGTAAACCCATGCGAGGCCTGCTTATCTCTGTCATATTGCCAATAAAAGTAACGCCATATAGAAGCTCTTAAAGTCAAGAAAATGCTAAATAAAGCAACGCCATCTGTTAGTGAAAGTCAAACAACTCGATAATTTGGACAAAAACTCATTAGACATTGATTCGCTATCAGTTACATATCCAGAAATGTTGCAGATATAATAAGACTAAGAGTCCAAGTCAGACGAAGGAGAAACTACTATACCTTCAGAGGGTGTCACCGCAACTCATCCCCAGACAACTTATCCCCAGCCAAGCTTCCCACCTGAGCTTTAGAGAATTTGAGAAAATTTAACTAAAAGCATTCAGATTTAAATTAGTTAAATATTTACCGCCAGTTGTCCGTAGTTCTACCCGACCTCTTTAGAGTTCACATTTCTTGGGGAAAAAAAACATTTCGAAAAATTTCAACATCAGCAACCACTTGTTTTCCCATTGTCCCCCACTGTGTGTGACGAGCACCAACAACGCAACGCTTTTCCGGCGGTTGATGCCTACGTTGGTAGCTTTCTGGTGGCGGCAACAACTACAACGACGACGACGATGATGATGGTGACGATGATGGTTGGTTGTTGGTACTGCATAGATGGTTGGTTGCTTTTCCTGAACCATCAGGGTGCGGCACTGGGGTGGTGACGGCTATGCCATGGCAGAGGCAACAGCAAATTAACAACAACAGGGCGCGCACATAAAGAGAAAATACGTAACCAGAGGCATCACTTAAAATGCTGCTCACGATAGGGCGAAGTTCTTTCACATCCCAGCTAGCGCGCACCAGCACACGATGCCGGGACGGGGGGGGGAGGACGGTCATAAGGTAACAAAAACCGCACAAGAAGAAGAGATGAACTGACGGGTGGACAACAACAACAACAACGACTGACTGTTTGTCGGCAGTCGATTGTGTAAGCACCACCATCCACACAATGAGGTCAAGGGACAGGGGCCGAGGTGCGAGACGGACAGCGAAAATTCTCCCACACACACCCCTACGGGGCAGTTCCGTTGCTCATGCCAGGCAAAGCACCGACCACCACCACCGCCGCACAACATTGTTTTCGCGTGTGCAAAAGGACTATACTGACGCCGCCGGAGGGCCTGGAACAACCCAAGTGAAGTGAAGTGTAGTACGGGTCTGCTGTTGCTACTGCTGTACGGATGGTGGCAGCGGCAAGGGCACTAAAAGGAAAAATTAAAGGAAACTCTTGCAAAATTAATCGACTGTCGTCCGTCCGTGCAATCGGAAGTGGGGGGTTGAGACTGACGTTCCATGTAAGCAATGGGGGTGTGATGGCTGCGCTCCGGAAGACACACTGGGTATTTATGACCCTGCGGGAACGCTCTAATAGCGGGGTGGTGACGTAATGATTTTGCCTTTCTTTGGGCGCCCGCACCCCCGTCGCACATAAAGAAAATTGTTAAAGTCGGAAATAATAATGCCGTCGGAAGTTTTCCGATGGGCCCAGGGAGGGGGTGGCGGATGACAATAGAAACCGTTGACTGACTGACGACTGACTGCCATTGACTTGAGTGAGTTGAGTTGTATATTTAGTATGCGAGTGAACTGGCGCAACGGGGGCGGGCTGCCAAAGGGTAGAAAATACTCAACAGAGGGTGAGTTTAATGTCTGATGGCGTGAACTCGTTTCAAGTCGTCAATTATTCACAACACCACCCCTCGCCCATGGCCCATACAACAGCGCGGCGTTGGTGCTGCCTGTCCACAGAATGGGGGGTGGTTATATTTGGAGTAATTGGTGATTTAACGGTAATACGCCGTGTGGAGCTAATAAAATTGTTTTTAGTGCGGCCACGCGAGGTTTGAGGGTTGATTTGTGTAATTTTTTGCTGCCCTCCTCCTTCGCCTGCATGTGGATATTCCGGTCATGCTTCTGGCGTTGGACACACGGAATTTTATTGTGTAAATAAATTAGTGCCTTGCGCCTAAGGTATGTGTGTTTGTTTTTTAATGCGTGTGTGGCATGTTTGTCGATCGGTTATAAAAGCCCTAGATGCACAGCCAGATAGATAGCTGGCTAATGTTGTTGATTAGGAAACAAAACGTTCGACCAATGGCTCGAACAAAAGTCTATTTAATTGATCTGTGTCTGTCTGTGTGTGTGTTGTTGGTGGCTCTATCTGATGTGATGTTTGTGTTTGGGGTGTTTTTTTTTTCTGCTCTTTTGTTTATGGGGTTGGCCGCCAGTGTCACAAAGTGGTGGACGTCGTCATAAAGAATAAGGGACGTTAAGGTAATTACGTATAGGTAGTAGGGGTTGGCTTGTTATTTGTAACCATCAACCGTTGTTCGATATTTGACAAGTTAATGGCAAGGAAATAAAATGAAGGGGCCTTTTGGCGAGGCGAGCGGGGATGATGGTCTTTCGGTGAAAGAAAATGGAACCAGACTTGGAAAAAATGGTTACCCATACATAGTGATTCATTTATATCGATCTATCTGTCTATTTAAGGGGCTCTGGCACTGCGGCTGCTTAAAGGAGCCTATTGTGGCTTCCGTGGTAAATTCCTAAAGCCATTTTTTTACTCCACAGGCAATTAGGAAGATAGGAACAAGAATCTTCTCTGGGTGTATGTCAGCAAGTGTTGCTGGATGGATAATTTAATCGCCAAGGATGTTCCTTCAGATACGACATAGGGCCGGACAATCTGTTAGTATGTAAAGAGAGGATTCGTCCAAGTAGGGTCCGATGAGGCGCCAATGCGGTGGAGATGTTTTTTTTTCACAAGGCACTGGCCGCTGATTATTCGTATTAGGATTGTGAGGTTATTTTTGTCCAGGTTAATCAGGAAAGACGATTTTCTGGAGGAGAATTTAGGGAAAAATTGTCTGGTGCAGTTCTTCCCAGCTGTGCCTGATCTCGTTAGACTTAATGTTACCTTAAATCCTCCATGGGCTGGAATTTAGTGGAGGATGAACTAGAGAGTTCATAGATAATTGTGAATGTTACATTACTGGTATAAGATACTAAACAATTTCTCTTTTTTTTTAATACAAAATTATTATTATTTTAGCTGAATCCCCCGGTCGTGGAGAATGGTATTTTCAACCTTTTTTTCTAGCACCTGCAAATGAAAAATAAATTAAAACAAAGAACTCATGAGCACTCTATGCTCTTGAATCAAAAAAAGAAAGATAGAAATTGGGGGCTATGGATGAGGTTATTATAAAGTAAAGTATTATTAAAGGAGAACACATATCTTCGTGTAAACTGAATTCTATTACCTAAAGCAGGAATACGCACATCTTCTAGCTCAATAAATGTAATCATATGAATCAGGAGAAAACCCAAATTCCAACTTTACCCTTTCAGACCCAAATACAAAAAAAAATTTCGACTAGGGTAAAACTTTGCTATTTTTTTTTGTTTTTTTTAATATTTTAACGGAAAAAAATAAAAAAACTCTTGTATGTACAGTTCTCCTAGGAAGGAAATCACACATTTGTTTAAATTGTTTCAAAAGATTTTAAATGAAAAAAAAAAAAAATTTTTTTTTAAACACATCTCACAAACGAGTACTGTGGGTCTGAAAGGGTTAAGGTTTTTTTCCACTGCGCCACCTCTCGCGAACTTCTGACAAACATCCGAGAGTAAAACTGTCATGAAAGAGTTCTCAATTAGCCGTTTGGACTCGACATAAAACTGTAGATCCCTTCCATTCGTCACAAAAAAAAAAAATTAACACAAAACGAATGGTTGTGAGAAGCTAGGCCCCGGGTCCCTACGGACCTGTTGCGCCAACTTTTTATTTTTTTATCTTCATATGAAATGAATCTAAATACCCGTAGCAGGAGAGCGCACATCTTCTAGTTAAGTAAATTGCAGTCATAACATATGAAGCAGGAGAGCTCATCATCTTCTTATGAAATAAGTCCTAGCGCCGAAGCAGGAGAGCGCACATCTGCGTGGGAAAAACAATATACATAAAAAAAAACAATGGAACGAAATGCTGGCGAACAAAATCAGAAATAAAGAACTTATTGCAATTTGGTTCTAATCTACCTACACTGAAAATAAAACCCTGGTATATTATATTTGATAAAAATGAGGGTTGATTCAACAATTTTTTTGTCAATATACGTCCAACAAAATGTTTCAATCACACTGACAAAATTTTAACGAGTTTCATTTTGCTGTAAAACTTTTGTTGTGATAACAAAAAAAATTGTTATGGTAACAAAATTTGTTTATTTGTGCGTATGAACATTTTTCTGTTAAATTTAATAAAAATTCTGTTGATTTTGCGAAGAAATTTATCAATTTGAGCTTTATCTTTTTTAAATTAACAAAAAAAAAGTTGTTCATACCATCGAAATTGTTTATCATTCTGTTAAAGTGTTAAATCAACAGCAAATATTGTTGATATTACAGAAATAATCTGTCAGTACTACAGTTGTCTTTTGTTTAATTTATAAGAATATTGCTGTACCTATAGGTACCAAAATTTATAAAAATTGGTTTTGCGACCGTAAAAAGGAAACAATGTGACTTTCACATTTTTAATAAAGGATTTTCAATGGGAGGTGTTATTGTGAATGACCCGCTATTTCGGTGGCTGTCACTTTTGAAGCTTTTATTCTTTGACATTTGACAAGTAGAAACTACGCCATTACTAAAAATGGAACGATACACGCTTCAACAACGCATTCAAATTATTAAAATTCACTACAAAAAATGGTGATCCGGAATTCCATGGAAAAATCATCTCCACCTCAGTGGCTACGTCAACGTCTACGTCGCATCTGGGGCTTGAACACCTTGCAACTTCCTTCTCTGGGGCCACGTGAAATATAAGGTCTACGCCAACAGCCCAGCGTCGATTCAAGACCTCAAAGATAAAATTCGTGAGGCTATCGAGGACATAGGGCAGCCACTTTTTGATTTGGTTATGGAAAATTTCATGAAAAGGATATGGTCCTGTATGCGTACTCGTGGTGGCCATTTGGCTGATGTTGTTTTTCATTATTAACGGCATACCTTCCTCTTTATTACGAAATAAACATCCTATCGTTTATCTCAAAAAATTACATTTTTCTTTGAATACCAAAATAACACCTCTTATTGGAAAACCCTTTATTAAGATTATATCAAGGCTACCTTGAAATTTCGGTGCAAATGACAACTGACATCAAAACTTTGTTTTGAAATAACAAAGTGATGCCAAATTTGTACAATTATTTTGTGACTATTACAAAAGTGACTATCACCTATGACACAACCTTACACAAAATTTTGTTCATAAACTAAGCTCCTACCCAATTCCGCCGCAATTCTTTTTGAAAATAAAATTATCTTTTAGATTTCCTATCTGTGAACAGTGAAGTGTGAATATGTATGAAGAAGTGTCATGTTTTCACTATAATACTCTTATGACTGTAACTCCCTTTTGCCGCCGACTCTCTTTCGTGGAGTCGTTTGTGCGGGCATGATGAATGAAATAAAAGTGTAACCCTGAATCATAGTTTGTATACAACTGCGTAGTTGAAATTTAATGCAGTAAAATTTTACTTTTTAATATTTAAAAAAAGTGAAAATGCTAAAATAAACCTAAGAAAATCTCTTTTTTTTTGACACTTCATTTGTTAAGATTGGTTGAGCGTGTGAACCGCAAGAGGTAAATATAAACAAAAACTACAGAAATAATATAGAGTCGATTTTAAAAGTAACCCACCTTAAAATTAAATGCACAATCCGAAATTACCGTTTGGATTGATTGCCGATGCACATGCAATCATGAAGAACATAACCATTCACAATGTGCACTTCATTAAACTGAACTCACCTCTATGAAATCACTTTTCGCTGGTAATTTTCAAAATCGTTTCAAAACAATGTCAAATCAAATTGAATTACAATAACTGTCGAAAGCTGATACAAATTTGAGAAAACTTGATCAAGTGCTGATAAATTGCAACGCACGTCTGCACAGCACAATAGTATGCGATGGAAAGACTGTGCAAATTAATCCGCTGTCAAAAGTTGATGCACACAACGCCTTATACTGGCAATACCGGAACTCGCATTTGAAATCATGTTCGTTTTTAATGTGTGACAGAAAATGATACGCCAAACCAATAAGTTTATCAATTAGATTTATTAAAAAAAGGTACTATTGAAATTGCATTAAATTATTTTTACTTTAGAAAATATAGAAATATGCATAATAAAATAAAAAAAATAAAAAAAATCTACTACTTTTAAGACATAATGATACAGAATGCCTTTATCAACTTGAAAATACAAAGATCCGTATCATCTACGATGTAGGCAACAGATTCCCCAATATTTACTTTCGACAATTGTATAAAAAAAAGAGAAAAAAACTAAAAAAATACTTGCGCTTTTGATTGTCTTACACTAGGTAGGTTGCTAAAAAGTCTTGAAGCAGTTGACGTGTAAAAAATTAAAAAATCTAAATTCTGATGCGGGACTATAGCAAGATGTTGATTGTTGAATTTAAGGTTATAGCTGGAAGACCGCCGATTCCCACCTTGTTATAGCGAAAAAGTCTTGAATACCTTAAAATAAATATAAATGCTTCAGTGGTAGAACTTTGGTGCTGCCGAGAAGTATTAAACTTTCGTGTTGTGATGTTACAAATATCGGATTCACCGTCACTACGCAGATGTTGAGACTGACAGCTGTTTTTTGCTCGAAATCTTGACTGAAAGTTGGTATCATACCTCCGCGGAACGAAATGAGTCGCGTTACGGTTGAACAAGGTTGGGAAATATTGATAAAATTATTTCCAAAATGAGTGCTGTGTAGCCCAAACAGAGCGGTTTTTGAAAAGAAAAGATTTTGGGCGAAAAATCAGAAAACGAGGCGCATTTTCATCTCGGCGACTACGTTAAAAAACAAAATTGCCGCATCTGCGGCTCGGAAAACCCGCACGTTATTGTCGAAAAGCCAATGCATCCACAGAGAAAGAGACAGTTTGGTACGGATTGTGGAGAGGTGGAATAATTGGATCATTTTTCTTCGAAAATGAGGCTGGGAACAACGTTTCGGTCAACAGAGGCATTAACCGATTTTTTTTTTTACTGAAATTAAAGACATGGATTGGGACGACCTCTGGTTCATGCACGATTGCGCGAAATGCCACTCAGCCCATGTCACAATCGATCTTTTGTGGACCAAATCGTGTTATCAGCCGTCTTGGCGATGTCAATTGTCCGCCTCGGAGCTGCGATTTGACCCCTTTGGACTTATTTTTGTGGGGAACCGTGAAGGACCGATGTTATGCCGACCGTCCGGAAACGATTCAAGCACTTAAGGCCAATGTCATCCAAGCTACAGCCCGAAACCAACCATCAACAAGGTCTTGAAAAATTTTAGTGACAGAATGTGCTACTGCGAAGGCAGCCAAAGCAGCCACTTGAACGACGTTGTGTTCCATCATTTATGGGAATGTTTGCTCTTACTAAAGAAGCTGTAAAACATGGAGAAAAATTAAATTTTGTTCATATTACTGCATTTTTAAAAAGAAACTTGTATTTGGGCCACCCTGTATATTGCCTACGTGATTTAGTTTCCCCGTAAACTCCTATGGTTCCCCGCCGTTTGTAGAAGCTGTTCCTCAGAATTACCTTCAAATCTCAACCATTTACAGAAAGGCATCACCTACATCTCTTCCGCTTTACCCGCTGAACAAGTGGAAATGACTTGTTCACCATGACAACACATATAGTTGGTTACAAAATCGCTTTTTGCTTTGAAATACCACTCGTACACGCAGACACGTATGACGTATGTACACCAAATCGTAAATCATTGTTCCTGCCCCCAAAAATAAAGGAAAACATAAACCCAACAGTGAAAGCTATTATTTTACACAAATAACAAAGTGTGGTCTCAAAAAGAAGAAAAACCGTCGCTTCCCCACCCTCTGTGGCAGACGGGAAAAAAATCCTGACAACCGAAAATATTCATAAGCAGACAAAGTGAAAAAAATATATGTAGGTATATGAAATTGCTTCCATTTTCTTTCTCATTTTTGAAATGTATTTTTTTTTGTTAAATAAATTTCATATAGCAAAACCCAGTGAAACAAAAAAAAAATTATTTGCCTTTGTTTTTTTTTTTTTACTGCTCATGGGAGGTGTTGAATAGCAGTATCATCCAACCCAACCCTCAATAGGAGTGGGCGTCGTCTGTGCTAGATATTGAGAGCATAAAACAAAATTCATTCCATCAAACTTGGAATTCGTGATCCTTTATGACAAAGGAACTCCGAAGCCCTTCTTTCTGCAAACAGAAAATAAAACAAAAGTGAAGGAAGGAAAGAAAAACAAAAGGGTAAGCAGCGGGTACCCTAACTTGGGCGGGTGAAAATTGTTGTCATTTCGATGGCGCCTTTGCAAACAAGACAGGTGAACAAAGCGTGTAAATTAATGATTTTAAGAATTGCCACCGGCGCGCGGCGGCGGGGGTTGAGCAAAGTGACAAAGAAGGTCTAGGGATGGATGGACTTTTTTTTTTTGCTGCTGACGAAATAAAGACACGGGTTTTCCGGTTTATGTTGTTCTTATATTCTTCTTCTTATCTCAATTACATTTTTTTCTTCGTTTGGGGGGATGTAGGAATGATTAGGGGATGAGATTTTTCTTGACTGACAAAGAGCTTTTTATGCTTTTAATTTAATGAAATTATTTATGCAGTGACTTTTCTTGAATCGATTTTAATTGCCTTCCTTATTTTTCTTTGCAGGTAAGTTGCGCGAATTCTTTGCGAGAGCCTTTCATTCGTAAGTATTTGGTATTTGGCAAATTGCTTGGCTCACCAAGTGGCCTGATGAGTGTGGACTTTGCGCCAATCTGCAAGAGGTTGAACTTGTACTAAAGGGTTTTCCAATAAGAGGTGTTATTTTGGTATTCAAAGAAAAATTACATTTTTTGAGATAAATGATCGTATGTTTATTTCATAATAAAGAGGAAGGTATGCCGTTAATAATGAAAAACAACATCAGCCAAATGGCCACCACGAGCACGCATACAGGACAATATCCTTTTCATGCAATTTTCCATAACCAAATCGCAAAGTGGCTGCCCTATGGCCTCAATAGCCTCACGAATTTTAACTTTGAGGTCTTGAATCGACGCTGGGCTTTTGGCGTAGACCTTATCTTTCACGTGGCCCCAAAGGAAGAAGTCGCAAGGTGTTAAATCCCAAGATCTCGGTGGCCAATTGTGATCACCTCTTCGAGAGATAACACGGTCCGGGAACTTTTCCCGTAAAAGATCAATGGTTTCGTTGCTTGTGTGGCACGTAGCGCCGTCTTGTTGAAAGTCCAGATCATTACCCAAGTCTTTATGCAAAATACGGTGTAATGACGTTTGTGGAATGCACAATTCCAAAGAACGACGAGAAATGGACAAATCTGGGTTTTCTTCAAAAAAAAAAAAAGGTGCTTCACGACGACCAAAAAATGCTTTAGTTTAGCGAACTGTGACTGCAAGATTTTCACCATTTTTGTAGTGAATTTTAATAATTTCAATGCGTTTTTGAGAGTGTATCATTCCATTTTCAGTAATGGCGTGGTTTCTACTTGTCAAATGTCAAAGAATAAAAGCTTCAAAAGTGACAGCTACCGAAATAGCGGGTCATTCACAATAACACCTCTCATTGGAAAACCCTTTATTATTGCATTTCAAATTACTGCTGAGTTTGACAGGTGTCAAATGTCAGCGCTACCAACTTGAAACCACAAAATTAATGTCACTGTACTATAGGACTATAGCGGCTTTCTCAAGCCCATGTCATACCATCCCGGTCAAGCTGCTGCTTCTCAATTGTTCTTGAAAAACCAAATCATTCACATTGCTATTGACATCAAATGTCAAGGCCTGTGAATAAATATATAAAAAAAATTCCCATTTTGTATTACGACACTCTGTTCAGTTTCATCTACCAGTTACTCTGATTTCCCATGGATCCCACTGAAACTCCCGCATCCAATAAAATTTTCAATCATAGTCTCGTCGTTTAAAAAAAAACCGGTCCACTTTTTGCCGCACCTTCTGTACACATTCCGAGCACTACTAGTTCGATTTTCCCGCTGCAGGACAACCAATCGCAACCTTCTCCTCCTTGTCACACCTCACGTTGCGTCACGTCGGTTACATTACATCACTCGGTCATTCCCTAAATAAAACCGAAAACCCTTAATCAACGCGCAACGGTGGTTCAGAGTTACAAAGCGACCACCATTCGGTTCGGCATTACATCAAGAGAACACCGATAGACCACAGAACCCGTTTTACTTCTAATTAGCACATTCCGCCTAATAAATCCTGCACACTATTCCCAAATTTATCGTGCACGCGTCCCCGAACCCAAGCATCGATCTCAGCCAAGCACACACGCTAAAGAATCTCCATAAGTGTACACACTAACAAAGACGACCGCCCGAGAAGGAAGACGCACCAAATAATTACTCATGGCCCTGATAATATCGAGCAATTTCCACCACCATCCTGAGGGGAAAAAGAAACACATCCTCAGCCTCACCTGGCAATGACCAAATCGTCCAGGGAAAAGGGACTCTTATTGAATTAATTCCCAATCGTCCTAAGCATGCAATATCATATGTTTTCATTTTGAATACAAGAGGTTGAAATCGCTTCATCTTCCTGTGGCCCTTCCTTATCCTGCTATCCCCTCTCGCGTTTGGGTTTTTATGCCTCTGCTGGCCTAAGCATTTTGTTCCGCACTCAGCCTTCAGAGTGCCTGCTCACTCTGTGCCTGTGCGTTTGTGTGTGTCAGTATAAATTGGAGTATAATCTCCCGTCCTTCGGCTGGGTATACCTGTAAAGCAAGGATACCTCATAAAAGAGGACGGAGAGGAATATATCCCTAAACTCATCCACTTTTGCCATATCAATTTACTTCAGCTACAATCTGCCTGAGTTTCCCTATTCCATTGGTTTTTTTTTTCTTTGCCTTCTTTAATCCTCAGTCCTCACAAACATACCTAACTTGTTCTCGTACGCTGCGATCCTTTGTGTCCTTTTGTTGTTCAACTGGGAGGAGGAGAGAGAAAAAAAAATCCAAATCCCAAACGACGTCAATTGAGAAACGACGAGGTGGAGGACAGTGGCAAAAAGGACTTGAACCATGTTCTGCTGCTGCTTGTTTTATCCATCATCATGCACACACACACACACTCACTCACATACACCCAAACACAAAGGGATCTCCCTCTTCAACATACACGAGAAATGGAAAGGGAAAAATGCCGAGAAAAATTCTGCCACGACTGTGTACACTTCACCCGCATGTGTGCGAGGACACAATTTGCACGTTTAATCCCATCCAGATACAAAGGGATCTAACTACGTATCGAGAGCCGGCTGGACATGAATCGCACCCTCTTGTTCAGAAATTAACTTTAAGAAAAACCAAACAGTAGCAATCACTTAAGCACATCATTTTTCGGAGGTCCTTTCCCAATTATACACCATCCATGCGTGAGTGTGCCAGAGTGTGCGAGCACACAAGTAGGTATATCCCCTTGTGCCCTTGTGGTATTTATTGAAACAGCCCACGTATGTTCGCTCCGGATTGTGTGTATCCTTTTTGGCCTTTTGTCGGCTCATACCATGTGCACCTCAACCGAAAAATCATCTGCACACCATAATCCGATAATAAAATCCTTATAAGATCCACAAAACTCCGCACAGCAGAGTCCTCCCCCGTCGTCGCCGCCGCACCCCCTATATCAATTCACCTTGTGCAAGGATCCCACTGCTCTGTCGCTTGAGTTCCCATGGGAACAACCAAATAAACCCTTGAAACAACCAACAACATCTCGTCCGCCCTCCATCTCCGGCACACTCTATGCCAACATCATCGTCGTTCTTTCACATCTCGACTATCATCGTCATCATCATCATCGGAAAGAGGGATGTGGGGGAGGAGTGGCACAACCAACACAAAAGAAAAAAAAAAGAAAATCTCTTATAGAAACAAAAAGAAGGACGAAAATACCTCTCTATCCACAGAAAAGAGTGTGTACAAGGATCAAAAGGTGCCATGATGGTTAAGGATGTTAAATTTTATATATATCTCCATGCACAGGGTATATCTGCTACCATGAAGAGCTAGTCGTCGTTGTGGTGGCATTAAACATCGTCTGAGAGTTCGAACTACCCCGCACCCAGCCCGCATTCAAAAAGAGGATAATCGAAGAGGAGCGTTTGCCAGTGTGGCAGAATTGAGTACCAAATAAACCAAACACTATGCTGTGCAAATATTAAGGAACATGCCCAAGGATATCGGGGCTGAGGGGGCAAAAAGGACTGAGTGTGGTAAATGGCAGGCTACGATGACAACATTTTCTATAGAATATCCTTATACACGAGTTTCTCTACTCTTAATATATGGCCCTCTCCACACACACGCTGGCTGCGCATTGGGATTCATACCCAGAGCTATACGAAGGTATGTCGTTGTTGTCAAACCCCTAGCCCCCTCCTCCGCCCCAAATTGAACCCGATAGACACAAAAAATAAGGTAATCAGAAGTTTATGGAGTTTAATGTTTCAAGGATGAAAGAGCGCCGCACCACGACTACAACGGAACCCATATAATTGTGTGTTGTGTGCACTTGGCAGTATATTGTTAGGTGGGGGTTTAGAGAAATCAAACAGGAGTGGTTTGAGGTGATTTTTCTGGGCCCTGCATCGCCGAAGGTGTTGCACGTTTTATTGATTCAAATCGGAACCAAATCCAGCCAAGGGTTTGGCCAAGCCCTGGGGTTGTCAACTTTTGACCTCATACAAAAACCATTTTGTCTAAAAATTTAGCAAGAAGTTTGAGTATTATAAAATCAGACTTTGAGACTCTGATTCATTGAGGAGCTCGGTGGATTACTAGCTCGATGAATAACCCGTTCAACGAAGATTCCTGATTGGACGAATTTAGCTGATACAACTACCTTTTAATTGTTAAACTCAACTTAGTACACTAACGAGTTATGTTGCTCAAAAATCAAGCTGTGAAAAACACTTTCTCAATCTAAAATAAAATAACAATTCATACGGCACATTTTTAAATCCAAAGACCTTCATTTTTAGTGTCCAGGCTAAATTTTTCGACCTCACAATGGGGAAATTTTCCATACGGAATTGCATATTGTGACAAACAAAATATATAAGATGAAGGTTAAGAATGATTATTAGTAAGGCCCCTAGTCTTTGATAGATTTAGCCGGTACAACCACCTTTCAGTAATTTTAATCCGCTTGGGCTGTACGCTGACAAAATCAATTCGATGTATTACAGGGATCCATGATTATCAAAACTGATCAACAAAACAAAAGAGGAACTGGTTTTCTGTGAGAAGTTCATCTCTTACAGACCCGCCTATTTATTGCTTTAAGAACGTTTTAGAAAGGTCCCCAATGAATGCATTTATAAAATGGCTACATAAAAAGGACATACCATCCAAAAGGGGCAACAATTCGCGACGGAACTGTGGGTCAAACTGCAGCAGGACAGTATTTCCTGTCCATAGACCTTTGATTATTTTATTTTAGCAGACGCAACAACCTTTTATTGGTTATAGGCAGTTTAATCCACAAAGGGTGCTATTGGGGAAACACCAATACCGACCGAAACTTTATAGGAATCAATCGGTGGGACCCTGTTTAACTGAAATATAATGTCCAATGGTAGGGGGCCAGATTTATCACAGCCACTTAGTGAACACAAGAACCTTTTATTTTGTTTTCTTCATAAATGCTTCTGTTTTAAATAAATTTTCGCTGATCTTTTTTTCAAACCAAATTCAGGGAAATCAAAGTGTAGTTCACTGGCTTTTGAGGTGGTAACTTGGGGTGCTTAAAATATTTACCAGGTTTAGCATGTACATAAACCCAGCACTTCGCTAATTAGGTATTGGGTTGTGCGACGCCTACTAACAGAGATCCGCCTGGTACCTGCAGTATTTTCACTGCGTAAATCACACAAAAGGGTCTAAAAAAATTTACCAATTTTAGTCTCCTGTCGTAAATGCTTTCAAAAAGGGTAATCCAAGACTGACTCAATCAACCTGAAACACCAGCAATTTTCTAGTATCACAAATACATGCTACAATGACATTCGCCGACTACTTTGTGTTATTTTCAGAATCCCTCTGCCGTCCCTGGTACAAAGGCCACCTTCATCATCCTCCCCATATTCGAGCAAGTGTGCAGCGCACAACTTTCACCGCACCTTCAAACGGACACAACACACTCGCATCAACTCTTTATCTTTATGCCAACCACCTGAACCAACCCCGTCCAAAGTCCCACAACCGCTTCAATGTATCTTTTCGCATTCATGTAGAATCAACAACAAACTCTATAGATACATAAACATGTTCGTATCCTTAGAGACTGGCAGGGGGGTTTTAGATATATAAACCAACAGACAGACATCGTATAAATTGACGAACCAACGAACACCGGCTGTGTATTCCGGATTCCTTATCTTTATCCCTATCCTCATATCCCTCACGTTGAAAATCTGTGTTGCGAGTATATTTTCCGTTCGATAGATGTGATGGGACGAGGATTCTGAGGGTGACATCCAGCTTACAGTATAGACACTCGTTCAGCTCGTCACATGTAATGCAAATGGAGGGGGGCTCCGGAATTGAACAAAAGAAGTTAAAGGAAGGCCACACATCCATTCTGATATCGAACCACTTAATCGTTCCAATAATTTAGATGTCAGAGTTGGTGGAACAGAACTTTGAAATATCTACAACCGCACCAGAGATGAGTAACTGCACCTCACTGAGCATGAGCCATGCGCCGTGCCTCTCTTCAGCCAGAGAGCCAAGTTTCTCTTTCTTGCACACCCGCCCGGGCGATTTCTTCCGCCATCCACCAACCGAAAAGGAAGTCATTTTGGTGAAGAGTTGTTTCCTTGCCATGCGGCATGGCGTGTTAGCCACTTAGTGTTGTACAGGAATATTTTATTTAACGCAACTTCCTCTTAATTTTAATTTACCCGCCTTGTTAGTCCTTGTATCTCTGGGAACACTCAGAGACGACAACAACAGTAACCCTACAGAAAAAAAGAAGAAGAAGGAAAACATTTAGATAACTTTTGGGGCCGTTGGCGACGGCGGCGGTGCTGGGAAGTGAGAGTGAATCTGAAGCTGAATCTCCTTGCCTGTGCTTTTATCGCTATAGCCAAATTGAGGTCATGTTGACAATGTTTAGGTTTTAAGTTCGAGATACAATTAAAATGTTTTCGTGGTCCTGTTATAGATATAGCGATGAGAGGGGGAAGAAACAATTTCAGAGTTCCTTGTGTATGGTGGTGGTGGTGGTGGCAGTGGTTGGAAGTGGCAGAGAGAAATGTAATTTTCATAAAATCGTCTTGGGGAAAGATAATTTATTTCGTCATGTTGTCGTCGAGTTGAATAGTTGTAACTGATGGCTGAGCGTAGACGAAGTAATGAATTGATGAGGTTGCGGGGGCGGTCAGCAGCCAGACACATTAGGGATCATTGCTTTGATTTTGAACGTGGGGTGGGTTGGCTGTTTTTTTGTTGAAATCTCATTTGGTTTGGGATGCTTACAGTGATTGGCTGTAGTTGTTGTTGAAGGAAAGTGTTGTTGAAATCGAACTTTTAGAGTGCATGGAGATGAATGCGAGAATGTCGAAATTTGACGGTGCAAAGAGGAGACTAAACTGCTTCTCCCTTCGCATTATCTTTAGACCTGACAACTCTAGGGAATGCACTTGAAGTGTGTGCAAAGAGGTGACTTATCTGCTTTTCCCTTCCCGACAACTCGGGCAATGTAGGTAACAATTAAAAATCTAACAAGACTCAAGTTTCTTCAATGATTGACTGTGAGGTCCAAACATCCTGTGCGATTAAAAAATTGTTGGTGGCCAAAAATACATAAGGAAAGTATGGCCCTCCTAATCGTGAAACTTCTGCAGACGATTATCGTCAAGTCCATCTGATCAGCCGCTTTAATGGGCACCCCATGGGTTTCCACAAGGTAGTCATCTAAGTTCGCTTCTCTTTCTTCTAACTATGAACTACCTTAAAAGATCAATTAAACAGTTGGTCCTCGCTTTGACGCTGACGAAACCAGACTTTATTTCAAATCTGTTTTATTTAGCACACCAGGGTTGGGGTCAAAATTTTTGAAAGGGAATGGAAATGTTTTTCCAAACTTTTTTTAAAACTTTTAGAGAACATTTTCCTTTATATGAAATTTTGTTCAAAAATCTTTTCTTTGAATTTTTAACTTCTATCTTCTTCATTTCAAATTTTTCTTAATTAAATTAAATTCTATGAAGGGATATTTCTCTTCATAGAATTATCCCACCTTTACGTGCCCAGATTTCTCTACACCGATTTTGTTTGCTTCTCCAAGTTCATATGAGATGGTTAGATCAGGGTAGACATCTCTCCTCTATACCCGTGTGTGGATTGTCCCTGACGGTTTAAAGTCGGTGGTGGAAGATCGAGAGTTATGAAGGGTCAACTTGAACGCTTTTGAAAGTGATAATGATGAATCCCACTTGTCTGCTACTTTACAGATTTTGGAAACATAGAAATGAGATATCTTTTCTTTTCATTCAAAACTAAGAAGATCGACTATCTAGTAATGATGATTGTTGTAAACAATAGGCCCTTTGATACGTCACAAAAGGGAGAACAAAAATAGGATTACATAGAATTTAACCAGCCTAAGCCGATGTGCGATAAGATTGAAATCATAATGAGCATTTTCGGATTAGGGACCCATTTCATGCGTTTGAATGATCAAGCTTCAGCCCATAAAAATCACTTAAAGTTGATCCTAACGTTCCTAATGGCGGATGCCATGTGGTAATAGGGTTCACAACTTCCACCGTATTGCCTGCTTAAGTAAGACAAGATTGTTTAGAAAATAGGGGCACACTGATGGGATGGGTTCTGAAAAATTCTGACACGTTTCGTGCTAATAGCTCTATGATTCCCAACTTTATGCTTCTAGGAAACATTTTGACAGTTGTAAGTGTGACTTCAGCATGCTAAAGAAGATCTAAAGGAAAAAGCGGTACCAACTTTTGATTTTGAGGTGTATAACACCTTTTCCCACTAAAAAAGATGTTACAAACTGAGTTCTAAAGTTTCTCGTAGACGGATCGATAAACAGAGTTGACGTTACTTAGTCAATTTCATTTCTAACAGATCATCCCAGAACAGGCAGATCTAACAGAAAGCTTCTTTTGCCATAAGACCTTGTTTCAACAAACAGTTTTATGGCAAAAAAAAATTCCTTACTTCAAGACCTCGTGGTTCTATCCACATTGGTTTTTCATAAACTAAAACTAGTCCCATGAGCTAATGCCAGTCCATTTGTGAGACGATTCCGCCCAAGATAAGTGGTCCATTTGATGTGGTTTTGACCTACAGGAAGAGTGGCCTCAGATTCGATCCCCGGAAAAACTCAAATTACTTCTAAAGTTTCTTTTTTCTTCACTGAGCCACCTCTCGAAAATGTCTGCCAAACATCCGAGAGTATAACTGTCATAAGAGAGCTTCCCAAATTCAGCTGCTTGGACTCGGAATAAAATGGTAGGTTCATTCCGTTCGTCCCAAAAATTATTAACTCACACAAAACGAATGGTTGTGAGAAGCTATGCCTACGGTTACACGGACATGTTGCGCCAAATATTTATTTATTTTTTTATTTTTTTGATTATATGGCTTCCTAGAACATAAGCACTATCGCCACGATTCAAGTTTGTAACTTCTTCAGACCAGCAGACTTTTAAGAAGCTTTTGTAGGACCACTTTTCGATCCTTGAACTCAGACTTCGCTGTTGATCTGTATAAGAAAACCAGAGATTAGTGGTCTGGATTAAGAGTGTTGCCTTCCACGTTCTCGTACTACTGTTATGGACCAATAATTTATAAAATGAGCTCCAATTAGCGGCATACTTCTCACCAACTATTGAAGTGAACCACGACTTGAAGTGATCTTGTAGGATCTAAAGACAAAACCTAATAGAACTTACCAGCTGCCAGAAAGTGGAAGAGATAACATTTTTTGATTCAACTCCTACTGTATACGTTTGGAAAATATATGTCCGTTGTTGACAAATGATCCAAGGACTACGTCCCCGACTTAGCGAAGAAGCCAAAAATTGTAAAGTCTTTGACGTCCAAAGTACTGGGTTAAGGTAAACCCTTCCTAAATCATTGGGAGGCTTTTTACTTGCCCGCAAAAGCAACAGCTCTTTTTCTTTCTTCTTTGGCGACCGATAGGAAAACTTTTTGAAGCACCTAAGGTCCTCAGCTATTAGCTTTCAACTTGGCATCTTTCCTTCCGCTCTCCATTTGACATGAACATATTACATTCCCGTTCAGTTGCTGAATTGCAATTCAAGTCAGAAAATACATCCAAGTTCCAAACCCAATTTATTAAAGCTTTCCCAAAACACCTACAGATGGCGTTCTCTCAATCAACGAGTGTTCCAGTCCCATATCGGTTGTCCTGTGTCAAATTGCCCGTACGAAATGCGCTATCTATCCCCCAGTGTATTGTTTACAATCTCCTTACCTCTAATTGCTCATTATCCCCAGACAATCTCCCTTAAATTTGACAATAAAAATAATCAAGAAAAAAATCTAGGTATGTACCCAAAAGACCCACTTCTCGATGTCATATCAAAAGCTAGAAAAATAAAGAAAGAACTAACAAAGAGAAGAAGAAGAAATGAAATGAAAAACGACAAAGAGGATATCATGAATAAACCCAATTAAATTGATTCCCTTGTCATTTCCCACAGCACTAGCAGCAGCAGGAGCATTAGCAGCAACCGAACAGGGACAAACAGCCACCCCTATCTATAGAGTCTGACAGTTAACCACTTATCCCTCTTTCTACCTCTGCACGCTGACAATTCCATCATCTGTTCACTCAAGGATTCAATATAAAGGCAGCGAGAACGGGACTCCTTCACCACTGCCGGCACTCTCGGCACAGGCATTTCTTCACAAAAGAGCAATCTTATGGCGCAACCTCCTCGAAAATTTGTTCACTCGTCATCGTCGTTGTGTTGTCGGCGGCGCCGTCGTTCCCTTCGTCGTTGTCACTGCTGTAGTTGTAGTCCTTCCGCCTCAGGCACATAAACAATGTGATAAGTAGCCCATTTTCAATTGAATCCTTGTGCACAGTGGTGCGGTATGTCATGCCAGATACATTTTTATGGGGATTTCCCAGGCCTTTCCCTCCCATCGCGCTTCCCGCCGTCCTAATCCAATGTTGTTGTGTCTGTGTTTGAAGTTCGTAAAACTACACAAGACATCCTTTACACAACCCTTTTCAACTGTCAACAAAGGAAACCGAAAAAAAAGAGAAAAGATAAACTCCAAAGACGAAGAAGCAAGAAGGAGGAAACAGGCCGCCCATCCCTGTCCGCCGTCCAGAAGCACAATTGTATAATAATTTCCGTTCCTTTATCGGGGGCTACGTTTACAGTTCTTTTTCCCGTTCCTTTTTTTATTCCTGAGGTTCGCTTTTATTTGTTTTGGTCATTTTCGTTCGTTCTATTTGCTTCTACCACACCCAGAGGCGAGAAAAACATTTTTTATCCTTTTTCTCTTTAAAAATACATTTTTCCCGTTCGCCTTGTAACAGTTTTTATTTTTATTTATATTTTTGTTCCTTGTTGTAAAATCAATTCGTGAAAACAGTCACACTGTCGGCAAGGACCAGGGGGACGATGGGATTTCTTTCTTCTTTTTTTTGTGTATTTTTTTGCAGAGGGAACACTCGGAAAGGCAAAAAAAGGAAACCGGGGAATGAAAACAAAATTGAATGGTTTTGGTTTATTATTGCAGGCAACTGTACGCGTTGCCCACCGCACCATACCGCCGTGACTATGGAAGCAGGACTCTTCGCCATAGCAGCCGTGTATAGAGCGGTTATTTGTTCCAGTCATATCACTTTTTCCTGCAGCATAGTTATGCCGGAGGATGTTTTATTTTTTTTATTTTTATTGCTGCCCAACAGTCCCAGGAGGGATGATGGAAAATGTTGATCCTTGTGTAGCAGAGGATGACGATTGCTTTAGAGAGGGTTGTGAAAGGTGTGCGGTGTTGGATATTTATTTATAAATTAATAAATTGAACTTGACGTTTGAAGCTGTGTACAGCTATCCGCGCTGCGTTGGGGTGTAAAAACCTGATGTTTGCGATGGGAATTAGGGATTCCGGTGCTAATTCCACTTATTGTTTTGGTTTTTGTAAGCATTTTTGGGGTTGCTTTATTTTTGGTAAGAGTCATCGAAATAGAATCTATTTCGGGTTACAAGTTGTGCGTTCTGTTTGTATGCAGTCGACCCTGCCCTGTCTGGATTCGGGATGCGTATTTGATGTGCTGAAGGGTACTAGACGAAACTTCAATTAACGAAGTTTGGCAGGTTTTTGTCAAAAGGTGGAAAAAAATTAAAAATCACCGAAGCTATTGGTCATAATTAGGTCCAAAAGGAGTTGTGAAATATTGTCGAGTAGCCGTCAAGTTTTTGCAGTTCCAGGGAGAAGTGTTGACTAGTTGGACGGGCGGACACTTGTGTTTTTTTAAAGAGTCGTCCTGTGTATATAGCTCAAAGGGTCGCAGATGTTGGGGTATATTCTGAATGGAGAGGATCAGACGGGATTTTTTGCAAACAAGAAGAAGTGGACCTTTCCTGCCGAGCCTTACTTTTTAAACCTGCGGTAAGAATCGCCTTTCACGACAGTGGAACTGAAGGCAATTTAGGACTCTGCAACCCGGTACCACAACCTCGCGGTATCAATAGAATCCGAATAAGTTAAGGGTCCACAGTTGCATCAAATGGGACACATTTTGAAGCTTTCCCCGACCTTTTCAACGTTTTGTTTGCGGTTATTTTGGTTGCGCATTTTCAGACAGAATTTTAGACGTCTTTTACCGCTTTCTACCAATTGCACCTCCAAATTTGTCTACCTCACTATCAAGGCTATTATTGGCAAGATTTATATATTCTGGTCAGTGCCTTTTAGTCGAGGACGCTAACAAATCCGTGCGATGCACCACAGAGGGACGAAATCATAGTTAAAAATGGGTGGCTGCTGATAGCCTTCTCTGTTACGATCACTGATTGACTTTTTGTGATGATCACCGACTGACTCTTTGTGACGATCACTGTTTGAGTCCCGTGCTCTAATTCAATAATTTTTTGGAACTATTTCACGAGAAATTGCCGTCAGAAACCATTCCTTCATATACTGACCACTGACCGGCCTCCTTTCTTTTGGTCCTCTTCTGATTGACGTCAGACTCTTAATCCATTGATGAAAAATTTAAATATACAGACGAATCCCTCTAAGTCGAATTTTCACGGGAGATAAAAATTAGTTCGAGTTAGAGGGATTTCTGGAAAAATTCGAGTTAGAGCATGATTTTTATATGCAAAGGGGGAATGAAGGGAATGCAAAAATTGGGTCGAAAAATTCGAGTTAGAGGGAAATTCGAGTTAAAGGAGGTCCGACTCAGAGGGATTCGACTGTAATTCTTCTCGATTCACACTCGGTTTTTGCAAAAAAATAGCGTCAGACGAGGATATGGAAGCGGACTCCCTCACAAGCAATATTTTCAGCTTTTTTGTTTGCAGTTAAATTTTCTAGTTCGCAATGGCTCAAGTGATCTACATCGACACTCGACCAAAAACTCCGATCCGACTCCGAGGTTGCTTAGGTCTAGTACCCCATTCTTCCTTCTCCCAACTAATTTTTGGTGAGCAGTTTTTAATTGCAAGGCTAGATACTTAAAGGCTACATAAACAGGTCTTCAACCCAAAAAAAAATTAGATGTACATTTAACATCGTTTGGTTGTTGCCTTGGCTAAATTTGTTCCAGACAGAACACGGGTAGCTAGAATTATGGCTGTCTGCTGTTTGATAAGACCCCATCCACCTACCAACTTGCATTAAAATTTTTCTTTTCCTATGCTTCAGAATATTGCGAGTCGCAAATCGAAAGTTTACTTATTCAAAGTTCGGACAACAACCACATAGAAAATGTGGAACCAAACAGCAACGGGCTCTTCAACCAAGCCAGCTTAATCTTTTCTCCGCTGTTGGTGGTTGTCATCTTAAGAGACTGAGAAAGACACTTTTTGGCAAAATAAAAATTAATAGTTCGCCCAACAGGCCCGTAAAGGACCCTCACAATCGTTTGGAATTTTTTTTTTTTTATTTTTCAGACGAGTGGAAGGGATCTACAAATTTATGCCGAGTCTAAACAGCTAATTAAAAAGATCTTTCATGATATCCTGGATGTTTGACAGACGTTCGCGAGAGGGGGCGCTCTAGAAAATTTGGCAAAAATAAGATTTGGTTTGGAGATCGAATATTTTATCTCCCTTCTGGCCCGTCCTGACCGGCTGGCGCAGGCTTTGAAACCATGGAATTGATTCCAATCATGCATGGCTATCAATTTACCTGAAATGGTTGTTCACTTGGATGCATTCAGGAAAACAAATAAACTCTTTGGTTTCCAAATCCGGCTCCGCACTTTCTTCTTGCAAACATATCTTGGGACGGGTAATATTATAGAGCGTCAGGCGGACAAAGCCCAACAGGAAAGCAACCACAAAATGGATATGCAGAACAATCTAATATTAATAGGTTGTTCACTTGGCTAAATAGCTTCAACGGCTGTTTTTATCAGCCTAATGCGACGCAGTTTGAAAACAGTCCGAAGAGTTTCTTGAACCCCTTTCTTCTCAAAATTGTTTGAATACCTCGCCAAATCATTTCTCGGATAAAACTAAATTGTCGGTAAAACCCGCAAGTGAAGTTCCTTTTATTTCAAGTTTGTCTCCCACAATTGTACCCTGAGAACTTTACTGCGAATCCGTCTGACAATTCGACGAAAATAAAACCTCTGACCCTGCAGCTACTAATATAAAACGAAAAACCCGCTACGACCCTGGGGAGTAATATTTACTACCACGTTTTCGTTATTTTCTGTCGTCCCTATTATTTTTGTCGCCAATCATCGCGTCAATGTGAACATGAACGTTTTCCTCTTAATTCTTTTTTTTTTTTGTTGTCGAACAACCAACACCCCTCAATCAATTTCCCACTATCACCGTACGTACACCAAAGGTATAGCAATTTCTCCCCAGTGAATAGAGCACCGAGCACCATCAAAAAGGACTAAAGGAGGCAACATAAAAAAAATAAATAAAATAAGCACACTCAAGCTTTTGCAAAATTGTTGCGCGATGATGGGAAATGAAAATCTATTTTCCAAGAAAACACAACTTACACCGACAAACCGAAACCGTGTGATGGCAGAGGAAAATCTTCGGCTTTTGTTGCACAGGACAGCCATACTTGGGTTCTATAGAGACTGGCTGGGGAAAAAAGTGAAAAAAAAAAAAATAAAATAAAAGGAAGTCGGAAATACTTCCACTTCGCCTTACTGGTGCTCCGTGTGGGTCGACGGACCTCTTTACGCTCCGTTGAATAGATGATGATGCTCTTTTGGTGGTGGCTGTTGTGGTCCTTTATTTCTGTTCTGTGCACCCCCATCCTCCGTTTGACAGTAATCTGTTGTATCCTTGATAGTAGAGAGTGGGTGTATGTGCGGTGGCGGCGGCGGCAGTGGCGGCGAAAACAGGAGGACGACGGATCGCTTGGCAAGGCGTAGCAGAATGGATGATGGCGACGGATAAAGTTGTATATTTATGTGTGGGATGAAACCAGAAAGGAAGTCCTCGGGTTATGTCTGTTATCCAATTCAAGTTTTATTCACCTTTTTTGTTGGGTTTTTTTCTTTTTTTTTTCTTTTTTCGTTGGCTCTGCCGTTGCCAACCGGCAAGGGAGATAGAGAGCGTTTGACACTTATTCGTATCGTTCTCTTCTCTGTTGTATGGCCGCCTCTGGGTTGAGGATGTCGATTTGATGATGATGCGCTTGGTAGTTTTGTGTGTCGCCTGGCTTTTGTACGACCATACTGCGAGGTATCTTCTTCTTCATTGAATTTATGTTCGTAGCCATGGAGTGCGTACATGCGAGTGTGTATATTTGTGCTATCCTTTGGCAAGGAGGAGAAAGATTAAATGTATCTAATGGGACTATCATAAAAGAATGTAAAAACATTTCTCGCTTCTTCCTGGCGCACCCCGGCGGCCCACTTTTTTTTTCTTTTTTTCTGGATTCATTCATTCGTTCGTTACCCTTATGCTGTGTGTGAGAGTGTGTGTTGTTGTTGATTATTTTTATTTTATTTTTTGCCTCTTAATGCTTTCGTCCTTCCGCTGATGCTGGCAAATCCATAGAGGCTAAATGGATTATTCTTCTGCTTTGCCCTCTTACAAGTCAATGGAGAATAAATAAATGTTATTTGCTGTGTGTTAGGGACGAGCAGGAGCAGGCACTGGGGGGTTCTTTCTAGGCCATCGAGGCGGAGCAGGAAGAGATGTATGTTGCGGATTGGGATTAATGATTTGCTTTTAGAAAACAATTGAGAGTGGGATTCTTTTTTTTTTATTGTTCGGTTCGTCGTTGTGTGCTCCTTTGTGTGCGAAGGATGAGTTATTGTTGTGGAAATTTGTATTTTTGAGACGTTAAATTAGCCATATTGAATTTTTGATTGGATAATTTTTTTCTTGTTGTTCTGTGTTGTGTTTGGTTTTCCATTTGGAATGTTGGTAGGAAACACGTGAGCGAACTGTGGTGGATAACGTGATTTACAAACAGTGTGTTCTTAGTCATGTAGAAGTGGCGCTATGTTGTGGAAATTTCGGCTATGGACGATGATTTTTCATGTAAATAAGGATGGTGCAACATTGGGAAACTTTGCTTACTTTTGTGGAACGAAAGTCTACATCGTTTGTGGGAGAAGTTGTGTTTTATTTACATCAACACACATGTAAATGGAATACCCGTCGTTTGCGAAAAGAAATTTGCTTTGCGCACACCATTTTTGGCGTATCGCACCCAACATGTGCGCTTACAGAACTGTTACACTTGCATTTGAAATTTTGGTACGATGTATCGAGGAGGTAAAAGGGTATACAATTTTTGTAGATTAAGTGCCCATTTGAAACGAATTAATTGAAATGTGCGCTTTGGTGGCAAGAAGTAGGTGGAACAGAATTTTGTGGAAAGTTGGTGAGTTTAGGTTCTTATTTAATGAGTGACTATGTCTATAGGTGAACGAATATTTAACCAGCGTGTTTACTTTCAAAATTTGGCTCGACGCAATATGATGTGTGAGCGCATCATATTTCCTAGACATATTTACGAAAAATTGGGCTTTTTTCGGGCTTTTTCATGCCGCGTACGACAATTAGTAAATAGTGATCTGGAAAGCCAGGTATATCGATTGCAAACATTTAACATTTGAACAACTTCCAACTCCAGCCATATGCGACAATACATTTTGTATGCGCACACGCTTAAGCTGTAATGATTAGTATCGCACATATAGTTCATAGATCACTATAAGCGACTAGACATTTTGTTTGCGACTATAAGCGACTAGAAATTTTATTTGCGCACTTTTGTGGTCTCAGTTGATCGTTACGGGAACTACGTAGGCCTCGAAGACAACTTTTTACGCTCTTTTTTTTTATTAGGTTAAACTCGAACTCGAGATGAATGTTTATTTGCTGCATAGTCGGTACATTTTGAATGGGGTTGTGAATTGTAGGTATAGTTATAATTTTTTTTTTCAAACTATAAGAGGTTGTTGTCCCTAACTCTCTACGCATCGAGATATTACTTGATTATTGCTCGCAATCGATAATATTTGAAAGCGCACAGTTCTGTGCGCTATTTTCTTCCGGTGAGACACATGAGTTGCATCGGAAAATTTAACATCAATCATATACGAATATGTATTGTCTATGCGCACATACTTATCCGCGAGCTCAAGTGTGATCGCACACGAAATTTGTGTTCAAAATGGCTGGGAAAAAAAGTGGTATCCACACAAAATTAAATGGTATAATATAATCGCTTCGGGAAGTATTGTGTACTCCCAATATGTAGTAATGCTAGTTAAATATGCATTAGTTTGCCTAGAAGGAATAGCGTATTTTTTCGCCCTACATTGATGTCCGCAAACTTATCGTTTTTGACATATTCTTCGGCTGTCAGCAATGGCCAGAGCCTTTTATACAGGTTGATGTGGAATTAACTGAAGACCACAATAAATGACCTCCCAATTTGTTGGGTCATCTGCTTATTTAAGTCATCACTGGAAAAAAAATTCAGTTCCAAAGTGGCATTCTCAAACATCTTCTCAGTTAATTGAATTGCAGCTCCTTTCCACTGTTGCAAGAAAAAAAATTTACAAACCTCTGGTTGCAAAAAGGTTGAACTGTTTTAATTGTTTCTTTTTTTTTCTAATATTCCGCTCTTTTTGTAAAGTAGCCGATCAGTGGCGTACCTCAAACAAAAAAAAAATCCTGCGTAGCCGACTTCCACTAGGTAATAGTGTTTGAGTTTTTAGATTTTTATTTAAATTTTTATTTTTAAATCAACAAAATATCTAATATTTTATTTTATTTCCTTTCAGGTAAGTGATCGAAGATTTTCTGAAAACTATTTTGTGGAACGGGTAAGATTTTATGCACGTGCATTTATGTACATCTACCCAGCGTTGCCAGACGGTTAAAATATTTCCTCCAGATAAGTCTGGAAAACGCTCAAAAAATAAATAAATAAGTCAAATAAAACCAATATTACAAAAAATGTGTTACAAGCATTTTTATGCTTCGCCACGATGTCAATTATTTCAGTAAAAAAAATATTTTGCGCAACAAGTTCTCAGATAAACTCGCCGGCGAACGAAAAGCGATACCTCTTGTTCTTCGATTTGGAAAATCAATTCTAATTCACTTAAAATGTACGAGAAAATAGAGTTTTCGTGCAGAATCTTTTGCGGGTGATTTGTAGTAGATTTTGTTTACTCGGATTACTATTTTTAAGGATTTTTAGATAGTACCATTTTGTTTGCTTTAAGTAACCAAGCAAAAGATTTCGTTTGCCGTCGAGTTTATCGAATTCGCCAATCCCGTTGAAAGAATCGCCATCGTTTCGGTAAAATGCACGCCGAAGAACATAATGCGAACATATACTAGATGAATCAGATGCAAGTGCATACAGGAAGAATATGAAAACTTCTATGCAAATTTACGAGTGTAGACTATGCGAGCTCGCAGAAGAACTAAGAATAAGCGAAACTAACTAACTAACTTTTTTTAAGACCCCGTTTCAGGGTCTTCAATTGCAGAAGTTTCTTCTCGGTCGCACGCTAAAATTTTAGAGTTACCTTTAACACATTTTTTAAAAGTTATACCTCCCTGCATCAGATCAATTCCAGTTTTTTGTTCGCCTTTCAAATATTACAACGTATGCTTCCAATTGGAAGTGAAAGCAAGTGAGAGGGTTATACATTCAATGCAAAAAGAAAGCCGAGGAGGCCGATTCATTTATCTACGAGATAGCTTTTGCTTATTAGTTTGCTAGACAAAATTAAATAAATAAAGGGTGTCCCATAATTCACGCAAAATGTAATTTTGGTAGAAAATACAGATTTTTAATTAGAAAGCTTAAATTTTGTTTTGATTCATGGAGTATACTAGTATACAGATTGGGGTTATATATGGAATACCATACCGGAAAAATGGTCGCCACGGCTTTGCTGGCAAGTGCGTATAGGTACCTACTCTTTGAATGAAATTCCTATGTTTCTACGACCATTTCGCATAAATGTGGCTGAATTTCATTAATATACCTCCCGATTTTCTCTTTCAAGGCGTTGGTGGTCGTGGGCTAGTTTGCATAGACCTTTGACTTCAAAAAGAAACCCAAAGAAAAACGTCCAATGGTGTTGCATCGCAAGATCTCGAAGTCCGATTTTGATCGCAAAAACGGCCGATTAAACGATTAGGGCTTTACTCATGCAGTAATTGAATTGTTTCTCTGGCTGTAATGCCATGTGGCACCGTCTTGTTGAAACCACATGTTGGTCGGATCCATATGTTGTAATTTGGACACTAAAAACTGGGCTATCACGTCGCGATAACAAACACCATAAATTGTTACTGTAGCATTTTTGAAGAAGAATGGTCCGATAATGCCTCCGGCCCAAAATCCGCACTGTGGATGTATTTGTTTCTCAACAATTTCTCGTGGGTTTTCTAAACAGCAAATACGGCCAGTTTGACGATTAACGAAGCCATCAAGATGAAAATGAGCTTCACCACTAAAGATGATTTGTACGAAAATTGCGGACTGTAGCTGACAAACCTTCTTCATTTTTCAAATATTGCTCAACAATGAACGCGTTGTTCTTTCGTATAACTCTCCATTTTTGCTAACACCGAACTGTCAGCTGTCACATTGTTATCTTTTTTCTGTTGCCATCACTGTGCTATTTAATTATGGGACACCCTTTAGTGGGGACACTAGGCCTAGCTTCTCACAACCTTTTCTTCCGGGTGGGTTTTTTTTATTTTTGGGACGAATGTAAAGGATCTTAAATTGTATGCCCAGTCCAAACTCTCCGATGTTTGTCAGACTGTGGCGCAGTGGAAAATCCCTTAGATCTTATTTGTGTGTGCGGATCGAACTCAGGACCCCTTGCGTTAGGTTGGTCGCAATTTAGATCACCAATCCTTTCAGTATTTTATTTCTGTCTCAAACACGGGCCCCCACAACCTCGCTACTGTAAGTTCATCGAATCTTCGGAATTTCTCATATTTTGGCAGTTTATTTAATGTCACCTTCAAGTTTCGTCCCCTTGAATACACCACTCCTTGCACCTTTAATCCATCACCGCCTTCAGTGGTAACTAACACGATTTGCCCGCTCCCCAACAACTATAAATGTTCTGTAAGACTTCCTGCATTAGAGAACAATTCCAGTGTGTTCCGTTTGTCTTGATATTTCGTGACGAAAACCATTGTTTTGAAATTAGTTTCCTGCTCTAGGTTTAGGCGCCAAACGACTCTTCCCCCCAACGAAGACCCCATCGACTTTTATTTGACTTTCACCGTACGGTGGAAATGAAAGGAAAAACCTCCACTCAAAATCAGAGTGGGGACTCAGTATCTGTTTCCTTTGCATTTGTATTTCACAATATTTAAAGTAAAAAATCCATCCCACTCAACAAAGGATACAAAAAATCTCACTCTCTCTCTCTCTCTGTTTCCCTCGTCAGAACACAAATACCAATTTCAAATAATATTCTTTTCCAATGCTCAACAAAGCGTGAAATCAAACATCATCACTCACCATCGCCAGCATACCAATATCCTTCAAAGCCTTCTTGTCAACCCCCGCCCCTTTGACAAGGTGGCATCCATCCAATAACTCATATTTTCCTACCCTGGATACGATGGGTTTTATTTTTTTTTGTATATGAACCTTCCCACTCACGTAGCCGTACGTATTGATTCCAATTTGTGTCCGGCGACCGCCAGCGCCGGCAGGGGTGAGCACTTATTTTATATTTATTCTCATTTCGAGCGTTTATCGAAGGGTTTTCGTGTTTTTTTTTTCACAATCTCTGATGTTTGGTCCTTCTACTTTTTTTTGTTTCCTGCAGTTAAATTGGTTATACTTTCTGTGGAAAGCTTTTGCTGTGTGTGTGTGTGTTTTTTCCTGTAACCACTCTCACGTCGTCAGTGAACATGGCAACACACTGTCCGTTTGCATCATATTTGGCATGAAAAGAAAGAAAAGTCTGTAAAAGGACACACACCGGGGAACAAACACCGGCAGCCGGCAATCAAAAGAAACAAAAAAAAATATATATAGGTATATATGACCAAAACAAACGACGAGTTGTGTACACACAGGGACGGCGATTGGTCCTTTTTGGTGCCGCACAAGGAGTGCAGAACAAAAAGAAAAGTATACACAGCGCACTGGGTAAATTGGAAAAGAAAAAGTCCTGCAGGAGTCTCTTTCCTCTTTCAGTGTATTTATTTGTGTTCACTCAACTTGAACTAGCCCTCGCCATCGTCGTCTTCGTCGTCGTCCATATCCACCCCACCCAGGCGTACCATCCATCTATCCAATTCATCTAAAGGACTGTGGACTACATTTTGCAAATCACACTCGAAAAAGGAGCGATCCACAAACACCCGCACGAGTACGAGTAGATTTTTATTTTTTGCTCGGTTATTTCAAACCACCCACTCACTGGCCAACCAGCCAACCAACCAACCACCCCATCCACTAGCACCCACTCTGTTATTCCTTTGGTTTTTATTGTTCCTGTGATACCGAGAATTTATCCATGCCAACCATCATCTCCCCATTCCCGTCGTCAATTTCGTCTGTAAATATCCTCTCTCACACTTTTGTGTGCCAACGGGTGCGGTGGTACGGTGTTTGTTGAGGGTTCATGCTGCTTTTGTTGTTGCACACTGATGGGGGTGGGTGCGGAAAGGGGTGGAAGATACCATCCTTAATTCCCCGTGGTAGGGTGACTTTAACAAATGGGTTGAAAGGAGTGAAGCGGATTTTTTTTTTTTGCTTTCTTCATATCCTTCTTTCAGTCCCCCCCTTTCTGGTCGGGGGGGTAATTTTTTTTTGCCCATTCCAAACTGTGAACATGAGCTCTTTTGTGTGATTTTTTTCCTGGCAGAATTGTCTTTTCCATTTTTTTGTTTTGTAAGGGTTGCCAGCCCACCACCCCATTGAATATTTTCTCATTTTTTTCCAACCGGTAAAGCTTCGAGTGAACACGAAAAAAAAAAGAAGAAGAAAAGAGTAAAACAAGGAATGAATATAAATTTGTGTGCCAGGGATAAAAAAAAAGTAAGGATCTGGGATTTTTTTTTTGTAGTGTAACAGGGCACATCTGCTCTGTTGGTGGTGAATTGGTTAAGGATTAGAGCAGAGTGTGGAGTCGGAGCCTTTGGATGAATGTTGTGAAAGGATTGCAGAGGCACAGAGGTGTATACTGTATAGCGGCGGCAATGGCAAAGTGAAAATTGAGTCGGGACTTAGAGAACAGTCTGTCTCTCGGTGTGTACTGTGTATATATATAGGCAGCCCAGTGAATGGATGATTGGTTGGGGCGCGCTGTGGTCCGGTTTTTCCTTGTTCGACGATTGGTGTGGTTTTTTGCAAAAAGCCACAATCGTTGGTGCAGAAAAGAATTCGCAGTACACCCTTAACCATAATTTAGTTTCATTTTTCCCATGTAACTATGGTCGAAGTTTGGTTGGAATTTTATTTTTCAACAGATTTTCGACTGGCGGCGGTAGAGTTTGGAGGAGGACGAGTTCTCGCTTTTGGGTGCAGAAAGAAAATTATTGAGGTGTGGCAACGAACCTAAGTGCTATATATGCAGCTGCTTCGAGTGAACCATTTGAACGGCTTAAATGAACCGCAGAAAGACTAATGGAACTGAAATGAGGTCAAGAAGGTTGTAGAGGGCTGTGTTTGCACATTGCCGAGCGGAAGAGGCCATTGGAAAATGGCTGAAATAAGGAGCTACGGTGGTGGAATATTTGACAATGTCTTTGTTAGATAGATTGAAATGGAGGTTTCTAAAAAAAATATCAAAGATATGACAGTTATGCTCATAAGCCCAAAAGTTGGTAAGCTTAAGTTATAAGTTGCGTAGAGAATAGCTGAAGTGTTGGTACAATTTAGTGTTGGAAGAAGGTGGCGAGTACAGTCACGTTTGTCCAATAAATGGCTGAATGGGATTTGAGGAAACCCCATTCAATTCAAGGAAAAAGGGTCTTAAAGTGTGAACTCGATAAAGTTTTTATCACATCGCCACCATGACACCTGATTACAGGACAAAGTATTCCGCAGTTAGCGTCTTTGAAAGCCCGTGACTCGTAAAGTCATAAGGAAGAGCGTATAACGCCGGAAGACCCCATTAAAACGTCATAAAGAATTTGTCCATCATCTACATTTCTGGAGCCACAAACCATAGCCGCTAAAGTCGACTATAGACGAAATTGAGAGTTTGATTTCATTGCTTTCAGCGTACTCAAATCTGTTTTGTAAATTCTTTTAAGCTTCTGCCCACAATTTAAAAAAAACATAACAACTTAAGCCACTAGAATCAGTAGAGTCACATGTAGTTTCACGCGTTTGTCAAAAGCTTTAAACTGCTCTCCTGAAAAAATGTGTAAAACAGACTTTAGCGGTTTTTCCTTGTGACCACAGATTTTTGCTCGCCAAAAACCCAACTTTATGAAATAAGCCGCAGCAGGGGCTTAAGAAAGCCATTAGGATCCATCTTCTAAGCCTTGTTAAGCATGTTCACAGATTTTGTATGCTAAACGAATTCGGGAATTATTCAGCTTACGAGCTATCTTAAAAGTGCTTAAAGAGCTGACCAACTACGCAACTTGAGGTCCTATACAAAGCCGGTTTTATTAGAAAAGACAGGGGTTTTATTAGAGGACTAACAACATGAACCATTGCAAGTTTGACGCTTGGAAAAAAATGTCAAAAAGTTCAACACGGTTTCTCTTTTAACAAAAATAGAACTCTCACTCAAAAATACGCAAAGACCTTTGCAAGACTCTCGCTGTAGCCGTTTTCCGGTCTAGCTGAAATAAAATCACGGAATCTGCTCTTTAATGCTCATTTTAAACCTTAAACCTCAGCGGTAAGTCAACTTCTTTGAACCCTTTTAAGTCACCTCATGAGAAATCCAATGAGATTTTTACGGTGTAACTTCAAAACGCCTTAGCACACTTTTTGCTACAAACCTTGGACGGTTAAAGATACTTACTCCGAGTGATTTTTAGACCAAATAGTCCTTTGTTAAAATAAGCCAAAAGTTTCTCATTTTCAGAGCCTTTTGTTAAAAGAAGCCAAAAGTTTCTCATTCGTTTGTCTAAGTATCTCAAACTTTGGGTCGCACCCTCAAGACCTTCAATTTGATCACGAATACGAACAGCTGAGTGATATTTTCGGATGTTTGTCACACGTTTACAAGAGGTGTCGCAATGGGAAAGACTTTAAAGTGTTTTTTTTGGGGGCCTAACCGGTGACAACACGCTAAGTAGTCCAGCATACTAACCGCTGAGCCCACGTCTTGAGAGGATCATCGACTTCCATATCGAGTGCTTAATCAGTCAATCTAGCTTTCTAAAATGCAAGCGTGTCAAGACTGTCTTCCACTGTAGGTTTGGGGGAAAGACTTCCTCTGACTATAAGCTTGAAGATGAAAGACCCTTTTAATCAAGGAACCTTATAGTGCCTTCCATTATAAATTTAACGATGAAGAACCCTTTCAATGAAGCAACCTACGGCTGTTTGTTGATGTAGAGGATGCCTTAAAAAGGATCAACATCAACCGACCGTGGATCGCACTGACTCAATGTATGCCAACATTGAGCATCTGCTTTATAAATCAGGTCTAACCTTTCACATCTCAAAACATCTCTGATCACCTGGCTACAAATTATATCAACAAGTCTGGCTACTGATCGACTTCAGAGTAAGCTTCCACATTAAGCTCTAGCATACAAAATTCAAATACGACAACCGTGTAGCTAAGGCAAACCTGTGAACTTTGATGCACACTTTTAGGATGCGCAAGGACGGCCTACGTCCCAATGAATTTAGTGCACTAATTCCGTAATTTCAGGCGATTATCGTCGAAATGATAGACCTCAAAAAAACTAGCCGCTGAGTGCTAAAATTACAAGTTTGATTTTCCACAAATATAATGAAATCAGACGTTTGTCAAAAAAATTCGACTTATTTTGGTGATAAAAGTTTCAAAAACGATATCGTTTAGATTTAGACGATCGTTGGTATGCGGAATCTGCCCCCAGCAGAAGCTGCAGGAACGAAGAGAGGCGAGAAACCATCACTTATTTTGTCTGCAGCTGCTCCACCATTGTCCACTTCAGTAAGCTTACCTCAGAAGATTACTTTCTCAACAATCCCTCTAGGTAATACCAACCCATAAAACAAGAATATTCCTACCAACAGGAGGAAATGGAATACGAACAAAGCGATCCAAGGAATTTCCAGGATTCATGATTTATGTTGTAAAATATGACAGAGCAGACAGTTGACACCGCCAGTCTAAGTGGACATTCCTGGCGACACACGAAGCCATTTTTTTTACGACGTAGGCAAATCATGATTAAATGCAAAGTGGCGGAATTGGGTATACGAAACAACGTCATGCACGTGTTTTCTCCTTCCACAATGTCTCTTGGGTACGCATATGTTTCCGCCAAACAATTCCTGTTTGTTTGTATGAGCATATTCGTCAAAATGCTTGCAAAATTGGTAAAGTTAGTTAAATAATTTCAGAGCCACCGTGAAACGAACAATACTGGAAAATTTACCGAGGAACTTTTCTTCTTCGTGTTTGCGCCAAACAAATGTATATATAAATATTCATCGGAACTTTTGCGTATTCTCCTTCATGACAAAAAGGAGTCCTCTCTTTTTTTTTGTATGTATTCCAACTTTGAACTGAATCATCCTCTAGATTCGCCAGAAAAGTCTACAATCAGCAGTCCACTTTTTATTTACCAAAAAAAAAATCATATCTAGGTCATTTATAAACCTTTCGTAGAAGCGAACTCATAAAAGCACACAAAAGCCATTCCAAGAACTAGGCCATCTATAGCCCCTTCTGTCTGGCAGTGCAAAAGACACCATTCGGAATAGTGCGCGTCTTCGGGGACCTTCTTCATTTGAGAAAAGTTTGTCGTCCACCCATTCCCACCCACAGCCACATAACCAAGTAAACAACGAACAAAATTAATCGCGCCTGGCAACTTAACCTAATTACTCTGCTCTTACCCATCGCTTCGTTGTAGTCCCCACCCTCCTGTCATCCTTCGACATTTCCACTCATCTTCGTTTTTTTTTTTTCTTCTGTATTTTTAACTGGAAACGTGCCTAATTCAATCATTTCCAAATCAGATGAATCTACGATAATTTATTCCTCTTCGCCTGTGGGAGATATACCTCAATGCACAGTCACCCCACACCCTCGCTTCTATCGTCAGCATCTCCATCACTCTGATATCCGTGGTGTGTGTGATTCTTTTTTCTTTTTTGTGTACAGCGGTGGCAATGATGATGATGATGCCTGCCTGCATGCTTTGGCATCCCTATCGTCATCTTCATCATCATCATCACATCACACTCAAATCGTACTTCACCCACATCCGATATAATATCCTGCTCCGACGACGACAACGACGCTGGGGGGAATGCCATTTTTTTTTTGCGTTTGTTCGTTATTTACTCCCTCATACCCATCGAGTTCATCTTTATCGTCGTCGTTGTTGTAGTCCCAAGGGTCGTCGTTGCCGGTTGGTTGGTTGTCTGAATTGGCAGAGAGTCCTTGTGAAACTTTCACTCGTCCTCCCCCGTGTCGTCCTTTTGATGATTCGTTGTGCTCAACTGAAGTGTGATGTGATGATGATTTTTTTTTTTGCGTTCCATCCCTCAACCCCTTTGCTTTACCTTTCCAGTTTCGAGGGATTACAAGTTTTTTTTTTTTTGCTCTTCGGTGCTCCTACTTAATGAGAGTTTTTCGTGTTTTTTTTGCGCTTTCGTATCCTTTTCTTTTTATTACCCCAAGGACAAGAACTCAAACTCACATAGCAAGGAAGGGTGTGTTTGTGTGTGCACATTGGAATTTCTTTCCTTCCTTTTTTTTTTTTTTTTGGCAAAACGGAATGACGATGTTGACGAGAGAACTTCATCCCTTGCGGAATAAATTTGCAAAAGATGCTCTCAGTGTGGGGGAAGGTGAACAAAAAAAAAAAAAACACTCTATGAAAGGACTCGGTGTGTTTTGTCAGTCAGTCATTCAGTGAAGTTAGGCAGACGAAAGAAGAATTGAATGAGACGGATGGAGGGAAAAGTTTATGATCGGACGTGCTCATGGAGAAAGGCGATAAATCCCTAGCGTAGTTTCAAACAATCCCCCCCCCATCTCTAACCACCCCTATATGTTTGCCAGTCAGCAACTCGGTATATATACGGGGAGTACATCTCAAAGTCGATAGACAAATGTACGGCAATAAGAAGGACAACAAGAGGGCAACTGCTGGAGCATGAGTTGAGTATGCGAAAGGGCAAGGGTTGAGAATCAGATTGGTGTTTCTTGTCGAGGATTTGTTTGGTGAGTGCTCTATTTAGGGGATGAAGGGCGATTGCCAATTTCATTCACCGCAATCCTTGACGTCCTAATGGAACAAATGAAACCATTTTACACGAAACGGGAATATAAAATCAAACAAACACAAGGACTGCCCGTGTGCTGGTGAATGTGGGTCGTCATGTTTGCCTCGCTCCACATCCATCCGTTCATCCCTTCCGATATGTCGTTTACATTTTCTTTGGTGGACCCACTGTGAGTGTGTGTGTGGGGCGAAAAGAAAAACTTTACTCCTCTTTGCCTCGGTTGTTTATGCCACCACAAGGACACGGCACTGAGGTTGGAAAAACAAGACTTTCAGCACGTGAAGCACTCTATACTCGTACGGCATGTGTGTGTGTGTGTGCGGGTAGAGTTTTTCCTCCGAAGGGATGGTCATTGATTTCTTTTAAGTGATCAGTCATGTGTACAATGGATTGATTGTTGGTAATCTTATTTGATCAATAGCCAAGGATTTGAAACGGTACAATGCCAAAGGAGGGGAGTCTATATAGCTATTGTTTCACCCTCGCCCGGCTGTTGGGCGGCGAAGGTCGGTTGGGTGGAAACTAGGATTTAGTATAATTTATAAGAATCGTTTGGGCCGTCGGGTGTGTGAACGAAGCAAGGGCGCGCGCAGGGGAGCAGCAGCACGACCGAAATGGTTTCATTTTCCGGCGGAGTGATGATGGTGCAGCCAGAAGGACGACTATTGTATCCTGTGTTCCTAAATTGAGGATTTATTTCCACCGATACACCACACAAGAGGGTGATGGTGTTAAGTATTTGCTAACAGATTCTTTGGGTATACGTTTTTTTCTCCCTCCCTCTCAGTCCCTGTGTACTCATCTCTTTTTCCCCTGTCCTTTGTGCAATGTTGATTGTTTGGCATACACACATATTTGTACAGCTCTGCGTAAGGGAATTTTTATGTGGTTTTGATGATGAAGAAGGCAACAAGGGAATGCAAGTTTTGATTGGAATAAATTGGAATTAGGAAAAGTGGTTTCATGGGTGAACCCCCTCTGCCAATCACAGAAATTCAAACGGGCCAACTGCATTCCCAGAAATACCTTCAAGGACTTTCATATTTTTGTGGCTAGAGACTGTACAGAATTGCCGAACATTTTTGTTATTTCCTCAAAAAAAAAACATATATCCTACTACAAAGGCGAATGGATTTCCCTCATCCGCTTTTTCAATTTTTCCATCACGACTTCATGTGCACAAGTGCATGGAATTCCTAAATAAAAACTGAACAGAATTACAAAAAAAGAAACCCCCCACCCCCAACAGAAAGATATGAAAAAGCATTAACAGGCACAGGCACCAATAAAAAAAGAAAAAGAAAACCTCCGATGTGAGTGATGTGCCGCACAAAAAGTATAGGTACCAAGTAAGTAAAAAAAGCGTTGGTCCTTGATTCCGAATAAAAACACGTAACTTGTAAAAAATCCATCCATCCATTGCCTTCAGAGGATGTGCGAATATTTTGTCTACATGTAGGGCTTAGAAATGACAAAAAAATATATCCCCGAAGTCCTCTCTACTTGCAAACCAACTCACGCTGACCGAGAGGCAGTGGCGGTACCTGGAGCCTGTCATCCATTGCTACATGAGTGCTCCAAAAAAAAAAATTCATGAAAGCTCTTTCGATTTGCCTCCCGCTATATATGAACTGTAGGTTCCTCTTCAGTCAATTTTTGTTTCGTAAAACAGAAAAAAAAAAATCATAAATACGGAAATATGTCCGTTGCAACAGCGAAGTGGAATAGGTTTTCTATTTTTCGCATATAGGCCTTGTCCCGTCGGTATCTATGGTTTGTTATCTTTGCTCGCCAGCAGTTGCTTTTTACTATGAGGTTGTAGGTGGATGCGTGGGATTACAAAAAATGCTTCAAAAAACAAATTTGAGCTTGGTTTATGTATGTGTGCATTGTTTTGGAAATAAATCTTTTTTTTTTCTTATTCATGGTATCGACAAAAATCAATTTTTTCTTTGCTCAAAAGTGTCTGATGTGCACCTGTATTTAACATATAACTTAAGGGTGGTCCCCTCGAAAAGTAATGCGAAGGGTAATGGTTATTTTTTATGGCAAATGGCGGACACTTCTTAATTAAATATGACCTACCATGATGTGTACATCGCTCTCGTTTTTTTCTATGAAACATTACCTATTCACAGGGAAAAGTAATGCGAAATGTAATGCATAGGTAATATTGTGTATGCGTGTTTATACTCTACTTTTTTTTTAATACCGCTATTATAAACAAACAAACAACTTGACTTGTTTCATTTATCTACCAGTCGAATGATAATATTTTCGTCTTTAACATGATAAATTACCCTTTCCCATAAAATGTAATACCAAGGGTAATGTATAGGTAACTACGCTTCGTCATATACCACCACTATTAGTAAACTAACATGTTAGCAATTATTAAAGCTGGTAACGGGTACTATACAAATGTAATTACCTATTACTCAACAGCATTACACTACTACTTACCTACATTATATTTTGATTTTATTACTCACGATTTTACAAAATTCATGGTTTCGCACTTAACATAGAACCTTCTACTTTTAAAAAATTTCATCCTACATCGGTAAACTAAGAATATCTTTTTCAATTACCCTACGAATGCATTACACTAGTGTATTCTGAAAAAAAAATCCAAACCAAATGTGATTTGAATTAATTAATTACATTATTTAGAACAACTTTAGGTTGCAAACTAATTACCCACCAGTCGGATACATTACCCTAACTTTTAAAACATTACTTACCTAATTCGATCTAATCTTTTTGTTTGTCTGGGCAAAGAGTAGTCAAAAACGTTCTTAATTTATGCAATCTTAAAGAAAATGTTGTCCTTAAAATAACATTAAGTCGAAATTTATGTTTTCTAAAAATAAGGGGTAATCTGTAAGGTAATGTACTTGTTTTTGTGCTTAAACTTAGAGTATTACTTTCAAGCACAAAATGATTACTTCTTAGATAAGGGCACTTCAAAAAGTTATTACTTACTTTTAACCATTGCATTACACTTGTTTTTTTAAAACTTATTACCGCCTTTTGTAACAATTGCCTAGCATTTTATTTAGTTTAAATATTCCTAACCTACTTTTACTGGTGTAAATAATTTGAAACAATTTTCTGGACTTTATATATACCCAACTTAAGTTTGAGACAACAGTTGCTGACTCATTGGCCTTGATTGGAGCTTAAGCGCTTTATGATGTAGCCATCTTTTTTTGGGCTGAATGCGCCAGTTTCACACTTAAGCGGTTTTAGTTCATCCTTCAATTACTGTCAATGCACATGGGATCGTAGGTCGTAAGAAGCTATTTCTCTATTTAACGCTCCAGAAACATTCTTTGGACTGTTAAGGTGATTTTTGCTCTTTTTTTCATACCCCAGGTTTGTCCATTCAGCACCGACTATTACTAGAACAGCCTTGACATCTGGTATCCCTAGTTGTAGAGGTCTTCTACCAGCTTTGCTTTATACCTTTACAAATGGAGTTTCAAAATAAACCTCTTTTTGGGAAATTCTTTTATGTATGCTGCCTGGAAGCCTATAGAGTTTACTCAGGCGATCACTGGGACGGATGTAGCTTTTTCTGTAAACCGCAGCTATCAGATATCTGTACATCTCCTGCTTATGTAGTCCTCATCTTGCAGCCAAGAGAAAACCGAGTACACTTACCTTAAGGTAGCCTTTTGTAACGACGGGAAGCATAAGAGACTTATAATACTATCCAATTCAGCTTCGGCTTTCGGATATGGCTCCAATATTTTTTTAAAGTGCCTCCTGCTGTGCCTTAATTCCGTACCTTTATCATCAACATCATAATTTTTAATGTTCCCGAGAAGCATCTCATATTAGGACTCCTTAAAGGCGACTGCCTGATGGCACGATTTCATGGCATCGAGGTTTCAGAACTTGCGTGTAACGTGTGGGAACCGCTTAAACATGGACCGATCCTTTCAGAGAAATAGCTTCTTTTAAATGTCCTCTTTAAATGTCCTTGTTTCTTACACGACCACTGAGAGTCACCGCAGTAATTCAACGAGAACATCTCATTTTATCAGCTGTTATCAGCACTTGGTCAACCTTTACCCAAAGCTCATGAAAATAGGTGAGAGCTCGAAAAGGCACTGAACCAAAGACCGATACCTTAGATCTAAAACAAAGTTTGGAAACTTGCAGTCTCCAACTAAGCTCTGATATCAGAGATCGTCTTGTTTGTTTGGTATTACGAGAATGCGCCCCCTTTGCCTCTGCCACTTTTTTATACGAAATTTCCAAAGTTTTCCTTATTCGTCCTGGGAATGGCGATGGGCAATGCTGCCTGGTCTTTTGTGACGATCTCACAACATAACTCAACCTAACCCAACTTAACCTTTCCTTATGCGTGAAAGAAAAATAGGCCCAAAAGCTTGGTTACTTTTGGGGGCGATTACTAAACCTTCTTGGCTTCAGTGCTCCTTAGATAGCGGGCAAATATACTGGGATTCCATTCGACTTTTTGCTGATCTTCGAATTTCCGCAGGATCTGCACAAAAAGTTATTAGATATAACCCTCCAAATCGCAAAAGACGTGCGACAATCACTAGAGCATCCGCGTAAAGCTCTTTCTCCATTGAACCCTAGTCTCTTGCGTTTTTATTTTCCCGCCAATCACACAAGCTCTGAACATCCCCTGACAATTGACTATGTCCTTACATGGTAATCCAGCAGTCTTTGTATTCAAAACGTATGCTGTCATAATCACTGTAATTGTAATCAAACTACCTACCTGCGACAGAAACTTCCAAACGACCTGCCGTAATAACCACCTCCAGGCCCCCATCAAGATACCCTCGTGAACCGCAGCAGAGACCCCTATACAAATTAGTAAATATCAAATCAAGCCACCACCCCCAACAACATTTTATCTATCTATCATGTTATTAACTCATTTCTCTCCCCCCCCCCCCTAAAAAGAACCCCCTTCATAATTTAAAACCTCAACCACCCACTTGTTACTACCGACACACACACACAAAACAAATGAAGAAAAAAAATATATAATATATAGATATTTGACAGCCCCACACCGGCACCGGTTCTAGGCACCCAACCACGGTTTCCGTTTAACTACACATTAATCACGTGCTGCTCATGTGTGCTGCCGCTCGCTCCAAGCATATCAAAACTGACAAACCAAAATAAATTTAATTTATTTACACATTACAATGTGGTGTTCTCATTTTCAATAAATTGAATAATACGGTTTCCCCACCGAGAATTCCCCCGAACGTATAACATTATGCCAGGACGAGAACCACAGAGCGCACAGTAGCAGTATACTCATAAACCAAAACCCCAAAAACCAAACCACCAACAACCAACCATCTCTATATCATCCTGCGCCTGCAAATGCTACCTACTCGTAGTCGTAATAAAATGAAAATTTTCCACAATCCTGCGCATTGAACATCCCTTTCCCTGTTGGCTTGGCTTGTTCCCTGACTCTCTCTCTCTGTCGCGTTCTCTTAAAATTATATTCTACCCCTAAAAATGGGTATATTTTCTCTTAGCGCAGAGTCCTTCTCCTTCGTTCTCTAAGTGAATTTAGTGAATTAAGTGAATCCTTGCGGCAAACTCTTACTGACATTTTGTCTGTCGTACTGTTCGGTTCACGAAGCGCGCGTCGTCACAATAATAAAATATATTCGTTCTTCGTATGCAAAAGCAAATTAAAACCATCTTCTCTCGTCACACAAAGTAATTTTTTTTAATAATCCCCCTCCCCCGCTCATTATCAGTGATTATCCTGTTGTTTGTTTTTTTTGTGTTTTGTTTCCTTGGAATTTTGTCTGTAGTACCTAGATAGTTTCGAAACGCGTCGACAAAACGCCGCCGGAAAGGACGAAGGAGAAAATTTTAAGTGAAATTCCCATTTCCCACCACAAATAATAACAACAACCCCGTGCGGTTTGTTCGCATATGTGTTTGGTAGTGTGCAGTGCGTGGCTTTAGGGTGATTATATTTCAATTAATCGTTGTTATCCTTATCCGTTGCCGGGTAATTTTTTTTTTTTTTTTTCTGTGGGAATAAAATGTGAATTGTGTGCCCTGCTCAGTCAAATGTCCTTTTTTGCTTCTGGTTTTCTTGCGCATTAAAAGGAAAATTAAATGCACACTGGGTAAATGTTTGTGTGCGTGTTTTAAGAACGAACTGGAGGTAGAGGCAAATGCAGAAAAACACATCTTAAGTACGAATCCTTTTGTGCCATGAAGTGCAGCAAAGCAAATAAATGAAAAATCCTGCTGCTGCTGCTCCTTTCCATCGCACACATATACAAAACGCGACGACAAAAGCAAAAAGAAAGAAAGAAAAAAAAACCATTTCGCAGTTGCTGCGATCCATTACGTTGCTAGTTGGTATTGCCTCCCCCCGCCGCCGCCCCAACACAGTGGAGCATAAGAAAGTTTTTATTTTCAATTTTTTTGCCCACCCCTCTCGCCTGTGCTGCCTCTCGCCCAGTTTTGGTGGACATTTTTATTTGCTTGTTTTCAGTTTTCATTTCTTTTTTTGCAAGAAAACACACGGCGAAGGGAAAATTCAACTATAAAGCCATCGAGCGGCACCCTAGTGGTTGTTGGTTGTACTCTGTGCGCTATTGAGGTGCAAAAGTGGGTGGGAGGCAAATGCTGAAATGGGTGGTTCAAGTGTTGGGAAACATGAAAATGCATACAGCCGCCGGAGAGAGAGAGGGAGAGAGAGCCAGAGTAAGGGCTAAGGGGGGAGCAAAAAATAAAGAAAAACAACTTGTTGTGTACTCGCTAGGGTGGATTAGGGGTGGCATTTTGTAAACCCCTACCATTTACTCGGTTTTTTCCAACTCTGTCGTTTGTTTTTCAGTTTATTTTTTTTGCTGTTTTGTTTTGTGCCTCTTGGAGTTGCGAGGATAATCGAGCAGATTGTAAATGAAGGTTTGTGCCTAGCGTCGGGTCGGGTTGGGTTGGGTGGCATGGACGAATTCTATTACTTAAGTGGGTGGCTGTGTGTAGGAGAGGGCAAAATTGTCGTTGTTAACAAAACCCAGCTACAACAATGATAATGTCATAGAAGCGGTTTTTTTTTCGCCCCCCCCCCCCCGTTAGCCCGAAACTTTTTCCACTGGGAAAAAGTTAAACCTTACCTACCCTATCCCTATCGTTACAATCGTCTCTTTGGCGGACGTGGATATTTTTGTTCGCGTCTTGGCAACTTGTGACTGTGCGGCGGGGTTGGCTAGGCGGTGGAAAGAACTTTGTGTTATGGAACACTTGGAGTTTGTTGTGTGAAAGTGCATAACAGAGATATATATATAGCAGGCGAGAGATGGGTTGCCAGGACCGGGGGGTGATGGTAAAGTGGCCGTCAGTACGAGATGATTTGCAGTGGAGTGTTTTCGTTTCTTTGCTTTTGCTTCGTCTTTCACTTGAATAACTCTTCTGACTGTTGGGACTTTCCGGTTAAAGTTTTTTTCTAGGATTTTTTTTGTTGGTCGCTTTTGCCTCGTAAAATGAGGAATTTCCTGCCACGCTGTGAAGTTTCCTTTGACTCTTGTGTTTTTATCACTGTGCGAAAGAAAGCAGAAGAAATTGATACCCCCCCTCGTGTTTGGTCAGTAGAAAAAGTGGAAATTTAATTAAATGGTAATTGGTCTTAAGAGCTTTCGTGGGTTGGCTCTTCGTTTTATTTTTCTTGGGTTAGTTTTTCGAAGAAAAAGGACATTTGAGTGAGCAATTTGTGCAGCGGAAAGGTGTAACGAAAAAAGTGTTTTCCTTCCAGTGGTTGATGATGATGATTTTTCACACGAAATGAGAGCTGTAACAAAGTGTTGATCCACCGGAATGTGATAAGTTCAAAGGAAAATTATTAATAGTTTCCCAAAAGGATACACATACATATAATATACAACCAGAGGTTGAAAGAGGATAATAATTGCACACCCGACAGCGGTGTAATAAAAGATTTCGGATTACCCTGGGATAACAATTAAAACCGGATAAATGAATGTCAAAAAGGTAGGATACTATGTATGTGCCAAATGCCGACGGGATTTTTGAATGGATACAGGTTGCAAAGAATTCCCGTCGCTAAATTACTTTTTATAAATTTATTTTCTTTCATATATAGGTAGTTGACTGAATGTTTGTCTGTGAGTGATATGGGTGAAGGTTTTATTTCATTTGTTTTCACGGGCGTGGTTTGGCTTAAACGTTTAATTACCTCGCCGCGCCGCGGGAAAATATTTTTTTGTTTGCAATTTTCCGGGAACTGTGCTATCCAATGTGGACTAACAGTGCGTAATGTCCTTGGGATGTTGCTACCTATTAAAGTGAAATAGATACCAGTGTGGATTCGAAGAATTTCGTTGCTAAGCCGGAGTCTGTGTTTCAAATTGTCATTGCGAGTGACAGACACTGATTTGACAGTGCGTATTCGAATGAGTGAGTTCGAAAAAGAACTGATTTTTGAGACGGCAACACTTTTTCTTTCCCTTAGTTTGCTCTCATTGTGTGCGAAAGGATTGCCAGTCGCGGTTTGTTGTAGCAACCGCAAGTAATAACCACTTGCGAATTTGGTGAGATACCTGACAGCTGCAGTTGTAACAATAGGTATGTTCCCTAACGAAAATGCATTCGAACAAATTAGTAGGTATACGGGAACGACGCTTGACTAAATTTGAATAATGTGTTCAAATGTGATATTCGTTAGAAAGAACGACCTATTGAATGTCAAGCTTAGCTAAAAATTTGTTCTTACGTTCTTTCTAATCGGAAGCGTTGCCGTTATCAGTACCGATTTATTGTGTCATTTATCAGGCAGCCTATGCCAACTTTAGCCTATGCCAACTTTAGCCTATGCCAACTTGAGTCGATTTGTTCTTCTGTTTAAACTGTCTGGTTCAGGAGAAGGTTTCCTTTGTCGCGTTCTCGCTATTATCAAAGGCCTTGCCACTTCCTGTTTAAACAATCACAAGCCATAGTTACTACAAACTTTGGCGATGGACTTTTGAATGGTTAGGTGAGTTGCGGTTATAGCAATCATACAGTTCAAGTGGAGGACATCCTTAAAAAACTGAGCAATAAATCATTTTTTTACAATGGCAGAGTCATCACTGGGTATAGGAATCATCATTTTCAAACTATTCGGAATGTTCGAAATTTTTCGAAAATCTGAACAGAAATGTTCGAATTCAATAAAACCCGCCTTTTTTGTGTTATAGAAAAAAATGTTACCTGTTAGAAATGAAGGTTATTCAATTGGCAAGCGGTTTTGTCAAATCATTTTTAGTTTCATCGAACAATTAGGTCTTAAAAGCAATATAGGTATTTCGAAAGCATTGTTTAAACGTTTAGTTTCATCTTTTCAATAGTTTTTCTGTTTCGATATTGGTGTTTGTTTGCTTGCAAAATTGGTGTTTCGTAGAGAGTTGACTGAAAATCCCTGAAATCCCAAATAAAGTGTCAAAAGTAGAGAAATGTCAGTCGAGTTCGAAAGCAAACTTAGTCATTTTTTGGGAAACAAAAATAACAATCCACAAACGCGATTCTACACAATAATTTTTCAAACTTTTCAGTCCTTTCTGAAGGTTAAAATATTTTTTCGAAGAAGTTTGAAAATGTCAACTGGCAATGTTCGAATTGAGATAAATTAAATTATTTTTGAATCTAAAGAGGAGTTAACGCATAAAAATACTTCCGATGATGTGACCAACAAGTACCAACTTCGAACCGCTTTCACTGCTCAGCTGCAAGCCATTTTCGAAAATTCGAACATTTATTAAAATAGTTTTCGAATTAAAAACATTTTCACTTGCATGTTAAAACAGAACGTAATTCATCATAGAATACTAGAAAAGACGCAATGAATATTTAGTACATCTGTCGATGCGATGTCAATCGAAAGCTAAATGTTCGAAATCGCTGCTGTCACGACTGATCCTGGAAAATACTCCCGTCTTGAAGTTTATACTAGCAATTTGGATTTATCTAGTTTATTAAAAGGGTAAAGTGACAGTTCTATCTCTGCCTTTGCATATTAAACGATTGGAGTGACAGCTGCAGTCTTCGTTTCATTCCAGAAGCAAAAAAGCGACCGAATTGTTTTAAGAAGCTAGGTTAGGATCTGCTCATCTTTTCTGTATGCTTACCTACTGTTTTCCACATTTTCTAACTAGAGAACTGTCATTTGTATCTCGGTCACAGAAGTAGTTCCGAGTGTGTTAGGTTGTTAAGGTAAAACAAGACTCGCCGACAGCGCAAAATATTCACACCCCTTTCATTCTTGGCAATTTAATTTTAGGTCACAATAGACAATTTTATTTGGAAATATTTACAATTGTGAGCTTGTATTTACATTTAACCAAAGAAAGGATTTATTAGAACCGTTTTATTTTAATTAGTCACGAAGTCCGTCAGATATCCCTACCTTCATATTTAGGTCACAATAGTAGCTACGTTAAAAATATCGTCACTTCAAAGTTCATAAAATCAAAGATGAACCCTCATCATGAGTGCTTGCTAGTACCGCTCGAATATCGAGTCAAGGTCGAAGCACTGGCTAGCAGGTAGACATTTTACACAGTCTAGAAAGGATTAGACGATTCAGAGGACACACTCTCCCATCAACTGAAATCAACATAAAGATCAGTCCCAGCGCTGCACAAATAACAGAGTCCTTCATTCCAAACAGCCATTATATGCATATCACCCTCAAAATCCTTACTTCCTACAACGCACAAATACTTATACTTAAGCAAAATTCCTTGTATTTTCCACGTGCGATTCGTGGAACTTGAATCGTCCAAAACTACCTGAGTGTCGATAAATGTTTCCATAAAAAGGAATACCCTCCTAGACAGAGCCAAATGCATCTGAACTCCTTTTTTAACGTTTGTACATTTCATTTTCTAGCAAAAAATAAAAACATGCACACATTCAATCCGTAACAACACAAAATGCTTTGTTCCAAGGATTGCACTTCCTTTATCCCTTTTTCGTCGCTCAGCTGTGCTCTACAAAATAAGAAATGAAAAAAAAAACCATCCTCCAGAGACGAGATAAACCCCCCGTGAAGTGCACAAACCGTGCAGATAAAAGGAACGATGAAAATAATAAAAAGGAAAAAAAAAAATTGTATAAACCCAAATGCAGTTTTATGTTCGTACACTACAAAATAAAAGGACTCGACAAAAAAATGGCAGCAAACAACAACAGCATGGCATCAGGAAAATCAAAAAATAAGGAAAGAAAAAGAAGAACGAAAACTAGGTATCCTTGTTGTGTATATGCTATATATGCGAGAAAAAGAGTTTAGAAAAGAAAATAAAAAAAAAAAATAAGAGCGCGTGATAAAAACCAGAAGCGCACCCATCATCTCTCTAAAAGCCCGGACACACACAGATCATGCTTCATGTACTTCAGAGGATATGGTTTTACGGAGACCAGAGCAGGCGAAATGCGGGCGTGTGGGTGGCGCAGATATTTCACCATTTTTGCAACGAGATCTAGATATAGCTGGCAGCGAACAAAACAAGAAACATAAACGGTTGAAATGTTCTCACAAAGCAAAAAAAAAAGAAGGAAAAAAATATATTCGACGCTTTTCCAACAATGAAAACAGGACTTTTCCTGTCTAGGTGATACACAGCCACCAGCGGCAGTGGAGTATAAAGATATGCACGGCTCAGTGCAGTCTTTGGGTATGGGGTTAATGGAAGAGGATGCTGCGGATGGAAATGGTAAACTGGGATTTGTTCGTTTTTTTTTTGCGCGCGCTCGTGCATTTTTTGTTTGTGTATGCGAAATAGATAAGATTTTGCAGGTAAAAGGACACGTGCGATGTGATGGGTTTTCTAAGCGAATAACCGACCTAGAAGTGACGGATGATTCAAGGTGGTTGCCCTTTATAATCCCCGCAAAGGAAATGTTCATAAAGTTGGGTTGGGTTAAAAATGCTTAAAGCCTTATTTAAATAGCTTTGGATGAAATAGGACCCTGGACTTGCTGCCTTTTTAGACGAGGTGAAGCCCCTTTTATTCGGCAATGGATTATATTTTGGTCCGGAAGTTGATAAGGAATCAAATCACTTCGGTCCGGGAAAGGTGTCTATGCGTCAACAGTGTTCTTATGCGCAGTTGCTTAGGTGTGCTAAGATCTCGGTACAGCCCCCAAAATTCATAAACTGCAAGTGTAGGTACTACCTCAGTATTGAAATGGATGAAAGTTATTTTTAAAGAAAATCTTTATGTCCCTTGTTACGTCAGATACACTAGATCTATCCATCAAGTCGAATAGCTCTTAGTGGGCTTTACATCTTTGTTCGCAGGTAGACAGTTCTTAAATCGGTAGTCCGTCAAACTGAACTCTATCTGCAGTCACGTAAAGACAAAAAGTTAAACAGCTTGTCCCGGCTAAAATTCGGTGAAACTCAAACTTTAGTATCAGTACCCTAAAATTCCTTTTGCCCATGACTTTGGGTGGAACCCAACATTTCCGTATGATGCCATGTCCAACAAATGAAAGTCACAAAGAGGTTTCCAAGCGGGACCATATAGTACAGCTCGTTCACTCAAAAAATCAAGGCTGCACGTGCTTTTAAGCCCAAACTGATGTTTTTAAGCCTTTCAACATTTTTCAGCCCAATTGTTTAGGCAATATGTATCCAATTCCATGCAAAGACCTCTGTCGAAAGACAATTCTTTTTTTGTTAGTCATTGCAGTATGGAAACACTAATACCCGATTATTCGCTGAGTTTTCGCTGAAATGCCATAACATCAAAGTTACTTTACGGTTTTCTTTGAAATTCGCAGATTTCCTCCGGGAATCATCTTGACCTGGTTTTCATGTAAACAAAAGTGAAAAGGCTACAAAGGCTGCAGAAGAGGCGCTGTATTATTTTTCGCTGAAATGTGAAAACTAACACAAAAGGCAAGAGTAACCGCATATAAAGTACAACATTGTGAGCCTTGGCTTGCTATTTATATATATTTTTAAAGTCCACTTTTGAAATATCTAGATCTATAAGCCGACCGCCCTCCTTTTAAGAATGTAACTTTTGATATCTCTTACCTTAGAAGCCGTAGTTGCAATTGCAGGAAACTCTATGGCCTAAAAATCTTTCCTAACCTTTATCCTATATATTTTGTCGGTCACAATATGCAATTTTATATAAAATAAACTTCGCCATTTTATAAGTTCGAAATATATAGCCTGGACTGGACAACGACAAATGATTTATTAGTCTCGCGATATGTCGATAAGGCCTTCACTTAAACCTTGACTGAGGTAGAAAACTGCTTCTGGCATCTCAGCCATAACGTTTTAAATGTCAGAGTTCCAGAATCTTCGTACATCTTTAGTCGAATATCATAATCCCTGCATGATGCTTCTTATGTAATACTTTTTAAACCATAAGTCACTCTTCTTTAGCGTTGACGAAAGTGTTTGACATCTAGAAATAGGTTTGTAAACTCTATACAAACCTATCGCTCGGTGTCAAACACTTTCGTCAATGCGGTAAAAGAGTGACTTATGGTTCAAAAAGTATGTAACTTTTAGTGTCCATATCTCTAAGCTTCAGATTTGTAACTTGTTCAATAAAAAGTTCAATGCTAAACCTCTTCCTTACCACTTGTTCCTATCTAAGCTTTAACTTTATAACTTGATATCATCATCGTAAGTAATATAAAGTGTTCCAATACGAGGGTCACATCCTATTTTTAAACGAAAATAAAAGAACCCTTGAGACACCTTTCGGCACATGCTTTTGTAAATTTAGATCTTTCCTGATCAGCCATCACCTTTACAAGATTGCATTTTATATAAAGGGCGTTCAAGCTTGAGGTTCAAGCTTGAGGTTTGAAAATCAAACCTCAAGGTCGAAATTGAACTGTTTTCAGACTTAAAAAACTTAAATTGTATGAGGATTAGAGCATCTTTTTGGAGCAGTTTAAGGACGGCTTACAGACTCAATATCTCAAAGCTGAACTTCTGGAGACCGATATTTCATGGCAAGTTGAAAAGGCTCAAATGGGGCTTTTTGGCCCAGCTTAGAAAATAGAAACACTTCTTACTTCTTTATTTAGCTTCGTGTGGGTCTGTCCTATTGGGAAACCAAAACTAGGAGGTAGACATAATTTCGTCAAGCGGATTAGCAGCTCCCGCTTACTCTGATCGACATTGAAGCAAGTGAAGACTAAGTCTTACAATGGGTATTTTAAATATATAGGCGATGCTTCTTCAGCTTAATTCTTGGTTTTGTTTTAAATTTCATTTATTTTGTCTGGATTTCATAAAATTCTGCTTCGAAATAACGCCGTTATCGATGCGACAAAAGAGTGAATAGTTAGCTTTTTTTTTCCTGAAAACACACTTGCTTTTGACATTTCAGTGACAGCTGCGAGATGTAAAGAAATTTTAAAACGACCGTAGATCAATTTTTAAAGAACTTCCTTCTGTGCAATGAGCGCCATCTTGTTTACAATATTTTTTTCAACGCGAATTCCTGTGTAAAAAATGAACTGCAAACAAGACGATCTTCGGAGAAACCCTTCTATCGAAGACACCAATCGGTTTACGTTCTCCATGGCAAATCCAACTGTCTATTTAGCGAATACACAAACCAACATCAGTACAATTTAATCCATTTGAAGGTGGAAACATTTTTAATTTCATTGGGGAATGCATTTCATATATATATCCTTCTTCAACTTAGTAAAGACAAAATCCTTGCCATACCCTCAAGGAAAGATGCCAGTTGTCTCCGCTTTGCCCATCTTGTATTACGCTTGTGATTTAAGATTCAATATTCCTGTACAATCACTTACCCCACATTTGGCTTCGGGGCAAATAACAAAGAAATACAATACATGTACGGTATGTACACCCCCAAGGGGGGCCAGCTACAATGTTTAACACTCGATTCCTTGCTCAAAAAGAACACACGACAAACAAGAATTACACATCAAAAACTCGCAGTGGAGGGTGGTGGCACCAACAAACACAAGAAGTACAAGAAACAGCAGAAAGAAAAAAGAACCTCTCCCTTTCTCGGCCAATATTAGGTGACTACGTCAAGGAGAAACTTTTTGCCAAAGCATTATTACGGTCTACCCTCAAGGCAGCCATTCCTTCTAATAGTTGTAGGTAGTAGTCGATGGTTTGGTGGGGGGGGGGGGGGGGGGGCAGCTCGAACGGGGGAATGGTATCGGTTTATGTTTGAGCAGTCATCTCATCACCATCACTGGAAAAACCCACCCGTCATGTCCTCATTATCACACTTCATAATGAAATGCTTTTCTGCTCTTCAAGATTCATTGTTGCAGTGATTTGTGGTTTGAGGTTAGGTTCGCCTTGGGGGTGTGGTAGCATTCCAAACAACGACATTCTTCATGTTATTCTTCCAACGAGCTGAAGCTTTTGTGCATCATCGTGCGTACATATACAACAAACAAGATAAGCGCAAGCGACATGCTGCTTCTGGTGATGCTCCAAGAGTGCGCTGCTGCCTATAGTGGAGGTGGTGGTGGTGGTGATGGTGGTACAACGACTTTGGTCTTTTATTCTATCGTCGTCGTCGTCGTCAGCCAACAAGTTTTTAGCATGTTTTTCCGTAGTTTTGCTTGCTTCTTTTATTTTCTTCTCACTTGAAGCGGTGTATTAAGGCTAAGAGCAGACAGACACACAACAATGGAAATGGATGTGTACAGCGAGTGTTGTGAAATGCATTTAGCCAAAGTGTGTAGGTATATATGCCAAAACAAGTCCGTGCATAAATTTCCCTTACAGAGAAAACTGTCACAAGGGGGCTGTTGTACGAACGAGAGTGGGTGTGTATAGTGGAAGAATGTTTGAGGTAGTCTAATCCACTTTTGATTGTTGCGGATACATCATCATAAAAGCGGTCCAAGTTGAGCATGGCGTATATTGTTCTGGAGGAGAGTCCTTTTAGCTGACTACTACCTTTGTAAGCCGCAAGTGCATGGAATGCTCCTCGAGTGCGTCTCTAACGAGTTTTTAACTGAACCAACAAGTAACTACGTGACATTATTTGGTGACAGTTATGCGCGCTATGGAGCTCCATCGCCCTTATGGCGAATCTATTTCCACTTTTAGTGACTTTTACTCTAATGGCGCTACTGTCCTAGGCCGACATGTGTCTCTCGCCAGCTTGATATTTATCTATACAGACGATGACGCTACCTGCCACTCACTTCCCACTCATATTTGGCCAAACCGTTGGCAAGTGAGCTCTCATATAACAGCCACAAGGTCTTCAATACTGCTCTTTAAAGCTGTACTCGTCTGCCTTTATGACAAGTTGTACATGTTTGCTCTATGAACCTTCGTCTTTATACGGTAGGCTTCTTTAAAGCTCTTGTGCCCTTCAATTCCATAGTTTCCGCCTCAGTTTTGTGAGTTCTGAGGAAGTTATTACCTTTATATTCGACTTAATGCCCTTAAAACGGTTTACAACCTTCAAACTCTCTTCTTATGTACAAAATTTTGACTTCGCGAACCTCTATAATCATTTTGTCATCTTGTATGCGGGACAGTTAGCTCCCTTAAGCGTTTATGACAAGTTCTTCCAATTGCGGGCGTCATGTCTCTATTTGTTATAGTTGAAGAAGCTAAGGCCTTTGACAAGCTTTCGTCTTTATAACAGGAATGGCTCTGGGTCTAGTAAACTGAACTGTGAAGGATATTGTGCTCAATGCTCTTTTACAGACAGGACAATTAGAGGCCAGAGGCAAATATTTTCTGGTTCTTCTGCAAGATAGTTCCTATAACTGGAGCCCCCAACTAATGGTCTAAGTGAAGCTTTGGCAACCGTCACAAGAGCGCCCATTTTCCGAACTACTAGAACCATATAGTTGTTCGGGCTTAAAATTCGTTATGTTTGAAATAAAATATATGATACAAGTTCTTTTAATCAAGACAGGACTTTTACAACAGCAGTACTTACATTTTTAACACTCCCGTGCTTTTTTAAACGCATGCGACACTTCTCTGAGTACCTACTGTCTGTATATAGTTGCTGGCTTCAAAAGTCTCTTCGTGAAGAAGAAGCCTGAACTATTGCCTTTTTTATCTGTAGGTGGAAAAGGATTTTGGCTCCCAGGAAGGGTTTAGGACCGATGAGTACCTCTTCTGGGGAGACATTCGTTAGAATGAACGCCCTTAAGACCTCTTGTATCCAAGGCTAAGGAAACTGTAATATCTGAAGCAAGATCGTCGAGAAGATTAAAAAAGTCCTAAACCTGGGGTCAAACTGCGTCGTCCGTCAACGAGCTTCCCGTGGCGGAATTTGTTTTCGTTTCTCATGTAAAAGCAACTTCTGTCAATGTATAGCTCGTTCACGGAAGTGGCGATTCGACAGCCAGCTTTGACTCGATCTGAACGATCTATAATCTTTGGGCCTAAGAAGCTTACAAAAGTCAATTTTTGTTGCCTAAAGGCACAGGTTTGGACGTTTCCGCCTTCCGAAGACTTGATCAGGGTAACAATTGTAGTTAAGGGTCTTAGCTAGGGTGGTAAAACCTACGTAAGCTCTCCCGCTAAAGAGTTTACTTTCAAAGGTTACAAGGCTGTCCCGTAAGCCTTGTGTCCCATTACACTTCATATTCTTGTAGATTATCTACTTCATCGTTGTGACCGGCGTTATGAACCAAAGCGTCAGTCTTTGTGAAATTTTTAAGTTGTTTACCATTTAACATCATTCTTGCGGCTAGGGTTGCCTACATGATTTTAATGAAGCCTTGTAGAAGTTTCTAAGTATTTCACCTTCTGCTCCTGCAGTCGAGAGTTCTCTCTTGAAACCGGATACTATACGGGGCTCTATCGAGCGTTCATAGAGGTCTATACGCCGCAGTGGTATCAGGGTATCCGGTTCTCCATTAGAAAAGCTTAGGTGCACTTGTGACAACTTTCCAAAAATTGTACCTCCCACTGCGCTTGATCAGCAAAATTTCCCATCTGAAGTCGGACCTAGAACCTTTAAGGTTACTATACGTAATCACCATTCGAGCGCCCTTCCCTTCAGAAATTCCTTAGCACAACTTCTGTCACTCAAGCAGCCCCCTTCCTACGCCAGAGCCTCAAGTATTATTTATGTTCTCCACTCCACTTCCAACTGGAACTAACATCACTCACTTGAACAATGTTTCCTTCCTCAACCGCTAACCAACTCCCATCTTAACATTTCATATTCAAGCGCCATCCTAAAGGGTAATTAAGTGTAAACTCTTTTCGACGTAATCGTTAAAAATAAAACAATTACATACAGAAGCCAGACACCCCTAGTGATTACAGCGGATCGTGAGAACACGTTATTCCACCGGCGAACAGCCCTCGTTTGACATGCTAAAAAATGCAAATTGTTCCCGTCTTCCAAGTCCGTTGGCAATAAGTCGTAAAACGTACAGCTCAACCCTCATAGCTGTGCACCCTTCCTGGGGCTCTCTTAAATATTCATGACCGACAACAACCAATCCATTCAACAAGACTTCGTGCGTCACCTCACCCCAAAAACCAATTTTGAAGGGTTATGTCGCTGTAATTTAAATCACTCACTCTGCCCGAGTGTATATCTCCCTGCCGAATGGAGGGTGTCGAGCAACAACATTTTATCCCTTTTCGTTCCCCCTTCGCTTGTGTCGCTTTTCATATGTCACCCAGATAAGATATCTCCTTGTGGCCTAACGAAGGATAAGAAAGAATTGCCAAACGGCTTGAGAACCAATTCCCCATCGAGATCTTCCTCTGTCAATAATAGATAAACACAGCAAAAGAAAAGGAAGAAAAAAAACCTTTTTGCTCCTTACAATCTTCACTTGTAACACAACCGCCTACCCAAGCGCGCACATGTGGGTAATAAATACACCAAGCAAAAAAAGAGAGGCAGCTCCCGTTTCCAATTGACATCCTCGTGAGACACACACACACAGGCATACGAGGGGGATCCCCTCACTTAGTCTAGAGGGCATAAATTTATATTCCATTTTGGAAGCGCAAACAAGTATAAAAAAAAAAACCAGGACGAAATGAGGGAGAAAATAAAGGAATTTCTCAAAAGGCATCTCGTCTCCTGCGCCCCACCACCACAGCACCTCTCTTGTTCGACGCTTGGCAATTGGAAAAGATTTTCGAATTTACCATTATGACAATGATGACCCAACGGTTAGGCGAGTCACCCCTCTGCACTCTTTGGAATCTGAGCAGCGGCAACATCAAGGACAAAGGGAAATAAGAGCCAAAAAGAGCAGCCAAGTGGAAATGGAAATCGACTCTACTTCTCTTTTATTCATTTGACTTGGTTTCCCAATTGACGGGCGGAGGGGGGCCGGCCCGCCTTTGGTTAGAGATCTTTGCCAGGATAAGAATAGAAATATAGAAATTCGCGGAGAGACTGAGGGGAGCCACAGCAAATGATGATTATTCGTTTCTTCGATATATACATTTTTCTATTTGCTGCCAAGTCAGTGACTGTATTGTGTTTCCTTTTGTTGTCGATTAGAAAAGATGGCGAGAACAAAAAAAAAAATGTACAAATGGAGGATTTTGGGTTTAGATACAGAGGCTTTGATCCGCCATCATAAATAGACGATGATTTAGAGGCGTGTTCCCTTCCTGGAGGGACGAACGAAAAAGGAAAACACAAAATTGGACTGTAGTCCTCTTTCTGATTCACCTACTGACTTGGGTATCTATCTCAAAAGGGAAAGATTTCCTTTAGTTCAAGGATTTTTTTGTGGGCAAAAAAAAAACAGAAAAAAACCGAGGCCAGATGAAATGTTTTCGATGGGATTCACTGGGATCACAACGACTGTGAAGATAGCATTTACTCCAATTTTTTGTTTCTCCGGATTTGAACACGTGTAGCATCCTTAATGATTTGTTTTCGTTTTGAACGGTAATCCGTTAATCCTTGGGCCATGGTCCATAAAATCCAGTACAAAAAACAAAATAAATTGGTAGAATGTAATTGAAATGTTGTCACAGTGATAGGTCCTGACTGTGGCTGGTCGTTTGTTTTCCGGGTCTTTTGAAGTGTGTACGCTTGTAGTTCCTCCAGGTTGACTTAATCCTATTGGTGTTTGGGTTAAAAATTCACTAAAGTACGTTAAAACATTAACGGACATGAGTGTGCGCTGGGACATTTTTCATGAAAATGAGCTCCTCGCAAGAGGTTTGGGTTAAAAATTCACTAAAGTACGTTAAAACATAAACGCACATGAGTGTGCGCTGGGACATTTTCCATGAAAATGAGCTCCTCGCAAGAAGTATTCGAATCATACTCCCGCACACGAAAATGTGAATATCAACATTATCGCACAAGAAAGAGTTTCTTTTGTGGGTGTGCGCAAACTTAAATATGTCGTGGGAACTAAACGGGCAGCATTTTACAACCAAATTAGGGGAATGAGGTTTAATTTGACTAACTCCTCGTGTCTATGGAATGGTGGAACAACATCGCACAGTCTCATTTGATTATGGCAATAAAAAAACATATTTGGTACGGGCAATTTCGTGTGCGTTTACCCTGGACAAAGTTGACAACACTTCTTTAGCAATTTGAGTGCAAATGGTTGTATTTTCTTCGCGCACATGCAAGTGCGTTTAGGATATTTGTCTAAAACTCTTTGTCTTTTGGCAATCGAAAACATGTTAAGCACTGTCAATTTCGTGTGCTTGTTCCCTGGACATAGTTGGCAACAGTTCTTTAATAATTTGAGTGTAATTGCTGCTATTGCTCACGCACATTCGTGTGCGTTTAGGATATTTGTGTTTTTGCATTCAAAAACAAGAATTTCGTGTGCGGGTTCCCTCTACATCGTTGCCAACCTTTCCTTAGCAATTTGAGTGCAAATGGTTGTATTTTCCTCGAGCACATGCGTGTGCGTTTGGGATCTTTGTCTGTTGGCAATAAAAAACATATTTAGTACCGCCAATTTCGTGTGCGTTTACCCTGGACAAGGATAACAACCGTTCATTAGCAGTTTGAGTGCAATTGCTTCGATTTACCTTGCGCACATGCGTGTGCGTTTAGGATATTTGTCTTATCTCGACTTTAAGATTTTATGAATAATTGTTGTAACATTTTCGAACTTTAGCTTTCACAAGAGTGCAGCTTCAAGAGTCTTCAAGTGGCGCCTGAGCTTATAAAGATATCATCAACTAGAGATTTTTAAGTTAAGCATGGGTCGAAGTCTAAAACCGACTGTAATATTTACCACTACGAATATTTCCCAAACAGTGTACTTTACAAGCAATGTAAACTACAGTTTGACCTTCAAGTCTCTGATGAGTATAACCGTATAAGCCCTGTTGTTATTTATTAAAAATTTTCATCAGTAACCACCTGACGTTGATAAAAGGTAGTAACGATGTCTCTTAGAATAAAGTGTAACGTCGGTGTCAAGCTTTTCCTTTGGGCTCGTAGTCTAAAGCGACTTGAAAGGTCCAAAATATAGTAGATGTCGCTAGTTGCTGGCATTTATCTTCGTCTTTGTATGGGCGCTGCACGCGTTGTGAAGTAAGTATTATTTACATCGTATCCCTTTTCAGTTTGATTTAATGTACCTTCTAAACGTCTTAGACCTACATCCAACGCCATCTACTGTGCAAACTATTTCCCCAGTAACTATCGCTGGCCATTGAAAGTGATAGGCTACGCAAAAATAAATTGCGACAGAGGAATCGTCAAATTTATTTTAAGTTTGGTTCATTCTTCTGACACAAGTGACCAAATTTCCAATGACAACAATTCCAAATTTGACAGTTCTCTATCTCAGTGGCCTTACTCAAACTTGCAGTCATCGGATATTTAACTTGGCCTTTGCATCATCTTTGTTAAAGTGCCTCAAAATGGAAAATATAATTTCCTGACAGCGCCATCTAGTTTGTTTTTCTTTCCATAGCATTTTTTAAACTCCTCTGTATAGAAACTGGCAAAGAGAAGTCAAAAATACTGTACATCACAGTTCTTTCGCCTGGCGCAATTAAATCCGATTCAAGTAATGCTTATCCAAAAATGCAACAGATGTCGCTCATTTCGATAGATCGTTGTTGGTTGAAATGCCTTTTTCTAAGGAGATGTACGATTTTGTCGTCGCTAGGGCAAGACTTCTTGTAACTTATTATGTGTACATAGATTGCTTGGCATTTCTATCACTAATTACTCAATAGATGTCGCTGTCCACTGATCTGTGCCCCATTTTATCCGAAACACAGTCATTCTGTTGCCAAAACTGCCCCAAAAAACAGTAAATTATGGCAGTTGATTCGCCACCATTTCCTAATAAAATCTCTCTCTTGTCCCCCCCTCTCCCCAAAGTACTATTCATGCCGTGTCAACTAACTTTCCTTTTGATGTGCTGCCTTATCCATATATAGACTTTCTTCCGTATATTGATGTCAACAAATCCACCTGGATTTGACGAACCTCATTTCGTCGCCCCACGGTGCAATCATTGCCTCAACATAAATTCCCCCGACTCGAGCGAGAACACATAAGCCCGGTCCGTAACAACCCACTCCGCCCAACCAATCAAGACGAATACTTAATCCATTACATACGTTCCCACATCTACTCCGTCGCTGCACTTTATTACATCGTTCCCGCGCGTTCTCATCGCCATTTTCATTTCCTATTCCAGTCTCATTTCCAAATCAAATCTCTTAAATACCACGACGACGACGAGGTGGTGGAGCAACAACATCTACTTCTACAAGCAATAAAAACAAGAAATCCTCTTCTAGATCCTAAAGCTCCAAGTACACAGAAAGTGAATTGCTAGGGGTGTATAACACACACACGGGGTTGCCATTGCCAGTGGTAAGCATTTGAAAACATGCTGCAGATAAAACACACAAAAAAAAGAGGAAGAAATAAACCCCAACAACGACTCCCCGACAAGAAGAAAACTTGAACAGAGTTGCTGCACCCCCCACAACCGCCGCCATTTCTACCGCACAACCATCGTCACCACCACCACCACCACCATCAAGTACTAGGGATGAATGATGCTTCAAATAAGTTTATCATGATATTATGTGTGTTCATACCCCCCCGCTGCCAACCAAAGGGAGGTGTGGGAGGTGTGGGCGGTGAAAATGGTTCTGGTTTACTGAACGTGTGAAATGTGAGAGAAATAACCTCCACCGCCGACTGGCAGTGGAAGCAGGCGACAAGGGGTGCAAATATATACACGGGCAAAACAAAGCTAAAAAAAAAAAGAAATATGAAAAGTTATGTTATTTTCGCAAATTTTTCCACCACTGCATCGGTGCCATCAACTTCCGGTGTTTGAAGTGGCAACACAGAAAAAAAAAAAAAAAGAAAACACGAATGAAACGAGAAAAATGTGCCATGGAAACGTTGAGCGCGAAAGAGGTGGGCAAAGTGACTGAAGTGGGTGAAGTGGAAAGCCCCAGACCCAGAGGAGCGCCGGCCAAAATTGAATGGAGCGGTAGTGGTGCAGCAGTGATAAGGGAAACGAAGCGAACGATGATTGAATGCGGGAGCAGAGTAGAGAAAAAAAAAAATTTGTATATAACTGAACGACGAACGAAAGGAAAGCACAACAACGGATATGAAGGACTGCAGCAGCACAGCAGCATCGACGCAGAGACGACGAGGAAACAAGTGGAGCGGAACAGAATTAAAAGGACCCACCACCACAACACAGCGAGTCGAGCGCCTGCAGAATGAAGAACGAAGACGACAGCTCTGTGGATGTGTGCGCAAAAGGCGGGGGCGAGGCGAAACGACGGAAGCGATTGGAAAACGAGAGAAGCGCAACCGGAAGGGACTATGCACACACAACACCCACGGGATCGGGGCGGGCGGCAGTATGAGTTGAGTGTGGCTATGGATCCTGAAGTGGCGAGAAACATAATCGAAAGCAGCGCAGCAAGGGGCCAGCAAGGTGAAAGTGGATGGTGCAGGCGAGATGCAACCAGATGGAGGTTCTCCAACTACACACACACCGTGAGGTAACAAAACCTCGAGGATTTCAACTTTTAACAACCGAAACTATGGAGTGGAGGATTATGAAAGAACGTCACGATGATAATCCTCGAAAGGTCTGCACTCGTACCGCGGAATACTGTTGCGACAAGAAGAATTCGATGCCGGACTGCGGGGTCCGTTGGCAGGATAAAAAAATTACCCTTTGGAATTTGTCCTCCTCGATTCGGAGAGCTTCGAGGCGGGGGACAGGGGCGTGCGAACATAAGTTGTGCTCCCTTTCTTCTCTCAAGTTGTGCTCTTTCGTCTCTGTGCCGATTGGATTGAATGCACACTTGAATGGTTTTTGCGGTTATTCAAACTACAAAAGGACTACCGATATGAGCATTGAGCAGTAAGGCAAAAGGTTGTGGTTGTGCGATAGATCCCCTCCGCCCCCCCTGCAATGATATTCATTGATAGGTAGACCCCATACGATACAACGCCATCCAAAGATAGATGGACTAGGGAAGCTTTCATCGGAAAGGTATAGGTATACTGATGGAAGGGCAAAAGCGGATGAAAATTATTTTTTTCTTGCATTCCCTTCACTTGTCGGCAGCAACCTTCTAGTGCCTCCTTTGGTATAGGGCTGTGGAAATGATTGAATAAATTGAATGACTAGGAATAGGACTATGAGCTGTATATGTGTGCGGTTGGATGTGGATACTTTTTCCGCTTGGGTCTGGAGTGGGTGAATCAATGTGTTTGGATATTACAAATGAATGACGACGCCAGTGGAGGGAAATTAATTTGTGGTTACCTAGGGGATTCGCTTCAGCTTTTCTCTGTGTGGCCTGACTGTAATGGCGGCGAACGAGATGATTGGTATACGGCAAGTGGATACGGTGGCGATTATGTTGCGTGGTCTGTCACTCAAAAATTGTACTAGAAGAACTCAATTAATTTGGAGAGTAAGTGCATTTGGAGGACTTCAAGTCAGGTGGTGATCGGTCACTCGGTCACACGATCACCTATTAATTTAATTGTTGATTGACAGTTTCTGGTTTGTTAATAATTATAATTCATTTCTGCTTCGACAGAAGTTGTTGTCGTTATTGGCCGTTGCAATATTTGGTACAAAACTATTGACGATCACTTTGTGATCACTTTGAGATCACTTTATACCGTCTTTAGTTTACCAGTTGTTCTGTGTACCTTGTGCTTCACACTACACTCCATTGCATGCTCGTCAGCCCAAACTGAGCTCGTCTTCTTGTAGGTCTGTGCCTTTTAAATCTCAGATCAATCGAATGAATAGCTAAATGTACTAATTAAGAAACTCACGTGAATCGACTGTAAGAACTTGATCTAGATTCTCCTGATCGTGAATGCCAATTGCTCAAAGTTCGGATAGATACGGGTAGCTTCCAGTTAAGCGCCTCTTGGTCGTGTAGTCTTCTCCAAAATTGAGCTTTTTACGCCAGCAGAAGCGTTTTAAATCCATGGATCAATGACGAGAGTTGGATTTTTTTATTTCATTTAAGGGGCTGCATGACTTGAATCTGAAAAATTTGACGAATGTAAGCCCAAGCGACTATTGGAACCAATAATCAACTTGGAACAATTTCATGCACACGGCGAACGAACAAGGAGTACAATTCTTCTACTTTCGGCAGCGCTAACCCTGATTAGTCGCATATTCTTTATTTTATCTCTTGTGCCCCCTCTAAGTGGGGGTCATTGCGAAAAATACTGTCAGATTCTTTTTAATTTGTTGTTTCAAGCCGTGAATACCTATACAAGTCTGCCTGAGTTCTTGTGTGCATAAAAGAACTTCATTAATTGACCGTCTTAGACACGGAAATGTTCGTCCTTTCTGATGATGCAGTTGTCTTTTTGGGTACAACTTCCTTGGTTCATATTTGTTCGTCATATTGCCGCCTTCGTGTTGTTTTTTTTTTACCACTAGATGGCGAATGGGTATCACTTTAGCAATTGGCCTTGTTTTTAAGGTTTTTAGCGTTGCAAGGTAGTTTTACGAGCTTTGATACGTCCAGTAGCCTTTCTTTACTAGTCGTTGATAGCACAGGCTTTTATTTAAAACCGTTAAGATTAGAGTCTCAATATTTTTCCTGCTGCTGGATGAGAAAGACTCTGGCTGGATACAAGTAACGTGCTGTCCTCCCTCAATTATATCTACTTTGCTATCCCAAATACTCGATAGTTGCACCAAAAATGTAGTGGAACAGTAGAGTGCCTAACTGGCAGCCCAGAGGATCACCACAGCAATAGTCCGGTAGTGTCTCTTGTTGATGACAAATGTCCTCATAAAGTTTCTCGTTTCTTTATCTTTAAAGATCTGTCTGCTTAGTCAGTTAAAGTAGGTCACACATTAAATTTCACAGTGGCGCACCTAAAATGTGGCCCATGGGAAACTCTGTGACACTCTATCTCTGATATAGCCCGCTGGTGATTTCTATAGGTAGTTCAGGGGTGGGATTCTGTAAAATCTTCTCTTCTCTTCTCTTGCTCCATTTAGACAATCGAGTCAATGTTTAGTGAGGAAGTAAAGGCAAGTAGCTACTTACAAGTCGTAGGCGCGGTCGTTTTCTTGACTCGATGAGATGCTGGCAACACGCTGTCATTGCTTTTAAAAGGTTCCGCATCAAGATCTTCATTTGGGAACGAATAACTCGACGGATCCCATATTCAACTTTCCTCCGCGACCTGTTCTTAAAATCGCTGTCTGCCTTACTTCTGACCTACTTCTATCGTTTCGACTTTAAAATAATGGTAAGCAGAATACAATTAAGTCATTTGAACGTAACGATAATTTGACTCGATTTAAGTCGTGAAAAGCGAGGAAGTGGTTTTTACGTGAAGGTGCCCTTTCCTAAGATCCCATTTTCCATCTAAGTTTTGATATATCTGGGGGTCAGTTGTAGGCATGATCTAGAGGGAAACTGTCCCTAGGTAGGTAGGTAAGTAAATGGGTGCTCTTGTGGCGACTATGCCACAGCTTCACTTAGACCATCAGTTGGGTCCATTGTGTCCGAAACTGTCCCTAAGACGGCCTTTGTTTTTAACCTATATACATATATTTATTACGCTGTCATGGGAAAGAAATCATCCAGGCAAGTATTAACAGCACTCGTAGACTGTGCTAAGTAAAATTGCTTCTGAGGCTCTACGTTCAGCGTATTTTGTAAGATGCCGACAGCTAATTCCGAATAAACCGACATTGGTCCTTCGAGCCAGATCACTCTCAATTAATCTGAACGCCTTTCTCTGACCACCTCTCTTATGACAACAATCGCCCCTTGCCTGGAGATCTATTGTAGCTTTAACCATCCCAGACCCCAACTGGTCCCTTGTGAACTACTTTCCACATGAATTCCCTGGCTCACTTACCTATTTGCTCACCTAATCAGTCACTTTTCCAGTTGCTTTCTTATACCTCAATTCAGGTGACGGCTGTCACCGCCCCACCGCAAACCACCAGGAAATGTAAACTCATGCGTCAGAGCGGCAGAGAGCGAGTCTGAGGTTAACAAACAATATCGTTCCCCAAGGGAGGGGGAGAGGTATTCGCCCCCAAGACAACCTTTACACACATGTCGCATGTCTGCTGCTGTTCCTTCGACAAATGTGTGAATTTAACTAATATCCAAAGTTCACATGTTAGAGCCAAACTAAATACGATAATTAACTTTGTAAATCCACGATGGGCGGTGATGGTGCTTGCGGAAACTCACTCACTCCGTCGCGTCGCCCCCCACTCACAATTTGCATGTGAAATTAATTTCATATGCGTAATGCGAGTGTTTACAAATTGAATAACATCACCATCATCATCGTCATCTGAAGGAGCAGTAGCAGCAGCAGCAGCCAGCACAAGCACAAGTGGAAGGTAATCATGCTCTACGACGAAGAAGACGACGACGAAGCCACCTACAGATCAAATGACCTGCATGCAGTAGGAGTGCACTTCGTGTGTGTACATTTCAAGGAATACACTGCAATTCACACGTGTGAAGAAGGCTCTCCTCCAAGACACGACGTGCTTCTCCTTCGCAATTGAATCACTCCCATAAGATAACATGTACACATGCACACAGCTCCTCCGCATCCCTCTTGTGCGGCTGAAGGAGCATATACGCCAAGTGCCATCGTTATATTTGGATACTAGCACGGGGGAGATGCAAGTAAAATGATCATCTCCATCCATTCCCCGCCGCCGTCATCCACCGAACTCTGACAACGACGACGATGACTACACCAACGATGAAATTAATTTAATTCGTTGTGTGTGCCAGTTTTCCTCTCTTTCGCATTTATATGTGTGCATGCATAATCCTGGCGCATGTAAACAGGATGTTGATCCAATTAAAATCTGTTTATTAGTAGGAAATTAATTGGGCTTCCTCTGGCAGCGTACTGTACTGCAGTCAACGACTTGACATTGGCATCCCTCAACCTTCACCCTTCCTCCATAGCCTTATAGTTAAGGGCACTCCGATGTGGCAGTGGCAACCGTATCACTTAAATCTCTCGGATTGCATTTGATTGCATTATGTTAGTGGTCCCCGAAGGTGTTGCGAATCCTTAGTAGGCCTAAATCGTTTCCAATTAAGATTGTTGTTGGAATGTCTTCTGGAAGCTTTGAACTGATTACAGGTGTCTGCCACAACTAAAACAATTGGGGCCGTGTCTATGTCTATACTTTGGTTGGTGGCTGATGCTGAAAGAGCTCTCCTCCCCAAACAACACACATATTGATGACACATAATTAATTTGGATCTGTTGTGATTATATTTCTATAGCCGATAATGCCTACATGAGTCATGGGGCTTTACCGCCCATGTGTGCACGTAATCTATGCGTTTTAGTATCATTATTCTGTCTCCCTCTTTGAGTTAATTGTTTGAAATTTGAATGACACTAATTTTTGTTTTCTTTTCCATTTGCCTTTGCAGGGTCCTCCTCCACAGGGGCCGCTCAAATTCACAATTGTCGATACACTGGAACGGATAAAGGAGGAGTTTAATTTTTTACAAGCACAATATCACACGTAAGTACTTAATTTTTGTATTTATTCCGCAAAAAATATATTAAAACATATCAAGTCCTTTTTTTTAAAGTGAGTGCAAATAATTATTTAAAATAAAAAGTGGCAACACAGTAAATGTCGCTTTACATTTTGACAGATTCAAACTAGTTGTCGAGATCGCTTACATATTTCCAATGTTGCATTCTATGCTTTTGACCACACGAATGTCGGCTATAACGATATCTGGTTGAATGTGGTTTGCTACAATGTTGTCAGCTACAATTCAACTAGCTACAATTATTTAGGTCTCCTTGAACTAAACGTAAAGGTCACTCCTTAAATATTCATTCAAGTTGTAGTAATACGCAAGTTGCCATAGGTTAGGTTACCATAATACCGGCTGAATTTATGCCGGCTACAACGATGTTAGCTACAATGAAACTAGCAACCACAACGCCGGCTACAATGACTTAAGTCTTAATCAAAGTAGCTAAGAGCACTTGAGGCAAGAAGATGTTGGATAACATTTTTCAATTGATTTCGGTGCATCATACAACGATATCGGCTGCAACGCTGTCGCTCTTAGTGATATACTACAAAAAATGTAGGCTACCACAATGTCGGCTACAATCATTTGGGTTTTCATTGAAAGACAATATGTGCTCCGACTATACCAGACGTTTGGGCCCAGAAGTTGTTTATATTTTACAGTAATGCTGGTAACAGAGCTATCGGCTACACCAGCGACTTCAGTAATGTTGGCTTCAATAATGTAGGTCACAGCTATTCTCGGCTACAATGAAGTAAATCTTCGTTGAAAAAGTTTGAGGCTCATTGGGAAATATTGTCAGCTACAGCAATATTGGCAACAAAAATTTTAATGTGAAGAAAGTAAGCATGTTAGCATGTACTCAATAAATTGTTAAAATTTGTTTTCTCTATACGGTTGTCAGCTACAAGCTACAATGGTGTCGGATATGAAAGTATGGCGAGCTACATTAAATGTGAAATTGAAGTACAAATATTTTTTTATATGTGCTATTTTTGTAGCGATGCGACAACAATGATGTAGGACACCATCGAACCGTCTACTACAATGTTGGCCACATAGAGGACTGCAACCATTTAGGCTGATAAAATGATATTTTTAGCTAAATTAAGTAGAGGATGTAACAAAAATATTCTTGCTGTAGTTTTTGGGGCGTACAACAAGTGCAAACATACCCGCTACAATATTTCTTGTTGCGTACTACAACTTCTGGTGTCTGTATTTTGTAGTACGAAAAATCAACATTGTAGTCAAGGAATTCTGCTAGATTTATTGTCTGCTGCTTAAAATGTTTATGCAAATGCAACTTTTTGAGTTGATCAATGCCACAGCTCACGCTAAAGCCTTTTTGGTGTCGATAACCATGCAGTTCCGAATCGTAAACCCAAACCTTCGATCCTAGCAGTCGGAAGAATTCTCCAAAGCTTGACCAGTGATTGTTTCGCACTCACGCTTCGTAAGACGTAGTTGCACAGATCCCTGGGCATTAGCTTGAGTTTATACAGGCTTAGCCCTCCCCGGCTTAGTGGTTAGTGCTTAGTGTGTTGGACTACTAAGCGAGGAGTCGCAGGTTCTATTCCCCATCTGAAAAAAGGCTGAGCCTATAACTCTCATGAAAGAGCTTCTTGGACTTGGTCATAAAAATGTGGATCCCTCCCATTCGTCCCGAAAAAATTTTCAAAGCTCACACAAACCGGATGGTTCGGAGGAGCTGGGCCTAGGGTCCCTACCTGAGTTTTTTTTTAAACCCTCCATTAGCGCTATTAGAACTCATTGCCATTGCTAGGTGTCAAGTGCGCTCGTTCACATTGAAAGCCGCCTTTGTCTAACTTCTGCTTATGTTCAGTATTCACCAACTGGCGCAATTCATTTACAACGAACAACCTCTTCAGGCAAACAATGCACGCCTCACTTAACTCTGGCCTTATCGCACCTTCTGTTCAAAAGTAATTTCCAACGCAATCCTTATTATAGCTCAATTATCCGCCAATGCATACAGCCGCCTATCACTTGACGACTTAATTTCCCACCCAAACATTACACCATCGCCGCAGTTCAGAGAGTTGTTAATCATTTTTGTTTAAGCACATAAATCTCTGCGTGTAACCAGCTTAAAATTCTCGCTATCGCCGCTCATAATCCACTTTCGATTAACCAACAAAAGGTTGGTTTTCCGATGGAAATTATTTTAAATATTTTTTTGTTTGCCAGTGCAAAAACACGAAAAATAAAACTCACCACCCCCCACCCCTCAGCATTCAACCAACCGTCGCGACCATAAAAACAGATCCACGAGGTAATTATGCACTGAACATCCATATATAGGTAGGCACCACTCGGACGAGTGCGGGGAAACGTTTGTAGAATCCGCCACAACGCGTTGCAATTAAAACCCACATACATGTACAGCACGCAAATATTTTCGGTAAACGATGTTGTGGCGGGTTGAGAGCGGCTACCTACCTACACCCTCGCAGATGATAGCCGGCGCCCATCCGAATGCACACCACAATGTGGCAACAGAATCATTTTCGTACCAACACAACAGAGAACTGGTTGCCCGGGAATGAATGGAGGACATGCCAGTGTGTCCGGCGGAACGATTACTCGCAGTAATGAGATTCACATCTCATTATCGAGGGTAATTGTCTGGTGAAACGCAACGGCAACAAATACGAAATTAAATTAACGAATTGGTAAAGTCTGGGGGTGTTGGCAGTTATGCTGGGGGCAGGCTGGTGCCCAAGCAGTCCAAAGGAGTCTCGACTAATTGGGTGGTAAGATTGACGGCTTATGAAGATTGTACTAAACTTCAAAGACTGTAACCTTTCGGATTTCGCTCGTCAAATTTGCTTCGGAAAATGTGAAAGAGCAACTAGTTTGGGCACCATTTTGTCTCACTAAGTGCATACTGGGATGTCCCGTACCCGATACTGCCGATTTCCTGCTCCTGTTTAGAACTTCTGGCAATTTTCGTGCTGATCCATCTTTCGCAATTCGGAACTGTAAGTACAGCTCCCGGTGATTAATAAATAAAATATGCCGACGCTTCTTTACGAATGCCACTCTCGATTTGACAGATGAGCTGGTTGCTGTCAGAACTCGAGAGTGACATCGTTCAGTGGTCCACTATATTTATTGCAAAAAAGTTAATGGGCTGTTTCCAGAAAACATGTTCGCTTTCGAGTAGACCATACCAGACCGTCTTTAGGAAGGAACAGTCTTGACTCAAGTCGTTCCACGTTTTGTGATCCGTTTATTTGGTAAGAAGTCTTTAAAAGGAGACTGAGGAACTCGGGCATTTAATAAAATGTAATATCAGGGATTTTATGTAAAAAGACGGTCTCTCCTTGACGAATTTCAAAGTTAAAAATCTGTTTCGAAGTGTTTGGGGTTGTAAGAGACGATTCAGAGTTATGAAGCACTGTAGCACTCCGTGTTCCTCCAATCCCTTTTACTTGATAGGAGCTTACGGCAGGCGCCAACAGATGGTGTGGACGTAGAAGCGCTAATAATTTTTTAACTTCAGTTATTTTTACCCTTTGGAGACTGCCAAAAAGTGTCCCAAAAGAAATTTTTTTTTTTTAAATTAACGTTTTTAGAAAGAGGCAAATGACGGAGAGATGCCTTCACAAGTTTGAAACCAAAATTTTATAGGTCGTTAGTGATTAGCCCTTTCGATAGTAAATTGCGTCACCTTTTTGGCTGCAAAAGGTTCAAGTTGTTTCATGTTTCCGTCGGAGCATAGCACTCGACTCTAGTGTCAAAAATTGCTCCCGGGAGACGCCAATAGATGGCGTGGTGGAAGTAGCCGATTCATACTTTTTTCAACTGCAGAGGCTTTTATTTAAGTGAATCTGTAACAAAGAGTAACAACAACAACAACAGCTCAAACTTGAAGTCAAATTAGCTTCACAAATCACAAGTCGAAAATGACAAGAAAAGTCAGACCGACGGGCAGTGAAAAACTTCCAAACGTCAGCTAGTGAGAGCTGAGAGAAAATATACAAACAAGTTGATTAGGAAGTCCTAAAGTGGTTGACAAATTATATTTCAAGGCTTAAAGAACTATGCCCGGCCTTTAGATGCGAGTATAAAGTTGTGACCGTCATATTTTTAGCTGCAAATGTTCCAAGTTGTTCTCATTGTCCTGGCAAGTTTACGAATTCGGCTTGGAAAATTCTTCGTCAATATAGAAGGTAGTGAGAGTTCGAGGCTTAGGGCTTTTTTAAGCTGTAGATATTATGAAGGCTTGGGCGTCTAAAATAAGATTTTAATATTTGAAAAGACCGACACACGATATCCGCCCCGTTGGTTCTAAGAAAGGATCACCTAAATTCCACAAAGAGCTGAAAGCCTCTGTAGCAAGTGCTAACCTTTTTGTTTCTCAATTAGCTTAAGAATTTATTGGTATTCTCAAGTTGTACAATTTTCATTTGGAAACAACTGCGAATTTATCATCTTCTGGCGAGCTCGAAAAGCTATTGAGGTCTGTATATTCAAGCCCACAGTTTCTGTGAACATACCTCCGATCGGTGCTGTACTTTTGTGCATAAGTTTTGAAGTTTCCGATCAAGATGGAGGTGATTTGTGCATTGCCAACGGATCGTTGCACACTACCGCATTTAAGGCTATATCCTTTGTCGTAAAAGTCGCTTCCCTGGAGGCCCTAAAAACTACGGCTGCCAACTTGTGGACACCCTTTTGTAAATTTTAAAGGAATTGGCAACAACTTAACTTTAGATATACTCGTACTTCCTCTTTAAAGTGTTAGTCATTCAAAATCCAAAAGATTTTCGAATTTTCCCCACCTCACCAGCTCCCATAAGCGACATCTCAACTAACCAACTTAGCTTGCAATCGGCGAGTTCCTTCGATAAATGCTTCCGCTTCAACGGCCGCCTTTGAGTATCCCCCGTCCAACATTAGCTCCAAATGGCCCTTAAAACCCTCCCTACACCAATAAACAGTCAATCCCTCGCCCTCCATACAACATTATCTGAGTAGGAGCCCAGCAAAACACCAAACTCCCATTAAATCTCACTTTCGAAATTCCCTCCCCGTGACGGGCTACAAAAAAAAAAAAACTACCACCAACTCCGAGAGCGTGTTGAGTTGTTTCAGTTGTTTTTTTTCGAATTTTTTGCGTGCGCTTTTTCCAGTGGTAAGTTTGTGGTTAACTGGTGCGTGCGTGTCTACCTTTCACACGCGGTTCGCTCTGCGATTACCACCCGAACCCCACCCACAATTTCATGCCTAGCACCTTGCTTAACGGAGGCACAGCACATTATTGCCGCACACGCAGTTAATGCGGCGGAAATCGTGATGACTCTTTTTCGCCGTTGGTTTACTCTGAATTGAATATTATTATTGCAGTGTGTAGTGTGTACCCCTGGACAGATTACCACCCTCTTGTCTGACAATGGGACGCAATTTTACGCATATGGAGTTTTATTATGGGATTTACAAATTTTTTTTGTTTCTGTTAATGGTGCGAGAATGATGTTCCACGCACGCAGCATGGTGTACGCGTATCCGACATCATCGAGTCGCGGCAATTAATAAAAATAAATAAATTTCACTTATACGGGGTAATTATTGTTGTCGAGGATGAGTGGCGGGTGGTTTTCGGTGTGTGCACTGTGGGGGATGGATGGGATTTTGGTAGAAGGCGCATGTTTTCGCATGTCTGGTGGGGGCGGGCTGTCTCCCGCGACTGCCCGATGGCGACGGTCAATTGATTATCATTTAATTGGGACTCGAATTCCGTTGCGGTGGTATACACAAAATGATTATTATTTAATAAAATATCTGCAAATAATTATAGAATCAACTGATTGTTGGCGGACATATCGTTAGTGATTTTTTTTTTGTTTTTACTCGCTGAACTTGTCCATAGGGTAGAGTGCGATTGAGTGCATGGGCAGTTATGATGGTTTTATGAAATCCTTGTTTTGAAGTATGTCGCTAATAACGAACACTGTTGAATTGTTTTAAACAGTCTTTCATTGAAAAGCTACGTAATATTTCAATCGTATTTTTATTCTCTTTCTCCATCTTCTCCTCTTCTTCTATTTAATAATGTCTGCAAGACAACTCCCTGTCTGTTTGTCTTTCTTTCGGTTCCAAAATCTCTAATCAATCTGATGAACTGTCAAACTTCCGTCGGCCTTTTGAGGAAGTTCCTAGGACTGTTAGAAGGACTTTGAATTAAGGGGCGGGGGTGTGGCACCTTTCATACAACAAACTTGCCTTAAGACTCTAATTTAAAAGACTCTAACTTAAAAGACTATAACTTAAAAGACTCTAACTTAAAAGACTATAACTCATCATCTGTCAAAGCCTTGGCAGCAAAATTCAATCCGTAGAATTAAACCGTCAGTGCGAGAAGTTTGGCAAAAGTGGGCGGGATTGAAAAACGAAGCGTGCATCAAAATTACATAAAACTATATATCTTGGCATTAATTATGGCTTTAAAAATTGGTAAAGGGACGTATATTGCTTGTTAAGCAATGTGTGTGGCATTGGAAAAGGGGGCGTGGCACATTCCATGCAAAAAGAATCATTAAAACCCTAAAATATGGGCAGTTCTAAGGGATCTGGTTTCGAAATTCGGTATATCCATGCATATTATGCGTAGCCAACAGTTTAGCAATTGTGGGCGGAGTTGTAGAACGAGGCGTGGCGACTCTCGTACCACAAAGTCGTTTAAAACGCTATATTTTGACATTTATGACAGCTTTAGCCTTGAATTTTGGAAAATTTGAACGCATTTTGCCTGTTGCAAGAATTTAACAAAACTTGGGAGAAATTGAGCAAAGGGGCGTGGCACCTATCATGCAACTTAGTCATTCGAAACCGTATGTCATGAAATTTATGGCATTAGCCCTGAAATTTGGTAAATGGATGTGTATTGCCCGTTGAAAGCGTTTTGCAAAATGTCGGCGGTATTGGACAAGGAGGCGTGGCACTTTTCATGCAACTTAGCCATTCAAAGTCATGAAATTTATGGCAGTTTTGGTCTTAAAATTTGATAAATTGATGTATATTGTCTGTCGAAACATTTTGGCGTATGTTGGCAGTTTTAAAAAAGGAGGCGTGGCACTTTTCTTGCAACTTGGTCATTTAAAATCCAGCTCATTGACATTTATTGCAGTTTTAGCCTTCAAATTTGGTAAATAGATGTTGATTGCCTGTCGGGAACATTCTGGCAGATGTGCGTGGCACTTTTCATGCAACTAGGTCATTCAAAGTCATTATATTTGCGCCAGTTTTAGCCTTGAAATTTATTAAATGGATGCATAGCGTTTTGTAAAATGTGGACGCAACTCAATATTCGGGCATGGTTCTTGCTATAAAACAAAACCATTTAAAACGCCTATGTGACAGTTGAAAGTGGACGTGGTTGAATAAGGGACATATCACCTTTGACAGATTTTCCTCGCAAAAATTCGGCAACAGTGGGCGATTGCTTTGGCCTTTGTTCTGCGCTAGCTGTCACGCTTTCAGAGAAGGTGACCATCACTGCAATCTGTCCCATAACTGCCATTAAATCATGCAGCTTCCTATGCTCCCCACTGATGCAGTAGGTATAACACACAAGGTTCTTTAAATTGTCAAAGTAATTTTTTTGGTACAATTGGAATTAGTACGAATGGAAGTTACGTCCTCAACAAAATTTCGTTAAAATTCCTTCAACTGATCCGATCGCTCTCCAATTTTTGACCACCCGGCAGCTGCATACTGATCCGTGTGCGTCGCGATGTAAGTACACGTCGGTCACTAGGATATGCAATTTCGGTGAAATATTGGCCTCCGAATGATTCCAACTCTTCGATTTGTATGTACACAGAGTCTGCCCCAAAGAAAATAATCAACTGCCGTGAAGTCGTTTTATTTGTGCGCCGAAAAAAACCGTTCTGTAGTGCTGCCACATTTGTTTTGTTTGTCACACGATTATCCTGCATCCGCACAGCCCCTGCCGCCGCTATTATTGTTGACGAATGAACCCATCGTGCCGTTTATTCATTTTGTGCGTCGGTGTGTAAAGCTACTGTCATATGTTTTCACAAGCGGAAAATGTCAATAATCATCGAGTAAAAATTAATTCAAATGGAGCGCCGCCGCACGTTGTGCTTAATTTTCAGAAAATGCGCCACACTCGTATACACGTGAACTTGGAACGGCGCGGCGTCTCTTTGGATTGGACTGGGACTGGGACTGTTATTCTTCCATGCGGGGGAGGGACTGATTGTTTTTCAGTGAAATGCATAAAATTACCGATAAACATGGAATTGCATTTTTTCCCTTCGCATAAAAAGTTTTTTTTTTCAACGGATTTAATTACCATTGCAGTGTTATCGGTGTCATTTTTCCCTCCGCATGATCCCAATAATTATGTTTACACTTGTCAATTGTTTTTCTATATGCCCAACTGACAGGTGGTGGATATTTGCAAAAAATTAATACTACCTATTCCTGAAATGTATATATGCCTAATTGTGAATTTGTTTTTCTTTCTATTTTCAGACTAAAACTAGAATGCGAAAAGTTAGCAAATGAAAAAACAGAAATGCAACGTCATTATGTGATGGTAAGTCTTTGTTTCTCGAAACTCCCATTCATAATCCTTTAAATTAATTTGGGGGACACAAGAATGATTTATATCAACCCCCAACTAATTCGTTTAAAAATACGAAAAGCATCCTTCAGCGACGGCCAGAGAAATGAGTCGAACGGAAAAAGAAAAAGCGAAAAAAAGTCACCCTTCTTGTGCATAATTTTGTATCACTTTTCTTTCAATTATACCCTTTCAAAGAATTTACCCCAATCCACCCCTAAAGGGGAGACTCTGGTCACAAAAAAAACAAAAAATATATAATAATGAAATGAAAGGACACTCTCACGTCTCAACGCGCGGCAGGGTAGGAATTCTTTTCTAGATCATCACCCCGTGAAAGAACACAGAAAAATGAAATCTCCCTTTCTGTGTTCTTAGCCACCCCGCTCCTGCATATCCTCCGTTCCGTGAAATTTTAATTTAAATTAAAATTCCAAATCAAGAAACACACACAGAGGCTGTATGATAATGCGCCGCGATGGGGCTTGCTGGCATAAAAAGAAAGGAAAGAAAAACCCCTTACGTAGGCGGTCATGAACAGAGAACACAAAAAACAACTGGCAGGATAATCGGAGTGGGGGGTGGAGGTTACTCCACAAATAATGAAAGTAGGTAGTAGCAGAAGAAGAGGAGGAGAAAAAAAAACTGAAGGGCACTGTGTGACAAAGTGGTTGCTTGACTGATTTCAAAAGTGTATACAAACACCATCATCTCCCACCACCCACCACCTGCCATTTGCCATTGTGCTCAATTTCCTCCTTTTCTTGTGTGTGAGGTTTTTTCTTTTCTTTTCTTTTTCCTTTGGCAGCTGTTAGCTTTTCCATCAACATTGCTGCAAGTTGTTCCATACGTATGTACACAGATCCACCCAAGCCAACCTTCTTTGAGTGGTAAACTCCGCTCCTTCTCTTGATGCTTTCCCCAGAGTTATTCTCCGTGTTTGTCCTTTATTGCTGGTGCTTAACTCTGTACTCAAACGGTGGTGTTAACGGAGGATTGCGACGAGGATTGGTGCGGGGCGGGAGTAAAGAAAAGTCCTTCGACACTGGTGAAAAGAAATTACTTAATTACGTACCAGGTTCAGGTAGTTAAAAGCGCCCATGAACAGCAACAGCGTGCGGGATGGAGAAAGAACATAAACCGTACTTTATATGCGGAGGGGTGGGGGGAGTCCTTGTTGTATTCATGGCAAGCGATGAGGACTCGTACTTTTCTTTATGCACATGTTTGAGGTTGGCACTCGGACTGGGCATAGGTAGATGGCAGGATTAAGGAGGCCGAGACGGATTAGAACCGAGCAAACTCAGTTGGCAATTTCTTGCAGTGCAAACCGACAGTCGGCGCGAGAAATAAGTGATCACGGGCGGAGCGGTTGCTTGGGGTCTGGTGCTAGTATGATGCTGTCTGGCAAGTTTTAAGTGCTATAATTGGAGGATTTGCATGAGCGATAGGTAGGTAGATGACGGGATTGTGTGTGGTTCGGGTGGGACTTTCATAGGTTTTCACAATCGAATTGCATCAAGATGAAGTACAACTGTGGCTGGGGCGAAGTTCCCTTCAGTTCATCTGATCGAAGTGCTGCTGTTCGAAATTTACCAGCGAAGATTATTTCTTCATTTATAGTTTTTTTTTCATCTAAATCCTGTCCAAACTACGTTATCAATTATCAAACAAGTTTGTTTAGAGCTGTCCTCAAAAATCACAAGTTTTTTCGATGCCAATCACCCCAAACCTGGCAAAAAATTGTCTCTCCCCCATCACCTAAAATTTCCTTTAAAAATCCGTTTGTTAGTTTTTAAGTTTAAGCGATTCAGCGAAAATTCGTCAAAGTACTGCACTAAGAATCGTTGTTCGTCCAAGTCGAAACTCAAGATGATTCTTCTCAAAAACATCCTTTACCCAATGCAAGAAGTTTAATAATTTGCTTTCATCAGTTCTTTAGTTTAACATTTCAGCGAAAATCTGGCAACGTCTTCCCTTGAAAATCCTTGTTTTTAAACCTTGAAACTAACGAAAAGTGTACCGCGAAATATTGTTTATCTAGTGGAACTCGTCTTATAGAGGTCCGATCAGTAGTTCTTAAAATCTAGCACTTTAGCGAAAACTCAGCGAAGTTTTCTCATTGACAATAAAAAACAAGTGCAGTTGCCTACATGTACGGTAAATTTGAAGGAAATCAGTTCGTTAGTTCTTGGGTCTTAGGTTTTAATCAATTTTATTGTAATACTTCTAAAACTCAGCGAAATTTTCACTACGAAATCTAAATTTGTCATTTATCATCACTAGCCGACTAGGGTACCTATACATGTTCCATATGAGCGTTCTATGTACCAGGCAGTTAAATTTCAATGAACTATGGTTGTCTTGACAGGGTTTCTGGTTTAACTTTTCGGCGAAAGTGAGCGAAACTTTACATTTATCGTCGTATCAAGTATGTGTTACTGCCACAATCGATGAGCAGCTTACGATGCTGTATTACAATGCTGTAAAGCATTAGGATCATTCCCCATGCAGGTAAAAGAAAGTTATCCGGATTTCAGCGAAAACTAAAACAGTGAACTTGTACATGTTTATGGCGCACTTTTACTGTTTTCTACATTGAAAACTACCCAAGACAGTTTCCTTATTACCTAAACAAACTCCAGCGAAAATCATTTAAAACATCTAAAGTTTTGGTATCTCAGCGAAAATTCAGTGAAATATCTCGTTTTCTTGCTTTTCACAGTGGTTGTGGTACCGCTTGGTTTGACTGGAAAATTAAAACTCAAAGCGGTGTTTATATGTTTCTGTTGCCCTGACTACCTGTCGTCTTACCGGGAATTGAGCGAAATTGAGGTAGCAAGTTTGGTGGTCAAGTAAACTAAATTGCCTTTTCAATAATGATTTTTGATGATGCTTGGAAGATATTTTTACAGGTTAAACAGGTACCCGACTGATTCTTCAATCTGAGCGAAAACTCGCGAAACACCGCGTCTTGTCTATCAGTATGGTAAATAGCAGTTCCACAAAAATTTACAAACATTCATGTCTGAGTTCCAAGTTCTTAACGAAAATTCAGCAAAAATATCATATTTCAAAAAAAAAAACTTGTCAGTTGTCAAGTTTTTCACCTGACAAAGTTGACAACCAGATTAATCTTCTACCTATCCTTTTCATATGTAACTCGTTCGGGGTAAAACTCGATGACGTTATTACTCGATAACCGCCGGACCGAATTTTATCTTTTTTTAGTTTCGCTTGAATTTCTGTATTTCTGGTTTAGGCAGAAAGAAAACTCCGAAACATCGATTTATTCACATTTCACGATAGGTGGCGTTGGGGGTGTCAACATCTGACAGGTGTTGCGGGTAAAACGGAGTTATGCCGGTTTCAGCTTGTCATTTTAAAGAAAAGTGACTCCCCGATGGAGAAGGGGTGAGCCTGAGCAGAAGACTGAAGAGCATTTGTGCTGTCAACAATGGTTCATGAAGCGGCTAATCTACCATAGCGTTCTACCATTTTTCTCCTTATTGTCCAAGAATGTTCTACTCGTTTAATGGATATAAGGATTCGTTTCCACTGGGATGATAACTGTTCGTAAATTTCAATTCCTTGGCTTGTAATCTACGTTCCAGAAGTCATCTGTCATTTATGAGTTGAAAAGCGGTTCATGTGTTGGCTGATTACTGCCTTTTCATAGCGCGATTCACTCCTAATCGAAGTCCAATTCGGCAATCCCTTTACTCAACGAACCCTCCCTTGACCCGTTCAAATCAACTGCAAACAATTCCAAGTGCACTCCGCATCTAAGTGTTCATGAATATTTCCGCCAAGCACCTATTAGCCAAGTCGCACACCCCAAGTACTCACAAGTCGCAACCCCGACCCAACACGCGCCAACACTGCACTCTTGTACAGCACAAAAGTTATAAGTTTTAATTTACTTTTGCATCAGGCATATCACACCCCTTTGGTCGTTGTCATCCTTTTCAAATACACTTTGCTCGACACTTGTTTCTTAGCTCATACCCAACACCAGCAAGACCAACACCCACTTGGCTAATTTCGAATGCAGAAACTTTCTCCACTCTGACTGTATGCGGACCAAGCTCAACTTTATTGTTGCGCTTCACTTAAAGTTAATTACAACGGTTTTCCATCTTTTTTTTGTTTTCTTTTTTGCTATGTACCTACTTCAGTTTGTTTCGTTTTTGCACATTTCCCAGTGGTACTCGTAGCTGGTGGGGCTGTGCAATTTGTATGACGTGTCCTTACTGAGTAAATAAAGTAATGGCGACGAGGATTGTACAAAAGAAGGCTGGCAAAAAGGAAGACAAATATATATTAAATAACCAGAGGGGTTAAACCCTGCAGCGCAACAAGAGAAGACGAAGTAGAAAAATAAGTGCGAAAGTATACAAATTTGTTGATGGTCATGCTTGTGTTTTGTTTTCGGTGTTCTTTTTCCCTTTATCATTTATTCAAGAGGACGACTTGCTGCTGGCAGGGGTTGCAGTTGCGAAATGTGTTTTTTTCTCTCCGTTTTGTTTGTAATAAGCGGGAAAAGAAGAAGAAGAAATAAAATGGGAATTTGCATATTTAAATCGCTTTATCTTGATTTAAAAAAAAAAAAAAACCGTAATAAATGGAAATAGAAAGGCACCAAGTACGGTCTCCTGTGGTTTTCCATTCAAAGAGAGAAAAAACTGAAGTTCTGAGATAGAACGCCATTGTTTGTGGGCACTTTAAATTGTCATTGGCTGGTACGAGTCGTGCAGGATGAAAAGGATCAACGATTTATGAAAATTAGGTACTGACAGAATGTGCGATTATCTGTAGGCAAGTGAGTTGAAAATCTCCGGTTTTAGCGTAATCCTGGGGGGATGGTTGAACGTTGTTTTTGCAAAGTTGGACTTGAGGCAGATATAAGAAATGAAGCTTCTTAGAAGAGGGTTCTTATCTTTAAAATGTGTCGGACAAGGGGTCTGTCATTGTTTTATTGCTGAAGCTGTTTTTAAGAATAGTCGAGAACATGTAATCCGAAAGCAACAAATAATAGGAAGGTTCGGGGAACAGATTGCAATCTGGCTTGGGCACTAACCTACCCGTAGTGGTTTATGCTGAAAAATTATATTGCTTTTAAAAAAAACCATCAAAGTGATAAAGTAAATTTTATGTCGTGGTAATTTTCAGCAAAAGGGTAATTGAACTTCAGGAAAAATTAGTATTTGCTGCGCAGTTCCTGACAGCTGTTGAGTTCAACTAGGAAGATCAAACAAAACGTTCAGTGTACAGAACGTAAAGGGTGATTTTTTAAGAGGTTTAGAACTTTTTTAAAAAAAAAAACAAAAAATTCGAAAAAATGAATGAAATATTTATTTGAATCGATAGTTTGAACCTTGCAATTTAATGTTTAAAGATAATTTCATGCAAATGTTGACCGCGGCTGCGTCTCAGGTAGCCCATCCGCTGAGTCCAATTTTGGCATACTCTTTCACACATATCGGCCGGTATCTCACGAATGAATGCATGGATGTTGGCTTCCAGTGCGTCAATCGAAGCGGGCTTGTCCCTATACACATTAGCCTTGGCATACCCCCACAAAAAATAATCAAATGGTGTCAAATCGCACGATCTAGGCGGCCAATTGACCGGCCCGAATATTCTTCCGAATAGACTGCTCAGAAGGTCGAGAATGTGCAAGTGTCAATCATACCGCTTAGATGTTGAATGGCAGCGTTTCTAAAATTCTTGTCATTCGTTTTATTAAAAGAAAAATCGGCCTTCGTCTAGAAGTCTCACTTTTAGTCCTATCTGGGTGAAGTCTTCAAATTCGAGACCAACGGAACAAAAAGTGTCCGCCTTAACTTCGGTTTCTTGAACCCCCCGCAAAAAAAACGTGTAGTTCTAAATATTTAGTTCACTTCCAACTTACTTTTAACCTCTGCGGCTTCATTCCGAAAATGTAACAGCCATCAAATAACAAAAAACTACAGATGAACGTGTTAAGTTCTCCTCTAAAAGGTTCATAACATCTGACCTCTAATCATTAAGCTTTAAACGCTCTTATTCCAGCTTTTTATTGTGAACTTATATTCTAGCAAAATTTTTCGATCAGAAGTAGTTAATGCAATCTGAACTGCAGCTGAACTCAAACGGGTCACAGGAAGTTCACCACCAAGTAGTTCAAACATCATATAAAAAAAAGAACTCTATTCTCACAAGTCCTTCGATCACTTTTAATGCTAGATCCATCGCAGGGGGCTCTGTTCTAAGTGACGCAAGGGAACTTTATTCTCACAAGTCCTTGGATCAATTTTAGAGCTAGATCCAGCGCGGGAAGCTCTACTCTCAGTGACGCAAAAGAACCATATACTCACAAGTCCTTGGATCACTTTTAGGGCTAGTTCCATCTCCAGGGCTGTACGCGTTGGAACAAAAGTTCTTAAGACTGTTATCCAACCTTCCTGTTCTTTGAATATTTTTTTTTGTTCTTAACTCGACCAGTTGGCGCTTTTTTTCACTCAACTCAAGCACGAACGGCGCAAAATAATTGGAACTACAACGAGGTCATAATAAGTTCTCCCCTGACGTAATATTAAAATTTAGGCCGTTGTGATGTAGTTTTAGGGAGTTTATTTGGTCCTTCCCAGCTCCTCATCTATATAAGTTGCTCCCACGAAGAATATTTGTGGCGTAGAACTCCATGAACTCGATGAACGCAAGGAGGTCATAGTTAGTTCTCAACTTAATAGTAGGACATCTTCTAAAAAACTAGGCACACCCCGTATATTCAGAAAAGACGCATGTAAAGCTGTCAAAAATGTGATTGCCTCTAAAATGTGTCTATTTTTGTATATGGCTACCTTCAAAGCCGAGATGCTTACAAGTAATAGTTCTGCATTTGAAATATTATCGAGATTCTAGTCCTCGACTATACAGGCTGGGTTTTTTTTTCTAAAGTCTACAAACCCACCTATACCTAACACACAGACGTATATATAGCTAGTGCTCTGGGAATATATTCCCGGAAGGTGATCTCCAAAGTTTGCTTGTCCTTTAACCAAATTTTCCTCTCAAAGGTAACACAGACCTCAAAGAGCCTGCAAAGTTTCTGTCTATCCACATTAGAGTTCCGAGGGCTTGAAATCACGACGGACAGTGGCGCTTGAAATCACCACGGTGGCGCTTTAGATGGAATTTTGTTGGATTAACTGAAAATTTTGGGCATCAAGACGATCGGACTCGAGAAAGTCACTCAAAGGTTATGTGGTTTAAAACGATACTTTCCTCCGTCTTTTTCCACATTTGTGAAACATACCTCAAAGGTCAAACATGGAGGTTTGAGTGGATTTGGGGCTATTTACTCAGGTGGCGCTACAGTATGGCCTAGTATTTTTGGAAAATGGACGAAAATCCACTCAAGTTCAGCCCAACGCTTCAAATATTCACTTATATTGTACCTTTTTATGCAATCTCGAGCTGGATTAAGCTGGATTACTCCCACGCAATCTTACTGTTCAATTCATGCTAAAAGTGGAGTAAAAAAATCCACAAACAAACGAATGGTTGTGAAGCTAAAGAGGCTATGAGTGCTCCTCTAATGTATAGGCTAAAATACTTTATCTGACTCTAAAGCTTACCTCTTTCTGTCAACTTTAAAATTTCTACGCCCATTATGGTAGCGCCTACACTGATACAAGAAAGTGCCACTGCCAACAGTCTCCTGGGTCAAAGTTATTTCACAAAATCCAATCCTAACCAACTTGACCCTCATGCCGCCACTCCAAGACAAATAATTTTCCATTCCGTTTACGGTCTACCCCATCTTCCGCCGTTGACATCGATGCCACCCACTATACTAGCTCACCAAATAATAAGAACTTGCCGCTTTTCGGTTTTTCCACCTAAATTCCCCAAGAAACGCCAACTAAGTTCGTACACGACCTCTAACCCTAATTATCCCCCAAGCGATATAATTTTCTCTGCCGCCCGCCTCCCTTAAATCACTCATCATCCGGCCCGTTGCAAAAATACCATTACTCCCCATTGAGTTGGAAGCAGCGAGTTTTGTGAAACTCGCAACCCTCAAACACCGGATATTATCCGCAGCGCACATACACATACAGGCGACGACGACTGTGCCAGCATAATTATTTTAATCAGTTAATTCCACACCGACAACGCCACCGCATTAACCGCCGCCACCAGCACCGCGCGGAGCCGCCAAACTAACCAAACTTTTGCAAATCAACCCGAATGAGCGCACCCGTTGCCACCCGCGAGAGCAGCCACCACTATTCCTGCCGCCCGCCGGCTTCAACACGGAAAGTTAAAACTTTTCCCTTTTACAACACACGATAAAATGTGCAGGCTATGTGTGTGAGTGGCACCTTTTTACTACACCCACTCGCACCTTCTAGTCGAAAACAGGAATTTCACGCGCGAAAAACCCGAGGGAAATATTTTCAACTTGCAAAATTGTGATTATTAAGTGCGGTGTGTGTGTGTGGAGTGGGTGGGTGCCGCCGCCGCCGCCAGAAAACTAAGACAACTCGCAAAACTTGGAATAATGGAAATTTCATCCTGAATTACCAACTTTCGATAAACATGTCGACCCCACTTGCCAGCGAATCTCACCCTCAATTCAGAGTTGGTTTCATCGGGGGTCTGGTATGTGTACCGTGTTGTTCACTTGAAATTTTCTGAAAATAATATGTCACACGCTACCTGTGTTAACAGTAATTACTGCAACCCCCGCGTACTTGTAGTGCTGCCCCACAATGACCTCGCTTTGAGTTAAATGATTGCCCTGCAATTAAACACGAAAAACAGCAGAACTACACTGGGAGCTGTGTTATTATTCTGCAAGTGTTATTAACGCACAATACATGGCTGTTTAATGTGAGTGTATAGTGTGCTTGTGGAGTCAGCCACCCACCCACTACAATTAAACGAGTGGTTTTATTGAAGAAGCGACACAAGTCCTTTCGTTTTCCCATTTTTATCAATTAGTACACGTGTACCGTCGGTCGTTTAGGGATCAAAAGGGCAGTTAATTGCGAGGGGAGAACTGTGTCTGTGTTTGTGTGAAGGATAAATGCCTCTCACACACAGGTGGGTAGAGTTCTGAGTATAATGAATAATAAAAGAGCGAAGCGGAACATATGAACAAAGTTGAGAAGTGTCTGTTTGGAGCACAAAGTGGCAATTACGAAGAATGCTAATGCCTTCAAGTTAAACATTTACTTGGCGGCGATTAGGGGTGTCTATAATTTAGTGCAGAGCGACAATTAAAAGAGTTTATCGGCTCGGCAGCGAAAGCAGCACAAATCGAAGACGATTTGACATCGATCACAGTTGATGGTATATAGATTGGTTAGTGAGTGCGTGACAGTTCTGAAATAGGGCAGTAGGTGGCACTTAAGTGACAGCTAATGTGTCAGGAGAGGGATTCAAATAGGTATGCAGTCTCAAACCATGAAAATTACAGAGATATAGGCACTCACTGGCGACTTTTATTGACTCTCGGACATCACAACTCATCGCTGAAAAGTAAGGACCCTAGTCGCGACTGTCATTGACTGAGTGCTAAAGGTGCAGGTTCGAAAACAGCATCCAATTCTGTCTTCACAAATATAAATGATACAGAAAAAAAAATTATAACACGGTCGTACAACCTGACAACAATATCGTTTGTAGAACAAACGTCATGAGTCATCTGACAAACTTTTGTTGTGAAACGTTGAACATTTTTTGTAATTTTGTTTGCAACACAAACGCTTGGACAACATGACTGATGAACGATGATGATGATGATGATGGTGATGATGATGTTGATGATGATGGCCGACCTCCTTACGTTCAATTAGAAATATCTTTTATCGTCCTCTTAGTAACTGGATAACTTCTATGATACGAAAAATACGACAGTTCTATTTTTAAGACTTATTGGTGCCTGAAACATGAAACTACAATTGGTTGCAGTGGTTAGAAGTGTACCGCTGTTTTATAACAAAAAGTTTGGATGGTGATATCAACATTATTTTCCCGCAGACATTCTATTACTTTCATTCAAGAGCATTCCTTTTAATATTTGCCGAGAAAACAATAATAAGACGTCACCAGTGAGTTTGCAAAAGACGTCAACCTAACCTACAAACGTAACCCTTTCAGCTGCGAAATAAAGGTCTAAATTAAACGATTTCTACAAAATAAATGTCGCGAGTCACTAGTGAGTTTGCTAAAAGAGGTTGTAACACATATGAGCAGGTAGTACCCAAGCCTGATTGAAAGTTTTCCTATTTGCCGAGAAAACAATAATAAGATGTGACCTAACCTATAAACGTGACTCTTTTAACTTCGAAACTAAGATCTAAATAATTAAATTCAACGATTTCTACAAAATAAATGACGCGAGTCACTAGTGAGTTTGTCAAAATCTCTTGTAACACAATCATGTTGTACCTATCCCTGATTGAAAGTCTTTTATTTTCAGCTTAGACATCTATTATCGTGATTTCTAATCAGCTCCTTCCTGGAGTATGAAATTTTAGCGTAACTACTCACGAAGCGAGTCACTAGTGAGTTTCATACAAACAGATGTTCAAATATAGTCGCTGTCCTCAGTGTCTCAGTTCTATTAACTCCAGATACATAATACTCAATCGGTCTTGTAACCAGGTCAACAACACTGAAACCCCAAAGTCACAGTCAAAGGAAGTCACTAGTGAGTTTTCGAGAAAACTTTAGGAAAACTGATGATATTTTGGTATCTTGTCAATCTCTCATCGCATACATCTACAGTCGCATTTGTAGTTATGTCTTCAATACGAATTATCTGCAAAACTATTAACCTGTAAATAAACATGTAACTCACTAGTGAGATTTGCAGAATTGGTGGCCATTTAGAGCCTTTTCCCTGTGAATTTTTCAACTAAGACGTTTTTTTTATTTTCTTCGCAAGTGTTTTTTGTCTTTGTGAAATCAATTGTTTTGTCAATAGAAGTCACCAGTGACTTGGATGAAATTGAAGCAAGTCTGATGTTATGATCATCATGTTCCCAATTTTCTTGTAAATCTTTTTTAACAAGTGATATGTAAGTGAACGACGACACAAAGTTTCTGTAAAACAAGGAATAAGAATAACACCTGGATCCAGTGACCGTCATAACTCGCAGTCTGTTCTTCTAAAAGTTCTGTTTTAAACGTCACAAGTAACTTACAACACTACGTCTTGAGTGTACATTTATTCACAGTTTCCACATGAATACTTATCAAAGAAGCACAAATTCTGCTCTAAACTGCTAACAATGACGTCTTTTTATATAGAAAATGGCGCCACTTGGGATTTCCTTGCATAATCCGCATAAACTTCTATAGCAAATGAACAAGTTATTGCTGGGCATACACTACGATGCAAAAATGTCGGCTAAATTTTGGCTGAATCTAAAAATTCCTCAAACATTTTTCTTACATTTTTCTAACAATGGCGTCTCTTTATATTAAAAATGGCTCCACTTGGGATTTCCTTTGATAAACCGCATAAACTTGTGTAGCAACTGAACAAGATATTACACGGCCTACACTTCGATGGAAAAATGTCGGTTGCCTTAAAGAGTCTGCTGCAATTTTGAGCTGTTCTTGACGAACGACTTGATACATATGTCAACCTATCTGTTTCCTCTTCCTAAATCAACTTATTGTTTTAGTCAATCATTTCATTGGCTTGGTAAATCAGGTCATTGATTACGGTCCACTGACTCATTGATTCCGTCTACTAGTTCATTGGGTTGCACAACCCGGCGTTGATAAATTAATCCGTTCATTGATTTGGTCAATCGGTTCATTGATTTGGTCAACTATTTCATTGGCCAACTAGTTCATTTATATGGTCAACGGACAAATTTAGTCCAGCGATTCAAGTCATTTCTATATATCCAATCTAACATATTTTTGTGATACCTTTCTTCTTATTGGTTTTAAGAACTGAATGACGTTTAGCTCTAAAAATGCGGGACTGTCTTTGAATGTATGCCAACGACTTGACCTAATAAGTCATTTTGTCAATCGATTCTATGTCTAGTCCCATCCATCATCACATTGCTTCATCGGGTCATTAGTTTTATCTGCCTTTGTCATTCAATGAATATGCATTAGTAACTCAGTTACCCGATTCATTGGTTCCAGGACTTCCTCCCGCTGAACTGAAAATTATACTCCCCGATGACACATTTTACCACTTAATGTCCATTTCGTTCATTAAAAGCATGGAACTGTTCATTGATTCACTCAGTTGATTCATCAAATTGCCCAGTAACTGAACGATGCCATTTGACACAAGGATTGGATGAACTGTCCAAGGAAGCGTAATTTGTTTTTTTTTCTCTTAAACTCGCTCTCAAAATGTTGATTAAAAGTCCCAAATCGACTCCCTGATTTAATTTATCGACTCGTTTGAATCCCACTTGACAGCGCATGCAATGCCCTTATCAACCTTTCCAATCATTCGATTACAGCTTCCCAAAACAAGGAGAGATCTTCGTAAGCCGCCTTCCAGCTACACCGCTAATTATTATTATTTTTCCGACAGAATTATAGAAATCAAAACTCTGAATCGAATTTTAATCCCACTTCCACACCATCTGTCAGATTGATACTAAACGTCACCCCTCACTAGCCAAACAGACGGCACAGCAGCACACCAGCATCCCAAACTGTTTAGCATTCACCCTCGACGGAGAACAACAAAAAAAAAAAAAAAAAAAAATAGAATGAACACAAGCAACCCCTATAGGAGAGGGAAAAACCTCTTCGCCATTGCCACAAGCTATAGCTAGGGCACTTCATAAATAAAAGCAAATCCAAACGAACCGAAGGACCAGGGGAGGAGGATTAGTCCCTGTGTATGAAGAGTGTGCCGCAACTCCTGAATTACGAATAATAATCATTTTTACCCCCTGATTATACAGTGGTTCGCATTTTTTTTTGTGCGCTGCTGAAACACCCTCCTGTTTCACAGAGAGTTTGCCTTGTGCAACCCCATCCTTAGGATTCTGTTCGGATTTAATAAAACTTCCTCCGGCATCGGCGCCGTTGCCGCTCCCTTCGCTCTGTTATAACAGCCGCGCGTATTGCCTTTAATTTCCGGCTGACAAGTTCTTTTTTTTTCAGTGTTTAGCTGCTGGTTGGTATTGCCTGCCGCTCCCCTGTCCTTTTAAGGATATAGGAGGTATATATAGGTAAACGTGCAGATATAGCCGCGCGCTGGTTCTGTGAATTAATTGCAAATTGTGTTACACCCATTTAATCTTCGAGGGATTATGGTGTTGAAAGCAGACATATACACGCGAAGTGGCGATGGTGACGGCAGCGAGGGCGGGCGAACAACATTCCTGCGAAAACACCGAAAAGGACGACGAAGAGCAGGGTGATGTGTGCGACACGAAGGCGAGGCAAGGCAACGGGAAGTAATCCCTAATGAAGACACGGAAAAAGCGAGAACTGCGAAGGTTGCATGGAGAGGTTTTCAATTCAATGGTTGCCACGTAGATTTTTTTTTTTCTTCTGTTATTTGTACATCCTTGCGAACACACCCCAGTTGGTTTTGGCCAAATCTATATATGCGTATCTATTTATATTTCTCCTTTGTTCGAGGTCATTCTGTTGTCCTAATGCCAGATAATGGGATTTAACGTAGGATATCATCGCAGGATTCAATGAATACGCAGACAAAACCAGTCAAGCAATAACGAATGGAGACGGCTAAAGGAAAGGATTCGATGTGACAGTTGACGTGTGTAATGATTGGCCAAAATTGTTATGGATAACGAAGCACTCTGGTGACTTTTCCCCTTCTACATCAGGGGCACGTGTGTGTCCTTTGTTGTGGGTAGACATCGAACACTTTGTGTCAGAGTGCGTCACATATTTACATAGCTGGGCAATCACAATAATTAGGCACTAGGGAGCTAATAATTGAACGGTGTGTTTGTGTGTGTGGTGGGGGGGGAGGGGGGGACCCGCGTTCGTTCGCGAAGACAACTTGAAAGTGAAATTCGATCGGTTAATGAGTGTGGGCGACGCACGGCGCCAGAGGGTGAAGATTCTTATCATCTTATTTAATGGCTACGGTGATTTTGTCACAGCGAAGGGTTAGCAGCAGCAGCACCCTCGGGATAGCACGTGCAAAATATTTGAATATTTTGAGGTTGCATGGGTAGCGGTAGGAATTTCATCCAAGTGGGTGTTTAATTTTGTCCTTGGAGCCCGTAGCGACCCGCAAAAATTCGGAGAGTGTGTCAAATTACATGCCCGATCGCTTTGATGTGAGTTTCAGCTTTAAATTTGAGTTTTTTTTTGTTGGGGCAGGGTGATGATTAACTGAGTCCAGTGGTGTGATTTTAATTGGCGTTGGACTGCGTTAAAAAGGTGAACAGTGGTGAACAGAACAGTGGGGCATGGACTGTTGGTTTGTTGACAATCTTTTTGTCAGTCCAAAGTTAAAAACTGAATGCACTGAAATATTTTGTAAATTACTCAATGAATCTAATGACCAAAACAATGAACCGATTGGAAAAACTCGTCGATTGGCTAAAACCAACGATCGACTGACAAATCCTTTGAATCGATTGTATAAACCTTTGCGTCGACTAAATAAATGAATTAATAGACCAAATCAATGAAGCTTCTGACCAAATCAATGACTCAGTTGAAAGACTATTAGGCTGACTAAATAATGAATCAATTGGCCAAATCAATGAATCCACTGAAAGACAAATCGACTGGATAAATCCATGAATCGTTTGGCCATGTTAACGAATCGATTTAATGAAGCTTCCGACCAAAACAATGAACCGATTGGAAACACTAGTCGCCTGACTTAAACCATCGATCGACTGACAAATCTTTTGAATCGATTGTATAAACCTTTGCGTCGACTAAATAAATGAATTAATTGACCAAATCAATGAAGCTTCTGACCAAATCAATGACTCAGTTGAAAGACTATTAGGCTGACTAAATAATGAATCAATTGGCCAAATCAATTAATCCACTGAAAGACTAATCGACTGGCTAAATCCATGAAAACCTTTGTGTCGACTGACTAAACAAATGAATCGACTGACCAAATTAATGAATCGTCTGACTAAATCAATGAATTCATTAATAGAACAAATAACAAATTCATAACAGGAGTAGGCTCCAAAATTAGCCTGGTGTTATCTGGGACTGGCAAAACTTCGTCCTTCAATTGCATTCGATGTTCTTCTTCCTTCTTTGTCGATGGTGGTACATTTAAATGTGATACACTCATTACTCGTCTTTATTTTCTACTATTTCTGTAATTTTTAACAGGTTTATCAGGAAGTTCCTTGTGATCTTTTAAACCAGAGAACTACTCGTTACTATTTGTTTTTAGAATTTTCAATTTTCTTGAATTTGTTTGAAATGTTTATCAAATATCTGAGCTGAGGAAGAACTACTCGTTACTACTCTTTTATCAGAACAATTCGGAAGACATATTTCTGTGTTTGGAATTACTCGTTAGTTTTAGTTTTTATTTTGCTGTAATTTTTGACAGATTCATCAGTTAGAACTGGAGCACATTTTTTTATCTTTTTAAAGCTTCAAGCTCAAGAGCAGTTTCCAACTACTCGTTACTTGAGATATCGTTGAGCTTCTGTTATTTTCGACGGGTACAGCTTTGAAACATTTTTTATCTCTTAAGAGCCAATAGACGAACTCTTCGGCACTCGTTACTTAACCACTTCTCTGATTGTCTGTCACTTTCAACAGGTTTATCACATCACAACGGTCGAGAGATATTTTCTCAGCTCTTTGTCGCTAAAAGGATGACTGCCATTTTCGACAGGCCTATCACATCTAGCCTGTCAGTTATTTATTCCCTAGTTATTAGTTAATAATAACCAATTTTTAGTTCAATTGCAATAAAATTGCCTACTGACAACTGTGTTATCCGCAAACATGAACATCAAACCAAACATACGAACAAGTCACGTGCAACATATCCTGATTCCTAATCCATTTCTAATACTGCGGAACCAATTTCCAAATCGAATTCCCATCAAGAGAACTCAATTCTCGTTCTCGCTCCTTCTTAAAGTGCTGCGAACATTCGTCAACAAAAAAAATAATCTCTGATCGACCCCCTTGGAAACTTATCGCGTTTCACACTTGCTGCTTGATGTTATAATTAAACTTTATCCCTGTCATGGCAAATCGCCATCTGTTTAATATTCCACAATGTAAGCGTTTTCTCTTTTCTTTCGCCTTTCCTTTTGCACCCTCAAAGGATGACGCGCCTTTCTCGCACCGGTGGTGGAGTAACTACAAAGGGATTTCCCTTTTATAACAAAGCGGAAACAATTTATTTCCTTCCCCCTCTCTGTTTATGCAGATTCTTTTCATATTCACAGCCACACACGTTCCCAATTGAAAGAAGCCCTTAGGCTTGAAAAATAAAATAAAAAATTATAACTCCGTCAACAGGCATATCGCATCAGAAGGGTATTTACAACCCCCGCACCCTTCCACTCGTATCATGATGATGATCTTAAAATCAAAACAAAAAACCAAAAGTCCATGAATATTCGAACAACTCTCGCCGCCTGCCCGCTCGCTCATCTGGTTATGTTTTCATTTTGCACCCCCTAATAGCTGAAGCGAATTAAAAACTCATTTCATGTTCGACGTCGCCTTCGACCCTTGCGCGCTGCAGACAAAACGTTGCCATATCGGCTCGACTTCATTCACTCAACTGTCGAATTTGAGGTTACAATATAATACAACAATACAAAAGGAAACCTTTTTAGCGTTCAAATATATCCGAGCGCGTGTACAAACACTCACACATGCAACACTAAAATGTGGTAATAAAATTATAAGCTCATTCCAGCTGCCACCCTTCTTTGTGCTGCCACTGGCACTGCCAACAGCCGTCTGTCTCGGTTTCGTCTTCTCATCCCTAAAACCGTTTTAATAGAATTAAAGCCGCCAGACCGCCATGCCACCGATTGTTGTGTGTTGTTGATTCCTGAAATCATCATCATCATCTCCCCCTGTGTTTTTTTTTTCCCAATTGTGTATACACCCGTATACTTACAAACACATATGTGTATTAATGACCTTATCCTAGGGTAGTATATCATTACCCTCATGCCGGCATGCCGTGGCGTGGAGGGTATGTTAATTTGGAGAATCCCTAGCGCCGCGCACCATCAGGAAACAGCAGTTACAAGATTATTTTCCATTCACACAGTGCGATGGGGTGGGGCAAGTTTGTAATATAAGAGGCGAAGGGTTGGCGCGGATGTCTTTCAGAAATTTTGAGGTAGGTTTTGGATGTTTTTCGTTTGATGTTTCAAATTTGTTTGCAGTTCCTAATGGATCTTAGTTCGAGGTTGGCTGGTAAACAAAACTCAAGACAGTCGTGTTTTGACACTTGGTCGTAGTATTTTTGAGAGAAACAATCGAAATCGGTCTTGGCCTACGTTGTAATAAAGGCTACCTACCTCACACTTGAGTTCTACCGAATTCTCTTTGTCGGAAGTCAGTCAGAGTCCATTGCTTAATAGATTTTTTCTGTAACGTATTTTCGTTGACTGTCACTATTTGACAGGTTAAATTATTAAAAAATAGGCGCAAATGACACGAGTGTATGTAGCTTCTCACAACAATTCGTGTGTTGCATATTAAAAGGGACCCACAACTTTCGGTGAATTGAGAGATTCTCTTGTGACTGAAGTTTGACAGAAGTTCGCAAGACGTGGGATAGTGCAATAGTTTTATTTGTACTTTTGTGGGCGTCGAACTCGGACTGTCTCGCACTCAACAGTCCTCAGCACACTATTTTCTTACACTGTCCATTTTTATAATCAAAAATGTAGCTTTGCACTGAAGTTAGCTGTGATGATGAGTTTTTCTGTTGCTTTTTATTTGAAACGTTCAACCAAAGGATAAATTGCGTGTTTTTGCGGAATTTAATTTCGTTTTGAATAAAAGGTCGACCGACGTCAGTCGGTGATTCGCCTGTTAGAAGCCACGTACTCTACGAGTTTGACACATACCGCGATGCTAATCAATTTTAGAGTGCAGGCTAAATTTTTCGATCTCAAAATTGGGAAATTTTCCATACAAAAGCGCATATTGTGACCTACAAAATATTGAGTGTGAAGGTTAAAAATGATTATTGATAAGACCCATAACCTCAAACGAGCTCAGGATGACTTTGATGACCATAAGAGGTTAATTCAGCCCGAATTTGGTTCACTATCGTCAGCTTTCAATATATTTGTGGAAAATGAATTGGATTAAGGTCTTAAACTCGAAATTTTGGCACTTAGTTGCTACTTTTAGAAGTCTATCGTTTCGACGATAATCGTCTGAAAAATTACGGCATGAGTGCCCTGAACTTTAATTTTTATTGTTTTTAGTACAATTTTTAGTTATTTTTAAAAAGTCCCGCAGAATATGTAGACAATGTTTTTTTTCTACATTTCATCCGTACCTACAATTTGTTACATCACGCCCACTTTTTGTGGGCGTTACTTTAAAACAAATCTCCAAAGACTAAAAAAATGTTTCACTATTTCATCCAATGAAGTCACTTTTCAAATAGTTTAGCTTAATATATTTTGTTAAAAACTTAAACAAACTGTTGAGACGACAGTTCTGCCTACATTTCGTTCTTATGAGGTTCTATTCTACGCCCACTTTTTGGTGGGGCGTTTCCTTACACCAAAAACGTGTTTTACATATTCAAAGGTCAAAAAGAGTCAATTGTCTTAATAAATTTGTAAGAGATTGAATAAAAGTTATAAAACAACATTTGGAAGCAACAAAACTCTACATTTCCGCCGGACAAGTCTGTATGCCCCGCCTACGTTTTGAGGGCGTTTTCTTAAATACCAAATAAGTTCTACATTTCCAAACCGTAGCTCTAAAAATAAGTAATTTCCCCAATTGTTTTGTAAGCGACTCAATAGTTTGTAACAAAATGCGTGGACAACATCTTTGGCTACATTTTTTCGACACAAGACTATACACCACGCCCACTTTTCAGGGGCGTTTTCTCTAAATAAAAAACACTTTGTAAGCGACTGAATGGTTTAGAATAGTTTATAACAAAACGTGTGCACAACGTCTTTGACTACATTTCTTCCCTACAAGACTGTACACCACGCCCACTTTTTGGGGGCGTTTTCTCTTAACAAAAACATGGCTTACATCTGTACATCCCTTTGAATTCATTACGATCGTTTAAAAACGATGCTGCTGTCAATATTCTACCATCCATTAGTTATTTTCAGGACGATTTCCAATCAATTACTGACCGATTCAATCATCATCGAACAAGTTACATCATTCCAAACTAATTGAATAGCAAACAGTGACAGCCACCTACATAAATATGGCACTCTCTGTAAACTATTGTAAATATTTCGAGCGCGGTATCGTTCGCGGCTCATAAAAACCCTCACCCCTCCATTCAATGTACCACAATACTTATATTATCCGTGAGTTGTAACAAAATCCAAGCCAAAAAGTTTCTCCGCAGCAATATACAATTTCCCAACGAAGCTGACCACACTGCCACAGCTCGCATTCCATCATCCAGCCACGGTGAAACCGACCGGCATCCATCTGCATCTGCACATCCACCCAACCCAACACCCTCGCCCACTAATAATTTAGTTTCGTAAATTAACAAAAACATTGAAACTCTCAACTCTCGGTCACAGTCAGTCAGTGCCACCACTGACTGCATATCCAGCTATCAAATCATCAGCAAATCTATGGGTGGACTCTGTCCCAACTCCCCCGTCCAGCATTGAGAGAGCTGTGATTTTCTACACACAATCCCAAGAAAGTGCAAAAAAAGACGAAAGACCGTCCTATTCATCAGGCACCCATGTAGAGGAGAGCACACTATCCTATCACACCAGCTCTAGCTCCATTAAACACTTCCGACTGCTCGTCCCCCGTCCCCCGGACTGAAACGCTTCGACTGAACGAACAACCTGCGGTTTGCAATACCCATCCCCTGCATGCCTCGGTCGACGTGCCACGGTCGTCATCATCATGCTCCGTCGTCTTCTTGTTCTTTTATGCACTTCTGGGAGATTTATAATTTTCCATAAGGCTACCAGAGACGACATGCTCCATTGCTGTAACGATGGACGGACGAGGTAACCCAACCGGGGCGATGGGGCCGGGCGAGTCGTCGTCGGTAGTTATGTTCTGTGGGTTGGAGCGTGTATGCACTGGTAGATGAAGATGATGAGGAAATGGCGCTGCACACACCACCTACCTACCTACCTCTGTTGGGCAACTTGAATAAAATTGTAAAAGCTTCCTCTATTATTTTGGTTAGCCGCAAACAACCTTCGAGCCGTATATGGCTGACTGACTGCCAGGCCAGTCGGTTGCTTGGTTGGTTGGTTCCTGACTGGCTGGTTAAATTTGAACTATCATGGGTGGGGGGCTCGGTCGGTCGGTCGGTGGGTCTGTCGGTCTGGTTGAGTTGGGTTCGGATCACTTTGGTGCTACTCTGGTGGTTTGGGTTTGTAGGGTGTGCGGGTTTGGTTGGCCAATTTTTTAAGCCCTCCATTCGGATCCATTCGGAGTTGTATGCAGTTCTGCTCCTCTATCTGAGGGTATAGTGACAGAATAACCCCCGTGCCGTCACCACAGTCGACCTTAACTTCTATCTGTGGGGCTTCTACGGATGGATATGTGCGCTTGCCATGCTTCGGGTGGGGGGTAGCGCACATGTCAGCATTGTTTTCTTCTCTGACACTGTAAATGCTTTTACCCTTAAGCAGGCAGCAACCATTACAATTTTTATTCTCCACTGGCTCTCCTCTCCCATATGGAAGTGAGTTGGGGGTTGGTTTGAGGCGGTGCGGTGCACTGTTGCTGTAAGTTTTAGTGCATATTCCCTCTGCCAGTGTATGTGCAGCGAGTTTATTTGCACATTTGCACAAATCCCAATTGGCAAACTTCGTGTGTGCACAGTGATTCTTTTGAAGAACATGCTAGAGGATGGTGGTTACGGTGAATGGTATAACAGCATCACCGCACAGAACGCACGGTGCTGGGGGGGATGGGGATGGAGGAAGGGATTTTCTGAGGATTGTGTTTCCATTTCATTTTGTTTTGTGTGCGCTCTGGGTTTGGCTCTCGTCTGCACTCGTATGTGGGCTCCTTAAGCAAAACAATTTTTAAAATGCACTTTCCTTTGGTTGTGTTGTGTTTTTCTGTTTCCTTTTGTGAGTGTCTTACTCACTGAAAGGTGTAGAACTGTAGATCCAACCTTTTGGTGTAATCTTGACGGATTCTATTTGGTTTTAGTCAGCCGAATTGATTATGTGGCGGGTTTATGTACTCAAAAGTTTTTAGTTGCAGTTGTAGCTGTTTCAAACACCCACCAACTAATCATCATGCTGGCTTAAATGTTTGTTGGGAAATCGAATTTCGATTGTCTACTAAAAGTCTGTTGACAAGTTCTCCGTGCCCCGTACATCCAGCTTGTAAGCTTCATAATGGGATTGTGTGTGTGCAGGTCAACTTAAGCCACAAGATGATTCATTTAGTTCATTTTTAAGAATGAATGTTTTGAACAATACAAACAACATTTAAACTTTTTGCTATCAATCACTTTATGTTTGTTCTAATATATTCCCTGTCAATATTCATTCGCAATAAACGTAGTTTACTTTATAAATTCAGAATTCACTGCCGTGTTCACTGTTTGTCCAATCGATACTCAGCAGTTCAATAAAGTTTCTGCTGAAACTCACAGTAATTTGTATTTCGGCTTTCAATTTTAATATTTCTTAATTTGAGTTAATTATTTAGTCGCAAAATATTCATCTGTATTCATTTACAGCGCCCAGGATTCATTTTAAGAATTTACAATTTGGTTGTCGCATTAGTCTCTCTTTTTCTTTCAAAGTGAATTCATTATTTGGTCGCTACATGACAAGTTACACTCAAAGTGTCTACTGATACTCACATTAGAAGCTTAGAAATCTTTTGTTCATTCAGGCGGAGTTCACTGTTCACTTGAGTGTGTTCATTATTGAATCTCCAGTTAAAATTTTTTATCTGTTTCTCTGTTTGCTGACATTCATCACATGAATTAAACATTTTTTTTTAGTGAACCACGTGAATTAATGTTCATTAATTTATTTTCTGGGGCTGCAATTTATTTCAAAAATTTACAATTCATTTATTTTTTTTGTAAACTCGTCATTCCCTATTAAGCGGGGTTCACATTGTATCACTTTTGATCTGCGTAAAGTGAATTCATTTCATCTAGTAAAATCATTCTTGTTCATCTACATAAATTTTCGTGCATTTTTTTGGTTCACTGTTCATTTTGTGTTTGCTCTGTCTGCAAGCAAATGTAAAGTAAATTGTATATAGGTAGTCCCTGTTTGTATTTGTATACATTCTTCACTGCGCCTTCAATCGGGATGAATCATCGGTTTGGTGAACCACTCTTAGCAGTGAATCAGTTCTCAATATATTTTATCATTAAAAACAATGAAAAGCATTTTACACTTATCATTTTGAAAGATGACCCCATGATGAAATCAACAAAAAATTCATTCAATATGGCGGTCCAACGAAATGAATAATTGGTCATTTATTTTCTGTAACGTTCAATTCCGTTCATTCTAGAAGGTTTATTAATTGTATAATGTGTAAACTTATTAGTAAAATCACATTTTGCAGAAAGTAGATATTTTGTTCATCCATGTATTCACTGTAAATAAATTCGGATAAAAGAGTTTTTGCTCGTTACAGTGGTTACAAACTTAGCAAATTGCTAATTTTCGTTAGCATCTGCCAATTCTGCAGCTCATAATGTTTCAGATCTTTGTTGGCCACAGTGAGTCCTAATTCATCCCGTTGGCAGCTGTAGTAATAGAGCTGGATCTGTAATTTTGTTCTTATTCATTCAATAATTTTACTATTTTGTTCTATTGCATTCACCAACGCTATTCATCGTCGGTTGTGTGAATTGTAGTCGTTTGAAATATTCACTGGAAGGCATTGGCGAAGACTGTTCTATTTTGGATGAATCACGTGTTTAAAGTTCCCTGGTCATCATTGGTCTTACTTTTTCTGTAAATTCGTTACAAAATCAGTGTTGTTGCTAAAAGTCGCTTATTAATTGCTAAATAATTCACTCGTGTTGATTCATCTCCTCTTCGTGTTCATTTTATTTTCGAATGAACTTATTTCACTGGGTTTCTTATAAATTCCAAAGTAATTCACTCGTGTTCATTTTATTTTCGAATGAATTTATTTCACTCGGTTTTTTAGTGATTCACTGTTCCAAAATGAACTTTTCATACAATAAAATGCTGACGAAGGTCGTGTTACGCTTTCGCTGTTCATTCACTATTTGTATTGAATTTGCATTTTTTTTTTTGGATTACTGTCCTTAGCAAACCCTCAGTGATGATTTTTTTTTCTGATATAAATTTTCCACTTGGGTATAACTTCTCGAAAAAACCATTTCGCATCAGAAAATCGCATTCTTCTCCATCTAATCCTCAGCAGAGTCGAATTAATCGGTGCCACTGTCATGGATTATCATTCCCCCAAACCCAACACAGGGACAAACAAAAAAAAAAAACACTAGAGAAACCCCAAAAAACATCCTCAACATCAATATTTATCCCCGTAGCGAGAAGCAACCGAGTTTCCTTCCCGTTTTCCCATTGTTATTCTCTGAAAGGCTAGAAAAGTCAATCTTTCTGTCGAATATGTTTTCCATGTTTATCCTGTGAGCCGTCGCAGCCCTGCCTTCCCTCCTCCGGACTGTCGAAGACCAAAAACGCATAAGTGCTCAAACAGCAGCACAACTGAGAATATTTGCTCTCGATGTGTGTTTTTAGCATGCAACTCTCGTCTCGTGTAGTCCTACACGAGCTACAACATGGAGAACATATCACACACAACACATAACAAAACACACGCGAGCAGAGAGTACAGCGCCCAGCAGAAGCAGCTTCTCCATCATCATCCACATCCGCAGTAGTGTTTCTGGCAAAAACTTTTTAACTCTATTAAAATGCAACTGAGCAGGGATCTTTTCTCAAGCGGCCGGGGTGGTTCGGCTGGTGGGAGAAGGTGCCGGCGGTTGATGTGGTTGGTGCAAAATAAACTCGAGAAGATTCAATCTCTTCTCCCCATAGATACCTTGAGGCTCCTACTGCTGCTGCTGCTGCTGCTGTTGGAGAAGCAGGAGAGGATGTGAAACTTGTGTTTTTATGCACATGCACATCGGCAAACACTTAAAAACAGTGTTGTGCTCGGCTGTCTACCCATCCTCTTTTTGCACAAGTTGGTCAACACAAAACGGAACACACAAGACATAACACAACACAACACAAAATCTCTTTCCGCTTTGCGCGCCCACTCTTGGGAAACTCACTAGTTTTTTGCTGTTGCCTTGCCTGCACTCGGATAGTCGTATCTCTCTGGTATGGCAACGGCAACCATGCTTGGAGGAGCATTCGCCGCACACGTACACACTCCTTGGATGCATTTATGATGCCGACAATTTTCGAGCACCATGAGCGCCGCACATACGGTGCACGAGCAATGAGTACGGGGAGGTAGGGTGGGGAGATGCTCTTCAACCAGATTAACTGCTCTTGCTATCAGAAAGCAAATAGTACTGATGCAGGCATCATCATGCTTCTCCGCCACTCGGAGGCGTCTAAGGCTGAAGAGACGGGGAGGGCGAATGTGTGTGGTGATGCGGTGCCTGGTTCACGTCGAAAGAAAACCGCATCATCACAAAACGACCACTTTATAAAATCCTCAAACTCGTTTCGATACCCTCAAGCTGGCTTTGCCTGCCTCTCACGCTCCCTTTCTTTATCCTGGCTGACACCCACTCACACACGGCATCGTCATCGTCGTCGTCGAGTACATATGGTTGTTATGTTGGCCTGAGCTTTAGTATACCACTCCCTTCTCGTTATCAATATATGCACTCTTAGCCATCCCCACCAGAGCTGGTGTATAGCTCTTGGAAGAGTCTGCGAGTCCTAGAGGAACTGAGGGCGTGTGTGACGTGTTTGAACGTTCATGGAGGATTTGAAGAGCAGAGAGCAGCAGCAGCAGCATCAGATTGTATCTCATCATTGTGTATCCTTCTTTTTCGTTTATGAATGAGATGAGATTGATTCTTTTTTGTTCGTGCTTGTGAAGTTGGTTGCAGTGGGGCTTATAGAAAGAGGAGACACTTTGACGCTCTGGGGTCATCATCAAGTGGCACAGTGAAGGCAATCCGAAGGCTATATCGAAAACGTTTGCCATTAGTAGTTGTTTGGCCAGAAGGTCGCTGCTCTGACCGCTTGAGTGGAATTTTTACAACTTTTCGGGTTTAAGTGGTGTACATTAACCGCTATCCCTAATTGGTGGTCTACATTTATGTAGGAATACGAAATTTGGACGGTCCTCGTGTTTCCCTATAAGTACGAAGAGTTTTTAGCAAAACAAGGTTCATGTCCTGGCTTAAAATCGTTGTTTCTTGATTTTGATGTGCGACTTAAATTGAATTCCTCCTAACACAACTTTTCACTCATCAAATTGAAGTGATATCGATAGCTTTTCTTGCATTTTATCAGACTCGAAATGTGAGCTCCCTCTGTAGGCCAGTGCACCAATCACTAATTTAGAGATGCATTAGGCTCACAAATTTAAATTAACTGACAAGTTTCAGTCATGCTGTACTATTTCGGAAGAACTGCTTGTCTGTTGAAACAGTGCAACTAGGAAATGGTCGAAGTCTTTGCTAATAAATGGTCTGTTTAAAAGCAGACTAAACGCATGGGTTTAAGTCTTTGCTAGACTGGATAATGGCATCTTTTGTATTTTTCGACAGTAGTACGATTCACCACCTTTTCAGAAAATACATGCAGCCCGTTTAACAGTGAGCCAAATCGAATGGTTATTGTCTTAGATAAACACATTATAACAACTCGACTTTAAATTTACGGATCACAATAGAAAAATTTGTATGGAAAATATAGCCACCGTGAACTACTTAAATTTACAGTCGAAACTAAAAATGTTTTTTCGTAAGGTCCTGAGTAAACGGCTTTCATAATTCGGGAGTAAAAATATCTGAAAGGTAGAAAAATTAACCAGCGGATAGTTATCTTATCAGAGACTGGCTTGAATATAGGGCAGAGCGTTTAGCTTACAGGACTAGTGAGCGAGGAATGTTTTTTTTTTTCACTGCAACTCTTGCTAATGTCCGAAAAACATCCGAGAGTATAAGTTTGCTTGAAAAGCTTCTCAATTCAGTCGTAAGGACACGGCATGAAAATTTACGTTTCGTCGAAAAATTAACTCACACAAACGAATTGTTGTGAGGGTCTTGAGAGCTTCTGCGCCAGCAATTTATTTTATTTATTTAACTCGATGAAGTCTCATCTGCGAAGGCAAACGTCCTAGTTTTACACGCACACAACCTCCTAACACTTCCCGATAAGGCTTATCTGAGAGATAGCACAATAGACTCTAAAAGACCCTTAAGCATTACGATAGAATTACCTTTACGATATATTGAAAAGCTGTAGAGAGGTGTTATTGTGAATGACCCGCTATTTCGGTAGCTGTCACTTTTGAAGCTTTTATTCTTTGACATTTGACAAGTAGAAACTACGCCATTACTAAAAACGGAACGATACACGCTTCAACAACGCATTGAAAATATTAAAATTGGCCGCATTCAAGAATCTAGTCATCTTAAGTCGACTAGATTGGTCTGGGTAAGATGTAACCTGAACGCAAAAACTATATTTGTCGGAAACGTCACTTTTTCTACGTCATCCACATATGATAACTGTCAACTTAGTACTCAGTCACGAATTTCTTGATTAATAGATTCGTCGGCTACCCCTCCATAAACGTCAACTGAAACACCTGCTCTCACGACCGATTTCGACCAATTAAAACCGCGATTCAATTAGTGAGAGAGCTGTCAGAGTTACTAAACTAGATACTTGAACGTCCTCATTCACTACAAAAATGGTGAAAATCTTGCAGTCACAGTTCGCAAAACTAAAGCATTTTTTGGTCGTCGTGAAGCACCTTGTCGGACCGCAATACAGAAATTGGTGGAAAAATTCGAGCTGTTGGGACAAGATAGTGATGTGAAGAATAAAACCCGTGCACTTCGCTCAAGAACAACTGAGAATATTGCTGCTGTAGCCCAAAGTGTTGAAGAGAACCTAGGTTTGTCCATTCCTCGTCGTTCTTTGGAATCGAGAGATGATTAATGATTTTTTATGGTCGGAGTTGGATGGTATTGATCTGGACAACGTTTACTTTCAACAAGACGGCGCTACGTGCCACACAAGCAACGAAACCATTGATCTTTTACGGGAAAAGTTTCCAGACCGTGTTATCTCTCGAGGAGGTGATCACAATTGGCCACCGAGATCTTGTGATTTAACACCTTGCGACTTCTTCCTTTGGGGCCAAGTGAAAGATAAGGTCTACACCAACAGCCCAGCGTCGATTCAAGACCTCAAAGATAAAATTCATGAGGCTATCGAGGACATAGGGCAGCCACTTTGCGATTTGGTTATGGAAAATTTCATGAAAAGGTTATGGTCCTGTATGTGTGCTCGTGATGTCCATTTGCCTGATGTTGTTTTTCATTATTAACGGCATACCTTCCTCTTTATTATGAAATAAACATCCGATCATTTATCTCAAAAAATTACATTTTTCTTTGAATGCCAAAATAACACCTCTTATTGGAAAACCCTTTAGTTAACCGGTAGATAGTTATTAGTCACTTTGACGAATGAGTCCTCTCAGATGGTTGGCACATCTTTTTGACAGTTTTTTGTGGCCAACACGCTGTGTTAACTTGTAAATATCCCACTGATAAAATATCAAACAAATTCCTAAAGTTTCGCACTCCCAGATAAGACTTATCCGACAGATAACTTTGAAAAATGGTCAACCTTATAAAACTGACGCTCAATAATTATTAGCACGAATAACTCTGACATGGGAATAGCTAACTAGCTAACTGCCGGATATGTAAATGTTAAATACTCACAATTCGAAATACAAACTAACTTTCATTCGATTTCAGTTCGAAAGCACCTGTGCAAGTGCAAACAAATCCGTCAGTGGCTTCAAATTGTCTGTGCGAGACTCTTACCTTAGTCTTTTAATTTTTCCCTCGATTCCAATAATAACAAAGAACAATCTTAACCATCCAGAACCCACCACCACTCTACCACTACTGGCTCTGCCATCCAAGGCATCTAACAAATTAAATGGCTCCATCTCTGTGCTCAAATTACCCTCCCTCAATTAACATGGCTCCATGGATAAACTTTTGAATTATCTTCTTGCTCGCCCGAAACTGCGGAATACAGTCGAGAGACAAGACGAGGCACACAGCACAAACACACACACACTCACACACACACATATAAAGCAAATGTAGGATGTAAGGAAGGGAACGAAAAAAGAACCAGCAACAACCCTCACAAACTGAAACCATAAAATGAACAAAATATAATGAAACGACTATACCCATAGAAATTCATTTAAAACCCACCTAGGGTTAGCACGGGATCACGAAACCTCTGTCATCCACCGCCCGGCCGGGAGGCCCCATTCCTTCTGCACCCACTCAACCATGATCTGTCAATGGCCGAACGAAGAGGGGAGAGTGAGGGGGGAGGGGGCACGATGGAGAGTCGGAAGGAGATGGAAATGGGGAACAGTAGCAAAAGTGTAATCAACAATTAAATTCAATTTAGTTACACACAAAACTGGAAACCCCAGACATAAAAGAGGCAGGGACCCGGCCAAGGGCGGTATAGTTGTGACAGAAGGGAACGAGAAACTGGCAGACAAGCAGAGCACCAGCAGCAGCAGCGATGTTGTGTCATCGTTGTTGTTGTGCCACTGTGCGGTTATGGCATGTTCAAGGATATGTATTGCCACGGAATGGCGTTGGTTTCAAAAGTGGATTGTGGATGGCGGAGAACAGGAGATAGAAAATGCTTATTGTCACTTGTTCCAGCATCAGGCAAAGTGCGGTTTGTTTAAAAGACAGAGGCAGAGAGAAAGAGATGAAGAGCGAGTTGGGGACGTGAAACTGGAAGCTGCTCCACGAAAGTCAAATGGAATGCTTTATTGTTATTTGGCCAAAGTTACGGCATGGTTACGCTTTTCCCTGCTCGTTCGAGGGTGTTTTTTTTTTTGTTTCTGTTCTTTGTTGACAAATCAGAAAATGACGTTGGCCGGGGCTTTTGCCTCGGCATCAGAGAGTCGCGATCGCGTGTATACCACAAACACCGCAGCCGACATCGTGGTGTGGAAACTTGAATTAGACATAGAACATGAAAGGCGACGTGCACACAGCTGGATGAGATAGTTCCTGTGGGTGTTGCGCCGGCCATTGCCAATTTTGATGGTCGTTAGCTCGACACCGCCATTGTCTTTGACGTTCAACTTTGCACTTTGCCATGCTGTTGTGAGCAGTCGTTACTGAGCACATGCACACACGACATACGATTATATGGGCATGGAGGTGGGTATGAGATTAAATTGCTCGAGGGCTGGTAAGGTGGATGTGGTGATCTCTCTCTCTCGGCGGCTTTATTAGGAACTTTCTGTCGCTGATTGGAGAGTATGTGATGTATTTAAAATGCAAACAAGCATCGATGATAAAAGGTATACGCCACCAAGTTGATGGATGCGAGTTCTTACCACCAATAGCCGCCCATCAGTGGAGTGATGGAGTTTTCGAGTTCGTGTACAGGGTTGGCAGGGTAGGATCGATTGAATTTAAGTTTGTCAACAAATTCCCTAAATTTTAAAAGAAGGCTCACTATAAATGATTCTTAAAAAATTCTGTTAACCGCTCTAATTCGCTAGGTGGAATATCGAGTTGACAGCTACCAAAATGTCAACTTTTCTTGGATCTGCTTTGGTTTTGTTTTTGAGGATTTATTTTGGGTACCCAAGTTGATCGTAAATCATGTCAAATCCCACCACTTACATAACAGACTTGGTCAAGTTCACGACTTCATCCAGAACTTTGATTCTCAAAAGTGTTTTGCTAACCATTACAAGTTATTGCAGTAATTTTAGTATCCAACACGCAAGATGGCGGTTATCAAACTTCCTAAGTCAAGTGCACGACTAACGTGATTTTGAGTCGTGGAGGCATATCACTTACGTTCTTTAGACGTTCAACAAACATACGTTACTAAAAGTGTCGAGGTTCTGAATCTCCTTGTTATCCAAAAGTCTTTTTAATACCTTTTTATGAAGCAAACCAATTTTGCAAAGCTTCCGACGGTTTTTAGTGGCTTAAGTTGGTTTCCGATGCAGTCAAGTTCACGACCGCCACCTCTTTTTGGCATTTGATATTCATTCCCTTACTATTGGGGACTCTTCTACAAAATAGGAACTCACGTAAATGTGTGGTTTCTCTGCTTTGAAAGTTTTAAGAAGTTCTTAACCCAATTTTTCTACGATGAGCCTGTGTTTGTTTAAAAAGTCTACTGCCTCTGTGAATTGACTTCCATTTTAGGAAGAATGCAAGAATTCAATAAATTGACTTTAAAATCTAGTCCAACAAAACAAAGTTGACGAACACTCACTAAAATAACGCAGAATGACTTACTTCTAAGACAGCTTCTCAGTTCGATAGCTCCGGCAGAAAATCAGAGGTCCCTTCCATTTGTCTTCTTTTTGGTTGGGTTTGTTAAAAATGCTGTTAAAATAGCAAAGGAATATGAACGATCCCATCAAAATGGATCGATTTTCAATTCGCCTTTTTGTTTAAAGATGGCGGCCTGAATTAAAAAGCTTTTTTTTTATAAGATTTCATTAACACTAAGCTGTTGGTTATGAGCTATGAGGACAATATAAAACCTCAAAGATTGTAACTGCAATAAGGTTTAGCAAGCGTCTGGATTCTTAGTCGCCATTTTGTCTTAAAACCAATAAACTTGTTGTTGGATACTTTTGTCAAACACGGCGGGTGGTATATTTTTCCAATTGAAAGCATTTTAGCAAACACCAAACTTCTGAACTACGCTTCAAAATTACAAATTTGTTAGTCGCCATTTTGTTTCAAGATGGCGTCAATGACATATGTTGGCGATTTTTTAAATTAATGCTCCGAGTACTTGTCATCATTTAACTTCATCTACCTAACGTCATATAAATTGTTTGCTCAAGTTTAGCTTCCCATTTTTGACACCTCTTGCTTCAGTCGTGTTCAAAGCTACTGTCATCTGTTGCTAACAATTTTCACAGCTTCAACGGATTCATTGTTATAAAATTGTAGTCTACGAAGTACGCTCTCATTTGCGCTAAAAATATTTTCATTGGGATTGTATGAAGTTATTCATTTCACATTTGCATTTATGAAAGATCTGTCAAATTTAACCAGCCATTCATTTGGGAAATCTATATTTTGTGGATCAATAACTGCGATGAGTGCATGCCAAAAACAAGCAAAACTTATCTTTAAAGTTAATGAGATATAAAGTAGTACCATTTGTTTCGAAAACGCCATTTTGTTTTGATTTACATTAAGACAGAAGACGCCATTTTTAAATGAATATAGTTGACTGGGTGCACTATCGGGTAAAAGCAGTTGCTATTATTTCTGAACGCGTAAATATTGTGGCTTTTTTTTTAAAGATGGCGTCAGTTGTAATGCGAATTTGATTCGAATTCTTTTTCGATCTTGAGCCAGTAAGTGTGAAACTAATAACTCGTTTGACATATATATAATATGGAAAGTAATTTTTCCAGGTCGCCATTTTATTTCAAGATGGCGGCATGACTCACTTTTGAGGTTATCTTGATCTTGTGCTTTTATTTCTCTAAATGTAACTGTCAACAACAAGAAATTCCACACAACCACCAGCCAGGCATTACCCTTTCAAGATGTGTGTACAAAAAACCAGCAAAACAAAAACCAAAAGCAGGCAGAAATCATCCCGAAAATTGCGTAAATATCCTTGCAACCATTTTAGTGTGCGATATACTCGTATCTACGACAGCAAACATGCAATTCAAATATCCAATTTAGCTGTGATGCGACCGACGTTCGATTGCAAAACTAACGACTGTTGCACAAGAGACAAACAGACAGAGAACGATACCACACTGACGCCCCCGCTATTCAATTAATAAATTCATTGGAATTATGCGGCAATTGTGGTATACAGAACGATAGAAGTACAGAAGACAAAAAAGACACACCATTTTGAATTTTGCAAAATCCGTAGATCCTACATCCTCTATACTCCGGTCTGGCAGTCTTGTTGTCATCCTGCTCCTCTCTGATGGTGCTTCTGCTACCATGGACAATAAAATTGTAGTCAGTAGTTAGCAGTCGGATTACCGGTGCATGATGATGATGGGATGGCATACTCTGTTCTGTCTTCTCGCCCCATGCGAGCCGAAAATGTTCCGACAACATTCGATGTGTTTGTTGTGCCTGTGTGCCGACGACGACGCCTAGGCCTTGTATTTAACATACAGAGCAGATGAATGCCCATGGTGGGGGTGAATATTTTGCAGCCCACGCTCTCCGAAAAGCGAAAAAGCATTTCGAACATGGACACCACACACACTGACACACACATGATCTATCCACTCGTATTGGGAGGAGGCAAAATCGAATTTTTAATCGAGGGCGTGACAGGGATATCGGTTTTTGGTGCTGCATATACTCGTGCATGCTGGGTCTCCAAACCTAACCAACCGTCAAGCTAACGATGTTGTCAGATGTGACTGTGACTATAGTATGTGAATGACTAAGGGTTTTCCCAAAGGATCCCACATAGTGGTGCTGCAGTTTAGTATTCCTCTGCATGGTTGAAATTAATTTGTTTTACTTTGGACCGCCGGTCAACCGAATGGGGTTAGATACGAAATAGAAAATGACCTTTTTTTTTTTTTTGTTTACTCGACATCCTTACGAATTTAATTAACCAACACGTTTCCTTATTTTTTGCTTTCTCTTTACAGTACTATGAAATGTCCTATGGCCTTAATGTAGAAATGCACAAGCAGGTAAGTTTGAAACAGCGCAACAAAAATGGAAACAAAAATCCCATTCCTCACTATATCCCTCTCCTTTCCGGCATTCCTCTCAATTTAATTAATCAAATGACCTTAATTTCCTCGCAAAAAAAGGAAAATAAAACAAGCAAAGAAAGTATGGTTGGCACAAGCACAAAAACAAAAAAACAAAAACCCTCTTCAAAGGGCGGTCGGTAGTGTGCCACCCTTCATAATTATTTTTTTATTTCCTCTTTCGTTGCTGTTTGTTAGTAGGTACCCCCTGTTCCTGTTGATGTAATTAGTCCTGCACAACGTTAAACTGGGAATTATTTCTCACTCCGAACTCAAGGTAAAAGGAAAAAAAAGAAAAACCGACCCAACGGAGGACGGACGGGGGAAATAAAACGAAAGGAAAATTACACGTGACAGAGAAAATTGTGCGAGAATAATGCAAAAAAAAGGTGGGCAATCATAAAAGGAAGTCGGACTCTGCCAAGTCCGTTTGGGAGTAAACAAAAACGAAAACCCTTCTCTCGTTGTAGATAAATTATCCGCTGACATTTGGACTCATATATTTTTTTTTGCTCGACTCTGATTCACCGCTGGTGGTGGTTGATTTGAGGGAATTTCAGGGTTTTGCTACATGAGCGGAACCACATTACAGGTTTAGGACTAATTTGCAAAAGGAATTACGTGCCGGTGGCACTTGGAAAATTAACGGCCGGGAAGTCATTTTGCTTTAGCGACACATGCACGTGTTACTGTTTTATGTCGAATTATGCGCGGAATGTAAGTTATTGACAGAAGGAATCAATGCAGGAAGGACCGCCGAAAATGCCCTTAAAAAGGTTTTAGCAACAAACTCACAATTGCGATATTTTCCACACGAAATAAGTTGTACTGTGACCTGCAATCAATTCAAGGTGGAAATTCAAAATGAATGTTCTAAAAGTGTTCTAAAAGCGAGACTTACATTGTCTCATATACCCAGAAGTTATATCTTTCATCAGTCAAATGGGCAATAGTATCCGACCATACATGCATGGTAAAACATTTTATGGCACTAACGTCACTTGTTGGAACTTGTGGCACATGTGTGGGCCGCTTAAGCTATGCCACTGAAAGAAATAATATCCAACGACTTTATTTGACAAAAAGAAGTCAAAGTGGCACATTCACAATCGTCTAAATAGAACTAAACATTTACAGCAAATCTGGCTTCACATAAAATTAAACTCTCCCCATCTCACTTCCTCTCTCGTCTGTACAGATGTCAAAAGAATTTCAGTGTAGATACCGTCAATACATTGCCACCAATCACGCACTCTAAAAAGTAATTACTGTCATTTCCGTAAGCCCACAATTGAATCGAAATCTGTCATCTGTCACTTATGACTTAAGGACTATTCATATGAAAGCGAACTGCGATCGAAGACTCTGACATTTCATTCACATGAAGACTTTTTAGTCGCAGACGCCATTCAGTTTCATCGTTAAAGGTTGAGTTGGAACGACTTTTTCATTTGAGAGTTTGTGGATCGCGACTGTATTAATATATGAAATGCAAATAAAGCCTGACAGTTCGGGACAAGAATTTGTTTTTAAAGGGAAAATTGCTTTAATTGCAAATTTTACTATTTAAATCAATTGAAATCAATCATACAATGCTTTTGAAGTAAATAGAACAAACAGCAATTTTTAATTCATAAATACAGTTACATTGATATGTATGGAACTCGCTCTCATGTCAAAAGCCCTGTACTGTTGGTAAGTCCAATATTGCACGTCACAGCATCTTACTTTCAAAATGTTTGCCTTTTCATAGATATTACCTGGTTAAGTATTATTAGTCCTCAACTACTACTCTGTATTGTATTCCTTAAGTCGAATGACATTAAATGTATTAAGCAATTGTGACAGTTGTTCTTTAATTTTATTTACATTATTGCCAATGTAATTCGCAATAGTCCTTACCTGATACGACTCATAGCAATTAAACAATTAAAGTTCCACAAAATTTGTATGTGACAGTTGACAGTTGCTGACAAAAGGCAGTAGTATATTTTTTCGCGTCGCTTGCCAAAATAAGTACAAGCCTGTTCCCATTGAAAGATTTTATATCAAGATAAAAATATCGTATTCCTTAATTGACAGTAGTTCAGTGCCGAAGAATGAAATTAATGACATTCCAGTGAGATACCATTTGACATAAATATACAACCACCCGACATGGTTGTGTCACTTTAAAAAATTAAGTGATCTCTTATATATAGTATTTAAGTAAGCAGCTTCGGGAGATTCCTTATTATTTGCATTTTTCGTAAATAATGTGAATTCTTGGCCAAAATACGTCACCTTAAAGTGACATTTTGTATATGAACTATAACTGACGAAACACTCAAAGCTATTGCTGCACCCCTCGCTACCTGACACGCGTGCCAATCAACAGGGCTATCACTTTCAATTCACGGGTGAGGAACATTTAAAACCGTTAAAATAGTGACATCTGTCAAATTTTCTTCACAAATACAGAAATTATTTTATTTCTTATTGTATTCTGTGTAAGCCAACCATATGTCAGCCAGCGCCTCTCTAATTTTGTGATTCTTATGACAGATCACTAAACGTCATTTAAGTGCGTTGTACTCGTTTTAATGCGCTTCTCATTATTTTGGGTTCCGTGTAGACCAGGAGAGATGTTCCGACATATTTCCAATAACAATTACCGGATGACAGAATTCCAAGTCTCAGTGTACTCTCTGTTTTATTCCTATAGTCAAATGTCAAACTGTCACTGTCACCATTCGGTATCCCCATAGTCACAAAATCACGAAGACCGCATTGCCGTCACGATTTAAATCATCAGCAGTTGCATTGATACGAACGACGGCAAAATCGGAACGGAACGACTTTTAAAATGTATTCAATAGTGTTGACAGGTACGTCAGTTACATTTTTACAACATCTGGGCTACCGGTGATGTGTCGGATAAAAGTTGCTTGCCAAACCCATCCACGGTGTAGTGGTTACTTTGTTTTTCTCCAACAAAAGTTCAGTAGGTTGTGGTGTTTCCTAATATCAACTGGACACAGGACAGTCATTAATCGTCTGCCAGCCGGTCAATCACTTCTGATAAACATAAGGGCAGTTCCCTCAACTTTCTCCTTCCTGTTCCTTTTTCGCTATTTAAGGCCAACAAAAAATCTGAACATATTTTTCAATTTCTCAAACCAACCACATTTTGGTTGAACTTTTGGCATTCACCAAAAACTACACCAGTTTGTTATTAAATTTTCATGAACATAATACCTTTTGATGTTGGGTATGTGTCCACCTGACATATCCCTCTTACACTGGTACATGTCCTTTCGATTCGACAGTTCACTTTTCGCTTGAGAAACAAGTAAACCGCACCATGTAACCGAAAATTCCATTGATTTTCCATTACAAAAGTGCCTACGACGATGACGGTAAAGATGGCCTGGTACCTCTGCATCCTGTGCATGCTTTGCATATTTATTGGGCGTGCACAGTGCCTGCACATACATAAAATGTGAAACGACAACGTCCGTATGCAGTGTACCACCATCCGTATGGCTCATAGCCTTGGCACCGTCCGGCATATGCAGTGCAGTAAATTAAACGCGTACCCTTCCATGCGAAAATGTAAATAAATGAATTGGATTTACTGGACAGGACGTGTGTGTGGGGTAGAGAGTATAGTGGCTGTCTAAGGAGACTGGTAAATTTAACTTGAAGCTCATTAGCGGTACCGATTATCGCATCAAAGCTTCTTTGGGCTCGATTTTACAGGCCAACATTTTTGGGGGCTAGAAAATTTGTTGATACCCCTAGTGGTGAACATTGAAAGGGCATATTGATTGTCTTGTCAACTGAGGGCTTTAAAATACTTTAAAATATGAAAATGATAATGAAAAACCAACAGCCTGAGCTGAATAAGCTTGCAACACAATCGAGGACAAATTACGATCCAACTCGTCAAGTCTTTCGTAAGGCGCCACTTTTAAGAACAAATTTTTGGTTCCCGATCCTTTCCTGTTAAAGACTTTGAATGTCAATTCATTTTGAGCATATCTTGTGCTAAAAAATCACTGAAAATGGAGAAAATGTGAAGGTACAGATATGACCCGCGGTTGGGCGCCAGATAAATAAAAACCCAGTGATGTCCACACGCCGAAAGCTAATGCACCGCTAATTGTCATACAAATTAATTTCAGTACATCCTTTGTGACTGTACAATGTACATGCCCCCTTGAACCAATGACGAACTAACTCAGTCTTCCGTTGGGCGCCACTTTCGCCACTTCTTTTTTAAAGCATTCTATGTGCCTGTCGGTGTGCTAAACGAACTCTGTATCACTGAAAACGTGGCTCAAAGGTTAGATATCTTTTCGAAGAAACTCTGCAGGGACGAAGAAAAGTTCGACTCTATGGAACATCTCCCCTCTTGGGGACTCGGTCCTTAATAATTCGAATGATTTTGAAAAGAAATCCCTTAAAATATTTTCAAAGTTTCAGTGACATTTTCGAATGGATTTTGCTATTTGGATGTCCTGCCTTCTGACTAATAATTGCACACGGTGTCTACAACTGACGGTTATGTAAACAACGTTCTTCTTACAATACCCGCTCTCATATCGATTTCAATATCCTTTTTGATACAAATTTGCTTCATCAAAAGCGCCCAACGGTGGACTACTTACATGTCCACCGTTGGGCGCCAGACATAACAGATCCCAGCGGAACTTCGAAATAACAACTTGTCAATCTAAAAACTAGCAACGCTCATTGCCATCTACAAATAACCTCCAATTCGCGTAGTGATATACCACCTTTCGTGTGAACTCTTCCACCCCATGGCTAACTTGGACCATTCGTCACTTTGAAATATGTCGACTTTAGCAAGCTAACGATCTTCCACCTCCATTTTGAGCCTATTTCTGTATAAAGTGAAAGAAAATCCAGCTGTTAAAAGCGTCCTACGTAACCGAGTGAACCAACGCCCATGTGAGCACACCCCTCGTTGGGCGCCAATTATTAAATTAAAATCCTGACCGAAATTATCTGTTTCGAAAACAATAACGATTGACTTGCATATCAGATTCAGCTCGTTATTTTGTCAAAAGGGAACATCTGCAAGTACATAAAAGCAACCCGCAGCGTTGGGCGCCATTGAAGCGAAAAAAATTCGCCCTACAAATTCGATGCACTTGCAACTTACGTATATACAGAACTTTGCGCCTCGTGCACTAGCCGCTCTATTGACACTAACGACGACATTTGGCAACGCAAAATTCCACACGACCAAGCCTTAGGCAAATTACAAACAACAGTCACTGTCACGCAGTTACACATGCCGGGCCACCGATTCGATTCGGTCGGCACGGCGACAACGACGACGCTGACGACATACGAAAAGAGTCCGCAATGCAAACCAACGTCCTGTGCTTGCTGTAATTGCGTAAACCGGTTTTACATATCGACACACCCAGAGCTCTGCAACTCCCATGGGCAAGCATTAGATTGTCAATAGACGACTGTGTGCGACTGTAACGCATCGAATGATGTTAATTTCCTTTCTCCCGTTTAGATTGTGCTCCGAAATGCAACCGTTTCTCACCCCATGCCACGCCACCTTTGCTGGCTCAAACAACCCACCACACCGCAAAAGCCTAACTGACATCCAAAATTCACTTTTGGCATTGCGCTTCCGTTGCTGCACGTCACCGCAATCGACAGGGGAGAAGACGAGTGCAAACTCGACTTGCAAATATAAGTAACCCAACTGGCCAATCGTTCCCAATCTAACCAAATTCACATTTAGTGAATCCTTTCTGACGTGCGCAAGGAGCGAGCGGGGCTGGCCGACAGCATGGAGGAATTGGACAATTGATTGGCCTCGACCCAAAATGATTTCCACCAGTTCGAGCAGGGCAACCTCCCTCTGCAGATTGATGCGAATATAGGCGTAATAGCGGCACAGCAAGACTCAAAACAAAAGGCATAGTTTTAGTTTTTAATTTGAAGTCCTGCTGGTGTGTGTAGGGAATATGTGGGCGCCAACGCCAACATTGCTCTGGGATCACGTATGGAAATTACAGACCCGTCATTGTCATCTACCGCAAACCTAATTTCCAATGCACTTTCCACATATTGGAGCTGGAGCTGGAGGGGACTACGACAACGACGACGACGATAACGAAGGCGAAAAACTACCTTGTCCCATGTCTCGTCATTTGCGGCGAGGATATATGCGCTATGTGACCGAAAGACAGAGCGACGGTGGAGTGGAACCCAGATCGATCAACACACAGTCAAGCGAATGTCATGGATGCTGCTTTAGCTAAAAACTTCTGGTAGAGATGTAGATTTCTATGTTGTGGCTGTGCAGCGCAAGTGTGGGTATATGAAACCAAATTGCTTTTGTGTCAATATTCCAGAGGACAGATGCGCTACCATCATCATCGTCGTCGTCGTTGTCAGAAATTTTGAAATTGACGCGCAGTGAGCTGGCAATGGGCGGAAGAGAGTTCTGGAACAATGACACCGCCTTTCGCAATTATAATCATTAGAAGTATAGCCACACACTTTGGTTTCGTTTGGTTTATTGCAAAATGGACGGATGACAGGTGACAGGAGACCGAAGTAATTAGAAGGGATAGCACCAACGGTGGAGTAATACTTCATGGAATGCATTTTGACAGGTCTAAGTCACTTGTCAATACAAATTTATGTGATAATGGCGAGATGAAGTTGCACGAAAAGGCACCATATTATTGTGGTGGTAGTTATCCTGTGCAGGAAAAAAAAGCTTCGCCTCGACAACAAAAAAATGACGTTTGCCTACGATACTGACAGTTTAAACTGAAATTGAGTAGTAAGTTGTTGTCGCTACCTGGTACATTGACAATGGACACTTTGTGAAAGGAGACCGATGTTACTTGACATTTATGTGACACTCTACGTCATATAGACGATGTTTTTGGAATAACAGGTGACAGTTACATGAATACTAGTGTAAAAACTTGCGTGACATGTAAACTTCAAGTCCAATTGGTCCTTGGATTGGGCCGAAGCAGTCACTGTCTTAGCAGCGCCTTTTTTACGCCTCAAAACGTCAATATCAATGAGACGGTGTCACTTAACGTGATGATAGATTTTTAGTTTTCAAAATATCCAGGCATATTTTGACGTTAGAAGGCAAGTGTCAAATAATCAAATAGCATAAAAAAATTCGCCGTGACTGCTGTGCCACCGTTTAATAAATACGTTGTGTTCCAGTTCCACTATAGCCCCGTTCAACTTGTGCGTGTTAAGCGCTTCATCAAAAAACTGAACGAAGCTAAGTGTAAATACATTCGTTCGTTTTCATAGCGCGGTTGCTGTGAACTGCAGCTTACGTTTTGTGTTTTAACACAACCTAGGCACGAATATCAGAAAGAAATGGACAAATTTGGAATGCCGCGAAATAAGCACCACAATCGGTTGATTGGAAACTAGCTCCCCACACAATTTGAATGACCTTTGCCGATTCTATAGTATTTTTTGCTTGCTTAAAAACTATTTCAGTTCCTCAATAGAATTTGTTGGATCTTCAAACTATTAAGTTGACAGTTTTTTAAGCGCTGGAGGTTTCCAAACGGGTACAGAATAATATACCCACAAGTTTGAAAGCATAGCTGGTTTTAAATATCAAAACATTTGAATAACACAATTCTATTGACATCCACCAAAATATGGCTGCTTTTATCCGTTTAACTGACAGTTGCTTACGCGCTTAGATAATTTTGTTAGCAGCAGAATAAAATACTATAGCCAAATACAAAAAGGAAACAATATGAGGTTATTCAGCACCAGAATTCAGTTTTAACCGAGCGTAAATTTCAGCGCTTGAATCCGTTTAGTCGATAATTGCATAAGCACTTCTGATTGGGGGCAAAAGTTTCTTTATGGGATATTTTATCCAAGAGGCACCCAAAGGTATCTTACAAAGAGACGGTTCCTGCTTAAGTCCCGCGATTAAGTTCACACGATTGTCACCTGCACTCGAGGTATAGCAACAAAAAAACTCTTAAACTTAGAGCACATAATCAGTTCAGCGGCAATATGTACGATCCGTTTAAGATACATTTTATATTCTGTATTCATCCTTTATCCTTTCTATTTCCCATGCCCTTACATATTTCCAGTCACAACTAAATATTCTTCAACATCATTCTTAATTGTTTTATTTTTTTTTTAATTCTATCCAATTACAGACAGAAATCGCGAAACGTTTAAATACCCTAATCAGTCAGCTTTTACCATTTCTACAAGCTGATCATCAGCAACAAGTTTTACAGGCTGTCGAACGGGCCAAACAAGTTACAATGCCTGAATTAAATTTAATAATCGGGGTAAGTTTCAATAAATCCATTACACTTACAAAAAAAATATACTTAAAAAATTAAGTAAAATAAAAACAACAAAAAAATTGTTTTCTTATTTTTTTGCAATTTGTGCAAAAGATATAATTTTATTTAAACAATTTGTTTTTATTTTTCGTTTGTTAAAAAAAAATAAAAATGACACCAAAACATTTTTAATCAAGTAGTTTATTTAGAAACAAAATTTGCATTGGTATTCAATTTTATTTTTATTTCTTTTGTTTATTTAAGAAAATTATTTATTTTTTTTTTTAAGTTTCACTAAAACAATTGGAATGTTCTTGTTTTTGTTTGAGTTTGTTTATTATTTTGATTTATTTAATTTTCTTTTTTATTTTATTATGATATGTTGAAAGCACATACCGTTTGATTTTATTTGTATTTATTTCCATTTTTATTTTTCTAGTCAAGAGGAAATGTATTAATGGGTCAAAGGTCTAGTTTTCTAATTTATTCAAAGCACATTCCCTCGCAAAATATTGTTGGTTGTTATAGAGTTTGCAATTGATGAATGAATTTGAAATGTCTTTCGCTAGTTTTGACATATTTGTGAACGATTCTAATGGAGGTAAACAATAAATGTACATTAACTTCCTGTAGGAGAGTCCAAATAAATATTTAAGTTATGATTTAGTAAATTGTTTTATTTCAATTTCATAATTTTTCCACGCGATATTTTTATGAATCATCTTTGATTTAACTGTCATATGTTGTTTTTTTTTTTTTCTATGTTTCTTCTTCTATATTTATTTAATAGTTGTATTAATACCTACTCAAAATTGAGTTGGTTTTAGGTGATGTATGTAGTTTGAATTTATTTTTTGCTGATCCTCATGTCGTTTCCTAGTTCTGTTTGTTTTTGTGAGATGCCATTTATTTATGATGTGATTCAGACTCTGTTCGAGTGAGGCAGTTTTTTTTAGTGTACTTAGTGAGGTTTTTTTTTGAAAATTAGAACGTTTAGGCCTGTTCGAGTGGAAAGGTAGTAAAATTGTATTTTTCAGCTCTCTGTACAGCGGTTTTTTTTTTAAATTAAACGCAATAAAACAAAAATTGTTTTGTCGTTCCTATCATTAGCATTTTGTTTGTTGGACCTTAAATATATTTAGAAAGTCAGTACCATATTTGCCCTTTTGGAATAGGTCCTTTGAGGTACTTTGTCGGTTTTCGAGTCATTGATTGAAAGACTTTGGGCCCCATGTGGACTTTTCGTCTTTGGGGGGCAGCCTGACAAGTACAAAGAAAATTTATAAAGGTCTCTTCCTTCTCATCAATACAGCTTCTACAACAATTTTTTGAACATTTACTAATCCTTGTTGCGCGCTTGCCTATAGAAAAGTTGTGAAGAAAATGTTTTAAGGCTAGGCCCACACCGTCGTTTGGCAATAATTGCTTTGTGTTCTACATCAACTTATAGAACCCAAAATTTATAGAGCAGAACGTCTTAAATTGTGTTCCATAAAAAAATAAGTTTCATGATAATCGTGTGACAGAAATCGCTCACGAATTTGACAGACTAGAATCAATTCATAAATCGGAATGTTCAGTAGTTATTACTTAAGTATTCCATAAAAGGCCTAATAATTCTATGAATCCAAACCAGTCGCGCCCTCAAACTCTTTTTAATCAGCCTAGAGAAGGAACCATCATAAAATTCCTTGGTAGTAATCCAGCTTAAGCTAATGTGTTATTATATTGAAATTGAGGCCATTATCATAAAAAAATTTACGCAGCTTATGTGGATTTTCATCCATTTCGAACGCTAGCTTGCTCCTGCTTAATCATATAATTAATCCGCTAAAATCAATGCTTAAAAATTATGCATTTGTTTTAATGCGGTCAGAAGGAACATAGGTAAATAAATTTGACGTTTATTTTGACAGAACACTTAATGCAGCAGAAATCTTTTTACTGAACTAGATCCTCCTACGGCTTGCGCTCCTACGGATAGAATAGTTTGACTTTCTATCTGTCAAGTCCGTTGACAGTTTTCATAAAATTAGAACAATTATTTTCCGAAACATTGAAACGCCGCGCACTCTGTCAGTGAAATTTAGCAAAAAGAAAATATTGTGTGAAACAAATTTGCGATGGATTCTATACGTAGCTTGATTACTTGCAATCCGTGTGACGTACAGTAATAAAATACACAAAGACATTGCGACTGCAACTTATTCATTTCTGACCTATCAATTAAAAAGAAAATTTATTTAAACTGGTTTAACCCTTCGCTTACAAAAGGTTCGTTCCACATAAAAAAGTGAGGCAGTGCCCTTATTAGTTAATTTTGTAGTAAACAGAAATGTAAACTTTAAACTGTCAGCTATTTGATTCTGCTTACAGACAATTTGTTTGTAAAACGCTTATATCATTCTTTAAAGCTAGCGTTAGCACTTAAAATTTGACATTAGTCCGAAGGAAGCCCCTGTGAATAAAAGGGGCTATCTTTATTTAACCATCATCATGCCAGCGCGACATTTTGTTAGTTTACTGTTTAAGTTTTGTATTCTATTTAACGTTAAATTAGTTTTGTTTTTAGTTATTAATTTACTTCTACTTTACTTGATATTCTTAAAATTCAGTATCAAAAAAAAAACATCGGCCGAAAACATTGTGAATTAACCACCAAATCGTTGTCATTCAGAGTATGTCACCGCTATATTTACACTGACAATATTGAACAAAATTAAAAGGACATTTTGGCAATCATATCCGACACCACACGCAGCTAAAATTAATGCCACCATCTCAACCTCTTGACAACTGACCCATTAATCACATTTTCCTCTGTCGTTCTATACTGAATTAAAAAGCATTTTTTTTTTTTTTGTTAATTAATCAAAAACATAAAGAAACAAACAATTTGTAGTTAACTATAAATCTAAATTCGTTGTAGTCCTTAGAAATTGAGTTCCGATTTGAATGTTTGTGGTGTTCTGCAAATAGTGAAAGAAAATAAACAACAGCATATCAGTATAGAACGTTTAAACTGATTTCTCCAAACAAAATTTTATACAAAATACTGTCAGATGTTATGACAAATGTTTGTCAAATATATTCTCAACATATTGACAGTTGCTTGTACTTGTCAAAAATAAATTAAAAAAAAAGTACATTGTTTTCTTAAAATGTTTTGTTTTTTTTTCTGTTGATACACTTATTTATTATTTTTATTCTGTTCTTTTTCTTCTCCTTCCCCATTAATTTTTTTTTTGTATAAAAAAAAACGAAAACAAAAAAAAAACTAAAAATAAATTTAATTCGTAAAATGCAGAACCACCAACAACAGGGAATTCAACAGCTTTTAGTAAGTTTTGAAGAAACAATCTTTCTCTCTTCTCTTCTATCTCTCTTTCTAATTTCTTTTTTGAAATGAAAGTCCTTACGCTTAATTTAATTGTTTTCATTTCGTTTGTTTACTTCTCGTTTGGTTTCCATTTAAAAAAGTTTTCATTTCGTTTACTTGGTTCATTATTTATTTATTTACTTTTTTTATTAATGTCATACATTTGTTTCAGTTGAGTAAAGTATTTAATATTCTTTTGTATATTTCATTCTCTACGCTTTTGCTGCCAATCATAAAGATATAATAAATGTGTACATATTTTGATATCATTTGCTTTGGAAGTTGTTTACTTTGGTTTCCTATTTTATAGTATTTTTTTTTGTGTCCATATTCATATCAGCTGCCACTCGACCCCACTGTCTAATGCCGACCAGCCAGCTCCAGCACCAGTCCATGTGACAATCAATTGAAATTGGTTTCAAAAAGAGTTTTTTTTAGTGATAATATTTATTATTCAACCTCCATTTGTTGGCGCGTGATTGTCAGATGGCTGTTTGCAGTTGCGGGGAGTACGTTCAGTGGGGCCTTTGGGGTGATGCGGTACAAATATTGCCATCATCATTGCTGTTGGAGTGGTGGGCTAAAAATCATGGTAATTCTGTTAAATCACCGTTCATTTCGCAGTATGGCTGGGGAAATGTTAAATTAATTCGGTTTTTGTGTGCGAGTACGGCCACTCGTACATAAATAATTGTGTCACCTCTAAAAATTGGTTTCATCATCAACATCATTCACATTTAAATAATTTCTCTCGTGTGCGGTCCCTAACGGTGTGTGGTTCACTTTTTTTTTTTTTTTTGCGTGTGTCTATCCTGAATGATATTCCCACAAGGGTTGGCTGGGTGGATGGGAATGACATTGTTGTCATCCTGTGTGTGTTATGGCGCCTCATTGTCCTTTTAATTATGTGGTCAATAGCAGTGATTTCAGTAGACGACAAAATAGTATGGTTTCGCAAACCCTGGACAGTGCAGCGATCATTTTAATTTTTTTTTTATTGATATGCATCCTTGAATTTGTATGCGAGAGGATGCTGAAAATATTGGGTGAGGTTTGGTGCCACTATAATATCTGTATGATTGGTGTGTGCGGTTTTGGTGGTTGTCAATGTGCAAAAGTGACGGTGAAAAATCGTCGTCCTCCACCCGTCGTGTTGGTTAATAATGTAGAAGTGCTACGATGGAGCTGGATTATTTTTCCATGACCGCACACACTGGCCATAGGTAAAAGGGTCACCGTCACGATGTAATGCTGATACTTGGTTTGCGGTTTTGCACAGTAGGCGACGAAATATTGCACACAGATGATGGTTTTTTCTTCACAAAATTTGGTTGGACATGTGCTACTAGTTTTAGATAAGTCTTAAATTTGTATAAGGGGGAGGGAATCGGGTTTACTCTTTAACATTTAGGATATTTGCAATTAGACAGTCAGCAATAGATATTGGCATATTTATGGGGTTCCTCTTACTATGAGCTTTTGAAAGAAAGGCCTAAGCGGGTACGTAGTAAAAGACAGTGAAAATCTGGGTGGGGAATACATTTTCGTCACAACTTTCGATATCCAAATTCATATTTCTGTTTAAAAGAAGCTAAACTCAAGGCCTTACAATTAGCATCTTGCGAGGTCGTACCAAATTGGTTGATGTCTGAGATAATAGACCCCAGTTTTAAGTTAAGATAGAAGTGATTGTGCATTACCTGTTAAAATGTCAAAATAACCAAATGCGTTTATTTTAAACATTTCACAGGAGCTCCTGAAGCGCTTCATATTCGCCTTTGTCAAGAAAACTAGGTGCACCATCAACATTTGAATGATTTAAGTCTGGAATAAATTCCGCTGTGGCTTTTGGGAAACGTAGAGCTCCGTCTATTCCTTGTTGAGATAGTTGTCACTATTTTCACCATTTTGTCATAGAGATCAAAATTGCAGTCTTGAGAGCAAGTCGCGAGGTTCTACCACTTTATGGCTGACATAAGATTGAAATTTGAGCCTAGTCTTTGTAGGAGCTTAATAAGTAATGCAAAAGTTTTCTCTCCAAGGTTTTCGGAAAGTTTATTATAAATACTTCTGCGAACCTTACGCGTACAATAATTTTCGCAATTTCGAAATTTGTTTAAATAGAATTGACTACAGTGGACGCGTTCCAATGACAGCTAGATGTCCAGCGCATTTGTTGGTGGAAGTGTGAAACTTATAGATGGAAACATCTGATTCATATTCAGTTTGTATGACTGTCAACAAAATTGACTTTCGAACATTATATCGACAAGTTTATCAAAATGTTTTCCCTATTTAGTGTACTAGACACACTCTCCGTTTGTCTGAAGTTTTTTCTCCTTTCAATTCAATGTGTTCGAACTTCGAATTCGAATACTTTTCGAACACATATTTACGGCAAGAAGTGATACCTGCAGTCATAAATTCTTTTACTTGTCATTCACTTTAACTATTTTGTCGCTTAGTCGCAACTTTTTCCGAGAATTCGCAATTGAACTGTCAGTTTCTATTTTAAATTTATATATTTTAAGGTTAAGTTGGAGAGGTTTGTTTATTGGGAAAAGTTAATACGCGGATTTCGAATAAAATTTGACAGTTCGCAGTACAAGTGTTAAACAGATTCAATTTCGAAATGTTTGCGTTGTTTATTTATTTTATTTACTTTTGAACTTTCGAAGAATATTGGCATTTCGAAAACAAATATGGCATGCAAGTTTTTTTTTCTTTTAACAACTGTTCGCTCGATCGACTAATTCGTTCGTTATCGCGTTTGTATACAAATTTGAAATTTATAGGTTCGAAAATACATTTGTCACAGTTTTCGCACTTCGAAGGCATAAGGAAACTAATGTCGTTTTCCATTGGTTTCACTCGGGGATCCACTCATTCTGAAATCCAATGGAACAGCAAAACTGCTTCTGACAGAATCCACCAAAGTATTGGTGAAATGCCAAAAAATTATCTATACGGCAGCTGTCAGCTGACTTGTAATAAATACATAAATTGCACTTGTATGTGTGCTTCTTGAGTGGACTCTGACTTCAAATCGAGAAGCGAAATTCTCTTCTTAGAATCACCAGAAGAGTATTTTTGTGCCAATGGAACGGCATTTTTTCGATTCCGGACTCTCCCGGACGCTTCTTTTTGTCCAATGGAAAACGACATAAGTTATATTTTGAAATGTAACCTAGAAATGTCAGCCATCGTGTTGTCTTCTTTCTGACTTATCTCGAAAATTAGTTTTTTTGGACCAAGACTCTGACTTTAACTCTGCTTTATTTTCTTGAATTATGACATTTCATGTGGAAGTTAAGCTAAGAAATATTCCACTACTCCCCTTTTTTTTCATTTACTTTGTGACGTCTAAACGTTTGTAGATTGTGTGTGAAATTAAAATGATTGTCTGAAAATTGAAGGCTCATTTCAAGTGACCTACACTCTCCTTGTATAGTGTGAGAATGTTTTCACTCCTGTGGAATATAAGTGCTAACATTTGACATTTCACAATAATAGTTAGATTTCTTTCTGTTTTCTTTCTTTCCGTTTACTAAAAGAGGAACACCAAAAAAAGGGTCACTCTTAACATATGTTTAATGGAAATTAACACATCTTCCACAAATTCAGGTTCGCAGTTAAATGTCAGTTGCGGTAAATTTTACTACTGCTTTTGTTTCTCGATTGACTAATTTGTGCATTTTTGTATCTCGAAAATTAAATAATCCTTAATCTACATTCTTGAAAACCGAGGAGTTGGAAGTTTTCCTAGTTTCTGCTCAAAATGTCGAAAGGTTTTCACTTTTCACACGTGTGAAACGCAAGCGGTGCCACGATTCATAATGCAAGTCCGATCTTTGTCTTTTTTTTTCTCTTAGTGATTGAAGGAAAAACATCGAAAGGTGCAGTAAAATATACAAAATTATACACGTTCCACAGCTGCGCGTTTTCAGTGGAACGTGAGATCTGCTACACATTCCACTATACTGTGTATCGACCTTACCACTATATTTTTCATATCAGATGTATTCGAATAACGCCATTTCGTATACCTTTCAAACTCTTTGGTGGAAACGTAGCGCCGCTCACCGAAACACAAATGAATAGGAATCATTATGGCCGGCAGTGTACCAAGTACCACCCAAAAGCAAGCCCCCGTAGCAAATAGTTGTGCATTGCCCTCCCTGCATCCAGCAAGTCCCCGTTTACAGTTCTCTCTCTGTGGACAATGTGGAGTGTTAATTTGTATTGAAATTTGACCACTTTTTCGTGGTTGCGGTCATCAGACAGCCGGGAGAGGTGCCCACCAAAGAGAGAGACGGAGGCCTGTGGCTATTTTACATTCCACTCGTGTTCGGCTGCTGCTACGACATGAGGTATTGTAGTAGTTGGTGCTGCTCGGTAGTAGGTATCATTCTCTACTGAAGGTCAACAAGGCTCTGGGCCAGAGCGAACTAATGGCGATGGTTAAGGAATGCGCAGTCACACACTCGCACACACGGTGTACCAATACCTGCAGCTGATTAAAATTATCTTGGTGCAACCGGTTAATTACCGCATTCGCTGTGGTAAGAGTGGTGTACTACCCAAAACTGCTATGGAACGAGGGCAGGGTTGGTTGCTGTTGCTCGAGGTATTAGGTATCGTGTGCACTGTCATCTCTAACCAAATTTTCCGCAGTTCATCTGGGGAAACACTGGGAGTGGGCCAGCGCAAAACAAAACCCAAAGAGCTGGAATAATCGAATAAAACTGAACACCAGGAGTCGCTGCTGTGATGGACCGGCTCCGGTGGTGGTTGCAACGAAGCGAATTCGAAACTGAATCGAATTCCCAATGAGGGCAGATGAGCCGGCCACATCTGTGTCGAGAAGTACTGCTACGTCTCCATATCCCTACTCCCGACTACGTGTCATGGTGGGCTTATAATTCTATTATGATTATTTGTCGTTTGCGAAAATTTCCATTTCGGAATCGCGAAACCGTAAAATTTGCACGCGACAGAGAAAGAGAGCGGGACAGAGCGACGGGCCACTGATGGTGGTGGCGGTGGTATCGGGTCCCTGTGGCGGGTAGATTGGTTATGATTAGTTCCATTGATCAATTGGATTTGTGATATTTCACCGCAGCGACGACTCACTGTGTTCGGTTATATAGTCTGTTGTTCTGGTTAGGTTTTCATCCACAACCCCCATCGCACCCGTCCTTTTTGAATTCAGTCTCCATTCGGGTGGAAAATTTATATCAGATTGTACAGAGAGCATTTGTCTGATTTCACACACTCGAAAATCGTGATTTGTTTTTTACATTTTGTTCTCATATCTCCATATTGATGTGTGTGTAAGAGCGCGAACTTTCGAGTTAACATTTTATTTAATGTATTTATATTTTTGTTTGCCTTTGCATCTTCGTTTTCCTAATTTTGTATGCTTTTGTTTAAACGCAACGAAAAAAAAAACAACTACCAACAATAATTTGTTTGCAATAAATGTGTTTTAGTATACAGATGACGCTTAGAGACGTTCGATGTTTTAAATTAATTTAAATTCTCATTGGAAAATTTTTGCAGCAACAGATTCATGCGCAACAAGTACCCGGTGGACCACCGCAACCGATGCCAAGTCTTGGAGCGTTAGCCGGACCGTTTGGGGCACTGGGCGGACCCATGGGATTGCCACATGCACCACAGAGTTTACTGAAGGCACCGCCAGATCATCATCGGCCAGATATGAAAAGCAATCTAGATGGACCGTCTGCTGAGGAGAGACTGGTGAGTTTTTGTTTTAAATTTTTCTCAGACTCTTTCAGTCTTTTAGGGTTTGAAAAAGTGTAGAAGTTGGTATTTCTTTAGGGCGGACAGGACCAAAACTTAAGTCATACAAATGCATACAAAACAGTTGTCATAACCAATTATGGAAATGGGCCTCAGTTTCGAGCAGTTTCGTGCAGTTTACTTAAGTGACTTCTCTTTACAGCGGTTTGTTGGTGCTTAAGACGAAGTCGCTTGTTTGAATGAGAGCTATACATCTGTCAATGGCTTTTGTTTTAGTCAAATGAAGGCTTGTCTTAAAATTTGGAACCAAAATGGGACTGTAACTTTTAGAGTATTTCCACTTTCCCAGTTGGCCGGTTATCCGTAGAAGAGCTTTTTCTTTCAAAAGGTGCCATTTGACAACTGATAAAGTTGGTAAGGAAATTCTCCTTCGCCGTTTCAATTTGTACCCGTTTTAATATCGCCTTCAGCAGCCCATATCTTAATCACAGACACCTTTTCTGGTTGGAAATACGAAGCAGAAAAACTCAAGTCTAGCACCAGGTGCAAGCTAAAAATGCTGGCTCGCGTTGTGCACCCTCTAAAGATTGTAGTTGAGGACTTAACTGTCCATTTTCCAATCCTTTTTTACCTAATCTCTGTTTTTGTTGTGTCACATTTTTGTAGCTGTTCGCTGTCACATTTTTCTCCCCTTTGCCATCCGCGGTCTTGCGGTGATTTTAGTGAAGCTTAGTCCACTCCATTGCATCGGTTCATTCAGTTTCTTCCCCTACGATAATCCAGTCGAACTTTTTTGCTAATTTTAGTCCAATTTGGAAAAATTCCGTTCCTGTTCTCAACGCAGAAGCGGATCAGACGAGAGTCACAAAAAGTGAACAACATACACTTCCTTCCATAAGAAGGGAAATGTCACTTTCTGTGGGAAATAACTTTACACAAAAAAAGTGAAATTATTTCCCACGCTATGTGAAGTTATTTCTCGTGTGAAGTTATTTCCCTGCACCCCATAACAGTGGTTGCAAATTTAAGTTCAAGAAATTTTATTAGGCGGCTTTGTTGTAACTGACAGTATGATGACTGTCAAACTTCTTAATTCCAATTTGTAGCTGACACTTCACTTGTGTTTGCTTTGCAATATAATTGACGCAGCAGTTAAAAGAAGTGGTATTTTAATTTTGTTCAAAAGAACCAATTTACCGTCTAATGAAGAAGCACATTTCTGTCAGATTTGTGGTTTAATGTGTTCCCGTACTTTTTAGTTGTTTTTTTATCGCAGTTAAATAATTCTCTCTCTATTACATTCAGCCAATATTGACGAAGTACGGTAACAGACTTCGGATTTAGGACCTTATATGAGACTGCGAATTTTGACATTTAACTCACGCGTGATGTATGTTTGGTCGTAGAATGTTCGCTAGGTACGACTTTTTGGGAATACTTTCTTTTTTAAGGTCGATTGCGAGCATATTTCTTTATTCCCTAGTTCTGGGAATGGTTTCAAAACTTGTAGTTTGTTAATGAAATCAGATATAAAGTTTGAGAATGCCTGACAGACGTCCGGGGGTGTAGTTGTCATGCAGAATTTACGAATCTCATCAAAATTTGTAGAAAGCATTTACCCAAATATGGGAACCTTTAAAAATCCCGGATGGGTCCGTCCCATATTTCAATACCTTACCCAAAAGGGACGCTGGGTACATTCGTAAATGTCAAATAAAAACCGTCGTTAATTGGTAAAGTGTTCTTTTTCCATCATCTCTCCACACCCATCAGACAGATCTGCAAATTTTTAGTGACCTCGGCCTTAATTTACATCCCAGTAGCATAAAAGTTGACGTTCCCTTTCTGAAGGCTTATCTCTTGATCACTGAGAGTTGTTTAAGCCCACAAAATCTTATTCGAGTTACTCTGAAGTTGGTGCGTGTGGGGTTTGACTTAAATGTAATGTCGTTTCCAAAACAGTCCCTTTGACAATCTCGGTTACCCCTCGCAAAGTAACCGATCGAATGACAGGGCTATTAGATCGCACGAAGGAAACGATGAATGACAGATGTGTGGAGAAAAAAAAGAAGATGTGCATGGGCTTGTTTTCAATACTTCGGGTCAAGATTAGATATTCAAAAATTTCGGAATTCTACTTACAAATTAAATTGATGGTCGGACAGCTGTCAAAGTTGAGTGATAGCCTTATGGTCCTAGTTGCTTTCCATAATACCTAGAGGTTGCCGAAAAATACCCTCATCGGCTCGATGTTTTGTTTTACAACTTCTGCGGCCGGAGTGATTTAAAACTCGATTAGTGATGGGAAAACGTCGGTTGTATGCCCATCTGTTTACACAGGGTCTTACGGCCTCGGAATTTAACACGAAACGACTGTCGAGGTCGAGTTTATAACTGCTTTGGTCATCGTGACTTCAAAGAATCCATAACAGTATGCGAAATCGCCGCCCAATCAATCAGAAGAACAACTGCGACCGTCTTTTTGAAAACTCGACTAGTCGTGATAGAGAAGCTTCGGTTACATGCTAAGCAGCTCGGTCTTGCAAGCTAACAATAGATTTAACCCTTTGAAGTCGTCAAGTGCGATCCCCAGACCGATATACCTTCCATTCCAACAAGCCTTACCAGGGCGACTAACCTTTGTGCCAGTTTCAAATTGTTCCACAGTCTCTTCGGCTCCTCTGTTTGCTGCTCGGTCTTTCTACTTATATCACCGATATCTTACTCTTTTTGTCTAATTTTTTATAGATACCATTCACTCTCTCGCTCTGCTATTTTGTGGAACTAATTTTTTTGGTAAAACTATTTTGTCTACTTTTAGAGAAACTCCGTATCGCCGGCGGAGCGTGAAAAATATCGTACCCGATCACCTCTTGACATTGAGAACGACGCCAAGCGAAGAAAAGACGACAAAATGGCACATGTAAGTACCGTACTCATTCAAAACTCACTTGAACTTCTCTTCTGAACGCTCATGTACTCGTACCTCGTACGCCAAAATAAGTTTCATAGCGCACTCATGTTTGCCTTCATAGTTTTTTTTTACCCATCTCTTTCTATATCACTCTCTCTCTATATATGTCCTCTCTCTCTCTCTTTCTATTTGTGTACGAAAATGTTTGTGTGCTTGGTGTTTGACACATCACATTTGGAGGTTAAGTGTGTGCTTGTGTGTGTGTTCGTTATATACTCAACTCAACTCACCATCTCCTTAGTAGGGCCCTAGCTTTCGTCCTTTTTTTTTTCTCGAACCGACGAAGATTCAAGAAAAAAACTCGAAGCAAACTCCAAAAAAACTCTCCAAAACAATTCTCCCCACAATGATCACGAATTTTTTTTTCAAAATTGTTTTTGTTTATTTTTTATATTGCAGGACGATGATGGCGAGAAAAGCGATCAGGATTTAGTCGTAGATGTATCAAATGAAATGGTGAGTTGAGTTTAAACCGCACGTAGATTCATATAGATTGTATATCTATAGTTGAAGCAGTTGTAGTTGTAGTCGATGTTGTTTGATGGATTTCTGTGAGTGAGCGAGTGAGTGATGCTCAGTTTCGTCATCCCTTTGATCATCAAGATAATGTGTGGAATAGCGCGGCAAGTAACTAATGGAATTGTGTGTTTGTTTTGCAGGAATCACCATCCCCACGGCCCAATGGCGATCACATCTCGATAGATTCGCGTGATCGTGACCGTGACAGTATCGGCCTCAACGGAGATCGATCCGACAAACCAGGCGGCAGTAATTCAAAACCGACTAGCGATAGACCACCATCACGATCGGGCTCCAGCTCATCACGATCGACGCCCAGCCTTAAAACTAAAGATGTAAGTAGACGCGTTTTGGCAACACGCCCAGCAGTTGTTGACGAATTTCGTATTTGAATTTCAGCTCGACAAGCCTGGAACTCCAGGTGCTAAGGCCAGAACACCAACACCGAATGTCCCAATGCCGGTAAATCCAAAGCAAGTACTTCCACAGGTTCCGCCAGCGGGTTATCCAAATTCCCCATATCAGAGGCCAGCGGATCCCTATCAACGGCCACCGCCAGATCCCGCGTATGGACGACCCCCGATGGCGTACGATCCACACGCGCATGTACGCGCCAATGGCATCCCACATCCGCCTGGATTGGCCGGTGGAAAACCGTAAGCTACACAGTTTTTTAAAGATGTCGCCAACTTTATCTCATAATTTTGTTGTTTCGCTATTCCAGAGCCTACTCGTTCCACATGAATGGTGAAGGCAGCCTACAACCGGTGCCCTTTCCGCCGGATGCCCTAGTGGGTGTGGGCATCCCAAGGCACGCACGCCAAATGAGCACACTGTCCCATGGAGAGGTTGTGTGCGCCGTTACCATCTCGAATCCAACGAAGTACGTCTACACCGGTGGTAAGGGATGTGTCAAGGTATGGGATATCGCGCGACAAGGCAGCATGACACCAATCAGCCAATTGGACTGTTTGCAACGCGACAATTACATTCGTTCGGTGAAACTCTTGCCCGACGGTAGAACATTGATTGTGGGAGGTGAAGCATCCAACTTGTCAATATGGGATTTGGCCAGTCCGACTCCGAGAATTAAAGCGGAACTAACATCTGCTGCACCAGCCTGCTATGCATTGGCGATCAGTCCGGATTCGAAGGTCTGTTTCTCGTGTTGCAGTGACGGTAATATTGCCGTATGGGATTTGCACAACGAGACGCTGGTGCGACAATTCCAAGGGCATACAGATGGTGCCTCTTGCATTGACATTAGTCCGGATGGGTCGCGCTTATGGACCGGCGGACTGGACAACACAGTGAGATCGTGGGACTTGCGGGAAGGCAGACAGCTGCAACAGCATGATTTCAGCTCACAGATCTTCTCGCTGGGATACTGTCCAACAGGTTAGTTCCTGTGAAAAGGTTGGCTGTGTGATTACGGTTGCTTAACTATGTTTTATTTACAGGAGAATGGTTGGCTGTTGGCATGGAGAATTCACACGTAGAAGTATTGCACGCATCGAAACCGGACAAATATCAGCTGCATTTGCACGAAAGTTGTGTTCTGTCGCTGAGATTCGCGACATGTGGCAAGTGGTTTGTGTCAACTGGAAAGGATAATCTACTGAATGCATGGAGGACACCATATGGCGCTAGCATATTCCAAGTAAGTTCAGGATTTTTATTCACCCTCAGTAACAGGTCTAGTACATTTGGTCCAATTGTAAGCTCTAAAGTGCGTTGAATTGGCGTCCACCTATACATTTCAAACGTTTAGGTGGTCCAGCGCTTTACTCAAATACAAGTCACATAGTCTTAAGTCACAACTTTAAAGAACTTTCATTCCATTGCTCGAATTCTACGTTCAATATATGTCGATATAAAACCATTTAACAGATTTTGTTTAGAGCTCTCTGGCTAACTTCTGCCAAATGCGTACTTTAGTTGAGCGCTGCCTCTGTCTATTGTGCTGACCGTTTACGTGTTATATGAAAGACTCTTCGGCATTGATCGCTGTACTTATCTTAGACGAGGAATGCGCAGAAAAGTCCACATATGGGGGTTCTGTTTGAATATCTTGCTACGCACATTCACAGTCTACTGAGCCGAGGTTCTTTCTTTGGCCGTAGGAAGACAGAGCGGTTTTTGTTGTGTTCTGGAGCACCCGGACACAACTACTAAACAACTTCCACTCTTGTTTTCTAGTTGGAACCCATGAAGTTTGCTTCAGTGATGACGAGCCTATGATATCAGCATTCACTTCATCAGGCCAAAAGATCCTCCACCGCCACTGGGTTTCCTAACAAGATTTACAGTCCTTCTTCAGAGGATCAGAAGGAATCTTTTAACAGACATCCGGGCATTGCTTTGCCTGTCATGTACACATTTTAAAGTTGTTTAATCGTCATCGACGACTGTGCTCACAAAAAACCCGCTTATCGGTAGAACTTTCAACTGCAGTTTACAAAGAAAACTGGTCTGTACCTTGACTTGCGAGTTCATCAGCGAACCCGATCCCTTGGACGTCAGTATGACCTGGAAATCAAAACAGTTTTTCATCTTGCGATCATGTTTAAAGAGTTTTTAAGCCACAACTACAATTTAAAAGTGCAACGCAATAATTTAACAGCTTGATTCTGGCAAACCTCACTTGATACCTCACTAGTCACAAAACCCTCACAAGGTGAGGTGAAATTGACTTTGTGAGGTTTTCGTATTCTGGCAGCACACTTACAGCTTGTAAGGCTCGCGAAAACATACGAAATTGTGATCTCTTATAGAGCAAGTCACAAAATAGAAAACCAGTCATAAGCGCTCACAAATGACAATATTTGTATTTGATGGCATTGTTTCCCTCGTTCCAAGTAACCAACTTCCGGAATGTAAATCTTGGCTGATAAAGGTCCGCCGCCATAACTTTTTTAGCGCTCCTGGTAATCCGCACTGAGCTCAGCTGCGAATATATCGGATATATATACTGTTGAAGACACCTTGTCGTTCGCCGTTCATGCTAATTTTGCAGAGCTTAAGTTTGACTTATGACACTCATTGGGTCCAGACGGAAAATTCAAATGTCGTCTAGCAATCACTTGGATAATTGCATTTTATGTTAATGCAAATTTTTAGGCACTGGGACATCACCATAAAAACCCCAATGCGAATGTTCCCTACTCATAGACATTTCAGCCTTTGGAAAAGAAAACTGCGGCCAAGATTTGTTAGAATTCTGCAATTTCGATTGCGAATGTGAACAATCGAAGCTCTGAATTTCTGTTTCTCTCTAAGCTCACATAATGAGTTTGAGTAAAACTCTGAGCACGGCAAATTTTAGCAGCTTAGATATAATTATGTACTTGTCTTTTAGGAATGCAAATGCCGCTTAAGAAAAAGAAAGTAGATTGCCAAAAAGCGGAACACGCGAACTTCGTCCCGCCCTAATTTAAAGCATTCAGATAAACTTCAGAGTGATAATAAAACACAGATAGTTCAAATTTCAATGTGATTTTGAATGCAATCGAAATCAGTAGAGAGCGATATTTTTTCGATTTATTTTCCGGCGCAAAAACAAACAACGAAGACGGTTTGCCAACGCACAGCTGACGGTGCGAAAAACAGGGAAATTCGGAATTAATCCCACAGACTTCCAACGATTTATTGATTCTCATCGCAAAAGCCAATCGAACGGGGAACTGAATCCGCTTGAATAGGAATGGAAGATCAGTTGGAATAATCGGTATTCGTGGAATAAGGACTTCCTCTCCTTTGAATTTGCCCTTGATGATCGTCGCTTGAATCACATTGTCCATCAGTGAGTCAAAACGGGCAATTTCACATTGCCACCAGCGCAGCATAAGCCGGCGGATGCGCTGCAACGTGTATTTGTCGTGTGTGTGACAGTAAACATACATCACACGCTCATAGGCGCCTACGTTGTTTTTTTTATGGGCAAAATCAGATGTTGACATAACTCACGAAGGCGGTGACCAATTTCGTTCAAACTTTAGGTAAACCAACTACACGACCATACAAACAAACACCAAAAATATGATCGAATTCGGTTTGACCTTTCGTGAGTAATAAAGTCACAACGCTTTTGCAACTCTCTTTTATATAAAGGGTGTTTGTTTTTTTAGAGGTATAGAACTTCGAATGGAAATAAAACACAAGAAAATCGTTTAAATGTCCATCAATTTGGCTTTATTCGAAGGATAATTTTATGCCATTAATGTTTAAATATGATTTCGGTCATGTGAGCGCGGCGGCTGGTTCGAATAAAGCCAAGTCTTGAGGTCCAATTTTCAACCACTTTATCGAGCATTTGGGGCTGTATGTCGGCAATAACGCCACGAATGTTGGCTTCCAAGTCCCCTACCGTTTCTGGTTTGTTGGCGTAGGCGAGCGACTTCACATATCCACAAAGAAAATAGTCCAATGGTGTCGAATCACACGATCTTGGTGGCCAATTGACAGGTCCATTCCGCGAAATTATGCGCTCATCGAATGTTTCCCTCAATAAATCGATTGTGACATGCGCTGTGTGGCATGTAGCGCCGTCTTGTTGGAACCACATATCATCCACATTCATGCCATCCAATTCGGGAACAAAATAGTCGGTTGAAGTTCCAATTGCTGTGCACGGTGGCGAATCGATTCATTCGGGTCCTCTTCAACACTTTGCTCTACAGCGGCAATTATTTCTTCGGTGCGGACTGTTCGACGTCTCTGCGGATGCGTATTATCACATAGAGTAAACGTAGTGCGAAAACGATCCATGGTTAACCGAATTAATTGCTCTGTAGACGATTATGTCGACCATAAAATGAACGGAGCTTGCGGTTAACTTCGCAAACTGAACCATTATGTTGGAAATAAATTTGCACGATTTGCAAGCGTTTTTCATTTGTCAACCTGTTCATGATGAAATGGCAAACCAAACTGAACATAAATAACATAAGAGTTGCCAGATTTGACCACAAAATGTCAGTTTTATCTCTATTCGAAAAACCAACCTCCAAAAAAAACACCCTTTATATGGAGATAGAGAAGAGATTCTGTTCACGTGGTGCATCTTTACAGTCATACGACCTCAAATGTGTTAATTTTTTATATCAGGTCGCTGTACCCCTCTGTTTGACTAAAAAATACGAAGTCGTCCTACAATCGGCAGAACTGCCCTTTTCAAGTTTCAAGGATGTTGCTCTCGCTATCCCCGAAACTTCATTTACTATTGCTTATGCATCGAACCAAGTTCTAATTCGCTTACGCTTCCATCTCATTACAGTCCAAAGAAACATCATCAGTGCTTAGCTGCGACATATCAACCGATGACAAATACATCGTAACTGGATCTGGAGACAAGAAAGCCACCGTCTACGAAGTCATATATTAAATAAAACAACAACAGCAACAACAACCACATCAAAACAAAATCCGAAAAGAATAATAATCTGAGTCGGAAAGTGAAGACATCGTGTATTTGTTTTATAATATTTTTTTTTTTCTTAGTTATTTTATTTTATTTTTCATAATTTTATTTCAGGGATTTATATATGTTTTTGTTTTTTTTTGTGCGCTAATTTTTATTGTAATAATTTATTCCTTAAAAGCAAAGCCAATCTAAGAGAAGAAAAAAAAACATATTTTCTACAAAAACAAAGCTGATTTCCAACTCGAAAATGTTTGTGTCACGCCTCACGCCCCCTTTAAATTTACAGTTTATTCTTAATTTTATTAATTTTTTAGTTTTTTTATTTTACTCTTATCTTAGTTTTTAAATTATTTCAAATCGATTCATTTAGGAATTAAATTGTAAATAAAGATTATGCATTGAAGAAAAACAAAAAAAAAAATTATTACAAACTTCTTGTTTACTATATTATATAAACAATTGTTTTTTTTTTACCAATTAATTTTATAATCTTTAAAGGGAAATACTACAAACAAAAAGATAACACACATACAAGAGTTAATGTTAATGCATTTCTTTTTGAAGAAAAAAATTAAAAAAAAAAATGTAAATCTTAAGTAAAAGTAATGAAAACACAGTTAATGATGGAGGTAAGTTAAGAAGAAGAAGAACCGAACATTATTAAAAGTTTCATAGTAATTAGTTATAAACAAAAGCAAATAAGAAAACGAAATATGTGGATATTATTGCACACACAAATTACACGACACACACAGACACACATCATGTGATACAAGAAATACATAATAATGATTTTAAACAAAATGTAATTAAAAGTTGATGTGTAAAGAGAGCGGGTATGGATATTTTTGTAATGCGTGTGATCAGAATCAGAAGACGGGAATTATAAATTGAAATACGCGGCAGCGTGTGGTGTTTGTTTGTTGAGAGAATGCAACTTGAATTCATTGACAGAATAATTGTTAAAAATAACAGAAAATGTTTGCACATGATGTGGCTAAAGGATGACATAGGCAGGCATTTGCGTTCAAGAACGATGTAGAAACTGTTTTATTTTGTTTTTATTTTCTCTTTCATGTCTATAGTAACGACTCAAGTGTTTTATAATGAATAAAAATGTCCCTATGCGATAAGTCATAACTTTAATAGTTCATTTATGTCATTTGGTCGTGGAATTTATTGGCGCTTTGCACCTGTTGATCTTTGTTTTTCTGCTGGACTAGTGAGCGAGGGTCTGGCGTTTAACCTTGGGGGAGAGACATTCAAGGTTCTTCCCACTGTGTCACGTTTGCGAAACATTCGAGAGTATAGTTTCCATAAAGTGCATATCTCGTTTTAATGTCAAGTGCTCTCAAGTCAAGATCAATATGGATTAATTAAGCATTCGGTTGCTAAATAAAGTCGTTGAGAAGTTGGGTAAGTCTGCCAGATGCAGATAGCACACACAAAACAGGTCCATAACAGGAAGACGGAACTACAAGAGCGCAAGTTTTGCAAGTGCATATTGTAAAAAGATCAGCCCGTACTGAAATGTGTTTCACTTGTCCTACATCAACTTGATGAGGAACTCTTTTTGCAAATATTTTGAGTACTGTGGTAGATCGCTGACTTACTTAGGGCCGTTTGCTCATACGACTCTTAACGATTTAAGTTCTACTTAAATACTAATGGGCTACTTTTTTCAGGTCATAAACTGTCACAGAGTTTATGTGGAACTTAATTTGCTATGAGTCAGCAAACGGCCCTCACTCATTTAGCGCCTAGATCCAGTGCCCTGGCCTAGGCCTCTAAGACTACGCCTGTTATAGAGTTTCCTTCTATTATATGTAGTTTGTGGAAATGTTTTTTTTTCGTGTATATTCTATTATAGTCTGCGCCGGCCGCTCCGACAAAGAGCAGAGATTGAGTTATAAGGGTATTATGTCCAGCCTTTTGAGTGAACGCACGACTTCGCTATCGTAAGGGCATTCTATAGAATCTCCTTGACAATACCTTACTTCCAAGTTTCCATTGTACGCAAAAGAAACAGAGATTGTCAACATTGGTCTTCACTTCATTTCTAATGTGATGGTAGTAGAATACATTGGCTTGGGATTCTCTAAGGCAACCACCGAAAAAGTCGGTGTGTTTGAGCACATCCCCGTGGAAATGCTTTAAAGAGGAACTCCTAATGTTTTAAATTGAGTCCGTCTGGTCGTAGCCCCGTTAATAAGGACTGCAGCTTTAAAATTAAAAAGTGCTGATTCGGTGAATATTAAGTACTAGTACAGTCTTTAAATTATTCTGCCTACACCAAAGCAGTGCAATTGACTTTCCAGCCGAAAAGTATATATAATAGTTTATACCTCAGCGACAGACTTTGTCGGGTACAAACACAAGCTACGTTGGTTTTTAGTCGTTGTCCATTGCCTTTTAACGGCCTTGCTATATATATAATGCACGAGGTTAGGTTAGGTTGAGTGGGGTTGTGAGATCGTCACATAAGACCAGGCACCAAGACGGGCCCATCGCCATCCCCCGGGAACCATTATGGTTGAAAACCTAAACCAAATCGCCCATACAGTCAATTTCCCTACAGAATTTAATTATTGTCCCTATATTGTTTGAGGAACTGACCTCCTCCAAGTTGTTGAAGAAGTACCTGCCTAGGTGTTTCCTTCTACTCCGAGCAATCGCCTGACACTCGCATAGAAGGTGAGAGATATCTTCCGTGACATGTAGGTCCTCACAGTACCTACATATATCCGTATTGGCTAAGCCTAGTCTCATGGCATGCTTTCTTAGAAGGCAGTGTCCAGAGAGTATTCCTACCGTTAATCTTAACTTAGTTCTACTGAGATTTAGTAATTCTTCAGACTTTTTCCTATTTAAGACGGGCCACAGTGCCTTTGAGACCCTGTGCCCTTCTAGCTGTGCCCATCTTGTGGCTGCTTTATTAGAGATTAGCTCGAAGACAACTCTTTTAGCAACTGCCATAGGTGGTCTAATACCCTCAATCATTGTATTAAGTGGGAGCTCCGCTCCTTCCTTAGCCAGAACGTCGGCTTTTTCATTACCTTCAATATCGCAATGCCCAGGTACCCAACACAATCTGACACGGTTCTGCAAATATTATGCCCTAAGCATTGTGCGGCAATTCCTGACTAGTTCAGATTACAGCAGGCTTACGCTGTCGAAAGCCTTATCGAAGTTTATATCGAGTTGTGCAGATCTGTATATTGCTTGATGATCAGTGGACGAGGGTTTTATAGTATTTGGCTATCGTTCGAACATCGAGAACCTGGTAGATGTAGATTGAAACTTGTAAAAACTTTTCAGTTAACCTGCCTACCATTGCAGTTGTTTTAAGGACTAATCGGTGTAGTACATGCTCGGTAATTTTTAAAGAGGCGGTCGTTCCTTGGACCATTTATGTATTGGTCGGTCATTCGGATTTACTAAATTTACTTAAATTCTTTGATTGAGTGGAACTTTCGTCTTATGCTTTAAGGTAGTTTTTACCTGGGAATCGAAGACTGGTCAGTAAGAGTCTTAATCTTTCAGCCCCAAATTTAGGGGATATACGTATTTGGCACTGCCAAGAGATTATATAGCACCAAGAACATTCGTCGTTCGTATACCATTTTCTGTATTACCAGCCGATAAATGTCTCCTTCAGTATCCAAAAAGCGATGGTCATCTGGCATCAGAAAGCTTTTCAAAAATGATGCTTAGCAAGCTATCAAAACCGACCCCGGTCCGTTGACAAATTGCCAACAGAATTTTCAAACTATTCCTCTCTTTAGCCACTCGAATCAGCCATTTACAAAAAATAAACAAACGAAACAAAAACTGAACGCTTCAGTTTAACAATACACCACAGTTTAAGAAACAGCAATTTACTTAATCAAAACACGCGATTTTATGTAATAAATTTGTATGTATAAATTTTTTAAATGTTTTATCCTTTCCAAGAACCATCCATTATTGCTTACCCGTCCCCTGCCCCTCAAATCCCAATTCGTGTTTGTAAACAAATACAAAAAAAACAAAAAAAAAAAAACAAAAAAACTTTCTAAATAATTAAATATTTAAAGAAAATGTTACTTGTATTATTTTAAATAAAAATAAACGTATAATAATGTAAAACACAAAACATGTATATCCATAAAACTCACGAAAAGAAGAAGAAAATTTATTAAATAAAAACCCAAGCAAGAAAATACACAAAACATTTATTACTACGTATTTTACATTTTTGTCAACAATTATAGAAAACAAAACAGAATACTTTATTATTATTATTATTATTATTATTGATTAATGTAATTAAAAGGAGAAAAAGAAAATATTGATTTTTTAATTTTAAATTTCACTGTAAGTATATGTATGTAATTAAAATAATGAAATAAAGATGAAAATAAGTAAGAAAAAGCAGAAAAATAAACGATAAGCGTTAATTTTAGATATAATTAAACAGAAATTAGCACCATAAGATTATATAAGTGAAAGTTAAGTATATAAAAAGAAAATGCAACAGAAATGAATACACAATAAAAAACAAAACAAAACAAAAAGTACACAACACATTCAAACACACAAACAAGAAAGCTCTGTAAAGAAAAGTTTAAATAACAAAATATGTAAGCAAAAACTTAAAAGAAAAAGAAAAATATGTTTAACTCTAAGTCTATGTATGAAAAAATAATAAATAAAAATAAAATGAAAATGAAAACAAGAAAAAAGCTATTTAATAAATTGTAAGAGAAAAAACAGAAACAAAAACAAAAAACAATGGAAACTAAAATAATAAACGTAAATAAAAACGAAAATGTAAATTTTTTGAAAATCTAATTGTGTTTTTCTTTTGAATCAATCGGGACTCTGTTCATACTTGCCATACGAGTATAAAAGGGGATCCTCAATTGGGGCCAGGTCGATTGGGGCCGGTCATGTTGCCCAACCTGGTCGAACTACCGCATCCATGAGCGAGCAATACGTCAATGAGTTTCACTCAAGTAGTACTCGATCACGATTGCGGTAATTCAACCTCCGGTGTTTATTATTCTGCCACTGATGCCGAACTGCCATGGCAAGCTACACGAGCACGTCCAAATAATAAAACTTTATTAATCGAAATGAGTTTTCGTTAATGGAAACGTTCCGCCCATTTACCGGTAGAAGGGGTGGCCCTTCAAAGTCGAATCTCCAAAGTTCGGTCAGCCTAATTCGAGATAAGCGGTTCAAAAAAAATCGTCTAATACCGAACGTCAGAGGGACGCCAGAACACTCGAGACCATTGCCGCGGTCTGTAAAACTGTATAGGAGAACCTGAGGCAGTGAATTGCTAGCGCAAGAAGTCAACCTTTCGCAGACTTCAACTTGGAAACCGAACCTGGGGCTTCAATCGTGCAAGATCCAACTGGTCCAGGAGCTTAATATTTGCCTCGATTACCATTGTCGTTTGTCGAAAACGACTTCTGTCGTTTTACAATCCTCATTACCTAACACAGACGTCCCGCCAAATTTGTAGCAGATTTATAGACGACTGAAATGTAGTTAAATCTTTTCAAATTATTGGTAGCACTTGTATGAGACTGTCAAAAAGACTGTTTATGTTTTATTTTGAAAATAAATTTTGTGGAAATGATTTTACTTCTTTCAGTTTTCAAATGATTTTGAGCATTGAAATGTTGTACAGTTCAAATAGTGAGGAAGCGTTTAAATACTTGCTATAGATGAAGTCGACATTCCCGACGCATTTCGGTCGTCATCAGTGCCGTCTGTGTTGAGGATGTAAGCAACTTTAAGTATTCTTACGGAAGGAGGATACCAAAATGTTGCTGGAAATCAATTTCCTCAATCGGTAAGCAAATACTTTGCACAAACCATAGACGTTATTGAAGCGCATGGTATATGTTTATGTGCCACACCATTACTACCGAAGAAGTAATTGGAGAGTCTAAATTCTTTTTTTTGTGCAGGAGTATGTCCATTTTGTATTATAAAGAAGTGGATGGTGTTGGCGAGTTTACGAGGAGATCGATGGCTGACGTTTCAGGGAAATCATCCCATTGTAATGGGATTGGTGTGTGAAAGCAGCCTGCGATGTCGACGGACATTTTATGTTACAATCAGGCAATTGTGCCAAACAGATTTTATAAAATACACAATTCAGTGTCAAAATTAGTACTTTTTGCCAACCCTTTCCATCTCTTATCAGAGGGCCATATCCATAGCTATTTATAGTGGTAGCAATTTTATTAAAACTCCAAGAACGTTAAAAATCGACTTTATTTAAGCCCTTGTTGAATCCTTTCGCCAGATGAACAATTACAGTTACAATTCCTAACATTGCCTACAAGATCTTATCTGCCTTATGTGAACGCCCGAAGACTTTCGTTAAAAACCTGATTGGTACATATCAGTGCTGCTTCAGTCCACCATTGACCAAATATTTACACTGCTGTAGATCTTGAAGAAAACCCAGGAAGTTCAAGTCGATACTCACCACCTTTTTATCGATTTTAAGGCGATTACTTTTGGTTGTTTTGAGAGAATAATTCTTCGGGTGATTTTTGGTCCCGTCTGCATAGACGGTGAATGGAGGAGGAGATACAACGTCAGTAGAATAAAGGTCCAACGACTGAGGTGGCTGGGTCATGTTGAATGAATAGAAACGAATACTCCGGCCCGGAAAATCTTCGATTCCACACCGCGACTCAGGTGACGCACGCAAGTGGAAGGGAACCTTAACCAACTTAGCGTGCAACTGGAGACAGCTGGCTAAAGATCGTGATGGTTGAAGACTTGCTTGTTGGTTCCACCCCGGTATGTAGCGCCACCTTAAGTAAGTAAGTAAGATTTTTTCGACGAATGGACTTCAAACCCAAATTCTGGACGATGTCAAAGTTGTGCTCGGGGACTTCAATGCTAAAATCGGAAAGGAAAACATCTTTGGCGGGTTAGTTGGTAAGCACAAAATCCACGAAACGACCACAGACAACGGTTACCGACTAACTGACTTCGCGGCAGCTCGTAATACTGTGATAAGAAGAAAATCCTGCGTAGAAAGAAGAGGGCCTACGCAGTCTCCCAGCTCAATGAGATCGAAGAGTCCTGCGATCGAAGTAACATCCGGAAACTCTACAAGAAAGCCAAGAAACTGGCTGCTGGCTTCAAGACCGGAACACACGCTCTTCGAAACAGTGAAGGAAACCTTTAGTCACCGAAGCACAGGGAATAGTAGATGTGTTTAAGCAGCACTTCCAGCAGCTACTAAATGGGCATCATGTAGAGAGAGTGATAGGGCAAGAAGAGAACCCACGTCCAATCAATGAAGAACCAGTTCCACCACCCAGAGTAGAAGAAGTTTTCTTAGCAATAAAAAAGCTAAAGAACAGCAGTGGCCTGTTTCACCAAACTACAAATTACAACCACAAATTTGTACTTGTGATTCACAACTACAAGCTTGTAATCAAGTCTTTTGTTTCACAAATTACAAATATATAATCCACAAATTTGTAAGTAGAATGCAAAAAAATTGTTGACAGCAAATTGTTGATTACAAGTATTCAAAATAACCGTTGTACCGGATTTGTGATCGACTTGTAATGTACAAGTGCTCCTTCACAAGTTTGTTGTACGTGCGTCGGTCGTGGCAATGAATAAACAAAACAAGATCTTTGCTGCGTCTCTAATAAGAGATAAAAAAGACATTGTGTTTGGGAAGCTTTCAAATACTTTAACCCACGACACAAAAATGAAAAAGTGGACAAGTTTTTCTCCCTAACATCTGAAAGCATATTAAACAACAAAGACTTGAAATACCTTCGTAATGTTGTGTGGCAATTTTTTAAAACGAGGAACCGTGGTAAGTACCTATTATGCCTTCGTCGCAGAGACATTTTTTCGAATACTTTTAATAAGAAACAAAACTTTTAGGAGGAATTACACTTCAACTTTTACTTGTGAAATACTCTCACATACTATCCCAAGTAACAATTTGACTTCGGTAAGGTTCAAATTTAAAATTTCTGTAGGCAACAGCATCGATAGAGCTTCTATAGTACAAGGTGGCGCAAAAATAACCTTCCGATGTTTTTTGGCTGTAATTTAAAAAAAATTTTAAAACTTTGATTCTTCTTGTGGATTATTTTTATTTGGTCTTTTAATTTTTTTTACATCAAGTCGAGAATATGATGTCATGTAAATAGCCGCCGCCACAGTTGATTGTCATTTGTGCCCTTTTTATGGCATTTTCCATCACTTTGGCCAAAACTTCCGGCGATAGGTCCTCACATTCTCGACGGATATTGTCTTTAAGAGCTGCAAGAGTCTGAGGCTTGTTGACATAAACCCGCGACTTCAAAAAGCCCCACAAAAAGAAGTCTGGAGCGGTCAAATCAGGCGATCTTGCTGGCCAGTGCAAATCGCCAAAACGGGAGATTAGGCGCCCGGGAAATGCATCCTTCAGCATATCGGTTGTGGCACGTGCAGTGTGTGCCGTTGCACCGTCCTGTTGGAACCACATGTTTTCCAATCCCAATTCATCAAGTTGCGGCAAAAAGAACTCGTTGATCATTGCTCTGTAGCGCTCACCATTCACAGTAACCGTCTGGTCGATGTCGACGGCGCTTCCATGACATCTTCGGCTACAGCAGCAATATTCTCTGCAGAACGGCTACACCGGGGTCTGCCACGCCTGGCAGCATCTCGTGTTGTGCCAGTCTCTTCGAGGCGAGCGGCTTAACGTCGCAGTGTTTCACAAGTAGGCGTTGGACGGCTAGGAAATCTGCGACGAAATTCACGTTGTGCCAAAGTCACCGACCGATTATTGCTCAAATAAATAGTAACATTGTTTATTAACGTGTATTTCGCATGTGTTTACTACACAAATGTCAAAACAGAACTGACATTAGGGGCCAATCGCAAAATTTATATGTCACTAATATGATTTTAAATAAACACTCCTCGCTCATAAATAAATTACGTAACACTAATGTGGTTTTCCATTGGGACAAAAAATCAATCTTTTTTTTGATCTAAATCACTTTTCGCGTTCCATTGGGCAAAAAAATCAATCTTTTTTTCGATTCGGAGCACTTTTTGCAGATCTCGATAATTTTTCAGATTTACACATACTGCCACAAATACCCACAGCTGATTTATGTCATTGCAAGAAGTTTGCTTTCAAAAGAAATGCGCAAAGTTTCGTGAAAAGCAAAATAAAGAAATACATAAAAAGCAATTGATATAATGTTGGAGGAATTATTATCTTTATTATTTTCCTCATCATCTGGAAACTACGAATCACCGAAACTATTCCATTTGTGCCTACAACAGGGGAAACATTTTTCAAGTCGATATCCATAGCTGATTTTTGCAAAAGCAAATGCAATTTGAACAGCTGATTTTGTTGTCAAATACACACTAATCCATTGACAAAAGCAGATCAATTTCGTTGCACGTTCCATGAACCGCGATAAATCTGAGATCTGAAAAGATTTTTGGTGGTCCCAATGGAAAACGACATAAATGTCTTGCTGGCAAATTCGGTGCAAGATGCAAGTTTATTGCAAGTCTTAGCGTAACTCTAAAATGTATCAAGTAGTTCAGATTTACCACTCCCACGGCATTATGACGAGATTGCCTACGGGTAGTGTACTGGACTCAGCAGGGGCGACCATTGGCGGTGAGAAACGTGGTCAGGTATCTTGGCATCTGGCTCGACCAGTATCTGTATTTTGACAAACATATAGATGCTTGTCTTGCTGGGGCTAGGAGGGCCTACGCTCTGACAAGGAGACTATTTCGCAGCAGTCAACTTGACACCAGGGTGAAGGTCATCTGCTACGTGGCCCTTATAAGGCCTATCATCGCTTATGGCTGTCCCTTGTGGTTCAATATAGCACCGTCCTACATGGAAAAGATTCGGGTGTTTGAGAGGCAATGTCTCAGGGCCTGTCTAGGGTTATTTAGAACTCCCGAATCTGAGTACATAAGATACTATCCCAAGAAGACCCTATACAATGGGGCTCGACTGAATAGGATTGACAATTTCCTTATTAAGGTGATTCGAAGGCACGTTGCAAGGGCGATGACCAGACCAGTGATAATAACCTGATCTCAGGGGCTTACTACCCCAATTTAATGTACCACGAGAGTACGCTTCGTTCTGGCTTTATCCTGGCATTTCTTCATGTAGACATGAAAGGTTTAGTTCAGAAAAAAGATGGTGTGCCGGTATTGTACCACAGCCACCGCGGCGCGAGGGATAAGCGGCTCATACACGACGGGTACGCCGCCAATGCTCAGGAGCTCCTCCGTTTTAGCACCGCAATTGCGGATAGGGACAAAACTGATATCCTAAAGCAGTTCACCCAATTTTGGTGGCTTGAAGAAGAGGTGAGGGTTGATACGCTCTCCCGGGCCGGTGCGCTACTTATGTAGCATCCTCCTTAGTTTTAGGCTAGAAATTAAGTTTTTAGGTTTAGGCTTAGAGTAGGGGGTCTTGGGGAGGGGCCGGGCTAGCCAACATGAAAGAGTGCTTCCGAGACTGGACCGACGCTTAAGGCCCCGCTCCAGTCTCGGCGGCGCGTATGTGCACCTTGTTGGCGGCTGTCAGGCGCCCATCGACGCAATCAGGATGGTGACCAATCTGCTTGATTGCTCACCTCCCTGATTATAGGTAATTTAGATTAAGTAGCTTAGGTAGTTTTAAGTAGTTTTAATTTTAATAAAACAATAGTAAAGAATTCAAGTTTTATAAAGTTTCTTGAAAATAAAAAAAGAAAACAAAATATATATATATATATATATATAGATTTAAGGCCGAAAGGCAATAGTTTTAAGCATATTGTTAAGTAATGAATGAATTAAATAAAAATTAATTGAAAAAAAAAAAAAAGTGTAGGTACTGGACTACTACGCAAGTGGACCCATGTTCGATTCCCAGTGCGACGCATGCATGTAAGTAAAATGTAATTTATAACGAGTACGTAAACATAAACTGCATGAAAATTACCAAAAGTCTTCGAAAAGATTTATTAATAAGATAAAAAAAAATAAATAAATAAGAAAATGGAAAATTAAAAAATATAAAAAAAAAACATTTTTTTTTTCTTTTTAATTTTTGAGCTTCTATAAAGTTTGTATAACGCTTCGGTAAGATCTATCCAAGCTGTTCAGGAAGTCTTAAATAAGTAAATACCTGCATAAAGTGCGCCATATGTGTTTAGGCTTTATGCAGTTAATATTGCGGGATATGAAATAGCTTCGATAGTTCCTTACCGAAGTCAAATTGTTACTTGGGGTAAACTAAATTTGTAAATTAAATTTCTTTAGTTAAACGTAAAGTTTCAAATAAGTAAGATTTTCACAAATTTGTATCTTGTAAATTACAACTATAAATAACTTTTGGTGAAACGAAAAGTGAAGAATACAACTACAAATTTGTAATACCCAGAGTTTGGTGAAACGACATAAATTAAAAAAATCATAAATTTTGTTAAAAAGTGCTTGTAAATACAAATTTGTAAGTTGGTGAAATAGGCCACAGGAAGTGCACTTTATTTTCTATGAGCAGAAGAGAATAAAAGGCGCGTGGTTACTCATTGGAGGTTATAAAAAGAAGAAGGTTTATTTGACATTAATTAATAGAGCGTGTTCAGACGTAATAAGGATAATAACAAGTAGGAAGCTTACAGGGTGATTCCAATATTTTCCAATGAAACATAGAATCATAGAAAGGGCAATTCATTTGCTTCAATCGAAGACAATTGACAATCATAGACAAATCAGTATGGATAGATATTTGCAATGGAGGGCATACCTCAGACCCTCGTGAGTGACAATGGGACGCAGTTCGTGTCCAAAGAGTTTGAAGACTTCTGCGCAGCGCAGTCAATTCATCATTTGACATCTGCCCATTTCAATCCGGAATAGAATGGTGCGGCAGAGCGAATGATCAGGACATTCAAGACGTCGATTCAGAAGATTTTAGAGGATGGTGGTAATAGTGATATGGTCCTTCAAACATTTCTGTCGACTTACCGGGCTCTACCTGATGAGAGAGGGAAGATACCTCCATGGCAGGCAACATACAACGCTTTTGTCAGCCTTGTTACCGGACGCTAATCGTGAGATGAAATCACCTTCGGCGACGAAGTTTAAACCTGGCGAGGCAGTCTTCGCCAGTGTGTACCTGAAAGGAAGTCGATTCATAGAGGCTGAATTTTTGAGAACACTAAGACGTCGAATGTACCTGGTTAAGACCATACAGCGGCCTTTAAGGAGACACCAAATTAAATAAATTATTCTTAAGGCCAACAGCCGCTGAAAACTTAGCATTGGGAAGTAGTAGCGATATTGATGTAAATAATCATTTTCTTTTTCAAGGCACGGGGTCAGAAGCCATCTCCCTATCTACAGAAGGCGATCAATGTGGAAGTTCACCTGAGGAACTGATTGGTCCAGATCGAAATCAAGAACAGTCTAATGTTGCAACCGAAGCTCCGAAGCCTAACGAGACTTCTTCAACATCAACCAACGACGTTCACCGGAGCCCGGTCAGCTCGCCTACAACGTCAATAGCAGTTGCAGGCTTGCGGAGGTCAACACGAACTAAGAAGCCCAGAGTGACGTTTGGTGTCCAATAGGAGAGGGGAAATGATACACCCTGTATCTCGTCAGCCATGAAGTGTCATGCTTACGTTTGTGCCGCCTTGGAACTAACACTTTGGCTTTGGCCGCCAACTTGAAGTTGTATAATTGAATTTGCGTATATAATAAAGAATACCTTGAATTATAACAACAATCATGCCTTGTTGTGTAAAGAACACAAAGATCCACATTCCAACTATTGATCGAGCTTCCTGTATACCTTCACTTCTATCGCCCAACATTCTAGGCAAAGCATTTTTATTCTCACAACCATAAACATGGCTTGTGCTACTCTAGTTTTAATTGACTTTGCACACACAAGTTATCTCCCGAGCGATTATTGCAGTTCTCGGAAATGTTCATTTGATAAACGAAACCATTTTCAACAAACAAGCTCTGATGTGTCTACGAGCACTCGGTCTGGACATCACTTTATGGATTTTACGAGAGCATAATAAAGCAGATAAAATTGTAAACTTGGTATCTACACGCAATTACTTTTCAATGTTCCGAAAATTAACTTCGAATGTTCATCTCAGATAGGTCTGCGACTTATGGTGGCAGATATGGCCAGATGTTTGCTATACCACATTTCCTAATCAATCATGCACTCTATCGTTTTGTCATGGAATTAATGTACGTTTTATCTCTAACCATGAGATCAACGTCTCTTCCTCGTAGACGAAATTTAAGGCCATCCCTAGTTACAAATGGCTTCCATGCAGTGTAGTACATGTGCACACGATGCATGGGTCCAACTAAAAGCAAAAATTGGCGCTCTCTATGAATTTAGTAACAAAAACAAAAACCCCACTTATCTGTCACTTTTATTATTCCTATTTGAAATGTTCTAATTAATACTGCAGAGATATTGCAAAAACGTGGCGCCAATATGTGCGAGAATGGATACATCTCCAGCGCGGACTCTCGCTCAGTCCAACGTGAAGATAACACAAATCGCGTTGCACTATACACACAAGACTCTCCTGCGCTCCACATATTGGTCCACGACGGTAATTATGATTTGGAACTATGCAAATACATATGCCTTCAAACGGAAAGTTCAAAAACTGACCGTTTCCAACCGCACCCCAGGGAGTTGACCATAACAACAAAAAAACCCATTCCAAAGTGTAACCACTTGGCCTGACACCGTCTGGTACCCATTGGAAAACGACACGACACTTTGGATAACGTACACAAAGGACCACACTGATGACGCTGCGGTGATCGTGATCGCAGTGATGAGCGGCTGTCCGCCGTCGTACTTTTTGTTTCACTTTGCGCATTTAACGACTCCCCTGGGATAGATCGGTACCCGTCGCTTAGTCGATCCAGATTTCCACCAAGTAATACGTTTCAACTCATTATCTTATTCAATTGAACGGTCCGCACCGCACCAAGCGACACTACAGTCAAATCTCTCTGAATTCGATTTGTAATTAATAACTAATTTGGGTGGGAAGAGCGAGCGATAGGAATATGATTTCTGCGCTCGCATTTAAATACGAAATGTATCGGTCGCGGGTTCATCAGTTCAGACAACCACTTGCAGTGGAAGTGATGGATTTTTTCTCCAACGGATTTCAACAGCTCTTCAACGATCTGGAGCAGGACCTGGCTTTCAATGGGAACTACTTTGGGGATGTGAACAATAACGACTACAGGACAGCGGATCCTAACTACACCTGTGACTACTACAGCTATCTGGATAACAGTGAAGGAGAGCTTAACGAGCTGCTGCATGACGAGCAAATAGACTCTAAACTGGGTATCGATCGTGACCTTGAGCTGTGCTTGGATTATCTGTTGCCCGCAGGAGAGGAGGTACACTCAGACCAGTCCCAGTCGGAATGGGAGATCAATTTTCTCGAAAACTACGTGGAGATACCAGATCTGGTGCAAATGCTGCCGGAAAAGACCCCGCTCTGCAGTGACTCCTGTGACTTATTTCTCAAAGATGCCACTGAGAATTTGAGTCTCTTCCGGCGGCCGTCAGCAGACACCAGTGAAATGTCGGACAAAACATTTCCCTGCACCTACGGCGAGTGTACCAAGATCTACGCCAAACCAGCGCACCTCAAGGCACATATGCGTCGGCATATGGGCGAGAAGCCATACATATGCACCTGGCCCGATTGTACGTGGAAATTCTCGCGATCAGACGAGCTGGCGCGACATCGGCGATCACATTCTGGCGTGAAACCCTACAAGTGTGTCTACTGCGTTAAGTGCTTTGCTCGCTCGGACCATTTGGCGAAGCATAGAAAAGTGCACGAGCGCAGGCTCATGGCGATCGCCGGTAAGGAGCGACTGGGACAGGCCCTGCCAGCTAGTGTATTCAACGTGAGGCCTGGACGAAAGCCAAAGAATCAGAGCTTGAGATGATGGCGATGCAGAGGAGTGAAAATGTAGTCGAATTAAGTTTGTGTTTAGTTGAATTCTGTATTTAATATCCTTTTTCTAGAACTGTTATATTGAATTGTACGTAAGTGAATATAAGGTTTGTGATAAATATAACAAGTTGTTTGTAGCTCCTTAAATAACGTCGGTTTGGTAGACACTGCGCGGTTTTGGTTTGGGGGGAGTCCTTATTTGGTGATAGGCTTCGGTGAGTTTCTCACTCTTCACTCCAGAGAATTTCTCATATCTCTCGATAGCAGCGGCGAGCAGGTCTTCGACGAGGTATGTTTTGTTTCTCGCGACGAAATTTGGCTGAAACGATAAGAGACGAGTCTTTTAATTAATTCAAATTTATTAAGAATGTCTGAAGCTAGCGCACACATTGCGCACTTCATTCGGATTTTGCGTTGCAAATATCAAATATATTTCGAGAACAAAAAGCTTCTGTTAAACAGATGCAGCCTCGTTACCTTCTCACACCCTTTTCATAAGTACAAACAACAAACTTTCATAAGAACGAACGTCTGAATGAAGAACCTCCTCAAGGAAGTGGAAGTCAGAAGTTCGGGAGATGGGAAGAGCCTTTAGGTGTGAATTGTTTTGCTGATCCGAATACACCGAGCTACAGCAAAACAGAACACTCTGATAGTATCTGGAGTCACTCTCAGACCACAGATGGATCCTTTTTGACTTGAGTCTCGAGGCCGAGACTAGTGAACCATTTAGAAACCCCAAAAGAGAGTTAACTGGACGAAGTTTGGCCAAGTCCTTCATACAAAACTGTAAAAGACACATGAAACACATACTTTGGTAGTTGAAGAACTGGAGGCAAAGGTTAAGACTTTCGAGAACGCAATGGATGTGGAATACAAAGTTTCGTGTCCAGTTAAACGTAGTAAAAAACACTTCCCCCATGGTGGAACGAGGATCTTTCTAATCTCAGACAGATGACAAGAGCGATTTTCAATATCTGCCACAAACACAATTTCCGGCAGCCTTATAGGGACTGTCGTAGTCTTTATAAAAAGGCATCCAAAAAGGAGGCCTATGGATGGATTACTGTCATTCAATAGAAACTCTTAAGCACTCCGCCAGGGTTAGCAAAATTCTGTCCAAGGAACACTTCAACTCTTCCTTTCTAAGAAAGTCAGATGGAGGTTGGACTGAATCCTGTGCGGAGACCCTGAAATTCCTAATTCATACACACTTTCCTGGATGCAGCGATATTAGTACGGAGCCCGGGAGGTCTCCGTGAAAAAAAACCTTTTAGTTGGAATTTGGGTTTTTCTCGGGATTCGAACCTGGGACCCTTCGCTTAGTAGTCCAACACACTAACCACTAAGCTACTGCGCCCGGGAGGTCTGGGCCAGTACAACCTGCACTCCATAGTAACATCACTTCAATAATTTCCAAGGAAAAGATTTCCCGGGCTATTAAGAGCTTCTCTCCGTTTAATTCTCCGGGCCCTGACGGCATACTACCTGTTATGCTACAGAGAACGCAAGGCCTAACAATACAATGGCTGGCGTTTTATACTAAACCACGTTCACTACTTCTGGAGATGCGCTAGAGTGGTGTTTATACCGAAGGTCGGCAAACGCGGGCATGAAGCCGCGAAGGACTTTACACTCTCCTCCACCTCCTCTAACTCTAGAACGTGTCCTTAGACATCCACATGCGAAGATTTCTAGTAGAATCATCGCTATCCAATTAACAGCACCCCTATTTCAAGGGGAGATCTAAGGAATCGACTCTCCATGAGGTAGTGCGGACAATTGAGAAATCATTATACTATAAAGAATACACCCTGGCCTCCTTTCTAGACATAGAGGGAGCTTTTAACAAAGTACACACTGAAGTAGTTTTTGAATCTCTGATCGAACTGGGCATAGAGGAATTTATTAGTCTAAGGATATTCTCCATGCTCAGAGCAAGACCCATTCAGGCAACACTCGGCAACAGCCACTTAAACAAATTTGCCCATAGAGGAACGCCACAGGGCGGCGTCATTTCCCCACTACTCTGGTTATAAACAAAATTCTTGTAAAACTTGACAGGGAACGAGTCAAAGTTGTAGCGTATGCGGATGATGTGGCGATACTAGTGTCAGGGAAGTTTCCCTCTGTGATTAGCGAAATTATGGGCTGCAAACTGCGGCCTCGGCGTCAACCCCAGCAAAACTGGGGTGTCAGCACGTACCTTGTTACAATCGAGTTCAGTCGATACAATCGAGCTGTGGCAGCACCTAATTTGTCTCAATCGATGATCCTCCATCGATTATCCTCGATTGAGACGAATTAGGTGCTGCCACAGCTCGATTGTATCAAGTTACGTGTTAACACCCCTGAACTGATGCTGTTCACTACAAAAACCAAAATACCAGATTTTACCCTCCTCCAGTCTAAATGGTCAAACACTCACACTATCCTCCAGCGCTAAGTATCTGGGCATCATGCTCGAGACTTAACTGGAAACAAAACATCGAACACAGGGCATGGAAGGTGTGTGTTGCTTTCTACGCCTGCAGCAAAACCTTTGGAAAGAAGTGGGGTACTTCAACCAAAGATGACCTTGTGGATGTACACAGCCGTTGTGCGTCCCATTCTCACCTATGGTTCACTCGTATGGTTGAGTAAAGGCTATAACCATACAAAATTAAAAAGACTGCGCAGAACAGCCAGTATAGGCACCACGGGTGCAATGAGGTCGGCCCCAACGGATGCCGTCACTGTGCTCCTGCATCTTCTACCACTTGATCTACACATCAAAAATACCGCACTATGCAGCGTTAAAAGACTCAGGGAGTCTGAGTGCTGAAGTGCAAGGCCGTGTGGCCACAGCAAACGGCACGGTCACGTTTCCTACCGACTGCATAACACCAGAACTTAATTTCAAAAAATGTAAGTTTTAAGAGAGAAATCCTCCTATACTGCACCTCAATGGCGAAGACCAGATGGTTGAACCTGACGAACTGTGTAATTTTGAGGAAGATCTGGACAACCTACGATGATGCCAGAACTAGCAAATTCTTAGCCAGAATGCGTGTGCACTAGTTCATCCCTTTTATGATGACCTTTCGGAGATTCAATTCCATTTCAATAAGATCATCAAATTTCTTAACTACTCAGGCTGGTTGTAAGCTCCCTTATCGTCCTTCTCCTCCTTTATTTTTCAGGTTTCCGTGAGTTGTGGTCTCAAAACGGCGCTCAATGCGTTATTTGTGTTTTTCCCTCGTTCGGGAAATACAGCCACTTAAACCAACCAACCAAGTTTCCCTTCCAGAGCTCAGTGGAAGAGGAACGAATTGGTGCAGGGTTTCGACACTGTCTTATACACTGACGGATCTAAGATGAACTGCGGTGTGCGGGCCGGGGTCTACTCAGAATCGCCGAATATATGAGTCAGCCAGCGTTTTCCAGGCTGAATTACTGGCTATCCGAGAAGCCTGCGCACAATTATGGCGGGACACAACGCACAAACAAAACATTGCTATCGCTATAGATAGCCAAGCTGCCATCAAAGCCATCAATTCGGCTACCATATCCTATAAGCTGGTGGAGGAGTGCCTGATCGAACTTGCCCGTCTGGGCGAACGTTTCAGTGTCACACTTCTCTGGGTACCAGGGCTGGCCAGGCGGGGGTCAGCTCTACAAAGCTCACTTGCGGCAAGGGTCCACGTTCCACTAGGAGTGGTCAAGGGACTAATTCATTCATACTTCCTGCAGAAAGCCAATCTCCAATGGAGGGGGTTGACCAATCGCGTCATATCAAGAAAGATTTGGCCTACATACGATGACAATAAAACAAGAAACCTGCTAAACAGAACCCGCCCAGATATTGCCAGAGACACGGCAATAATCACGGGGCATTGGCCAATTGGAGACCATTCTGCTAAACTTGGGATCCCACACAACCCTCATTGCGGCAGTTTCGAAAATACCGAGGGATCCCAATTGAGAAGAAACGTTTTTCACATATCGATACCACTGATAGTGCGATTCTACCCAAAGTTTAGGTCAATCTTCTACCCTAATCTGCACCTTTCAATGCTACAAGTGCAGTACTTACATCAACAGTAACATCAGCCGCTGGCTTAACAGCATGCTGCGCAAGGAATAGATCTCTCAGCAGCACCTCCACACTTAGCCGGAGCGTTTCATTTTTCGCCAAGGTGCCACAACTCTCGGTTAGGGTCAAAAAGTGACGGCAAAAGTTCACCGTCGATTGGGTTAAGTTGACAAACGTATCACCGGTTATCTGGGACTTCATGTTGATGCCGAGCTTCTCCATGTCCTGTAGAAATTTCTTGACATTCGGTTTGGTTTGCAGATTGTGTGGTTGCCAAGTGTCCTCAGTGCGACCAATTGTCTCCAACAAGCGAAAACGTGAATCCTCGATTATCTGGTCGAGGCTGTTGCGCAGCAGACCCTCCACGTGATATGACAGATCGAGGCCGATTTCAGACAACTTTAGATGGAAAAAAAATACCCGATTAAATATGCAGCAGAGCAGAAAGAAAATTCAAATCAAATCACCATTGAGCACGGCTCACGAATGCCCTCAACTATCTTCGCCACTGTCTCCAGCAGGACTCCCTTGGTCAAGTAATGTTTGATCAGCTGTCCCGCAAAGTACTGCAATTCCGCATTGCACCACACAATCATAGCTGCAATGGGACATAGGTGAGTTAAACTTTGTCTCTTAATCAAAATTCACATGCGATATTCTTACAGCTGACACAAGGAGAGTCCTCGCCAAATGCTCGCAAAAATTCCGTCACCACGTGCGCCATATCACGGAAGAACACCTGCGAAATATCCTGGTTTCCGCGGCGCGTTTCACGCTGGGAAACACGGATAGTAACAGTGCTCACTCGCAGAAGCGTAGCACAGGCTTGCCTCTCACGCTTCATTTCGACGAGCAATTTTAGAGGTCGCCGCGACAGTCCCAATGCCAAGGGCAGCGATCGATTTTGACAATTGGACAAATCCTGAAGCAAGACGTTCACCAAATTTGTTTTCAGTGTTTTTATTTTCCCAGATATCTCGGCTGCATTCCAAAATGTAGAGTCCTTCTTGATATAGTCCTCAGATTTCTGGACCAGCACCAGGGCGTCTTCAAAGTGTCGTTGAACGACGAATGCTTCGATTTCGTCGGGCGCAGATGACAACCAATCCGGACCCCAATTCTCCGCCGGGCCTCCACTTTCCTCTGTTGGACTGAGCTCGCTTGCAATTGATTTCGTGTCGAGCGATGAGACCTGCTTTTGTAGCTTCGGCGGCTGAGGCGCTGGCCCCTTTTTGTGTTGCTTTGCTGCAGTTTGATTGAACTTAAAGGCGACTTCAAACTTTTCTATCCATTCGTTCTGCGGAGAGACAAGAAATGCGATTCGGAGACGGAACTAAGACAGGGTCGAACTTACCTTTCCAGCCGGCGTGACGCACTGTAAAATCTTCGAGCCATCTGGTGTTATGATGTTGATTGCATTCTTAACGCCCTCCAAGTCTTTGATGTTGATAACAGCGGTTTTTCTCGGGTCGTACTGCGTGACAAATTCAAGTCGCCTGTAGGGGGAAAGTGCTTTGGTTAGTTTCTTTCCAATACAAGAACGCTTCTGTAAGAAAAATGCTACTCGGTATGAAGTGGAGCCAACCACCCAGTTAAACACCACATGTAGAAGCAACACCTTCGCACTTACTCCGTGCGGCATATGAACTGACAGTTTGAAAACTGCCTTTACCCGTCTTTTGGAGACCACTTCTTTCCCAGCTACCTGTTAAAAGTATTGTACTCACTTGTCATGCTTCACTTTGCACACAATGAGTGTGTCATTGAACAGAAAGAAGAACACTCTCTGGATCGGCCTATAGTCGTTGGAGTCCAATTCAATTAATGCACCCTCGTGCAGGAATGTCTTCCCTTCCAAATTGCCCTTATAGCCTTGTACCATCTCTTTCACGGCTTTGATGGCGTGCTGACTTTGCAGATCTTCAGTTTCATCAGTTACACTTGTGTTCATACTTTCACTGTATGTGGCCTTTGTGCCCTCCGCCAAAGATGCCAATATATTTCGTTGTTCAATAAGAATGTGCGACAATTGATACATTTCCGATTCGAGGTCTAGTCAGAAAAAATTAGATAATCGTCTCGATTTTACTAGCTCGTATAAACAACTTACGTGAAATCTCCTTAGCAGTTTCTATGAACTCCATATAATTGGCGTAGACATGTTTTTTGAGGGAGGATGATGTTTGGTCGCTGTAGGATTGAATTTTCGCCTTTCTCTGTTGTAGTTCCGAGGCTCCAACGCATTCCTGAACCAACTGATTGACATCTAGAGAAAGGATTCACTTGTATATATGATTGAAATAAGTTAAATAACAATTTTATTTACATTTATCAACAACAAAATCTTTTTTATCGAACTCCTTCAAACTTGATTCCGTCATATTTGTTGACATACTTCCAAATTGTGTGTCAACATGACGGTACGGAGAATTTTTTTTGTCGTTTTCATCTCACTGACGTAACATAAGCGTAATATTTTCAGTGCTGCCACTCATCAGTTTAGTTAATGAAATTAGGAGTATGAACTTAAGAAGTTTGATTTCTTTTCAATTTCATAGCAATCCAACTTTCATTTTCATTTTGTTCGAGCTTTCAAAGTGGAAGTGGAAAAACTTATAATGAAACCCTAAACATCTCCTGCGAAGACACGAAATTGAAGGTTTCTTTAGAATCAAATGATAGGTTTTTAAGTGCTATGCCTAGGGTCCCATAGAAACCTTCCCCCGTATTTATAAACAAATGTGCACAAGTTAGTTAGCTTGTAGACATCAGATAGCATTCAAAAATTTGACGTAACTACTGAATAACGAGGTGATAACTTTTACGCAGCGTTTGTTAATAAGGGGGCTTGTATTTAGGTTTTATAAAAAAGCACAAACTATATAACCCGATTAAAACTATCCCCGACTACAGAGTGGGGGCTTAGTGGTTGAATGGGACAGAGCTCCTATATACCACCATTCAGCATATTTGATTAGTACTTCGTTAGTCCCATCACTTCTAAATGCTTTCAGATTCTCTAGAGAATTATCGTGCAAACCTGCTTTAAGCTAAGTATCCTGCTCGCGCTAAATTTTATCTTCCATACAAAAATGTCTACAAAGATAAAATTTAGCGAGGCAGTTTAGCAAAGCAGTATCCTGTTCGCACGCTAAATTCTTAACTTCATGTAGATGGGTCGATGAAAAGTCTCCACTCATTTAGCTCGCGAAATAAATGTCCGGTACATTAAATCGAAGATAAATTTTGACATAAAAAACGGAGGAAGAAGTTTGTGTGGCGTTTACTATGGATATTTGCTTGAGAAAGAAAAGGAAACGCAAATCCAAAAAAAAATCAGCAGTTTGTTTGTCTTTTTTGCAAATAGGAACTTAGGGGACACGAGAGAAAGTGTCTTCTTGTGATTGCTATTACTGAAATTATTTGAGCTGCTGCAGCAATGATTTTATCTTCTTCAATTTTTCTTATACCCGTCGTTTTGGATCGATTCAAATACTGCGATATCTTTGAACTTTGAAATTCGGAAATTTAATAAAATTACTTTTGCTGATGTACAAATGGTTTTTGTCCCATCTATTTGATGATTATGTGGTATTCGATTGGGCTTCTTCAGATTTGCTCTCAGATTTCAGATTTCGTGTGGCTAATCGAACACAAAAACGTCACTTGCTCTTTTTTTTGTTGATATTTGTGCGACTGCAATATGTGTAGACTTCGACACTTTTCTAAGCGTTTTCCATTCACTGGTTAAATTTTATATGAAAACATTCAAAATGCTTGCCCAGATTGATTTCTAAACATTTGTACATAAATAATTAACAAAAATAGATCCACCCGATGCAATGTGTTTCTTTGCAGTTGAAAAATTTCACTAAAATGTAAACAAACTCCACTAGCTGTCAAACTCAAACGCACGTGTATTGGTAAATCTGAAAAAATATCCAGATTCGCAAAAGTGCTCTGAAATCTGAAAAAGATTGCTTTTTTTTGTACCAAACGAACATAAAAATTGCTCTGAGAGCAAAAAAAGTGCTCTGAGAGCGCCCAATCGAATACCACATTAATAATAATTTAGCGAGCATTTATCTTTGGTGTGGAGAAACGAAGTGGAGACTAGGGACGCTAAAATTTAGCGCGAGCAGGATACTTATGTGGTATTCGATTGGGCTTCTTCAGATTTGCCCTCAGATTTCAGATTTCGTGTGGCTAATCGAACACAAAAACGTCACTTGCTCTTTTTTTTGTTGATATTTGTGCGACTGCAATATGTGTAGCCTTCGACACTTTTCTAAGCGCTTTCTATTCACTGGTTACATTTTATATGAAAACATTCAAAATGCTCGCCCAAATTGATTTCTAAACATTTGTACATAAATAATTAACAAAAGTAGATCCACCCGATGCAATGCGTTTCCTTGCAGTTGAAAAATTTCACTAAAATGTAAACAAACTCCACTAGTTGTCAAACTCAAACGCACGTGTATTGGTAAATCTGAAGCAAATCCGAGAAAATATCCAGATTCGCAAAAGTGCTCTGAAATCTGAAAAAGATTGCTTTTTTTGTACCAAACGAACATAAAAACTGCTCTGAGAGCAAAAAAAGTGCTCTGAGAGCGCCCAATCGAATACCACATTAGCTTTAGAATCAAAATATCCACTACTTTTAAGCGATTCCCAATCAATGGACTACTTACATTATGAAAAAGTGACAGCGCTGGCTTTCACATGTTTTGGGAACTTTCCACCGCCACTGGAATGTTTTGGTTTTTTTTGACACATTGAAGCGTGCCGAAGTAAAATAGAATAAGAAATAACATCGTGCATAATAAAAGAAGTACAAGTACAAGTAAAAAATTGAATTCCTGAGTTAAAATGTTGGACAAACTACTATTAAACAATCAGGAAAGCTTATTCTTATTGTTTACAACTAATTTGCATATAATTTAAGAGTACGGTCTGCTTTTCCAATAGATTATAACCAACAAAAAGAAAATACAAAAGGCTCGCATTCAAACCATCAACAAATTGGTACAGAAAATTCGTAAACTAAAAGCGCTAAACGAGAAGAAGCCAAATGATGCAAAGATTATCGAAAATCTGGAGAAGACGCCGAAAATAATGGCCTGTGTTAAGGTAAGTGGGTACTTTTTTACATACACAAAATAGGTAAAGTTACAGGTAATCCAGTAAAAGACTATTAAACCCCAAAGCGAGAGGAGTCAGAGGTTTGTTCCTTTGCTTTTGTAGTATTGCCTTTGGCATTTGTTACAAACAAATGTCTATCCAACCTGGGACAACATATTATCAGAACACACATCTGCTTGTTTTCTAGATAGATAGAAATGCGCTTTATATTATCCATGTCAGCGGAAGTTCAAGCGCAATATCACTTCGTAAATAATCGTTCTTTTAAACTTAGGGAAGCAGGATTAAATGCTTAACAACACAATCAGGAAAATGATGCGCAACTGTTGCATCAGACTCCCAAAGAAAAAATGTCCGCTCTATCCTTAATCGCATTGAATATTTCCCTTTGATCGCTGTCTGTATCCAGATGTGTCTTTGTTGTGTGACTGTCGCTGTTTCTATCTCGATTTCGCCTCAATGGTTCCTTCCACCATACATTTAACACTCCTTGTCACCAGTCCCGGCAAATCGACCGACAATTCGCTGTTCCATTTCCATTGATCAGAGATAAATATTTTCCCCTTTCATTTGCAGAAAATAAAAATTTTGGACATCATTCGGAAGGTTCTCACTCTCAGCAGAAAGCCCGCAGCTATCCTCACAAATGGTCAGGCAGCCCCCGAGGACATAGCAGTAGCACTTCTTGCCAATAACAAGATGCTAGCCGACATTGCGGCCACATTGAGGACACTCCTGCATTTAGATGACAACAATCCCAAATGGAAAGAAGAAATCATGGAAGTCAGCAAACGAAAAAAGAAACTGCTACAAAGTGGCTCAAAGAAAACCACTAGCAAAGCAGACAAATCAAACAAGAAGCCTCCAGCGAAGAAGAATCCTTGGAAAGAAGAAAATCTACCCACTGACGATTCAAATAAATCGAATGACAGCGCCGATGTATCGCCAACAAGCAAATGGAAGGTGGAGCCTATCAGTGATGCGGTTCTAGAAGAATCGCCATCAGTACAACGTACGCACGTCGCTAAGAAAAAAGTGGAAAAGAAGGGCGCGAGTGAGGTAATTCATTCAAAAAAACCTGTCGAAGAGGATGCCATACCCCAGGAGCCAAGTCAAAGACCTGTGACAACAGTAGACTCGTTCTTCTTCACCGAAACTGGCGACAACTACCTGTCAACGGTCGTTATCGATCGTGCTCAACTCGAAGCACCGGATGATGGTCTCGTCCGCCGAGAGAGACGTGACAATGCGATCCGACCTTACCAACGGAATAGCAACTACAATAGAAAACAGTCAGTACAGAATGGAAGGGTGGACAAGCGGCAAAAGTTTGCGCCATCATTAGATGTGAAACCACAGGTTACTGATGAGAAGCTCCATCCGTCGTGGGCTGCCAAACAGAAATTGAAGCCAATTATCACGGAATTCAAGGGGCAGAAGATCACGTTCGGAGATGATGGATCCACAGTCAAGCCAACTCACAAGAGTTCAAACAAATTGACTTTTTCGGCAAAAGCTACCGCGAAAGTACAGAGCACGGAGGATAATTTGCATCCGTCGTGGGCAGCCAAGCAAAGGCAAAAACCGGCAATTGCTGAATTCAAAGGGAAGAAAACTACATTTGACGATTAGGCTAGACAATGTGTGTACCATCGAGTTTGTAATAAAGTTTAGGACATTTTTTTTACTCCACGACTTTCAATAAATTGTTGAGTATTGTAAAAAAGGAATCAGGCAGCTCCCAAGAGTTCAGAAGTCTCTTGAGCTAGGTATTGTAAGGAACGTGGTGCGGTCAGTTGGCGCGTACTTAACTCACATGGCTTGAAAAGACGGGGCTACTCATTGATCCAGGTGGTTGACCCCTGCAGTGGCATCAAAAGTAAAGGAGCCTTCTTTTTGTTCTTTCTGGATTCTTAATACAAAGAGTACACGGACTCTTTTTCTGACCTGTTCGAGTCACAGCAAACAAAATTTAACCGCTCCCGATTACACCGTGACAACCGGTGATTGAAGCAGCAGCAAAACCATTCAAAAATGGACCAGTCCATTGGTGGAACTTATTTCTAAAAAATTAAGTTTATTGCTAAGCTTCTCAGTTGTACATTAAACTCAACTAAACGCCAATTTTTGGTACGTAATGTCCCCGAACCTTATCCTGTTTGATGAGCTTGTCGACATCGACCTCGGGGTACTTATCCTTAAGCAAATTCAAGCTCAAATTTGGATTTCTTCGAAGCAACATCATCACATGGTTGCGTGAGCGACTAAAAAAGGAGAAAAACAATTTCATTGAGTTGTTTTCGCCTTTGCAATGCAAGCCTTACTTCTTGGACTTCCTCTTCTCGTTGTAGAGTTTTTCTCTGTACAGCAACAAGAACTTTCGAACAGCCATACCTCCAAAGCCGATTGGTTGTTTCTTGATCCACTTGAGGTTCATATGTGGTGGCAGTGCGTGTTCCTTGGCCCTAAAATAACAGCAGGTAAGTGTTTCTGTGTTTGTCATTATCGTTGCAAATGTTACTTGTAATAGTATTTAATGCCGAGCGGGTTAGCCACCAAACGTCCGGGACGTTCACCCGTTTCACCAGTTTCTAGCAGGTGATAGGCCTTATTCCGTTCACGCACAACTGTTTCTAGATTCTCCATTGAAATTTGAACCTGCAACATAGAAACACACATTGAATACATGGACACCCAATGTGCTTGCAGTCCACTTGCCTTATCCAAACGCTCTGGGCTGGGAAACAGCTGCATTTTTTCATTGCATTCGTGTTCCATTGTAAGGAGCATATTCTTTTCCTTTAGAAGAATGTACCACAGTTTGTGCAGATCAGCGTTTGACTTTATACGAAGTTCCTCCTTCTTCCATTCTCGACCGTGTTTGACGACATTTTCACCAAAATGTTCCTTCTTGTCAAAAAATTCCATAAGGTCGCACCTGACCGAGGATGTATGGAAGAAGCTGGCCACTGGAAGCACTTGCTGTTGGTTTCTGTTAAATAATAGAATTCAATTGCAGGGATCTATGATAAAACGCTTTCATAACACGAACTTGAGCAGTTGCGGTGCTGCCGATTCCACATTGATGGTTATTAGAGAAAATCGATTGCACAGCACGCCGATTCCTCGGGATAGGCTGAAAACTCTTGTGAGCGATGTCATTTGGCCGTTTAGCGTGTTGTCCTTTTATATTTTGTACAAATTTTATGTATTAAAATTTATTTTCCTAATTTTCTGGAGGCACACTTTTCAGTGGCCGCTGAAGTGACAGTTCGAATGACAGCAGACAGCGCATGGGTTTACACAGCGATTATGCAAATATTGAGGGCAAGTCTACATTTGGAATTATGGGTTGTGGGTTATATTGTAAAAAAAAAAATTACAACCTAGTCGAGTCGCTTTTGATCACTTCGATCATTTGATCATCTGCAAATAGAGAATCCCAGGCTATACGGCAGTTCGTCGAAACCCCAGCAAAGGAACAAAATATGAACATATAGAAGGCATTATGCAAATTAAGAAACAATTTCGATTTTTTTTACAATTTTCTTGTGGAAAAGAAGGATCACGAAAAAGAATATTATATTGGCCATACTTCTCTAAGAGCCTGGGCCAAGGGTGAACTCATACAGAACAGATTGAACAACGATATGTGAAATCTTCGGGCGTGGAATAAAGGAATAATTACAGAAGGCTTCAGATTACTACAAGACAAATAGCGCTGCCATGCGAATTAAAATCTGACATTTCCTGCGACTTTTGAACGAAAGTGTTCTCTAGGTAGGCTCAGAGTAAGATGGTTAGAAAACTTGTCCGCCCTCTGCACCACACGCGCCCATTGTAATGGATAGGCGGGACATAAAAAAAGAACAAACGACTGAATGAGCTTTTGAAATTTATATTTTTTTGTAAAAACTTGTTGGAAACGTGTAGGACCCTCATTCAGAATATTCATTTCCGCGTTTTACACTAATAACGGGTGATTTTTTAAGCGTAGTTTTTTTGAAAATCGAATAAAACACTTTGCATCAAATATTTAAATTTTTTATTATAATTGTAAAGACCGATAAATTATTGAGATTAAATTCAAAACTATATTTTTCTGGAAATCTTTTATTTTTATAATATAAGCTATCGCTTCTGTGATCAAAACTATATTGAATAATAAAGTATATTTTAGAACAGTACAATATTTCAAAGCATTCTATATTTATTTTAATCAGCAGGTCTCCACATCCCTCCAATATTTTTCAGCTTCAAAATTAATTTCTCCTTATTCATTGCTTGTTCTTTTAGAGGTGTAGATTTAGTACTGTTAAGTGAATCTTGTTTAGTTCTGGAAGTCTTCTTTGAATCAAGTTGAGTGAACGTTGGAATTTTCTTGAGGTGACTAATATTCCTTCTAATAAATTTATTATTACCACGGACAGTGACATCGTTTCCTCTACGTTCAACTACTTCATATTCTTCGTCACCGAAGTTTGGAGTAAGTTTGTTCGGAAACACTACATTTCGAAGAAGAACCTTGTCTCCTACATTAATAAGATACTCCTTTGCTCCGCGATCATTATCTCCTCGTTTCCTACCTTTTTCTTTGTTGAGTGTATCTAAATCTTTTGCCTCTGAGTCCAAAATATTCTCACCGATGTCATTAATGGAAGGAATTTTATCGCGAATCAGCCGATTAAATAAGAGTTCAGAAGGAGCTTTACCTGTAGTGCCATGTGGAGTAACGTTGTACATAAGAATAAATTTTCGTATTTCTTCTTTGTAATCAATTCCCTTAGCATTTGCAATCTGAAGCCTTTTCACAAGCGATCTGTTCATATTTTCGACTTCTCCATTGGCTTGTGGCCAATAAGGTGGGGACGTTACAAGTTCTATAGCATTATTTTTGCAATAGTTTTTAAATTCATCGCTAACAAACTGACGTCCATTATCAGCTGTTATAGATTTAGGATAACCCAGCCTCGAAAACATTTCTTCCAGTATACCAATTATTATATTTGATGTAGTCCTTTTTAAAAATGTAATTTCGTGGTATCTGGAATAATAATCAATAATCACAAAAATAAAATCGTGATTTGGTAATGGGCCCAACAAATCCATTGCTAAACATAACCAAGGTCCATCTGGAAATATACGTCTTTTCATTGGAGCTGGTGGCGTGGGCCTTGATACAAGCAAACAATCTCGGCAACTTTTAACATATTTTTCAGCATCCCTGTCAATCAACGGCCACCATACTTTTGAGCGTAAACGTCGTTTCATCACTGTTTCTCCTGGATGGCCTTCATGTGCTAGTTCAAGAACTCTTATTCTTAAGTTATCCGGTATAACAATTTTCGTTCCCCTTAAAAGAATATTTCCTAAAGTGCATAGTTCCAGCCGGAAAGAGAAAAACCTATTTGTTGTGTTTGAAGGCCATGATTCCTTTTTAAGAGACACCACTGCCTCGATTAACTCGGAGTCAGAATTGTTATTTTCTACAATTTCGATAATCGTTAAAGCTTGTGGTACGGATTTTTCAATAACCGTGCAAATGTTCTGTTCGCATTGCTTGTCAAAGCTGTCTGAATTTTCTATATTACACAGCCTAGAAAACGAATCAGCTATATTTAACTTCCCCGCTTGATATACAATTTTAAATTTAAATGATTGCAGCCGTAAAACCCATCTTTCAATTCTTGCAGGTGGTCTTGAGGTAGGTTTAAAAATAGCTTCCAGAGGCTTATGGTCCGTAACTAGCTCAAATTCAATACCAGCCAGATAATAATAAAACCGTTCCACAGACCATACCAGAGCAAGTCCCTCCTTTTCTGTTTGTGAGTACCTCCGCTCCGTTTCAGACAAACTTTTGCTGGCAAACGAAATCACACTAGGAGAAGAATTCTCAAATTGTAACAGAACTGCTCCGAGTGCAACTGGACTTGCATCAGCTATTAATCTTATCCGCATTTTTGGATTAAAATATGTTAGTGTCGGAATCCTTGCTAGACGATCCTTCAGAACGCGAAAAGATTCATTTTGACTACTTCCCCAAACAAACTTTACATCTTTTTTAATCAAACTTCTTAAAGGTTCCGTTATATCAGCCAGATCAGGGATAAACTTACCAAGATACGTTACTAACCCTAGGAAGCTCCTTGTTTCTTCTTTATTTGTTGGTGGTCGGAAAGTTAACACCGCTTTTACTTTTTCTGGGTCCGGGCTTATCCCTGATGTAGATAAAATGTGTCCTAAGAATTTTAAGGTTTGAACTTTCCAAATACATTTGTCTTCATTAAGTACGACATTATACTCATTTAAAGCTCTTAGTACACCTTCTAAATTTAGATCATGTTCCTCCACCGTATTCCCGAATATAATAACGTCATCTAAATAATTGAGTGCATTTTTGCAACCAGCGAGAATACCCTCCAACGTTCGTTGAAAAATTTCAGGAGCAGAGTTGACACCAAATAATAATCTCTTGTACCTATATATGCCTTTTGATGTTATAAAAGTCGTAATGTATCGACTATCCTCATCGAGTTCCAACTGGTGGTATGCATTTTTAAGATCTAGTCGAGAAAAATATTTAGCTCCTTTTAATCTGGTCATAAGAGTATCAAATGTAGGAAGAGGATAATTTTCTCTCAGGATTGCAGCATTAGCTCGTCTCATATCGATACACAATCGAATATCTCCACTTTCCTTAAATACAATAACGACTGGGGATATCCAACAGCTAGGACCAACTACAGGCTCTATAATGTCTTGTGCAATTGCCTCCATTAATTTAGCCTCTACTTTATCCTCAAGAGCAGACGGTACCCTTCGCAAAGGCTGTTGAACTGGTCTAACTGATTTATCAATTGAAAGTTTAATTTTTATACCTTTAATTTTAGGAAACGGCTCAATTTTGCTTACGTTGTTGATTTCAACACCCAATTTTAGAACGTTCAATTTGATGGCGGTATCTCGACCTAGCAAAGACTGCTTTCCATTCTCAATAATATAAAACGATGAAATAAAATCTGAATTTTTGTTAATACTTATAGCGGCTTCAAAAACTCCTTTTATTTTTAACAAATCAGTTCCTGCATAACCCCGAAATTTATTTTCAGATTTTGTTCTAAAGTTCCAAATGGTAGCCTTTTGTTTACTAAGATTTTCCCAATCTTCTTCACTAAGGAGATTAAAGCGAGAACCAGAATCGATCAGCATAGATACTGCAACACCTCCAATAAAAGCTTTAATCAACTCGTTCGAACCACCTACAGTTTCGTTTTCTTTAAATATTTTAAAACAACTAGTCTCGTACAATTGTTCACCTAGCTCTTTATTATCTGATTTATTTTCTTCACTGATAAAACGAATTCTTGAAGACTGATATTTTTTTCTTTTAAAATCATGATTTTCGAAATTTGATTGTTTCCGTTTAAAAAACTTTGTCCTACATCTTCGAGCAAAATGACCAATCAAATTACATTTGTTGCACTTAAAGTTTCTTGCGGGACATGAACCACTGGTTGAAATATGTCCTGTCTGTCCACATCTGATGCATTCATCTTCTGAATTTTGTCTATCAACTCTCGATTCAATTTTATTTATACTTAGAGATTTGAGAGGAATCATAGATTCAGACTGATCTTTTATCTGTTCATAAACGTGACATATTTCAATAATCTCTTTAAGTGTATGTTCTTTCTCTAATAATCGTTTCTTAAGATCATTGGGAGCCCACATATCTATAAGTTTATCTTTTAAATTGATTTCTAAAATCTCACCTTTGGTTTCACCAAATTGACATTTGGCTGCTTGGTTCCGTAATCTCAAGACAAATTTGTTTACATTTTCTCCCTCTTCGGGTTTCAGTGATCTAAATAGGTGTCTCTCGAAAGTCGAATTCCGGTTTGGAGAAAAGTATTCATTTAACTTGAGAACCATTGTTTGAAAAATATCCACGCCGTCTTGATCTGACTCTACCAAAGCGCCTGGGATGCTGTATACAACTTCTTGAAGTTGTGGTCCCCCCAAATGCAGAAGCTTATTTCTCTTCTTTGCAAAGTCCGTTATTTCTTCTGACTGAAGGTATAGGGAAAATGCCCTTAACCATTTTTCCCACTCTGATCGAATCAAGCCCTTATCAATAACGTCGCAAAGAAATGGAGTTATGCCACTTCCACTCATTTTGTTTTTTTTTTTTTTTTTAATATATACTATCTTGCAATTAGGACACTTAATGACTTAATTCCCTGTGACAACAAAATGTAAATTTTATTTGCAATAAATCCAATTTAATGGACTACAAATGTTTTTATACCTTTTTGGTATTGCTGCCCAATCAAATGGTGCACTTCGTATAAGCTTAGTTGCCCAATTTAATGGAGCACTCTTTAACTTTTTCTTTCCTTCTTATATTCAGTTGCCCAATTTAATGGAGCACTTTTATCCACTGGATTTTATATTTCTGCTGCCCAATTTAATGAAGCACTTCCAAATAAAGTTTTTTTTTTTTTTAATTAAATGGAACACCAATCCACTAATGACATCTTTTTTAAATAAAGCTATTAAAGAAACCAAAATTTTCAAAGAAAATATTGCTTAAATATTAAAGTTAACTGTTAAATTTACCTCGTCGCCAATGTAAAGACCGATAAATTATTGAGATTAAATTCAAAACTATATTTTTCTGGAAATCTTTTATTTTTATAATATAAGCTATCGCTTCTGTGATCAAAACTATATTGAATAATAAAGTATATTTTAGAACAGTACAATATTTCAAAGCATTCTACATAGTCCTGCCATAAGTTCTGTTACAAATACAAAGCGCTGTAGAAAAAAAACGGGTTAACATATCGTATTGAAAATAGTTTTGTTTATTAGCTTACATTATTGGCAATAGAATACAAATAATTTCACTCAAAATGGCCGCCTTTGGCTTTCACACAAGCTCTTAAACGTAGTGGCCATTGGGCTATAGCGGCACGTACGGTTTCAATAGAGATCGTGGACGCTGCTTTGGTCAATGCTGCTCTAAGACTTTCCAAATTTCTGTGGGGAGTCTTACAGGCCATGTTTTCAAGTTCTTACCACAAACCATAATCCAGTGGATTCAGATCTGGACTCCCCGAGGGCCAATCTTCTGCTGCTATAAACCCAGAAATATTGAGCCTGAGCCACTCCTGCGTGGTTTTGGCCTTATGCGCTGGAGCAGAGTCTTGTTGGAAGATCCACCTGTTTCCGCCAAAAAGAGTATTGGTCAAACCTTTCACAACGCCCTCTAGCACGTCTTCTTGGTAAACCTTTGCCCCAGTTTTTACGCCTTTTTCGCAGAAATGGAGGGATGTGACACCTTGATGGGATACCCCCCACCAAACCATTACGGAAGCTGTATGATGGCCTCGTTGAATTATGGGAACGATTTTTTTCGCTTCCTTAGATGACGTGGCATAGACCTTGTCATTTTGTTTATTAAAAACTTCTTCCACGGTAAAAATTTTTTCATCCGTAAACAGAATCTTTTCATGCCCATTGGCCGCGTGCCACTGCAGAAGTCGTTTGCATCTTTCCAGCCTAATTTTTTTCAATTGAGGAGTTAGGAGATGTCCCGTGGACCGACGATAGGCTTTCATGTGAAGATCATCCCGAATCAACCTTGCCATGGATCTGGTTGATATATCCAATTCCTTGGACATGATCTTTTGTTTCCTAAGTGGATTTCTCCGAATTCGTTCACGCACTGCCTTTACTACCGCACTTGTACGAACGACGCGAGGGCGACCACTTCTTGACCTGTCCTCCACTCCAGACAATTCGCAGAAACGACCAATAGCCCGATAAACAAAAATTCTTGATATGCCGAGTGGTTTTAGCAACTCAAAAATTTGGTCAGCATTCTTCCCGCACTTATGCAACGCAATTACCGCGACTCGATTTTCTTTAACGCCCCACCCCATGTTAATAGATCGCAAGCTGAGACCAAACTGGCAAGTTTTCTTTACTAATCAATGCATGTGTTCCGAAAAAAAAGTTAACGGTGCAATTCCCACAAGAAGTTTTTAACGATAAGCGCTGGAAAATGTGTAACAGAACTTATGGCAGGACTGGGTATATTTATTTTAATCAGCAGGTCTCCACAATAATCGATAAATAGGCCTTTGCCATTTACGTTTCAAAGACAACTTCATGTAAATGTTGCCCGCGGCTCCGTTTCAAATAGTCCATTTGGAAGGTCCAATTTTGCGTCACTTTTTCGAGCATTTCGGCCTGTATTCCACGAATTACGCGTGTTGTCTGTTGTGTTATCATGTAAGGCTTCAATCGTGTTCGGCTTTTCAAATAATCAAGAGGCGTTAAACCGGCCAACTCACAGGGCCATTTCGAGAGATAATCTGCTCACCAAATTCATCCTTCAACATTTCCATTGTTTCACGAGCTGTGTGACATGTGGCACCGTCTTGATGAAACCACATGTCAACCAAGTTCAACTCAGCCACCTGGGGGAAAAAAAGTCGCGTATCATGGCTCGATATCCTTCGCCGTTGACGGTAACGTTTCTTCACGATCGTCTTTGAAGAAAAATGGACCAATGATGCCACCAGCCAGTTTTTTCGGGATGCATCGGTAATTCTTGTATGCAAGTCGATGGTTTAATGTCCAACAAAGTAAATTTGGTGATAACAGCACGAATTTTTTGATTCACCAGGTGGATTATGACGAGCATAATATGGTCGTAACAAACGGTGCACATTTTTCACAGCGCACGAATTTTTATAATAAATTTCAATAATTTGCAATCGTTGCTGGTTTGTAAGTCATTCCATGATTAAATGGCAGAATATACTGAAAACTTTTCACTTTGACAGATGACGTTTGGACGCCATTACTAAACAGTACTGCCAACCTGAAAAACTTAACTCTTAAAAAATCACCCGTTAATTACTTCGAAAAGGGTAATATTTTCCCCTTCAATTACACGAGTATCACGATGCTCTTGATCGGTCGCCAGAAATTAAAATTTAAAAAAAAAATTAATTAAAATCGAAAATTATGCTTGTTAACTCGTCTCCTCTCTTGGCTAAACATGATTCGCCATTATTGATATCAGTTGGCAACCGCTCCAAAATGATCTATCAATGAGGGATTGACTGAAGCATAAAATTGTCGAATAGTTTTTGAAAAATCGTACTTTTTTATAAAAACAACCTCAATTCTTTTTCCAAAAATCGCCAAGTCGCGGGTACCAAATGTAAAGTTGGTTCCCGCGAAATCTATAGCCGAATGTTGATATCGGTTAGCTTAGATACTGCTACGAAACTGGGGGAAAACTTTGGTAAGTAATAGCTGCTGAATGACTTACCCTTGAATTTCGGCATGGGATGCTTGCTATCGACCTTTGCCACCACTCTCAGATAAATTTACCAGCCAGGAAAATCTGGGTACGCTTGGTTTGACAGCCGATTCTCCGGCCAGAAGTCCTCGCTGCAAGTTGATTGATGTCTCCTTAAACTTGCGCGAAGGCAGTTATAGGTAAGGACCGCGCTTACTATACTCCAAAGACAATACTTTAAAAATACTTTGAAAAAAAAAAAAAAAAACGGGGGCAAGCGGCAAGAGGATTGTGAGTTGGGAGCAAAGATAATGGAATAAAAGAGATGGATATCTTTCGTACGTCTATCCCCCCAAAACCCATTTGTTTACATTGTTGTTTTTGTAATTTCAACCCCCGTCTGTGAATACGTGTGACATAAAAAAAGCATGTTGCTAATGGCCGGCCACCATTCCTTTTGCTTTTCTGGGCATCGCGCTGTTCAATTGCTTTGTGTTTCGTATTGAACTTGTTTGGTTTTTGTTAAGGCTTCGATTAAAATAAAGAAAATAGTGAAAAACATTTCGGAATAGCGAATTCTTGCATTAAAGTCCAATTCATGAACTCACAAACACTTGAAAAGAAATGAGCAAATGTGCGTGACTTCATGAATATTACGGGAAAACAGCTTGTAGGCAGCAGCCTTTCCACTGGAAAGTCATCCATCTCTGTATTCCATTATCTTTGGTTGGGAGTCTCAGCATGATTTGTCTCTGTTATACTCTGTCCAACAAAAATTGTCAGTACAGGCCTTATGGGGGAGCTTCTTTTCTAGGTAGGTAGGTAGGTAAAAGGGTGCTCTTGTGGCCTCCGCCACAGCTTCACACAGACCATCAGTTGGGTCCATTGTGTCCAGTTACTGGGGACCATCCATACCTGTTAAAACAAGAGATAGACCGCTTATAATCAGAGCCACATAGATTTAGTAGAATCTCATGGGTTCTTAAGCTCTTTTGTACCATATCCTCTGGTTCGTCCTACGAGTACCTGATGATATGAAGTCTATCCATCTACTAGAACCACCCAGATTTAAGTATGAATCTCAGGAGTTCTTTAAGGTCGATATTCTTCAGATCCTCTAAGTCGTCGAAGAAGTAACTCTTGAGGATCGTTTGTCTGCTGTCCTTAAGGGCTGGGCATTCGCAAAGCAGGTGGCGAACAGATTCTATTTCTTCAACGTCCCTGCAGCTTCTACAGAAGTCATTATGCAGTATTCCTAGCCTTTCCGCATGTACGCCTATCGCACAGTGTCCAGTAATGACTCCCGTGAGTATGCGAATATCCTTGCGGCTAAGTCCGATCATATAGTTGGATCTCTTTTGGCTCACCTCTGGCCATAATTCTTTAGTGTGCCTGCAGGTATTGAGATTTGTCCAGCGTAGGTTAATCCTACTCCCGGATTCAATGTCAATCTTCCTTGCAAGCGTGCATAGCGGAGTTCTTACTGATTTTAGGGCCATGGACGTATGTAAGTTCGACCCGTTTCTTGCAAGCTCATCCGCCTTTTCGTTTCCTGGAATATCCCTATGTCCTGGTACCCAGCATAGAGTCACCGTGTTGTCTTGTGATATTTTGTCCAGATATTTCTTACCATGACTTACTGCCCTTGACTTCACCACAACCGACTCCATGGCTTTTATGGCCGCTTGGCTGTCGGAGTAAATGGTGATTTGTTTATTGACAATGTTTCTTCTCTTAAGGTATTTCGCCGCTTGGGTAATAGCGGCTATTTCTGCTTGAAAGACACTGCAATTATCGCTAATTCGGAACGATTCTTGCAGGCCCAGTGTTTCGCTGAAGATGCCCGCGCCCGTACCGATATCCATCTTGGAGCCGTCGGTATAGAGGGCTATCTCCTCTGCGTCTGTGACTGATTCGTTCTCCCATTCGCTTCTGTTGGGAATTCTAGTAGCGAATCTCCTTTCAAAAACGAGGGTGGTGGGTATGTAGTCTGTAGTCACCTTCTCCTTCGCCGCTTCCCATTGACTTTCAATGGAGGCGTGACCATATGGTTTGGATGACCACAGTCCTGATTCCCTCAATCTGATTGCGGTTTTAACCGCCTTACTGCTGCAGTAGATGTCCAGAGGGGTGAGGTTTAGCATCACCTCCAAAGCTGCGGTGGGAGTGGTCCGTAAGGAGCCCGTCATCCCGATGCATGCTGCCCTTTGTACTTTGGTTAGGCTTGCAAGATGGTATTTCTTCTCAATGGCCTTCCACCACACTGTTGTACCATAGGTAAGGATGGGCCGCACTACAGCTGTGTATAGCCAGTGCACCACGTGCGGCCTGAATCCCCATGTGTTACCGAATGCCCTTCTGCAGGCATATAGTGCCACATATATGCCTTTTTGATGCGGTCCTCTATGTTTTCCTTCCAGCTGAGTTTGGAATCTAGGATTACGCCCAGATACCTAGCTGTCCTCGAGATTTCCAGGTCCACTCCGCCCATCCTTGGGGGATTGAAGGCGGGGATCGCCCTTCTTCTCGTGAATAGTAGAATTTCCGTCTTCGATGGGTTCACTCCAAGTCCACGGCCCGTAACCCAGTTATTGACTAGCAGGAGTGCGTAACTAAGTCTTTCGCTGAGGACTGGAGTGAATTTGCCTGGGACCAGAATGACGACATCGTCTGCGTATGCGCTCACAATGAAACCTTCTCTTTCCAGTATTTTTAGCAGTTCGTCAACTACTAGGATCCATATGAGCGGTGAGAGGACTCCACCTTGCGGTGTTCCCCTACTGACCTTGCGTTCAGTGCTCTCGTCTCCTAGCTGCGACTTGATCCTACGTGTGCCTAGCATGAGTCCAATCCAGTCGCATAGGCTGTTATTTAGTTGGGCTCCGCGCAAGCTACGCATAATTGCGTCGGCTTCGATGTTGTTGAAAGCCCCCTCGATGTCTAGGAACGCACTCAGTGTGTATTCTTTGTGCTGTAGTGATTCTTCCACTACAGATACTACCCTGTGTAGCGCCGTGTCAACAGATCTGCTTTTCATGTACGCATGTTGTGATTTTGATAAGTAGTTATCGCCGATCACATGCCGTACGTACAGATCAATTAATCGTTCCATTGTCTTTAGCATAAATGACGACAGACTGATTGGTCTATAGTCCTTGGCAGTGGTGTGACTAGCCTTCCCTGCTTTTGGGATGAAAATCACTCGTACCTCTCGCCATGCTCTAGGAACGTAGCATAGCCTTAAACAGCACATGTAAATGCATTTTAGCCACGGAATAATATCTTCCTCTGACTTTTGTAGCATTATTGGTCGGATATTGTCTGTTCCAGGTGCTTTAAAAGGGGCAAATGTATTGATCGCCCAGGCTATTTTCCTCTCGTCTATAATTTCAGCGATTGTTTTTTCCTCCATTCCCTCCCTCGTACCTGGTGCTACCACATCGTAGCCGTCAGACACGGTGCATCCTGGGAAGTGAGTTTCCGTTAGTATTTCCAGCGTCTCTTTATGCGATTCAGTCCAACTACCGTCACTCCTTCTTAGCGAAGATATCGGCGTCGGTGCCTTTGAAAGAACTTTCCTCAGTCTAGATGCTTCAGTTGTGGATTCAATTGATTCGCAGAAGATTCTCCAAGAGCTTTTCTTTGCGAATCTAATCTCCTTTTTCAGGGTTCTGACGCACTCCCTGTAGGTTGACCACTCGATAAGGCCCTCTTTTGCGAGATTCCACCTCGATCTTGAACTTCGTATTAGTTCAGCGATCTTGGGACTCCACCAGGGAGGGCGTTTTTTCCCACTAGTTCCACTTTTTGGACAGGATTTTTCAAAGGATCTGGAGAGCGCATCCGTTAAAGATTCGACTGCAGCGTCCACCTCTTCAGCAGATGTGAGTTCCTTTGATGGACAAAGGTTCTTGTAACTCTGCACTTCCTCTTTGAATTTTACCCAGTTCGCCCTTTTGGGATTCCTGACATGATTTCTCCCTTGAGGGACCATTTTCAGTTCGTAGAGTATCCAGCAGTGATCAGATAGTGATGCCTTGCCGGACACTCTCCTTCTTTTCTAACAATGGTGCCTGTAGATACTCTCACGGCACTCAAACACAAGAATTGCCACTGAAATAAAAACGAAATCACTGTCATACCAAGGAATTGTTGTTGTCATTTTCTAAAATTTGCATGCAGCCCACCACGGCCAGTCTGCCACAAAACCGCGGCGCGGGTAGAATGAGGATGAGCATGATCGTCTTGTGCATAGACAAACCATACTGAGACCCCCAACTCACAATCCTCTTGCCGCTGGCCCCCTCAGTTTTTTTTTCAAAATCGCCATTTTGTATTCCTATCGGTGTTATGTCAATTGGGAATCCGTGTGACATGCAAAAACATACAAAAAATACAAAAATAAATGCTGCCAACCTCGGCAACCGTGGGGAAATGTGCAAGAGTTCGGGAATATCACATTTTAGCATAACTGAATGTCATTGGTTAGTAATTATAAATTTTTTGAAGGTCAATAATTTCATTTGTGTGGTTAATAAAACTATCTAAAGGAAATGTTTTACATACCAGAAATATATTAGGACAGATATGGTTGTGTATTTCCCGCTTTTGGATATAATTAATTTCGATTTCGTGTGTAAATTTTTCTTAAATAATAAAGAAAATTTGCTCAAAATGTTTTTATTTTCCCTCAACCAACCTACATTCTTAATTTTTCGCAAATATTTTAAGCAAATGTACACTTTTTCCTAAAAAAAAATATTATTCACACGTAACGAACAATTTCAAATTTAACGGATAAAATTCTATGAACGCTGCATGCCACTTTGCCCAAAGCGGAAGTGGCATATGCAAGGTGCGAGTGTATTTGTTTCTGAAGTTACGTGACATTTGTCAATACGAATTTCTATGTAACAATACAAGCGCACTTAGCATTTGCCACCCCATAGAAATATAGCTTGTAGGCTACGTAACGGGAAATCGGCCGAAGTTGGTGGTCTCAGTATTGTCTCTGGTCTTGTGTTCGCTTGACTGTAGCACATCAGAAGAGTGTTACCATGTTACAATGAAAGCATAATCATTAAGGGTTTTTCTATGGATTTTGTCAAAGAACTTTCGGTTTTGGTGCTTTAGAGAACGAATATTTTTGTGGGTTGATGCCATTCGGTTTTAATTTGTTTGTAATTAAAACAAATATTTAATCTAGGTATCTATGTCCATATTCAGTATGTACAGCTGCACAAGTGCAGTCCTTTTATCATCAGTTTAGGTAAGTATATGACATTGCATCGTGGTTATACAATTTTGTATTCTAATTGCCTGTTTGTCTATATAAGGCGGAAACAATGGTTGCGGATAGTGCATCCAACAAAATTGTTTATGTACTTTATTGTACACATGAATAAAGAATGCGCCTATTATCTTACCGGAAAAGGAAAAAGATAAACGGAAATTATTTCGTTCAGCAATATTTTTATTTTAAATTGGAAGATGGTAACCCTAATACAAGGTGTCGCAAAAATAACCTTCCGATGTTTTTTGGCTGTAATTTACAAAAAAAAATTAAAAACTTTGATTCTTCTTGTGGATTATTTTTATTTGGTCTTTTAATTTTTTTTACATCAAGTCGAGAATATGATGTCATGTAAATGGCCGCCGCCAAAGTTGATTGTCATTTGAGCCCTTTTTATGGCATTTTCCATCACTTTGGCCAAAACTTCCGGCGATAGGTCCTCATATTCTTGACGGATATTGTCTTTAAGAGCTGCAAGAGTCTGAGGCTTGTTGACATAAACCCGCGACTTCAAAAAGCCCCACAAAAAGAAGTCTGGAGCGGTCAAATCAGGTGATCTTGCTGGCCAGTGCAAATCGCCAAAACGGGAGATTAGGCGCCCGGGAAATGCATCCTTCAGCATATGATCGGTTGTGGCACGTGCAGTGTGTGCCGTTGCACCGTCCTGTTGGAACCACATGTTTTCCAATACCAATTCATCAAGTTGCGGCAAAAAGAACTCGTTTATCATTGCTCTGTAGCGCTCACCATTCACAGTAAGCGTTTGGCCCGCGACGTCTTCGAAGAAAAAAGGTCCGATGACTCCTCCAGCGAAAACAGCACACCATACAGTGACTTTGAGCGGGTGTAGTGGCTCTTCGTGGGTTACACGCGGATTTTCAGTGCCCCAGAAGCGTAAATTTTGCTTATTTACGTATCCGCTAAGATGAAAATGGGCCTCATCACTCATGATTATTTTTGATGAAAAATCATCTTCCTCTTGGTGGTGATTAAGGATGGCTTGAGCGTATGTTAGACGCAGTGTAACGTAAAATTGTTTATTAACGTGTATTTCGCATGTGTTTACTACACAAATGTCAAAACAGAACTGACATTAGGGGCCAATCGCAAAATTTATAGCATTTTCTGATAGGAGGATTACTTTTGCGCCACCTTGTAGTATTGCTCCCTGAGTTATGGCGAATTATCATACAAACTACGATAACCTTGTGAGAGCTTTAAAGAGAGACCGATTTATGTAGGTCATTGCAACAAGACTGAGGGCCGTTTGCTCATACGACTCTTAACGATTTAAGTTCTACTTAAATACTTATGGGCTACTTTTTTCAGGTCATAAACTGTCACATTAGAGTTTATGTGGAACTTAGTTCGCTATGAGTCGTATCAGCAAACGGCCCTAAGAGACAAACATCCTATCTTCCCTGTACTGATAATTTTTGTTGGACAGAGTATAGGTACAGATAGGCATATTCGTCAATCGTCAGTGTTGTTAACACTCTCTCTTCAGATATTCCACGAAGGTAATTTTTTTATTTTCACCGAACTCAAATTCCCTTTTCGGACATCTAAATTTCCCACAAAAAGGAATTAATCCCACGATATAATAACACTGATATTCGTCGTATTAGTAAGTACCGCTCGGAGAACTGCAAATTGGAGCAAAACCAACAATCAATTTACAACCGCAGCTGAAACAAAACTGCCCATCAAACCGCACTTCTAGTTATACCATACATTTTCATTTTTTTATTTATTTATAATATTACATTAATTTTTCAGTTTATTTTATGTTGTTTTGTTTTTGTTTTTTTTTTTTTTAGAATTCACATATATGCTGAAAAGTCGCATAAATCAGATTAATTATTATTTCTTTTTGTATTCTTTACTATATGTAGTAAATTTTCATGCATAAATGATAAATAAAACGAGAATACATAAAAAGTTCTTTTATAAAAAAGTGGATCAGAATAAGAATAAAAAGAAACACAGCTTCTGTTGAAGGCAAAAGTAACGAACAGGAAATAAGTCCAAAAGCTGTATCATGCGGAGTATATGCGTCACATATGTATGTAGATATTTTTTGTATCCATAAATAAAAGAGAAACATAATTTTCGTGTTTAATTTTAAATACATTAATAAATACTTTATCATCCATTATGAGCTATTTAACGGAAGTCGATTGAAACAAAACGAGAGACTCATAAGACACATAAAACATAATAAATGTTCTTACGATTTTTGTTTTCTTATTTTTAATTATGGCGTAATTATATATTTCTTTTTTTTTTATTTATTATTGAATAGCAAAAAACGTTAAAAAGCTAATTTTATTTTTATATAGTTACCTATACGTACGCACATATATTTAAAATATACGTACATATATATATAATTAAAAAATAAAATGATTACATAAAAATACATTTATAGTTGTTGCGATTATTATTTATTTTATTTTTGAATGCAAAGCACAATTGATATTTGTTGTTTGTTTTGTTTTGTTTCTTTTGTTGCACCACAGAAAAATAGATTTATAAAAACTAAAACAATAATTGTACAAGTAGTACTATTTTGCGCGCAGTTAATTGTGTCAAGATTAGAGGTAAAGTTTTATCAGTTTACTTTTCGATGTTTTTTTTTTTCTTTTCTTATCTTTTTATTATTAAATGGAATTATTTTAGAGAATTGAGACTTAAACAAGAAATAGTAACAGAAGTAACAAACAAAGTACATAATCTGTTTCGTTCCGAGTGGTAAAGCGTGGTTTTACATGTGCCACAGGCTGTACAGATAAGAGTAGCCGTTTAGCCGCCGGGGACTGGGGTCTTCGTGATGCCTAAAGGATGAAAATAACTCGAATGCTATCAACAAATATCAATACAGTGATTCTGATCATCTCCAAGGAAATGGTAAAAAATCTGTTCTCTCAGTAGAGTTTAGGTTTGCAAGCATGGGATGAGATTTTCTCGCCCAGAGCGAAATGTTAAAAAACACGGGAATAAACGTTTTTAGTTTCCATGGCGAGGACACGTAAACTCGCCCACGACTTTAACAATAATTGTTCCATCCGAGTGTCGTGCAAGCAATGAGAAATAGTACTTGGTTCACCAAATATTGCTGGCAAGATTTTAAAGCACACGCCAACATTATACAGTGCCACTTGAACCGATTTCAGTCGTGCAATCGGCCTGCATCATATTCCACACATTAGTATTTGTGCTGTCATAAAAGTGCTCCACTTTGAAAGCAATAGCTTCACAAGAAAGCTGGAAACGTTTATTAACTGATGCATTTAAGACATCTTAAACAAATAGTTTGTTCACACCTCAGAATTAAATGTGTGGCATACATTTTGTGCCATATTTGGAAATAAATGTACAAATTTGCAAGTCAATGGGACAAAAATAAAAAGACAAAACGTTTCAAAGGGTGAACTAGCAAAGAACTGGTCAATTATTTTCAAGAGACGACATTTTTAGATTATTAAACGAACTGCGGTAATTTATTATCAAAGATAGCAAGTCGACTAAAGAATGCAAGCCATAGATTACATAGAACCGCCGAGTCGAGGCATCCGTTAAATAATTAGAAAAACCTGTGTCCCACTGTCAGGATTCCCACACAATAGGAAACAGGACTTAAGTGAGTTGGTAAATTGACCACACAATATCGTCGGCTGTATGTTTGATGAACTGGGTTTGTATTTCGTTAACCGTACTGCATTTGTCGGTAGCAAGTGCAAAATGCAGCTTTATTAACCCCTGGGACCCGTGGTGGCCACAATTGCGTACAAGCTCTTTAAGACATTCAGTCCTATCTCATGTGTGGTATTGCTTATGAAACGATTTTTAGATTTAAATGGGTTAACTGCTTTTACGTGAAAGTTGATGTGACTGCAAAATTGTGAGTAGTTGAATAGCACAATAGGTGACAAGTTCGGCAAAAAATGTGAGAAGAACACAACAAAAAAGTCCACAGGTCGCTCTACACAATCAGCGCATTATCCTGAAGCACGCACCAATCGAACTGTTTAACTGTCTGGCGATTTTTGTATCAGTTGATGTCTAAAGGCACATACCTATCAAAGGCTCAACAGCAGAATAAAGCTGGCACTGCCTCCTTTTGTATTCTGGCTCGGCATTCTATAAGGCAAAAACGTTTTCGTGTGTGCGAGCGATTTGCTTCTGTAACATAACTGCTACTTTATGGGCAATCACACTCGAGAAAATTTCGACGGAACTCGCATCAAAGCGAAAAAAATGTCAAAAAAGGGTACATTCAGATTAGAGGTGCCTCGAATAGTGATTTAGCCAAATTTTATTTATAATTAGGCGAGACTAGTAGTCAATATCCACTTTGACTGCTTTATTTGTTTGATTTTTTTTTGTTGGGAATATTGTGCGGAGCTCTACTGTTGTGTTTAATTTGTTTTCAAAATGTTGTGTATAACCCAGGTCACTACAATGGTAGAATTTCTACCACAGGGCGGGCTCTAGTATCGAATGTTCGGTCGCGCTCTTGGCCGAAACACCGAATGTTTGGCAAAAAATGTGTCTATGACATACGTGCTACGTGACAAAATGAGGCCTGTGTCATTGCCGTCGACGGGGCAGACCCTTAAAAGTTTTGGTCAGCAAACGCGAAACAGTATCCAAGTCATCGCTGAGTTTTATTTATCGTCTACAGAAACTAGTCAGGGTTATCGTGAATAAATTCCGATGGAAATGTTTCCCTTGTCAGCAATGTAAATCAGATTGCTAAATAGGAAACATTGCCAAGGAAATTTTAATCCCGATAAGGGTGAGTGGTTCAGTGAGAGGATTTTTTTGGAAACTCGCATTATTTATGAGAAGCGCAATCGTTTGCTACCAACAAATGCTCGAAAAGTTGTTTTCAGTTACCACAATTTACAATTTAAGTATTAAAAAAACATTTTTGTGTATATCTTTTCTTTTATATATATCTGCGGCAACAAGGGATAACATCATAAGTCGACTAATGTCGAAATTGAGATTTTTACACAATCTGATGAGCAATTCTGTCATATTTTTTCGTATTTTGATCTCTTACGGTTTATAAATTAAAAACAAAAGAAAAATGATTTTAGTCTATTTTGCACTTGTTTTTTATTCGGAAGCCAAACATTTAAATCGCTTTCCTGAAAAGTTCCAAAACTGACTTATATCGTTTTTCCTTGTTGCCACAGATATTTAAAAGTGACTGACGTCAGTGCGTGCACTCATAACTCGAGAAGGGATCGTTCGATTTGCACGATTTTAGGCTTGATGGACTCGTATTGGCCCAAGGTATTTTGCGCGAAAACAAAACCTTAAAGGAATGAAATGGAGAATGAAAGTTTGTATGTTGAACCGCACTTTGGAAAAAATAAACTCAATAGAGAAGAAAGTGTCACATTAAATGCAACAAAAATTATTCCTTTTTTTTAGTTATATCATTGAACGAATTTGAGTGGAACTTTTAGACTTACATTATGAAACTTCTTGTTCATAAATTGATATTGAAATAAGTGGTCGAATACCGAATAGCAGCCGTATATTCGTGGCATATCCAATTCGGATGTGGTTCAATTGATCCATGCTGTGATTATATTTACGAAAAAGAAGAAGTCTCAAGATTTTGAAGCGTTTCAGAAGCCAGTGCCATATTCGGCACTGCAATGATTCCAGGAAACAAGTTTGTTGGTACAATCATAGATGTACACTCGTTAAACCAACAATAGTTTGCGGCTGAGGTTCAAAGACAATTTTAATCAAGTCTTAAATGCAAACAAAAGATGCGGAACGAAGCTGCACTCGCTGCAGTCCTACAAGTGCTTTAGAAAGCCAGATTACACAACCACGAGGGTTTGGTTGCCACTGATTGCAGCAAACTGAAAAGATCTCTCGATTTTTGCAAAAACTGACACCCACATGCAGCTGGTTGTCAATTTGCCGTAGTCCTGCACAAATTCACTTGCACTGCAAGTATTTACTCATAATTATGTTGCTTTTGGCGAGTGGCACGCCACCCCACATATATCAGCCACGTAAAACTAAACACAACCCCGAAGTGGAGCAGCCTTTCACGACTAATTCTAGCGTGCTCTTATTGCTCTTATTGGGGGTGCCTGTTACCACTCTACCAAGCGCCCTTCCATTCTGTTAATATCTCTTTACAATTTTAGTTTAGAATTTAAGCATTTTCTTATTAGTCGAAATTGTTTTCGTTTTTACAATACATTTGTGTGTTTTCCTAAATAAAATAATGTTAACATTTATGTAAAAAATAGTTATATGCTTCTTTTTAGTCATAAATTTGTTTATTTATAAAAAAAAAAACAATAATGGTCTGTCCTCATTTAGTATCAATCATATCTAAGAATATATTTATATTTTTTTTTAAATTGTTGTTTTAATCGTAAAAAAATTATTTATGCCTAACATTAGTGATTTTTTGTTTTTTTTTTTTTATTATTTCGAAAAAAAAATTATATTTTATATTTATGTTATAACAAAATACAGTTTGAAAAGAACACGAGAAAATATTTAACTGTAGGTATATGCGTTTCTATCTGTGCGACTTTGTTTGTGTTTTTTTCCTTGCGGAAAATCTCTTTTTGTTGTATTGTATATTGCATACAAGTGTTTTTGTTTCGGAAACAACAAGACAACAAGAACTTGCCTGTGTAGTCATAGTCATGCTTGTTGTAGGATATAACTTAGTTTGCTTTTTAACGTTTTGAGAAAATAATGGCTAAGCGAAACTGAGAAGAGAGAACTAATTGGTAATTTATGCAACAAACTTTGTTCTAAATGTTTAAAAATAAAAATTGAATTTCGTAAAAGAATAGCTGTTCTTTCGTTTTGTTTTGTGTAGTTATGTTTCTTGTTTTCTGTTGCTTTAGTTTTTGTTTGATTTTTGCATTGAATTGTGTGCAAGTGTTGTTTGCTTTTCTGTGTCTGTTTGTTTGTTTTTTTCTTATATTTTGTTTGTTAGTTTTTAGAGAAGTTCACATCTTAATTTACGATGAGGCAGTTTGTGGTTCTTGCGATGTTTTTTCCCCCGATGTTCCTTGTCTTTGCGGATCTCACGCACGAGCGTGTAAAATGCATCGTCGACACCCATACGGGTTTTGGCAGATGTTTCAACAAAGGGAATACCATATTGTTTAGCGACCTGGAAGGCATACGAAAGTTCAGACAAAGAAGCCAGTAAAATAAGTTTTGAATGAAAGTACCTCTCGGGCTTGGTTCATATCAACGGCCCAGGCTTGTAAATCGCATTTGTTGCCAACGAGAACCATTGGGACCTCCTCGGCGTCTTTAACACGCTTAATTTGTTCGCGGTATGTTCCTGTAAGAGAAGAATAAAAATTATTTGTGGTTCCATTTCGGCGCGGTACAAGAAACAATTATATGCTGCGATACTGCAAGGCGGCTCAAATCCTATCGGAAGAAGCTAGAATTTTTATTTGTACTCTTAAAGAATGCGGAATAATTCGTCGGTGCTTGAATTTATAGATTTTCCGGTCGTCCCACACCAACTGGCCAAATACTTCGACATTATGTAGACTCGTCTAGAAGAGTATGGAACAACACGGGATGCTGGCCGGTCCCAGAGCAGCCATTCTGCTGAGAATATCGCAGCTGTTGCTGATTTTATTAGTTTTTAAATCGTATGTACTTTCAAAGCAGAAGACGTCTTGATTTTTTTTTACATGAGATCAATCACAATAAATGGATCCACATTAATATCCATATATAGGTACATATTTTCCCAAACAGAAGTGATAAAATTAAAGGGTAAATATAAAACTACGGCTGGAATTTTCCAAGAGTGGACATCACCGATTTTTTCTCAAAGTTTTGTTAAGAACATTTAAAAAACCGTTGAAAAGAACTGTTGTTATTTAGTTGAAACAAAAAATGGGTTACGGAAAGACTTTGACTGCGACAGAAAGAGGGGAAATAGATGCTTTCAAGGAGTTAGGACTCCCAGGCCGAGAAATCTCAAGGAGACTTAATGTAAAGTGGGCCAATAGAGATCACCCTATTGGAAGATGCTCTTATTTTTGCAAATGGCCGCCAATGTCAAATCTGTTTTGACATTTGTGGACTAGACAGATGTAGAATACAAGTGACCAAGCCATGAAGCGCTACACTCCCCAAGAACGCGGAATAATCGTGTTTATTTTTTTCCCAAAGGCGAATTTTGGTCAAAGACTTGCGCATGTTCCCGTACAAAGTCCAGTCGCTTCTGGGGCACCGAAAATCCACGAGTAATGCACGAGGAGCCATTACACCCGCTCAAAGTTACTGCATGGTGCGCTGTTCACGCTGAGGTAGTCATCGGGCCATTTTTTTCCAGAACGCCGCTGGTCAAACGACAACAGTGGACGGTGCGCGCTATAGGGACATGTTAACCGAGTTTTTTCTGCCGCAATTTGACGATTTGCACTGGCCCGCAAGATTGCCCGATTTAACCGTTCCAGACTTTTTTTTTGTGGGGTCCCGTGTTAACGTGAACAAGCCCGAGAACCTAGAAGCCCTCAAGGACAACATTCGACACGAGTGCGAGAATCTGTCGCCCGAAGTTCTCGCCGAAGTGATGAAAAATGCCATAAAACGATCCCGTATGGCAATCAATTGTGACGGCGTCCATTTGGCCGATATCATCTTTTCGACTTGACCAATAAAATTCTAAAGGTTCAAATAAACATAATCAAAAAACAGAATCGAAGTTTTTCATTTAGAAAAAAAATTATAGCCAAACAACATCGGATGACTTCTTTTTGCCTTGTAGAAGTAAGACTGTTGTAAACAGTTGTCTTGCGGATGCACAACGCAATGGGAAAAATCAAAAAGGATGCACGACAGAAGCAACAACATTGCGAGAAAAGCGGTCAATTCTACAGCTTGCCTCAAATTGTACTCTACCAGCGACCAAAATAAGGGCCAAGAGTGGAGTATCAGCCAACATAGCAACGGTCCGAAAGATAATACGAAAAAGTGGTACTATACAAGGAAGAAAACTTAAAAAGAAACCTGTTTTGAGGCGAATTTTTGGTCCTGTGTGCGAGGAGGGCGAATGAAGGAGAAGATACAACCGCGAACTCTATGAGCTGTACCAATATGTGGATGTAGTCCAAAATACTTCGTCTACATTGGCTCGGCCACATCGAGCGAATGGACAAGGAAGACAGAACCTCCGTTTCAAAGACCAAGCCATCGCGGATGCCAGAGCGCTTGGCAGGGGATCGCAGAGGATGGAGGCTACAGTGTCTCATGCAGAGACTCTTCACGGGTCGGGAGCCCGTTAAGTAAGTATGTTTGAGGCAAGTACACAAGGAGTATCGAATGAATTTTGCAAGAGAACATGTCGCTTGGAGCAATGAATGGAAACGCGTTGTCTTTTCGGATGAAAAAAAGTTTAACCCTGACGGACCCGATGGTTACAACTTTTATTTCCATGATCTAAGAAAAGAGGAGCTTTTTTTGGCAAGACATCACAGCCGTACATCAGGTGTAATGGTGTGGGGAGCTATTACCTACTATGGCACTATCGAGTTGGAGTTTTTGTCCACAACAATGAACGGAAACAACTACAAATGTTTGCTGGAACGGTCATTTCCAAAAGTGAAAAACATTTTCGAACCCCTCCAACAAGACAATGTCCCTATCCACACTTCCAGGGTTGTTAGAAGTTGGATTCAATCAGAAGACGTGTAACTTTTGCCATGGCCGCCCTATTCACCGGACTGAAACATAATCGAAAATGTTTGGGCATGGTTATCTCGTAAAGTGTATGAAGGCGGCAGACAATTTGAAGACAATGACACTTTAACCGAAGCTATTCGTGATGCCTGGGCCCAAATTTCTCTTAATTACTTAAAAAAAACTCGATGATTCTATTCCAAACCGTCTTGTAGAGGTCATATCGAAAAATGGCGGCCATACTCATTATTAATGTAGAAAAAGAAAAACAAAAAGGTTATAATTGTTTGCTTTCTTCGAAAATTTTGTATATGGCCTCATCCTAGTGGCGCATTTTTTTATCTGCTTTTCAGGTAGTTCATTGTTTGATCTTGGAAAATTCCAGCCGTAGTTTTTTATTTACGCTTTAATTTTTTGACTTCTGTTGGGAAAATATGTAGGTACCTGTTCACAGGTAGTAAAAGTTTCCGGGTAAACAATTTTCAACGGGTATAAAGAGTGAAAATCGATTGCAAAATGTATGGCCTCATCCTAGTGATCGCCAGTGTATATCAAGCGATTTCAAAACTTCGGTAGAAGGATCACTCGACGATATTTTTTCGCCCCAAAGAATGTACCGAGCTTTCAAGGTCTTGAACAACACTTATCTATTGCCGCAAGATCAGCATGATCAAAGCTAAGTAGCATCCTCTCCCCCCATAGTTAAGACCAGGTCCCGAATACTGCTTCCCTTAAACCATAAGTTAACCTACATCAATATCATACAGAACGAACAGCTCGACTAACAGATATCCTAAATTAAGTAGAAGTTGATGTCAGCTACAACAGACACACTTACAGACCGATTCTTGCAAACTTCACTGAGACCTATTACTAAGCAAGTTCTGAGCAACTTGTTTAAATAATTCTACAAAGCGCGACACATTACCGCCATAGGTTAGGTTAGGTTAGAGGGGCAGTTTGCATTATATGCAATTTCACCCAGAAGCCATTAAGGGCCCATTGTGATCCTGATTACCATTATATAGCACATGGTGGAACATGAAACTAGCAAAACCATTCGGATCCGTTGATGAATCTTCTTAAATCTGATGAAGGTATCGCTGCGTGCTCCCAAACAAGAGAAGCGGCGTTCTTGAAGATTCATAGCTGGGCAGTGACACAGAAGATGTTCCATAGATTCTATTTCCTCCAAGTCACTTGTAATAATGTCCATTCTTTTAGCCATGTTTCCGATCCTGCAGCGTCCAGTTATCACCCCGACTAGCATTTGGATTTGGTTTCTATCTAACAGCAGCATTCGCTCGGTATAAGCAGCAAGAGATGTTAAGACCTGTGACCTTTTAGTGTCAATTGTGGGCCACAAACTACGATTTATGTTGCAACCGTAAGGGTTGGTCCATCGTTCTTTTCCCAAATTTAATGTAGCACTATCAACGAAGCTCTTAGCTGCGTTAAACGCTGGTAGTACTTGTCTGTCAGCTAATAGTGGGTCCATTTCAGGCCAGTGTGTCTACTGCCACGTTCCCTTTCACACCAACATGTCAAGGAACCCAGCATAGCAGGACTTACTGATGGTTTATCGCTATTAAGGCTGAAAGGCACAGACTTACAGATTCCAGAGGGCAGATTCCGTATAACAATAATCGTCGGGACGATATCGTTTTTGAAACTTTGATGACCATTAGAAGTTATATTCTGCCCGAATTTGTTGTACTTTCTTCAGCTTTCATTACTTTTGTGGAAAATAAATTGGATTACGGTCTTAAACTCGTAATTTTGGCACTTAGTTGCTGCTTTTGGAGGTCTATCGTTTCGACGATAATGGTCTGAAAAATTACGGAATGAGTGCCGAGATGGGAATTGATCGCTTTAAGTGCTGCTTGGCTTTCCACGCAGAGGGTAAGACAGCTTGAGCCGCTTTCTTAACAGCCTATATCTCTGCCTGGAAAACTCTTCAGCGGTTTGACTGGCTAATACCCAGTTTTTTGTCGAGAAGGCTCCCGTTTCATTCTCTGTCTTTGAGTCATCTGTGAAGATTGGTATACCTTTTATGACAGTCCTGCCTGTTCGGGGTAGACTTTAAATTTCTTGTCAAAGTCATACTGATCAAAGAAGGCAAGCGCATACTTGCTGACTGACTGACCGAATGATTCGGGCTTCCAAACTTTGTGCTCTCTTAGTCTGAGAGCTAGTTTTAAGTAGAAAGCTCGATGGGTTGTAGGTTGATAAAGGGTTTTCCAATGAGAGGTGTTATTGTGAATGACCCGCTATTTCGGTAGCTGTCACTTTTGCAGTTTTTATTCTTTGACATTTGATAAGTAGAAACTACGCCATTTAAATGGAACAATACAATATATCAACAACGCATTGAAAATATTAAAATTCACTACAAAAATGGTGAAAATCTTGCAGTCACAGTTCGCAAAACTAAAGCATTTTTTGGGCATCGTGAAGCACCTTGTCGGACCGCAATACAGAGATTGGTGGAACAATTCGAGCTGTTGGGACAAATTAGTGATGTGAAGAATAAAACCCGTGCACGTCGCTCAAGAACAACTGAGAATATTGCTGCTGTAGCCCAAAGTGTTGAAGAAAACCCAGGTTTGTCCAATCCTCGTCGTTCTTTGGAATTGGGCATTCCACAAACGTCATTACACCGTATTTTGCATAAAGACTTGGGTAATGATCTGGACTTTCAACAAGACGGCGCTACGTGCCACACAAGCAACGAAACCATTGATCTTTTACGGGAAAAGTTTCCGGACCGTGTTATCTCTCGAAGAGGTGATCACAAGTGGTCAGAGATCTTGTGATTTAACACCCTGCGACTTCTTACTTTGGGGCCACGTGAAAGATAAGGTCTACACCAATAGCCCAGCGTCGATTCAAGACCTCAAAGATAAAATTCATGAGGCTATCGAGGATATAGGGCAGCCACTTGGTTATGGAAAATTTCATGAAAAGGATATGGTCCTGTATGCGTGCTCGTGGTGGCCATTTGGCTGATGTTGTTTTTCATTATTAACGGCATACCTTCCTCTTTATTATGAAATAAACAACCGATCATTTATCTCACAAAATGGCATTTTTCTTTGAATACCAAAATAACACCTCTTATTGGAAAACCCTTTACAACTGTTTCTAGGCCTTGTTGTGGCGTAGATTTTAGTGAATCAGTTGGGGAGGCTAGCAGGTCGAAAATGTGTGTTCCGAAATTGATCAAACGGCACTTGTAGTTATGCGGTTTGTAATTCAAGTCAAATGTTCAAACTATTATTCCAAAAAATACACACCCATACAAGCAAAACTCTGTACTTTGTTCAAATTCTTAAGGTAGGATTTGGTGTAAACAACTTCCCACCAAAGGACCGTGCAATACGTCAGCATTGGTCTTTCAATCGCTGTGTTCATCCAGTGCACTATGTACGATTGTAAGCCCCTCTTCTTCCACAAAGCTTTTGTGCAGGCGTAAATTTATTTTAAGTCCTTTCTTTATTATTTGTTCCTCCGTATTCCACGTCTAGATTAATTTGGAGTTGAATATGATACCCAGGTATTTGGCTTCGGGCGACAAGCGCCATAGAAGGCATAGACGTCTTTCGACCTCGAGCACATCTCTTTCGCAAAACCAAAGCACTTGTCACAATCAAACTTTGGACCTAGCTTCCTTTAATTAATTTTCAGACAACAATGCAAATGCTAAACTAAAACAATTTGTTTGCTGTTCATAACCTTCAACCAAAGAGGTTTAAATGTGACCGCAATTTGCGCACACCTGACCAAGCATACTCATAACATTTACAAAAATAATGATCGATCTTAAAAAAAATTGCGCTTCCCTTGATTTTGAATGAAAACTGAAAACTATAAGATCAACTTCGTCTGCATTCTACATTCCGTTGCTATTTCCGTTTTCGTTAGTGCCTAGTGAGGTAATATAATCGTAAAACCCGTGTGTGTGTAAGCTATGATCACATTCCTCTTACGCAAAAAGACCTAATTTGATTTTGATTAGATAGATGTTCAACCAACACTTCTGACGCAGGGCAACTCTGAGGCGAGAGAGTTCAATGAACTACTGTTTGCCGACTAATGATCGCTGCTTAGTTACTGCCGATGAGCAAATCGCTTAAGCTTACGCTTTTATATTTCTTCAGTCAGTTTAAATGGCACTGCATCTCTCTAATGGGAGCATCAAAACACCAACTAATAACCTGCCAAGCAATGTCCACAACACAATACCGAGAATTCCCCCCATCCGCGATAAAATGCCCAAAGCCTATTCAAACAGCACATGCACTTGAACGCACACACAGCACATTTATTGCGGACAATCTTGTCAGATAGGTACCTAGTGATAAAAACCAAACAAATATACATATGTGGGAAAATCAAATACGATATTAGATAGAGCACAACAAATTCTCACCTATATCTTCAAAAGATTTGGCACTATTCACTGCGAACACTAGAAGAAATCCTTCACCCGTTCGCATATACTGATCTCGCATTGCTGAGTATTCCTCTTGGCCAGCGGTGTCCAAGATATCCAGTAGACATGTTTCTCCATCTGCAAATAAACACAAAAAAACACAAACCCATGCGCGAGTTAATGGAATTCAAATCAAAACAAAAGCCAGTCGGCAACAATAGTACATGAAACTGGGTGAAGCACCACACGTTCGGTTCGTTCGGTTGCGAGCAGCACGAAACAGCTCGAAAATATGATAGCGCAAATTATTGTATACCTAGTCCTCTGCATCTACATATACGGGCACGGGTACGGGTATCTATCTCTAACGGCGCGTTGATAAGATTAATTAATTAGAGATAATTAATTTCGTTTTATTGTTCGTCTGTTTCTGTAGCGAGGGCGGTCGCGGTGGGGGCACACACACTGACAGTCTGACACTACTATCGACAGCGAGAACCATTGCAATTGGTTTGTAAATATTTTCTTAATAAACGCCGGAGAATGAATATTAGATGAGTAATATGGAAAACATTCATGATGTAGGCAGAGCAACTGCTCTTCTTTGCAGCAGCGCAGATCTCTCGCCTTTAATTAATTCCAATAAAATTTGAATGAATAAAAAGAAATGAAAATAGGATGAGAACACACAGAGTGTAGAGCGAAAAACTGCACACACTTACAATCTACATCGTCATCAGCGGCAGCATTATCATTGCACGACAGAACAAAGGGAAGAATGATCTTGAGCCATGGGCGGAGAGTTGAATTTATTTTAATTAGAGAATTCAGATCAAAGGGATATGACCCAATTGATTATTTAAAAGCAACATCAGCACATCATTACTGTCAACGAACATTGCTGGGGTTGTTGGCTGGCAGCAGCATTTACTGTTGGTTAAGAAAATTGGATCAGCATCACGCGGATTGGGTGTGCGAATTCAAATGTGACTACTAATCGTATCTTCTCATTTGTCGTTTGCCGTCTAAATATTCGGCGATAACTTTGCGGACACATGTTAAGTAAGCACAGCTGGCAAGATAAAAACAGTGATTAACTGTAGGCATACCGAAACGTGGTCAGAGATGTCGCTGAAGTGGCTCATATCATGGATCAGTGACTAGATCCGCACGCAAACCTCATAGAACTTAGAGGTGACGGATTCCTCCATAACTGCGTCGCACAGTCAATCTCCAGAAAGACAGGTGTTTTTCTTAAACGAAAGACGGTCACACCCTTTACTAGAGGCATATCGCCAACACTTTTGATAGACAAGAAACTCAACTAAATAATAATTTACGAAAGGATAAAAAAAAATCCACAGTGAGGTCTTAGAAAAATCTTGGAACCACGTTGCAAAATATAACTCTGGACTTAGATCTATACCTTCCTACGGCAGTCTTTGGTGGAAGGCAACCAACAAGACCAAAGTCTCATGGCAGACGAAGATCACCTTCATACAGAAACAATGATGCTCCCGATCAAAACACACAACAACATGCTCACTCAACAATTTCTACTTGCCTGTCACCTTCCTGATCACCCCAATCACAACCTTATATCGGCTCCTAGACCTCCCCGTTGCATACGCAGATGCATCCTGCAGTTACAAGACGAAATAAGCCACCTCACACAACAACAACCACTTATCAACTTCGATCTATACCAGGCCGGCAAAAACCACATACACCAAACCTTCGTCTCAAACGCGATCACCACCTACAAAGTGAACGTGGTACTTGGCGGCAGACCTCCACCTATTGCCCCCGCAGAGAAATTACTCCCCAGACCAACCAGAACTACTCTAGCCCAACTTCGTTCGGGCTGGTGCCACCTTTTAAACAATTACATGGCACGCCTGGACCCCAACATTGAAGACAAATGCCCTCAATGCAACTTAGGCCCACACGATGTACAACACCTTTTTAATTGTCCGGCCAAACCCACCACACTTACACCACTAATGCTCTGGTCCCATCCAACCGAAGTGACCCAATTTCTTGGACTCAACTTGAATGACGATCCGACGAATGACGAATGACGCTACTACAACAACAACAACAACAACCAAAGTCTAGCATCGGCGCGATCAGTGCAATAAGGACAACTCCAACCGAGCGGCTTGGGTTTTTTTTATACATCTGCTTGACATCTTTATACAATCATCGGCAGTCTATTACCATGAGACAATCCTGCAAAAAGCATTTACCATGTTCCTATCACAGAATACATCACTTCATCCGACTGTAACTTGACTTTATAAGGCAATCTAAACTGAAAACCGAAGAAAGGGAAAGTGCTGGGGTCGAATCGCGTCATCCGTTAACGAGCATTACGTGACGGAATTTGTTTTTGTTTCACATGCAAAATCGACGAGCTACACGTTCACGGACGACGCGATTCGACCCCTGATTTTACCTAAAATACACAGCAAAGACGGATCTTAGATCACCCGGGGTATATCGAAATATATAGGTAACTCTGCCGGGCAGATGGTGCGTCCTCCAAACCATTTACTTAGCTGAAGGGGAAGGCACAATAGGCTCCTTTAAGAAGCCGCAGTGCCAGGGTCCCTTGAAGGCTCTCCCGCTCTTTAATCTAAGCTGAAAGGGGTTTCTTGTGCTGTTCCTTTCCATATCAACAGTTTAATGCGCGGCACATACACTTTGAACAAGTTGAACAAGTTCAAGTGCTCAAGAATGAGGACCATCAAACTCTAAGGGCCGTTTGCTCATACGACTCTTAACGATTTAAGTTCTACTTAAATACTTATGGGCTACTTTTTCAGGTCATAAACTGTCACATAAGAGTTTATGTGGAACTTAGTTCGCTATGAGTCGTATCAGCAAACGGCCCTAAGTGACCCGCAGCAATTTGACCGTAAATTGTTGAACTCAACGTACGTATACCACGCGGTCATCGGTTTCAAATAGGACATTGCACAACTAATTAAAAAAATGCATTGACTGCTGAAAACTACTTCTTACAAATAGCTGAAAGATCCAACCTCTATCGAGATGAGATCTTGAGCAAACTAGAGAGCAATGAAACTCATAGGATTGACAGTAAGTCTTCAATAATGATCAATATCTCAGGAGCAACTTTTTCCATGCTGCAATTTGCACACGTCGCTTCACGATTATACTGGAAAGACAATAAGATTGTCGGCAGCGATGACTTTATTGCTTTTTTCTCTGTAATCTAATCCAAGAGCGAAGGTAGGTAGGTGGCGGTCTGAAAATCCAAGTAGCCTTATGCGCCGTTTTGTTTACCACAACTCATTTGACCTGGTTATCGGTTCCCCAATACTACGGGACCTCGTCGAAGAAAGGTTTGGCTTTTAAATCTTCAATAGGTTATGGGCCCAGGCTGTTTCCATACAAATTAGAACATTGGTACAAACTCAAAATATTTTTTTTTTGCGAACATAATTTGTATCAAAATGGAAGCGGCCAAATTTGTGTCGATCGAAAAACTGGGATGTTGCAAATACGCAACATGGAAATTCGAGATGCGAATGTTATTATGTCGCGAAGATCTGTGGAAATTTATCGAGCAAATGAAAATGATCAAACTGCAGACTTGAAACGGGGCAACACGAAGGCGTTGGCGACGATGCACTTGGGTGTGAAAAATCGCAGTTTAGCTTGATTCGTTGTTGCACGTATGCTAGGAAAGCATGGGAAAATATACGTTTGCATAATAAGCGCGAACTGTTTTGTCAAAGGTATCACTTATCAAGAAAATTTGCACAAAACGTTTTTCTGAAGACGGCGACATGAAAAAGCATTTACTTGAATTTGATGATCTCTTCGCACGATGTGAAGATTTGGTTATATCATTCGGAGATGTGTATAAAGTTGTATTTGTGCTAATAAGTTTGCCCGAATCCTACGAAGCACTTGTGATGTCGCTTGAGGTTCGATCTGAAGCTGACTTGACGCTATCGTTTGTGAAGCAAAAACTGACAGATGAACATGCCCGTCAAAAACAAAAGTGTGACGTCGGCGAAAGACTATTGCTAGCACGCCGCGGGAGAGGTGTTGAAAAAAGGAGTCATGCTGGACTTGTGGGGCTTTAGATCATATTCGCGTGAATTGTCCGAAGTTCAATAGGGCTAGGAGAAGATCCAAAAGACAAGGCACACGTTGTTAAAACTGATGATTGTAGTGATGAAGATTTAGTTTTCATGGCTAAAAATCAGCTTTTGTTTTAAAAGGATAACACACGAGTGTTTTTTCGCAGACCTTTTAAATCTTCAACATTGCCTAGAGATCGCGCATAGATAGTGACAAAAAACTAAGAGCGAAACTTCAGCTAAGGAGACAAAACAAAGTCCACCAAACAGGTCGATATGCATCAACAGATTAAATGGCAGCAGTGCTCGATAAGCTATATCTCGGCGGTAAGATCGCATCTAAACATTGGTTGCGAGCTCTTCATAATGAAGAGGGAAAAGTACAAAGTTGCAGATAACAAAGAAAATTCTTTACCTCCCTCCAACCCACAAAATGCAGGCAATCTTAGGAAATCCCAGAAAAACAAATAACTGACAGAATACGCGAAAATGTTCGATGGATATGAAACTGGAACTGGAATTTGAATCGACACTGACCCAATCCACATCGCGGAAGACTGTTCTGTAAACAATGTCCCATTCAATGCAAATGCAAACAAAAACAAGTAAAAGTGTTATCATCGGCCTGGCCGATGCTTTGATACCCTCCACTGCATACAAGTCATGCAAAATTGGTTTTGTATGGGAGGTACCAGAACTACTTGACCGACAGAGCCCATTTTTAATACCAAACTGACGCCGATAAAAAGAAGTGCTAAGGCAAAAATCGCTTTACAGGATTTCAACGTTAGCACTCGATTGATAGGGGTAATGTGGCTCGCTTTGCTCGCTTAAAGGGATCTAAACTCCAGTATTTCATTTTCGGGCACGAGCCTGTTTGTTTTAAGGCCCAACTTATTTCTTAAAATACTATTTTTAATTAGGTATATTAGGTTACGTCAAATACGTACCCGTCGACCTAAGCCGTGTCCCTAACGTCGGTCGTGCGAATAGCCACTTTAATTATACATTGGCAGCTGTGGCAATGTTTAGAGTCAATTCTTGAATGTTATTGTGAAACCCTCCCAAGAGGAACTAGAATTCTTCGCCCTAGGTTCTGTTCTCCTCTCAACTCCTTTAAATGTAATAATTTGTACTTCGTACCACTTCCGTGCCCAGTTTCATACGGAAGCGATTGCATACCGAGATCATCCGTTTTGACGTGTTCCTTTTTGACTCATTTAACTGATAGTGCACAACCTCTATTCACATCACAAACAGATTCTATTATTCTGAGAAATCTCCCTCGAAATAATGACCAATGCAAAAAAAAAAACAAAAAAAAACATTTGCAGAGGCAAGTTGATAAAATACGTGAAATCAAAAATATGACTAAGTGGGCAGCTATACTTGTTTGTCAATGAAAAGTTATGATTAATTATAAAAGACAAATTCAATACAGACCTATGACAACCTGCTTCCGATATGAGTCTTCAATCGTTGGATCATATTCGTCTACAAAGTGATTTTGTATTAATTGAATGGTGAGTGCAGATTTGCCCACACCACCGGCACCAACAACAACCAATTTATATTCGGTCATTATGTGAACTATGCTGTATTGTCGGCAGCGGCGTTGGTTTCGTTTCCTTTGAACTTTCTTCTTTCTTCTTTCCTTTTTTTTGTTTCTGATCAATTTATTTTAAACAGAGTACACTTCTGTGTACAGGCGCGTCACTAATCAATTTCAGTCAAATAAGAAAGAACACACAAATCAGCCTGCGAGCCCCTGACCAACACAAATATTGCACTCAACAGTTTTACACAGAGTGGGTGGACTTGGATTTCTTGTTCGGTGTCTTCGTCGTCGTTGTCGTCAAAAAATTCACTCGATTTCACACATGCAGTACCAGCAGTAAAAACATCCTTTGATTTGATTGATTCTCTTGGAGTTGTGACTCATTTGCACACATCAATTGAAATAAAATAGTTTTTCTTGGTTTTTAAAAAAATAATTGCATGAATGTGTATACTGTACGTCGAATTATGCGAAGTTTTTTTTTCTGTTTGCTTTGTTAGCGCCCAGAAGAGCACTTTTTTTTTAATTGAAGCACAAAACACCACAACGCTCCCGTGAGCGTTCACGAAATATTTTAGTCTTTGATTCTTCTTTACGTATTTTTTTTTTCAAGAGTTCTTTGTTTTTTGTGTTGGATGAGTCTGGCTGGGATCTGTGGGGCTAGTCCGTTTTTTTTTTTTTCGTTTTCTGTCGCTGCTCTAGCGCACTTGTTTAAGAGAAAAAGTTTGGCTTTGGGCGGTTCCACGAATTTTACGAACGTTTAATCGACGGTGTGAGGGAATTGAGAGTGCCTATTGTTGCACGGGATTTTCTTATTTTAATTAAAAAGTTAAAAAATAAAAAAATCACGAACAAGTGAGACTTGGAGAATTTGTCGCCCTTCTTTTTTTTATCAGCAGAAGCAAATCGGATTCGCCATAGGTGTAAAAAAAATATATTTTTCGATATCGAATTCGAGATGAATGCGAGGAATTCACCACTGCCGGAAATAAGAAAGAGAAGAAAGGTGTTTGGTTTGGAAAATGTTTTTTTTTTGTTTCTGGTTAAGAAGTAATTGCAGCCAAGAAAAGCAGTAGCGCAAGCGAGACGAAGCAATCTTCGTTGAAAAGGATGCATTTTTGTTTCTTTAGGGGCTGTTCGAGCACTTATATTAGGGAAAGTGTTCAAAAGGTAGATATATTTGTTTGGATTAAAAAAAAAAAAAAAATTGAGAGTAGGTAGGTATTATGAAGGTGTTAGTACTTACGCCTTTTGGCAAAAATATTCTACGGTTTGCTTGTCAAACTGATTTTGTGAAAAAAGTAACAGATAAATAATGGCTACATAAAAGTTACTAACAGCACTTACATCAAACTTGTGAGAGCTAATTAGCGTCTTTTGCACAATTTTAAAAGTTATAGCAGTGGCTAAAGTGGGAACGTTTGTCGTGTTGACTCTAGTAAATACCGATAGAAATTGTTTCGAAGTGCACTTTACTTTGGTTTTGCTTTACTTTTCTTAGGTTGGACTGCAATAAAACAGGTATGTTGTATATAGGTACCTATCCACTCGAGCAGCTATAAACAAAAATCGAGATTCTGAAAAGTATTCTCCGTTCCAAAAGAAGATTACTCTTTTCTCCCAATCGAACATAAACAGTAGGAGTGTTTTCTTGAGCTTCGATCTCAGCAAAGCAAAGTAAAGTAGGATTTTCAGCACGCAATTACAACAACTACTGTAAAGGCACCAAGTGACAAAGAACAGAAACAGACTACCATACATTTGCAACAGAAACAGAATTAGGAACAGAAAACATTTTTTTCAGCAACAGAATTTAGCGACAGAAAAATGACTGTTTGACGACAGAACGTAAACAAGTCAATATTGATTGTTTCTGTTGCTGCGAGTAACAGAAATAGTACCAATTTATCATGGGGAGATGTGTTTTTTGTTTGAATTTGTCTGCATATTGTCATCTGAATAAAAAACAAACAAATCGAAATCGTCTGCAAACTGCACTTTGCTTGATTATAAGCTAAAATGTAATCATGTTTTTATGGATCTATTTCTGTTTCAGTTTTGTGTAGCTGAGCGAGCAACGTTAACAGAACCAGAATTTACTACACAACGAAAAAACTTTCTGTTCTGTTTCAGTTTCTGTTCCTGTTTCTGTTCTTTGTCACTTGGTGCCTTAAGTCCTTGAAGTGTCAAGTAGAGCTTGGTTGTTGAGATTACGTGCTGAAAATCCTACTATACTTTGCTTTGCTGAGATCGAATCTCAAAAAAACAGACCTAAATCCTGTATGATACTACATTTTTTCCTAATTTTTTTAATGCTGAAAAGTCAGCGGTGTGTAAAAGAGACCAAAAGTGTGATACGAAAGGGGTAGCAATTGTTTTGCAAAGCAACCGCAGATTTTCAAACGAATTTATTTGAAAATAATCTTGAAATGTCAAAAAAAAAAAGCTGCCAGCAGCTGAAAAATATGATTTCAATACATTTTTTTTTGACGTTTTTACATTAATGAAGTTCATGTGTACGCACTCGTTCTAATGTTTCGTACTGCTCTAGTTTAATTTAAAAAGTGTGAAAAAATGCAAAAAAAAATTTAGTGTCATATGTGCTTAATATAGATACCTAACCTAGAGTTTACATCAATCTGCCCAATCAAATACCACATTAAACACTGCTCATTCTCGTTTTATGAAACAAACACACCTCTTGTCATTGCAAAGAATTGTCAATTTTTTCTTATCCACAAAGTAGTTTTTTTTCCTTTCTCCAATTTTACTACGAAACTTATAGTAAAACCAATTTAACTAGCTAACTGTATACCAAGAAGAAAACACAAGGAATAAAATGAGCTTAATGGTAAGTATCCTGTCCATATCCCACAGTCAACAAGAAACCATCAAATGACTCACCTATCGCAAAATTTCCAATTTCTTCCATGCAAAATCAAACAAAAACCCCAATCGCCACCACTAAAGACCCTCACAAAAGATGTCGTTTAATATTTCCAATTACATGGATGGAGTTCCCGTGAAAATCTCAGAAAAATACAAACCACCCCCCAAAGTGACCATTCCACAGGCCGTTGTAAATCGTCTTAACGCCATCACCGAAGACCATTATGAATCTTCCCAGTACACATATAGTTTTCAATTGGAAAAACAAGTGATAAAGAAGCTCGCCGAATGGCAAAAAGTTCGAGAGACAGAGCGTGAGAATCGTCGTGAACGAATACGCAAATACGAGCTACAGAAATGTCGAGACATCGAGGAGAAACAAAAGCAGCTACTCACAGCCGTGTCGTATCCGAGTGCAGAAGACCTCTCCTCAGATGACGGTGAGGACGATCAAATGGAGGTAGTGAAGCAGAAAATAGTTCCGTCAAAAGTCGAGCCGTGCAATCATCATCCGCAGCAGAGTTTCGACACCATTCTGCAGCCAATACTTGCAGACTCATTTAGCTCATACTCACACTCACCCTCAACAGTATTCAATCCTAGTAAAATCAATTATTCCGATTTCGAGAATGACACCTCGTCACCGTTTGACAATATCGAACTAAAGACAATTAACGATTTAGATATTCTAGCGCAGGTGCTGAACGATACTCAGAGACATTCCGCAGAAAATAGTTCAGAAGTCATTGCGCCAGAAATGGAGAACAAAGTCGAAACTGAAAATAGTCATAGTGAATTAGTCCCCGAACAACCGCAACAAATTGTAAATAGTCCTGCTGTGGTTGGCCAGCCAGCGAATGAGGTTGAAGTGCCAGCTTCAGGCGATATCCAAAATCAGTCTTCAAATTTCTACTACACTACAAATGTGATACCGAACACCTATCAAATGATGGTGCATCAGACGCACGCGCTGCATCTACAGCAGCAACAGCAGCAGAACCAGCAATATATGCTGAACTATGCGAACATGAATCATCACAGCATGAAACCGTCTACGGCCAATGTGTACTTTAACTATAATGGCTTGCCAGGAGGGAATAACCACAATTACTTGTACAGTGACTACTCCCAACAGCCGGAGGTGGTGGCTGCAACTGTCAGTCACAGTCCAAAGTATGATTATTCGAATGGAACGTATGTTAACAATTACTGTGATTCACAATATGGTATGCACTCAGTCGATGTGGTAGCCGCCGGTACGCGATTGCAACCGGAGATAGTCCCGAAGAGCAAATCCAAAAGTGTTCCGGACATTCTCAAGGAATTGAAAGACGAGATCAGGGACTCTGAGATACGAAGGACTAGGAATCACAGCCAGACAATAGATGATCAAGCGAAGAGTAAGTGCTTTTTTTTATACAATAACACTTGACAAGAACTTGCCGTTGCCAACTTGCTTGCGATGCTAGAGGGGTGCTGGTTTGAAATATGCTACCTTGTCTAATACGAGTATTTTGCGGCACTTCAATTTCACGAGGTGCTGCAAATATCGCCTGCTCAGTGGCTCGTGAGAGGCTTTGCTAATCAATTGTATTCAAAGCTCCCTGCATATACTTCGTAGACAGTCTACTATCGTAAATTACATCGATCCAATGTTGTAAACATGTTTGCCATTTTGTACGCCACACAACTTTTAAGGGATCGATCGTCTTTCCGCTGACATCTAGCTGCGTATGCCGCAAGCATCGTGCTCAATTATTTTGTTAGACGAGGTGTGTTTGAACGCAGTAGTTGGATGGTCATCGCCTATCCATTTGCAGGCGCTTAGTTCCGTAGTATGGCCATAAGGTCTTACTACGAACTTAAGTGTAACACTGCAGTAGAAAAGGACGCTATGCTACAGTATTCTCTCTTGTCAATGCCGATTTCTTCCTAAAAAATCTTATATCCCTTTAGACACCGTCCTATATCAACTAAAGAAATCAGGGCGTGTAGAACGCAGGCTGCTAATAGTCTGGATAGAAGAAGGTTTTTCTAAATACCTTACACGAAGCCATCAGACGAAATAATGGCAGCAACCAGTACAGCATCAATTTTTATTGCATTGGCAAACTTTGTCTAGAGAGTGATGAATCCTCTCTTCACATATTCATGGAATGTGCGGCCCTCCTTCGTCTCAGGACAAAATATTCTCGGCGAGGAAATCGTCACATCGGCAAAACTTTCTGAAATTGTTTCAGATGTGATGCTCGTCTTCCTGAATGCCTCCGAAGTGAAAAGATTGTTCTAGGACCTCATCAGTGAGGGCACAATATTCTCCTTCTCTAGAGGCTGCATCAAATCCAATCTAATCCATGTGAATGTGAAAGCCGCTGTGTGTTGGATCTGAGAAAGTGCAAACATCGCATCGAACCTTTAAAGTAAATAGAACTCGATCATGTCCACAAGCAGTGGTAGGCACTATCACCTAAACTACAAAGACTGGTTCTACCCGAGCCACTGCAACAAGAAAAGTATTTGGGAACACAACTGGCCAGTTAACCCGCCTGGCAAAAACACACAGAGGACAAAGCCCACCTGTGTACTCAAGATAAGAAAGAATCTAGCGGAAAGGCCAAATAAAACAGCCCTACAATCGGAACTGGATATGCATTTGTAACAAGTCAACCGTGTTTCTTTCGAAGTAGGGAACTACTCACTGAATTCTTTTTGATGAAACGTCTTAAAAATCGGAACATACGAGCATCATGTCAGAAAAGGGGACGTAACGAAATGACCTTTATCTTCTTACCTCAATAATTTCAAAACTATTAGTCCTAGAAACATGAATGCAGTTTCATTCTATAGCTTATGTAGATTGTGGCTGGGAGGAACCCTTTGGGGCTATCACTCACAATATCGGCCAGAGTGGTAGCATTCGAAGGGAGGGCAGGCCAACCTTTGCCAACATCATCAGGCATGTCTCGGGTTCTTGAGGAACCACTGCTTTTGAAAGACGATGGGAAAGGAAGTACGATTAGGGAAGAGTTAGTTGTCGGTTAGTTTTAACTTACAATAGGCCCAGAGTAGGGTTTATTTGGAATTTTAGGTTAGAATAGATTTAGATTAGGCTAGTTAGAGTAAGCTACGTGGTGACTTTCCCGTTCTCTCTCATTAGCTTTGGCAGAAGTACTTGAGCGCTTCATTTTCCCTCCTTGTAATTTCTTGTCCATTTTGATAGCTTTCTTCCCTTCTTTTGATTTTTATTTTTTTTTTTGGCACGAAACAAAAATGTGCGTTGAGCAGGTGGTGTACGGTGACGGTGAGCCGAGCAACCGCAAGCGTGCTACGCCCTCCTCACCTGCATCGAAGTTGCCCCCGTGGCCTACCCTGGCTCACAACAATGGCTCGCTGTGCTTGGCCCTCGGTCGCCTTTCGCAGATAGTCGCCATTTATGTAAAGAACATAAGTCTACTCGTTTCCACTGTTCTCAAGGCTGTGACAGTCACCATCAGGCTCGATCGTCTCCTCTTTGTACTTGAACTGTTTGCTTAGACACCTTGCGTCAAGGTTTCCAAATACTCCTTCTCTTTGTTATCCCTTTCAAGAAGAGAGCCAGTTGATGGTAACAGATAAAGGTAGCTCCAACTTGTATAGCAAAACAATTTCTATTCTCCTCCCATTTGTGATAAAAATCCTTATTTTCTTCCAGGAAACTCGGCAGATTCAGCCCAATCGTTGTCGAGTCCTCCACCCACTTCCAGATCTTCTTCGTCCTCCTCGACTAGCTTTCTGAAGCTCTCACCATCCTCCCAGACATTGGCAAAGAATATCAGCTCTATGGGTTTCCCCCTGGAACGAGTATCGAAAATTGCCGAGCTCTACGGCAACGATGACAAAAAGGTAATGTGCCACACTACAGCGTCACATTTCCATTCATTTGACCTATTAAACCTTTTCCTTGCAGATTGTTGAACATCTTATACCGCTGAGTGAACTTTTGGATCTTGGATTTGATGAATCGAAAATATCGGAAGCCCTCGTCAAGTTCGACAACAACAAGGACAAGGCATTGGACTTTCTTATTTCATAGTATCAGCAGCGCTTCGTACTCCCCCAAAACAATATATTGTATACACTCGTACACACATAAGTATATCTCGCCTAACAAATGTGGAATATAACGGAACACTTTTGATGAAATATGTATTTATTAATTTATTATTGATTTACTGAAATAAATATTAAGCAACAATCTTTGCATACATGTTATTAGTGGTAGGACGGATGTCCTTAGCGCAAATCCTGAGTGCCCATGATGAGATTTACGGCGTTCTCTACGCTGCCATTGGTTATTGTGAGGAAGCTGATGTTCTCAGTGTAGTTTGTAAAGCCCATTTGACTCATTAGGCGCAACTGTTCGGCGTATTGATGTTCGCGATACCTTGCTGGCAACAAACTGCCATCGTCACTGGGCGAGTTTAGATCGGATGGGTCGGATGTGTCCATCCACTGCAAGGCGTCGTTGTTAGTCTCAGCCGGTTCTGCGCTGTTTGCCGTGGGATTGTTAGCTCCGAGAACGCCGAGTGCTCTGGCCAATGCGCTGCTAAAAGCCGAAGTTAAAATCCGTCCGCTAGACGCTTGTGGTGTTTGAGGGGTCGTGACCGAACCCGAGTCGTTTCCTGCCGAATTACGCTGTGCAATGTCCGACAGTGAATTCATTGATGTGGTGCCTGCTTGTTGCAAAGCGGCAGCCAGCTGGTGACGACTTATACGGCGAATGCGCGCCTGCACCGACTGACTTGCAGACGTGCCTGAGTTCTCCTCCTCAGACGATGTTGTTGTGTCCGACACAATTTCGGCAACTATTGAAAAAGTAGGCGTGATATTTAGACGCATAAGGAAACTCCATCTCATACTCACTGTAGGTTGAGTTGCGTGCCAATTCTTTCTTGACCGTCTCCACGATGTAAGCGGCTGCTTCACAAATGATGGGATACTTCTCTGCGATATTTTGCACCACTTCTGGTTGATGGAGCGTATTGAACAGCACCGAATCTCTAATAAGAGCCTGAGCCCCAAGATTCCTCCGGAATTCGGGATATTCAGCAAGAATCTTTTGCAGAATATTTACCCTGGAGTTGACATTAATTTGAATGTTCGATATGACATTGAAGAGGAATTGAACTTCTCGCTCCAAGTCGCTGGGCAGCTTGGGCACATATGGTTCATACTTCTTTGTTTTCTTGAAGATGTGCACCGTTGAATTGGGATCAATTGTCGACAATGCTGTGTCGTCTTTAAGCGCTAGACCTTGATATACCAGCTCTAAGAAGAGGAAACAATAACTTGAGTTATTTTGGGCGAAATTTACAACAAAGAAACCTCACCTATTGTTTCTGCGGGAAAGTCAATTTTCTCGCCAATTTCAGTCTTTAGGTCAAATACGGTTTTCTCGAAGTCAACATTTTCCAGAGGAAGATATTCATTGGGCTTATCGGCAATGTGAATTCCAGCAAATAACTTATTCATTGTTTTGGTTTAAATTAAAATTACGCGTTAATTAAATACGGAACAAAGAGATTTGTTTATAGAAATGAATTGTTGCTGAGACAGACGAGAAGTGAAACTTTTTTGGGGATATTCGTTTTGTGCGTTTGAGATTTTGACATTTGGACTTTGATAGGGACTGTTGCATTTGTTGAAGATTGAGGGGTTCAGATTTGTTTGTTTTGTTTTATTGGGAATCAGTTCTTTTAAGGTGTCAACAACTATTAGCAAAATTTTTCAATGCAAATTTTAATTCTTCACTTTTATATGAAGCCTTGATTATGGTAGGTACCAATATAACAAGTTCAGTTTAAACTCAAAAATCAATCAAATTTTGAGCATACCTGCTCATATTTTACCATTCACTAGGTAGTTATTTTAATCAAAAAAACAAAAACTGGCTGTACTTTCACAACCTCACACGATAATTTTGTTTTGGAAACATTTTATTGATCATTGCTATAATCTGCTGATATTAGGCCTGTTTTTTTGAGCTTCGATCTCAGCAAAGCAAAGTAAAGTAGGATTTTCAGCACGCAATTACAACATCTACGCTCTACTTGACACTTCGAGACTCGCAGCAGTTGCTGTAATAAGTGTGCTGAAAATCCTACTTTACTTTGCTGTGCTGAGATCGAAGCTCAAAAAAACACGCCTATTGTTGATCTTTAAATCATTTAATCCCACAAACACAAATGGTTGCAAGTATTAAAGGCCTAGAAGGCCCGACACAGCCCAATTGTGCCTTTTTCTTGATTTGAACAATGAATAGTTTACAAGTCCCTTTGATTCGCACAGAAAAAAAGACTCGCGCACAAAAATCATTTCTGTAAGTAAGAAAAGGATCTTACATAAACCTTGCCCTTCAATTCTTACAGCAGGCACAACTTTCCCAAAAAATATTTGAGCGACCAATAAAAAGTGTCATCATAATCGAAGAATCTAGCTTACCGCCGTAAGTTTGTATATCATGTGTCCATTTTTTTCGCATGGGTCTTAACGAACCACTGTCATTTCTTCCATCAACGGTCACTGCGACGTCAACCATTTCGCAGTTATGAACGCAACATCTGAAGATTCTTAACCAGAGATGAATGAATTTAAAGATATGGATATCTTTCGTACGTCTATATCCCCAAAACATTGTTATTTTTGTAAAAAGCAAGTTGCTAATGGCCGGCCACCAATCCCTTGCTGTTATAGGCATCGCACTAATTAATTGTTTTGTGCTCCAAGAACTTCACTTTGGTTTTTGTTAAAGCACAAAATTGAAAAAAGTATCACAATATATACATATAACGGAATACCGAATTCATCCATTTAAGTCCAATTCATGAACTCATATATAAATGGCAAATGCTTTTCCACTGAAAACTTATGTCGTTTTTGATTTGGCTTTTCTTTTGATCTGAGATTTCAGATTTCTGCTGCCAAATCGAACAAAAAATCCGAATTTTATTGGTTCTTGTGTGTATTGAGTTGGCCGCAAAAAATATTTTTTTTTCAGTTGCAGTTGTTGTAATTGCGTGCTAAAAATCCTACTTTACTTTGCTTTCGAAGTTAAAAAATAACACGAGTATTATAGATCACTTTAGTTTCGGTATCTACCTATATGCGTTATAAACAAAAAAAAAATGTTGTCCACTGAAACCGCCCCATAACCCTGAAATTTTTAGTACACCCTGTCTTTCCGCTGAATGCGCATTTTTCCTGACATCTTTGTACAACAAAAAATAGAAGCTCATGTCAAAATTTTCCTCTATTGCTATTTCATGTTCTTCCTGCGGAAAAACTTAAATTTTATATGCATTCGCATAGGAATTTAGAAAAACACCCAATAAGCACATAATTACAATTTGGAATAAGTTAAAAAAACAACTAAAATGTAAGTAGATATTCCCCATTCCCATACAATTTCAATATATCTATCCAATCGTTTATGTAATTCGTCCTCCCCTTTGTGGCATTAAAAAAAAAACCTTTTTCACAGATGTCTCGGCAGCACTTCAGCCGCGTCGATCGATTCGCGCAAATGTCTAAGCAAGAGGAAGTCATCGCAAAAAAACGCCTTGAAATTCTCGAAAAGCAAAGAACTGCCGAATTGGCCAAGCAAGTAGCTGCTGCTCAAAGCATCGCCTCAAAATTAAACGCCGAGTCTTCGTGAGTTATGGTCAATGCAAACCAACAAATACAAGTTTTCCTATACAATTTTCATCAAACAGGGCATCTGATGAAGTAGAATCGAGCGATCCAGCACCTGTAGTTCCCGGCTTGAATCAATCCAAATTAAAGAACACCTTTTGCAATGATGGCTCGTTTTTGGCACATTTCAAGAAAATCTTAGAAAAGCACAAGTAAGTGATTATTTTCTAAAGCGCAATATCACTCAGGGTATACATTTTTTTCAAGGCCTGAACCACCGCCACCACAACCAGAGCCAGAACTACAACCCGAAACACAGCAGGCAGACCTTGCTGAAGGAGAGCTCAATCTATCTTCACAGATTATCGCTGAAAAACAACATCAGCAACAACAACTGGAACAGCATCAACTGCAGCAGCATCTAGTTCCACCGCCAATAGCTCCAATGCCGCCACCTGAACTAACTCAGCCAACCATGACACAAAATTCATACTTCAATCCAACAATTCCGCCTCCAATCATGAGTATGCAAGTGACTGTCCCACCACCGCCTCCACCACCACCGCCGCCACCAGTGCCATTGCAACAGTGCATTCCACCGTTGTACATGATACCACCGCCAGAACCGCTGCAGTTAAACACAATTCCTCCGCCCAAGGAGCTCGATTTGAATGCCATTCCCAAGCCCGAACTGAATTTGGACGCCATCCAGGTGCCATCCGAAATGGACAAAGGTGGGTAAACACAAACGATAATGTTGAGTGGATTCTGTGTAGTATCCTTTCCCCCTGCCGATCGATATAATTTCTTGCAAATTGTATTTTGTTCCTGTTCCTCTCCAAATTGTCTCCCATCTTACTGTGGTATTTTTTGTACCCTCCTCGCATTGGTCGCTCCCAAAAGTCAATAAAAACCGCTTCAGTTGAAAGCGAAAAAAAAACGACACCACACTAGTCCACCTCTACTGCTAATAATTTTTAATTTGTTAACTTGTTTTGGTAAACGAGATTTTATGTAGTTTTTTCAGACAACTCAAATGACTCTATTACCTTACCGACATCATTAGAAACGTTAATCGAATTGGTTGCCGATTTTGGTGATGGTTACGAAGAAACAATACGTTCGCATAAAAACGCTATACACCCATCGTTGTGGTAATGATAATATTATTTGTTTTTCCAATTTACTTTTGTTTGCTTCGCCGTTTAGTGATGTACAATTGTTTCGGTTAGTTTGTTTTGCTTGCATGATTGGACGCCTCTGTGCGAGATATCTCATTTGATTGAACTGCTCGAATGTTTTTTTTTTAGAAGCGTAGGTAGTCGTTTCATCAATCTGTCACATCTAATAAAACTGTCTTTGCATGCAATGAATTCCTGTCGAGAATGTATCATTTCACATGCCTTCTCTATCCAAGTCTGTTTAAAAGTTTCTGCTTCTTTATAAATTTAGACTTCATTGTCCTAATTGCTGTAAAGAACTTAAGGAAAGCTAAATATTTCTCTCTCATTTCGAAATATTGATGCTTTTGCCGATTGCCATGATTTTGTAAGCTTGTAATTGAAGATATAAATTGGTTGACTATTCTGTGTTTTCAAAACCCAATTGGGCTGTAGTCCTCAGCAGTAGTTTGACTAGTTCCTAAGGGATTTGTTATTAGAAACTCACTCTCCTTCCACCAGCATTTGTAGTAGCATTATACAAAAGCAACATATATAAGAAGTATAAGACCCTAAGGCGTCGCCAAGCTTTCCGATCTGTGCAAAGGGCAATCTACGCCATAGGCCAATGAGGATTTCATTTGGGCGCTTGGTTCTTGACGCATACCTGATGTTTTTAATAGGAGTGGCTCATGGCTGACTATGAGAAGCAAGGCAATGGCAAATGAGTTCTTTAAATTCAGACTCAGTGCGGTACCGTCACATCTTCGGCCAAGCCGATTGCTTCGCCTCGCCGCATGTTTGTTGTACACATTCTAAAAGCATCCTTTGTTTAGACGGTTTAAATTGGCATGAATACACCATCGGCCGAGAAAACACCGAAACTATGTTCAGGGGGGTTATTCCCAAATGCGCGACGGATCGCTTTTGATGGCGGATTTGAATTTTTTCTATAAGCGAAAGCACTTTCCAAAGTCATTTTATGATTGCATTGAAAGCGATAGGTGTTTAGATGAGGGATTGCTGGCGGACCTAATAAAAATGTGGTCAAATAGAAATACAAAAATTCAAATCCGCCATCAACAGCGATCCGCCGCGTATTTGGGAATAGCCTCCCAGTTCTCTTCTCGGCGCTGGTCGATAATTCCCCAAGGACATACCATCAAGACATTTCGCGTTTTGGTTGCGGGTGTTGCGAAAAGCCACCACCATCTGTCAGCTCTTAAGTGATTGGGTAAATGTTTGGCGTTTACGTTTGGAATTATAGCTCCATGTGGAAACACACCACAATCCTCCATCAGACCTCCTCAAAGTGATTGTTTGAACAGCTGAATTTCGACAGTCGTTTCCCCGTATATATTCCTGCCAGAAAGTGGACCTACGCTTTGTTACGCTGTCAAGCGCCTATCGCGTTTGTGCCTGATTCAATTTGCTAATGCAAGAGAGATGTTGACAGCACTAAAAATTTTCGTTGCTGCTTGAAAAGTTGTATACTTGTTCTTTCTTTCGTTTCTGTCGCATCTTCGAAGCAGTTGCAGCCACTCACCTGTCAAAAATAATGTCAACTTCGTATCATAGTTTTTGCTTTATTGCCATCTCACTAAAACCCGGCATTCCCCCCCATTGCATGTCAGAGCAGTCATTGTTCGCGCGCTACGTGTCGAGCAGTTCAATTAATACACGCGCGCTTCAAAGAATATTCTTTTTTTTTACGTTAAAATCTCAAATTAAGTTATCAGTTTAAATAAAAAATGTAAACGTTACCATAATGGGTCGTAAAGTCCGCGTACAAGAGGACCGCATCGGATTGGATTTGATTGGGTGATGTCAACACATGGTCGCGTGCACTATTTGGATGGTGGAAACGTTGGGAAAGTGTTGTACTTGTGTCTACTCCACCACCACTACCACCGATAAACAAACAAACAAAATTGAGTCGATCGTTATTGTTATTGCAAATTTAACATTACGTCTGCGATAGCCTAATTAAACAAATTAATTTCATTTCATTTTAATTCTTCAGGTTTCTATTTGAGAAGGATTCAGAGCAATATATTAGTTATCGTCAGGAAGTTGAGACACTGCGCGAGCAACAACACCTGCAGGAGCAGGACCCAGAGCACGATGATCTGCCGCACTTTGAATTGGAGAAGTCCGCGAACACCTTCGACGATAAGTATGACCCCGAGTGTGTGATGGATCGTGACGAGGACTCTGACGACGAGTACATGCGCGGAATGATGGATCGCAATCGGGACAACCTGAAGCGACGCATTGAGTGTCGCAACGAGCTGATGGAAGAGGAACGCCAACGGGAGGAAAAGAAACGACAGCGCAAGAGTCGTTGGGGAGAGAAGTCTGATGAGATACCAGCTGAGGTGGCCGCAGCTATAGCTACATTTGGCAACAACCAAAACAAACCCGTTCTGTCGGCGGTGCAACGCACTGATCCGGCTTTGTTGGCGTATGCGCGACAAAACTACGGCACAATCGAGCTGGACGCGGACGAGTGGAAAAAGTGCGAAGAGCACTACAAAGTGAATCTGCTGTATCAGGACATGTTGAGAAAGCGGCAGGAGATCGATCGCCTGGCTCGGTGTGGCAAATTTAAATACGAGTACGACTCGGACGAAGATGTCACCGGCGGTACGTGGGAGCACAAGTTGAGGAATGCTGAAATGGAAGCCACCGAAGCATGGGCGTCAGCGCTCACAAAACAGTGCGAGGGCAAGCATCACATTGGCGATTTCCTACCACCGGAAGAGCTGAAGAAGTTCATGGAACAGTACGAGGCAAAGAAGAGCAACCGACAGCCCGACTTGAGTGATTACAAAGAGTACAAGTTGCGCGAGGACAATATCGGTTTTCAGATGTTGCAAAAACTCGGTTGGAAGGAGGGACAGGGTCTTGGATCGGCTGGCACTGGAATAGTCGATCCTGTCAATAAGTAATAGTACAACTGCATTGGAGACTCTTTTTAAAATAAATCTTCCCTAGGGCACCACAACGGGATGGTAATCAGGGTTTAGGAGTTACAAGCGCCGCCGCACCTGAAGACTGCGACAACGAGTACGACGCCTATCGGAAGAGAATGATGCTGGCCTATCGATTTAGACCGAATCCTTTGGTAAATATACCAAGTTTGTGAATTGTGCTCTGTGATTTGTAATGCCCTCTATATTCGATTTCAGAACAATCCCCGTCGCGCATATTACTAACTATTTAACCGCTTACCATAAGAGTATGACCCTACATCCTTATTACTATGTTACTTGTAACTATTTTCAAATGTTTAATAAACATAGTTGTAAAGCTACTGAGGGTTTTGTTTATTTTCACTGCACACACAATATAGGTTGTGGTTGTGACCAAGGAGAGTCTTTTCATCGAGTTAGATGAGAAGAATCAGGCAATGATTAGTGTTAAGCGTTTGTATAAGGGCACATGGTATTTGCAATGTGCTTCAACTGGTGACGCGGGAGTTAGGACCTGGAACACTATTGTGCATTCTGTGTGCACCATTGATTTACTTCTGCAACTTGGAATGTTTCAACGTTTTTACAGAATCTGACCCCTGAATTGACTAACGACGCAACCGCACAACAAAAACACTGTCGCAATTATCCACTTGAGGAATTTTCAGGTGAAAGAGTTTTGAATGCTGGCACTTGCGCAGATGAGATTTGCCTTGCCAGGTTGGTTGAGGTCCTCTTTCATTTTTGCGCATCACCTACTTGTCAGCCGAGATCTTCTTTCACTGTGTTGTCTCTCCGGGTTTAATTTGAAAACTCTTCGTGTCGCTGCGTTAGTTTCAATTCGCTCTAGGAACACGCCATCTTACACGACTTCGAATTCTCTAATCAGGTGAGTTTTTGTACAAATCCCGTAAGTCTTCTTCTTTAAAGCCTGTCAAAGCCAACAGGGCATTCAGACGATTATAGTCGAAACGATAGACCTTCAAAGCAGCAACTAAGCGCTAAAATTACAAGTTGAAGAGTGTAATCCAGTTCATTTTCCAAAAATAAAATGAAAGCTGACGTTTGACTTTGATATACGGAATCTGCCCCAGGATATAAATCAGGAGTAGGTACATACATAGAGGAAGACTTAAGGTCTGTTCCCTTACTTTTAAATCTTACGAATTTGTACGAATTTTACTCAATGTCGTTCCTTAACTCGAAAAATTCGTCATCGAGAGAGCAAGCTATTACCCCTCCACTGAGAATCTTGCGAATTTTTACTCAACAAATTTCTTGGTGTAGAATTGAAAAATCTGTCAGTCACCTTTCAATGAACAGCTGATTTGAAATTTGTTGTCCTATTTGACATATGAGTACATTTGCTTTGATTTCTTGCGTATAAAATGGTATCAACAGGAGGCAAAATAAAATTAATTGTTATCCTTGTCCTTTTTTACTTCTTACTTCCTGTAAGGAGTAAGAAAGGACAATCGCCTCCACGAAATTTTTAATGCCGTGTCGCTTTTTCCTTTCATGCTGTAGTTCAATCAGTACAAACTCTTCCTTATACTCGGAAGCATGTAGAAGAAATTTAATTAATTACGAATCATTTTCATCGTTAGGTAGATGAATAAACTAATTTTGTTAGTTAATTAGCCAAGTCTTCGAGTTTATACGATATTTTACCGGATTTTCGTACAACTTTTTTGAATTTTTGAATTATGTATCTGTCATTTTTCGCAGTTTACTACAAAAGCGTTCCCTAACTTTTTCGTAAGTGTCTCTCTCCGTGAGAGATTTATCCCCACCACTGCCATTTTGACAGTCTTTTCCATTTTACTACAAAAGTAAAGGAACAGACCTACTAATTCGTACGAATTTTACTCAATGTCGTTCCTTAACTCGAAAAATTCGTAAAAGAGAGCGTCATCGAGAGAGCAAGCTATTACCCCTCCACTGAGACTGAGAATCTTACGAATTTTTACTCAACAAATTTCTTGGTGTAGAATTGAAAAAGCTGTCAGTCACCTTTCAATGAACAGCTGATTAGAAATTTGTTGTCCTACTTGAGATATGAGTGCATTTGTTTTGATTTCTTACGTATTTAACCCTGGATGGTTACCCTTCGTCGTATCGACGAACACCTCTTTTATTTTTTATGATTTCTCTTTAACTATTAGTCCTATTCTATTCTTTCTTACAACATCAATTGGCTGTGGTTTCTATCAGTGAGCACACCCTATGCTCTCCTACTATCATCAGAATAGTATATTTTGTTTTGTTTTTCGCAGGTATGTATGTTCGTGGTGAGCACAAAGTTGAAGCCTGTGCCTCTTGTACATAATTTTTTTTCATTGTTTTTAGTTAAATGGATTTGCTTTTGTACTTTTAATTTATGTATTTATTTTGGAGGTGCTATTATCTTATTGATTTTTTTTTAAATCAATGGCTGTTAATGTAACAAAAATAAGTGATATATTTAATTTACATTTAAAATTAGAAAACATGTGGGTACCTAAAATAAATCTAGTTTAAATATGCCTAAGAGACTTATTGAAAAATTTCAATTTAAAGGTAAGACAAAGTTCGGAGTAAAGTTAGGAGTAATTAGGTTTTAAAGTGGACTTCGTCCATTAGACGAAGCATAACCTGAGTGTGTGTAAAATAAGGGTAACCATCCAGGGTTAAATGGTATCAACAGGCGAGAAAATAAAATTGAATGTTCTCCCTATGTGGTTTTCCATTGGGACAAAAAATCAATCTTTTTTTTGATCTAAATCACTTTTCGCGTTCCATTGGGCAAAAAAAATCAATCTTTTTTTCGATTCGGATCACTTTTTGCAGATCTCGATAATTTTTCAGATTTACACATACTGCCACAAATACCCACAGCTGTTTCACGTCATTGAAAGAAGTTTGCTTTGAAAACAAATGCGCAAAGTTTGGTGAAAAGCAAAATAAAGAAATACATAAAAAGCAATTGATATAATGTTGGAGGAATCTTTATTGTCTTCCTCATCATGTGGAAACTACGATTCACCGAAACTACTCCATTTGTGTCTACAACAGGGGAAACATTTTTCAAGTCGATATCCATAGCTGATTTTTGCAAAAGCAAATGCAATTTGAACAGCTGATCTTGTTTTCAAATAACGCACTAATCCATTCACAAAAGCAAATCAATTTCGTTGCATGTTCCATGAGCCGCGATAAATCTGAGATCTGAAAAAGATTTTTGGTGGTCCCAATGGAAAACGACATCATCATCATCATCATCATCATCATCATCATCATCATCATCATCATCATCATCATCATCATCATCATCATCATCATCATCATCATCATCATCATCATCATCATCATCGTCATATAAATAAAATTGGTGTAGTTCTGTTCGACTAAGATTGAATTTGACTGCATGTCTTTAAATGCAAAAATCTTAGAAACTACTGAATATATTCTGGTGCATTTTTCTTAGTCCTATAGAGGATACCTAGGCCTACAATCTCCACTTTGTTTCAACTCTCTATCTGTATAAATTCCGGAAAAAATTGGACAAGAGTAATTTATTTTTTCATTTTGTGTCGCTTTTTTCTTTGTAACGCTTTCCGTTCGAAAATACTGGGAGCATTTCAAAATAGTAAACACCAGCTTATAAAGGACATCTGCGGGTACAACTTAGGATATCCATTAACTCGAAAACTTAAAAGGTTTTTAAAGAAATAGGCAAAATTTTAAACATTTCTACGATTTTCACCTGCGTGAGTGGATATGCACTTCACTCTCAAATCAAACATACTAACCGCGCGATATATTTACATCTCTTTTAACCTTATTTTACTCCTGTAAGGAAGAGGGAGACAGACAGAGGCAGTGTGCTGTATGCTGTTTGTTTGTTCAAAAATGAAAAGAAAAAACAATAAAAGAAATGTCAAATAGGTATAGGTATCAGTGATACTAGATGGTGGGTAATTACCCAATTCGCTGGTATTTTGCCTTTCAAAAAAAGCTAAAAGAGCGATCAAGGGCAGTAAATTAGCCGCTCGAGTTTTTAAATAGCATTACAACCCATGGCCTTGCTGCTCATAAAGTTGAATCCCCCCAAGCTTTGTAATGGAACCAGATTGAGAGTGATAACTGGCACTTCGAGACTTTTGCAGTAGAGTTGTTGTTACCGCGTGCTGAAAATTGTACTTTACTATGCTTTGCTGAGATCGAAGCTCAAAAAACACGCCTATCGTTAGAGAAAAACCCTATTGATGCTTTCATTTTAACTGGGTGTGGTAAAGGAAAAACGGTGTTTATAACAAGAATGCCTACAAATAATTCCCAGCAGTTATTAATTTCAGTTTAAACGGATTCAATTTCCTATTAATGTTTGTTCTTCCATGACAATTAATAAGTCACAGGGTCAAACTTTAAGAAAAGCGGGAGCTGATTTAAGAAAGAATTGTTTCACACACGGTCAGTTATATGTAGCGTGCTCCAGGGTAATTAATGCAGGAAATATCACTATCTTAGCCGATAGAAACAAAACCGCTAACATAGTATACAAAGAAGTGTTACATTAATAAAAAAAAAGTGAGTTAAACATTATAAAATTATCTTCTTTCATTTTCATTGTCCACTCAGACTCAGTCTTTGGGAGTTTTTTTTTTAGATCGGGTTCAAGTCCCTCTCTATTGAAGAAAGCTTCCTCACTTTATACCTCTACAATGTCTTTCGATGATTTTTTGATTTTTCCTTCCAGCGATTATCAAAAGAAATATATTTTTGTGTCCCCTAGAAGACAGTAAATTTCTTTATTTTTTTTTCCATCAACTGTTCTGAAACCATTTTACACGGGCGAAGCCGGGCGGGTACAGCTAGTTAGTAATAAAACCGCGGCGCCCGTGTTGCCAAGTTATTGCAGAATCAAGATGAAATGTATGCGGTCTGTGTTCATTATGGTGTTCATAAACTAAACTTTAAATTTGAATAGAATTGAGGAATTTTTAGAGCATGGGTTGCTTTTATCCCGGAAATGTACTTACCCCACCTTACCTTAATTGGATATTTTTAAAGTTATTCTGCTATTCGGGGCGGAGACGAATCCAACAAATTAGAGATCTTTCAGTTGTTTTTGAGTTAGGCTGAATTCCACAACGTCAAGAAAATGCGCATTATGAATGCACACTGCCATTCTGATGCCAGGTTATGAATGCTTTTGCGCTGCTTTGCATTTGTAATGCTTTGCAATTTTTGACGTTATGGAACGATTATAATGCGAACTATCTTAACATGTTTTAAACACCAATAATAGAATTAGTAACAACCACGCTTTTTAACAGCTTCGTAAGCAATGTTGGTTCATACAATGCCAACACTTTTAAGCGTATTCTTTATTTAGGAAGACAGCAGTTTACTCGAAAAATTTCTATGCATCATAATCATTCACGATACTCTGTTTGCTTTTGTTTGCGCAGCTGATGCATTCACAATGCGTTTTAGAAAAGTATGCATTGCATCATAGTAGTCTGTTTGCATTTTGGAACGCTTGATTAAGCAGTAATGCAGAAGTACTGCGTTTTGGAATTCAGTCTTCAGTGTAACCCGACTTTGTTTTATTTATATAGATGTTCCACGTATATCTTAAAATGGTGTAGGATGCTTAAGGAAACATAAATTGGTCCCGGAAGACACAAAACATTATAGCGTATGGCGTATACGTACTATTTTTGTTCAGCACCAGATACTCTTTGAATTAACATAAGCGTTTTAAAAACTGAGTACACAATTCAAACACGTAAAAAGCAGTCCCACGTGATCTTCCAAACAATAACGACTGAAGCCAATGTAGGCCCACCCCAGGTGGATAAATACAGCCAACGTTAAACTACTTCATAAAATGTTTTTAATTTATCAATTTTTCGACAGAGATTTTAAAGTAATAATACTTTCGGTCTTAAAATGTATACCTATCTAACCTACAGTACTTAATAATTACTACAACAAAAAGATAGCATATTCCAAAGAAGTGTATAAATATAGTTCTTTGTCATTAAGAGTAAAATGTCAGCACTGGTGTCTGATTGCCACGTGCCAATATAATCGGACAGTTAATATCACTGGTCAGCATTTCCAGCCAAGACATGTAGAGTGGCGGGGAGATGGCTTCCTGTAGGGCAAAAAATAAAAAATCAGCATCAAAGCAACCAACACACGCACTCCGAAACTTACCCTCCTTGGCATTGGCAAAGACATCACAACCAACGCCGCCTCGGAAGAGTGATCCACCAGCAGTTCATGGATACGCAACTGGCGGTAGGTTTTCTCTTCCAAACTAAGAATTTCCTCCTCCGTAACAGAGCCCGACTGTTGGTTGGGGGTTTGCACGAAACCGTCCAATAGGTTTCTGTGTCGTTCAATGGTGTCCAATCGTGGCCTGTCGAATACCCCCTTCAACATAACCAGTGACGAGTAGTTGATGCGAAGCTTCTTCAAAAGGTTAGACATGCTGAAGCAGAAAAATACGTGAATTGTGGAACACATTTGTCAGAGAGTGTAACGTACCTCTTTTCCTCTTCTTCTAGGTTCAAGCGACGATTGGTCATCGCAAACACTCGCAGCTTGCAATGTGCCCAGTTGGAGCGCATTGAAATGATGTAAGGCAGCAGCATTGTCAGACCTCCGTCATCATACATCCACCAAATGTCGATGGTGCCCTTGGGTTGCTTTCTAGAGAACACGGTCACCGCATCCAACAGGTCCTTTGGCACCTCGGAGCCACCTTTCGTTGAGTAGATAATATTGTCACTCGATTGGTATTTATTGGCCGATTTGCTCATGTTTGGCATTGGTGGCGGCTGTGGCACTGTCAAAGTACTTGTCGAGCTTTCCATGCCGGCCAAATTCAAATTCGAGTCCACATGCAAGATATCCGAAGTCGCTTGCATGTGTGGTATCGTCAAGTTGGCGGCGCCCTGCGAGCCATCAATTTTCGTATGACCATTCAGCACTAAGACGGGCGGTGTGCGAATTTCATGATTCAACTCGGAGAAGTCAAGACCGTGTGGTACGTGCAGTATGGCTACGCCCATTCGCAGAGAGAAGCAGTTGCTGAAATTTGGAAATAAGTCAGTTATTCCCAGTTTATGGTGAGTCCTATCTGTACTTACTGCAAAATTTCGAAATACGATGCCACCTCCTCGCGGCGACACATTCTCCAGTCGTTCTTGTAGCCCATGAGCACTATATTCGGGGTGAGTTTGCCAAAGCCACTGGCCTTGATAAGGGCCGACGTACCTTCTTCCATTGTGAAGCCATCCATCACGTTGTAGAAGGCTTTGATCTTTCGGGCGTCCAGGTACTTTTGGCCCTCTTTGATTTGATTCTTTCGGTTCTTGTAACTAATTTTCATCTAAATCAATGAATTTCGTTAAAACAAAGTGAAACTTCCAACCGACTTCTGTCACTTACCGGAATAACCTTTCCGACCATCATCAGTGAATTGTTTTTGGTAATCAAATTGCCCAGATCGATGAGTGGGGGACGAACCTTTGGATCGCCGGAAAGAACCAAGACCTGTGGATGGTAGTTCTTGACGTGGTCAGAAATTGTGCTTAATTTTTGGGTGGCAGTCAGGGCTGCTTTGTACGTTTGAGCCTGTGTCGAATCGCCCCAATTGACATCTGCCATATAAATATAAAGTTAGAAACGATTTCAAAGGTGATCGAGGAGGGTGCGCATATACCTGGCTTCCTGTAGACCACGACTAGATATAGAGCAAATATGATGATAAACGTTATCAAGGATGATTTCCACTCGATCAGGAACATGATCGCCACACACGTGAAGAAGCCGAATAAACTCAGCCAGGCGTTGTAATACTGAAAGTAGAGAATCGATTTGTTAGATGTCAGTTCTTACAAATGGGGGACATTTCAAAATGATTGCAACGGATGAACGCTTACCTTAAATGTCGGCCTCCAGCCGAGCGGCTTAACAAAGCCTGCATGGAATGTGCAGAAGTTAATCAATGCATACGACGCCAAGTAGAAGTTCGAAATCATGGGAGCAATCACGTTTAGTTCACCGATCAACAGGAACGCAGACGAAATTAGGAATGTCAGCACATAGCCCCGATAAGGCTCACCATGCTTGCCGTAGGGTTTCGAAAAGAAAATCAATCCAGGATAAATCTGATCAGTGCCAAGAGCCTGAACCAATCGCGGCACTGACAGCAGATTGGTCAGCGCCGTACTTAATGTTGCCGCAAAGCATCCAGCATAGATCAGTGGTCCCCAAACGGACATCAGTTGCATTATTGAGTAGGAGTTCGCCAAACCATATTCGCAAGTCTGAAATTTGAAATTTTCATAAGTTCCCATCGTAATATGGAAACCAAAATAAACCTTCATACATTATTAAGCGCACATGGCACATTGACTCCGACCAGGGTTCCATTGACAAGATCTGCAACATCGCCGGACGCATCACGAACGGCCGCACTTCCAGCGAATACCACAAAGAGTGCATACGATATCATTGAAATGAGCAAGGCCAACATGGTTCCCTTTGGAATGGATTTGCCAGCGTCTTTCAGATCTCCAGAGATGTTTGCTCCGGCCTGGATACCCGTCACACTGGGGAAGAAGATGGCGAAAACGCTGAAGAAATCCTGATTCACACCTTCGGAGAATCTATAGCTAGGTCCAAGGTTGTCCTTGATATTACCCACTAGAAGGAGCAAAATCATTTCAACTCTTATGACTGACGATCTAGTAGAAAAACCTACATGAGAATCCCACGAAACCTTTGGCAATCTTCTGTTCGTCGCCTTGAGGACCGATACCAGCTCCAATTAAAAAGTTGAAAATCGCCAAGACAATGGTAACAATTAGGAAGTTCTGCGCCTTTGATTCCCATTCCATTCCGATACAGCAGATCAGGATTAGGACAAGGATTGTGACAACACCAACTATGCGAACGTCGTTGATGCCTCCATCAACGATTTTCAAGCCGTGGCTACCTGGAAATTACAGAGAATTAACAATTGTACAAAACTCCCGTCCGTGGGTATACTTACGCAGCAATTCATTTAACGAATCGCAGAAACCGATTGTATTCATGGACGCTGCTACGGCATTCGCAAATGCAAATACCACGCCGACAGATGCTCCAAATTCAGGCCCCAGCGACCGAGAGATGATAAAGTACACACCACCACCTTTTACCTCACCATTTGTACTAATGGCGGATAAGGATAACGTTGTTATGACACACACAACAGATGACACGGCAATGATGATCAGCGATTGTATGATACCAGATTGCGCTACCACCCAACTGAGACGCAGGAAGAGCATAACGCCCCAAATGTTCAGGAGACATGGTATAACCACACCGACAATCCATCCCAGCTTAATTTGATGTCCGCTAACGGCTTTACCGTCTTCGGCAGCATGGGCATCCTGCAAATAAAATTAAAATCAAAATAATGTTCATTAAAAAATGTGGAATCGGAATTATTTTCAATATTAATAAGAAAACCGCGGATTCTCTCAGGAATCCAATACCGCACCACCTATTGTCAAAAAATAGCCAACTATTCTATAGTTTTGAACATGCCCATTCGTTTACAAATGGCACCCAAATTTAATTCGAAAAGATGACAGCTACTTCTGTTAACGGCAACATTGCAACGTCTTGACGAAGACCAGTTTTGATCGACGAAGATAAAAAAGAAGGGGGGAGTCGTTGATTAAGCAGGAAGTTATATGGACGCATTTCTTATTCGATGAGTTTTATTAGTTTGCCTTATTTTAAATTATTAATAAATACTGAATTCATAATTGTTCGGTCATCTTTACACTTCACAGAATAAAAGAAAATTATGAACCGTATAACAATTTAGCGCATAAGCTTTCAGTGCCTACTCTTAACATCCCGACTTAACCCGTTAACTGTTAGAATATAGCCAGCTTAAATTAATGGGCAATTTAAGAACTATGTATTCTCACCAACATACTACAATAAATAAAAGGTCTATGCCTTTACTTTTGTAGTAAGAATGGAAAAGACTGTCAAAATGGCAGTGGTGGGGTAAATTCTCTCACAGAAAGAGACACTAACGAAAAAGTTAGGGAACGCTTTTGTAGTAATATTTAAAAATGACAGATACGTAATTAAAAAATTAAAAAAAAGTGTTACGAAAAGTCGTTAAAGTATCGTATGAACTCGAAGAATTTGCTAATTTACGAACAAAATTAGTTGATTTACCTATCTTGCGATGAAAAAGATTCGGAAAACAAATGCACTCATATGTCAAATAGGACAACAAATTTCCAATCAGCTGTTAATTAAAAAATTACTGACAGCTTTTTCAATTCTTACACCACGAAATTTGTTGAGTAAAAGTTCGTAAGATTCTCAGTGGAGGGGTAATATCTTGATCTCTCGATGACGCTCTCTATTACGAATTTTTCGAGTTGGGGAACGGCATTGAGTAAAAATTCGTGAGAATTAGTAAAAAAATTCGTAAGATTTAAAAGTAAAGGAACAGGCCTAAACTGCCTAAACTTAATTGGGTCTTCGGTTATTTTTGACGCAAGCTTATGTTCACAAAATCTTATTGTGGAAAGTCTATATATTACACGTACTCATCAAAAATGACAGAAAAAGAGAAAATTAGCAAAATAACGAGTAACGAGTAGCTCCTCTCTTGGCTCGAAACAGCTCAGAGAATTTCAACCGGCAAGTGCTGATAAATATGTCAAATGCACAAAGTTATCAAGAAACAAATTTAAAATCCGTCATAAAAATCAATCGCACAGAATAATATAATCTTTAAAAATAAAAAAATTTCGGTGGTGGTGGAATGTTCTCTTAAATCGTTTCATATGTTGTAAAATGGTAAGTTATATATTTATTTCTGATATGGATTGGATGTCAAAGATGAAAGTGGCTCAAAGTAGCTCGAAGTCTATCCACGAACTTTTCCGTATATTTTCAGCTCTCTGGGAGAGAGCCCATTATTTTGAGTTTGACAGATTTGTAGTGTTTGCGTCGATGTTTTGCACCTTGCTGTTGACAACATTTTTGTATTTGTAAGTCTGACAGCTGGCTGACTTAAAGTCTCAGCATTGATCCTCCTAGATCGGGCACATGAACAGTTTTTTTAGTTGACGTTTATTGAGGGAAACTGGCGAATGTAGTCAAGACAGCGAAATACAAGACGCCAATCATAACAATATTGACCATTGTTAAGAAACGGAAGGCATTAAATTTGTGAAATAATTTAATTATATATCGGTTGTATGGGCATAAAATAACCAAGGACAACTTGACTATATGTAAGTTCCTGTAACTCCTACTAGGTGGCATCGATGCACCGAGGAAAGCGAAATAACGTCACCTTCGCCAGACACTAATGATCGGTTGGCTTCATTCAAACACTGGTATCTAAATGGCACACGTCCTATTTGAAAGAATGTAGCAATGAATGAAATAAGATTAAAACAGAAAAAAATATATCTTCCTACCCTACCCAGAGCAGTATATTAGCCATTGCTGACGGGGATATGCCAACGTAAACCTCTGCGATTTTTTCAAAGATGCCGCAGGCTAACGTATAGAGCACATATAGCAATTTTTGCACGGGAACTGAAAGAACAGAAATAAGGATGGAATACCGACCAACAAGAAATAAATCAAACATGCGAACATACCGACGCAGATCGTCCTCGATACAGTCGCAAACCATTGCGGGCAACCTTTAAAACGTTTCCTTGTGGAGCTGGAAGTATTTACCGGAATTGACGTTCTCGATGTCATCGACGTGGACATTATTATTTCGTCAATTTAAAGTAAAATATCGAGTGCAACAAAAATCTACCTCCACCGATTGTCGCAGCGCGGCTTTAAATTCAAGTCGTTTAGGGGGCAACAGGCCTAAGCAATTAGTTTTAAGATATTCAAACAGAGTATCGAATTCAAATGTTTTACAAAAAATCACTCAAAACCACGGTCCAAAATAAACAAACCAAATAAATAATAAATACCAAATAAACGGTTGGCATTTTCTTGACTGTCTCCACTGTTGTACCGACTAATAGCCATATCGCACTAGACAACAAAGAATTATCTAGCTGTTCGAAATTCCATTATTTAGTTGCACTAATTTATTTAATCTTAATCATGGGAAATGGAGAACATCCCGATTAGAAAATCGATAATAAATATATGATCTAGGCAAACTGCTTCTAAAGCAAAAACAAACTTTCCCACGCAAATTTGACAAATTTGATGGCCGGTTGAATTCATATGTTGACTGAATTATGAATGATATTTTTAGGATTACTGGACGATTTCTGCGCGTATCAGGAGTGGACTTTACATTGAATGCGCCCTTCAAAAAGATCAGAGTTTAGTGAAAATTATTTGTATAAAGTAATTGTTTTGAGTTTGACAAGAAAACTTAAATGTCACCACAGTGTCAGGTGCTTTTTTAAATGGGAGTCACTAAAAAAATGTGTAGCTATAGGTCTATTCGCGTACTCGGTTGAAATCGAACGCAATCGCACAAAGTCTATACACGTGGTATAGATTTAGTATAGACCTTGTGCGATTGCGATCAATTTATATCGATTGCGTTCGATTCAAACCGAGTACGCGAATAGACCTTATATATGGTATACCTAACCATCCCACATTAATTTTGTCAAAAAGCAGGGTTTTCTTCCTAAACTTTGCTAAAAAGGAGTTTTTTTTTAAAAAGGAGGATAACATAAATATCTAACGATGAGAAACATTTTTAAATTTAATTTTTATTAAGGAACTGAATACAAAATATACATTGTCTGTATCTTATTCTAAGTCCATTTCGTCAAATTCCTTTTCGTTGACTGTTTGAAAACGTTACTTTGCATTTCTCGCAGTATACATATCACTTTCAGATTTTACTGTTTTAAGGAACGGATATTGTTTCATAAGTTTCGCATTGAATGTACATTTATTTTTCGCATTTCGATCGAACAAAAAAACAAGTAAAGGTGTTATCATCGGCCTGGCCGATGCTTTGATACCCTCCACTGCATACAAGTCATGCAAAATACCAGAACTACTTGACCGACATAACCCATTTTTAATACCAACCTAACGACGATAAAGGAAGTCATTTCACCAAATTTCATTCACCTACGTCGATTACTTTGGGCGCTATCGTGCTTTCAACAGACAGAGAGACACATGGGTCCAATATTGGTTTTGTATGGGAGGTACCAGAACTACTTAACCGACATAGCCCATTTTGAATACCAACCTGACGCCGATAAAAAGAAGTCCTTTCACCGAATTTCATTCACCTACGTCAATTACTTTGGGCGCTATCGTGCTTTCAACAGACAGACAGACAAACAGACGGACATGGCTAAATCGATTCAGAATGTGATCCTGATTCAGAATATATATACTTTTTGAGGTCTCCGGTGACTCCTTCTTGGCGTTACAAATGTATTGGCAAAGTGAATATACCTTCCTGTGGAGGGTATAAAAAACCCAGCGAGACAAAAAATTAGTTCAGCGCACAAAATGAATGACATGAAGGAATATAATGACGCGACCAGAGAAGAGAGGGAGGTAGTGTATTCTGGTTCGGTTTGTATGCATTTACTGCGGCAGAATTTGAATTGATTTTTCAGTGAAAAAAAATCGTTTTATAGTTTTGATAGGAAAAAAGGATAATTGGAGGGTAGAAGGAGGATTCAGAGCGAGAAAGGAGGTTCGGATGTTTTTTAAAATGTTTGGTTCAAAAACGGGATTATCCTCTTAAAAGAACGATAGATAGGATGATTAGGTATACTTAAAAAATAAAGATCCCTGTTAAATCAATGCACTGTCAGAGCCAACATCAGATAAAACAGCAAATTAATGTCATATTAGAAACAAAATATGTATGGCTCCAAACATAACCTTCAGACTGAAAAAATAATCTTCGTTCCTTGTTCCACCAATTTTGAAATTGTGGTTTTGTACTTAGAAGGAAGTTCTATCCAAACTTCTTTTGCGGGTGTGGGACACTGTCACTCTCCAGACGTGCGAGATATTTGCCGCATTCAAGAATCTAGTTCTCTTAAGTCGACTAGGCTGGTGTGAATGAGATGCAACCTGAATGCAAAAACTATATTGGTCGGGAAAGTGACGTTTTCTACGTCAGCCGCATATGAGAACTGTCAACTTAGTACTCAGTCACGAATTTCTTGACTAGATTCGTCGCCTACCCCAGGGTTGCCAGAAGTTTGTTGGCTTTAGGCGCCCAAACCTTGAAAAAATTAAGCCCAATATCGTTGCCTGAAAGTAGCCCAAATATCGTTGGAAAAAAAGTCGTTTCTTGTACTTTATTTTTTTGATACTTTTCCCACTTTTCCATTTTATGCACCGCGACCATGAACAAACTATGTATATCTATTTATCTTTTGCTTGGTTGTGTGAAATCCAATTGTGATGCAAAAGAAATTGGTGTAGATACGTGCAATTTGACAGACTATACGATGTCACATGAAGGCAAAAGTGCTACTGAAAATTCAACGACATGTAGCCCAAAATTGCGTTGGGCTGTCATGGAAGAAATTTGTATCGTTTTTTAAGAGAAAAGATAGCCCAAAATACGATAAAGCGCCCAATATGGCATCTCTGGGCTACCCCTCCATAAACGTCAACTGAAACAGCTGCTCCCATGACCGATTTCGACCAATCAAAACCGAGATTCACTTAGTGAGAGAGCTATCAGACTTAATAAACCAGATATTTGAACGTTCCCATTGTACTTTTTTTTTTTAAGTTGAAACCCCAATTTGTGTTTACGCGCGCTAATTAAAAAGCTCTCCATTCCTTAAGCGGTTCTCTAGACCTACAAACCTGCAGACTAATTTGTCAAACTGTAAGCTTCTTTAAATTTTTTATACTGTTTGCCCTCATGCATGCTGTGATGCTGGCACTCAATTAAAAAACCCTTTTTGCATTTATCGTAAATCGATCTTTCGGCGAAGGTTACGGAAAAAAAAGTATTTTACGCATTAAGGTCACAGCATCATCAGTTTCTGGTCTCAGAATGTTTTCCATGATGACCTTTTAGATTGCCTAAGTACCTGCATTCAGACCTTTACTGTTCCTTTACTTTAAAATCTTACGTATTTTTACTCAATGCTGTTCCTTAACTCGAAAAATTAGTAAAAGTGAGCGTCATCGGGAGAGCAAGATATTACCCCTAAACTGAGAATCTTATGTCGTTTTCCATTGGTTTCACTCGGGGATCTACTCATTCAGAAATCCAATGGAACAGCAAAACTGCTTCTGACAGAATCCACAAAAGTATTTCCAAAGTTTTTGAAAAAGTAGTTAAATCGAGAATCTTAGCCTATCTCAATAATGTTGATTTTTTTAGTCCCCTACAGTTTGGTTTTCGGACTGGCCATTCCACTGAGGATGCTCTACTGGACTTTTGCTCTATTTTATATAAGTGTTTAGATGACAAACTTTTCTGCGCTGGCCTATTTGTCGACATTACCAAGGCGTTTGATATGGTTGATCATGTTATTCTCCTAGATAAATTATATAAGGCCGGCTTCAGAGGTTTCATTTACAATTGGTTTGAGTCATATCTTAAAGACAGAATACAGCGAGTTAAAGTTGGAAGCAGTATAAGCAGTCCTAAAACGAATAACCTGGGAGTTCCCCAAGGTTCTGTACTTGGTCCAATCTTATCTCTACATATAAATAAAATTGGTGTAGTTCTGTTCGACTAAAATTGAAATTGACTGCATGTCTTTAAATGCAAAAATCTTAGAAATTGCTGAATATATTCTGGTGAATTTTTCACAGGCTTATAGAGGATACTTAGGCCTACAATCTCCACTTTTTCTTAACTCTATATCTCTATAAATTCCGGAAAAAATTGGACAAGAGTAATTTTTTTTTTCGTTTCGCTTCGATTTTTTCTTTGCAACGCTTTGCGTTCGAAAATACTGGGAGCATTTAAATATACTAAGTACCAGCTTATAAAGGACATCTGCAAGTACAATTTAGGATATCCATTATCTCGATAACTTAAAAGGTTTTTAAATAAATAAGCAAAATTTGAAATATTTCTACGATTTTCACCTGGGTTAGTGGATACGCACTTCATACTCAAATCAAACATACTAACCGCGCAAAATATTGACATCTCTTTTAACCTTTATTACCCCTGTGACGGAGAGGAAGACAGACAGAGGCAGTTGCTGTTTGTTTTGCTAAGAAAAAAAGAAAGCCAACAAAAGAAATGTCAAATATGTAGGGTAGCAGTGTTCCTATATCGTGGGATTTATTCCTTTTCGTGGGAATTTCGATGTCCGAAAAGACTTCCGTGGATAAAGGGATAATGCACCAAATCGTGGGAATTTCGGAAATCTAACAAAAAAACATTCAAACTATAAATTTTTGGTGAAATTCTACCACAACACCTGTATTTCACCATGATTATCAATGCACTGACTGTCTATAAAAAACAGCTCATGTAAATCGTCTTCTATAAAAATTTTCTGGTACAAAAAAAAATCATAGCAGTGTTACAAACTGCGATTTTTATTCTAAAGGTTAATTTAACTTGATTTTCTTTCCGTGTAATACAAATTTTGCTTTCAAAAACTGGATTTTAACGCAAAAAGTATCGTGGGTTTTTAAAAGGGAATTTGAGTACAGTGAAAAGGGAAAAATTACCACGCTTCGTGGGATAAATGAAGAGAGATTGCTAATAACACTGTAAGGGGAGGTTTGTTTAACTCTGTTTTGTTTACAAAAAAAAAGTATCTATTATCTACTCCTGTGACGGAGAGAGAGACAGACAGATGCAGTTTGGTTTGCTAAGAAAAAAATGAAATCCCGCAAAAGAAATATCAAATCGTAACGGTAATAAGAAGGGAAACGATTTATTCTGTGGAGTGTGCATGTGCAGTGGTAAGAATAAGAACTATTTTCTACTCTCCGCTCTGCAAAAACGGAGGTGTGTATGTGTATAGCCTGTTAAGTAGGAAGGAGAGAGATGGCATCTCATTAAATGTTTATCCAAGCCTAAAGCGAGAAGCGACCTATACACCTCATGCTTGCATGTCAATTATAAGCATACACACACGCAAATTGCGAAGAAGAAAAGATAACTAAAACAAAAAAAATTATGAAACGAATTTGGTGCCATTAAGCAGTGGACTTCAATGCGAGAATTCGGTATTTTCTATGTGTATTTGACAATTTGTTTTATTTAATCAAAACGTCCACAAATATTAAACAAGTTCAATACGAAACACAAAACAATTAAACACCGCGATGCCCATTAAAGCAAGACGATTAGCGGTCGGCCATTACCAACATGCTTTTTTTTGTAGTACACAGTACAGATGGGGGTTGCAATTACAAAAACAACATTGTAAACAATTGGGTTTTGGGGGGTTAGCCGTTGCTGCACTTCACTCTCAAATCAAACATACTAACCGCGCAGTATATTGATATCTCTTTTAACCTTATTATTACTCCTGTAAGGGAGAGGGAGACAGACAGAGGCAGTGTGCTGTTTGGTTTGTTAAGAAAAAAAAGAAACCCATAAATGAAATGTCAAATATATAGGAAAGGTTTGTTTATCTCTGTTTTGCTTACAAAGAAAAAAGTATTTTTGAAAGAAATGTCAAATATTTATAGGTATCAGTGCACTGATACCAGATCGTGGGTAAATTAGGTACCCATTTCGCGGGAATTTTGCCGCTCGAGTTTTTAAATAGCATTAGAGCGCATAAAATTGAATTAAAAGTTCGAGGTCCCATTATCGCAATTTGAATGCCCCCAGAGCTTTGTAATGGAACCAGATTAAGAGTGATATCGTTACAGAAAAACTTTATGGAGGCGTTCATTTTAACTGGGTGTGGTAAAGGAGAAACGGTGTTTATAACAAGAATGGCTACAAATAATTACCAGCAGTTATTCATTTCAGTTTAAACGGATTCAATTTCCTATTAATGTTTGTCTTCCACGACAATCAATAAGGCACAGGGACAAACTTTAAGAAAAGCGGGAGTTGATTTAATATAGAATTGCTTCACGCACGGGCAGTTATATGAAGCGTGCTCCAGGGTAATTAATGCAGGAAATATCTCTACCTATCTTAGCCGATAGAAACAAAACCGCTAACATAGTATACAAAGAATCGTCACATTAATAAAAAAAAGTTAGTTAATCAACTAAAAATTATTTTCTTTCATTTTCATTGTCCACTCAGACTCAGCCTTCGGGAGTTTTTTTTTAGATCTATATACCTCCACAATGTCTTTCGATGATTTTTTGATTTTTCCTTCCAGCGATTATCAAAAGAAATAAAAAATTGTGTCCCCTGGAAGACAGTACATTTCTTAAATTTTTTTTCCATCAACTATTCTGAAACCACATTTTGCACGGGCGAAGCCGGGCGGGTACAGCTAGTTCCTAATATATATAAATTCCCTATTTTCACTTCCATTTTTGGGTAAAATTAAAGCTTTTGCCGATGACCTTGGTATTGCCTATTGTTCAGTCAGTCCTTTAGAATTAATATCTAACATAAACCATGACGTATCTTTACTAAGATGCTGGTTTGCAGAAAACAGGCTAATTGTTAGTAGCAAAACGAAACTGATGTATTTCAGTCTAACTGAACAGGAGTTTCCTGACTCAGAAATAGTTTTTCATTCCCATGATTGTGTAAGTCATAAACTGCCGAACGACATCTGCCTAAATGATCCATCTTTTAATAGAAACGCAGACTGCAGTCCTAACTGCTTTAAAATTGAAAACGTTGATAGTTTTAAGTACCTTGGTGTTACTATTGAGCAAAATTTGAACTGGTCCACGCACATTTCTCTTTTGTAAAATATCTTCTTTCCTCTACTTGTTGTTTTTTTCGTCTTATAGAAAGTACTACTCTTCTGACACAATGAAAATGGTCTATTATGGCTTATTCCATTCAAGATTGCAATATGGACTCTGTAGTTGGGGTGGCGCATATTTTAATAAGCTCCAGCAATTAACAGTTATACAAAAATCTGCTATACGTAAAGTTTGTAGCTTTCGTCGTTTAGCTCACACTATGGACCTGTTTAGGTCGTTAAAAATTCTGCCTTTGCGACATTTATACTATTTCAAAGTTCTTAAGGTATTTTTTATGAGAGGCGGGTATCTGGAAAGTCCGATTTCTGACTTTCGCTGCTTACAAAGCTACTCGAACTTCATTGTGAATTTACCTTCGTTTCGCAATACAAGTTATAGAAACTTCTACTCCATTGTTTCTCGCAAACTTTTTAACTTCTTACCAATTGAAATTCGAACCATAAGAAATTTCCGAACGTTTACAAAACTAACGAAAAGTTGGCTCCTTGTAAATAAAATATAAAATATAGAAAAGAATTGCTTATTTGCTAAATTTAGTTGATTAAGTAGCAATACTGCTTGAATTTGTTCTCTTTTATTTATTTTTTATTAGTTCCTTTTTGTCACCTGGTAAAGATTGCTTTTACTTTCTTTCTTAAATTGCTGTTATTTCTCTAATCTTAACTTTCATCCTTTTTCTTTATATTCACTTTTGTACACCCCACAAAGTTAAATATTATATCTAAAGTGACATCATTTCTATTTTTCTCAAATATAGATGTCGCTAACTATTCTGTATGTACTAGCTATATTAAAAAATTTGCTTTGGATTTTTGTAATTTTTCTTACTTGTACATATTTGAATAAAGAATTAATTGAATTGAATTGAAAATTGAAATGCCAAAAAATAATCTACGGCTGCTGTCAGCTGACTTGTAATAAATACATAAGTTGCACTTGTATGAGTGCTTCTTGAGTGGATTCTGACTTCAAATCGAGAAGCGAAATTCTCTTCTCAGAATCACCAGAAGTGTATTTTTGTGCCAATGGAAGACATTTTTTCGATTCCGGACTCTCCTGGACGCTTCTTTTTGTCCAATGGAAAACGACATTACAAATTTTTACTCAACAAATTTCTTGGTGTAAGAATTGAAAAAGCTGTCAGTAACCTTACAATTAACAGCTGATTTGAAATTTGTTGTCCTTTTTGACATATGAGTGGATTTGTTTTGATTTCTTGCCTGTTAAAATGGTATCAACAGGCGGGAAAATAAAATTGAATATTCTCCTTTGACTCTAATCGAAAGTGGCGACGAAATTTTTTATCGCTGTAAGGAGTAAGAAAGGACAATCTCCTCCACTTAATTTTTAATGCAGTGTCCTCTTATCGAATGCTTGCTGTTCAATTAGTAGTAACTCTTCCACATACTCGGATTCATCAAAAAGAAGTTAGATTTTTCACAGATTAATGCCCCTATTATCGTTAGCGAGTCGAACAAAAAAAAAAGCGAATGTGACTTATTTGTATTATGGTTAGCGAATTGAACAAAATTTATTCGCCTGAACTGTCAAACCGCTGGCGAATTTAAAGTCGCCTTATTGCGGTTTGCGAATTTATGAAATATCATTCGCCTAAAACTTCAAATTTTGGCGAACAAAACTATTTGGTGAAACCTGAGGCGAAAGTACCTTATGAATGAAATTTCAAGAAAAACGTATAAAACCCATTCAATTCATATTTCTACATACATATGGAACAAAACCCAGCCATAGCCAAAGGGTTGGTACAATTTGGAGCTTTAAAAAATCCAATAAAGAATATTTTATATTAAAGGCACACAAATTTTTCATTTTGAATTCCTTTTTTGTTGACATAAATGTTCAAATTGTCGTTTTGGTGCTGTCATTTTCGTTTTTATTATATAGGTAGCCTTTGATTTCTAGGCGAATGAATTAGTTCGCCGCCCATAATCGTACAAGGCGAGTGTTTCGACAACTGACTCGATTTAAGCGAATAATTCGACTCGCTAACGATAATAGGCCTATAATACAAAAGCGTTCTCTAACTTTTTCGTAAGTGTGTCTCTCTGTTAGAAAATGTATCTCCACCACTGCCATTTTGACAGCCTTTTCCATTCTTACTAAAGGAACAAACCTATTGTAAACTGAGTTTTTAGTAGTAAGAATTGGAAAATCTGTCAGTCACCTGACAATTGATACTCGTAGATGATTTAAAATTTGCTTTTCTTTTTGGTGTGTCGTTTTTTCCTTTTCTCGAATGCTTGTAGGTCGGTCAGTAAAAACTATTTCATATACTCGGATTCATCAAAAAGACGTTTGATAAACTCCGAATCACTCTCATCGCTAGATGATTCAACTAATATTGTAATTTTATTAATAAACTAGCTGTACCCGCCCGGCTTCGCCCGTGTAAAATGTGGTTTCAGAACAGTTGATGGAAAAAAAATAAAGAAATTCACTGTCTTCTAGGGGACACAAAAATTTATTTCTTTTGATAGTCGCTGGAAGGAAAAATCCAAAAATCATCGAAAGACATTGTAGAGGTATAAAGTGAGGAAGCCTTCTTCAATAGTGAGGGACTTGAACTCGATCTAAAAAAAAAACTCCCGAAGACTAAGTCTGAGTGGACAATGAAAATGAAAGAAGATAATTTTATAATGTTTAACTCACTTTTTTTTTATTAATGTAACACTTCTTTGTATACTATGGTAGCGGTTTTGTTTCTATCGGCGAAGATAGTGATATTTCCTGCATTAATTACCCTGGAGCACGCTACATATAACTGCCCGTGCGTGAAGCAATTCTTTCTTATCAACTCCCGATTTTCTTAAAGTTTGAGCCTGTGACTTATTAATTGTCATGGAAGAACAAACATTAATAGGAAATTGAATCCGTTTAAACTGAAATGAATAACTGCTGGGAATTATGTGTAGGTATTCTTGTTATAAAGACCGTTTCTCCTTTACCACACCCAGTTAAAATGAACGCATCAATAAAGTTTTTCTCTAACGATAGACGTGTTTTTTTGAGGTTCGATCTCAGCAAAGCATAGTAAAGTACAATTTTCAGCACGCGATAACAACAACTCTACTGTAAAGTCTCGAAGTGCCTGTTATCACTCTCAATCTGGTTCCATTACAAAGCTTGGGGGGATTCAAATTGCGAAGCAACATAACGGGAACTTCAACTTTATGAGCAGCAAGGCCATGGGCTGTAATGCTATTTAAAAACTCGAGCGGATAATTTACTGTCCTTGATCGCTCTTTTAGCTTTTTTTGAAAGGCAAAATACCCGCGAATTGGGTAATTACCCACCATCTAGTATCACTGATACATTTGACATTTCTTTTATTGTTTTTTCTTTTCCTTTTTTAACAAACAAACAGCATACAGCACACTGCCTCTGTCTGTCTCCCTCTTCCGTACAGGAGTAAAATAAGGTTAAAAGAGATGTAAATATATCGCGCGGTTAGTATGTTTGATTTGAGAGTGAGTATTGTCTCTGGTTTTGTGTTTCGTAATGAACTTGTTTAATATTTGTGGACGTTTTGATTAAATAAAAAAAATTGTCAAATACACATAGAAAATACCGAATTCTCGCATTAAAGTCCACTGCTTAATGGCACCAAATTCGTTTCATCTTTTTTTTTGTTTTAGTTATCTTTTCTTCTTCGCAATTTGCGTGTGTGTATGCTTATAATTGACATGCAAGCATGAGAGGTGTATAGGTCGCTTTAGGCTTGGATAAACATTTAATGAGATGCCATCTCTCTCCTTCCTACTTAATAGGCTATACACATACACACCTCCGTTTTTGCAGAGCAGAGAGTAGAAAATAGTTCTTATTCTTACCACTGCACATGCACACTCCACAGAATAAATCGTTTCCCTTCTTATTACCGTTACGATTTGACATTTCTTTTGCGGGATTTCATTTTTTTCTTAGCAAACCAAACTGCATCTGTCTGTCTCTCTCTCCGTCACAGGAGTAGATAATAGATACTTTTTTTTTGTAAACAAAACAGAGTTAAACAAACCTCCCCTTACAGTGTTATTAGTAATCTCTCTTCATTTATCCCACGAAGCGTGGTAATTTTTCCCTTTTCACAATTTTCAAATCCCACGGTAATTTTTGAGTTAAAAACCAGTTTTTAAAAGTAAAATTTGTATTACACGGAAAGAAAATCAAGTTAAATTAACCTTTAGAATAAAAACCGCAGTTTGTAACACTGCTATGATTTTTTTTTTGTACCAGAAAATTTTTATAGAAGACGATTTACATGAGCTGTTTTTTATGGACAGTCAGTGTATTGATAATCATGTTGAAATACAGGTGTTGTGGTAGAATTTCACCAAAAATTTATAGTTTGAATGTTTTTTTGTTAGATTTCCGAAATTCCCACGATTTGGTGCATTATCCCTTTATCCACGGAAGTCTTTTCGGACATCGAAATTCCCACGAAAAGGGATAAATCCCACGATATAGGAACACTGCTCCCCTACATATTTGACATTTCTTTTGTTGGCTTTCTTTTTTTCTTAGCAAAACAAACAGCAACTGCCTCTGTCTGTCTTCCTCTCCGTCACAGGGGTAATAAAGGTTAAAAGAGATGTCAATATTTTGCGCGGTTAGTATGTTTGATTTGAGTATGAAGTGCGTATCCACTAACCCAGGTGAAAATCGTAGAAATATTTCAAATTTTGCCTATTTATTTAAAAACCTTTTAAGTTATCGACCTATTGGATATCGTAAGTAGTACCCGCAGATGCCCTCTATAAGATGGTGTTTACTATATTTAAATGCTCCCTGTATTTTCGAACGGAAAGCGTTACAAAGAAAAAAGCGAAACAAAACCAAAAAATAAGTTACTCTTGTCCAATTTTTTCCGGAATTTATAGAGATATAGATTTGAAACAAAGTGGAGATTGTAGGCCTAGGTATCCTCTATAGGCCTGTGCAAAATTTACCAGAATATATTCAGTAGTTTCTAAGATTTTTGCATTTAAAGACATGCAGTCAAATTAAATCGAAGTCGAACAGAACTACACCAATTTTATTTATATGATGATGATGATGATGATGATGATGATTAGCAAATTTTTCGAGTTTTTTAGACATTTGCCACAGCAATTTATGAATTATCTGTCATTTTTCATACAGATTACTACAAAAGCGTTTCCTTACTTCTGCGTAAGTAACTCCCTCTGAGGGAAAATTTCTCCTCGCCACTGCCATTTTGACATTCTTTTAAATTCTTTTTACAATAGTAAAGGTATAAACCTAAAGTGTATAAAATCTGACAGAACAGCAAGGCATATCAAGAAAATCCTATCAACTAATTCTCGATTGCATCTCAAACTATAAAAGTGTCACATTCTAAAGTATCCCATCCATTATAATTAACTTGTACTTGACATTTGTGTCAAATGCTGCACAGTCGTTACCGGTTTGATTGTTTAGTAAGACAACGCACGTTTGTCAAATGTGCTTGATAAAATAAAGTTCAACTTGCCTTTCAGGAAGCATCGAATAGTACGCTAAAATTATACTGATACGAACGATTTTATGAACAACCAATATCAACTGTCAGTGTCACAGTCACAATGTCTGTCACAACGCAGTGATTAATGAATGATAAATGATATAGCGTAGCATGCGTACACAACTCCAGCTGATATACGCATGCAAATGTCAACGTGTTGATAGCCAATACTTTTCCATAGATAAACACTTATTGCTGCAAGATTTATTATCTATTTCAAGTAAACGTAATTAAATGAGCATCAGATTATAATTTAAACGTCCTCCTAACTCGCTCTGTGAATCATGAATGACATACAGTCTGGCTGAAACAATCGCAGTCTCTCTATAACATGCCTGGCTGGCTATATGAGGTTTTAATTAATAAAAAAAGCTCACGGATCAAAATAACTCGGTTTGGTTTTAACTAGATATAAGCAACTGAAACAGCGTTATCCACGATAACATGCTTAAAAGCGGAGAGAAAAAAAAATCCAATTTCTAATTCAAATGAATAAAATGACTCAAAGTAGATTTGCTAAGGCAAGCGTTGCTGTTTGGCGTTTGTTAACACAAGATAAAAGAAAGCCAAAGAGTACACTAACTTGTTCAAAGAATTAAAAGTTTAACAATGCAGATAATTTGTCAAAATCGATTGCCAAAACATGTCAAGTTATTTACCCAGTCGAGGCAGTTGGTATTTTCTAGAATTTGACTTAAAATAATGCCAAGATTGCCAGCATAGCTGTTAATCACTGTAAGGTTTTTTCATTATGCACTACGTACGTAATAGTGTATCGAATGACAATTTAATTCAAACAGTTTAGATTATGCGATGCGTGATAAATTAATGACGTGGATATCGTGGATAAAATCGCAATGACATTTGTGTCAGATTTAAAGCAATCTGAAGAGGTTGTGCGAAGTTTAGAGTACCAAGGAGTGGAATTTTCCAGAAATTCGGGAATTTCGCGAGTACTTTCCATTACACTTGTATATCGACGGAAGTGGGAACATTGAACTCATGCTAAACTCATTGAAATCTGTTGTCAGAATGCGAGTCTTTTGAAACTTAGGGAATAGACAGTTTCGCATTGTTATCTGTTTAAATAACAATCGAGTTCCTTTTGCCAAAAAATACAACTAGTGCCGAAATATTAAATTGTATTTAAAATAATTGTTTGCGGCCGAATTTTGACGTTTAAGAATAGGCGGCATTTTTCTAACACCTTACAGAGTGTCGGTAAATCGCTGGTATAGAAAACGTGTAGACAGCTGAAATTGTACTATACTCTGATAAGAACAGGCAGCTCCGGTGGATTCTCTGGATGAAATTTTTAGTTCCAGTTACGTCAAAACATAGTCAACCTACCTAATCATATTCATGAGTTACAAAAAATTACAGTTAAGGCAGAGACACGAGAATTTGCAGAAGAAATGATTAACAGAATTAGAAACCAAACAAAATGGCGCGTAGTCTAATCTGGGAACTTTAAAATCATTTCTTGAGGTAATAAGAATTGAATTTACATGAGCTTACAATGAATTACATATTTAGGTAGCTGTGTGCACTTTTTTTTGACATACTTCTACAGAGTTTGGGCACATGCACATGTTATCTGAAGCCAACTAGATTGGTCTGGGCTAGTTGTTCCTGAACGCAAACAAAAACTATTTTGGTCGATAACGTCACTTTTCCTTCGTCGGCCACATATGCGAACTGTCAACTTAGTACTCAGTCCCATAATTGTTGACTATAAACCTGTTTTTTTGAGCTTCGATCTCAGCAAAGCAATGTAAAGTAGGATTTTCAGCACGCAATTACAACAACTACGCTCTACTTGACACTTCGAGACTCGCAGTAGTTGTTGTAATATGTGTGCTGAAAACCCTACTTTACTTTGCTTTGCTGAGATCGAAGCTCAAAAAACACACCTTTTATTCATCCCCTCCCCTCCATAGACGGCAAGTCAAAAAACGTTTGACACATTCAGTCAGCCAGCTGTCAGACTTACTGAACATACCGAACGACCCCTTTCTGTTTCGTATTCTAATAAATGCGGTTTTCTGACATCACCCTTCATTTCCTGGCTGGCAACGATTCTCATCGGTTATTTGCTTCCAAGAAAATGAATAACCAGCATTACTTTCAAATTTGAACAGCTGACTAGGAACAGGACACTCGGTTTTGCACGAAACCACTTCTACCACAGTAAAAATAACGCTGTCATTTCCCCCAAAACGCGTTGAACTAAGCAGTAACCCCAATTATGACATGTAACACATGACTCTCCCGCAAAAATCACAAACCCAACCAGAACTTGTGGTCAACATACGTGGCTCATTGAAGCTGTTAATACTGCACTAATCCGAGAGTGCTAATTAAAAAACCACATCCATTCAAAGAATTCAAGATATAATTGTTATTTTGGTGACGCTAACCTTGACTGAGTAGTCCAGTTTTAACTGAAATCCACTTAACACCTCTTACCAAGCGCTGATAATTTTAAATGTCATCATTATAAGGTTTTTGTTAGCGTCAGTTAGCTTCCTTAGCAGCGGGCTGTTAATTAATTGTCAAATATGAAACTTGTGAGCTCTATTCAGCCACTTTGACGAGTATTATGGTTTACTACGATAGTTTTCTTTTATTGCGTAAGAGCGTTACATCAAAACACTCAAGTCAGGATTAAGTGCAGAGACTGACAGCGCTTTGTTCTAAGAATTTTTTGTTGTCTAATGACAGTGCAAATGCGACTTCCACTCTAATCCATTAGCACTTGAACTCAAAATAATATGCTTACTACTTGAATGGTGTTTCTAAATAAATAATATTCATTGAATTCAGGAACAGCACTCGAATGGCTACAACTGTGACGACTGTGATACCAATCAGTTGTATATTTGGTGGCACTAATTTGCATTTGACACAAACTTACCCGAGGCTCGTGTGTCTCTTCGCCATGTAGCTCACCAATGGAGGGCCGTTTAAGGTTCCTCTTTGATGTTCTGTAGTTGTCAAGTCGTGGGAGAGTCTCTCTGAAAGCAAAAAAGGTAATTTTGGGTAATTTTATTTGAAAAAGAAAGATGAACAAGAGAAAATTTAACCAGATTCAACTGGTTGGAAGTAATAAATCTCGCCAAAACCAACTGGAACCAGTTCATGACCGAAGAGGTAAACAAAAGCACACGTAAACAATGAAGTATTGGCAATACTGTTGTGGAGTGTTAAGGGTTTTATTTTTTGCAATTTTGTTGTTTTATTAATTTGTGCTGGCACTTTTTGCATAGCTGATGTCATTTAAGTGACAGTTAATTACGAAATTTGTATAGCTACAGCTGAATGTATAACGTAATGATTTTTTGATAAGATAATAAGGAGTAAGTTAATTCATTAGGCCGGTTGAAGTAGTTTTGGTAGAAGTCTGTAGAATTATACTAATGAGGCTTAGAATGGATTTGCTTTGACGTAATGACATTGCCTAGGAGAGTGATTGAAGGAACGAGTTGGTTACGAACTAATGCTCTCTTTAACGACCTTTAAGAAGTAGTTATACCTACAGAGAAATGTCAGGAAACTATTTTTCGTATTTTAATGTTGTGGTTTTCCTGTTGTGCCGGAGAAAATAATAAACTCCAACGATTTGTTAAAGTTGCGTTTATTATCTAAAAGTTACAATATTAAATTTTTTTTCATGAATAAAACAATTTTACATTTTATTAACTTACTCGTTATTTTTACTCCCTAAGCGCGCACAACAAAAGAACAAAGGAATTTTCCCAAATCGGGGTTTATATAGTAGGTACATGAATCTAGCGCAATACAATACATTATGTACGTCAAAACATTCGTATAGTTGTCTCTATCGTTACTTTTTTAAATTCTATATATTCGCGTTTCGCCTCATTCGTTCGAGTTGCCAACTATGTCATTCTTGCCTTTGACCATAGGGTGAATAACGACATCCCCACCCCCGTGACGTGACCCTGGAGGGGGAGACTCACCACCATCGACCTCTGTCGGCGTTACGTCCAACAACGCCAGCTTAGATACCGGCCTTTTCAAGAGTCCACTATTCGTCTTGACATCAGCTGATCTGGCAACCCCGTCTTTGCCATAATACAAGTTATGAATTCGGCCGCGCCTCCACTGCGACCGGGGAGCATTATCGTCGCAAACCAATACGAGACAACCAACCGCTACTGGATTAGTCGGTAGGCACCACTTTGTGCGCCTTGTGAGTTCCGGTAGATATTCGCGAATCCATTGTTTCCAGAAGCAGTTCTTTAAATTTTGTAGAATGCGCCACTGCTTCCTTAGGCACATCATTCTCGGTTGAAATGGAGCTGGAGTCTGTGTTGAATTAGTACAACCTAGCAAAAAATGATTCGGTGTAAGTGGCTCCGGATCGTCGGGAGTAACTGGCAAGTGTGTCAGTGGTCTTGAGTTGACTATGCACTCAGCTTCTAACAGCAAACTGTGGAATGTCTCTAACCGCGGCGCATATTCCTTTAACATGGCAAGAAATACCCTTTTAACCGATTGCACTAATCGTTCCCATGCTCCCCCAGCGCTGGGATCTGAAGGTGTGTTAAATCTCCATCTGATTCCAAGTGCGGATTGTCCAGCAACGACATGGCTTTGGTCCAAAAAATCCTTGATGCCGAGCAACTCTTTATTTAGTCCTACAAAATTAGTACCATTGTCGCTTCTTATCAACAACGGCACTCCTCTTCTATTAATGAAATTCCGAATGCAGAGAAGACAAGCATCACTAGATAAATCGGCTGCAATCTCGAGATGTACGGCTCGAACAGTAAGACACGTAAACAGAGCCACCCATCGTTTCTGACGTTGTCTGCCTATGGTTACAGTAATTGGTCCAAAAAAATCAAGCCCCGTGTAGCTAAACGGACGAACATATGGTGTCACTCGATCAGGAGGTAGGTTACCCATTTGTGGTTGAATTGGCTTCGCTTTTCGGATCCGGCAGAGTGCGCAGTGAGCTTCAACGTTGCGAACCACTGACCTAATAGATGGAATCCAATATCGCAATCGTATTTCATTGATTACAGTAGACGTGTTGGCGTGTCCAAATTTACAATGGTAGCTTTCGACTGCGAGCCGTGTAAACCGATGGTTCCGTGGTAGAATAATCGGACGTCTCGTAGCAAGGGAAACGCAGGCAGCGTTTTCGATTCGACCCTTAACTCGCATAACCCCTAAGTCATCTATATACGGGTTCAGCATCCTAAGACAGCTGTCCTTCGGAATATTACGATCCCTGGAAAGGCAAGCTTGCTCAGTAGGAAATGCTTCATTCTGAACACACTTAAAGATATAAGTTTCCGCTTCGCTTTGTTCTTCCAATGAGATTTCGCCAGTTTTCTTTGGTCCATGCAGTAGCGTTTGATTCATGTTGTGTTTAAATCGAAAGACCCACGCCATCGTCCGCTTGTATCTGAAGAAACTCGAAAAACGGTTAATATCTATAATGGGTTTACTTACTTGACTCATAAGTAGAGCAAAGTGTTTGGAACGAAGCTCGTCACTGCTTCTATCGACTTTGTTTCTCATTAGGGACTCATCTGGCCACTCGCTGTTAACATGTAGCAGAAACTCTGGTCCTTTTTTCCATCGACTCTCAGGGTTATACTTCAGTGGAAACTTAGCACGAGTCGCATCATCTGCCGGGTTCAGTTCGCCTGGACACCAGCGCCATTGGTCTATACTCGTAGTGTCTAATATTTCGGCTACTCGATTAGCTACGAACTGTTTGTAAACACGATGGTCGGATCTTATCCACCGAATAACAGTGTGTGAATCGCTCCAAAATGTAAATTTGTTAACAAGGATGTTGTGACATTTAACAATAGAATCCTTTAGACGCACCGCCATCACTGCTGCCTGAAGCTCCAACTTTGGTATAGTATGAAATCGTGTTGGAGCACACGACGTTCGTCCAGCGACGAAAGACAGACGTACACCATCTAACATCTCGTATCGCCAGTAAGCTACCACAGCCATCGATTCCTCACTGGCGTCGCAAAATATGTGCAGATCCGCAGCTTGCACCTGACTATGGGAAAAATAACATCTCGGTATTGTAAACTGTTCTACATTTGACAACTGCTCTAACCAGTTTTTCCATTTTTTGTATATGTTATCTGGAAGCTCTTCATCCCAATGAATTCCAGCTTTCCAAACTATCTGCATTATGATTTTTGCACACACGGTAAAATTCGCTAGCAGTCCGAATGGATCAAACAGAGACATAGTTGTGCTCAATGTTTCGCGTTTCGTGGGTTTGCGTTTAAATGTTAGGATGTCATTAGGAACTTTATTAAACTTGAATACAAAACAGAAGACATCTCTTTCTGATGACCAATGCATTCCCAAGATTCGTTCCATATTATTACCCTCGACACTAATTGAGCTATCGGCGGTTACATTGCCTATTTCACTTTTTAGGAGCATGGAGTTGGACGTTATGTTGTGCATCTCGAATCCACATGCTTTGTTTATCTTAATTACGTTTTTCACTACATCGATTGCCTCTCGTTCCGTATAAAAACAGTCAACATAGTCGTCCACATAGTGTCTCTCAATTATTCCCTTAACGGCGCGTGGATGTTCTGCTGCGAAATTTTGTGCGTTGAGATTTTTTACGTACTGAGCAATTGCTGGTGAGCACGAAGCCCCGAAAATCATTCGCTCCATTACGAATGTTTTCAACGGACGTTTAGGGTCGCCGTCTCTCCACAAAAATCTTTGGGAGTCTTGGTCTTCTCGTGTGATATAAATCTGGTGAAACATTTCCCTGATGTCACCACAAACAGCAATTGGGGCTTCCCTAAACTGAAATAGAATTGATATTAGGGGCTGATTTATATCTGGACCTGGCAACAAAACTTTGTTAAGTGAGACATTATTAGTTTCGGCGGCAGCGTCGAAGACGAGACGGATACCCTTTTTATTTGGGTTCTTTACGCCAAAGTGGGGCAAGTAAAACGTTTTATTGGTCCGCGTCTCCTGCTCTTCTTCTGTCAGCAGTCTCGCATAACCTTTACGAATGTATTCATCGATTTTCGCACGATATTCATTGGCATATTCTGAGTCTCGGAACATTTTCTTTTCGATACTGTCTAATCGTCGTAATGCCATTTGGAAGCTGTCAGGGAAAGAGACATGATCGTTACTCCATAATAAACCAGATTCAAAATGATTACCACGTCGCTTTGTTGTTGAGTATAATATAGCTAATGCCCTCTCATCTGTACTTGAACGTAATGGCTTGACATCAGTCCTTACTCCAAATGTTTCTATATCGAAGTACGCATTCATAATATTTTCCAATGTTTTGTGTTCTTCACTTATTTTGTTGGCGACACAGGCTGTTCGCGCACGCCTTTGAGGTTCGTTCCCTATTGGTCCATAAACCAACCATCCAAGCCTTGTACAAATTGCGATCGGCCCTGGGGCCTAACTCTGTAATTCGATTCTAAAGTTAAATCGTTCGAATTCGGAAAATAGGTACTCTCTTATTTGAAATTCGGAAAGTGAAATCCGATTTTCATTTATCTAGATACCTTTGCTCGAAAATCGGAAATGTCGTACTCCACAACTCTATTTTCGTTGCTAAATACATTCGAATTTCGGAAATTTCATTCGATATCTAATTACCATGCGAAAAAGTTTAGCTGGAAGCTAAAATGTAAGTATTTCTTAAAAAAATTACATAAATAATATTTTTTGATAAAATTCTATTAATTGAAGAAAATATAACAAATATTGATATATGATGATTTTGTTTTATTTTAAAGGGAAATCACGAACAAAAATGGTAAAACAAGGTTGACCAAAAGAAGTCATCCGATGTTGTTTGTCACTCATTTTTTTTCTAAATGAAAAACTTCGATTATGTTTATTTGAACCGTCCGTTGGAACCACATGTCCTCCAGTCATAATTCGTCCAATTGCGACAGAAAAAACTCGGTTAACCACGCACCGTGCACTGTTGTCATACATCCCATTGCTCAAACGAGCCAGTATGGCAATCAATTGTGACGGCGCCCATTTGGCCGATATCATCTTCTTGACTTGACCACTAAAACTCTAAAGGTTCAAATAAACAATCAAAAAACAGAATCGAAGTTTTTCATTTAGAAAATAAATGAGAGCCAAACAACATCACTTCTTTTGGGCCACCCGTACAAACCAAATAAATTTCAAATTTTAATTGATTTTATGTGTAGTGTTCCCGCCCGGATTAATCAAAGGGCTACTTAAAAACTGCGGACGCACGGAGAACTTCAAATAATCTGTGGAAGCGGTTAATATCTTCCTTTGAATCCTTTCTTCAGCACAAATTTCTTCATTGAACCACAATTCAACTGAATCTATATCCATAGTGACATTCAATTATCAACTAATAAATTTAAATAATCAAAAACGAATTTTTTCACTTTTTGTGAATTTAAAATGTCATTTTTGACCAAAAACGGCTCGAGTCTCGGAACATATATTCGAAAGTTGCAAAAGTTTCTATGCAACATTTCCATTCGATTCGAAAGTTATACAGAGTAACATTTGAAATTAGAATCGGAAACAACTTTCGAAAAGTTTTTACTTTCGAATCGAATTACAGAGTTAGGCCCCTGGTACCTTTGATGTTAGTGGAACTTCTATTGGCACTGTTAAGAACGCATGTATTAGACTTAGTATCATTTTTGGCTGTATGTTACTATAACAGTGCAAGGGTAACTCTGCGAGATGATTACTATTACTCTTGTTTATCAACTCGGACACATTCAAGGATTGAGTTGGCAGTGCCAAGTTAGACGTCACAAAAACGTTTGACATATAATATTTATCTGCATTTGTTTCCACCCCACTAATTGATAGTTCGATTATTTCGCTCGCTTCTCGTAAGAATTGGCGATTAAGCCAATGGAGCTCCAACGAATATTTCTGTCCGCGTAAACCAAGTTCTTTTACTATTTGTGCATCGATCATTGTGGCGTTGGCTCCATCGTCTACAAATGCGTACGTTGTCAAACATTTTCCGTTGCCATACAGTTTTATTGGAATAATCGGAAATAGTACAGTGTCATCAACTTGGTTCGCGTACACATAGCAATTTCGTTTGTTGTATTCGGCCCCAACCGTTTTGTCCAAAATGTTCGGTTCCATGTTATATCTCGACGGCGACGGGGATACTTCGAACTCGTTAAGGTCGGAATGCAACAATCGGTGGTGAAATTGCGAGCAGCCTTCAACTTCGCATTTGCGTTTGGTAAAGCATTTGCTAGCTTTATGGCCTTTTTTAAGGCATGAAAAGCATACTCGCAGCAACTTTGCTTTCTGCCACCGTCTGTCTACAGCAAGCTTTAAGAAACTCTGACAGGACACAATAGTTTCACAGTCACCATCACATACTGGGCATGGATTCTGTGCGACGCACACCATCGCATGTTTACGTCCTCGGTTTCTTTCAATGACGGTTGTTGATGGCTGATATCTTCGTGTGCTTGGATTAAATGGTGGAAGAGTCGGAGGCAGGGAATCGTTCACCATATTAGCTAGTTTCCTTAAACTACACAGCCATTTACTAAAGTCGACAATGGAGCCAACTCTTTCTAGCTGTATACACTTTTCCGCCCATTGAAGTTGTCTGGCGACGGGCAATTTGGACACTAATTCACTTATCAATGTTGGGTTCGTTAGGTGATGCTCTCCTTGAGCGGATTGTAGAAACGTGGTCATGTTGTTGATCTTATTTGCGAAGGTGATGAGGGCGTCAAGATCACCTTCAACAACTATAGGTAAGGCATGTACTTTCTGAATTTGTGATTTGATAAGTTGTTCTGGTCGTCCGTATGTCTCTTCCAGAGTTTCGAATATGGCGTGTACATTTCTGGAGCTACAAAGAAGCGACTCGACCATCTCGCGAGCGTTTCCCTCTATGGAATCTCTCAGTCGCATAATGTTATGGAGATCGCTATATTCAAACTCATCAGTGGTACTCGTAAATGCTTCGGAAAATGTCTGCCATTCTTCTGGAATTCCTGAGAACTTCGGTAAAGGATAAATTTTTTTTTGGCGATGGGGTATATACTGCTGACTATTGGCAAGTGACTCTACTGATTGCCGCTCGGCGTGAATATTGGCGCTTTCAGTGGTAACTGCGGATGAAGTAGATGGTGTGATATTTATGACAGTATTTTCGTTTCTGTGTATTTCTTTGCGAATCTCGGTTACGCTGGTTTGTAATTGCTGGTTATTACTAACTATTAGCACTTGTATTGCATGCATTTGGCGATTAAATTCATTCTGTAATTCTGTTAATTTTTTATTGAATTCAACTGTTACCTGATCTATATCCTTTTGTGTTCCGTGAGGTTCTTGCAAAGAGCGGACGGCGGTGGCTGGCTTCGACGAGCTCTGCATGGTAGTGGGCATTAATGGCTGGGGCGGCAATGGCTGGGGCGGCAATGACTCTAACTGTATAGGCTGAGACGGTAATGGCTGCTGGGACGGCAATGGCTGGGGCGGCAGTGGCTGGGGCAGCAATGGTTCTGACAATAGAGGCTGGGGCGGCAATGGCTGGGGCAGCAATGACTCTAACGGCGATGGCTGGGGCGGCGATTGTTGAGACGGTACTGTCTTAGGCGGCTGTGCCTGTGGCGGCGACCGGCTAAGTTCAGGCATATCAAGAAAATATGGCTCAAATCTGTTGGAAGGCTTTCCTCTGTTTGATCGTTCACTTCTTCTACTCATGAACTGGCGGTTTTCGAATGCTAGGAAGAAAACTTCGAGTCTATAGAACGGCTAGCAGATGATATGGATTTGATTCAATAACGAATAATAAAGATGTGGTTTTCCTGTTGTGCCGGAGAAAATAATAAACTCCAACGATTTGTTAAAGTTGCGTTTATTATCTAAAAGTTACAATATTAAATTTTTTTTCATGAATAAAACAATTTTACATTTTATTAACTTACTCGTTATTTTTACTCCCTAAGCGCGCACAACAAAAGAACAAAGGAATTTTCCCAAATCGGGGTTTATATAGTAGGTACATGAATCTAGCGCAATACAATACATTATGTACGTCAAAACATTCGTATAGTTGTCTCTATCGTTACTTTTTTAAATTCTATGTATTCGCGTTTCGCCTCATTCGTTCGAGTTGCCAACTATGTCATTCTTGCCTTTGACCATAGGGTGAATAACGACAAATGTCTTTTTGTAAGCCTGTTTTCAAGGCCATTATAAAGATGGCAAAGAAAGCTAAAAATCATCGTATCAACAAGAATCGATAAAATCGGTTGAAGCGAAACTTTCCAACAAGCCACTGGGGGAACGCGTTCTCCCAAATGAAAGTATGCGAACTTTATCCAATTTAGGCTGAAAATGGAAAGAGGCAGATGCGGTTTTTGTATCAGAAACGGGCCACTACATATTTGTATAAATTGAATTGACAGATCATACAATTTGCTTTCGAAGAAGGTGCACAGTTTCGATGACTTTTCAAAGCGCTATGACTTATAGCCACAATTTTAATCGAGAATGCTCTTCGACTTAAAAAATCTTTGGAGAAAATAAAATAAAAAAGCTGTGAAGCAATATTCGCATATTCTTCTGCTAAAGACTCGCGCAGTGCTCACAGGAAGCAATTCGTGACTCGTTTTTATGTCGGCCATCTTGTTTATGCGCTTCGAATTATGGGAATGGTCTACATGCTGATATTTTGATTCTTATGACCTAGAAAATTTGTCTTCCCTCGAATCGGCTTCAAAAGTTGCGAATATAGTTTGAATTAAGATTTCCTAAAACTTATTATTAATCTCATAAGACATGTCTCAAATAAGTGATGAAGACGTTTTCATTTGTTTTCTTGCTGGCATTTTAAAAATGTAAAATTATGGGTTGATGACATTTTTAAGGTGTTGTTTTATCATCTCATTCTAATGCCTTTTTTATTATTGACTGGAGAAAACCTTATGTCTCTCTCTTGGCACAAAATTGAAAGCGTATTGATGATAATATACCATTGGCTGTGTTCCATTGAACGCTAGACGTCTAGCGCATGAAGATGAAAGAACGAGCATTACAGTTCTAGCGTCAGTGGATCAGAAATGACATTTAGGTTTTTTACATCTATTTCCAAAAGTGATCTCTCTTGTTATGGAAAATATTATTTCACTCTTTAGTTCTACGATTTTGATTTGATGAACCTAACTTTTATTTAATTTTCTAGTCTAGAATTGAATTGACGGCTCAGTTTTGCAATCTAGCAGGTGATTTTAAGTTAGCTCCAATTCAAATGATGAAACGTAAATTTTTGATATATTTTACATTTTGACACGATGCTTGCCACCTGGCGGACAGTGTTTCTTTTATTTTCTGAACTGTCAGATATGTAGATCTCTGATTATAAACGAATCATGCTTTATGGCCACATTCAAAAATTTAGTTATCTTAAGTCGACTAGATTGGTCTGGTCTAGATGTACCCAGAACGCAAAAACTAGATTGGTCGAGAACGTCATTTTTCTTACGTCAACCAAATATACGAACTGTGAACCCAGTACACTTAGACACGAAATTCTTGACTAAATTGGTCGGATACTCCTACAAAAAAAAAAAAAAACTGTTCGTCTGATCTATCTAAGCCAGCCAAGCTGAGACACATCAAGTCAACTAGCTGTCAGACTTACTCTAGTTTAGGATCTGCTATGACTTAAGCCGGCTAAAAAACCGTTCCAAATGCAGAATTAAATATTATCCAAGGTTTTTTCTGATTATATTATTTGGGAAGAAGAACACAATTATGCAAAATTTATTCAAAAATGGTAAATAAAAATTTAGTTCTCCAAACAAGTTAGTACGTGCGTCGTTATTTAATTATAAAAAAATACTGTCTACCAAGGAGTAACACAACTTATTCCTTGTTTCGAACTGGTTAATATAAGGTCACTTAAAGGCAATTTTTATAGCAACCAGTTATTTGGCATAACAAGCCTTAGAGATCTACTGTTCTGCAATACCTCTAAATTGTTTGCTTCGTCGTACCAAGATAAGACAAATTAATTGCGTTGGTGTAAGCCTGACGAGCATATGTGTTTCCTTAGATAACTACATTAATTGAACTTGAAGCCAAAATGTTTATAGCAGGTGTTGACATGATACTCAATCGAATTATAATTGAGTCAAGGAATTTTGCGATTGAATTATGAACGTAAATGCTTTGTTGATTTATATGAATAACTATTTTATAAATTACCATCCAACATCTGTATGAGCTTTGTGAAATGATTCAGTAATTTCTTTTTATTTTCGTTATTTTGTTTTTAAAGATTAGTAGGCTCCTCGAGCTGAACTCAATTTTAGCTCTAACTTGTCTCTCTAAACATTAGTTTAAATCCTAGCTAAATTTTGACATAAAGTGTCACGGAAACAGCTGTTCGCTGCAAAAAAATTCTCTATTATTTCAACCATTTTAGATTTAAGGTACTCCTCGTCGAGGTAGTCATTAGAAAAACTCATTCATGCTTATTTTCTGCAACACAAAATCGCAACCTAAGAGAACATAACGATCTGTCAAAAATTAGCTTGAGCAAATGTGTCGACCCATTAAATGGGCACGCTAAACTTTGACAGATATACATGAAGTACATTCTGAAACGAAAGTTTGATTTTTTAGCTCGAGCTGCATACTATTCGGCTAAAGGGATTCGCTTACATTTAGCTCAGTTAAAATTTGGAGGGTATTTTGTATGAGATCTAAAATTTAGATCGAGTAGTGTACTAAGCTAAAATGATTTTTATAGCGTTAACAAGTATACAGGCGTAAGACATTTCTGGTTTTTGAAATTAAATATATGAAACGTCCCAGCAACATTTCGTAGGCTTCATTTGTTTTTTTTTCCAATTTTTTAACGAAACGTCAAAATAAACCTAATGTCATCAACATCACAAACATAATGAATCCCAAATGATGATTCCCTAATGACAGTAACTGATAGACAAATTTGAACGAGTTAGTTAGCTAGTAAAGGTTAGGTTAGGTTGAGTGGGGTTGTGAGAAAAAGCCAATCAACAAATTGACATATCTGCTATGTAACTGGTAGCGTTTATTTATCTAAATACTTAACAAACATCTAAGAATGCATTTAAACACCTCTTATATAATTCAGTGCGCAGGTTAGTCGCTATCAAAGACCATAATTAGCAAAACATTTTAAATAGTTCCGACATTTCAATCAACAAGCAATCATTCTGTTGATTTAAATGCATGAATGGTTATTTAACTCCGTTTATAAAGTCTACAAGACAGCAAGTTGTATTGAATAAATAATATTTATATCGAAGTTAGACGCCGTAGTAAAATATTCAAAGGAAAGGTAAAAGGGGGTGCTTCAATTACGTAGTTGTTTCAAGTATTACGATTGCATTCATCTTAACTTGTTAGTACAAATCATTGATCCAATAATTAACTAACGATAATTTATGTACGATGACCATTTTTTGTTCAAAAACTGTTCACAGTAGCTACCCTTATTCTTCATACAAAATTTGCAATTCTTTTTAAAGGCGAAACTAGAATTTGTTGGTAGTAGGTTTATGTCAACTACGATGTACATATGTGAGACATTTTATCTGAGTCAGGTTTAAAATGTTCGCAAATGTACCTAGGTGACAGCTGTTTAAATGCAGGTGTCAATGTTTAAAGTACAATAACTCTCAGACTGACGCACACATTGATTGTTATCGGCGTTCATTGATCGCAATTATGATTGTACAATGTGAATTGTACATACAACATGACCACATTCCGATTTTAATATTGTTTAAGGGTCATACAAAAAATTCGTGTTCTTATTGTTGTGAGTCTGTTCGATGACCTACTCCTCGAGTATTACCCGATGAGTAATATAATCGGCGAACACCTAAAAAAGAGATTCAAAACCTTCTAAGTGGCTGCTAACAACTTCAATTACCTTAAATTAAACGAATTTTTGAGGAAATTTTGGGGTAAGCAATTATGTTAAATACATTTATAAATATTAACTTCAACAAATCCATGACGAAATCAGCACTTCCAGACCTGTTTGATCAGACGTTGACGCCTTCTGTTCGAGTACAATAAATGTGTTCACAACGTGAACGTATTACTTTTTTTTCCTGAATCTCATGAATTTTGTCAAGCGAACGACTTCTATGAAGTTTATTTAATAGCGGTCTGAATTTGCTCTTGCAAGAATGACGGAAAGGTTGCAGAAAAAAAAAATCTTGCTTCTCTAATAGTAATTGCAAATAAGTGGATTTTATTTTAATGAATAAGAATCATTTCAAAATATGGTGTTTTGAATTTGCTTTACATTTTTCAGTGTGTTCATAACGAAGGCATTCAACAGTCAATGGAATATTATTTGTTGTTATAAATTTGCAAGCAAACTGTCAGATTTGTACGAGTATGTGTGCCAGTTTTATTTATTTAAGCTTTCAATTGTTGTTAAACTTGGCAGCACTCTTTATTCGCGGAGCTACTGACATTATTAAAAAGCTGTTTTTAATGTGGTATTCGATTGGGCTTCTTCAGATTTGCTCTCAGATTTCAGATTTCATGTGGCTAATCGAACACAAAAACGTCACTTGCTCTTTTTTTTGTTGATATTTGTGCGACTGCAATATGTGTAGCCTTCGACACTTTTGTAAGCGTTTTTCATTCACTGGTTAAATTTTATATGAAAACATTCAAAATGCTCGCCCGGATTGATTTCTAAACATTTGTACATAAATAATTAACAAAAATAGATCCACCCGATGCAATGCGTTTCTTTGCAGTTGAAAAATTTCACTAAAATGTAAACAAACTCCACTAGTTGTCAAACTCAAACGCACGTGTATTGGTAAATCTGAAGCAAATCTGAGAAAATATCCAGATTCGCAAAAGTGCTCTGAAATCTGAAAAAGATTGCTTTTTTTGTACCAAACGAACATAAAAATTGCTCTGAGAGCAAAAAAAGTGCTCTGAGAGCGCCCAATCGAATACCACATAAGAGTATTTAAAGCATTATAACAGCAGATGTCATCTTCCTACTGGCAATATTTAATTTAAAGATTTATAAATCTCTTTGAAATGAAAAAGGAACAGATTTATTTTATTTTTAGGCAGATTTATTTTATTCCTATCGCTTTTCATTCACTCAGAAAAAAAATTGTAATGCCAACAATTATCGTTGGTTAAAATAAACCCAAGTAACAAAATCTTTGATTAAAGAATGCAATTGTTTGCAATGTAATAAAATACTTATGGAGAGTACATATATTATTCTTACGCCGTTGAAAATTTAAAAACGAGTTCTGCTTAACAAAAATAATATTTGAACCAAGAACTTTTAACTTACAATTTTTTAAAAATCTCAAAGTTCTTCACTAAACAATCTTTATGTTCCTGTGTGTTTGAGAAATCATATGTTCTATAAGTGCAAAGTGGGCTTATAAAAGATTTGTTGAATCCGTTTCCGTTTCACTGACGATTGCACCTGACATTTAGATATTAAATCGTCTTGGGTCGACTAGATTTGTCTGGACTAGATGTACCCTGAATACAAAAACTATGTTGGCCATTAGCGACGCTTTTAATACGTCAAGCACACAATTGGAATGTTAGCTCCATAAACGTCAGCTGAACAAAAAAATGTTTACATAACCCGTCTATGGCCAATAACAACGGAAACACATCATGTCAGACTTACTTAACTAGAGTTTTAAACGTTCAGTACACTCAATAAAGTAGTATCTAAAAAAAAATTCTGTGTCAAAATGAGAAGAAAAGAAAACCAAGTGCGACAAGTAAACAGCTTCTACGAAAGCAAAAGGAGATATTATTTTGATTGGAGCATAGTTTTGTGTTTAATGCTCATCTCTTAGTATTGTAAAAGTGGAATAGTCGAACTAAACGGTATCGTGCATTAACTGTTTCCGAACAAATCATTGAACGAGACATATGAAATCTGTTTCGCTACAAGTATTTTTGACGTACAGAACCGATTGCCATTAGTGAATTTGTTTGCCCGCTAAACCAGTTGACAGTTCTCAAAAATTGAAAACTATTGGGAGTAATATAAATTGTCACGACTGAATGAATTGTGGAATTGTGAGTACCTAATATTAAATGCCAGAATTATTTTGCTCAAAATATTGCAACGTGTGCAACGGGTATTGAACGGGTTTTATGAATTAGTTTCGTTAAATACGTGAACATTGACACTTTAACTGTCCAAAGAGTAATTGTATTTTTTTTTGTTCAGAGCATGATCAGAACGCATTCTATGAGCTCAGAATAAGTTGACTGAGCAGTAAAATACGAGCGTATTTTGACAGATAATAGAATGAATGAACTGTGGTGAATAATGAGGATGCTGGTGCAGGAAAAGAAAGAGATAATAAGAAAGTAGAGCAAAGAAAAACGGCAAATATTGTTCACATGTTTTATTTTTATAGTTATATGGTAGTTAGCGCTCAAGTTTGTTTCATTATAAAAGAGCGGTAGGCTGGTCACAGCTCACATATTATTCCTTCTTTGAGGCGTCAACAAAGCGCACTGGACACCAGGACTAGTGATCATATCAATATTCATCAAACCCCACCAAAAGGCTGCTTCTTGTATATTATGTATATAGTGTAAGCGCCTTTAATTAGGGCATCAAAAAAGGGCCAACAAAAAGCTTTAGCTCCAAAGACATAACCTTTAAAAAGTCAACCAACCTTGTCAATCAGTCCTTGCACTTTCCGAAAATAATCGTTCACATCATATAATTTTTTTTCCGAATATGTACAAAGTAAATAATTCCACTTGTGCAGTGACAATACAAATACGCATTTATTTTGTGCGCAATTGCAGTCTTTAACAATTTACATAATTCCGCCCGCAAGTATTGGTAAAAATATGATTAATACCTATATTTAAGAAAAAACTATACATGATAATTTAAATTCGCATAAACAGAATGTCATATTTAAAGATCTTGAACTAAATCAATCAATCAAATATCGATAGATTCGTAAAATATCTCGCAGGAGTATTAGCAGGGCTAATATTCACGAAAGCCATCGGCCAAAATATGCAATATACTCTTTTTTGTTTACATTTTTTTTTTTATTTATTTTTAGATAAGATCAGGAAAATTTTTGGAAATTCAAAAACACTTTGGAGTATGGAGCAGAAATCAATGAATTCGCCCATTGAGTGGTCAATCAACTGTACGCTTTCAATTAAAAATAATTCTGACATGATAAAAAAATAATGTTAAAAGTTTTTAGCAATGGTCCATTAAGTCATTCCCAACTGTATATGGCTATTTATAGATATTTACAATTTTCAATTACATACTCGTATATGTTCGAAATAGACTGGAATTGTGTATTCCATTTGATTTAATATGAATGCGAGGAGATATGTATCGATGGAAACAAATTATTCGATTTCAAAAATCACATAACTCGGTTTGTATCAAAAGGCATAGAAATATCGGAAGTCACATTGAAAATCGGTGACACCCTGTTAGGCTATGCCAATTTATTGACCCTTGAGCGTTTGTTTACTTTCTTGCTATAGCTGTTTGTTATGGTTCAAATTGTCGTAATTTGTCCCATAAAAAATCTAACACTTACTGACGGGAATCCTGAAAGTGGAAATCTTTGTATTTGAGGCGACCTTTATGGTTACCAATTATTACAAAAAATGTCAGGCCATATTTTTATGGAAATAACGATTAATGCCAAGAAACCAAAATAAGACCCAGGCGCCAGGTGTTTACACGCCTGGCTTTCGGGTATCGCCATTTTGTTCCGCTTTCAAATTGTCCATGAGAGGTTTTCGTCGACCATTCGTACAGTATTTCATCAGTACGACGTCTGGGTCTGATACGACTTATATATTATGTCAACGGCCTTATTTACTTTGCAGTTGAGTAATGACAGACCAGGGTTGCCGATGGCATATTTCCTCGCAAGCACATTTAAGCAAACTTATATAAGAAGGATCAATTTCTTTTGCGTACACAACCTTTATTTATTTATTTTAAATGTTTAGTAAAACTCTTACATAAATAACAGTCAGAGTTACACAAAATGCGATTTAAATATCTACCTACATTTAATTTAATTTAAGAACAACAGTAGGTGAATAAAATGTCTTTACCTGTATCTATCCATGGGCATTGTTAATTTAAAAAAAAAACACAACAGAGATATCTACACTTAAATTTAAGAAAAAAAAATTAAACAATTTTCCACTTCACTTAATACTTTGCATCTGTGTGAGCTAGGCGAGACGAGACAACAACAAACGTATACAACGGTTGCAGAAATTCTTCGAACTAAATAAACGAGCGGAGCACATCTTCCAACGTAGGTAAGGGTAGGAAGACAATGTGAAAGTAAATTTTTGTTGACCTTTTGCAAAAGGAACTGCAGTTCAAAAAATGAGACTGTCCGTGTGTTCGTATTCTAGCTGTTCCGTTTCAATTCAGAAAAATGCTGCCAAGAATGTGCAAATACAAGAATGTATCAAACTGTGAGCGAATTGAATGTACAGTTTTAGGAATCTATATATTGGTGGTGTGTTAAAATCAGTGGTGTGGATGGAGTGTAGCTGTTCCATAGAATGTCAGTGTTGCCTGACATTGACAAATGACAAGTACTCAGTTTGTTGCTTAACAAATAGGTTAAGCTCAGTTTGTGTTTTGTTTTTGCTCTAGAGCGAATTATTATACACTGTTAGATCTTTCATGAATGGTTAAGTTATTAAATAACAATTTTTCACAGAAGACCTCAAAGTAAAAGCTGATTTTTTATAGCACCCACAACGTCTATTGGAATGGTATAAAGGGTAAAAGTCTCCAAATGCAGGTGCCAAAAAGAATCGAAGGAGGAAGATCTTGTCAAAGTTTCTTTCTTAATTTTTCTACTGATAACTTGGGATAAACTGAGAGGCTTCCATATCAAAATATAGAAGTGTTTTCAAAATCATATTCGTCGATTGAGCCAGTTCTTCATTCTATTGTCAGAAGTGGGAAAATCACAAGAAAGGTTAGAATTTACAAAAATAACCTTCCATTGAAATTGTGGCGACGTTCAGTGATATTGAAAACTTAAGAAAAGACGAAAAAGTTAGGTCACCCGGTCAGCCGTCATGAGCTCGGTTAATAATGTTAGAACTTGAATTCTGCCAGATGAAAAGTAGGATGAAAAGTGGTATTATCAACAGCTGTTGTTACTAAAGTTTCTGATTGCATTGTAAATATAAATAGTGTTGCAAAGTTACCTAGTTATTCCATTTATCAGGAAATACCTATACCCAGCGTTGCTGCTGTTAAAAAAATTTAAAAGGGAATAAAATGGGGCCAGCACATACAATATAAACACATATGTTAGGAAAAAGTATTACAGTCTGGGCTGTATGAGAACAACTTCGTTCAAGTAGGCTTACGGTGAGAATGCCCCTTTCTCACCGGTCCGCCTTCCTCCGGACAAACTAACAAACAGGAATTGAAATTCAAATACTGCTTCGAAACGTTTTCAATTTAAGGTCTGATCACACATCGGTTGACTGATATTCAATTAAATATCCACTAGATGGCGCATATATTATTATAGAATATTATCTATCATATAATATGAAGAAAAAAAAACAAAAATAGCATCGCAAAAATAAATATTTTTTTTTTGCATTCTTTCTCGTAATAAAGAATAAAATCTTACATAAACTGAAAAGGGGCCGTTTCGACTTTTTTTTAAAAAGTGGGGCCACGGCTTTGTAAGTCTTAAGAAATGGGAGCAAAGGGCAACGCTGCCTATACCAAGCTTACAAGATTGCCTAAAGTCGGCAAATTTACAAATTGAACAATCTAAATTAAAACGAATTCATCAACTCTTCTGACGGGTTTAAAGAACGTGTTTTTAGATGCTGAGTACTAATATACGAGGTCGATGATTTGAAGATAATTTCTGTAGTGCAATCTAGAGGAAGGTTTAAAACTATGATTTGAAAACAATTTCGTTCTTTCTGATGAAAGAATAGCATAACTTGAAACTTGAAACTTGAGATAAACAATCTTATTCAATTTTTGATCTTTCCATATTTAAATCATAGGAAGAGATGATTTTTGGCACGAGTACGATAACTTAGGCGCCACAAAATGATACATTAAAAAAAATGGCAGCACTTACAATAAAGCACTATAGCATTTATGAAAGCCAGGAATTTATTCCTTCATATTGTTTAAATCAAGTTATATCTGATAATGTTTTTTTAAAAAAAAAAAATTATTTCAAACTTGAAAAGAAAAATATTAAAAAAAAAATCTTTTATGCTGATTTTTTTCAATATTGCGAATATATGCACTAAATTTGTTTTAGAGTATTTACTGCCCCTTGTAATTCTTAATCGAACGCTAAAAACATAGATTTATTTATGTCTTAAAATTTTTGAGAAAATCAAGAATTATATTTTTTTTTTTAAATTAAATTGTATAGTTCAATACTAAATCGATTTTTAGGGTCTATAATATAAAACAAATTTAAAGAAAATTTGCATGTACTCAACCTCGCACCCATCCTTAGTCTAATAGTTAAACTAAGCAGCGGGTTGGAGGGGGGATTTCTTGACTAATCTCGAGAACAGTAAGTTAAAACATTTTTTATTTGTAACTAGCTGAACCTGCGAACTTCGTACCGCCTTAAATCGATGCATAGAAACTTGATAGATTTTCGGGCCGGCTTCTTGATCGTTTTTTCCGCTCTAATGATTGAATCGAGTTGGTCCGGTCAGATTTTCGCAATCAACCAAATCTGAATGTGGGCAATCGGCAATTCTCGCTTCTGCCATTAGACCGAGTACATCCAGAAACGCGATTGTCCAAAAACATTGTGCTTTACGATAAAGCTTTTGTTTGAAAAATCTTCCGAGGATGTCATGGCGATCGATCGAAGTTTAAATATCAGTAGGTAGTTGCGACTTGTAAACACGGTGGCTCAGTGGTTAGTATCTATGCTGGACTACTTGGGCGAGTGGTCAATTTGTAAAAATGATAGTATACAAAATCGACCCCGAAATGTACTGAAATTCATGTGTTTATCACGCACTCACAACACACGCATACGTTTTTCGATTTCAACCAAACTTTACAAAAATGATATATAGAACAATAACAAAGATGTGTTAAAGTTTGGTTAAAATCGGTAGATGCGTTAAGGCGTGAATCGGCGACAAACGAACACAATTTTAAGGCTCAATTTTTATATATATAGATTGTTTTAAGTTATATTTTAAACTTGCTTCCAAGCAGTCAAGGAATGTAGACAAACAATTTTTGGTGATGGATGGAAACAGTTGACAGAATGTCGCAGATGACAACTGGGTTGATATTTAAGGCAAAGTTTAAAATTAGGGTAACGATATCGTTTGTGGAATTTATTTCTAATTTCAAATTCACAATTCGGTGTGTCTAACTTCAGTTTTTAGAACTTTAAGGGCCGTTTGCTGATACGACTCATAGCGAACTAAGTTCCACATAAACTCTTATGTGACAGTTTATGACCTGAAAAAAGTAGCCCATAAGTATTTAAGTAGAACTTAAATCGTTATGAGTCGTATCAGCTAACGGCCCTAAATTTTTCGAAGGCGTTGAAAAACTATATATTTTGCAATTGCCAACATATGATTTTGCTATTGTTCCGAAATGAAATATCCAATTTTAACATTGAACGAAACTCCAATTAACTAATTGCACAAATTTTTATATTGAATATGGACAAAATAAATAAAGGAATGCTGAGAGGTTTTGGTGCATCAAAATGTCAATGGTGTACCTATCTACATAACCAGGATTTTTTTGACTAGATTCAGGATAAATTAAAAAAATCGTCAAGTTGTTTATCTAGGCTAACAAAAAGTGTTCTCCAATTTACTGAACCGCAATTTCTCGACTAGGTTATCGCCACCAATTTTGGAAATGAACGATTGTCTTAAACTTCTGCTCGACTAAACTAAAAAAATTGGAACGAATACGTTCCAGACAAAATAGTGTATTTTTGAAAAAGAAAATTTAGACACATTGCGTATCACTTGCATTCTCTGCGGAAAGTTGAAAAATTTGTTCAAAAATATGCCACAAAGAATTTTATTTCGAAAGTAAATTGGAATTTAATATCCTCATTAACTTGTCCCGAGTTTAGTTCGACATTTTTTTTTTGGAACTTCATGCACCCTTATCGCAAGAACTAGTGAACAAAGCAACATTCAAACCGACAAGTAGATACGTAATTCCAATTAAACTGTGGTTTCACAAGTCTCTCGCTTTACAAACAAACCGCAGTCGGTGCACACAGTTAGATATTGTAGCGGCACTCGGGTTCTAAGCCAAAATAGAAGCCTATTCCAATATCGATTCCACTATTTGTTGTGCTGCTTCCTTAAACCTACCTCGTCAACTGTGCCAAACTGAACTTCCTCGAATTCGTATCATCATTGTCGCTGCTGCGCGAAGTCTTTCGATGTAGCAGGTTAAATCCTTTTAGCGTGATCCCGATACCACCTTTCTTGTTCTCGGAGGTAAGATCACCGACAGCATCACCGTTTTCGGCGTTCGGCAGGACCTCACCGCCGTTCACATTCAATTTAGTCACATGAAACCGATCTGCCATTTTTGCACCACAGACACGAAAATTCGCACAAACTTATCGACCTTCTTTCACAACGAAAAATCCGAAATTAATTCACAACTCCACTGAGCCACTTGTGTAAGTGGATTCAACACTTGCGCCACGGATTCACTTCAGTTTTTGCAGAGCAGAACGCTCTTATCACACCAAACAGCGCCAGCAGAACTTCAATCCGCTCAAACACCATCTACGCCAAACGAACGATAGGTCGCGATTAAACACTTGCTTTCATGCCCCAGGTACTTTTATCGGCTTGCCGGAGTATCTCTTGAGTTGAGAGTCTGCGAAGCGTGTGACTGTGTATCTTATCGGCGTGCGAGAGTTCTTTCCTCGAAAGCTTTACTCTCTCTTAGTGCCAAGTCAAGCGTTGAGTTTTATCGAACCTCTTCCTCTATTGGCGACGATAAAATGTGTTAATCAGATCAGCAACGCTCCGATTGGCTTACAGGCGATCGGCTAAAGCTCTAGCCACGATCATGTTCACGATTCGGAAGCGGAAAGCTTCGCCGATATCCTAAATTTGATTTGATCGTTGTGGTTCCGGGGTGCTAATACCGGTTTTGTTTCTCTTTAACTGTCGCCAGTGTCGAATTAATTTAGACGTTTAAACATCGCTATCGATGGGGCATGACAGCACTTGTCAACGATTAGATAAACGTGTGCATGGGTTTGTTGATGTGATTAACGGACTCGTGTGAAATCGAGAACTGCGACAAAGATAATTCACACGATGGAATGCGAATTTTTATTTGCATATATCATCGCGAGGCGGGTAAATATTGGATATATGTAGGTAAGGACAGCCTGTGTAAGAAGATGATTAACTGAGTAGCCAGTAATTGGCAGATTTAATTATAAGTTGGGCTGATAGCTGAATATTAGTTATTCATTTTGCGAGAGTCAGCAACAGGCAAGTTTTGTGTGTAATCTATGAGAACACACTTCCCTATTGTGCGCGGGCACGAAAGCCCGCATTATATCAGACTCTGGCGATATAATCTCGAAATTAACTAAGCTCTAGTCGGGGGGAAAAAAACTGTAGTTTTTTTCCAACCAATTCCATTACAAAAACAATCGAATTAAAATGTATATGTAGCACAAAAAATATGTTTTATTTTTTCATTTAGAGTATAAAAGGGCCTCACAACTGGAGGCGGAACTTTTGCTGTCTTTCAAAAAAAAAAAGACTGCAGACAACTTATTGGCACTTACCTTGTGCCTAACATTTAACAGCCTTATTTATAAACTCACCGTAGAGTCAGCTTAACTTTACGCACCCTCCAAAATGTCCTTACGCAGGCAAATGCGATTAAAAAAAGATTTTTCGAAACGTCACTTTAAAGCTGCGTAATTTAAACGCGAGAATTTGCATTTAGAGCCTATGTAGAGCTTACGTAAATATATTTTTGCAGCTAATGTCACTTGGTAGTGGTCAGTTTGTAAACAAAACCAGAAAGTAAAATTAATTTTTGTTTGTGTAAATTTGCACCAAACGAACTTCGTCTGCAAATGCAATTATAAAATATATTTTACGATTTGGTGGTGGTTGATAGATTATGATTGCAGGTTGATCTTTCGGCAGTTCTTCCAAAGAAATTTCGAAATTGTGGCAGATAATTTGGCTTTTTGTTTTTATTAGGTATGTAAAATGTTTTGTACTTACGAAGCTAATCAGACAACAACAGCTGATGTCACTTTCAGTTGCAAAAAGTAATAGATTTCAGTGTTTTCTGTAATAGTTTATCGAAATTCTTACCTATGTCGACACAAACTCGTTTAGTAAAGTTACCGCGGAAAAATGTTTACAAATCACAATTTTAGGAAAGCCACGTAAAAACTGCGAAGATCCTTAAGCGAAGATAACTAAACAACATCGTAGAAGCATCGTAAGAGAATCTAATAAATACGGCTAATTTATGTGCTAGATTTAAGTGATTCCAATGTTTGTTACGCTTGTGAAGAGGGATCATTTCCTTTGCTATTGTAATTCCTTTTCACGGATCAGGTAGCAGATCGTCGGTGCTGATGTGGTGAGTGGACAAGTAAACTTTAAAAACCTCGTTTTTATTTGGAATTTTTCTTAGGGCTACTTTTGCTCTCGTTGATCTACTACATTTTTACAATCTCTTTTTCTGTACAAACATTTGCATTGGGCACATTTATTTAGTTTTCTAAAGTCGACTAGATTGATTTGGACTAAGTGTAACCTGAGCACAAAAACTATATTGGTCGGCAACGTCGCTTTTCCTAAGTAAACCATATTATGCGAACTGTCAACTTAGTACTCAGTCATGATTTTTCTTGACTAGATTCGTCGGCTATTCCTCCATAAACGTCAACTGAAAAGGCTTGTCATGTTGCCAATCAAAACTGAGACGCATCAACTCAGCCAGCTGTCAGACTTACTAAACTTATTAAACTGATCAACAATCAAGACAGGTAGCTGTCATAATAAAAAGCGCATAGATTTTTACTCAGACTGCTGAGTGCTCAGTTGATTTATTCCCAGCTCATAGCTCATAGGCACTGAACGAAAAAGAAAACGTCTGAGCAGTGATGCCAAACCGAATCGAAGTTGTTATGCCTAAGCCCAAGGAAAACTATGCCTTTTTTAAAAGAGTTATGCCTTTTTGGTAAAAAAGTTAAGAATTGGATATTTTACAAAGGCACTGCAATGATTCTACAAGGTGATTAAAACTTGTTAACAGAATGTTGGTCGATCGATTGGTAACTAAACCTTTTTTGGCCTCTGTAATTCAGGTTTGGGTTTGGTAAGTAAGTCAAGTAGAGAATTGGCAAAGAAACATAAAGCACAGTTGTAAATAAAAATTAGTGTTGCGACTTTGATCAAAGAATGTAATAGATTTACCAAATTCAAAATGTATTTGTACGAATTGATTGTAAAAAACAATTTCAAAAAGAAAACAATTAAAAAAAAAAAAATTTTTTTCTAAAAATTATGACTGCGTCTGAGGTAAAAACAAACACGAATTTGGTTGGCATTTCAGAAAAACGTTTGTTGTGCTCAGATTTCGATATCCCAATAGACCTGGGACTCAAATATGTCAAAGCAGCTGATTCACTGATCCAATCTAGAAAATGCGTTCACTTTTGTCGAACTAAGTACCAATTCAACATGCTTTATCGTAAATACTAGCGATCAGAATGAATTCAACACTTACTAAATATAGCGCTTAAATTGTTTTAAATAGGTCTGTTGCAGACAGCAAATTATAGCAACTGGTAAATTATATGTTATGGTTGAACTCCGGCTAAAGTAAAACACACTTGCTAATTGAATTGATTGAATTTAGTTCACTGATGATGATGTTATAATTGATTTGACAGACTGTTTGTTTGTTCGGGTCGAGCATCACTGGCTTCAATTTTTGACAGTAAATTGATCTTAAAAAAGGAACAAAAAGTTGCAAAAAGTCATTGGAAACAACAAGTAAACGATTTTATGACTGAAAGCAGTTAACAACTACTTGTTACAATAGCAGCTGTATTGCATATCAATATTGAATCGATTTCAGCGATAGCTAGCTACTTGGCGGAACGTGACCTATTACTTTAAAAGACACTAGCAGATAGCATTGTTTGAAGACATTGTTTCGTTAACAGCTTTTTTGCTAATGGTTTGTTTGGTAAGCAATGTAGTTTCACCAGCTTCACTGTACTATCATTATCACAGACAATAAAGTAATGACATTTTAAATGACCAACATCAATTTATTTGACATTTACACCAACGTTATAGAAATGCAAAAGCGATTAGGTAATGGGGAGAAGTAACTACTCACTTGGGCTGACAATTTATTTTTACCTGTTTTGGCAAACTTGGTTGGAAAGAAAAGGAAATTGATATCCATTGGAAAATTAACAATCGGTCCCGCCATTAAGTCTGGTCTGGTTTAGTCCCGAAATGAAACTCTTCTCAGAAATATAGTCCAACTAATTTATGGTGGAAAATTGTCAACTCTCTCGATAGTACCTAATAGTACCTACTTTCTATTTGCATCTTTTTGTACGGAACGAAATTATGGCGAAAATAAAATGAAAATTGGCAAACTTCACTTAGTAGTGGCAAGCATGTGACATGGATCAAGCAGTCTAATTGTTTGGTAACGCACGTTGTTGCATCATGCTGTCAATCGCGTGCTTTTCAATTGATGATTTGATTAGAGAATTCTGCGGGGGCATTAATTCCGCTTAAAATGAAGTGAGCGCCTTGTTGTGTGGAAATGCGGCGAGTGCCAGAAACTGTTTGTCACCAACTGTTCCAGCGAGCTATTGTAGCAGCCTACTGTTTCCAGTAATGGCTGGTTATTGGGAATTCTTATCCGTTTCTTAATGATTCAGTTGATATACGGACCTTATCGTTTGGCTAATCAATTGGCTGTTTGGTTGACTGCTTAAATCACCTCCAACCAGCTCCAAACAAAACTGCAAATATTTGCCAATGCGATTAGTTTGTCGGACAAAGATTATTAAAATGTCGGGCGAATACTTCAAGGTGAAGGGTGGAAAAGGCGATAAAATTGCAGTGTCGCTACGATCAGTGATTCCAAGTTTTAGTTCGTTGCATACTTTAGGCCTGAGACTCAGCTAAGTAAAGCAAATCAATATAAGGTAGACGAATGCTCAATAAAACAGTTCAGAATGACGTTTGTTATAAAGTGGCATCAACTGGTGTATTTTATTGAGTCTCGACTTTTTGTTAATTATACTAGTTCCCGCTGAAAGTGAGTAACGCTTCAATCCGTTTACCAGCAATGGGGACGTTCAAGTATCTAGTTTAGTAAGTCTGACGGCTGTCTGCCTAGATGCATCTCGGTTTTGATTGGCTGAAATCGTTCATAAGAGCAGCTGTTTCAGTTTGACGTTTAGTCAAGAAACTCGTGACTGAGTACTAAGTTGACAGTTCTCATATGTGGCTGACGTAAAAAAGTGACGTTCCAGACCAATCTGGTTGACCTAGATTCTAAAATGTTTCCATTGTCATGAATTAATTATCCAGAGAGGTATCAAGATGAACTGTGTAGCTGTCACTTCGACTTGGTATAAATAGCTAGTGCGAATCTCAAGTGTCAGAAGAGTGTATTTGTTGTAAGTAATTATCTGTTGTAAATTCTACTTTACTTTGCTGGTGCCCGATAAAACACGCAAATTACCAAAACTGAGTTTTCTTTTTAAAACTTTTAACTGGGCTCAATGAATGGTACGATGCCTAAAACAAATTTGTTTTGCCCAAAGGTTAAATAATATTCACCTCTACTTCCTTGATCATTTAAATCTGTTTCTTTCTTAGTTCAGAGTACAGCCCAACTGTCAAAAAGTGCTCTGAGTTCGTGTTTCTTTTCTGATCAGATCATGATTAGAGTGCACTCTTCAGCCACCTAACCTAACCTAACTTTAGCCATCCAGTAGAGAAGTTTAGTGCATCTGAACAATTTAACTTCTTGTTCAACTGTATAAATACTAATCATTGTAATCTGCCCTTAAGACCAGCACATTTATTGACGTTTCATGCATCAAAATCAAACAGCTCTGGTAAAAGAAACTTCCATAACAAAGTCAGTTGAGAACACAATCTTAAAACGAAAGAAGCACATTTAATGCAATTAAACAAAAAGAAGACCCGCTCCCCATCCGAGCTCAATTCTCTTTGGCCAGCAAATAAGAGAAAACTTTTCACTTCTCCCAAAGGAGAATGAAAACCTCCAGTCGAGTTACATACTACTAGAAGTAGAAGGTAAACATAAATATACTGTAATCGTGGGCAAACAACTTCCAACTTCGCTAGAGAGTCTCTTGAGTGCAACGGCCACTTTGCAGTGCCACCAATCCGCTGTAAGCCAGATTAAACCATTCAACCTAGGAGGTTACCAGTTGCACCCAATATTTCTTACGCGTAAAAGGTCTACATGTGTGTAAGAAGCCGGCAGACTCCGCATAATTGCAATGAACATCAATGCTTGTGCGGAGTAGGGTTACACATATAGGAGACACAATTCGTTGAAGAGTCACAGTCTCGTTTGAGTCCGTTTCCGGATTTGTCCAGTATTGTCCGTGTAAAAGAAGCTCCTCTTTGGCCACTTAAACAAAGCCACTCATCTAAGACTCTCATTCATGGATGGAATATTCTTAACTGTGCGGGTACACGGGCTAAAGAAACAAATTTCTTTGAAAAAGACTTGTCACGGTCTTACGCGATCGTGAAACTTGTTCTCAATAATTTGTTTGTAGACATTTAAGTGATGTGTGAGATCAGCACTTGTCCGAGGTTTGTTTTTATTGACATCTTGATACGAGCTAATTGCTCTCTTTAAGGGGTCAATGACTGGAGTTGCTGAAAACGTACATCTTGACCTAGGCTACACCTTCTGTTTAGGTCGAGCTGTGTGTTTTTCCCTTCAATTTGAACAAGTTTCAAATTACGACACGGTAGTAGTACTATGATGATCGATTATGTTCTGGCGAATGAGTCAGACTTGTTTACTGCGTATAGTGCTGGGTTTTTAGTTGTGAATTCCACAGTTGGTGGTTCCCCGTTCACAGATAGAACTGGACCTAACCAGATCCAGACCTAAAATGAAAGTGAATGCGGTACGACGACGGGGCGAACGCGATACCTAATGCATGCAATGTTACATTATTGTGATGTTTCAGATATGGTAATACTAGGCAATTATTCCTGCATTTAGATTAACCAAACTAATTACGAGATATAATTAAATTTGTTGAAGAGCACGAGTTATTTAATGACGTAAATATTATACAGTTCACGGGCACAGTGGATCAGTGGTAAGTGTGCTGGACTACTGACTACTCTGGTTGCATCCCCGGAAAAACAAAATTTACTTAATGTTTTTCTCACTGTGCTACTAGTCGCACATGGGATTTATTTATTCCTCAGAAATAAAGTCGTTCATTGATTCACTTTCAATATGTCAATGTCCATCTCATAATAAAATGAGAATATCAAGGAAAGCTCTGATGTCAAAAAAGAGTTAAGATGAATGAATAAGAATTCAGAGTCGCCATTTTCCAAAAGTCTGCACTATGCGTGTTTTATTGAACACGAATCGCAGCAAAGTAGGTTTAAGTAAAAACATTAGCACGCAATTAAAACAAATACATTCTACTTGAAACTTTAGAGGTTCACACCAGGAAATTATCGCAAGTAGAAGTGGTTGATAGCAGCAGTTCATCTTGATACTTTTTTGGTGATGCGTGTTCATGACTTTTCTATGAAAGTGCTTTTAGCGCCATTCAAGTTCAGCAAGCGATAACAAGGAAAATGCTAAGTCAAACTAAAAGTCAAAACACATAACAAAACATACCAGTTGTTAGAATTTTCTGGTAAACGTCACTCAGAACTGTTTTATTGAACATTTGTCTTCATTATTATGCTTTGATTTGCTGGGATAGACATTAAAAAGGCAGGCCTATTGATAACACAGTGCGTTGGAAAGTATTGGGTGAAACGTTAAAAATGCTGTCAAAAAGACATAGAACCCTTAATCATAAAAGACTGATACGTACAGTTTGAGTTTCTAATTTGCCAAATTAAACTAGATTTGACATCTGCCACACGCACTTACGTTTCTCGTCACAATTTCCAATATAAATTATTTTCAAACTTTTTGAAATCGATTATTGGGTTTGTTTGACGTGGGCCCTAATGCGTTCGATATAGCACTAAACTTGCCCTGGTACTGAAAACCTGTGTTTGACATGGACTGACCCCAGTTTATTTGTAGGTGCAAGAATTCAGTGCCGAGTTTTGCTGTCATTTCGCTTGCTGTCATTCATTTTCAGACTCGTCATCTAGGGTCAGTTGGGGTAAATGGAAACACTTTCTGTTTTTCTTATAACCAACATTTTGAAAAATTAAAAAAAAAAGTTTTTTGTATACCTTTTCAACTTTCGAAAATTAGCATTGTCATTAAAAAACACCAAGAACTGCACTGATGATCATTGCACTGCTGATCGGTAACCATAAAGGGCAAAAGAGTGGTGTTTACATTTACCCCGGCGTTGTTTACATTTCCCCCAATTTTTTTGAAAATCCAGGGGTAAATGGAAACAGTGCGTTTGATTGCTGAAGGCACTAGGGACCTCGGTATGAGGTGAATGTAAACAAGTAATAATGACACACGTTTTCTTTACGACTAAAATTTTCATTGATATTCGAAAATCACCGGCGAGTAAGTCCGGCGACAGTATGGCGGCAATTCAAATTGAGTTTTTGGTTGTTATTGGACTACTACAATTAATTTTGAAAGGATAGAATAACCGCCGTTTACAATAACCCCATGTTCACATTTACCCCAACTGACCCTACATTGCGAACACTTATTTCAACTATTTGCAATACGGCAAACCCAGGTTCAGCACTGAGTTCATTCATTTTAATAATAAACGGGAAAAAGTGTTACCAGAATATAAATATTTGTCAAAATCAACAGCTGACAGACTTCAGAGCAACATTTTGCGTTCGATGCAGGGTTTTTGACAGGCGTGAGAATTAGCTGACACTTCTCAGTACGCACTAGTGAGCACCAGCGCTGCCACTTTGCTACGATCGTAGCAAAACTGCTACGCAATTGCCCGTTTGCTACGCTGCTACGCACTCTCCCTAAAAACGCCTATTTTGCTACTTTTTTTTTAAGGCAATGCTTACATGCAAAGCGTCTTTTAAGTGAAGTTTTTAATGTTTTTTTTTTTTTTTTTTGTTTGATTATAGTTTTGTAAAATATATAGTTTACCAACTATGCTTGTACTAGTCCTTAAAAAAATATTTACTTTGAAGAAAGAATTAAGTGTTTTTTGTTTATTTTCGAAAAAAAATTTATATTTTGGACTTTTGAGTTTTGCTACACAAATTAAGTTTTGCTACGCAAATTTGCTACGCAAATTTTTTCCTTGTGTCAGCACTGGTGAGCACTAGTGCTAGCCACGTCAAACAAACCTATTACTATAATTATTATAAATTATTTATTATTCCAATTATAATTAATGTACCATTGTGTTAAATTTACATAGACATGACATTTTATGTCGTCTGCCGGAAAATCATTAAGTCTGTTTAACAAAGAAAAACACGAACAGAAGAGGACAGCACAGGGTAGTAAAATCTGTCAAAACAAAAAAGCACAGCTTCTAATTGCGTGAGACAACAGCGATGTTCCGTACATAACATTCAGCTGGAAGAAAAACAACACAAATAAGATTGGCACTACTAGAAACATTACAGAGTTGATTGCATTCATTTTAGAAGTACTTATGCTAATAAAAACAATATTGCGCAACTTAACAGATTTCAAAAAGCAAATTCACAATTTTCGCGAGTCTGCGTCCCCTCAGAAGTAAATGCAGAAAATCTTATGCTACTTCAGGAACGGAACGCTAAATGAAATACATCGGAGAATGGAGACTATTGCAAGAGTAGGGTGCATTGAAGAATGTTTAAATCATAGAGGACCTAAACTAGAGGGCCAACTGAGAGCAGAAACGGGAAATCTGCCTACAAGCTGCCTGTGTCACAGCAGATTGCATAAGTGTTCGTGCCTGTACAAATCAAAGGAGCGCCATTAATGCCGCACGCATACTTATACAATTTCCTGTTACAACTTTATGTCAATCGAGCCGCCATTGGGCGACTGTGTTCGTCATATTTTGTGCCATTTAGTTACACGGCGTACACATCACAGTTGAATTTAAGAGTTTTTAATGTCTATGAACTTGTTGGAATCAAATGGAATTCCTTTTATAATTTCGTTACAATGAAATAATAATTTGTCAATATCTTGCAGAAATCTAACTCATAATAACAATCAGAGAAAAATTAACGTTTTCTTCAGTTTTGTTAAAAGAGATTTTGTAAATTCAAGTTTTTTTTGTATATTTTAAGGAAAGAACATTTTTTTCGTTGATTTTAATGGTTTTAATTTCGAAATCATATCGAAACAAAATATTTAAACACCGTTTAAGAAAATCTTTTATTTTTTTTCGTGAAAAGGATTTTTTAGTTTTACCAAATGCATACTTGTACAGTAATTATATCCAAGTATGCATAATGCTAAATTAAAAAATAAGTTCGATATTTTTTTATTTTTTTATACTATATTGCTCTCAAATTTAACTATGTATGCGCTCGGCTTTTTCCGATAAAGCCAATATAAAAATCCTCGTACATCGCCCTTTATTTATACCTAAGAAATACTCGGAACAATAAAAAAAATGTTTTGATCACTTTTTGTATTCCAAAAACACAAAGAACGCACTTGTTTTTGTTAATTAATAATTTAAAGAGGTTTGTAAAAAAAATCAGTGCACGTTGCAAAATACATTGTTATAAAATTTGTAAAAGAATATATGCACAGAAAACGAAATATAGCATGCAAATACCAACAATTAACAAAACAATATGTATTTTTACGTTCGATTGAATAGGCGAAATACCAAAGTAACATTATTCAACACAGTGTTATTAAACTACAGAATTTCCAATCATATTTTGAATTTGTACAAATATGGTGTAAATAAACGAATTTGAAAACATTCAAAAAACCTTACAGAAATTTATTGAATGTTTATGAACATTTTAGAAAATTCACTTGTGCCCTAGTGAAAGCTTGGGTTTACTTGCATGTTGTTACCTCATTTTGGAACAACCCCTTTTATGCAGCAGCATGAATTTTGCTGTCAAAAATAGAATTCATACAAATAAAATTAAAAAAAAACTGAAATGTGAATGGATGAACAGTTTTTGGTGACGAAAATGGGTAGAGAAGAAATTATGCTATTAATTTAAAAAAACCATAATCAACATTTGTTTTTTTACATTTATTGTTATAAATCTATTTACAAATTGTTTGTTTTTGGAAATAGTTCCACCCGGCGGCCATTAATACACGTATTCACAGACAGGAAAAAAGAGCGCGCGAGAGAGGGCTGTCATTCAAAATTTGCGGGGAAAATCGGGTAGGTGTGCTGAAAGTTGGCCCCATAGACAAACCATACTGAGACCCCCAACTCACAATCCTCTTGCCGCTGGCCCCCTCAGTTTTTTTTCAAATTCGCCATTTTGTATTCCTATCGGTGTTATGTCAAATATGAATCCGTGTGACATGCAAAAACATACAAAAACTACAAAAATAAATGCTGCCAACCTCGGCAACCGTGGGAAAATGTGAAAGAGTTCGGGAATACCACATTTTAGCATAACTGAATGCCATTGGTTAGTTATTATAAATTTTTTAAAGGTGAATAATTTGATTTGTGTGGTTAATAAAACTATCTAAAGGAGATGTTTTATATACTAGAAATATATTAGGACAAAAATGGTTGTGTATTTTCCGCTTTTGGATATAATTAACTTCGATTTCGTGTGTAAATTTTTCTTAAATAATAAAGAAAATTTGCTCAAAATGTTTTTATTTTCCCTCAACCAACCTACATTCTTAATTTTTCGCAAATATTTTAAGCAAATGTACACTTTTTCCTAAAAAAAAATATTATTCACACGTAACGCACAATTTCAAATTTAACGGATAAAATTCTATGAACGCTGCAAGCCACTTTGCCCAAAGCGGAAGTGGCATATGCAAGGTGCGAGTGTATTTGTTTCTGAAGTTTCGTGACATTTGTCAATACGAATTTCTATGTATCAATACAAGCGCACTTAGCATGTGCCACCCCATAGAAATATAGCTTGTAGGCTAAGTAACGGGAAATCGGCCGAAGTTGGTGGTCTCAGTATTGTCTCTGGTCGGCCCTCTAGTTTAGTTCCTCTATGGTTTAAATTAACGAAAACGGAACAAATCGAACGTATACTGAAGTTGGTAAGAAAATACAAAATATACAAATGGAAATGAATAGTTATAGCTTAAAATTACTGTCGAATAAAGTAAAATCTTAAAATTATTTTAGTACGTGACTGATTTTGTATTAAGTGCCTTGTTACATGGCGACATTAAATCCACTTTATCGTTTATAAGTTTGTATACTTAAATTTAAATCGCAGACAGTACGTTTTGTCAATTACTATGGACACTCGATTATCCGCCAATCTGTCATTCTAAAAGCGAAATAAAACATTTTTAAAGGAAGATTTTTATGAAGGTTGAGTTATTTACAATGCTAAAAAGAGCTTGACAACTAAGAAACTTATTCACAATAATGTTGATTATTTCATGTCCTAACTACTTTTTTAATGGAACTAAATACCTATGTTAATAAATTGTGTATTTTTTATTTATTTTAAACTAGCAGGTACCCGCGACTTCGTCTGCGTAGAATTAGTACCTATTTCGAGTAGCTAAATTTAAATATTCATATCAAAAGAAGCGCCACTTATAGGGTTCAAATCTATCCTATCTTTCAATCCAACCCATCAGCCCTACACATTTAAATTCATTGGTAAAATACGCCGCAAATGTATTTATTTCTTACCAAAAGTACAGACACCCATGATGGATTTTATTATCCCTAACTTGAGAAACTTCCTCCCCTTCACGTTTTGTCTTAGCGACAAAAAGTAGCCTATGTCATTCTCACAGATCCCATCTATCCTTATAGGTACCAAAATTTAAAAAAATTGGTTGCAATAATATTGCGATTATTATCAAGGCCACCTTGAATTTTCGGTGCAAATGACAACTGACAACAAAACTATGTTTTGAAATAACAAAGTGATTTGCACAGTTATTTTGTGATCACCTTACGTATTTGACTATTACAAAAGTGACTATCACCTATCACCTTACCTTACACAGAATTTTGTTCATAATCTAAGCTCCAGCGCTCCCACTCAATTCCCCCGCAAATTTTGAAAAAGTCCACAATCCGAAATTAACCTTTGGATAGATTGTCGATGCGCAAGCAATCACAATATATTAAAACAAATTAAGTTACAATAGCCCCGTTTTTTGAGCTTCGATCTCAGCAAAGCAAAGCAAAGTAGGATTTTCAACACGCAATTACAACAACTACGCTATACTTGACACTTCGAGACTCACAGTAGTTGTTGTAATAAGTCTGCTGAAAATCATACTTTGCTTTGCTTTGCTGAGATCGAAGCTCATAAAAACACGCCTTCTAACTGTCGAAAGCTGATAAAAATTTGATAAAACTTGAAAAAAATGCTGATTAATCGAATCGCTGGAAAGACTGTCAAAAGTTGATGCACGCAACGCCATATACTGCGGCAATACCGGAACCAGCAATTAAAATCATGTTAGTTTTTAATGTGTGACAAAAAAAAATGCTACAAATACAATTGTCACACAAACTTGATGCAAAAACAATTGTCGCAATAAATTGTCAAAAAAAAAAATTGTCACAACGTAAACGTAAACATAAACGTCATCTATCATGAAGATGGCGTCGTAAAATCGCTCCATACAAAATGTATGGGAAAATTTATTTTCTTCATAATTGTTTTTCGGTGATTTTTAGGGAATTTTCTTGGGTATTCTTCTTGTTTGGCCGGAGACCAGTCCGAATTGGTGCGAATCATCGAAATCGGTACAGGCGTTCTTGAGTTATAAGCGTAGCAACTAACGTCACTCTCTTTTATATATTTAGATTTCGATTTCGGTTTTTCAGATTCGCTCTCAGATTTCAGATTTCCCGTGTCTAATCGAACATAAAAAGTCACTTGCTCTTTTTTGTGCTGATATTTGTGCGATTGGAATATATTTAGCCTTCGACACTTTTCTAAGCGTTTTCAATTCACTGGTTAAATTTTATATAAAAACATTCAAAATGCGCGCCCAGATTGATTTCTCAGCATTTGTACATAAATAATTAACAAAAAAGGGATCAGCTCGATGCAATCGTTTCTTTTCAGTTAAAAAATTGCACGAAAACGTAAACAAACAAAAAAATTAGTTGTCAAACTTGAACTTGTATTGGTAAATCTGAAGCAAATCTGAGAAAAATTCCAGATTCGCAAAAGTGCTCTGAAATCTGAAAAAGATTGCTTAAGCGAACATAAAAAGTGCTCAATCGAATACGCCCAATCGAATACCACATTAGAAAACCATTCTTATTTAAAATCTATTATCACACCAACTGATGATATGAGATGAGAAAAGGTATTCCCTGTTATTAAAGAATTCCTCGGAAACCTTTATTGCGCTGTTTTGGTTAGAATTTGCTAAATGAATCAGTTCGCTTGGACTAATCATCATTTTTATGTGAAGTGTAGATGGCCTTGAGCGCTAAAAAACAAATCCCCAAACACAACGATTACGATTTGTCGTAACAATAAAAGTTCTTAAATTTGCTAAATGTTCGAGGTTAGAATCTTATATTGGACATAAAACGGAAAATAAAAAGAAATAAAAAAATTGCCAAAATACGAGGAGCTACAAGTGACTTTTGAGGTAAGTTTTTTTTTTCACTGACAAATGTATAAACAAATTGATAATTATGCTTACTAATGAGCAAAAAGTCCAGTTATCTTGAGTCGACTAGATTGGTCTAAGCAAGATGTAACCTGAACGCAAATAAACTAGATTGTTCGGTAACGTCACTTTTAATACTTCATCTTTGTACAAGAGCTGTCAACTTAGTACTCACTCAAGAAATTGATGACTAGATTAGGCAGCTAACGCTCCATAAACGTCAACTGAAAAGAACTGTTCATTTGATCGATCTAGACCAATCAAAATTAAGAAACGTCAAGTCAGGAAGACCAAACTATGTCTGAGTACACTACTTGAACATCCCCAAAACTTGGGTCGTTCTTTACTTTCTGCCTTCGCATATGGTACAGTAGAACTACCTGAGGAGCGCCACGCGCCACCTATCGTACATTTTTTGAAGTGTCATACAAAAATATTCCGTCATTTTAATATCACATTTTCCAATGTTTCATATCAGTCGGTTGCGGATTATAGGCTTATTCGCGAGGCAAACTCCTTTAGCTAGGTACTGTAGAAGTGTTATGGATTACCGAAAGATTCTGACATAATGGCAGTGTAGTCTGGTGGCAAGCCGCCAGCAAAGCGACCAATCTTAAGTCAATGACCAAAATACAAAGAATAGCTTGTATAGCAATGAGAACCATACCTACAGCTGGACTAGAGGCAATTCTTAACCTGACACCTCTAGACCTATACATGGAAGAATCTGCTGCTAAAAGTGCCTTAAGGATCAGTCAAACTAACATTTGGAACCTTTGCAATTTTGGGCATGCACAGATATTAGGCAAATCCCCATCTGGACTTTGACAGACCATTCACCTGCTCTTTCGCGAGTAGGGAAGAATGGAATACAAATGAACCCAAAAAAAGTATATCAATATCCATCTACTCAGATGGCTTAAAGATGGACTGTGGCATATGTTTAGTTTTAAGCATTTTATTATAAATAAATGAATAAACAGTAATACACCCTATATGTAAATTGCACAACGAACAGCACACCCTATTATAGACGCACTGTTGTTAGGATCTCATATCGCACCACACACGCCTCACTCAGAACCCAATACCTTCAGTAGCTTAATACACATTTTCCTTTCCCACGATTTACCTTTAGTCTTTTTTATACAAGTAAGCACTTTTTAGTTATAAGTCATATTCAATGTTAAATGCTAGGCTAAGCATTTATTTTGTATAAATATTGCACAAAAAAAGACTCAAGGGATATAGTTTGTTAAACAGTTGAACCGTGCGAACGACTTATTTTTTCATTTCTCAATTGGGTGTTCTGGTGTACTACCAGCAACACAAACGACAGTCAAGATACAAGAATCTTGGTCTGTCAAACCATACATAACGATAAAACAATCGTTACATTTTTTGGTGACCCCGACGTGATCTGCTTATTTGCTTCCCCCCACCAGTGGTAAGGGGCACTTAGCAATCACGAATTAATAACAGCGTGCATCAGGGCTATACACTGGTGCAATTACAAAGTCATACAAGCGTTCACCAGGGCTGAAACACTGGTGACTTCAACAAAAGAAGCGTTTGCCAGGGCTTACATTGGCAAGATCATAAATACAGAGTCTACGTGGGACAAGTTCATCTAGAGGACCTGGGATGGACGAAACAGATATATCTATCATCGTTGCCAGGCAGAAGACCCTAGCAGAGGAGCTAACAAGGCTGAAGAAAAACATCGCAAAGGACAGTGCCTCAAGAAAAACAAGACAATATCAACAAGATAGGCTCGAGCGCATTGAATTCTTGTGGAAGCAGTTTAAGGACAACCATGAATCAATAAAAGACATAGTCAAGCATGACACCCCCTACATGGCAGGGGATATGCTTAGCAAAGTAGAACAACTGTACATGGAAATCAAGGGAACTTTACTAAATATACAACCGGTGGAAGAAGAGGGTGACGCAGACGTGACGAGTGAGGATATGCCAGGGAAAAACCCTACACCTCTTGTCCGGAACTCTCGCCAAACAGTAACTGAATCATCATCGGCAGTCAAAAAACTCATAAGACGACAAAAAATTATTGCTGACACTCCTCAACGTCTCCTTAACACGCTTGATGACTCCGTGGATCGCTCAAAGGCGTTTTACGACCTAAAAATAACCGGAATCAACAAATATTGGCTCCAAATGGAAGAATTGCATCAACAAATATTAGAACATGAAGGTGACCCCACTGCATCCGGATACAGCATAGAGGAGTACATAGAGCTAGAAGGAAGAACACAGGATTCCTTAGTCCAATTGTCTATCAAGGTTGAGGAATTGACTGTTCAGGCGACTACACCTTCGTCTGCACCATCCATGACAAATTCTGTGCTTAATCTGCCAAGATTTGCTTTGCCCAAATTCGATGGCGACTACCTGAAATGGAGACAATTCCATGACCTATTCACGGAATTGATTCACAATCAAGTAATTCCTCCATGCCAAAAGATGTACTACTTGAAGACAACCCTCACAGGAGAGGCTGAAAAACTTATTCGACATTTCACAACATCCGATGCCAACTACGAGGCTGCATGGAAGGTCATAACAGACCGTTATGAGAACAAACGTCTCCTTGTAACGGCTCTGTTAAATAAGTTGATGACCCAACCATCAATTCAAAATGAGAGCTCACCTATGATTAAGGGGCTCCATGACACAACACAAGAGTGCCTACTAGCATTAAAGGGGGTAGGAATCGACACATCCACATGGGACCCAATGCTCCTCCACGTTCTAGTGAAAAAACTAAAGCAGCCAAAAATGCTACAGCCACTGAAGGACTTCCTTCAGTTCCTAGAAATCCGTTTTCAATCGCTTGAAGCACTGGGCGGCAAAACAAAGGCTAATGACTCATCAAACAGACGATTGTCCTATCAAAAATCTTTGGCTACAACATCGGAAACACACAATTCATATTCGTGCAAATGTTGCAAGGGATGTCACCAATTGTTCACTTGCAACACATTTTTGCAACTAACGCCATCCCAACGGTTGGCTATTGTGAAAGAATCAAAAATCTGCATAAACTGCCTAAGGGTCGGACACATGGCATCAAAATGCTCATCTCGGGGATGCAGACAGTGTTCAAAAAAGCATAACACACTACTGCATCTGAGCAATGTAGCTCAAGGCCCATCAGTGGCCAACATTACCCGACCAAACATATCCACTAAAACTCAGGAGTCGAACAGCTCGTCTTCCAACCAACATAGTCCGTCATCCTCGAATATTGCTGGAGTCGATCTACATACAATCAATTTAGCCAGTGACTCTCAAACCAATACGTCGCTAGCGGCAGCTGACAAAAATCCAAAGCAGGGATATGTCTTCCTAAGCACCGTCATAGTGAGGCTTGTAAGCAAAAGTGGAACAATAATAAACTGTCGTGCTCTCCTTGACTCTGGCTCGCAGATAAACATAATAACCGAGCGAATGATGCGCAAACTGGAGATACCACTCACACGCAATCCAATGATAGTAAATGGGATTGGACAATCTAGACGCGAAACGCAGCTCAGAGCAAATGTTGAATTATTATCCTCCGTAACTAACTATTCAACGAGGATTGAAGCCATCGTATTGCCCCAAATAGTATCTTCACAACCTTCACAGTCCTTCGACATAACAGCATGGCAAATTCCAAGGAATATTAAGCTGGCAGATCCACAATTCAATGAGACTAACCGCGTTGACCTGCTAATCGGAGCAGAATATTACCACCAGCTGCTTTGCGTTGGACAAATAAAATTAGGGAAAGAGCTCCCACTACTCCAAAATACTCTCCTTGGATGGATCGTTACGGGTAGGATTGGTAAAGCATTCGCAGTAGCTTCAACTTGTGGTGTATATACGCAAAATGAATCGCTTGAACAAGCAATTGACAAATTTTGGGACATCGAGAAATTACCAGATGCAAATTCCGAACGAACGCTGGCAGAACAACATTGCGAGGAACATTTCAATCAGACGACCATAAGAGACGCATCAGGACGATTTGCTGTAAAATTGCCCTTCTCCATGGAACCAACGAAGTTAGGTGCTTCCATGGACATAGCTTTGAGTAGGTTCTACTCATTAGAAAGACGTTTAGCAAAGGACATGGACTTGAAGAAACAATACGTTGAATTCATGGAAGACTACAAAAACCTGGGACACATGGAAGAAATTGACTACAATTCACTAATGACACCACATTGTTTTCTGCCGCATCATGGAGTGATTAAGCCAGACAGTAGCAGCACAAGGCTGAGAGTAGTTTTTGATGCTTCAGCTAAGACCTCCACAAATATCTCCTTAAATGATATTTTGCACACAGGTCCAACTATACAAGATGAGCTATTCACAATTTTGATGCGTTTTAGGCTGCCAAGATATGTAATTAAAGCCGATATTCAAAAAATGTATCGGCAGATATGGTTGCAACCAGAAGACAGATGGTATCACTTAATCTGGTGGAGAGAAAATTCAAATCAACCCGTCAAATGTTATCGACTCAATACGGTAACTTATGGAACAACAGCAGCTCCATACTTGGCAACTAGATGCCTGCAGAAGTTAGCCCAAGATAATGAAACTACCTATCCATCGGGCTCAAAGGCACTCCAGAGAGACTTCTATGTAGATGATGTGATGACTGGCGCAAATAGTATACCAATGGCGAAAGAAATTCAGACACAACTGTCAGCGCTTCTTCAACAAGGGGGTTTCAAGTTGAGAAAATGGAGCGCAAATCATAAGCATCTACTAGAAAACATTCCACTGGATGATCAGGAAATTCGTTTTGATGGACACGAGCAAGAAGGGTTTGTGAAAACACTTGGGCTGATATGGCTGCCAAAATCCGATGTTTTCAGCATAAAAATTAATTGTCAGCCACAGAAAAGAGTTACCAAAAGATCGGTGGCATCTGAGATAGCTAAACTTTTCGACCCACTCGGTATTGCTGCACCGGTGGTAATCGTGGCCAAACTATTTCTTCAAGAAATATGGGAAATAAAATACGATTGGGATGCTGCCCTTCCAGTAGAAATGTGTACTAGATGGTGCACATATCGAAAACAGTTGCAAGCTTTGGATCAAATTCAAGTACCAAGGCATGTATTTGCTCAATATACTCCCACATCAGTTCAACTCCATACATTTGCTGACGCATCCGAGAAGGCCTATGGTGCTGCCGTATACGTAAGGTCCACCAGCGAGGACGGCATGATAATAGTCCGACTGCTCTGCTCCAAATCCAGAGTGGCACCAACCACCAAGACGGTTTCAGGAATAAGCTCATTGACTATCCCACGACTTGAACTATGTGCTGCCTTATTAGCAGCAGAGTTGTCTAACCGCGTGAAATCCGACCTACAAATTGATGGAGGATCTACACATTTCTGGACGGACTCTCAGATAGTGCTCGATTGGATCAATTCAGACGCACAATCATTCCAGGCCTTCGTAGGTCGTCGCATTGCAACCATTCATCGATTATCCAGCAAAATACAGTGGCGACACGTACGGTCAAACGAGAATCCGGCCGATGTCTTATCAAGAGGAATTACCCCAGAGAAGTTACGAGAGCACAACTTGTGGTTCTACGGTCCCAGATTCTTAAGTGGGAATGAATCGGTATGGCCACCACCATATACAAGTCACAGTCCGTGTGCAGAAGAAAGAAAAGGAACAGCCTTGTCAGTCAGCGTGGGAGCACCGGAGATTGTGATTGAACAAATCAAGCATTCAAACTCATTTGGCAAGCTTAAAAGGATAATAGCTTATTGCCTACGTTTCATTACTTTAATTAAGAATGGCAAATTCCATTCCAAGATTCATGCACTGCGACATTCCCATTCACAACCGTCTAACCCAATCTCGCCGTTGACAGTTGCAGAACTCAATAGCGCTCTTCAACTCATTTTGAAACACATTCAAAAATGCGAATTCAATACCGACATCCTTCATTTGAAGAAATACAAAGATCTCGACACAAAGAGTAAACTAATTGGGCTCTCCGTATTCTTGGATGAAAAAGATCTCTTGCGAGTAGGAGGAAGGCTACAGGCATCTAATTTACCTTACGATGCAAAACATCCAATATTATTGCCTTATTCCCACCCGTTCGTCAAAATGCTAATGACGGAGATACATTCCGAAAATTTGCATGTGGGACCTCAAGGTCTATTAGCAATAACCAGACAACGTTTTTGGCCGATCAAAGGAAAGAATATAGCGCGCTCAATCGTCCAGCAATGCACAGACTGCATAAGAGCTAAGCCAAAATTGTACGGTCAGATGATGGGCAACTTACCAGCCCACCGAGTTCAACCAGCACGTCCTTTCATCAATTGCGGAGTTGATTTTTGCGGCCCAATTTGGATTCACTACCGTTCGAGGGGCAGTCGTCCACAAAAAAGCTACCTCTCGATATTCTGCTGCTTTAGTACGAAGGCTGTACACATCGAAGTCGTCAGCGATCTATCCACGGATGCGTTCATCGGTGCATTAAAGAGGTTCATCGGTAGGCGAGGGCATTGTAAAAATCTTTACTGCGACAATGCCACCAACTTCGTTGGCGCAAGGAATCAATTAGATGAACTACAAGCGACTATATACTCGACCAAGGCTCAAAACCAAATATCAACCACCTGCCACTCAAAAGGAATAGAATTCCATTTCATTCCTCCAAGGGCTCCTCACTTTGGAGGTCTATGGGAAGCGGCCGTCAAATCCGCAAAACATCTACTTCAGCGCAAGATCGCTTCAGCTTCATTAACATATGAAGAACTATGCACCCTGAGTGTAGACGCAGAAGCTATCCTGAATTCAAGGCCACTCACCGCCCTCTCCACTGATCCAAATGACCTAACTGCGTTAACCCCTGGCCACTTTCTGATAGGAGAGCCTCTAAGAGCTATAGCCGATCCGCAGGCGGAACCATTACGCGGAAGTCTTAGCAGCAGATGGAAATTGGTCTCTCATATCAAGGAAGAATTCTGGCGCCGATGGTCTCAAGAGTACCTAAACGAGCTACAACACAGAAGCAAGTGGAAGACTTCATCATCAAATGTTGAAATAGGCACCATCGTTATTATTAAGGAAGACAACGTCCCGATCATGAGGTGGCCGCTTGGTAGAATTGTTAAGGTATACCACGGCACTGACGGATTTATTAGAGTCGCTGACGTCCGCACAAAATCAGGAATTCTCAAGCGGCCTATACATAAACTTGCTCCGCTCATCAAGGACGAAGTAACCGAAGCAGAAAAACTAACAATTGACTCTCTAACTCAGCACCATTCATCAGAAGCTCCTCGGGATCGCAAAAGAGGAAATCAGTCAAAAAATCCTGACGGGTCAATAGATAAATCGGCCAAGAAAACTCGCAAGGTTGCATCAACGTTACTTACCACCCTTTTGGTATGCCTCTTAGTGCCGGCTGTAAGAGGAAACTCTGGAGTGGAAATATCAAAATATGACCCATCTCCTGGAATACATTTCTTTAATCAAGGAACTATAAACTTGGTGGTGAATCAATGGAATTTAGTCATTTACTACGACCTCAACCCATACCGAAGAGAATTTCAAGCCCTCAAAAACAGCACGACGATATTAGAGCATCTTTGCAAGCAAATCACATCAAGAAGCACATGCACGCAAGTCGTCCAAGAAATTCAGTACATCCTTCAACAACTTACTGATCAGAATGAATTACTTATAAATCAACCTCAGCCTAGGCCACGAAAGACAAAAAGAGGAGCTGTGGACGCTATCGGCAACATCGCTAACATTCTCTTCGGAGTACTTGATTCTCGATACGCTGAAGAAATGTCTGCTAATATTGATAAGGTGTACATAAACGAAAATCACCTGCTTCAATTGCTCAAAAACCACACATCAATCTTAGATTCCACTGTTAACATTATGACAAAAAACCAAGCAGCTCTGGACCAACAGCATAACTCACTTGTGGCGCAACTGGAACAAATCATCAATCGCGTGCATAACATTACTGAAAACTCATATCAAATGAAGGTTCAGCAATTATTCTCAGCATGGGCTATATACACGACACTCCTCATTACCAACATACAACGGACGCAATCATCTATCCTCACCGTGCTAGCAGATACTCATCACAAGAAAACGAACTATTTACTAATTTCACCACACCAATTGAAGGAAGAAGCCGTCAAAATTAAAAATCATCTACCATCAAGTCTTCACCTCCCCTTCGATCTAAACAATATACGGTCGCTATACAACCTTATGACAACTGAAGGACGACTCATGAGCAACCACGTACTGTTCAGAATTAGTCTACCTCTATTAGGACGAGAAGAGTTCACAATGTTTAAGAACATTCCTGTTCCAGCGATTATAAACAATACTCTCATCGCCATAGAACCATCATCCACATACATCGCAATAAACGCTCACCAAGATGAGTACTATCCATTGTCAAATGATGACTTTTCATCATGCACCATTATGACGAACGAAAGGTATCTGTGCACCCAAAACCATCCCATCTACCGCCGAGGATCGAATGTTAGCTTGTGCGAAGTCAACCTTCTCAATAATATACCATCGTTGTCAACATGCAAATTAAAAATCATTGAAACGCCTCCAGTCTGGTCAAAAATTCCTAACACCAACGAATGGATATATGCCGTAATCAACGAAACCCTGTTGAACGTAGTATGTGACAGTCAACCATCGCTCATCACAATCAGTGGAACCGGCCTACTAAAACTACAACCAACATGTGTCGTAAGACAAAACCACTTAACGCTTCAAGCTCATCGCATATACACTAGCAATATTCGAGTATCACAAACTAGATTCTTCAAAGCTACAAATCTACCAAACGTGACACGGTTGGCAGCACTTCATCATTATGCGACCAATATCAGCACACATATCATAGAACTTCAAGGCTTACGTGACCAGATTAATGCCCAGCAAACAGAACTTCCTAACCAGCTTTATCATTACAACATACGGCATACCATAGTGGGTTCCTGCGGACTATTCCTAGCAATCACAGTTATACTATATATTCTATGGAAACATGGACAAAGGTGTAATAAAAGGACGACAGCCAAACCAACACCAAAACCAAGAAACTCATCCACGGTTACATCTGATAATCCGAGATTCATCAGCGAGGGGCAGGATGTTTAGTTTTAAGCATTTTATTATAAATAAATGAATAAACAGTAATACACCCTATATGTAAATTGCACAACGAACAGCACACCCTATTATAGACGCACTGTTGTTAGGATCTCATATCGCACCACACACGCCTCACTCAGAACCCAATACCTTCAGTAGCTTAATACACATTTTCCTTTCCCACGATTTACCTTTAGTCTTTTTTATACAAGTAAGCACTTTTTAGTTATAAGTCATATTCAATGTTAAATGCTAGGCTAAGCATTTATTTTGTATAAATATTGCACAAAAAAAGACTCAAGGGATATAGTTTGTTAAACAGTTGAACCGTGCGAACGACTTATTTTTTCATTTCTCAATTGGGTGTTCTGGTGTACTACCAGCAACACAAACGACAGTCAAGATACAAGAATCTTGGTCTGTCAAACCATACATAACGATAAAACAATCGTTACAGCATATTCTCTGAGGAATTAAATATACATTGCTCCATCAGACTACCTGATAGCAGTAGTGTCTTCCAGGCGGAGGTTTTGGCTATCGCTGAAGCAGCCCGTAAGGCGATATTACCGTCTTCATTGACAGTCAGGCGGCTATAAAAGCAGTTTCTGCTAATGAAATAAAATCCAAACTAGTTCACCGCTGCCGCGAAGAGCTCAAGGTTCTTTGCTCGCAGCATACCACAAATCTCTGCTGGGTCCCTGGACACAGAGACAAAACCGGCAATGAGATGGCGGATGAACTGGCGAGAAAGAGGTCCGTAATGGATCTTGCCAGAGCACTTCAATCAATCAAGCCTCCACTTTGCAATCTCAGAGAGCGAGTGGAGAACAAAATTCGAATGAAAACCAACAACAGGTGGAAAGAACTCACTACCTGTGAAATATCACGGAAGCTTTGGCCAGAATATAATAGAAGCCGGACCAACAGACTATTACAGTTTGACAGGTCATCGCTATCTAAGTTAGTAGGGGCTCTAACTGGTCATAACTTCCTTAGAAACCACGAAATGAAACTAAATCCCAAAGATGACGATATATGTAGAGGTTGCGTAGACGAGGAGGTCCACGAGGACACACCTCACTTCCTCTGTCACTGCCCGAGTCTATGTCACTTGAGGAACAGAACACTTGGAAGCTATTTCTTCCATGACTTACAAGAACTCTCTGATATCTTACTGTCTGATCTTTACAGGTTTTTGAGGACATCGGGATGGCTAGACAGCATCTATTAACCACTAGGAGAGGGGATGAAGAATACCGATACAACACCAACGGTTGACCCCAACAAGGGCATCACAAAGGGTTCACGAGGACCTAAGTGGGGTAGCGCAGGCTTCTCCCTGCTCTGCCCACCCGTTTACCTAACCTTACCTACCGAAAGAAAACAAAACTGTTACGCATATATACACACACAGCTATTCCGCTGTCAGAGCCTGCACAACACCAGAAGTAAGCGTGTTTGCGTTCTTTATAATAAGGAACGATCATTGGCCCGCTCTTATTTCCCGGGGTCAATGAGCTAACGATTTAAGATATTTAAGACCTTTCTTTAGCTCCTTTTGGTTTTGCCTGATTTATCATTAATTATTACTGGGAACTGAAACTTTTATTTGTTGTGTAGGGTAGGGTTACCACATTGCTCGAATATGCCATATTTTTTAAGGAAGACTTCAGATTCAACTCTTGGGTATTTTTTCACTAGCCCACCTGGCGAAGATCGGAGGATAGGTATAGAATATTTCTCTTTGCCTTTCGGAGAATATGCGAAAGTTGTATCTTTGCATTCGTATTTGTTGCATTCGTTTGTAATACTAGTAAAAGCTTTGACCAGGCTGTAGTTGGTAAAACGCGCAAAATTATTATTTGGAACAAGATCACTCTCACGCACAAACATTTTTTTGAGTAGGTAATTGATCGACTAATGATCCGAACACGTTTGATTTTACTCCGGGAAATCAAAACGAAGGAAATGCGAATCAAACCAATCAATTTCCCCGGAGGAATAATTCACTCGCTGGCGAGTTTATATGAGAATCCCAGGCGATAGTAACATGTATCGTATGAAATGATTGATGTCGCGGGGAATGTCGATGAATCGCGGACGATTCATAAAAACTAACACACACAAAAGACCGAGGCCTGGGTGTGGTATTCACGTCCAAATTGAACTGGAAACGGAATACTGAAGAAAGAATGAAGAAAGGACTTAATGCCTTTAATGCATGTGGAAAAACCTTTGGGAAAAACTGGGGCTTACAACCGCACATTGTGCACTGGCTGTACACCGCAATTGTGAGACCCATTCTTACCTACGGTTCAATAGTTTGGTGGGAGGCGGTTAAAACCAAATCCTATCTTAAGAACCTGAACAAGGTGCAGAGAACTGCTTGCTTGGGTATAACACCACAAGTAGGTCTGGAAACGCTATTAAACCTGCAACCCATTGAGCTATTCACTAAGAACGTGGCAACCAAAGCCGCGTTCAGATTAAGAGAGAACAAAACTTGGAAGCCTGGTTACTGCGGACATTCAAGCATACTTGATCGGAGGGGACTCAGTCACTTACCGATTACGAGAAACCCAGATATGACTTCGAGAAAAATCTCAGAATCACTTTACCCAAAAGACAGAACTGGAACTCACCCCAGTAGGTACCATCATTAGAGGTATATCCGTCTATACGGATGGTTCAACAACAGAAAATGGTATAGAAACCGGCGTATTCTCAGAAAGGCTTGCTATTTACGTCGTTTTGACTGACTGATCACTGCAGCGTCTTCCAAGCTGAGATCTATGCGGGTGAGAAAGCAGCACAGACTATCTTATCGATAGGACTACCAGCAATGGAAATAACCATCTGTGTGGACAGTCAAGCAGCACTTCAAGCAATCGGCTCCAACCTTGTTAATGCGAAATGTGTAACAGATTTCCTCTTGGACTGTACGTCATCACTCAGTTCTACTCTGCTGGGTTCCTGGACACGTTGGGGGTGGAGGGGAGCGAAAAAGCGGACGAGTTGGCAAGATACGGCTCTGATATGGACTCTAAACTAGCGGACGGAGAGGTGGTACCGCCTTTCAACACTGCTTAGACTTTTATTGACGGCGTCACTACACAACTGGCTAAGGAACAATAGGCAACACCATCGGTTGCGTCATAACCCGAAGTCTGTGGCCTGTGGTTGACACCAAAAGATCAAAGCTTCTAATAGAAGTCAAATCCGGATGCTCGTCGGGGTTCTAACCGGACACTGCACCATAGGAAACATGGCTAAAAGGCTAGGACTCTTTGCAAATGACTTCTGCAGAAGCTGCAGAGACGAAGAGGAATTAGAGTCCGTGGAACATCTTCTATGCCACTGCCCAGCTTTACAAGAACGCCACTCATCCTGTATGGGAGCAAGGTTCTTCGAAAGTTTGGCCGACTTGGCGGGGGTACCTCTATCGGACATAAAACTATTCCTCAACAGATCGAAGTGGTTTTGTTAGCCACATATCCTTACATGTACAAACAGAGTACTCACAATGGGCCTGCACGGCTTCCGGGTGAAATTTGCATCTGATGCAAAACTGCCCAACCTAACCTAACCTAACACAAAAGAAGAAAATGCGAACATCTAGGGGAACTAGGAAACGATATGCAAAATATACGAGGGTAGTTGTGCTGCTAAAGCAAAGCATGCACTTAATTTTCATTCGCTTCATTTATGTAAATTAATTGCACGTCTGTCACAGATATGAGTTTCTGTCCCCTGGGGTGATAAAATGACCTACAATATATTTATTTATTTAAAAGCAGAAGCTTTCCTTCTTACATTTTGTTGATTTTTGCAATTATGTGACAGGTTAAATTGACTTCACTAGGAACGCAACAAATCTGAATACTGTTCGGAACACATTTCCATAAAATATTGAGAAGGTTGAATTGGATGCATCTGACTGTCTATATAGACCTACCTATATATGAACTGAACGCCTCAGGTTCAGGTTACCTTCATAAATCATTGCGCAGCATAGCAGATAGCAGTGGGTGCAATTCAAGTTCACATGTAGCTGCAGCCAGTGTTACGCCTTACGCATTCAAAAGATAGACTATCTATATGATGGCATTTATTGATTTCCATTTTTTATATGTTTTCTCTTTCTTATCGAACAAACTAAACACAAAAACTCTCCGCAGAAAGTCATAGACATGTGAGATTATTCCGCTTTTGACAGACAACATCTGGTTCAATACGGAATGAGACACCGACAGTGACGTGACGTGCTCTGTTTTAGCCACGATTTTTATCATAATAATCGCTAATTTTCATTGCGCGGAACGCCGAAAGAGTTGAGATTGGGCCAATATAAAGTGAAGCTTTGTTTTTTGGGTGTTGTTCGTTGCGGCTTGTGTGTGAGTGCGGTTGGCTTCTTGTTTGCTCGCCTTGTTCATGGCTATTAATTAATATCGTTTATCATTGAAACTAATTCATTAGCGTGCGGTGTTAATTGTTTTGATTGATTTTATTGCAATTGTTTGCGCATGCTAGATTGCTAGTAAATATTGTCAATTGGTGCAGATCAACGGGCGTTAATCATTTGCTGTTGTGAAGGTGTGATTTATCTGCTTTTAACCGAACGTGCTTGGATTCTCCATTACATGGAGAGCAATTGAGTTTAAATGTTTAGTGAAAAATAGTAACTCACTGAACATGTCCCCAGCACTTGAACGTCGAAAGTGCTTCACGACAGCTTTTATCTGTCAAGTCTCACTTCATTTTCGAGGCAAACACTTTATTCGAAAAAGAAAACTCCAAATCGTTTATGGTGTATCGTATCAACTCTATCCAACTGCTTCGAAACCGGTTTAGCGATGAGTCACGGTTTAAACCATAGACAAACCATACTGAGACCCCCAACTCACAATCCTCTTGCCGCTGGCCCCCTCAGTTTTTTTTCAAATTCGCCATTTTGTATTCCTATCGGTGTTCTGTCAATTGGGAATCCGTGTGACATGCAAAAACATACAAAAAATACAAAAATAAATGCTTCCAACTTCGGCAACCGTGGGGAAATGTGCAAGAGTTCGGGAATACCACATTTTATCATAACTGAATGCCATTGGTTAGTAATTACAAATTTTTTGAAGGTGAATAATTTGATTTGTGTGGTTAATAAAACTATCTAAAGGAAATGTTTTACATACTAGAAATATATTAGGACAAATATGGTTGTGTATTTCCCGCTTTTGGATATAATTAACTTCGATTTCGTGTGTAAATTTTTCTTCAATAATAAAGAAAATTTGCTCAAAATGTTTTTATTTTCCCTCAACCAACATACATTCTTAATTTTTCGCAAATATTTTAAGCAAATGTACACTTTTTCGAAAAAAATATATTATTCACACGTAACGAACAATTTCAAATTTAACGGATAAAATTCTATGAACGCTGCAAGGCATTTTGCCCAAAGCGGAAGTGGCATATGCAAGGTGCGAGTGTATTCGTTTCTGAAGTTACGTGACATTTGTCAATACGAATTTCTATGTAACAATACAAGCGCACTTAGCATTTGCCACCCCATAGAAATATAGCTTGTAGGCTAAGTAACGGGAAATCGGCCGAAGTTGGTGGTCTCAGTATTGTCTCTGGTTTCGTTGGTAGTTATTAGATGAGCGGTTACTGATTGAGCAGGAAATACTGCGCTTTCCGGTTTATGGAGACACTCCGTGCTATAGGTTATTAAATTATAAGAAATTCTGACAGTTCTCGCTGTCGAAGTTAGTCCATGTAGTTGTAGAGCATTGGGTGTGTTCCGGTACACTGGTTTTGGCTGAATGTCATATTTATTTCAGTACGGAATATGATATGATATGGTTCCTGTGCTACCTATAAAAATTCAGACTCTCTTAAATAAACAAAAGAACCAATGAGCTGTGTCACATTGGAAATAAGCTCCTTGTATTGCTGGCAAGTCTATATATAACTTGCATAGGTTCAAATAGAGCGGTCATGCAGATAGTTGCACTAAAAAAACACTGTAAGCACTGTTCAAACAAAAGCGCCATCTATCGGGTTTCATTTAAACAGCTATCTATACACTGCTGACACTAATTGGACTTAGCACTTAAATTTGTAGCGAAATCAGACAAGCAGGCTAATTATGGAAAATATTCCACTTCTGCCAAGAGAAAGTTTTATATTGCCTCCTTTGCAAAAGCTTTTCACAAAATGGGGAAAGTTTTTTAAAATTGAGTATTGAAAAGACTAATTTTGAGCAGACTTTCTTCAGTTATTTAAGAAATATTAACGCGTGAAATCAAAGTTAATGATATTCAAAAGCGGAAATACACAACCATGTTTGTCCTAATATGTTTTTAGTATGTTGAGCATCCGCTAAAGATAGTTTTATTGAGAAACAAATCAAATTATTCGCCTTCTAAAAATATATAATCCATTACTTACCAATGGCATTCTTACTTACTTACTTAAGGTGGCGCTACGGTCCGGGGTGGACCTGGGCCTCAACCAACAAGCGTCTCCAGTTTCGCACGCTAAGTTGGTTAAGGTCCCCTTCCACTTGCGTGGGCCACCTGAGTCGCGGTCTTCCTCTACTGCGCCATCCCTCCGGTGTGGATTTGAAGATTTTCCGGGCCGGAGCATTCGTATCCATTCTTTTAACATGACCCAGCCACCTCAGTCGTTGGACCTTTATTCTTCTGACTAGGTCGATGTCGCTGTACAGCCCGTACAATTCGTCGTTGTATCTCCTCCTCCATTCACCGTCTATGCGGACGGGACCAAAAATCACTCGAAGAATTTTCCTCTCGAAACAACCAAGAGCAACCTCATCCGCTTTTGAGAGGGTCCATGCCTCTGCGCCATAGAGCAAGACTGGGATTATTAACACTAAAATCGTCCATATCCGAGGCTTGTTGTAGCTTCGTAACTTTAGAGTTTTCCGTAGTCGGGCAGTTACCCCGGCGTACAACCCCCTACCTGGAGGGCCAGGCCCTTTGTTGGACCCCTTGGACGAAAGGGGCCGGATCATCCGGTGTCAGTAACCCACTTCGGGGATGTGAGAGCTGCCGTTGGCCCATAAAGGGCTCATCCGCCACCATCTCTGTTTCAGCACCCTGACTAGAGCTGAAAAATCCTCACTGACCGGAGCTCCAAATATATCGGAGTAGCTCAAGTAAGGTATCTGCTAAGTTGACTGTTGCCGTCACCGTTGATTCAATCTAGTGAATTCATCCGCCGTATACATCCTCTTTCTGAGGGGCTCAAGTAAGAATTCTGAGACTCGTTCAGTCAGCATTATAGTCACCCCTATCGAGATATCCGTTCGGAACGGAATTTTCTCCGATTTGTACGAAATCGGAGAAATTCTATTCGAGGTATCGTTCCGATTCAACTTTCGGAAAAATTCTCCGATGATGTGTAGCGCACCTTGTCGCATTAGATTTAACTTTCCGATCGGAATTTTTCCAAACGGATACCTCGATAGGGCTGAATGTTGCTATTTTCTTCGTGTTCAACACTCGCGCTTATAAGTTTAGCAAGTCAAGTCCGGGTGGACGAGACCAGTACCCGGTGATTAATACGGGGAGGTAAAATAAGCACAATTGATGTGTATGAACCAGTTGCAACAACTGGGCATCGCCAAGTTGATGCCAATGTCAGCAACATATACCCACGATTTTTTGTTTGTGCTATGACACAGTCAATTTCAAATAACCAAAGTTTCATTCTCCTCTACCTACCGAAACTTTTGATGTTCACGTATAAATAAAGGGTGATTTTTTAGCTGGTTTGGTTTTGGCAACACTGGTTTTGACAGCTGACGTGTGTTTAGTACCTTGTGTCACTGTCAAACAGCTTCAGTTTGGTTTGCAATTTAACCATGGATCGTCTTACAAATGAACAACGCTTGCAAATTATTGAATTTTACTATCAAAATTCGTGCTCGGTTCGAAATGTTCATCCGAGCCGAGGATCCGCTTTTTTATCGAAAAATTGTGTTCAGCGATGAGGCTCATTTTTGGTTGAATGGGTACGTAAATAAGCAAAATTGCCGCATTTGGAGTGAAGATCAGCCAGAAGCATTGCAACAGCTACCAATGCATCCCGAAAAAGCCACTGTTTGGTGCGGTTTATGGGCCGGCGGCATTATTGGGCCATATTTCTTCAAAGATGATGCGAATCGCAGCGTTACTGTCAATGGTGAACGCTACCGAGCGATGATAACAAACTTTTTTTTGCCCGAAATGGAAGTTCTTGACTTGCATGATATGTGGTTTCAACAAGACGGTGCCACATGCCACACAGCACGCGAAACAATGGCGCAATTGCGAGGCGAGTTTGGTGAACAGTTAATTTCACGTTTCGGGCCGGTCAATTGGCCGCCTAGATCGTGCGATTTGACACCATTAGATTATTTTTTGTGGGGGTATGCCAAGGCTAATGTGTATAGGGACAAGCCCGCTTCGATTGACGCACTGGAAGCCAACATCCATGCATTCATTCGTGAGATACCGGCCGATATGTGTGAAAGAGTATGCCAAAATTGGACTCAGCGGATGGGCTACCTGAGACGCAGCCGCGGTCAACATTTGCATGAAATTATCTTTAAACATTAAATTGCAAGGTTCAAACTATCGATTCAAATAAATATTTCATTCATTTTTTCGAATTTTTTGTGTTTTTTTTTAAAAAAAAGTTCTAAACCTCTTAAAAAATCACCCTTTATAATGATTATTCTATTTCAATTGTCAGTAGCAGAGACAAAACTGAGACCACCAACTTCGGCCGATTTCCCGTTACGTAGCCTACAAGCTATATTTCTATGGGTTGGCAAATGCTAAGTGCGCTTGTATTGTTACATAGAAATTCGTATTGACAAATGTCACGTAACTTCAGAAACGAATACACTCGCACCTTGCATATGCCACTTCCGCTTTGGGCAAAATGCCTTGCAGCGTTCATAGAATTTTATCCGTTAAATTTGAAATTGTTCGTTACGTGTGAATAATATATTTTTTTCGAAAAAGTGTACATTTGCTTAAAATATTTGCGAAAAATTAAGAATGTATGTTGGTTGAGGGAAAATAAAAACATTTTGAGCAAATTTTCTTTATTATTGAAGAAAAATTTACACACGAAATCGAAGTTAATTATATCCAAAAGCGGGAAATACACAACCATATTTGTCCTAATATATTTCTAGTATGTAAAACATTTCCTTTAGATAGTTTTATTAACCACACAAATCAAATTATTCACCTTCAAAAAATTTGTAATTACTAACCAATGGCATTCAGTTATGATAAAATGTGGTATTCCCGAACTCTTGCACATTTCCCCACGGTTGCCGAAGTTGGAAGCATTTATTTTTGTATTTTTTGTATGTTTTTGCATGTCACACGGATTCCCAATTGACAGAACACCGATAGGAATACAAAATGGCGAATTTGAAAAAAAACTGAGGGGGCCAGCGGCAAGAGGATTGTGAGTTGGGGGTCTCAGTATGGTTTGTCTATGGTCAGTAGTAATCTAACTTCCGTAGGATGAATCTGAGAAGCTTGTTACTACTCACTCTAAAAACGCATTCAAAAATTCATATCAAACACCTTAACGAAAGATTTTGCTTAGTTTTTGCAGAGTATTCTCTTTTGATTAAGAAATAGCTTACCTCATTCCTCTTGGGATCACACACATGGGGCCTGTGTGATGTGGGCCCTAGTTCGTAAAGTTACTTTGGTAAAGTATGCTACTGGGTTTGAAAGTCAGTCGAAGTTGTCATTAAAGTGAACTCTAATTTCATAAATCTCTTATATTACTTAGTGTGTGAAGTGACAGGTTAATTCTAGATCTGCTGAATTAGTATCAAAGACTCTGATAGCAGGGGTGTTGATTTCCATTCGTTCCACAATCTACATGTCCCACCTTGCTCTTACTTCTCTTACAACCAATGCGTCTGGCATAGTTCGTTCTTGACGGGTCTTCTCTCAAACCCGTGGACCCAAATGGGATAAAAAACCGTACCAATTGTGTCAGTTTGTAACTGAACAGAGTTTTGAAAGATCGTAACTTGTGCCTTGGCCTGTAAGTTCTGCATAATTCTTTTTAGTATGATACTTATGGCGTTTTTCATTGGAGATCCAAGAGAATTGTGGAATTTGTACCTGATGCATTTGGCGTAGCTATAAAGGCGATATTATTCTTCTGCACTCGAAAATAATTGCAATAATACAATCCACAAAGGAAAGACGACTACAATTCCAATTTTGATTTCGAGGGGACAATAACTTCTTCAAGCCAAACATCGTTAAAAAAATTGTAATGCTTCAAATTTCAAAAAGAATCATCGGCAACTACAGTAGAGTGAGAGCAGAGAGATCATCTTCTTTTTGTCCTGCTCATCTCACGCACTTTTCGGAAGAAGTTCCGTCTGCTTTATAACAGTCTAGGACTAGGGCATTATGTTTATTGCTTGGTTTAAAGTTAAAGTCTTCTATTCGGTGTATGGCCATTAAACTAGCAATTCAAATCTTTTTGTAGTTTCAGCGTTTTGGGTATTGATGGTGTACACTTTGCGAAGAAGGTTCACACTTTTACCTTCGTCAAAGCAAAGAGCGAGTGCTTATGTTTGCCGCGTATTTCTGGCAAGTTTTCCAACTGACTGTTCACGCATCTTTACCAGTCTTGTATTTCATTACATCTCCCTCCGAACTATTTAGAAAAAGAAATACTTTGTTCAAACGTAAATAAATCATCTGCATTTCCAGCAATTTGTTAGCAAATCTAAAGGCGTTTTCGATTGAAGAAAATAATTGCCCTTTCTATGAAAAGAGCAAATCTAGAAGTGCTCTTTCTATGTATTCTATGTTTCATTGGAAAATAAAGTGCACTTCCAGGTCAATTCTTAACACGACAGAAGTGTCCGGAATATTTTGAGAGAATTGCCCTGAACTAGCACACACTAGCAAAATGTCAGATTGAAATGTTTGTTGTGTTATTAGAATCAAATTTTTCGCTTGTGATCCGAAAATATACAATTACGCGTGCAAAATGCAAAAACTAAAATTCAAATATATTGATTTGGCCTATTAAAACATTCATATTTACTGGTGTCTCCCACTGTTGCAAAAGAGCAATTCTGAATTTCGGGGCAATTCTCTCGGATCTTCAATAAAAAAACGCCCTACGAATGCTTTCTACGTTTTTTAAACACTAAAGCTGCCAGAAACTACTCCACGGAGGCAAATTAACCAATCAAAGGCTTTTGACAGGATAGCGCGTGGAACATTGAACGCCGATGGATTGCTAAAAAAAAAGTTACCGCGAAGAAAAACACACCAACCTTTTGTATTAATGATATATTTTTTGTTTGTTAATATATTTCTTTGTAGTTCTATAATATATGTATATATTTTTTGTTTTGTTTTATATTTAATTAGAAAAAAGTGTGTTTTGTAACAATATTTGTGTAACTTATATTACTACTTGTTTGTTTTTCATTTATAAATTGCATACCATCTGACTTTTGTGAAATGGTTCGTTTGCTAATTTAAAAAAAAAAATGCGTTAACTATAATAATCAACGATTGAGTTACGAATTATATTATTGTTAATAATAATAATAAATTATTGAGAGAAATATTTTTCGTTTTTTATTTATTTACAATATTTTGTATATGAGCTACGTCATAAAAAAGAAAACGTTACTTTTGGTAGATACTAAAACTAGACTCAAAAAAATACATATCGGCTTTTATTTGTTTGCATTAACGGCGAGTTTTTTTTTTAAGTTTGAGATGTAACATAATATTTGTTGTAAGGAACAATTTTAAAACTTTCATGGTAAGGCAATGCTTTGTGTATAATATTTAATGTTCGCTCTGTAAAGCTTGTAGTTGTTTAATATGTTTTCGGATAACCTTCAATATGGATTCTCAGTTAAATTCGCAAAAGGTCAAATTTAATAGAGTAAGAGACGATTTTCACTACTAAAGGCAAATTTACTAAGAACTCAAAGACCGAATTAGGTAGAAAATGTTGGTACGGCGAATGACAGTAGCCATACAAAGCATGCCAACAATTTTCTGCACATCTGTTTTACTTGCAACACTGCATTCTGCGCTGCGCCCAGAATTTCTGACATGTGTTTTGGGCATTACTGTGTAAAGGCGAGAACACATTTACTTCAGATGATTTCTTTGAGTTGGCAGAAAACAAAAACAAAAATCAACAGACATTGCTTAAAATTTAAAATTGTGTTGAACCAGGTACATTTTTCGAAAGATTGGCCCAACCTTCTTGGTTGTGGCATAAACGCAATAAATTTGGTGTCATGGTAAACCCGAAAATGTAAACCGTTTTTTTAAAATTTACTAAAAACGAATTAAACATGAACTATAACATGAAACTGAATTAATAATTGAGTTTAATATTAAAGTAGACATTTCCGGTTACAATTAAGAGTGAACCACGGAGCAGATCATATCGGAATAAAATCTAGATCCCAATCACTGAAGAACTCTCGCGCTGACTTAACGTCTGGCGGCAGTCTAGAGCCTGCACAATTCCATTCGAGATATCCGTTGCAATACAACGTTTGCGAAAATTCTCCGATGATAATGAGCAGAACCTGAACTGTCTGTTATACAAAAAGTTCTTGTTTTTTTACCTCAGACGCATCAGAGCTCAGGAGTGTTATTCCAAAGCGATTCGCCGCGCATTTGGGAAGAACCCCCCATAATTTGTGTTTATTTTTTCATTCAGAGCATGATCAGAGCGTGCTCTATAAGCTCAGAATAAATTGACTGAGCAGGCTGAGTAAAAACTGATTACACACCTACAGTCACATTTGACAGAAGAAAAAAACAGGATAAACAAAATAGTTAAAATGGCGGACAAACCTGTTGTTCTGCCACTAAAAGCAAACCAATTTAATAAATAACAATAAATATTCAATTTATGCTTTTATGACAGCTGTGGGCTCAAGTATGTTTCATAAATCCATCAGAGCGATGAACTAAAAAAAAAACGCCAATTATAGCGCACCTTGTCGCAATGCATTGTACCACGGTATGTCAATTACTTTTGACAACTACACGTGACATTTTTTTCGAATCTCTCTGACAACTTATTGCTGCGTAATATTTTAATGTCAAATGAACGAGTTTATATGCTTCATTTCTTTTGTTCCGAAACGGATACTTTGAACGCAATCTCATTTCCGAACAGATTTAACTTTCGTTTCGGAGTTTTTTTCCCGAACGGATACCAGGCCCACAAATTGAAAAGTGCCCACGTAATCTATATCTACTTTAAGGCTCCTATAGTAGCTGCTTAATGACTTTGAAAACAGTTAAACTTATGTGGTATTCGATTGGGCGCTCTCAGAGCACTTTTTTTGCTCTCAGAGCAATTTTTACGTTCGTTTGGTACAAAAAAAGCTATCTTTTTCAGATTTCAGAGCACTTTTGCGAATCTGGATATTTTCTCAGATTTGCTTCAGATTTACCAATACACGTGCGTTCGAGTTTGACAACTAGTGGAGTTTGTTTACATTTTAGTGAAATTTTTCAACTGCAAAGAAACGCATTGCATCGGGTGGATCTTTTTTTATTAATTATTAATGTACAAATGTTTAGAAATCAATCTGGGCGAGAGTTTTGAATGTTTTCATATAAAATTTAACCAGTGAATGGAAAACGCTAAGAAAAGTGTCGAAGGCTACACATATTGCAGTCGCACAAATATCAACAAAAAAAAGAGCAAGTGACGTTTTTGTGTTCGATTAGCCACATGAAATCTGAAATCTGAGAGCAAATCTAAAGAAGCCCAATCGAATACCACATTAGAATCATCCATTGTGTGCACTATGTCTTGCGATCGTTGAGTTGAGGTTAGGTACGTCTCTGCTTTGTAACAAATTAACGCCATCTTTTGCCTGAATCTACTTACAAAACTTTACAGTTCCATGAAAGTCTATAAATTGTTAAAAACTTATTTCTCTAAACGTTTTATTTATAAGCTGAAGGAAAGAGATACTTTAATTACCTAGTAGAGAGGAATAGAAAATATTTGTGTAAAAAACTAATAGCGTCTTCGTTTTCGAGATTGAATTCATTATTTTTACAGTGAATACATTTTTGAATGTTTTGTTTTTTTTATCTTGCAGACTTTTATTTGTCAAAGAATGTGTATTAATTTATTAAGTAAATATTACTTTTTAAATGCACAATCAATTAAAGGCAGTTATTTATTTTTGAAAATGCTGGTGATTAACTTTTATGGGTTGTTATTACTTGGTCACCTTGTGAAACGGAATGTTGGCTGTGTGTGAGTTTTTCCGAAGCCATTTTTGCTGGCAAATTTTGAAAAACTGTGGAGTAATGATTTTATCAATTAATGGGGATTATGGAAAATACTTTCTTGCCCAAAATACATAATTCCAAAGTAACACTAAGAAGAAATTCAGGTCAAGCGCTTGGTTTTTTTATGTCGACGTCAGTCAGTTGGTTTCCAAGAAATCTCTGGAGGAAGGCAATTTAAGCCGTTGCCGATTCGAACCACCGGAAAAAAGGTAAGTGCCAGGAGGAATCTGACTCTATGAGCGATTAAGCCGATGCTGGTAGCAGTTCTTTGATATGGCTGCAGCAATTGCTTGCAGATTGTGTAATCGACGTTGGTCAGGTAAGACGGTAAGGAGCAACCGAACTAATTGATTTTAAAAGTAACTTTTCGGAAGCTCTGAACTCTCTAAAGACAGATTTAGTTGGCATCGTTGACATCGTAAACTGGAGGAGCCAAAAAAGAAACGACAAGGTTAAGGAGAAGTTTGTTGTGAAAACAAGTCCCTCGACGCTAAAGGCATCAACTTCCAAATTTAAACTACCATGAATGCCAGGCACCATTATTAGATAAGCTACCGCAATGTGTAAAAGAAATAAGTCCTAGGGCAAATACACTCGGCTGACAAGGCAATAGGTTATAAGACTCGGGAAGCGATGACAACTAAAGAGCTAACCATGGTTATCGTCAACCTGATCCCATGCTATCAGGCGACAGTTGGTGCAGAGTAAATTAAACTAATTTGGGAAATATTTGGAGTTGAACTCAATAGTTTGGGACCGCCTTTTCGAAAAGCCAATGAGTGGAACAAGGTATGTATTTCAATGCAAATGAAAGTCGTTTTTTTTAAATCATATTGCATTGTAGGTTTGGTTGGACTACAAGACAAAATTAAAAGCAAAAGCAACAAAAAAAGAGGACATAAAAGAGACGGGAGGTGGGCACATCCCACTGACCCTTTCGCCATTAGAACAGGCAGTGGACACTCTTCTTCAAATAAGAAACGAATCTGAAAATTGAAAATAATACATGCTTGACAAAAGTTTTTCTATCTTTGTAATAACTCACATCGTATCAGAGAGCTTAAGAGGATTAAATGGGTCCCGCAGCCGCAACATGTTGGTAGTGGCTATTACATTTTCGTTCTCATTATTATCACCATAAAACAGGTCGATGGAGCTGATCATTTTTTTTAAAAAATGCGAATGTTCAAGGAAGATGAGTTTGTTCGGCAACGGTAATACAAAGCCGTCGAACATTCGCTAAAGCATTCGCCTCGAGACGAATTTTCGCTTCGCGAACAATAATAGGGACATATGACTCATTGGCCCTTATTCTGTAGCAATGGGTTCATCGACGGCAATCTACAGGACTATTGACAAAAAATTACAAACATCCTTAAGTCCGACTGTACAGGTCAATTAATAAGTTGCATATAAGGGTCTGATTTCTACATGAACGTAGTGTACTGTCGTTTTCAAAGAGCTAATTTAAGAAGCTCTAACCTTCGCGAAAGATTGAATACCGTCTTGTGACAGTGCCCTATTTTTCTGGTGAGCAAATCTCTCGCGCAGTAGTCCATCGCAATGAAGCTAAGACAAGGTTACATTCTGTAAATTGCAAACATAAAACTGAACAATTTCAATCTTTGAAGCTAGCTTTTTAGAGGCACGGTACAACTTACAGCACGAGCTTCTGGTAAAGGGTGTATTTTTAGAGGTTGGTTTTTCGAATAGAGATAAAACTGACATTTTGCGGTCAAATCTGGCAACTTTAATGTTCATTTATGTTCAGTTTGGTTTGCCATTTCATCATGAACAGGTTGACAAATGAACAACGCTTGCAAATCGTGCAAATTTATTTCCAACATAATGGTTCAGTTTGCGAAGTTAACCGCAAGCTCCGTTTATTTTATGGTCGACATAATCGTCCATCAGAGCAATTAATTCGGTTAACCATGGATCGTTTTCGCACTACGTTTACTCTATGTGATAATACGCATCCGCAGAGACGCTGAACAGTGCGCACCGAAGAAACAATTGCCGCTGTAGAGCAAAGTGTTGAAGAGGACCCGAATGAATCGATTCGCCACCGTGCACAGCAATTGGAACTTCAACCGACTATTTTGTTCCCGAATTGGATGGCATGAATGTGGATGAGATGTGGTTCCAACAAGACTGCGCTACATGCCACACAGCGCACGTTACAATCGATTTATTGAAGGAAACATTCGATGAATGGACTTGTCAATTGGCCACCAAGATCGTGTGATTTGACACCATTGGACTATTTTCTTTGGGGATATGTAAAGTCGCTCGCCTACGCCAACAAACCAGAAACGGTAGGGGACTTGGAAGCCAACATTCGTGGCGTTATTGCCGACATACAGCCCCAAATGCTCGAAAAAGTGGTTGAAAATTGGACCTCTAGACTTGTCTTCATTCGAACCAGCCGCCGCGCTCACATGCCCGAAATCATATTTAAACATTAATGGCATAAAATTATCCTTCCAATAAAGCCAAATTGATGGACATTAAAACGATTTTCTTGTGTTTTATTTCCATTCGAAGTTTTATACCTCTAAAAAAAAACACCCTTTACGAATTCAATTTTGCTTGAGGTCAGTCTAATATTATGAGCAATATTGCTAAAAATGGCGCGGAAAGCTGCGACATCGTCGATGAGGAGCACTAGATTTTAATGGGCTCTGTAAATAGGTATGCAAGTTGCGGCGAAAGAATTGAGATGAGTCAACGATCGTTTGCTAAATGCAGATTCAAAGTGAAAATAATGGCCGGCTTCAGAATACTTTTTAGGTTCGAAAGCTAAGATTAACTCAGACGGCGACTTTTAGGTTAAATCATGAAGACTTGCCAGCTGCTGGTTTATATTTTTAAACTTTGACTTGCAAAGGGTGGAGGAATGATATATGCTGCTGTATATTTCTCCCACAAACTTAAAATTTTATCACACTTTGCAGACAGCGGGGCTTCTTGTTTATAAAACATTTTATTATCGGAGGAACTTTCTCACAAGCATTACAATTCGATAGATATTGTCTCTGCACTCATTGCAAAAAAAAGGGAAATTCTTATTAAAGTCACTCAGGTAGGCTGTGAAGCGCTTGGTTAACCCGATGCAGAGATTGCAACACATATCACACAATCTGCTTTGAAATCTTGCGATGTCAACACACAATCAGAACTACCACGCTGCCCTAAATTTCAAAAATTTCAAAAAAGTGCTACGGCTTTTCGTATAAAAATTTCGTATAAACTCGAAGAATTTGCTAGTTTACTGACAAAATTAGTTGACTCATCTCCCTAGCGATGAAAGTGATTCGAAATTATTCGAACTTCTTCTTCATGTACCTATCTGGAAGAGTTTGTACTGATTGAACTACAAGCATTCGAGAAGAGGAAAAAGCGACACGGCATTAAAATTTTCGTAGAGACGATTGTCCTTTCTTACTCCTTACAGCAAGTAAGAATTTCGTCGCGACTTTCAAAAAGAATCTAAGGATAACATTCAATTTGATTTTGCCTTCTGTTGATACTACTTTAAAACGCCAGAAATCAAAACAAATGCACTCATTTATGTTAAATAGGACAACAAATTTCAAACCAGCTGTTCATTGAAAGGTGACTGACAGCTTTTTCAATTCTACACCAAGAAATTTGTTGAGTAAATATTCGTAAGATTCTCAGTGGAGGGGTAGTAGCCTGGTCTCTCGATAACGCTCTATTTTACGAATTTTTCGAGTTAAGGAACGCTTTGCGTAAAATTCGTAAGAATTAGTACGAATTCGTAAGATTTAAAAGTAAGGGAACAGACCTAATGTGAGTCTGTTTTTTTAATAAGGGCAAATGAAGATTCACAATCACTATAAGGCCGGCCGCACACTGGATACGGTTTTGTATCGTACGTCAAAACTTAAGGGGGCAGATTCTGTATAACAATAATTGTCGGCGGATATCGTTTTTGAAACTTTGATGACTATAATAACTTTTATTCTGCCTGAATTTGGTTGACTATCGTCAGCTTTCATTACATTTGTGGTAATTGTACTGGATTAAGCTCTCAAACTCGTAGTTTTTGCGCTTAGTTGCTAGTTTTTTGAGATCTATCGTTTGTACGATAATTTTTTGAAATTTTACGAAATGAGCGCTCTTTGGTGGTACGATTTGAGTGCGCACACTGAATACCATTTTCTACGTCAAATGAGCAGTGTCCTGGTAATATCGACATCCATTTTTAATGTCTCAATGCACAACATTTTTTAAAAACAAGTAAAAGTGTTATCATCGATCTGGCCCATGCTTTGATACCATCCACTGCAAACAAGTCATGCAAATTTGGTTTTGTATGGGAGGTACCAGAACTACTTTACCGACAGAGCCCATTTTTAATACCAAACTGACGCCGATAAAAAGAAGTGCTTTCACCAAATTTCATTCGCCTATGTCAATTTCTTTGGGCGCTATCGTGCTTTCAACAGACAGACAGACAGACAGACGGACATGGCTAGATCGATTCAGAATGTGATCCTGATTCAGAAAATATATGCTTTATGAGGCCTCCGGTGACTTCTTCTTGGAGTTACAAATGTAATGACGAAGTGAATATACCTTTCTGTGGAGGGTATAAAAAACCCACAAGTTCAGATTGTTTTCCAACGTCGGAACTGCACATACGTATAACGACTAACTCGTGCGAGCTGCCGTAGTTCTGGAAAGGTCGAGTGTGTCGTGCTAAGAGATGTGTGTGAACATAGAGCGAAAAATTGCAAGTACCCCAATAAATGAAATTAATTTTATTTAAAGTCGCGAAAGAAAAACACCTTCCAATGATGACTGTAGGTGTGACTTTGGTTTGTAAAAAGAACCCTAAATTGGTAAAATCTTCCAACACAAGACACCACAGCAACATAGATGACCAAGCACGCAGGCAATTTAACAAAAACATCGTTTTGAAACATTAGTACAAAAATTAAGTGAAAAATAAAACAAAAAATTATATTAAAGCCAGGGGAATTTTGTAAAATAAAAATCGTTTAGCCTACAATTTATATGTTATGTATATAATATATTTATGTATAAAACAATAGCCTACTTGTATAAAAAAGGTGCAAAATATGAAATTAAAATAAATTTCTTTAAATTTTCTCATACAAAAAAAAAAGTTCTTCATAGCTTATTTATTACAGAGAGCGTTATTTTGTTGTTCGATTTTAGTTTCCTGTTGTTGTACAACTAGAGAGAGATTCCTATAAACTTCCTCACATTAGTCATATGCAAATTGTAAATAATACAAAAACAATAAAAAATAATTACGATATTATTTATACTCATATGTTTCGATAACATACGGCGTATATGCGCATTGGTACAAGTTAGTATAATTATTGGTGTCTAAGCATGTGTTCGATTATCCTTTCCGTTTTTTGTTTTTTTTCTTCTACGATAATTCATTTGTGAAATTTCTAAGACTAGATTTCGGTTTTTGTTTGTGTTGATAGCGTGTTAGTCGATATGCAGTTCGAATTTCATATTCAAATGCAAGCAGCGATAAGAATAAATAATAATAATTCAGTTATAATAAAATCAAGTGCTTATGTTAGAGGTGACTTAACGATTATACGGTTGTTCCATAGGCGCTGAAAACTGCCCTTGAGCTATCGGTGTCCAGCGAGATATCCTCGGGACTGGCTAGGTTGACACGGACATTGGAATTGCGGCGCCTCGCATTTTGTGAGGCACCCCAATTGTTGAGGGTCCAATGGAAGCCGGACGACTGCGGGTGATCTTCGTTTACTTTAATTGTTGTGTCGACCTGGAATGTGAATGGTTTTTAATTAAATTGCGTTCCAGATTATTGCTGAGACAGCTGAAAATGCAGGATTTTCTCGCCAAATAAAGGCTAAATGTTTGTTTGGGTGTTTTATAAAGAAAAAAACTAAAAAGTTCAATACCCTCCACTGCATACAAGTCATGCAAAATTGGTTTTGTGTGGGATCTACCAGAACTACTTGACCGACATAGCCCATTTTCAATACCAACCTGACGACGATAAAAAGAAGTCATTTCACCAAATAGCATTCGCCTATGTCAATTCATTTGGGTGCTATCGTGCTTTCAACAGACAGACAGACAGACAGACGAACATGGCTTAATCTATTCAGAATACATATATACTTTATGAGGTCTCCGGTGACACCTTCTTGTCGTTACAAATGTAATGACAAAGTGAATAATACCTTCCTGTGGAGGGTATAAAAAAAACACGGGCTAATAGGCATAGGATGTTGCGATGTGTGAAAGAACAGAAAAGAAGAGAATGCCAAACTAGGGACTTTGCCGTACTTTTCTTAACAAGGATTATAAAGTAGCAAATTTGGAAGATTGGGCAGATGCCTATGTTCAATTTTGAGTTCCATTTGACAGAATAGTCTTGGGTACAAATTCATAGGGAAAGGATTTTTTTTTGGCGGAGGTTGTTACTATCCGATGGAGCACTCAGACACAAACTACAGGTCCATTGTACTGCCAAACAGACACCTTACATTACTGTACTTAGTTTTCCCGTCTTTCGAAGAAAGATGAGAAGGAGCTTCAGTGATGAAGAGCTTAGATGTTCGGCACTCACCACATAAGCCCCAAAGATCCTCCACCTGATGCGAGCACAGGCGGGACAGCTACAGAGGAAGTGTTCCGCTGTACCATCGTCCTCTTCACAAGCAGGACAGATAGTGGTGTTGCTCAAGCCCAACACATTTAAGTGTTTGGCAAAAGCGTGGTGGGCCGAACGGACGCCCACAATCAGTCTGCAGTCGATTCTTCTAAGAGACAGAAGGAAAGACTCGGACCTTTTGCAGATGTCCGGACGCAGTCGTTTGGTCTGCCTACACCCAGCACAGTCACGCCACCGACGCTTGTGTTCACGAGAAATCCAAGTATCAATGGATGACCTTACGACAGATGCAGGCAGACCCAACGCAGGTTCAGGTCTTGAGAAAGCTTCTTCTGAACCCCGTCTGGCAAGCTCATCAGCGATCTCATTTCCCTGGATAAAAGTGTGACCTGGGACCCAAACAAGATTCACTGTGTTAAGCCTTCCGACCATGTTCAGAGAAAGCTTCATTTCGAGCACTAACTTGGACGAGGTAAGAGGGTTAAGCAACGCTTTTAATGCAGCTTGGCTATCACTGCAAATGCATATGCTTCTAGCCCTCCACCTGTTTGTCACAATATAACGCATAGCCATAAGGATAGCGAAAATCTCCGCTTGGAAGACAGACGCATGGTTTCCTAAGAGGTAGTGTAGTTAATGTTCTCGCTTTCCACAAAGGCACCAGAACCAGACCCCTGTCCGGTTTTGGAGCCTTCCGTTAATGCACGATGGCATTCTTTCCCAGGCTCAGAGTCTGGCCGAAGCCATTCCGTTTCAAGTTGACGTGGTAGTTTTGTCGCAGTAGGATTTCTGGGGTCATTGCGTCAGACGGCATGTCCATAAGACAGGGGTCAAAGGACAATTCTCGCACAAGTTCCTCAAAATTCCAATGCGTGTGGTACCAAAAGCCAGCTCTCCCTTTAACCGAGAAATTGTTTTCAGCGTACACCCCATGATAAAAATATCAAGAGGGGGGAGGTTCATCATAGCATCTAGAGCAGAGCCCGGCGTGCTAGGGAAGGCTCCTGTGCATCCAAGACAAACCGTTCTTTGAAGTTTGGCAAGAGAGGCAGTAACACGTTTCCGCGATTCCTGTTCGACCATACAACCGATGCATATGAGAGAAGTGGTCTTATCATTGTCGTATAGATCCAAAGGACCCTTCTAGGAGATAAGCCCCATGTCTTGCCAAAAGCGCCTATGGATAGGATACTTGTTGGCTTACGTGACTCATTCAAGGCATTCAGCAAGTAGGTTAGGTTAGGTTAGGCTGAATTTCCCTACGAAATCCAAGTATGGTATCAATATTGTTTGAGGAACCAAACTCCTTTAAGTTATTAAAGAAGTACCTTCCAAGCACTTCCTTCTACTCCGAGCAATTGTTTGACACTAAAAAAAAGGTGGGAGATTTCTTTGCGACTTGTAGGTCCTCACAGTACCTGTATAGTGTATATATCCGTATTAGTTAAGCCTAGTCTCATGGCATGCTTCCTCAGAAGGCAATGCCCAGAGAGTATTCCTATCGTTAATATTCTTCTGAGATTGTTCAATTCTTCAGAGTTTCTCCGACATTCACTGAAAGAGGCTGTCCGCAAGGAGGAGTTCTATCTCCCTTAATGTGGAGTCTTGTAGTCGACGAGCTACTTGAGAAATTGTCAAGCCACGGCATAAACTGTCAAGCATATGCTCATGACATAGTTCTCATTGCCAGGGGTAAATTTGAGGGAACCTTATGTGACATCATACAAGGAGGACTCGAAATAACTCGAGATTGGTGCGCGACGGCTGGGCTTAACCTAAATCCGGCAAAAACAACAATAGTACCATTCACGAGGAAAAGAAAACTTAAAAGGCTGTGACCGATAAGGTTGTCGGGTACTACACTGACATCAGTCAAAGAAGTTAAATACCTGGGACTAACCCTAGACAGCAAACTCCTCTGGAAAAAACATACAGATGAGATAAACAGAAAGGCCACGGGGGATGTAGCCCGATCATCCTTAGATGGATGTATATTGCCATTGTGAGACCAATGATCACGTATGGAGCGATTGCATGGGCAAAATGAACCAGTCTATCCACTACAAGGAAGACACTCAATAAAGTGCAAAGACTGGCATGCCTTTGTATTACAGGGGCCATGAGAACTTGCCCAACCGCAGCTATGGAAGTGCTACTGGAACTGACCCCATTGCACCTCGTGGTTGAGGAATGTGCAAGTAAAACAATTCTAAGATTAGCCAAAGAAGGAATAGGACGAGAAAAGTGAATTACACTGAAACAGTTTGATGCACTATTGGCCCTTCCTAGAGACGATACTATCAAAAAATTTGATTTCCAAAAGAACTTTGCTACAGAGCTCATCAACAAGAAGAACTGAAGCAACGAATCCATAATTCACAGACTGAGCAATAACACAACAAAGTGGTACACAGATGGGTCAAGAACTGGTGAGGGAACTGGAGTGGGAGTATTTAGGCATAGAACCAAACACTCTGAACCGATGGGCAAAAGTACCAGCATCCTTCAGGCTGAAATCTATGCCATAGATAGATGTGTCCAAATAAACCTTGACAAAAACATAACCAACTGTGATATAGCAATAAAGTCAGACAGCCAGGCTGCAATTATTTCACTTAGTTCCTACATCATTCATCATCATTCCAAATGGGAATGCCTACAAAAATTAAATGAACTGGGTAGGAGAAACAAAATAACCCTCTGCTGGGTGCCTGGCCACATGAGAATAGAGGGTAATGAAATGGCCGACTCACTAGCAAGTAAGGGAGCATCAGAAGCTTTCATAGGTCCTGAACCAATCTGCGGAATAGGGGATCACACCCTCAGAGAAGAATTTAGGAAACTAAAGAAAGAAAACAGGGCAAGAACTTGGCATAACATTCAGGCTAAGAAACTTCTAGGACAATACAACCGGAAAAGATTCCAAGCCTGCATCGGCATGAGTAAAAATAACCTCCGTACCCTAACGGGCTTCCTAGCGGGGCATTGTAGACTCAAGGAACACCTCAGGAAACTGGGTATATCGGAAGAAGGTCTCTGCAGATTCTGCGATGAGTCCAGTGAAATCCCAGAAAACGTGTTGGGATCATGAGGGGCACTGACCCACAAAAGACTGAAATACTTGGGCAAGTACCACTAATCCGATGAGGAAATACTGTCACTGGAGACAGCTCTCACCCTAAGATTCTTAAAGGAAACTGGACTAGAGAGAGTGCTAAAGGACGAATTTCTTCCGCCAAGGAGAAACGAGAGTACAAGAACCTCTACAATGATTCCGAAAGGAATTACAATGTGATGGGAACTCTTATGAGGGCAGATAAGAAGGGCGTACATTATACCAAAAGGTCGCAGTACAACAACCCCTTTCACATAATAATAATAATAATCCTGTGAATATTGCAAACACGTTTAATAGTTATTTTGCATCCATTGCAACAAATTCCAAACCTGACCCTTCTCAAACCGACTGCAGCTGTGAATTATATTTGGACGTAGTTGATGATGCTTTTCAGTTTAACAGCTTTGTTTTTCAATTTTTTTCATCACTCGAACTTTATAGGTAAATGCATAATGAATCTTAACAATAAAAACTCATGTACCTCGGATGGAATAACTAATTGTCTGGTTAAACGTATTGCTTCCATATCATTACCTCCAACGTTATCTAAACTTTTTGAAAAGGCAATGTAAAATCTATTTTCTCATTCTTAAACAAGAATAATTACTTATGCTATCAACAGTTTGGATTTCGCGAAGGTAAATCGACAGAAGATGCTATTTTAAAATTATGTATACTGAGATATGCAGTGGTTTAAATAGCAATACTTGTCCTATCGCATTATTTATTGACATGACAAAAGCCTTTGATATGGTTAATCATACAATTCTTCTTGACAAACTCTACAAAGCTGGATTTAGGGACTCAGTATTAAATTTTTAAGTCCTATCTATCAGAAAGAACTCAACGAGTAATAATTACTGGAATTTTTAGTAATATGTTGCACTTACGGATTGGGGTGCCTCAAGGTAAAGTTTTAGGCTCTATTCTATTTCTTATACAGGTGGGCCAAAAGAGATCACCCTATTGGAAGATGCTCTTATTTTTGCAAATGGCCGCCAATGTCAAATCTGTTTTGACATTTGTGGACTAGACAGATGTAAAATACAAGTGAACAAACCATGGAGCGATACACTCCCCTAGAACGCGGAATAATCGTGTCTATTTTTTGGCGTAACAATTCGTCTATAGTGTTAGCGCAGCGCGAATTCCGTCGCCGATTCCACGGCTCCGACACAGACTGCGCAAACACTGCGCCGTTTGGCCACCAACCTTGAAGAGTAGGAGACCACACGAGACGTTGCCAAGAATGGCCGGCCCCGGAGCGCCCGTTGTGCCGAGAATATCGCCGCTGTTGATGAGGATGTCGAGCTGTCGCCGGAAACATCGACCAGACGCCGTGCCTCGCAATTAGCCATCAGCCGGTCGTGCCTAAGGCGAATTTTGGTCAAAGACTTGCGCATGTTCCCGTACAAAGTCCAGTCCGTGCATCAGCTGCTGCCTGTCGACCGCCAAACGCGTGTAACCTACGCCCAAGCCATCCTCAATCTCGAGGACGAAGTGGACGATTTTTCGACCAAAATCATAATGAGCGATGAGGCTCATTTCCACCTCAGCGGGTACGTAAAAAAGCACAACTATCGCTTCTGGGGCACCAAAATCCACGATTAATGCACGAGGAGCCATTACACCCGCTCGAAGTTACTGCATGGTGCGCTGTTCACGCTGGAGAAGTCATCGGGCCATTTTTTTTGGAGAACGCCTCTGGTCAAACGACAACAGTGGACGGTGCGCGCTACAGGGCCAAGTTAACCGAGTTTTTTTCTGCCGCAATTGGACGAATTAGGACTCTAGGACATGTGGTTCCGACAGGACGGAGCTACGGCACACACTGCGCTAGCCACAACCGATATTCTGAAGGCGGCGTTCCCGGGTCGCCTCATTCTCGTTTTGGCGATTTGCACTGGCTCGCAAGATTGCTCGATTTAACCGTTCCAGACTTTTTTTTGTGGGGTTTTTTGAAGTCCCGTGTTTACGTGAACAAGCCCGAGACCCTAGAACCCCTCAAGGACAACATTCGACACGAGTGCGAGAATCTGTCGCCCAAAGTTCTCGCCGAAGTGATGAAAAATGCCATAATCGTTTTATGCCCGTATGGCAATCAATTGTGACGGCGCCCATTTGGCCGATATCACCTTCTCGACTTGACCAATCAAATTCTAAAGGTTCAAGTAAACATAATCAAAAAACAGAATCGAAATTTTTCATTTAGAAATGAAATGAGAGCCAAACAACATCGGACGACTTCTTTCTAAACTCCATATTCAAACAAAATTTCAGTAGTAATATAACACACCCTTAACTCACCTCTCTATTCCCGCAAGGCAGTGTCTCTGTCCCACCAGCAGCTGCAGTCGAATCGCGCGTTCCTATGCTGGTGTCCGAGTCTAGTGAATCAATGCTGGAGCCTCCGCCACCGCCACGATACCGTGCAACAGATTGTACCGCCTTGAAAGACATAAAAACTGAACTCACACAAACCCCAAGCATATAAGCACACCCTCGCTTACCATAATATCGCCATGACAATCTTCGATTGCCTTCAAGATTTCCCAACACAATTCCGAGTCCAACGGAATCGGCTGTTCCGAATCACGATTGTGTATTGCTATAGCGATATGTACAGGATGTGGAATGGGCAATGGAATCAGCAATTTATCAGAAGCCGTCTTGTCCTGGGTTTTCCTCTTCCATGGACGCCAAGGCTTGTTCGGTTGCTGTTGATCATCGGATTTGGATTGTAAAGCGCGTAATGCTCGTACACGAGGTGTGGTTAGACCAACTGTCATGTCTCTGTATACGAAAATAAGTAAAAAACAGTTTGTGGAAGAGAACGCCCAGGTTACGAACCTTTGTTGCGGTTTTCTGAACGTCAGAGTTATCTTTGATCGCGGATTGAATGCCGTCACTTCGAGGAACGGCAAGTGCACTTGAACATTACCCCGTGGGGCATAGACATTGCCCAGCAAATCGGGTCCATTCGAACCGATTACATCGGTCGCGTTTTGTACCATTTGTGTGTATCGTGTCAGATCCAGCTGCGAATGCGGCTCCAGCTTGAAATATGTATCCGTTTCGGAGAGGGGCGTTAGGAAATCCAGACTAAATATTTCTGTGTACATCAGACCGGCTAGTCCGGGCCAGTCATTCGGCGAGAGACCCTGCAAGAGCGTTGGTCAGTTAAACAGTATCAAATGCCAAACCAGTTCTTACCTTATTATCCCAGAACTCTTCTTCTCCGATGGATAGCCTGGCTATCACGTGGCCGGGATAGTACTTCTCTAGCATATGGGCGGCTAATTGGATGGCAATCTAGAAGAAACTTTCAAAATCCTCTGACCAATCAGTGTGGCATCATTCGTACCTTCAGTTCCAACGTATTCAGTTTGATTCTCGTTTTGATCGCAGTCACTAGACCCGTTTTCAGTTCCCAACGTCGCTTCTCCAGCTTCTCATGCAGTGAACCCATCAAATCGTGTGCTTCACGATCCAATCGCAGATAAGGTCCATTCTTGGCCAATTGCGCCGAAAATGGACCAAAACAAGCCTCGACAAATTGACTGTAGTCCTTCTGTGGCTGCAGGATGACGCGTTCCATTGAATGCTGGTAAGCCTGCAGCTCGTCCAACTCCATCTTCGCTTCGAAGGCGGCTAACGCTTGTTCTGGGATAATGATGAAGTAGTAATCCAAGGCCAAGCCCGGGCCAGCAATGCGGCGGACGGCCAAACTGTCAGAAGCTGGCACGCGTCCACACTTCTTGATGAACAGATGGAATGTCAGAGAGTCCCACAAGAGCCTCAGCGAATACCGAGCAGCTCCAACTGCAAATAGCCGTCTTACTGTCCACACAAGCAACAATAAAACAAACTCGCCACTTACCAACTAAGACAAGAACCGAGGCTAACGGACACAGAATCATCGACACAAACACGGCAGCGATGGGCTGAATACAGCCCTGAATAAATAAGTTCCAAAAGACAGCCTCCAACAAAATGCAATACCTATTACGTGAGAAATCTGGACAATCCAGGTCGTAGATCAAGACCATGAATACGTGCACTGCCGCCGTTAACGTCGGCACCCAAAGAGGCGCCGTCAACGCCAGCAGCACACTCAATATACTGGCAGTCAGGGAGACCAATGGAAACACTAAAAGAATCGTCAACGTTCCGAGGAATCCCTTGACGAAGTAGTTCCATACGCGGTTCATGTTCCTCGTGAAACCTTTACCAATGAAGCCTGCGGAAGGGAAAACCATTAGACAACTACTGGCGGCTACATTATGCAGATAGAAACCTCACCTGTATCGGGCTCGGTTTCAAAGTGCGTCCTCGACTTGGATATATGCCGCCACAGTTCGATCAGCCGCGACGCCAGTGTCTGCGTCATGCTGGTCTTTCGCGGAAACAGCGTTCCATTGATTTGGGACAGCTCCAAATCGGACATGAACGGCTCCACGCAGCACAACGCCCGTAGGCCCAACGGACTAAACCACGGCACGAAGATGCCCAAGAAAAATATCACATTCCACGTCCAAGTCCATGACCTTTGCACTAAATTTACAACCCGCCAGAATGGCCAACGCGTGCTCGTGGTGCGCGTTATCTCCTTCTCGACCATAAACACCGGCTGGCTGGGATCAGAGCGGGGCGTCACTATCGAAGTGGCCTGTTGGCTAATGACCGTGGGTATTACTTCAGATTGTCCCTGGAATTGGCGGCGAATAATCCACGACTTGGGCGACCAAATGCGCACAGTCCAATGGAATGTTCGCGTCGGCGTCTTGGCATTCTTCAGCTCCTTCAGCAGCACTGGCTCGCGTTCCTTCATGAAGGCCATGTCGCGGCTGAGGAAGTACGACGTCTGACTGAGATCATGATTGCTGCACATACGCAACGCCTCCTCGTGAGCGGCCCAGGTGGTTTTATTCAATTTTGTCGCTTCAGCTGCTCGAAGTTTGGACCGCAGCCAGGGGGCTATCCGCGACAGAACCGAATGGTCATTGGTTAAACACTTTTGATGGTCTTCTCGGGAGCGTTTCAGCTCTTTTTGAACTTTATCCACAGCTTTATGCATGATCACGACGGACTGGGCTTGTTGGACCAGCAAACGAGGTATTCCATCGCCAAATTCGGCAAGTTGTGTGTTCGAAAGGATCGAGGTGTAGACACGTTGCAGGTACTCCTTCATTACGGCATCGTTAACCTCCTACAATGAGACGAAATTACATGGTGCCCCAAATCACAGAACTTTCTCTACAAACCTCTTCGATCTCCTTGTCGGTGAGCTTCTTTTCGCGCAGTTCAGCAATCAGACGTTCTCGAAAGTGCAGAAACCAACCACGCGTCTCGCGCTCCAAGATCCCGATGAGAATGGGCAATGCCTTGCGCATGATATCACGCGAGAAGAGCCGCAAATCGATCTCTTGTCCCTTTGGAGTTAGAAAAAGATAGGGGACCGGTTGGGCGGCTTCACAGTTCTTCACATCCACCTTCTCCATGACAGCTCGTCGCAATTGTTTGCGTACAAACGAGCAAAGCGAGTACAGGCAGTCCTCGAATTCCGGCTGAAACAGGAAACACATTAGTCAGGGGATCGCTGGGAAAAAAAAACTCTATTGCTTACCCTACAAACCAACTCGGCAACTAAGAAGCGACATCGTTCCTCTTTGATTTTGTAGTCCAAATCGTGTGCCAACAGCGATGGAACACCTACAAAGCACTACTTATAAGACATTTCGCCACAATTGGTCCTTCTGATACCCACCAACAGCCATGTCCAGCAACTTGATGAGTCCATGAAACAGCGCACGAACCGCATGAGCCAGGGAAAAGAAATGCGACAGTAGTCTTCCTCGTGCCGTGACCACCACAAATCGAGAGGCCAGCGCCAAGTCGCTGAGGAAGGAATCGTGTGCACGATACGTCCCCTTCTGCAGGATCTGCGACAATCGCCATTTGTGCACTTGTCCGGGGAAATTCAAGCTGGGCACATCGAATTCACTGTACATATGGGAATACTCATTTAGCAAAGCGATACATCGCATGAGGGATAGTTTTCAAATTCACATGCAACTATGGGATAATCAACTCTTGCGTGCAATTCAAAAATAATAAATGGGCGGTTATTCTGTTTTCTGATTGGTGGTTGCAGGCGCGTGCCACTTACATTCCTGTAAAACTTACAGTTTCGATTTTACTCGTTTGAAAGGAATTTTCGTTTGTGGAATGCGCGAACATTAATTGAAGTGGGGCTTTGTTGGCATGCATGAATGTCGACACAATTTAGGAGAACAAAGGGTCAAACAACTTAAAACTAAACGCCAATTTGACGAATTATTTAAGGGAGGGGATACGTCAACTTTTATTTAAGGGGTTGCAAGTAGATTTTGCACCGACGGTATCAAACACGACCTCGATTTCGTTGTCCTATCCGGTGGGTGTTTTGTTATTATTAAAGACTAGAGAATGAGGAGACCATTTGCAGGATTGCCTATCGCATGTTGCCAGAGACTACGTCATATCCACTAGATACGGCAGACACTAGATGTTTTATAGACTTAGCTTTAGCGGTTGAAGACGAGTGATGCTGCTTTCGAGACCACTGCTTTGCTAGTGTACGGAGATTGGAAGATCCTCGTGTTGCTCATTGGATAGAGTTGTGCATCACGACTTAAAAAGGATGTCTTACACATTATCTTTTTAAAGCCTTAACTTGTTTTTAATTTTCCAATGCTGTGAGCTTTTCGGCGCGAGTTGTGCAACAAGACTGCTTGCGGGTTTCACACCACAATATTCGTAGGGAGGACATGGCTGTCAACAAACTGTCATCTAAATTGACCGCATTGGGATCCAAGCAAGGTATGCTGCCGGTATTTGGATGTGTAAACCTTTCAAGCGGCCAACATTTACTCAGGAACACTACCTTGTTGTAGCCGAATAAGAGTGAGGTTTTCGAGAACAACTAAACAAAAACATCTGTCGTAGACCAATCGCCATCATCGAAGTAGCGATGGATGTGTTGTGTTTCACCTGGTTTCACGATTGCAAAGAATATGGAAGGTTCCTATTTACGATAAGGATACACTCTCGGCACTGCCGTCTGAGGAAGCATGTCATGTGAATAGGCTTACCAAATGCGGATACATGCAGCTACTGTGAAGAGTTACAAGTCTCGGAAGACATCTCCCACCTTCTATGTGAATGGCAGGCAATTGCTCGGAGTAGACGACAGCACCTCGGCAGGTACTTTTTTGATAACTCAGAGGAGGTTGGACTTTCAAACAAAATCGAGACCGTGCCTAAACTCTGCAGAGATGCAATGATTTTCTGGGAATGCCGATGGGCCTGTTATGGAGCCTGGTCTCTTTGTGACTAGCTCACAGCACTACTCAACCTAACCTAACCTAACGAATATGAAAAAAGCTATTTTTGCCAACTCTATAACGGCGACAAAGACCAGCATCTCTCTGTTAGGCACAACAAACCATTCAATTTATGTCCACCTGATCAGAACGACGTTAAGTAAGCAATAAATATACAAGCTAAAGCTCAAAACAGCTTCTTTTTGGAGCTGTAAGAGATGAGATAGTAGGGAGCGTGAACCAACTCATTCCTAAGATGATGTAAGAATGAAATTTTAGCACAGCTTGCCAGTGCATAAGTTAGGAGACCGCCTCAAGTGTGCCAACTATAGAAAGGCATCAGTCTTCTTACCAACGTGTAGAAGGTCCTATATCTCCTTTTGTAGGTTAGGTTTGGTAAAAAGGGGTATGAGATAGTGAGGTCTCATATGGCACTGGGCGCCATAAGAAAAACCGGTTGCAGTAAACTATATTGGAAGAACAACATCATTTTGCCTTGAGAAACACTCAATCCGCTCACAGAAACCAAGTCCCTTTGTAGTTTGTTTGGTCTGTCTCCTTTGGATATTGGAAGAAGTGTCTACCCTGAAACTTCCTTCGATTGGGAGGTATTGGGCCTTTTTTAATGATCTATATTGTTTATTTGAATAGAAAGTGATTGTCGTCGCCGAAGAATGACAGCTAAGCAAATAATCTACCATGCGCCAGAGGTCGCTGTCACAAAATAGAACGTCGTCATTGATTGGGCGACCAATCAGAAAATTCGTTCTATCGCAAACTACACAGAAAAACAACGCACAGGACAGAAGAAAAGTATCCATCAAGGGCAGCGGACGTGATCGCGGAAGGAGAAAAAACAATTTTAAAACCCATCTTTTTACCAGTCATATCAACGTAAATGTAAAGATAAATTTTCGTTTTCAATAAATACTAACAAAAATAAGTTTACGTGTAATTGATTTGACAGTGATTTTGAATACAAAATACGAGCTGCAACTGTATTAATAAAATGCCCTATTATTTATACGAAAATTACTACACATCAAGTATTGATTGGGTAATTAATTACACATAAATTTAGCTTGCACGGCAGTTCAAGGGGTGGTTTTTGCTTTGGCGGCTATTCCGTGAATATCCGACGGCCCAGATGTTTTGTGCAAGGTGTCCTGTCTTTGTTGACTGGCGGAAGTGGGTCTGTTTCGCATTGACGCATTTATTTTAAACATTTATGCAGATCATTGATTTCCATGGTTTACAACAGTTTACAGTTGGATCTCGTACTGTTTATGAAAACCGTGGAAATCAATGAATCTGGCGGAATCTGGCAGTCTTTTTGCATGTTTTTTTTAAGGCAGTATGCCCTGACAGAATTCCTACCAGTGTTCCCTACCTATAGTTTAAGAGTTTCCCTAGATTTCTTGCTGTCGATTTGCGGCCAATGTGCCTTGGACACTTTATGGCAGACGATGCTTGACCACCTCAGGTGAGGCCTTCATTTTTGATTGATTTTTAACTTTACCCTTTCTTAGTATATCCGGCTCGAAGGACCAAGATACCTTATCAACCATACGAAAGGCCGGAAGACAGTGAGTGTGAGGTAACAACACCAGTGACAGTGAGTGTAAGGAACACTTTGTTTTAAACATTCAACGTTTATGAAGGTGGTTTAATATTTACTTCATCTTCTCTACCTAGTTCCCTTCCTTTCCTTGCAAGCTCATCGGCTTATTTATTTGCAATTAAACCGTAGTGTCCTGAGTCCTGAAACATAAAACAGTCTGACTCGGTTCTGATTGTATATAATGCCTCAATCAGACAGTTCCTGACTATTTCGAAAGTTCGACGCTGGGCTGTTGGCTTGTGATTTAACACCTTGCGACTTCTTCCTTTGGGGCCACGTGAAAGATAAGGTCTACGCCAACAGCCCAGTGTCGATTCAAGACCTCAAAGATAAAATTCGTGAGGCTATCGAGAACATAGGGCAGCCACTTTGCGATTTGGTTATGGAAAATTGCATGAAAAGGATATAGTCCTGTATGCGTGCTCGTGGTGGCCATTTAGCTGATGTTGTTTTTCATTATTAACGGCATACCTTCCTCTTTATTATGAAATAAACATCCGATCATTTATCTGAAAAAATTACATTTTTCTTTGAATACCAAAATAACACCTCTTGTTGGAAAACACTTTAGAATGAGTGTGTCAAAGTTAAATATTGAAGTATTTTTTATTTTATAGGTAGGTAACCTAAGATCTTCTTGAACTCCCACAAACAGAAAAAAATCTTTTGAGCTCAGTCACTCTACATATATTTCTCCACGAAAAATCTCAAAAAAAATATTTCACTTTCGATTTGACAGCTCTTTTTGGAGAGGGGTGCAAATTTCGCTTCACTCGAACAGCGTACCAGGGCACTAGTTCCGTAATTTTTCAGACGATTATCGTTGAGACAATAGACCTCCAAAAGTAGCAACTAAGTGCAAAAATTACGAGTTTCAGACCTTAATCCAGTTAATTTTCCACAAATGTAGTGAGAGCTGCGGAAATTGAAACAAATTCGGGCTGAATTTAACTTCTTATGGTCATCAAAGTTTCAGAAACGATATCGTCCCGACGAAATTGTTACGCGATGTTTAACTAAAGGGAATCTAATAATTACGGTTGCCTAGTACGACTTTATCGAAAAATATTTTTCAGTAAGTTACCGATTGCAAGGAGCTCTTAATCCTAAGCCACAAAACAAAAACACTCAACGATAGTATACTCTGATAAGAAAATAATTGATCACAAAGATTAGCAGACACGTTTGTCGATAAATGAGCTTGAAAACTGCATCTGCCTCTCAACGACACCGTAACATTGACACTAAAGAATCACACCCCTAACAAAACATCATCATCGCCTTATCGTCTTGTTTGTTTATAGGGAGCACTTTGGTGTGTTGCCAATGGGATCACCATAAGCGAAAAATTTCTGGAAAACTATATTTATCACTAAGCATACGCGCCGCTGTTTAAATAGTCATGCAACTGAAGAGACGGACTATTGTTTACAAGGACGGGGGTAGATAAAAACCGGAAACCAAAAATTACACCAACAAAATGAACAGAAACGGGTAAAACATTTTTCAACAGTGTGTTTCAGCAAGAAAACATTGGGAAATGTGATTGAAGTATAGAGTTTTTAAAATTTCAAAATAATTTCGAACATTGACAAACAAAGGCAAGAGAAACAGAAAAGTTAACAAAACACAAAGAAACATCTAACACGATAACTAAACATAATGACAGTTTTTTTTTTAAATTCATTCTCATAGTTGACGACGCCTTCGCTACAAAAGTAGGGCGCGCTGTTCCATGTTTTAGTTTTTTTTTTTTTTTTTTTTTCTTGTACTATTTACCCATTATTTCGAATTGTTTCCAATTGTTCCAAAGTTAATTTCTTCGGTTTTCCGTATTTATCCTTTTGCAAGCTTTACAGAAATATTTGTTGTTTTTGTTTTAAACACATATGCGAAATTGTTTTGTTTGTATAGAGACTCATGTGTATTGTAAGTTTTTATTTTGATGGATGGGTGGAATGAGTGCATGAGAGAACAGAAAGAAAACGAAAAACTGTACGACAAAAAGCGCAAATTTTGTGTGGAAGGAGGAGTGCGGACGTGGAGCGCTGGAGGGTTTTGTTGGAGGAGGGAGCATTGTACACAATAAACCTTTACGATGTCACCAAAGAGGATTAGGATTAAAGTTGTTTTATTTGTTAGTTGACTCAATCGCTGTAGAAACGGTGGTAAACGCCATAAAGTCAAAGGCGGTTCCCCGCCTCGCCAATAAAAACAATAAAAACATAAATCAAAATGAACGGGCAAGGGAAGATAAAGAAAAAGCGGACGTTTTTGCCGCCCATCTAGAAGAAACCTTTAAACCGTACGATGGTCGAGCGGCTCACGACAATACCAATAGTGGGACGGAACACGGAATTACTATCTGACGATTTTTCACTCACAAATGCAACGCTAAGGGAACTAAAACGTTAAATCGAATCTGTAAAACCTAAGAAAGCTCCTGGTTATGATTTGATCACTGGAGAAGTTCTCAAAGTTCTACCTCGAAAAGCATTAATTAAGCTTCTATATATTATAAAAGTTGCGGAAGTCATTATGGTTTTAAAACAAGGAAAACCGCCAATTGAAGTAAAATCGTATAGACCAATTTCGCTTCTTCCAGTCATATCAAAAGTTTTCGAGAGGATATTACTTAGGCGCCTACAACCGGTTATAGAAGATAATAATCTAATCCCTGACCACCAGTTTGGGTTCAGAACCAAGCACCCGACGATTGACCAAGTGCATAGAATTACTGACGTAATAGAGAAAGCATTTGAAGAAAAAAAGATATGCTCAAGCGTATTCCTCGACGTCTCACAAGCCTTTGATAAGGTGTGGCACGACGGCTTAAAATTTAAATTACGACAAATTCTCCCCATAAGCCTATATGATATCCTAAAATCATATCTCGGGAAAAGACTCTTCCGTGTAAGACATGGTAACGAATACTCGGAGCTTAAAGAAATTTCGGTCGGCGTACCGCAAGGGAGCGTCCTTGGGCCGCTTGTCTATCTGTTATATACTCGCGATATACCAAGAGAAGATGACACTATCCTTGCTACCTTCGCCGACGACACCGCTATCCTTGCAGTAGGCAATACAATCGAAGAAACGACTGCAAACCACACTGAATAAAGTAAATGAATGGACGAGGGATTGGCGGATCGCCCTCAACGAAACTAAATCTGTTCACGTGAATTTTACATATAGGAAAACTAATGACTTGCCAATTTTTCTAAACTTGGCTCGAATACCATTTGCAAACGAGGCCAAATGGCACTCGACGCAAAGCTGAAATGGAATTCGCACGTGAAAATGAAACGTAAAGAACTCGATATCAAATATAGAGAAACATTCCCAGCTCAGTACCGAGAACAAACTGCTTTTATACAACCTACACGCACTTGCTATTCTCATAGTGTCTTTGGAAGATTTTCACCCACCCTCGGGAAAAAAACGCGGTTCCCGCCGCTCATAATAAGGTTGGAAGCTATTGGATAATCCAAATATCAGTTGGTTAAAATACTCTAAAAGCATCTGACCTAAGGTAGCTCAATAATTCTTACAAGCTTACAAGTAGGTCGTAGTCAACTGAATCCCAGCTGCATCAGTAACATGGTTTCACAGTGGAATCGTTATAACAAAAGAAAATTCCGCTGCAGCGATAGGACAACCGCAAAGAAACAATGGTTCAGTTGAAAATGCATGACTTTGGGTCATGATGATTACCGTGCAGAAATTTACAAAAAAACTTACCAACACTTGAATCTGAGCGGGTGAACTTGCAACGAACAAAGAGGGATCCCTGCGTCAGCATACAGGCTCTGTGATATTTAAATCAAAAATAAGCGGTTTCCGTACAATTTCGGACGTAGCAGCCCTCGATATCAGTGAAAAGGTTTCCATTGAAATTCTGTTAAACGATTAGATTATGGAAACCGCATCAACAAGCGAATATCGTCATAGGAAAGTAATGAAAGCAGAAAGGGCAACATCTGTAACATGTTGACAACCCGGGTAGAGTGGCTCGTTCAGGGTGTGCACAAATGAACGCACTGCGAATGTAACTACCATTACACGTAATTGCTGTGCAGTTATGCTACAGATTTGTCCTCGCCCTTGCGAACTGAACCTAAAATAAAGACGTGGAGCACTCAATGTTCTACTATCCCACTATGGGAGCATCGCAGAGGAAAAATCGATCCTTCCATGCTCGCATATATAAGGTGGCGCAAAATTAATCACCCTATCGGCCAACATGTTGTAATTTTGAACATCTGTGAACTAGAAAGCTGCAGCATAAAACAGACAAGCAATGGAACGCTATACTCCGCAAGGGAGTGGAATAATTGTGTCGATTTTTTGACCAACAATCGGTAGGTGGTGTTGGCGCAGTGTGAATTTCGACGTCAATTTCCTAATCGTGTCGCGACAACTAATAGCAGACTCCTTACAACAATTACCGTCTGGACGATATCATTTTTGAAACTTTGATGACCATTATAAGACATATTCTGGCCGAATTTTTAAGACTATCGTCAGCTTTCATTACAGTTGTGAAAAATGAACTGAATTGAGCTCTTAACCTCGAATTTTGCGATTAGTTTCTATTTTGGAGGTCTATCGTTTCGACGATAATCGTCTGTAAAGTTACGGAATGAGTGCCCTGGGCAAACATTCAGGCGCTAACTCTGACTGGCTGGAACCACAAGCTTCCAATGTCGCTGAGAACGAAGAAACATCAACCAGACGACTGGCCACGCAATTGGGAATCATTAGACGGATCCCACAGCGAATTTTTGTGAAAGATTTACACAGGTCCTCGGTTAATGTGCAAACAGTGCATCAGTTATTGCCTGCTGACCGTCAGCCGCGTGTGAGTTACTGTCATGTCATCCCCAATCTCCACAACGAAGAGGACGATTTTGTGTCGATTTGGCATGGCCAGCAAGATCGCCCGATAAAATGGACGGGCTTTACCAACAAGCCTCAGACAATCGCAGCCCTTAAGGAGAATATTCGACAGGAATGCAAACAGTTATTACCGGAATTCTTTTGGAAAGTCATGGAAAATGCGATAAAACGGGCACAAATGCGTACCAACACTGGCGGCAGCCACTTGACGGATATAATCTTTCCCACTTAACTTGTAAAGGTCTAAATAAAGATTTCCATCACTTAAAGATTTTTATTTAGTAAAAAAGTAATTCCGAAAACAAAATTGGATGATTACTTTTACGCCACCCTGTGTTTTGTTAAGGGCGACTGGTTGAAGGTGTGTTTTTTTTTATATCGCGCTGAGAAGGTTCGAAAAGAACGAAGTGAAAGACGAAAATATAGCAGAAGTTGCTAAACAGCCCCGCAAAGTAACACCTAATGTTAGTCCCGTGGGGTAGCGTGGTAAAAGACCAATGAAAACATATTTAGCGATTCGTGCATGGTAGATAGTAAGTACTTCTGGTATCAATGATCATTACGCACCCTTTTGACGTATTCACACCCAAAAATGTAGCGTAGATGTGTAGCTGAAAGATCTTCCGACTATATTTCAATTAAAGTCGAAACCGCGTTGAAGGTTGAAGAACAAAGGGTTCAATTAACGAAAGTTTTTGTTGTTTAATGCACGAATATACCGAATCTGCCTGTATTCGATGACAGTAAGCCACTCGCCAGACAAGTTCGATGCGTCCTCCTTAAAACGCATCCACTCGATTATAATAACTGAATACAACCAGTATTTAAATTGACAAAGAAAGGTTTAAGACATAGCACAAGTGAAAAACAAAACAAGTGTCCACACTCCAAAAGCAATCATCAAGGTTAATGTGTACAATACTTCGTGAGTCCTCCAGCAATCTCAACTGAAAGCAATGACCATGACTGACGTTCGTTTTCATGTGTAAACAATTGAGCACAATTCTCTTGTCTCTCCAATAAATAAATGTAAGAAGAAACCCAAACAAACAAATAAATAAATTGCAACTCTGTCAAAGCAACTTTGCTGTGCCTCTGAGTGTAGACCAAAAGAACAAGAATACAAGATAATTGAAGAAAATAAGAACAACAACGGCTCGATTAACATATCCGCATTGTTTTGCAAAAAAAAAAAGAAAGTGTATTATTTCATGATCACCATAAAAACCAAAATCAAAAGGCAACCAAATGTATACATAAACCAAGAGAGAGAGAAAATACAACCGAAAAGAATCGAAGAATTTCCAAACTCACCCTCGCTCTCGCAACGCTTTCAGCTGGGTGTTGGTCAGACGCCTCGGCTCGCCGGACCCATCTGATGCGACTGCATCCAACTCATCGAATGGCGGCGATATAAACAAATCGCGCAAGTTAATTGGACGATTCTTTCGGTTACCCGTTTGGTTGCCAGCTGTTTGTGTGTATGATGTTGCCGCCAGAGGTTGGGGAAGAGCTGCAAACACGGCGTGGAGATTATTAATCTTAATCATTCAATGAGTGCGTATGTCACTTACCAATTGGAAAGGTCTTCCAGTGATATAGAAACTGTTCAGCCACTAGTTTGATATGCTCGACTAGTTGTTCGACTTCGGGCGGAGCTCCTACCAAGTTCACCAGAAAGTTGACGGGTTCACGTTCTGGCCCAGCCAAGCTAAGTGGGCGTGCATGGTGATTGCCCGAGGAATGATGTTCCATTTGCATCATTTTGCAGTTATGCTGGAGGTTGGTGGATAGCGCCCTGGTATTTCGTTTTGTTCTTTCCTCTCAGGTTATGATGGCGATTCACATATGGACGACATGATTAGAGTTGCTTCCAATCAGTCTTAAGTGGAGTAGCGTTTTCTGAAAGCAAAAATAATTGTTTTACATTGAAAATGTGTCGATCATTCATTTTACGGACTATAAGTGACTGTCTGTCTCTGTGCACAGAATACATCGCGGGAATGGTTATTACGCGGTGTAACCTAAAAAAAACTTCTCAAAACCAGAGATGTTACAAGAGTAGAGCAATAAAATCAATCAAACATCTATTGAAAGCGTTCTCCATAGAGGAGACAAAATAGGTTCAAATCATATGACCCTCTAAATTAGGGTGTTGATTATAAACGATTCATGGAAGCACAATAACAAACAAATTGCATCACTTATGAACTTGAAACTGGGTTCAACAATAAAAAAAAACAACTATAAAAAATTGTTACGTGTTATAGGCGCAAATGTAGGTCGTGTGTTACTAAACTGTTACAACAGAGGCAATGCGCCAACCTAACCCTCGACCCAACCACTTATTGATTTCGGCAGTTAATTAAGTGGTACCTTTGGCACTCCCTTAGTCAAGAGTTGTTGTAGATGCTGGGACGCTAAATATGTCCACATCTGCCAACAATGTACATGACGGAGTTTGGGATACAGTTTAGGGCGGAAAGAGGCCTCAACCAACGTGCCTATTCAGTTAGTACGGTCCTTAGCCAACTTTCTTTAGTTAAGCATTCCAAGTTTGTTGAATGAGCAACTAGCTATGTAAGTTACATAACAGTCCCTCTTTTTCTCTCTTAAAATCTAAGCTCTAGTTAGTCGTAAGAACTTTTATTAATAAAGTGAGTTAGTCTTAGCTTTGTATATATATTCCTATAGTAGCGCCAATCCAGTAGTACCAGTATCCTGATAGGTATCGCTACTCATACCAAATCGAGAATTAAATTACTGAGAGCTTTGAGCCTTTGATAATTTTATTCCTTTTAAAAAAGCTTTCTTTGAGAGTTTTTCCTTCATTCATTCGAAATTGTTCGTCGTTCGGTTTCGGTTTTTGTTTATTTTGTTTGAATTTCTGTTTCAATTATACATTATTACATTCGGGAAATAGTAAAATATTCGGTCGTTTACCTTCAAACACATTTTTCTGCGAAGAACACTTTAACGAAAAGGACATTGTTAGAAATGTGAGGACAAATTTGAAAAAAGGGTCAAATCCAAAATCGTGTAGTGAAATATGTGTATGCGCGGATAAAAACATTGACCAAAGCTATGAAAATCTGAAGTCTAACTTTAAACCAAAATGTCCAATAAAACGAAAAAGTTACCTCAACGACCAAGTTTTAGTAAGCCTACCAGATTTAATAAAAAATAATGCAGATGATCCTAAATTGACAGTCCATCGCGAAGCCTTACCTCCTAAAACATATTTAAAGAATTGCTCTCTTCCTCGATTACCTGATTGTATCTCTCCCCTTGAATTTCTTGAGCCTGATTACCGATATTTCCAGAATGAAGAAAATGAACCATATTAGAAAATCCCGAAGACTCTTTTCGACACCCCTAAAAAACTTAAAAATTACCCAAACTATAAGCTACAAATAGACATTGAAAAACAATTGGATGGTAGAAATGCCGAAAAACTATTTCATAAAGCAGGACAGAATTGGCCACGTGATGAAAAAGACTGTTATTTAAAGTTTTTTTATAAGTCCCCAGCTTTGTACAAACATATGCTTAATTCAAATTTGTATTTGCCTAATATTAGGACAATTCAACGATGGCATTCTGAAATAAATCTAGCCACAGGCTTTTCCAAACAAGTTTCTGATCTTCTCTCACTTAGGTGTGAAACTTTCTCCGACTTAGACAAAAAATGTGTAATGCTCTTTGACGAAATGAAAGTTACCCCGCGGCTGTAGCTACTTCAACAGCAGACTTTATTTCAAGAATGAATTCCTTATTTGACAATTTAAATAGCATTTCTTTATATTCGTCAAATCCAAATAAATCTCCAATTACAACAAGTTCCGAAATTTTAAAAAAATATTCACTTATGTACCTACATCTTGGATTTCTTTGGGTGCTACGTCGAATCCTCCATGTTTTTCAGGTCTGGTTCAAACTCTGAAAGGAATATTGGATTTATGGGAGTCAATAAGCACTGACAGCAACCAAAAATATTTGTTAACATCCCATTTACATCAAGACCCAGAAGCAAATTTATTTTCAATAGTAAGAACTAACAGAGGATCATATGATCAAAATCCTTCTGCTCTCCGATTTACCAGAAATTTAAAACAAATCATTTTTCAAAATTTACACCCAACATCAGATTACATCAGTTATGATATAGCAAATACAGAAACCATATTACTACATTCCAATATTAAGAACCTACAAAAGGAAGATGATTTCGATTTTGACATTTCAAATTTGAATGAAAAACTTGTAACTGTTTGTCCACCTGAAATAGAATGGGAAAAAGAAGAAACAAACCAGCTTAACATTTTAGCTATACCAAATAATAATTGTATAACTTTGATCTCCAAGGAAAATTGTGCAAAACTAGCACGAAATGCTTGCATGTATTTCGTAGGATTTTCAGCTCACAAATTGAAAGGCAAACTAAAATGTTTACACTGCACCCGATATCTATCAGAAAAACAAGAAACTGATAACTGGAAAAACTTGGAACTGATGAAACAAAGAGCTTATACGACAACAAAAACCAGTTCAGAATTTGGCTGCCTAACTATTCCAACAGAAGAATTTGAAAAGGATTATCTTAAAATTCACAAACAATTTGAAAAACATTTTCCCTATATCCAGTTTAAATCAAATTTACTTTCAAATCTTACTCATATCTTCAGCCTTAACCGATTTTTAGAAAACTGTTTTTGTTCCCATAGCACCCATAAAAGTTCAATACTTAAATTCATATTAATTGGCCTCATCAAATTATCAATAAAAAAATTTAACAAGACCTTAAAAAATTCCAAGAATTAACAATAAACCATTCATGCAACAACATCAAACCCTACAATAGATACGAATAACAATAACGATAAATTAGCATAATCCAACAACATGGAAGGATCTAGCGACATAGATTTATAATTAGTTGGAAAAAAATTGTATGAATATTGTATGTTTAAGCTTAGTATCCTGCTCGCGCTAAATTTTATCTCCCATACAAAAATGTCTACAAAGATAAAATTTAGCGAGGCAGTTTAGCAAATCAGTATCCTGCTCACACGCTAAATTCTAAACTTCATGTAGATGGGCCGATGAAAAGTCTCCACTCATTTAGCTCGCGAAATAAATGTCCGGTACATTAAATCGAAGATAAATTTTGACATGAAAAACGGAGGAAGATGTTTGTGTTGCGTTTACTATGGATATTTGTTTGAAGGAAAGCGCAGAGAAAAATTTGATAGAGAAAGAAAAGAAAACGCAAGGCCAAAAAAAAACCTTTTGGAATGTTAATGTTAATGGAAAACTAGTTTTTTTAAGCTTCTTTTGAAAATCAGCCTTTTTGACTTTTTTGCAAATAGGAATTTATGGGACACGAAGAACAGTGCCTTCTTCTGCTTGCTATTACAGACATTTTTTGAGCTACTGCAGCAATAATAATATCTTCTTCAATTTTTCTCATACCCATTGTTTTGGAATGATTCAAATACTGCAATGTCTTTGAAGTTTGAAATTCGAAAATTGTAAAAATTATGTTTACTGTCATGAAGAAATAGTTTTTGTCCCATCTATATGGTGTGTAATAATAATTTAGCGAGCATTTATCTTTGGTGTGGAGAAACGAAGTGGAGACTAGGGACGCTAAAATTTAGCGCGAGCAGGATACTAAGCTTTAACAAAAAATGAAAACATTAAAATTAATTTAAATATGTATTAAAAACAATTTAAATATTGTACCCATGTTAAACAAAAAAGGACACTGCCGAAAGATGTGGGCTAGATAATTTATAAAGGAAAACAAAGGTAGGCACCTACATAGAAGAACTCACAGAATCGGAAAAAAAATATTTATTTACAAAAACTTAATACAGTCACACCTCCATAAGTCGATCATCCTTAAGTCGAATTTTCCATAAGTCGTAGACATGTATTAAAACTTAGACAAAAGATGTTAATTTTCCCATATAGTCGACTCTCTCTAAGTCGAAACCCTCCTCAAATCGGGCTTGTAGCGGAGGGGTAATTAGAAGGATGAAAAGGATAACAACTTACTAGAAAAGTTGAACAGAGAAGGAAAAAAATATTAAAAAAAAATAATTTGGGGGCGTATACTTACTATTTTTCTAGCAATGAAAATGCAAAAAAAAAACTTTTAGATGGACGGATTCATGCGGGGAGGACGTCATAAAATCCAGCGACTTCAATTATCACAAAAGGCTCCTTTAAGATAGGAAGCCGCAGTGCCAGAGCCTCTCGAAGGCTCTCCCGCTTCATAATCTACCTATTTATATAGCAGCTGAAAATACTGTATTGCTATGTTGACGGATTTAGACATTTGGTAACAAATCTTAGATAGTGATCGGGAAGGAAAAATTAAATATGGCAACCAGTCCAAAATACAAATTATTTTTTTCGATTACTTTCGTTTAAATATAGCTTTTGTTTTGACGAAACACCGATAAAACTTAAAGCTCCGTCAAAATCAATTAAGGACAAAAACCAGTTTTCATTATTGAGCGATTGAAGCGCCAAAGCTTCTGTGGGATACTGGTACAACATATTTATTAGATTTCTTGGCGCTACTATAGGAATGTATATACAAAGGTCTTAGTCGAACACTCGAGGTGTTTAATTTATTGAGACTGTCCCCAAATACATTACAGTTTTCTAGTCTTTGGTCACTAGAATCGAAGATTCTGCGGATCGGAGCATTGGTGTCCATTATATAAGACGACTGATGCGTACTTTTCGATGTCGCTGTATAGCTCGTAGGTTTGGTGTTAAATCTCCTCCTCTGAAACCCTTCAATGCACACGGGACTGAAAATCACTCGAAGAATTTTTCTTTTAAAGCGACCAAGGAGATCTTTATCCGCTTTTGATAACGCCCATGCTTCTGCATCATACAGCAGGACTGGGATGATGAGAATTATATATATAGTCTCCTTAGTGTTCCTCGACAAGGCCTTACCAATCAAATGCCTTCTTAAGCCGAAGTAACAGAGGTTGGCACTTGGCAAGTGTGATTCTTTGCTTGATTTCTAAGGCGATGCCATTTTCAGAGTTAGTAGCGAGTCGAGGTAGACAAAGTCCCGAACTACTTACCTCAAAGTTCAGAATCACTATACCCAAAAGACAGGACTGCAACTCACCCAGTACCATCATTAGAGGTATATCCGTCTATACGGATGGTTCAACAACAGAAAATGCTACAGGAACCGGCGTATTCTCAGATAGGGTTGCTATTAACCAGTCGTTTCGACTGACTGATCACTGCAGCGTCTTCCAAGCTGAGATCTATGCGGGTGAGAAAGCAGCACAGACTATCTTATCGATGGGACTACCAGCAATGGAAATAACCATCTGTGTGGACAGTCAAGCAGCACTTCAAGCAATCGGCTCCAACCTTGTTAATGCGAAATGTGTTAAATATTGCCTCTTGGGCTATACGTCATCACTCAGTTCTACTCTGCTGGGTTCCTCGACACGTTAGGGGTGGAAGGGAACGAAAAAGCGGACGAATTGGCCAGATACGGCTCTGATATGAACCCTCAACTAGCGGACGGAGAGGTGCTACCGTCTTTCAACACTGCTTAGACTTTTATTGACGCCGTCACTACACAACTGGCTAAGGAACAATAGGCAACACCATCGGTTGCGTCATAACCCGAAGTCTGTGGCCTGTGGTTGACACCAAAAGATCAAAGCTTCTAATAGAAGTCCCGGATGCTCGTCGGGGTTCTAACCGGACACTGCACCATAGCAAAACATGGCTGGGACTTTTTGCAAATGTCTTCTGCAGAAGCTGCAGAGACGAAGAGGAAATAGAGTCCGTGGAAAATCTTCGATGCCACTGCCCAGCTTTACAAGAACACCGCTCATCCTGTATGGGAGCAAGGTTCTTCGAAAGTTTGGACGACTTTGCGGGGGTACCTCTATCGGACATAAAACTATTCCTCAACAGATCGAAGTGGTTTTGTTAGCGACATGTCCTTACATGTACAAACAGAGTACTCACAACGGGCCTGCACGGCTTCCGGGTGAAATTTGCATCTGATGCAAAACTGCCCTCCCAACCTAACCTAACCTAACCCACCTCAAAGTTATAGCTGTCTATCGTGACGTTCTGTCCGATTCGCTGATGTTGTGTGTCCCTTCTTCACCACTAAATCCATTTTTGTCGCTTGTGTACTGATAATTTCAAACGCAACAGTGAAAGCTCGCTGTTTCCTGACAATGATGTCGATCTCGTCAGTGTATGCAAGTAGTTGCACAGACTTTTGGAAAATTGTGCCCCTGATGTTGGCTTGCGAGTTTCGCACAATTTTCTCAAGAATGGTTTTGAAAAGTTGGACGACAGCGCGTCCCCTTGTCTAAATCCATTTTGAAATCAGAGGTCTCGGGGGGATTGTTTCCGACCTTCATGGCGCAGGGAACGTTCTCCATCGTCATTCTGCACAATCTGACAAGTTTTGCAGGGATGCCAGAACTAGACATGGCTCTGCATAGCTCTATAAATACTGTCATATGAGGATTTGAAATCGGTAAACAGGTAGCGGGTATCGACTAGGACTTCTTCTGCTTTTTTCCAGGATCTGCCGTAGTGTGAATGGTCGGTTGTGGACTTACCGGGCCTATAACCGCGTTTTGATGTGGTCCAATCAGTTCTTTGGTAAATGGTTTCAACCGTTCACACAGTACGGCAGACAGGATTTTGTATGCGATGCTAGGGAGAATGATGCTTCTATTGTTGGCCGAGTTAAGAAAGTTTCCTTTCTAATGGATTGGGAAAACAATGCTGAGGCTCCATTCATCGGGCATACTTTTCTCTGACCAATTCTTGGACACGAACTGGTGTATGCTCTTTACCAAGCCATCTCCCACTGACTTGAAAAGCTCACCATTATTAATGTCACGTAAAAACTTCCGACCGTTTGACCTAATGATACCCAAAATCGTAAGAAATGAAATCGTTTACGTTTTGTTTGAACCTGACAGACACCAACATCACATGTACACCCTTTTCCACAAATAAATGAACTACTTTCGCATGTAATTGATCTGGCATTCCAAATATGTTGTCTAAGTGTGTGCACTTATAAATAATGATTCCAAAATAAACTCATTCACTTCAGTATAGATGATAGCACAACCGAGACGAAATGTAAGCATGTGCGTTAATTCCGGAAGTATAATCGGTTTAAGGACTTCAATTGAATTCGTTAACGAGTTGGTTGGCAAACACTTCAATCGAGTGGTGGCATTAAATAAGCACCAATATGCATACAAACAAGGTGGATCATAATATGATACGGTCACACGTTTACCGCGCTATCTGCAACTCTCTTTATCAGTTGGAGTTTCGCTTCGCTTACTTATAGGCGGGGCGATTGAGCGACGAGCGTCGCCATTCCATTTCATGTTTTAATTTTTGTTCGTCGCCCATCGCTCACTGCGTGGCCAAAGCCTTGCACATAGATTAGTATTTGTGGTGTAAAAGTTGGCGGGAGGTGTCCGCGATACATAGGCGTGCATTACATGCCAAATAAGTGGACAGATTGGATCGTCAATAGTTTACTTGTAGCCATTGATAAGTCATTAATTTTCATAGCTTCTTTTAGTAGAACTACAACACAATAGATGGTAAGGGTAACCGATGATAAAAGTATTTCAGAAAATTCCCCAGAAAAGTTGTATACAAGTCAAATGGCAATAAGCCCGCTATGGCGCCTGGATCTTTTGTGACAATCTCACAACCCTACTCAACCTAACCTAACCTGTGTGAAAGTCACGCAACGCGATCAATTACCAGAGAGACAACTGTGGAAGAATATGCCAATAGGTGTGTTTTCTTGAACACTTATTTCCGCAAAAAGAAAAGTAGACGAATGAGCGAGAAAACGGTTCACACTTCTGCACTTCGGGAATAAAATTTCCCTGGAAATGTTTCCTATTCAGCATTCTGATTTGCATTGCTGACAAGGGAAACATTTCCATCGGAATTTATTCGCGACTGTGGATCATTTCCATGCTCTAAACAAGGTTCATTCAAGCAAAACTTGGTAACGCCCTTTTTAACTAAATTAGTAAGCAGAGGAACACCTCAAGGTGGGGTGATTTCGCCACTCTTATGGATTATGCTACTCAACCAAATTCTGTCAAGACGCGACAGGGAAGGCATTAAAGTCGTAGCGTATGCGGTAGACGTGTTGTTCTTGTATCAGAAATGTTTTCGAACGTTATAAGTGCAATCATGGAAGGAGCACTGGGTAAGATCAGCGGTTGGGCTACAAGTTGTGGTCTTAGCGGTAACCCAAGTAAAATTTAACCGATGCTTTTCACCACAAAAACCAAAATACCCACTCCACCGCTTAAATAATCGAAATCTTCTTTTATCCACCAGTGACAAATACCTAGGAGACATCCTCGAACCTAAACTCAACTGGAAGTCTAATATCGAACACCGAGTGAAGAAGGCAAGCATAGCTTTCTACGCCTGCAGCAAAACTTTCGGCACGAATTCGGGTCTTCGACCAAAGATGGTTCGTTGGATGTACACAGCTGTCGTACGTCCCATCCTCCACCTACGGATCACTGGTCTGGTAGCCCGCTTTAAGTAAAGCACGAAATTAAGTAGAGTCGAAAGAACAGCAGGAATTGGTTTCACGGGAGCCTTACGATCAAGTCCGACCGAGGTGCTCTGTGTAAAAAACATAGCAGCGTGTAGTTTAGTTAAATTGAAGGAATCTAAATGTTGGTCCAAAAGACCTTATGGCTACACCAGCATTCTACTTTCCCTTCCTGACGGCATAGGTGGTATATATACGGTTTTAAAAAAACTTCTCTGGTAAATTCCCCTTCTAGATCAGAATGGGAGGAAAACACGGTCGTTAACGATTACCCATCTTTACAGATGATTCAAAAATGAGCTGTGGAAAGGAAGCGGGCATTTTCTCAGTAGAGTTAGTCATCTCCAAATCTTTCCGTCTCCCCAACGCAGCCAGCGTCTTTCAAGCAGAAGTACTTGCAATCAAGGAGGCGTGTAGATTGATCCTCAACATAAACATACCCAGAAGAAAAATAGGCATCTTCGTCGACAGTTAGGCCGCTATTAAGGCTGTCGAAACAACTAAATCGACGTCCAAACTTGTTGTGGATTGCATGGAGACTCTGGCCAAGGCTTGTCATCGGTTTGAAATCACTCTCGTCTGGTTTCCCGGCCATAGGAACATAGAGGGAAATGCGAGAGCCAATGAACTTGCCAGGCGTGGCTCTGCCACATCCCTCCACTGAGATACGTTAAGAGAGAAATCCTCCTGCAAGCGCGGAGACCAGATGGACGAACCTCACGAACTGTGTCAACCTACGATGATGCCAGAACAAACAACCTCATAACCAGAAGGCGTGTAGATGTCGCCAGACTAAAGGCAATTAGTACGGGTCATTGGTCTTTAGGAACTCACGCTGCCAAGCTTGGCATTCCCCATAACACCCACTGCCGTAGTTGCGCTGACACAAACAAGAGTGAAGCAGTGTTTCATCTTCTTTGTGAGTGTCCGGCACTAGCCAAAACCAGACACAGTGCTCTAGGAGTCATCCCTTTTATGATGACCTTTCGGAGATTCAATTCCATTTCAATAAGATCATCAAATTTCTTAACTCTCTTAGGCTGGTTGTCAGCTCCCTAAATGTCCTTTTCCCCCTTTATCTTCTCAAAACGGCGCTCAATGCGTGATTTGTGTTTTTCCCTAGTGCGGAAAATACAGCCACTTAAACCAACCAAACAACTGCACAAAGTACGCTCCTTTTAACCATTTTTCATTCCTAATTGGTGTGTTCTCTTAATCGATTCCAATTGGAATTTTCAATGTCACACACCGACATCACAGTCACAGACCACACTCCACAGCAGTGTTGTGCTCCCGGTCATCTCCATTATTCTCTTCTCCATTGGGGACGTTCAAGTATCTAGTTTAGTAAGTCTGACAGCTCTCGGACCAAATGTATCTCGGTTTTCATTGGGAGTAAATCGGCCAAATGAACAGCTGTTTCAGTTGTCGTTTATGGAGGGGTAGCCGACGAATCTAGTCAAGAAATTCGTGACTGAGTACTAAGTTAACAGTTCTCATATGCAGCTAATGCAGAAAAAGTGACGTTCCCGACCAATCTAGTTTTTGCGTTCAGGTCAATCCAGACCGATCTAGTCGACTAGATTCTTGAATGCGGCCATTCATTTAATCGTATTCTCTTTATCGTTTTTCATTATAGCTTTTCCAATGAATACTCTTTCTCATGCACACATGAGACATGACACTTGACACATATTGACAATTCACGTATTAGGTTCGTTCGTGTACTTTCAGCATAGAAAAATTAAAAACTTCAAATTTCATAAATCGAGAGAGAAATCTCTCAGCGTATGTCAAACCGAAAGATTGAGACGAGCATGTGAGAGTAACCTCCTAAAGCCATCGCATTACAGAAGGAAAGTTACCATTAATCGGTCACAGTGGCGTGAAGAAAATTCTATTATGCGAACGGTGTCACCGAAGCCGAACTTCAAAACTCGACGCCGCACTGGCAACGCTTATCGTTTCACAAGACAAGATTAAAGAAAACTACTGCCCAAGTGGAAGAACAGCTTGGATAAGATTACACCTATTTGACATTAGGCTGATGCTATTCGCACGACGTTAGGGGCACGGCTTAGGTCGACGGCTACGGTTAAACGCGGCAAATAGGGGTAATGTGGCTCACTGCGCTCGCTTAAAGGGATCTAAACTCCAGTATTTCATTTTCGGGCACGAGCCTGTACGTTTTAAGGCCCAACTTATTTCTTAAAACACTATTTTCAATTATTACGTTACGTCAAATACGTTGCCGTCGACCTAAGCCGGTTGTGTCCCTAACGTCGTGCAAAAAGCCACTTTGTTGACATTTTTCCAAAGAAAACCTGACTCTTTATCCACTCATATCTCGTTCCCATAGAAGACGTGGTACGCGAATAATTTGTTACTATTTTTAAAACAGCCTTCCTTGCACCACCCTCCGACGTTACCTAACAAACTTGTTACACATGACATCGTTTAACTGCGTTCAAATCCAACCAACCCAGTTCGGTATAAAATTACATTTAAACGAAAGCAATTTGAATAAGCGACCAGAACAACACTGCCGACTGTCTATTGCGACTCAGAAGCCAACTCTACCATGAAATGCATTCATAGGTCCACCACTTTGCCTGTGCCAGTGATCATCTTCCTCGAGTTTCCTATCAAGTTCTCGTTGCCAAAGTGCTTCCAACTTCAAATAGACACATTTATGTTTTTTTTTGCTTTTTTTAGGAGCTCCACATACAAAACACAAACAAGAAAACAGCACTCTAGGCAGCTACACGCATCTATTCAAAAATAAACACAAACCGCCTTCGGCGCATACAGTGTTCAAGAAAAGAAGTCAAAGGCTATAATCTCCCGTAAAATAGGTCGATGAATTGCAGACTATATGGACAGCATGCGAGTTTAAACATTGATCACAATGAGAACTGAGAATCTAGTTCCGTGCATGCCATCTCCATTACTTCATAGTTTAGCTGAAAAAAAAAAGAAACTGCTCCCGTCCCCCCCCCATAGCAGTTTGGTGTGCGTTGAACATTGGCAGCTGAGAAGGGGCTAACCAGGCAGGCACATCTCCATCCACATTTCGGGGCAACGAATAGTGAAATATGTATATTTTCCCTTTGCAGTGTTCTTCTGGGTGAAAATGAAAATATGTATGTACATTATCGAGCTATAGCAGACATGTCTGGGATGAGAGTGTGCTCGTCACTTTTCCCCACCAACCACCGTCAATTTGTAACTCAAAGACAAAGTTTAACCTTTTTTTCGCTCTAATCACCAATTAGTTAAAACAGGAAGAGAAAATCACAATTTTTGCCTTTTTCACTTTGATTTTCACCGAGAAAATTTACCAGCAAAACAAGAAAATTTTCACCGCAACACGAGAAATTGATGTTTTCACAAGGAAATTTTGTTTCTATTTTTTTGGCTTACTTTCGATTGGTTGCCGTTTCCATTAAGTTCGTTTCCAAACTGTGCACTGGGGAAGTTTTTAATAATTTACTTTATGAGTGTAAAAAAATTGACAAAAAAAGATTCCAATTAAAGTGAAAAATCGAGTTTTAAGAACTTTTGTGGGCCATCGACGACCTACACCCATTAAAATTTATTGAAGACTGGAAAAAAAATCGTGTTCGCTTTTCTTCTTTGAGTCGTCTTTCTACCGCAAAAAAAGATGCACTCTATTCTGGTTGATTGTTGTTTACCGCTTTGTGTCTGGTTGTTTGAGCGAGATGGCAGTTGTTCGACTTCTGACATTGAGTAAATGAAATGGGTAATATGCCGTAGAGCTAACTCTCTCGGGGAGTTGTCAAAAGTTAGAAGAAAGTTTTAGGGTGGAAGTGGAAGGTAGTAAAGGACTTTTATGTTTGTAAATCTAGTACGATAGGTAGTTAACATAAAGTGAAGGCCCTCTCTTAAATCAACGAATCTTATTTCTTTATGATTTTTTAAATAGGTATGGCGAACTTAAGATTGTTATGGATGAACTTTTCTTGCTTCTTGCTTTACTAGTAGGGGTACATTTAAAAAAAAAATGCTATCTGAATGGGAATGAATGAGTTTCGGTTTTTCCGCTCAAAACTCAAACTACAGTCCACAAAGGATTATAGAAAACGCTCATACAGGAACAAATCGCTTATAAGAAACGCATGTGAAAACTGGAAACAATGCAGACGTAGCCTTTGTTTCTTATTTACCTACCTGTTAGAACAACTCGAATGTAAGAAACATTTTTTGTTTTGTTTTTGATTTTAGAAGTTTCTTATATCCGTCGTGGATTGTAGTACCTAGTCCGATGAAACTCAACCCTTTACATTAGTTTTGATGCGAATATTATAAGTTTGACGATAGGTGGTGCTGAACAACTTACTTCTCCATTAATGCGACTCTACAGTTCGGAATGTATCAAGGCCTTAACTAACAAGCAACTAAAATAAGTCCGGGCCTTAGCCTACCTCAAGTTATCTGAGGTCTTTTATGCACGGCATAAGGTAAAGGTCATAAGGATGAAACTCTAGGATAGAACTGAACTCTACAAGCGGAAGTGTCAATCCCCATGGTTGTCCTAGCCATCTCAATCACCCAATGCAGTTTTTATTTAAGAAGGTAATACTGCTCATAAAAAATACTGAAAATTCTACAAAGAATTCTTGCTCTACTCCAAATGCCAAAGGATATCTCCATCTGCTTTTGAAGGAAACCATGCTATAAATCCGCCTTCGATTAGCAGGTCCTTACACGGTGCGTCATATCTTGTTGGGTATGAGACTCTACTATTCTATGCAGATTTGGAAAAAGTCAAAAACTGCTAGGGTCTTGGCTTTTATTTTCCCATCTAAATGGTTTGTTTTTGTCTTAGCCGCCATATCCTAAAAACCGACGAGAATCTACTACATACTTGTAACCCTCTTGCTTTGCTCGTCGTTTTACAAGCCTAATCAGGTCATACCTACTTTTAAAATTCGTACTATTTCAAAAAGAAACAAGATTCACCAAAGGATGACACAAGTCTGCGTTTTTGCCGGCTGGCGGGTTACGAGGGCGCACTGTGCACGCACAATTTTAGGCTTGATTCTGCCCAATTGTATTTGTTACAGTAAAAAAGGTACAGTGGGTTATAATTCTCAAGCTTGGCGTCCGTAGGGAAGTAAACGTAACTTGCTTCGCCCTTTTGTTTTATTTACAGAAATGGCTTAGGCAGCCTTCGACTCAACCAGCAAATCCTTACGACTGTTTTTCATGTGTAATAACCGTCGTAATATAAGTAAAGAAATGAAAAACAATTTGAAGGTTATTGCTTTTTAATAGATTCACTCTTAAGTATGTAATCGCGACTTTGACATCAGACTCGGTATCTGCGTTACCAATCATACTGCATATCGTCCTCATACCCATCGTTCAACGGTGAATAGGCAGGCATAACGGTTTCATTCTCAGGGGCGGCCACCGCTTCCCCTTCCATGCTAGTACTCACGCTCACCTCAGCGCCAGCTGCGGGTGTAGATCTCTGCAAAACGCTCTGGATCACTTCATTTACAGGCACCTTAACCTTTGTCGTTCGCCATTCTTCTTCTTTGATTTCCAACGGATCGTCACTTGTATGTGCTTGTGGTGGTTGCGGTGGCGGAGGTGATGGTGTAGGTGTTGATGGTGGCGCGGTGTCGTTTCTCTTGTCAATCTTTGCTGCAGCAGCTTCTCTAATCACTATTAGCCGCCGGGGCTCGTTACTGTGGCCATTTGCAGCGAAATGGGCCTCCAACTCACTTTTTGAGTCAAACGTCGCATTGCACGCAGCACAGCTATGCGAATGAGTTCGCAAATGAGCTGTCAAGGCACTTGGCTTGGGGAAGACTTTATCACACAACGTACACTGATAGGGTCCCTTGTGCACTCGCATGTGCTTCGAAAGAACTGCTGACCTTGCAAACGCCTTCTTGCAGATCGTGCAGATAAAGTTCTTCTCTCCAGTGTGGGTGATCTTGTGCGAGTTCAAGTCCGTCGACTTCGGAAATCCCTTCCCGCAGACGTCGCACTTGTACGGCTTCTCGCCGGTGTGACGCCGCATGTGCACCACGTAGTTGGATTTACTGCTAAAACTACGTCCGCAGTAGGAGCAAAGGATTTTGCGAGATTCCGCAATAAGCGCCCCCTCCTCGGTGTGCGTCTTCATGTGCGAACGCATGTTGTCCTTTCGATTGAAACGTCGATTGCACACAGCGCACTCGAACTTCATCTCGTCGGGTAGATGGACAGCACTATGTCGATTTAGGTGTTCCTGCCGAGTGAATGTCCTATTGCATACCTTACATGTGTATGACTTTGGGGCGTCCGTCAGCTTGCTCAATTTCCTCTGCTCCCTGGCCTGAGAAAGATTCGCATAGTAGTCAAGGTTGGCTTTGAGAAGGAATTTCATGAAGCGCTCCGTACATGGCACTGGCTTCTCATCGCTCTCGCACTGGGTTTTCAGGTGGTATATCAGAAGGTTCAGGCAGACAAACTTTTTCAGGCAATAGTCGCATTCGACTGCAAAATCCGTCTTCACATGGCCGGTTTTCTGGTGGAACAGTGCCTTGTAGCGGCGGTCGAAGTTCTTCTTGCAGAGTTCACATCGATAGTTGTTGCTAGGTATTAGGTCACAGGCTCCATCCGAATCGGTTTCGGAATCACTGATGTGCAGCTCAATGGCTGCCTCACTGAGGATGCAATACAACTGGGAGTAGCGCTTTGCTTTGATTTCCTAGAAAAACGAGACAAGGTATACTTTCTTCGCCCTGCAGCCAAAATCTTTACCTGAATCACAAAGTTCTTAATTACATTCGAATCGATCTTCCTCTTGTGTGGATTGAGTAATTTGAATATTTCCGAATTTTCAAAGGCTTCCATATCGAAGGACTCCCCATTCGCGTGGGCCGTCATGTGACGACGCAAATTGTAGATTTTACTTAGTCTACAGCCACAGACGAAACATTCTATTGACTTTGTACCGTTCGGTATGCATTCATCCTCTTCGATGTCGGATTTAAGTATGCCTGGCTCTGTTGAAACGTCCCCTGCATCGAAATCTACCTCCGTGTCAGGTTTTTCCATAACTTCAGTTGGCCTTTTCAATTTGGTTGCAGTCTTGACCTTGGTGTGAATCTTTTTTTTCTGTTTTGCCCTGAAAAGAAAACTGGTTATTTGGTACGAACAGTTGCCTCACAATGGCCATCATTGTTACCGACGATGGTACTTGCGGTTGGTTCCACTGCGAGTTCTGGATGTAATTTTGTCCTCCTCTTCATCCCAACTCTTCGAAGAGTATTCTTCTCCCGAGGTCTGCGATTTGGATTCTGAAATAATGTCATTTGTTTTGGAAAATGTTTTGCAATAAAAAATTCTTGGACAGTACCTAAATCAACGGGACTCTTTGCTACTTTATTCATTGTTTGGACGCTGACCAGAATCACCCGTGCAACACACTAATTTGAAGAGATTCCTTTGGCCAAATGGGTCAGTCCGCCTTTTGGATTGTTAAAAAATACTATTCCGATGTTTCGTTTGCTAAAATAAAACATAAATAAAAAGAAACTAGAAAAAAAAATCCTGCCTTCGCAAACGAAATGACAGCTTGCAATCTGTCAACTGTCAATTATGTGCCTGTTTGTTTTGTCCTTTGATCAATGACTGCTAGAAATATGTCAATTCCATTCCATCATAATTTGGGGGGAAGTTGTTCACCATAGACCGCAGCGTTTTTGGGTTTTAGCGGCATCAAAGATTACAATATTTGCTTTATTCCTTGTTTAAGCTTAGTATCCTGCTCGCGCTAAATTTTATCTCCCATACAAAAATGTCTACAAAGATAAAATTTAGCGAGGCAGTTTAGCAAAGCAGTATCCTGCTCGCACGCTAAATTCTTAACTTCATATAGATGGGTCGATGAAAAGTCTCCACTCATTTAGCTCGCGAAATAAATGTCCGGTACATTAAATCGAAGATAAATTTTGACATGAAAAACGGAGGAAGAAGTTTGTGTTGCGTTTACTATGGATATTTGTTTGAAGGAAACCGCAGAGAAAAATTTGATAGAGAAAGAAAAGAAAACGCAAAGCCAAAAAAAAAAAACTTTTACAATGTTAATGGAAAACTAGTTTCTTTAAGTTTCAAATAATCGTAGGTCTTTTGCAAATCAGCTCTTTTTGCCTTTTTTGCAAATAGGAATTTATGGGGCACAGAGAAAAGTGTCTTCTTCTGTTTGCCGTTACAGAAATTATTTGAGCTGCTGCTGCAATAATAATATCTTCTTCAATTTTTCGCATACCCATTGTTTTGGAATGATTCAAATACTGTGATTTTTTGAAGTTTGAAATTCGAAAAATGTAAAAATTGTGTTTACTGATTGTCATGAAGAAAAAGTTTTTGTCCCATCTATATGGTGTGTAATAATAATTTAGCGAGCATTTATCTTTGGTGTGGAGAAACGAAGTGGAGACTAGGGACGCTAAAATTTAGCGCGAGCAGGATACTAAGCTTTAAGCGTAGTACGCAGCTCGAGCTAAACTAAATTTTATCTGGTCTCCAACTTTTCTCTCCAAACATCAGCTAAAGTCCTAGCTAAATTTTGACAGAGAGTATGCCGTGGATAAGTGTCACAGAAAACAGTTGTTCTTTGAAAAAATTTCCTTCAAAAAGTTAATTCTCTCTTATTTCAACTATTTCTGATTCTAGGTACTTCTCGTCCATGTAATAAATAAAAAAGCTCATCCTTGCATACTTTTCCGCTACAGAACAACAAATCTGTCACAATTTAGCTTGGGAAAATGTGCCGACCCATTAAATGGGAGCGCTAAATTTTGACAGACACATAAAGTACATTCCGAAACAAAAGTTTGATTATTTAGCTCGAGCTGCGTACTACTCAGCTAAATGGGTTCGCTTGGATTTAGCTCAGCTAAATTGTGGAGAGAATTTAGTATGTGAGCGAAAATTTAGCTCGAGCAGCGTACTAAGCTTTATGTTAAGGGTATTCACTTAATCTCATAATATTATGCAGCTCGAAAATGCATAAACTTCTGCGGTGCTTGAAGTGAACACCCCTCGGATATATCGACTGTTAAGTCGGTTGTCAAACTCAGCTGTTCAAATTATCAAAATGCCGAAAGGAAGCGAAAAGAAAAAAACTTATTAAATTCTTGGAGAAATCGGCAGTAATTATGATTGTTTTTAATTGAATTCTTACCATTTTGAGATCTTCCTAAAAAAATGTAAGAACAAACAAACAACAGACAACTGTCTGTCGAAGTTTGACATTTGTAATTTACGCAACTTTCCGCGGGTGATTTCCGAGCCTAAAACGTCGCGGAAAATTATGAGGTCTGCGTAAACTATTCTCCATACGAAATCTGACAGTTCATTTACGAGGTGGTAAATTTCTGCAGTTTACGCCGTTTATGAGGCTTTTACGCGTTTAAGTGAATACCCTTGTTGTAAAATTTGAAGTAGTTAAATCTTATAATGTGAAATAGCACATCAGCGCAATGTCCTCAGATATATGCTGCTGGCATAGTGATATATACCAGAAAATAACCGTAACCTCAAAGCAAATAGTTGAATCAAACGTCAAACAAAACCTAGGTGCTGTTGTTGAATAGATCGATATGTTCTTATATTGAATTTTTGGGTTATTTCTCAACCTAAAATATTTATAGCGAACATACCCTTCCCAAAAGTCAGCACTCCTACTCTCCGGCAGATGCCGCCATAATCGTTAAGTACGTACACCACCCTGCCCAATCGGTAGAAATCGGCTTCAAACCGGCATTTCCAAAGCCTACCATATTAATCCAGCAATCAACCGTTACGAAAAATGTTTTAAGAAAAGAAGATAGTGGACGAACTGTATATTCCTATTAAATGTGCTAATTTACAACTTTTACATTATTTCTGTTTCCCTTTCATTTGTTGGAGAAAAATACAAAAAAAAAAAATGTCATTCGGTAAGTACTTACCCTACCCCCATCGGAACAACTTCATGGAACAGCAATTTCTACCCATCCAGAAATTAGCGATGGCCGAACACCACCAACTGTGACGCTGAGCGTCTCTCCAACAACCTTTGAAAGGGATTTCAACTTCGCCCAAAATCCCCCAATCATGCTAAGCGCTGAACGCTTTAAAGATGTTTCCAACTTGAAAGTGAACCAGCGACGAAGTCGCAGCTTTACTCCAGTTAAGGGCGCCCTATTCTTGCGTTCCCCAGAGCTGTCGCCAATTGGAGTAACCACCAACAATCAGCAAAGCACCCCAGAAGCTAACACCACAGTCGAAAATGGAAACGATTTTCTAACTCCGGGCAATTTCAAGGTGCCACAGCCAATGAGTGTAAGGTAAACATGGGACTCCAACTGGAACGTGGTTATATTGTTGTTTTTCCTTTCTAGAAATCCAACAAAAGCACAACACCAACTGGACCTCCGAATGCTCAGATTAAACATCAACAGCAACGTCTCGTTGGAAATTGGCTAGGAACACCAACCGTCAACTCTTCGGAGGACCCAAATCAAACTCAAAGCCTTGATAAATCTGCCTCCCATGGCTATTTGAATCACAATTTGGAAGTGCGCCTGATTCTAAAGAATGCCTGCATGCAGCAGTACACAAAAGCGTTCATCAAGGAGAAGGTAGGTCAATGTTTACTTTCCGCATCACTCGGACTTAAATCTCCGCTTTCAGATCGATTTCGAAAAATTCCTCACACTGCGTGACGAGGATCTGCTGCGATTGGGCGTGAAACGAAAAGTAGATCGGAATGTCATCTCTAGTCTTATAAATGATTTAAATTCTAACTAATTGTGTGTTTTATTTTGTTTATTATTATCAAAGTGTTTTATTGCCCGTAAAAGTAAACAAATATGAAGATTGTATAAATAAAGCTATGAAAATGTGTAAGCAGGTCGTTTGACTGGGCGCTGGAGGGGGTAAAAGGCGGAATCAAATGATGAATGAGTAACACTGTGGGAAGATACTCTGTGTCAGCGATTTTTAAAATGATTCATCCGACCGATCTCATCCGAACGACGCAAATATCTTTGTTACACGGATGTCAAATGATGAGGTGGCTGTTCTCTGGTAACTTAACTGACGTCGAGTCGTATGCAATCACATAGTTGGAGCAATATAAGTCTTTGTTGGGTCCTTCTATTTCCAAGGTTTCGGTTCTTGTGACTTTGCGATGTGGTAGCTGCAGCCCAATTGAACCTGGAGTTCTTCCCATCGATTAGCGAATAATTCCCCAAACTGAATCTACCAAAACCCTGTGAACATATTAACCAAACACTGTACAAAGAAAAACACTGTACCTTATGTCGAAAATGAAATAGTTTTCCTATATTTGAAAATATTGTCGACGGTTGAAATTGAATACTTTTCCATTGCGATTTTATTTGAAGAACCTGACGAAACGTTTGCATTTACGTGTCCGCGGAAAATTATATTATCTCAACTTATGGAATATTTTGCGTCCAACTATTGGATTTATTCTGGTTTGTCTGATTATTCTGCGAATAAAACACGTGAAGAGAACAAACTTTCGTAAAAGGAAAACTTCTTCCGTTTCCATAACTGAAAGAGGAATGGTGAGTCCTGAGCCCAATTGTATGATCCAATAACTTCATATAATATAGGTACTCTTTAATGTCATTAAGGAAAACAATTCGCGTGTGGAAACTGCATGAATTGGCGAATCTTGAAAACGATGAGAGTATGCTCCTGAGATGCTGACAAAAATCTTAAGGTGAGTTATTTTACTCCCTAAATGTGTTTCAACTGACTTAAAAATGTATACTGGGTACATATTGCAGCCGGTGTTAAGATATAAGTAATATTTGGCTCATCTTTTCTCCAGTTCAATTATTTTTTACGACCAGAGCTGCGTTTAGTTTGGGGTCTCACTCCATTTTTATGTATCTCTATGAATTCGGAAAATAATAAGTAGAACTATTTTCATACGTAACTCGAGTAGTTCATAATATATATTCAAAGTGGCTATTCGCACGGTGTAAGGGACACGGCTTAGGTCGACGGCTATGTATTTGACGTAACCTAATAATTAAAAATAGTATTTTAAGAAATAAGTTGGGCCTTCAAACGCACAGTCTCGTGCCCGAAAATGAAATACCTACTGGAGTTTAGATCACTTTAAGTGAGCGAAGCGAGCCACCTTACTCCTATTTGACGCGTTTAACTGTAGCCGTCGACCTAAGCCGTGCCCCTAACGTCGTGCGAATAGTATCAGCCTTTTGAAATTCACACGGTCCAACTTATGAAAATATAGCAAGAACCTATTGTATCACTTTTTCAGCTTTTTCCTTATTTTTTACTTTCATTTCCGGATAACTAATCTGCGTCGGCTCACAACCAGTTTGACTGGGTGATTCGAAACAAATAATTCGTCGTAGCCTGTTATTTTTTTAAATTTTGTTGAAGTAAATGCGGACCACCAACCATTTTTGACTTTTCAAAATATTCACCTTACCTAACCTCAATTCGTTACTACATTTTCAGAACTGCAGCGCATGGCAAATATCTTTGCAACAATTTTCGTCTTCTTGTTTGTTGCTTCACACTAGTCGTTCCCACTCAGATCATACCAAATCAGCATTTTTCAGTCACGTATGACTGGATAACTGATGTGGTAATTCGACCCCAGTTTCATTGACTTCACAGTCCCAAAGAAACAACGTTTTCAGATCAAATAACCAGAACCGAGTTTTCTGTCAATAACCGGTGGAGATATAGCTGTTCCCTCTTGGTTGCCAATAGAAGTAACACAAGTAAGTTGTAAAGGAGCTCCTTATGCTTCTTCCAGTTAGCTTTTTAGCGAGCTTGTTATAGCACTTAAAGATTCCTTCTCTATCAAGGAAGCCCGCCAGAGGGAACTTGTGTATACCTGTGGTCATACTTTCCTCCGAAAAAATTGCATACAGATAAGTTGGTGCGTGCTCCTTACCAATTTAACTCTCGCTGGTTTGAATACCTATCTGAACGTTCTGAAATCTAGAATACTGGAAGACATAACCTTGATCGCATGATCAATTTGGTTGAGGATGCGAGAAACCCTCTGCTAGCTAGGTTATGTCCCGCAGCAAATTCTTAATCCGTTTCCAGACATGGTGCCTTGTAGTCTATGGTTTTATTGTTCTACTCAGGGGCCCTACTCTGTAAAGTAGGGAATAAAAATGTGCTTATGTCGCATTTAGAATTCCGAAATTATTACAGAGTACAGAGCAGAAGGGGAAAGCTATTTCGAATGGAACGAAATAGAGAGTAGGGCCCCAGGAAGATGTTAGAAACAATGCCCATCTGACGTGGGCCAACTTCTCCTTGATGCTGATTGTAATAGGACCTATGTGTAGAAACCTCAATATTTCCTGCCTAAGTCTGTCGCTGATGTGTTTATGTAAGGCTTTCGACTTAAAGCAGAATCCGGTTAACATAACCCCATTATAGTCAAGTCCTACCTACTCGTACATTTCTCGCGATTCATGTGAAAACAAAGAAGCTGCAACAGAGAGGGAGTGCCTGTGAGATAATAAACTAATAGAACCGGGGTGACACTGTTCGCAATAGTAGCAAACTACTTGTTGCAAGTTCTGGGGCCCTACTCTATATCTCGTTCCGAAAGTAAAATTTTTCGAAAACGAATGTTTTGTACTCTCTATTTCGAAAGCGGAAAGAAATCTACTACTCTCGGATTTAAAATTCCGAAAGTGAAATTTTGGTACCTAGCAACACGTTTTCGAGTGTCAAAATCATTCGAATGTTGAAAATTTGTTTCTACAACAAATCCGATAACGGAAATATTCAAAAATATCGTAAAATGTAAGTTTTTCATAAAAATTCTTAGTGATAGTGAATTTTAGCAACATATTTTAATTTTGAGGGAATCTTCAATAAAAAATATGCATACCAAACAAAAACAATTTGAAATTTTGGTGGAATTCATGTGTGCACATCCAGATTTGGCACAAATTGTGGAAAAGGGTTTCGTCCGATTTGAATGGAGAAGGGCCACCGATGCGTTTCTTCGTCCATCCAAAGAGCAACGGAATCCATTACCTATACTTTTTTGTTATTTGAAATTCTTTCACTAAAAATTATAATTTTTCCTTTTCAAGTTTTTTTACGTATACATATATGTATTTCTTTGATTTTTTTGTTTGTTTAGACAGATCTCATACAAAATTAATTAGAGACTCGAGAAAAAGAATTCCTAGGTTCAAAAAGTATTTAGTATTATTTTCTATGTTTCGAAAGTGTTACAGAGTACCCATTTAAAAGCGGAACGGAAAGCAATTTCGAATAGGATTGACTTTCGAAACGAAATAGAGAGTAGGGCCCCTGAGCTGGTCTACATCCGAGACAAGCCGAGAAACCATTAAGTGCGAAGCCGAGATTTGGACACCATTCACCACTGTGAACCCAAGCTAATTTCCCAGTATAACCCAAACAAACAGCCGCCTCTGTGCTTTGCGCAAGAGTTTATTGAATTAAAAAAATATACGTACGAAGACATGTACGAAGAGAGACAAGTTAATAAATATACAAAGAAAAACGTTTCGATTGCTCTAAAAAGCTGAGGCGATCAAATCCGAACCGGAAATGATGTGATTCGAGGCAACAACTATCTTCGACGAGGTTAAACGTCCGATCAGCTCACAGGCACCAATCTCCGCGTAAGTCACTCCGCCGACAACGAACACAAAAACAGTTCTCGACTTCATGGGCAGCACATCAGTGGCGTCGCCTTGTTTGATCGCCGCTTGCACTTGCTTTATATTGCTCACACCGTCGAGGTTAGCCAGGTGCACGTCGATTTTCTCAACCATTCCTAGTTTGGCGGCCAAGTCGTCCATATTGGTGGCCTTAACCAAAAACGAGGCCATCTGTGCGATGAGTGGAATATAAAGGCCATTGAACACGTAGCTGGGACAAGTGGCCCCGCCCTCCTGATCTCGGGAATAGCTTACGTCCGCCCCAGCTGTGGACACAAGCAGTCGAAGGCGGTTGGCGTTCGCTTGGAACTCGGTCTGCTGGAACTTGGGCAGTGGCAGGTTTGAGAGGATCTTCGATTTGCCCACTTTCTCCTCTTCCAGCGGGGACAGAAGACCCGCCCTGGCCAAATAGTGAAACACATGTAGGTAGCGATTGCCAAAATAGTTGCAGTAGTTGCGAATGAACGCGGCCAACTCTTCCGAACTGAATCCCATGCACAGATGGGCCAGGCACATCAAGCGAATGCTGTTGTATTTCTGGCCATTGGTGGCAAGGGTTTCATCGATCTCCGTAAGGAGCTTCTTGCGATTCGTGTTGTTGAGGATGTCCTCCTCGAGGGATTGTATCTGTTGGAATGACCCAGCTAGTTCGGCAATTACCTTCTCGCTTGCCTGCAAGTGCCTAAGGACTTTGGTCTTTAGTTCCGTGATCTTGGGCAGCTTCCTCGCCACATAGTCGTGCATCTCGTCGAGTTTCATTTTGTTGAGGTTCTGCACTTCGACTCCGATGGCTTTGGCTTGTGCACGCACCAGACTACTCGCCTGGGAGAAGTGTTTGTAGCGATTCTCGCCATAGATCTCGTCAGAGAAAGAACACAGTCGCACAACAGGAGGCTTATCCCTTCCATCGCTGGTTTTCTTTTTCGGCTGCGGCTCTTCTCGAGGAACTTCGAAGATTTTCAGCTTCTGTGCGGAGATCTTATTGGAATCCGCTTGGATTTCGATCTCCCCAGCGCGGTACTTGAAGACTTCCAACAGCAGGCCGGAATAAATTGCCGGCGTGAGAAGGCACGAGGGGTAGTCTTTGTTTCGATCGATTATGATCATAGAACTGAAGTCACTTTGCCCGGATCTCGTGAGAGTAGACGGCCAAGGGCCCAAGATGTCAATCATTTGCAAAATCTCTGCCGAGTGCTGGCCGTAGGTTAGTATGAGTTCGGGTTTGCCGCATATCATGAAGAAAATGCGCAACGTTTGCGCTATGGACGGTAGAATAGAGGTGTCGTGGTGAAGGAAAACACTACTGAAGACCTGGGAGAGAGTGGAACTCGGTAAATCGCATCGATATGCAGACGTGCTTGTTCAACTCACCAGCGGCACTTCCATGCTCATCACCCCGCTATCCAGATATATCAAATCCCAGTTGAAGCGATGCAGCTGAACGATGCCATACAGGCCTTCCTCCTCGAGTATTGTCTGGAAACACATGTAGCAGTTGGGCACTAAGATTATATGAAAGCCCTTAAAGCCACTGTTGGTGTCAGAGGGATGTCGACTCTCGTGCTCATGAATTTGATTGAGAACCTTTCGAAATGTCGACAGAGTATTGCTGATCATAAACACTTGGACATTGTCCTGCTTGGCGATGATGTTTTCCGCATCGAACTTGTATATATGCTGGATTCCCTTTAACCTAGAACAAATGAAAAGTTGACACTCGGTTCGTTGGGAACTAACGATCTTACTTTAGCCACGAAGCCGCACATATGTGTTCCAGGGGTTTGATGAGTGACGCGTCTAGGATAAGATCCTTCTTATTCGGAATTGAGCAAAGAATTGCCTGCAGTTTCTCTTGGGCGAGTAATTGAAATCCTTGTAGCTTTTTGTCCAGTGATTGTTCCATTCTGTGAAAAGCGTTCTACTCTTAAGTTGATTGTAAATGTCGCATAATTGCGTGTGGTTTTTTGTAAATTATTTAATTTATCACGGTTAATAGAGTATTGTATTATGAGGTTTGTGGCAAAAGCAATTCTTATTTTAGCAAAACTGAAAACATTGCAGACACAGCTGACAGCTGATGCAGACGACGAGCAGACGCCTTTCAGCTGATGGCGGCGAATTCGGGGTTTACCATTCGTCTAGCATTGCCAGACATGAGATGAGAGTATTACTATCTGGAAACATTAATGGAAGATATAATATATAATAAGAGAATATATTTCTTCACTTCGTCAGGCTATCAAAAAAAACCATTCATATCAATGTCAGCTAAAGTTTCCGTCAAACAGAACATGTTTTTAAATTCGCTGTGAGTTTATTTCACTCCGCGGTACGATTATTTGTACGCGACGCTCTATCCGCCGCCGTTAGAGGACGTCAAACAGAATTATAACTGAGCATTTTTCGCAAAATGTCAAGCAGCCATTTTCATTCACTCTTAAATTGAAATATATAAAAATAACAAATTTTAATGAAACGCCCTCTGTTTGACGGAGCATTAAGGTATACTGAGGTCCAAAACGGCCCTGTCAATTAGAACCAGTTCCCATGTTCTGTAATTTTCACTAAAACGATATAAATTGATGTGCTCTGATTAGCAATTTCTCAATAAAGGTATCCGCTTAATTTCCCTACAAGTTGTTTACCCGTCACTTTTTTTTTTATTTCCATTTGACACTCGCGTTGTCTGGAACTGCTCTTTCCGGACGTTCAAGCGTCCAGTTTATAAGTCTGACAGCTGGCTTACTTGATTTGTCTCAGTTTTGATTGTTTCAGATCGCTAACATGAATAACTTTGTCAGTTGACGTTTACGGCCAGCCAACGAATCTAGTCGAGAAATTCCTGACTGAGTGCTAAGTTGACAGTTCGCATAATGTGGTTGGCGTAGGAAAGGTGACATTTAGTTCAGGCTACAGCTAGTCTAGTCGACTTAAGATACCTAACTAGATTTTTGAATGTGCCCATTCTCAACAGCATAGCTAATCGTTCATATACCTTCCTTTATACTACGAATACGAATTTAATATGACTTCAATCTGCAAAAGTCTTCCCCATCCATATCAGCACTGCACCTCGTTTTCTCTTTATCTAGCCTTTCGCAGACCACTTTCTCCGGCGAATTCAACCGAGCATAACTAGCTACGCACACTTCATCACGCAAATGTCAGATTTATATCCATAGCACTATATCCATACGAATAAGCAGCACACCACTTTATCCCACAACCACATCGTAGATCCGAAACAAGTTTTCTTTGAATGTGTGCCAAATCAGTCGCTCAGGAAACGTCACCGTGTTCGGTTGGTGCCGTTTTTCCAGGGCAAAGTTATTTGTGTTGTTCTCCTTCGTTTTCCTCGATCAAGCGTGAAAAATTCATAAAACATAACTTCAGTTGAAAATCCAATTGCAATTGCACGAATTCCAATAACAAAAAGTAAAAAAAAAAACTTGCCAATGTGCGTGTATCAAGTGCGTTCACACAAAACAAGTCACAAAAGTAATAAAAGTGAGAAAAGCTGAAAAGGGAAATTTTATAAATTGCGTGAGTGAGTTTCCAAAAATATATTCTGCCATTCGGTTAACGGTTGTTGTTATTTACTTTCCGCCCGTAATTCCTCGTCCCCAAAAGGTGTTCGATGACAGTTGTAGCAAGAAGCAGACAAAATTCAGCACCTGTCCTGCCTGACATTTCATAATTCTCGCGATTTTTGGATTTTTTTTTTGTTTCGCTTGTTTTTCCACCGCCCTCTCATATCAGTTGGAGCTCACACACACCATCGCAAGTTCGGCAATTGAATTTAAAATTTCTCTCTCGCAAGCTAGCAGGTTCTTTTTTGCTCTCACAATTCTGTGTAAACAATCGCGTGCAAAAATTGAACGGGGAAACAAGAAACCGAGGAATCGAATGAAAATTTCCCATTTTCCGGAGAATTCTTCGTCTGCTACTAGCTGACATTTCGCGACTGCTTGTCAGACGAGTTCACAGTTCACAAACATCGTCGTCGCGCGGCATAGAGCAACAGTTCGCTGTGCTGTGAAATTTCAACTCGAGTGCAAGGAATTTAGAAAATTTTCACAGAATTCGGGCGGTCACGTACGGTATTCGTGGTGTATATCGTGGTTTGCGGAGCATCGCCAGCCGGGCCAAGAAAGATCGAAACGGATCGCCAATAAGTCATCGTCGTCGTTGACTGGCGCCAGTTGTGTTCAACAACAGCAGAGTGTCGTGCAAGTGAAATTCTCCAAGTGTCTTGTGGATCGGTGTATCGCTTTGCCTTTTGTTTTCCTCCTCGTTTTTGTTTATATTTCCCCTTTGTAAAATAAAAATATCCTCCGCGCTACAAATCTCGTCTCCGATCATTATCTGGCGTGTGGAATATTGGGAAACAAAACAAAAGATCTATCCGGCGGACCTGACGCACAGAAAAACCAACAGACGGAGCAGAACTACTTCGAATCAGGTAGGTAAAATGTTTGCATTTGGGAATACGAAACATTTAACACGTAACCCCGAAGGAATTCCTTTCCTTATTTTGTATTTTTTTTTCCATCACCATCAGCAATCAAGTCATTGGGCAATTTGTTAGTTGATTGAGTTCCAAAGAATGGTCTCGTGATTTCTGTGACTCAATGTGCGGTGGTGGCGGGCACATTCTCTAATCTGAAATATCTACTACGGCAATGGTGACAAGGTCTAATTGCATTCCCCAGCTTTGTGTCTTATCAACCAGAATACTAATAAATGAAACGAAACTGGAAAAAATACTCGGTTGACCTGAACAAACAAAAGGTTATCTAGCACACGCAGTTGAAAAATGTTTTTCATCTAGAAACTAGAAGGGGATGGAGGGCAGTGCGATACGGGCAGAGATTTGTTTGGATTTATTCCAGCGCTAGCCACACTCAAGGTGTTTACTCTATTTAAAGAGAGCTGTTCAGGAAACTATACATTTGCTTGGATTTGCCAAGGACTCGTTTTAAATGATGATAACGACTTTGTTTTGTTGGATTTGCTTTCAAGTTTCCCAAAATACTTTCTGAATAGGCATTAAATGCTTTTGTACATTTCCTAGCTGTGTAAATAAATAAGATAGTGTAGAATAACGAGCAACAGTGTAGCACTAAAGCAATCGATCTGTCATTATTTTTAATACAATGATACTTTTATCATTTTTTTAAACAAACGATATGCAATCGGGCAGGGTGTCGACTAGTACAATAATTTTACTATGTCACTTCTTCAAAGAAAGCCAACTCAAAGACTAAAATATGTGTACGCATGTTTTAGGTGATAAGTTATCAATATTAACCAGTTCACGGCAACGTCAGTGTCAGATGAAAGAAAGCAAATTCAAATATGTCTACCTCCAAGTTATGTGGCCGAAAAGTCAATAGATCCTTAATATGGCGATAGTAGAGTAGTTCGCCGCAACGTCAGTGACAACCAAGTGACAGCTGACAGCCAAAAACTAATAGAAAGGCTAAGCAGATTTTTACAAAGGGTTTTCCAATGAGAGGTGTTATTGTGAATGACCGGCTATTTCGGTAGCTGTCACTTTTGAAACTTTTGTTCTTTGACATTTGACAAGTAGAAACTCCGCCATTACTAAAAATGGAACGATACACGCGTCAACAACGCATTGAAATTATTAAAATTCACTACAAAAATGCTAAAGATCTTGCAGTCACAGTTCGCAAAAATAACGCATTTTTTGGTCGTCGTGAAGCACCTTGTCGGACCGCAATATGGAAATTGGTGGACAAATTCGAGCTGTTGGGACAAGTTAGTGATGTGAAGAATAAAACCCGTGCACGTCGCTCAAGAACAACTGAGAATATTGCTGCTGTAGCCCAAAGTGTTGAAGAAAGCCCAGGTTTGTCCATTCCTTGTCGTTCTTTGGAATTGGGCATTCCACAAACGTCATTAATGATTTTTTATGGTCGGAGTTGGATCTGGATGGTATTGATCTGGACAACGTTTACTTTCAACAAGACGGCGCTACGTGCCACACAAGCAACGAAACCATTGATCTTTTACGGGAAAAGTTTCCGGACCGTGTTATCTCCTGAAGAGGTGATCACAATTGGCCACCGAGATCTTGGGATTTAATACCTTGCGACTTCTTCCTTTGGGGCCACGTGAGAGATAAGGTCTACGCCAACAGCCCAGCGTCGATTCAAGACCTCAAAGATAAAATTCGTGAGGCTATCGAGGACATAGGGCAGCCACCTTGCGATTTGGTTGTGGAAAATTTCATGAAAAGGATATGGTCCTGTATGCGTGCTCGTGTTGGCCATTTGGCTGATGTTGTTTTTCATTATTAACGGCATACCTTCCTCTTTATTATGAAATAAACATCCGATCATTTATCTTAAAAAATGGCATTTTTCTTTGGGAACCAAAATAACACCTCTTATTGGAAAATAACACCCTTTACAATAAAAGTTATGTCAGTTGCATGAGGAGAAACTTATGTCAAATAACTTGTCTGAATCAAAATATTCTGTTTAAACGCTTGCTTGACATTTTGTGTAGCCACACAGATAAATCGAACAGTACTGCAGAAAATGGACAGTATACTCTCTTGAAATTGTACGACATAGGCACATAGTCCACTGACAGAAATGTTGATGTATTTGACATGCTATATTCTCAAATCAAAGTACGCTTTCAAAATGTTTGCACACCTACTGAAATTATTCGGAAGGCATTAAGGCGCATACGATTGAATAAAATATTAGGCGCGCTCAGTATGTTTAGGCCCAATGCAGGTGACAGCTCCTTATAGAAGAACCAACTAACTAAAATTGTAGCGATGGTACGGAGGGAAAACGTCAAGATATAAAAAGATGTCCTATAAACAATCAAGAAATTAATAAATTAAGTGGAGTTTTATGATTGTCATCAAATCGTTACACATATAGTGGCCTTAACTAACTGTACACATATTTGTTTGAAAAATGACATTCCTCTTATGGTCCAGTCCAAATTGGTGTAGAACCGACGTGCTCTCATCATTTATACACTGGCTTCCACTGATTCATTATTCTTGCTCAGAGGTTGTGTAAAGTACCGTGTCCCGATAAGAGTTGTAGTTTTTTTTTTTATCAAATATGCCCGAAGTAAGATAGTGCCTTACTAATTTTTAATTTCAAAAGTGATATTTAAACGAAAATTGACGCATTGGGAATACATTCGTCGTTTTTAATTGTAAACAAAGTGTATGTTTGTTCGCGTACTTTCAGATAAATTTAATACGTCGCAAATCTGAAAAATGGAGAGAAGTCTGAAATGGATTGCAGGCAAAGTTCTACTTGTATGCTTTTAGGTAAAAATTGATAGACTACGAAATTAGTTCGACATCACTCACACAAAACGAATGGTTGTGAGAAGCTTGGTCCAGGGTCCCTACGTAACTGTTGCGCCAACTAATTAATTTTTTTTAATGAGTTTGCCATCTATAGGGAAATGTCATTCGTAAAGCTCAACCAAGTGCTCTTTCCGTGTTCATTTGAAGAAAAAAGTGCAAAGTCATGAAAGAAGAATCCGAGACATGAGCTCACCAATCACTTGTCAAATATCAGATTGAACTGCATTGTGTGTATCACTATAGCAAAAGTGTCACAGGGAACTTTACATTGAACAGCACAATCCTAAATTGTAAGAGGCAATTCCATAAAAAACCTCAATTAATTTAAAAAGCAACTCAATACCCTTTTTGTCCAAATAATATCGTTCAGATGTCCTTAACGACTCAAATTGACAGCTGTCAACCCAACGGACTCGGTCACAGCAGAATGACAACGAAATATATTTAAATCTGGACGCAGTCGGCTGTCAAAGTTCTATTACAGCTAATCAATGACCCTCTGTTGATTAGGGTAGCCTTTCACTCAGCCATTACCAAGTATTAACTGTTTTCAGTTATTACTACTGTTAAAATATTTCAACAAGCCTAAGCCTAATGTCATTTTGTTGATTTTAAATTAAGGAACCAATGACTGGTACACATAACAGGCCGATGCGTACAGCCACAGTAAAGTTCTTGCGAATTACATGAACATTTCTAGATTAAACATCAACTGACATATTAATAATAATGTTAACTAGAAACGTCAGCTTGTATACTAACTTCACTGAACTTCTGCTGTGTAAGTAGTGTAAAACTTTTACGCAGCCTTTGTTAATACTTTTTTATGTTGCAGACTGCCAGTTAAACTTAAATACATGTTTTAAAGCTTAACATGTCAAAAGCTTTAAGTGTCATCTGTCACTTATTTCACAATCGAAATTTCATATTAAGTCGACGATATTAGCCTGAACTAGATTTACCATGTACGAATCGCTAAGTCAAGCTGAAGCTTAGTCGGGCAATTGGGCTTAACATGTCAAAAGCTTTAAGTGTCATATGTTACTTATTTCACAATCGAAATTTCATATTAAGTCGACGATATTAGCCTGAACTAGATTTACCATGTACGAATCGCTAAGTCAAGCTGAAGCTCAGTCGGGCAATTGCGCACATTAAAAAATCTCTCAAAAACTAGATTGGTCGGTTACGTCACTTTTTTCTATGTCAGCCACAAATGCAAACAACTGTCAACTTAGTACTCACATATTTCTTGATTTCTAGATTCGTCGGCTATCACTCCATAAACGTCAACTGAAACAACTGCTCATATGATCGATTTTAGCCAATCAGAACCGAGATAACTACATAAAAACAGCCAGCTGTCGGACTTAATAAACTAGATACTTGAAAGACCCCATTCTTGACATCTTTTGTCGGCTAGTCCTCCATAAACGTCAATTGTAAAAACTGTGCACCAATATAGGCCAATAAAAAATGTTGTATCCGGTGGGAGGCATTTTTTCACCCACTTCCCACTTCTGTCAGATTTGAGTATAGGTGCCCACAGGAGCCTTAACCAACCAACGCTCAACAATTTACATCATTACAATCCGAGTGTAAAGTGTCATCGCCTTCATCGATTTTAAAACTAAAGGTAGGCTGCCATCTAGTGGAATATCATTTAGCCCCGCGGCTAAAAAATACGAGCAAATATTGGTTAAGGTTCTATCCCAAACAATTAACACTTTATCGGAGGCTAATACATAGAGATCCCCCGATAAGCTGCAGTATACTGTTGACCGCTTACACTTTAAATATAGCTGTGTCCCCACTTTGCGGCTCCCCTGACAGCTGACACAGTTTGACTTAATTACAGCCATCAATTTCTCTGCGACAACTACGAGTATTAATTCCGACGTTCACGCTATCGATGAAGAGATTTATTTTCGCCTACACTCTATAATGGTTCTGGGGCGCGGGCACGACACCCATTCGGTAGCACCCCGAAAGTCCTACTCAATTTTCGGTACATCAAAGACACATCTCCGCATTTATCTGTTTGAAAGCTTTTCAATTAATTTATCAGAAAATTGTCCGCACAACGAAGTCGACAACTCCATTGTAGCGTTGGTGAATAAATTTTCCTGTCAGTTAACGATTAAATTATTCCATCCAATGCAGCAGTAATAATGACCTAAGAACCTGATTACACACCAAAAGGAAAAGCAGCACACACAATCGGACCGAGATCAACTTCAGATACAGATTCCATTGTCATTTGCATAAAATTCCAACTAAATTCACAGCAAAAAAATACAAAAAAAAAACGAAGAAAAATAACAAAACATGAAACGGGTTTTTCGTAGCAATTATTTACAAAATGTAAACTTACACCAGATAATGTGCATTAAAGTGTAACGACGGCAGAAGACGAACGTGAATAGTTTATTTTTACAATTTACGCAAAAGAGAAAGTTCAACACCACCCAGCCCAGCGGCAGTAACTAGTTGTTGGCCATGAGTCAGGAAGAATAGTGTTCTGAGGAGTTGCAGGGGGCCGTGTCGTTCGGTGTAGTGAAGCTTGACTTATTCGCTGACGCAGAAGAATTGTGGTGAATTCTACGAACCCCATTGTGTATTGTGTCTGTGCAGACCGATTTGCAAACATTATTTGGTATTCGATTGGCAATTGGATTAGTGTCAACGTTGTATTATGCAAACCTCTTTGCAACTGCACTGCACAGTAATGGGAACATTTTTGGTTACAAAAGACGCTGATTTCTGCAAATTGTCAAATCAATCCACCAGCGACTGCAGTAGTTGCAACTACTTTATGAATACTTTTCCAATCAAATTAGAGAGTAGAGCAAAGATTGAGGGCCGTTTGCTGATACGACTCATAGCGAACTAAGTTCCACATAAACTCTTATGTGACAGTTTATGACCTGAAAAAAGTAGCCCATAAGTATTTAAGTAGAACTTAAATCGTTAAGAGTGGTATGAGCAAACGGCCCTAAGAGTCGTATGAGCAAACGGCCCTAAGTCATTTGGATTCAATGTTCAATTTCAGGAAAACAAGAAGTGCATTTCCCTTGCAAAGTTAATGGTCGCGTTCGATTTTGTGGTAGCTGAGTAGTTGAAAAAAACCGAGCCGTCGATTATATAAGATTAGTAATCAATTTTGGAGAAATAATACAGAAAGGTTTATTAAAAATTTAAATTAGAGTGACAGGAACATAAAAAAGAACCCAAACGTCATTTTTGTGGGCATTTCTCCGCCTCCGCAGTTGAAATATCCGCTAGCGCTCAATGAACGCGACAATAGAGATGTTCGCTGCGATTTCAAACGTTGCAGAACTTCTGCAATTGACAGCAGAATTTTAATTAACGTCAGTTATAGCTGCCAATCAGAGAATATATTGAAATACTGGGCACGTTAAAAAACCTAGTTATTTTATGTACGTCTACTAGATTGGTCTGGATTAAATGTACCCTAAACGCAAAAACTACTCGTATATTGGTCACTACAGATCACTTTTCCTACGTCAGCCACATAAACGAACTGTCAAGTTGGTACTTTACTTTACTTAACGGGCTCCCGACCCGTGGAGAGTCTCTGCCTGAGACACTGCAGCCTTCCATCCTCTGCGATCCCGGGCACGCTGCTTCCAGTTATCCAGACCAAGCGCTCTGGCATCCGCGATGGCTTGGTCTTTGAAACGGAGGTTCGGTCTTCCTTGTCGTCTCGAACCTGGCGGCTGGGATTCGAAGATCCTCTTAGCTGGAGCATTATTGTCCATTCGCTCGATGTGGCCGAGCCAATGTAGTCGACGTATTTTGGCTTTTTGGACTACATCCACATCTTGGTACAGCTCATAGAGTTCGCGGTTGTATCTTCTCCTCCATTCGCCCTCCTCGCACACAGGACCAAAAATCCGCCGAAGAATTTTTCTTTCGAAGGAGCCCAGTATCAGCTCTCCCTTCCTGCTTATCGTCCAGCACTCGGCGCCATAAAGCAGAACTGGCAGGATAAGGGTTCTGTAAAGCATACATTTTGTCCTTCGAGTTAGGAGTTTTGAACCCAATTGCCTTGCCAAACCGAAGTAGCAGCGGTTTCCTAGGGTAATTCTTCGCCGGATCTCCACTAGGATGTCATTTGTGGAGTTCATGTTTACTCCGAGGTAGATAAACTCCTTAACCACCTCGAAATTGCTGCTATCAATAGTGACGTTCTGTCCTAGGCGGTGGACAGATACTTGTTTGTTTGTTGATAGCATGTACTTAGTCTTGTCCTCATTTACTACAAGACCAACGAATTTCGCCTGTTCTTCAATCGCCGTAAAAGCCTCTATCACGGCACGCTGGGAGCGACCGATGATGTCAATATCGTCTGCATACCCCAGTAGCTGGACGGATTTGTTGAAGATAGTGCCTTCCGTGTTGACACCTGCCCTGCGCACTATCTGCTCTAGCACGAGATTGAAGAAGTCACATGATAATGCGTCTCCTTGCCGAAATCCGGTGCATGTTTCGAATAGCTCGGAGGAACTACTTCCAAATTGCACGTTGCAGCGTGTGTTCTCCAGCGTCACGCTACATAGCTGGATCAGTTTTGCCGGGATCCCGAATTCGGCCATCGCCACATAAAGCTCCTGACGATGAATGCTATCATATGCGGCTTTGAAGTCGATGAATAGGTGGTGAGTCTCGACTTGAAATTCATTGGTCTTTTCCAGGATTTGCCTCAGTTTGAAAATTTGGTCTATAGTCGATCTGCCGGGCCGGAAGCCACACTGGTACGTGCCGATTAGTGTGTTGCAGAACGGTTTGAGACGTTCACACAGTACGTTGGATAGGATCTTGTATGCGACATTAAGCAGGGATATGCCTCGATAGTTCTTGCAAGACATAGGATCGCCTTTTTTGTAGATGGGGCAAATGGAGCTGATAGTCCAGTCATCGGGCATACTTTCTTCCACCCATACTTGGTTGATGATTTGGTGCATACGCCCTACCAAAACATCACCACCGTATTTGAAGAGCTCCGCTGGTAAACCATCAGAGCCGGCGGCCTTGTTGTTCTTTAGCTTTTTTATTGCTAAGCCAACTTCTTCCATACTGGGCGGTGGAACTGGATCTTCATTGACTGGACGTGGGTTCTCTTCTTGCCCTATCACTCTCTCTACATGATGCCCATTTAGCAGCTGCTGGAAGTGCTGCTTAAAAACATCTACTATTCCCTGCGCTTCGGTGACTAGGTTTCCATCACTGTTTCGAAGAGCCTGCGTTCCGGTCTTGAAGCCAGCAGCCAGTTGCTTGGCTTTCTTGTAGAACTTCCGGATGTTGCTTCGATCGCGGGACTCTTCGATCTCCTTGAACTGGGAGACTGCGTAGGCCCTCTTCTTTCTACGCAGGATTTTCTTCTCCTCCCTCCTCCTGGCTCGATACTCTTCCCTCGCTGCCCTTGTTTTGCGCTGCAGCGCCTTTATATGTGCATCTTCTGTCACCTTTTTCCTGCGTACGCATTCATCATCATACCACGGGCTCTTTCTCTGGGGTGGCTGGTACCCTAAGGTGGTTTCGGCTACCTCTTTGATGATGTCGCGATACTGGGACCACTGGGTGTTGGCATTTGTGGTAGGTGAATGCACTGCGGAGAGTTTCTCACTCAGGCGCTCTTTGTAGACTCTGGCTACTCCAGGTGTGCTAAGGCGTCCAACGTTGAATTTCTTCTTCTGGGCGGAACGCAGCTTCTTCTCGTTGGATAGTCGAGCTCTGAACTTAGCCGCAACAAGAAAATGGTCAGAGTCGACGTTTGCCCCTCGGAATGTGTGCACGTTGAGGATGTTGGATGCGTGCCTCGCGTCGATTAGCACATGGTCGATTTGGTTGGCGGTTCGACCGTCTGGACAGCGCCAGGTTGCTGTGTGGATCCTTAGCCTTGGAAACCTAGTGCTACTTATCACCGTATTACGAGCTGCCGCGAAGTCAGTTAGTCGGTAACCGTTGTCTGTGGTCGTTTCGTGGATTCTGTGTTTACCAACTAACCCGCCAAAGATGTTTTCCTTTCCGATTTTAGCATTGAAGTCCCCGAGCACAACTTTGACATCGTACTCCGGACAGGCTCCGTAGGCTCCATCCAGGAGGTCATAAAACTCCTCCTTGATAGGGTCTTCAGCCTCATCGGTAGGGGCGTGTGCACATATTAGGCTTATGTTTTGGAAAGTAGCTTTGATGCGGATCACAGCTAGGCGATCACTTATCGGCTTAAAGTCAATAACTTTTGTCCTAAGCCGATTTCCCACGACGAATCCGCATCCTAATACATGCAATCTTTTATGGCAGCTGTAATAAATATCGCAATTTTTCCTTTTCATCATACCTGATCCTATCCATCGTATCTCCTGGATCGCGGTAATATCTGCCTTGTACCGCGTGAGGACAGACTCAAGTTTTTGAGTAGCACCTGGGGTGTACAGCGTTCGCACGTTCCAGGTACATACTCTTAAATCGTTGTCCGTTGACGTTCCGGGTCTAGTTGCCGTTTGAGGGAAATTGTTATCCGAGGCTCCTCGTGTCTCTCTCAAAACTATTCTTTTTTTACATGGTCGGGAAGTTACCCCGACGGCACAACCCCCAACCTGGAGGGCCAGGCCCTTGACCCTAGGACAGCAGGCCGGTTACTCCGGTGCCAGTAACCCACTTTGGGATGTGAGCGCTGCCGTTGGCCCATTAAGGGTTCATCCGCCACCAACTCTTCTCCAACACCCTGGCTCGGTATTGGAAATCCCTATAGACCTGGTATCCGAATATGTCAGAGCAGCTCTATAGGGATTACACTACATAGTTCGGCCTGACTGGAACTGTAGACGCCACCGTTGGCTCCATCTAGGGAACTCCTCCGCTGCCGTCTGGTACCAGAGGAGGTGTCTTAGTGAGAAAACAACACTCCTCCCCCCTCTCTCGTCTGCTGCCACCAACGACCTTCCAAAGGGGTTGGTTACCCAATCTCCAGTCGAGGTACTAGGCACCCACCAGTCACCACGTGGAGGTGAGAGTAGGAGTTGATGACGTAACAAACAGTCCCAAAAAGTCCCCTCCACCTTTGCGTAAAATGTTTTTCAACTGCATTTAAAAAAAAACCACAACCACGACAGAACGTTTTGTGATTGAACTGTCATCGGCGTTTCAATTTTATAGGAGACCATCAATGAATCTAAGTTCACTTCCTCTTCCTCCCAACGTTTTCATCAACGAATATGTTTTTTAGACGTAGTGTCACTAAGAAGTGTCATTGCATTTTTGTTGCTGTCAGAAAAAAAAGTGAATCCCAAAATGTTCGTTTCATGTCCAAAACAACTGAGAAGTTTCGTTGTAGCTGTCAAAAACCAAATAAAACCCCAAAAATGCTAGTTTCATGTCCACATTCAACTGAAAAGTGTCAGTGCATTTTTGTAGCTGTCAAAAACCAAAGCAAAACCCAAAATGTTCTTTCGTCGAATACAAAAATGTAACCTTGAGTGCAATTTATAAAATATTTTCATTAACGTTAACTTGTGCAGCGCAAATTTTTAGTTCAGAAAAATAACGAAGCAAAATCCACGAACACGAACATACGTTGCACAGCAGTGCAAGCTCAGTGCGGTAAAAAAAGCTAGTAGAGCAAAACACTTCAAAGAGACGTCTTTAAACTGACTTTTAATGGACAATGGACAACGCAGTAGCGAAACCTACCTTATTCGTCGCTTCCAGTATATGCCCTGGTGATGCTTAGACTTTCAATAAGCTGATGTGTATTCTATAAGCAAATGGTTTGTTGGAAATGTCAAAAAAACTAATGCGACGAACTCTAAAGGTTGGGACCAGTGAATTTTCTTCGATTCCCATCTTAAAATGAGGTTGGAAATTACATTTACTTCTTCTAGTTGCCTCTCTTCGTGCTGTTTAGCGCTAAATATGCTGAAATGGGCTTGTTCCATTTCGTTAGTTTTCGAAAACGTCAACAAATTGACCATTTTACGGCCGAACGTTCGACATTCTGCGCCGCAGAAGTACTAATTATTGTCAAATATGCAATCGTTTGCGAAAAAGCTTCAATCGTTATCAAATGATTTCTTTTTTGTGAGCGCCTTTGACATTTTGGAACACTTTCACCACACATTTACTTACATAACTACTGGGTACTGATATCTTCAGCCGTCAACGTTTAAGATCATCTTGTTCTTTTTGAATGCACCGCTGCAACGCAGGTGACATGACCTGTTCCAACTGACTTGTGATTATATTTTACAAACCAATTGCCAACGCAGATGATACTGTCAAAAGAGATCCATTTTTCCAAACATTTGTATAGTTATTACTTTCATCATCATTATCGGAGTTGTGAACCAACATAACCTTCATATCTTTCCATCTGATATATATTGCTATTTCAAGCCCAACTCCAGCGATCCTTGCATCTTACAACTACACACAGTCCTTAATTACATGCCCAGACTGACATTCCATTCCACCGGCCGTTTGAAACCCCGCACGGGACTAAGAAAACCAAAAGCAATTCTCCGTTCAACTCCTGATCTTGACCTCGTCAATCCCCCGAATCCCGCGACATAATTCGAGTTTCTCGCACAACACAACCTAGACTAACCCCACTGCGACTTAACGAGATAATTATTTATAATTAGTTTGTCATTGAGAAGCCATATGCAAGCAAAAAAGAAAAAAAAAATGATTTAAAGGAAATTCTTCGCCACGATGAACTCGTTCAAACGCGAGCGCTGCGTTGCTGCTCCGTTTTCCAAGCCATCGCCTTCAGCCATCAGCCGCGCGCCGTTAGTAGTAGTGTTGCTGATGGGCACCGCCATGTGGAGCGCAGCTCCCCATATGTTTAATTAATTTCATCGTTAGACATAATGCCCCATAATTAGTTCCAAATCCCTGCCGCATTCAGGTGAAACACACTCAGTAAAAATAAAAAATTAAACCAACCAACAAAACAAACTAAAGAAAACACGAAAACGGCGAGAAGACAAAAATCCAAAACGTAAACAGAGACATCTCTCTCTGTCTGTCTTGAGGCCTTTGAATGAACGCCTGAGTGGATAATGGCCTTAGAGGAAAAAAGTACAAAAAAAAATTATCTTAAGCACTATTTGGAGGCGCAGAGGCACCCGTTCTTGTGGTGGGCAGACAGACAGCTTCCAGGTTCCTCCAGCCTCGAAGCAAAGAAAACGTTGTATTCGCTTCAAGGAAAAACTAGTTTCGACTTGGCGTGTTTTTGTGTATTGCTTTTCTGCTGATGTTGTCGTTGTTGGTGTTTTTTTTTGTCCCGCTGCTGTTAACCTTTGCTATCGTGTGTTGTTTAGGACTGCTAAAGGAATGCAATGCGAACCCTTTTATGAGTATTTTTTTTTCTTTTTGCTGTTTTTGCTCCTCATCCAATATTCTCTTTGTGTAGTGTGTTTTGTTTTTTATTTTATTCTTCTTCTTCATCTACCTGTCGACGGGAAGGAAGCACGAGCACCAGGTTCCATTCCCTTTAAATTATGATGATAGCTTGCAATTGCGATGATGTGGTGAGTGTTGCCATGGCAAAGAAAAAAATTGCCATCAAAATCTAAATCGGCTTACGAATTTGACGTCTGTCAAGTTTATCTGTAAACACATTCTTTTTTAACCATTTAACTTTCGCATAAAATATTTTGTAGGTCACAATATGCAATTTTGTGTGGAAAATTTCGCCTGAACACTAGAAATGATTATTAGTATCGCGGTATGAAGTTAATAGCCATTGAAGGCCGCTATTTTGTATGCATTCCTTTTTCTTAAAGTCATATTATTTGACAAGTGGTATTTGTGATAAATTTTCCATAAAGACGTTTAAGATTTCGCAAATAATTGCACCTGTCAAACAAAGACATTTCTTGACAGCTGTCAGTTAAGTACTAAACGTTAAGCACTGTCTTGCATACTTTCGTAAAGCTTAGTTATATGAAGGGTTTTTTGTTAGATAATTGTTTAGTTTTTAACTGACAGCTTTCATGAAATGTCTTTGACAGATGCAATTATTAGATAACTTATTCAAAGATTGCACGATGTTTGTTGAGCTTAGGTACGAAAAATGTCGAAATTCGATTGAAATTGCCTGTTTCCATTGGAAAATCATAAATTAAATTACAATAATTGCCAGTTTACTATAGTTTTTGGTCCGTACTGTCATAGGGAAAGGCATTTTGTTGAAACTAAGCCGCTAACATGATTGACATCAAATTAGTACGGAAATCCATATAGAATTCCACATTGAAATCCATGCAGAAACCCTCCCAACTGTGAAGTGGATGACAGTTCTTTGCCAACGAGTTGAAATGTGCTCTCTCTACAATTTTAAGCTGCGTTAGGTCTATTTAACTTGTTAATTGTGAGCACTGTCTGCCTTACTATGTCAGGTGTACCCCTTCACTAACATCATTACCGCCATCCACGCCACCTACAATCATCCGTCAATTTTTTTATAATTAACTTAATGTTCTGCAATTCCTGATACATCCTCGCACAATAATCGTTTTATTTAATGAGCAGACAATAATTCCCTACATCAGCGCTGTCATTCAACTTTGAAATGTTTGCTTTGTTCATTCCTACTCAGGCTTCATCAGACTCTGCTGATGGGCAGCACTTTCCTTCCAAAGAAAAATCAACCATCTTACCGGACTTCCAACGAGATTTCAATCAATTTCTCTCCCCTGCTCGATATATTTTATCCCAAAAAAAAAAAAAACAACACATCAATTTAAAAGTGACGGCTCTGCCTTAAAGGCAGACAACTCATTCCACGGAATAAACTCCGAACAATAGCACGTTCCCCGCACAGCAAGGGGGAGCGGTGGGTGTCTCTCTATCTCTATCGCTTATCCCCATGCTCAAACTCCAAATCATGACTTTTAATTTTCTGACCGCTTTGAGCACATAATTAGACTCAACCAAGCATAGAACCACTTTTACCTCTCTCACTGTTTTGGTTTGTGTATGTTTTGCTTTCCTCCTTTTTTTTTGTTGCGAAATTTAGCTGGATTCACGGTCATTGCTTTACCCCAGCCATATCGACGAGCGCCGAGAGACGACCGACGATATACCCAGAGCCAACCATTGTTATTATTGCATTTGGTAGCGCTTTGTATGCTCCTGCTGCTGTGTTCTTCCTTTTGCATGTATGTACAGTTCCTCTGGCTTCGTTTTGGCGTAATGAGCTTGACCTGGCCAAACACACAAGAGGAAAGGGACGACGACGACGGTAGTACTCGTATAGCAAAAGACCCAACAACAAAGGTAATGGCTACCGGCATGATTTAGTCATCGCCCGCGTTGGGGGCCTTCATGAAATTCTAATATCCAACTAAAGGATAGAAGCAGGTGAATACAGACTGACCAGTTCGCTAACCTTGGCGCATCAGTCAGAGCTGCCATTGCGTTTTGAATTTTCCCGATTTGAAATAGGATCATAGGCAGAAGGGGTCAAAAATCTGTTTATGTCAGTGCTCTGTTTGGACGAGTACATTTCAAAGTGCGATTTGTTTATTTACTTTTGAAGTTAAATAAATTAATCCTCATGAAAATGTATGAGGGTGGTGGTAGTCTTCCCATCAAAAGTTGTGCTTACATAATATCTGACACTGAAAGGCAATTCGCCGTGTACCCAGTCGCAAAAAATCATCCTAATGACATTATTTCCAATTCACACGATCCGCAAGGCACTTTTAGATTTTATGTGCTGAATAGCTGAGGTTTTGTCAGCCGATTTAGCTGAATTTGGTCTTATATTTGCTTTCTGTTTGTAATCGCCAAACATTGACATTGTTTTCTAAATAGTCATATACCTGCGAAACTAACATCGGAAAAAGTAAATAAATAGATTCAACTGTGTCCAGTGTTTAATACAAAATTCCCATGGAGATAACTAAAATTTCCCCTTTTGAAAATGTAACACTTGTGATGAAATTTTCAAAGTTTTTGTTAAAACAGTTTTTTAAGGTTAAGTTGGGTGGCTATGCGTCTTCCAGGAAAGCCACCTAGCTAAACTTGGAACAAATTTATAGATCCGTTGTTATTTATGTTGATGAAGTGTCCCCACGCATATTGCGGTGTATCGCGAATAAATTCCGAGGGAAATGTTTCCCTTGTCAGCAATGTAAATCAGATTGCTAAATAAAAAACATTCTCGGTAAATTTTTACCTCTATCGGGGAAAATGTGTCATGTCTCATATGCAATTGTAAGGTAATTGGTTATTCACTGTTCGAAAATAGTTGTGTAATTTACAATTATTGGATTTAGGGAACAAAATAATCTTGCAAAGTCTTTCTTCCAATATCAACCCTGTTTACACCTTTAGTGGCTTTGACATCAAAATGCGCTTCGTCCCGATGTCGAGGATCTGTTCTAGACGCTCGTTTTGCTCAATGTTCACCAGGGAATCCTTCAGGCCTAAGCACATAAAATCGTAAAACAAACGACGAGGTACACTTGAAGTTTACTTATGCTTGTCATAAATGAAAAAAAATATGTTACGATGGATGTAGTAGCTATATATGAATTTTTGAATATTTATTTGTTAATAAATAAAAATCCAACGGAACTCCCATTTCCATATTCTCCCTGACAGCAAATTATCTTTTTGTGACATTTAGATCAATTGAAGGCAGAAAATTTCCTAAAAAAAAAGAAAAAAATTGCGATGATTGGCATCACTGCTGTGTGCATACAGTATGTGCCCCACTTGCGGTATCGAAGGACAATAGTTTCAGTACGAATTTGTTCGTGTATTTAGTAAAATTTACTTTTATCGAATCGGGCCTTACATACATTTTTCGAAATACTGAAACTCCACAGATAGGTACAGGGTGGTCCAAAATATATCAACCTATTGAAAGATGTTATTAATATCGCAAATGGCGGCAATTGTCGTTTTGTCTTGGTACTTATTTGAAGTGCACAGTTCGCGGGAGTACGAACATTTTAAAGCATGCGTTTCTGGCTCGCCTAATGTTTTTTGTTGGTGAAACGATTCGGTCGCCCGATTAGATCACCACAGACTTCTTTTCTTTTGGAGGTTTTTGAAGTCACTCGTCTATGAGGACAAAGCAAGAGCTCTGAAATCTTATAAAGAAAATTTTCGACAGAAGTTCGAGGAAATAACAGACAGAAGATATCTCCAAAACAATGAAAATTTAGCCCAAAACGTCATCAACAATGGCGGTGGCCACCTGACCGATATTTTCTTAAAATTGGGGAAAAAACTGACAGGCCAAGAAAACATTTAAAACAATGTCGTTTCATTTGAAAGATACTCGTATATCGAAACAACACCGACTGAGCCGCCCTGTGGCTTATGATCATTTACAAAATTCCTTGTGCATAAATATTTGCAGTCTTGACTTTATAGATAACTTTTACAACGACACATTTTATAAGCTGTCAGAACAACTGACAGATAGTTCTAATATTTCACATTTTCGCTTATTAAAATTTGAACTGTAAAAACCGCCTGGCTGGGAAGTATAGCTTTGTGGAACACTTTTCTAGATGAAACTACCGATTTCTGTTCGAAGGCATCGTGAAGTTATTTTTGGTTCCATCGAAGCTAGGCTAGGAGGACACAAAATTCATGGTGGCTACTACGAGGTTCCTTAAATAGTAGTAGAAATCACTAACAAAAATTACTGTTGATAAAATTTTTAAGGCGTAGGATTATCTTTGCCGCATCGTCAAAGCTGTCGGGGAACCGTGTTTTTAGCCGGTGCATTAAGTCCATATAGGACCGTCGTTTAAAGTAACTTACAGCGGCTTATTTGTTTAAAGTTATATTTTTGGGGCAAAAGGAATGACAATAATTGTCTCAAATCCACAAGAGGTGGCGCTGTCAAAAATCTCTTAACACGAAAATTGTACTTTTCCAGTAAATTGAACTCGAGAACGCTCCGGCACAGTTACACCGAGGCGCTGTTTCCACTACCTATTACATTTTCAACGTCTGCTACGTTACCGACGAGTAGTATGCCTAATTTTCATCAGTTGACGCCTTGGCCTTACGACGACTCTTCATGGGCTTTAACATATCAAGTTAACAGTATTTTCAGTTGACATTTGTGAAGGGGTAGCCAAAAAATTATGCTATGAACTCCTACTTATAGTTGATATTTCGATTGAAAGGCATTTTGACATTTCAACTGAATTATGTGAAAGTACCGCAACCGAACAATCTAGATCGTACGTTCAGGGAAATCTAGTCCAGATCTAGTCGCCTTAAGACAACTAGAGTTTTGAATATTCCCAATCAATTGTTGTTTTACCTGTCATTTAGTTGTCACTTGCACTTGTCACTATGGGAACGCCTGATGATAATCGTTTTCGATATCCTTACGAGGAAAAAAATTAAAAAAAAACAGTTTTCTGAATAAGTCGTTTAGATTATCCTGTCAAAACTTTATCGAAGACTAAACTGGGTGTCGTTCTTAAACTAGTATTTTTGACACCACTGAGCTTTTATTGGAAAAAGGTCTAAAAAGTAACGTGATTCGGGCACAGAATTCGGCCAAACAAGGTGTGCCATTTATTTAATTAAAATAGGTTGCCAGTTATATCATTTGAAAGATTTATCTATTTCGTAGGAATATTCTTTCTTTTAGGATATACGCCTCGTTTCGGTGACCACCATTTTTTTTTTCTTGGTTTACCTACGTGCACTCCTTAAACATTCAAGTAGAGCCTTCAGCATGCATTTACAACAACTACACTTGCGATGCGATTTCAGTTTTTGGCTGACATCCTTCTCGTCGGATGCGGAAAAACAAACTCTGTCTAAAGACGGAACAATGTTTGATACCTTTAAACATCAGAGCTGTTGGCAGCAAGTCCACGATGAAGGATGAATATAACAGCCACACGACAAGCGTGCTCGCGACCAATTACGACGGCATCGGAAGTTTTATAGTACGGATACGATTTCCGACGCCATTAAAACTCAGCTCTAGTGGTTTTCTCACCGATAAGCGATTGTCAATATTACCAACCATCGTTCGCGTTGGTTTTTAGCCCGCCTGTGGGTGTGTTTATATCGTTTGTGTGTCTGATACAAGATATTGGCGAAAATGGATGGTTTCGATACCCACTAATTGACACTTCTGAGATACTCACTAAAGGTACTCGTGTTTATTCCCAGTTGAAGTGACTTGGGAGCTATTGCAAATTTGCAATGAAACTGCCTTCCACGAGATTCACTTTCGAGTGGTTATTAAGAGAACGACGAATGAAACATCAAAAGTAGTTGAGACATGCACCAAAAGTATCAGTTTACAGCACTTTAACAGAAATGTTTGCATACCTGTAGGCTGACTAAGAGGAATTTATTTTGAACTGTCTGATCGGGCATTTGTCTTCAAACTTTGCTTTGCTGAGGGTCATGTTCAATAAAACAAATCTTGTGTGGAGTAATAAGTGGGTGGCAGTTGTCTGTGCATATACAGTCGACTCTCGTTAAACTTAAGAGAGTCTTAAAATATTACAAATTATCGAGTGTTTGAAATATCAAACTAATCATAACAAAAACAAAGGCTCGTCTACGATAACAAAGGGTTTTCCAATAAGAGGTGTTATTTTGGTATTCAAAGAAAAATGCCATTTTTTGAGATAAATGATCGGATGTTTATTTCATAATAAAGAGGAAGGTATGCCGTTAATAATGAAAAACAACATCAGCCAAATGGCCAACACGAGCACGCATACAGGACTATATCCTTTTCATTAAATTTTCCATAACCAAATCGCAAAGTGGCTGCCCTATGTCCTCGATAGCCTCACGAATTTTATCTTTGAGGTCTTGAATCGACGCTGGGCTGTTGGCGTAGACCTTATCTCTCACGTGGCCCCAAAGGAAGAAGTCGCAAGGTATTAAATCACAAGATCTCGGTAGCCAATTGTGATTTCGAGAGATAACACGGTCCGGAAACTTTTCCCGTAAAAGATCAATGGTTTCGTTGCTTGTGTGGCACGTAGGGCCGTCTTGTTGAAAGTAAACGTTGTCCAGATCAATACCAACCAACTCCGACCATAAAAAATCATTAATGACGTTTGTGGAATGCCCAATTCCAAAGAACGACGAGGAATGGACAAACCTGGGTTTGGGCTACAGCAGCAATACTCTCAGTTGTTCTTGAGCGACATGCATGGGTTTTATTCTTCACATCACTACCTTGTCCCAACAGCTCGAATTTGTCCACCAATTTCTGTATTGCGGTCCGACAAGGTGCTTCACGACGACCAAAAAATGCTTTAGTTTTGCGAACTGTGACTGCACGATTTTCACCATTTTTGTAGTGAACTTTAATAATTTCAATGCGTTGTTGAAGCGTGTGTCGTTCCATTTTTAGTAATGGCGTAGTTTCTACTTGTTAAATGGCACAGAATAAAAGCCTCAAAACTGACAGCGGGTCATTCACAATAACACCTCTCATTGGAAAACTCTTTATAAAGAGATTTTGTAGGGAACTCGTGCTAACTTTGAATTATCGCAGGTTTGAATTATCGAGAGTCGACTGTATAAAATTAAAATAAAAATAAAATGAGAAAACCTCCCTCGGAACCAACTTTTTAGTATATCTTCTGCTCCACAAAAATTCCTCCCACAAATCTTCTCTCAAGCTGCCATAGACTCGATAAAACAAACCAATTTTGAGCTCAACAGGTCCTAGACCTATTTCTCCGCATCCATTCGCGAGTGTGTCTTTTCTTAGCAACGAATACAAATGTTCGACTGTAACAAAACGGACCAGGTTATTGCCTCTCACGTTGTCTCGACCTCAATTGAGATATTTTTTTTTGTCGTCTAGATCCGTGTCTCTATACGTATCTTATCGCTCAACTATATGTAAACCAACTTCAGTAATTCTGATAGCGCATTTGTGCAAATGTCTTCCAAAACTTACTTCAACCATGCACCTCGTTTGTTGTATGTAGACATTCTCGAAAGTCGTATTCGAGTTTAATGTCGCAATGAAACAAAATACGACTGTGAAATTGGAGTCGATAAACATTCCCCCGAAAGTGCATGCCTATATAGAAACTTTGTTCGCCGAACTACGAGTTTGTAAGCCCAACTACTTATTTCGTTTGACAGTTTATAGAAATCTACGCACAAGCGAAAGTTGTGTGCGCAATAAAAGCCATCGCCATTTGGCAGATTTTGTGATTTTTCCCCTTATCACTAAGAAGACAAACTCGCCTTCGATTCTACTGTGTTGTATGTTGTTTGTTGGCTGTTGGCTGTCTTAATGCCTATTTGGAGTGTAACATTTTACAACTCGCATACGAGAGGACATAACCATCGTCGGTTGTAATTCGCGCAAAACGTACTCCATTCCGACGTAGGTACACGTATCCATTGAGTATACAAAAAAAAAGTTTGAGCACAATAAAGTAATTTGTGTTGCAAACAAGTGAAAGGCAGATAACACCGCGAAGACAATGCTGATTAGGACAGATTTACAAGCAGAAACGTATATTAAAAATCCCCTCGCAAGTATGCCATTATGCAAGACAATTCCCGGGGTGCGTTACTGGAATGCGGTTCAATGACACACGACAGGGTAGTAGGTGGCCCTGTTATCTGTTTGAGGGAATTTATTCGCCTTAACTCGAATCTTTAGGTATTTCAATTAAAATAGACACAACTGTGTGTGTTGGTGAATTACCGGATGGTAACAAATATTTGCGCAAACACATGAAGGCATCTGGGTATGGGGTTCCCTCTTGCTGGGGTTTTTTCGTGCTGTTGTAATGAATTTTTACTCGCCTCTGGTGTTTGAAATCATTTAGATAGTCGGAAGAGGAAATCACCTTAAGCCAAATGCCACAAGGTCAATGGGATTTTGGTCTATTTACCCAACTTAATGGCTTTTAACGATGAGATTAAGCGAATGCGGGAACCACCGGGTTTGGTATACGTATACCGACTCAGTTTGCGTCTCAATTGAAGTTGTTTTTTAAAAACACAAGGTGTGACCCGGATGAGGTGTCTGATGACGAATGTGGTTAAATCTCCCACGGTAAATGGACGCTGACTGACAAATTCTGTTAACGAGAACTCAGTCAGTACCGTGCCCTTATGAACTGATTTGAAGGCTCCGAGGGTCGTTAAACTGGTCATTTACGACGGGCAAATTTCCCAAAAAAACATGGGCAACATTATTTTCTGTGTTTTTTTTCAATTTTGAACTGCATTAGAATATCAAAGTTTTAATAAAAATGGAACTTTAAGTAAATTTACACGAATATTCGTTAAGAACTGAAAAATATTATAAGAAACACACTTTTTGAAATTGTTCTCAAAAAACAAAGGTTTCTCGCATTTGACATTTAAAATTTGATAATCATATATCTAATATATTGAAAAAAAAACATTCAACATATTATAATTGTAAATAAATAAATAAATAAATTATATATAGGTAAATAAACCATTCAAAGACTTGTGAAACTCGAACCAAGTCTAGCTTTCTCAACCTCTCGTTCTATAAGAAACTAAAGTAATTTAGAGGGAAACCCATTTTTTGATTTAGGGTTTAGTTCTCTCAAATGACTAAAAAATGTGTCCGAGTAAACTACAAGCTTGTGAAACACATCATATTTATTATAAATTATAGCAAAATCTCTAATAAGATTGTAAGTCGCAATTTCTTGAGTCACTCAACCATTTTCAACTTTCTCGATTACGTAGTAAGAAAAAGATAGATATTCCATTCTTTCAAAATTTGAAACTCGAGATGTTAATCAATTCTGACATTTCGATGATAGAGGAACTCACAAAAGTGGGTCGGAAAAATCTGTCCGAATCCGTTGAATAACAGCCCTCAAACTTGCACACTCGCCTCAATAACCAAACACGCAAAATGCTGTCCATCTGTCCGTATGCTCCTGAGGCCTAGAGCCCTCCCTGATTTCGTTAAAACTTCGGATTTGGAGTTTGGGGGCTTAGAGTTCGGCAGGGTAAGCTCAAGATTAATTGATATTTGAGCTTAAGTAGGTGAAGCTAACATAACTAAATACTCAGTTTTTCGCAACAAAAATCGTTAAGCGGTACTTTAGAAATTTGGACATATGTCGAAAACGGTCCATACGATTGTAACGATAATTCATTTTTAAAGTAATGTGCACTTCTAACTTAAAAGTAAACTCAGTTAAATTGATCTATGGAAAATTTATTTTTTTTTTAAATTTAGCTTTCTTTAGTTTACCTAAAAACGATAAGAACGATTTTGACCAAAATGCATACTTGGAGAAAATTTGATCCTTTCAAAATGATTGCGTCCTTGATTTTTAATTTAAATCACAGAAAACACAAATTTTAAAAATTGCTCACAATTGAAAATTGAAAACCCCTTTTTCGATTTGGATCTTTAAGAACCAAGCAATGCTTACATCCTGAACAAAATATTATTTTTATTTTTTAGCTTACTTTAGTTTAACAGTAAGTAAGCTACATAATTTAAAAAAAAAACGCTTAAACGATTTTGACCAAAATACATATTTAGGATAGTAAAATTCTTTTTAGGATCCCATACTTAGTTTTTCTCAAAAAAATCTAATAAATCCGTTTTAAAATTAAATTATATCTTAAAACTGACTACCCGAATCCCGGTGTGTGTTCACATCTACGAAATATTTTTGTAATAATGCCAATGGCCCACTTCTAATAAAAAAATTTTAAAGGAAAAATTATAATTTTTAGTGGAAAAATTTCAAATAAAAAAAGTATAGGTAATGAATTCCGTTACTAATAAAAGTATTTTTCTTTTAAACTCAAGGCATGGCCCTAACCTGTTTATACGGGCAGTAAATGCAAAATACGGCGGTGCATCATTCATTTGTATGGCAAATTAGGATGTTCACACATGAACTCCACAAAAATTTCAAACTGTTTTTGTTTGGAATGCATATTTTTTATTGAAGATTCCCTAAAAACTCAAATATGTTACTATAATTCAATCGGCCTTACTAATAATCAAACACTAATGTCGACGATTAGCTGGTTGCCAGCTTTAGTAAAAATGTACAGCATTAGTGAAACGGTACCAATAAACAATTAGACCTCCACATTTGCTAGTGCGACAACTTTCTTAGAAACTATTACATTTTTTGTCATCGCAGAATTCAAATTTCATAATTTGTTTTCGTGAAAAACAAGGTCAATGGTTTATTTCACAACGAGGATTTTATTCAAAAAAAAGAAATATTTAAATTGCAAATTAATTTGCCCAACAGATTTCTTTTAAAGGCTTTCTGAAGCTTATTATAAGCAAAAAACAAAACAGAAAATAGGAAATGCACAAAATATCCGCTGATCTGTCAAATATCGTATGCAAATCAGTAATGCCCTATTGTTCGATCGCACACAATTTTCGGTACTTTTTATAGTACCTACGCTTTCTTTTGTTTTCTAATACTTCACGATTGATTTATGAGTGAATTTGTGTCGTTATAAAGTCTCTTTTAAATTATTCAATAAACGGAACACAGTTTATTAGAATGCTTTGATTTATTCGTTGGCTGATAATGCTAATCAAAACTTATTGGTAGTCTAAAGATCACATTTAGATCGTTAGCAAGTGAATATTTTCGAAAGAAATATTAACCTGCTTATTCATTTCCGTTTGCACAACAGTACTTGCAAAAGTATATGGAGGTGTGAAAATAAATACAATTTGATCTTTTAAAAATTGCATAGCTTTATTACTTAATTCGGGGAAAAAAAATAAAGCCTTGGACATTCTTCTACATATACATAAACTGTCATGTTTTCTCCTAGATGAATTCGCACCAAGTAATACAGAACTTTGTATATATTAAATTCGCATATACTACCTGATATTCCTCCAGCAGTTCCTTAATTTATTATTTCGTGTGGATTTTTCAATCTTTTCACAACAACCATTTCCACACCAATATTTAAGATCTTCATCCAAAATCTACCTGTGGCCTAAGGTACTGAGAATTGTAAAAAAAGTATTCAGGTATGAGCTGTCCAATATTAAATGAACAGATATTTTATTCTCTTAGCGACTTCTCTCAAGAAATTCTTGGAAAGATCCCAAACTTATATCAAATTTATTTTTTAATCAGCATGCATTTGTTTAATGAAAATCAATCATAAGCACTAGCGGTTAAACAAGATAAAGCAGAGAAAAGCACTAACCATTTCTTTAATCAAAATAAACGAAGTACATATTTTAACCCACATATTAATAAACGCTGAGTAAAAGTTATCAACTCGTTATTCAGCAGTTACGTCAAATTTTTGTATGCTATCTAATGCCTACTAGCTAACTTACTTGTGCACAATTTTGTTTATTAATAGGGGGGTAAGTGTAGAAATAAAACAAAAATGCATTATTTTTCAATTTTGTCCATACATTTGTACAAATTTGTGTTTGCTAGACTTAAAAACCACTTGCATTGTTGTATTCCAACGAATAAAATCAGAAAACATTTACATTTACTAAAATTAGTTTATATATTATAAACGTTCAGGCTGAACAACAGCGTATGTATATTTGCTCCTATTACGAAATTCAATACCATCACTTAGGAGGGTTGGGCAACACTCCTCTGCAAAATGACATTTCGGGAGGATTTATTTAGCTAATGCCCGAGATAAACATGGGTTTCTGAACATTAACATTTAACCCTACAGTTAGCGATATTCTGGCAACTATATTTGTTTATTGGTAAAGGGATTTTGGAAAGTGTGGGGTCTTTGCGTAAACTTCCAGACTAAAGTTGATTATTGGTAAGGCCGAATATCACTTAGAATTTTTATCAAAAACTTACATTTTACGATATTTTTTTTAATATTTCCGTTATCTGATTTGTTGTAGAAACAAATTTCCACATTCGAATGATTTTGACACTCGGAAACGTGTTGCTAGGTACCAAAATTTCACTTTCGGAATTTTAAATCCATGAGTAGTAGATTTCATTCCGCTTTCGAAATAGAGAGTTCAAAACGTTCGTTTTCGAAAAATTTTACTTTCGGAACGAGATACAGAGTAGGGCCCCAGGTTTCAATTGCTAATGCAAATTCAAAAACAATTCCCTGAATTCCTACATAATTTATATTTGTGTAAAAATATCAGTCTATCGCGACCCTTCTTCAAATTCCAATCATTGACACCTTAAACTAGGCGGTCCCTGCACTCAAAAATCATGTTAGGTGTAAGAGGTTATAAGTAGTACAGTAGATACTTAAAATTCTCCAACCAGAACTCGCTATAATTGCCTGTCACTGAGAGCTGAAACTGGCTCTGCCATATCAAATGAATACAACAAAAGCGATTCTTTTGGCTTTCACCTCTCGTGCTATTTTTTCCCCCGGTTCGAGCTTGAGGGATATGCTTGTTCTAAGCCATTTGCCGAGCCTAGGCTTGTTAGTTAGTCTGCTGTCTCATTGTCAGGAATACTCTCATGCTGTGTTCCAAGAGCCCTGGGGTCGGCATTCTGTTCAAACGTTTTCGTGTGCACGAATAATTCACTTTTGTAACTTTCCTTTAATCAATGTCGATTGGTTCGCTACTATGAAGACTCTTAGGATTTTGTTGCCGTTTCAAGAAAGGCAGTGGGTAGAGTATCCCTAGTTTTGTGACAAAACTAGGGTGGATAATCCTAAATCGAGCATTTTTTACCCACAGTTGATAAGGGAAGCAGTTTTAAAAAAAATTATACGGCGGTGAAGTACCTACTCTTCGCGTGATCCAGGGAATGCTCAATTTCCATGAGCATGGAGTGCGCTTTCCACCTACTTTAAGGTAGGCTGTAGGTTTTTTTTTTTGCTGCAAACGAGCAATTTATTGGCCCATGGTCTTGGTTTGACATTCCTGCTTTGAGGATAAAAACAACCTTTAACTCTGTCGCTTTGCATACATCAACCTTGTACGCAAACAGCTTGAGAAAACGTTAACAAGTTAGAGTACAAAGGTGGCTAGCGACTTTGCTTGCCCTTAGCCACTTTGTCTTCTTTAATAATGCGGTCTTGTAGAGTTATTACTATTTAAACATGGGATTCTGCCCATGTGCCGTCAATCCCCTGAATATACCCGGGGACACAGGGGTCGTTAGATAGAAAATTGGGCAGCCTTTTGTTTTGGCTCCGTACAGCTTCTAGTTTCGTCGATTTTTTCACTTGTCTTTCTTCTTGAGGCTTCTCTTTGGACTTCCTTTTAACTCGCTGAATTGTATGCTGCTGCTTTTGCTTTTTGCATGACTGAGGATCCTGTCTGTGTCTTTATTTAAAGGCGTTTGCTCTTCGTCAACAGTAGTTGCTTCCGGTCTTTTTCAGTTCATGGGCAGGCGACGACTGAGGATGAGGATGGGCACGACGAGGTCACCTTTCACTTTTTTCTTGCTCGAATCTGGCATTTGTGGATTTTAGACGACTCGGCACCAACATCTTTTTCCTTTGGGCAAAAGACCGCGTAAAATTTGCTTCTATCTTACGCCGACATTGCAAAGACCTTCGGCAGTCTTTTGTTGATTTCTTTTCTTCCACCATCCCTTTTAGCTTTTATACATGTGGCTTTTGTGGATTTCCAGCTACTTCCAACAGTCGAGCCTCGGTTTTAGGGTTGGACCCATTGTTTCGCTGACGGCTGCCCTTTGATGAACCAAAGAATTCGTCGTCGGTAGCGTCACTAATGCGCAAAGCACAAATTTAAGCCCCAACGTCTTCCAATTAGAACCAAATTGCCTATCTAAAGCCTTGGGCTGTCAATTTCAGATAGTCCGGGGGTGCCTTGATTTCATTTGACAAATACTATTCCCCCCGACAGTAACGCACAAAACTACACTTATCCCTTATTATCGACGAAATTGACGTCGGTATTTGTTATTGGAACCGCAGCAGTGCCTTATGGGAGAGCCAAGAACGGCCATAAATCCCAGCAACCAGCACCCAAGTCTGTCGCTTTCATGTGCGCGCAATAATCGCATAGGCCCTTCGAAAACATTCCCCACCGCGCCACGACTACTTAATGGAATCCTCTCAACTCCTTTCTCGACATAAATCAAGTGATCAGCGCGTTTACGACCCTAAATTGTTGGAAATTGCCCATCTGTCACTTTCGATTATGTGTTATGGCGCCCATCTACATGCTGGTCTCAATATAGCTGCTTCCAGGTTAAGACACGTGACTACTCCATACAGTTTATTTATCGAAGTTCAAATCAATAAATAAACCACTTCCCCCCCCGGCACCCTTCGCGCGATTTTAATCGATGCCAGTGCAGCACGGCCATCATGATCAACCGCGAAACCGATTTACATTTTGATTACCCACAACCGAGTGCGCACCAGGAAAATTCCGCTCACAATTCCGAGAGATTTTCTTGGCACTGCGTCTGACTGTGTGCTGGTGGTGTCGTTGTCGCCGCCACTCCATAGACACACACACACTCCATTCCGCAAAGTGTCGTGTCGCGCAGCACAACATCAGCACAAGATGTATTAAGCTGGCTGATCCCTTGCGTCACCCATATATCTATAAACTACAAGTGACGAAGCGTAGTTGAAAACAAAAAAAAAACAACAACAAAAAACTGCGCTAAAGTCGGCGCCATGTCGCAGCGTAGCATCTTTAGTTCGGCGGGCAGTTAGATATCGGAGATTGTACAAGCGGGACACCCAATTAATTCGCGTATCGATTGTTGTTTTAGTTACTATCCCTCTCGCTCTCTGTTTACATCCACCGTTCGCTCTATTGACAGAAGACGCACACAAATCGGATCAAATTATATTAGCCAAGCGACAGGCCTCCGTCTGTGCAAATGTCTCCCCCGAGTGTGTCTTCTGTGGCTGCCTGCTTGATTATTCATCGTGATTGGCAATTTTTTTCTTTTTTCTTTCCCCTGTTTACCGATAATAACCGCACCAGAGGAGGACGGCCGACAGGGCGAATGTGCTAATCAAGCAGAATAAATAGGGAGAAGCAGAAGAGATTTATTTATATTTCTCTTGTTATGAGCTTACGAAACCGATATACTCGTATTTCGTATATATACTGGCGAGAGAGGATGAGTGTGGGAGGGAGAAGGAGACGCACCCTGACATCTCACGAAATGTCTTCTTTGATGAGGCTGCTTCGCTGCCGCCATCATGATGTCACCCCAACTACACATACTCGGCCGCCTTAGAAAACAGTTTCGCTTTTCATTTACGAGAGCACGCGTGCAGCATTGCGGAATCCCCACTTGAATGTATCTGAAATATCATCATCATTTGTGTTGTTGTTGTGCTTTGGCATCGTTGTCATCCCATTCACCTTTAAGTGGAGGATGTATACATATTTTGGTTCTTCCTCTCTTTTTTTTGCGACAATTTTTATTCGCACAGGTACGAAAGTTGTACACAGTCGGAGGAGCATGTATCTATAAAATTCATGCCAAGGTCTTAAGTGAAAGAAATTCCGATGCTGATGGCGAAGCGGCGCCATTACGTCCCAAACAACCACCGTCGTGATGATGGTCCTCCTCGGATTTGCTGGTGGAATGGCGGCGGTGTGGTAGCGCATCACGATGAGTGTTGTGTAGATTTGGAGAGCAGTTTCGGTTTTATTTAGCAAAAGGAAACCCATCCCCTGGGGATGTGCGAAAATGTGTACACATGTCGAACCCCGAATGCTCGGCTAATGTGGGTCGTGGCGAAGGATATTTTTTGTGTGATTTGGTCGACCTCTCATGACAATGGTTGGCAATTGTTGCGCTTCATTGTGAGTTTCGCATTTGAGTCAAATCGTTTACAATAACCGCCAGTCAATATTGTTGGCTTTATTTGTGCTAAGCTACTCGCCAATGACTATGAGTTCAATCTCCTTGAAGGGTAAAAGTTTTACAAACATCCAAGAGTATAACTGCCCTGAGAATGCGGTCAGATGTGGCGTGGATTGTCGGTCCTTCCACTCGTTCTAAAACATAAACTTACTTAAAGAATGGTTGTGAAAATCTAGGACCATGTCCCTCTATATTAACTATCACCCCTTTTGGGAACAAAATTTCGCTGGAAATGTTTTCTATTCGCCAATCTGATTTACATCGCTGACAAGGGAAACATTTCCATCGGAATTTATTCGCGATATACCCCTATGTGTCTGTGCGTTCACTTGTCATCAATCGGCTTTTTCGACCAAGAAACTATTTTTCCATAGAACATACTGCCATCTATTGAATGAAGACTGAACGAAAAAAACTGCACTTTCCTTCGCCAAAAATGTCAGTGGCCTTATAGGAAGTAGGCAACTCAAAATAAAGTCAAAACGCCTGTGAAAAAACTGGGAATTGTAGTCGGAAGCCAAAAAGCACCTAACAGCTCCCACTGAATAGTTTGGACACCAACCACATAGCCAATGCAAACCATGATGCATCGCAGTTTACAACCACAATATAACAAAACAGGATTTTCAATGGCGTCTGAAAGTAGACTCTCTGCGGGCTGAAATCTTTATTTGAAGGACATGTCGATTCAACGGAAAGTTGTCTAGAGGGTCCCAAGACTTTTGACTTCTTTTGGGACCATCCTTCCTAAAACAAAAACGAGAAATACTCGTATTGATGCCAAAACTTTGAAAATTCCTTACGAGCTTGAGAACTCTTTTGAAGATGGGTGATGTTTTTGGCAACTTCGCACATTCGTAAGGTTAGGACAGAGGTTCGACTCGAAGAAGAGGCTGTCCACAGAGTGAAGGTATCGTCGTCGCAAATAAAGAAGTAACTTTTTCATTCAGTTATATGGTTCAGTGGAGATTATTGGTGGAATTACCGCATCCGTAAACGAGCTTTACCATCACAAGCCTGTACAAATTTCACTCGCTTAACAAAAAAAAAAAAAACCTAAACCTCGTCACCAATTACGAGTTCACGCACAAGACAATTTGGACCGCAGAAAGCAGAATTGTTTTTACAAAGTGACGGTGTGAAGAGCTCCTTCATGGGAGTTTGCAGAAAGGCCAAATTAAAGGTATTGCTTGTCGCAAATTCGTCTTCTTTCAAAAGATATCTCGCCTTTTTCTTTTTAGAGAAGGAAGGATCACATATTTGTTTTGAAGCACTTTTTCTACAAAAAATTGCGATCCTATAAGTGAAACAAATGCCTTAGCAAAAGCTGTGCCGTCTTTCGCAGCATCCTTAAACGAGCTACACTACACGAAACTAAATCAAATACCTTGCCTTTGCAGAGAGCGGGACACCCGCCATAGCTTTTTAAGCACCAATTGTAATTTATGTTGGTTTCAGTGCCCGAAAACTACCTTTTAAGGTCAGTCAATACCGACATTGAGCTGTTTAATCTTCAGACAAATTTTCTCGAAGCATACCTTCACTTATATGATTGTGTCCCGTCCAGAATGTTTGGTTTAAGTATGTCTGACAAGACAGCCATCTGACTTAACCTAACCTAACGAATAGAGAAAACCCCTATTTTTGGTTTTAAATGCCTGACTTTATACAGTCCGGGCGGTCCTGGGCAAACCATACTTCCACAGATCTTTTGAGTTACCCTTTCATCATACCCTACTCAGTTGTCATTTAAGCCTCAAACCGATGTACCTCCTGTCATCATGTACAGAGTTGAAAGCGTCCTAAAGTTTGTAACCATTAAGAGACATGGGACTCGATTGCAGGTTTGAAAATCAATTGACTATGTTGGTCGTCGAAAAACTGCTTTATGCAAAATTCCGTCAAACAAAGTCAAATTTAATCAAATGCAGGACTTGTCTGACTAACTCTGTTCCGCTCACATATAGAGTACTGTTGACTGACTACTGACTGAGTCGGACAGTTTGAATGTAATCAGTTTGAGTCAAAACTGTTGACTGTTGATAGAAGTAAATGTTCTGCCGTAAAATAGTTTTGGTAGGGTAAAGTTGACTTTAGTTGACTTGCCTAACACAAGTTACATTAAAAACTGACTCGAGTCTGCTTACGTCCTACAGCGTTCAATTCCGAGATCTATTTGATAACCTCTAATCGATTGTTTGCACATACTTTGAATAAACCCAAGTTTGGTTGACTGAAGTTGACTTAATTTGACTTGGGTGTAGCAAATCATACTGCCTACAAAATGACTCAGTTTGGACCTTTCTGAAATGGTAATAAAAGGCTTATTACTCACACCTTCTTCGCAGTTGTCATCTCACATCAAAAGTATTGTCCTCGTGTCAAACGGCAAAGCTTAATGTTTGGAAATGTCAGAATCTTAGTCAAGTTGAATTGGATTGGGAATTTTTTCCAAACTACTGTAAATATGGATCCATCAGATCTCATAAGAACCTACGACCTTCGTTTCGAAAGGAGACGATATCAATATAAATATGCTGGCAATAATATTCCAAACACTTTACAGTTTGTCAAATTTAAGGAGTGTAACTCGCTTTCTATTTATTTCCTAACACATTTCTGTCCTGTAACGAAGTGACGGTGAAAACTTCGGCTGCTGATAATCATAAACGAATTATTTTAAAAATGTGTTCCGGTAATTGAACTTTACGTTCTGGCTCAAGGTATAATAGTTTTTGTAGTTCAGCTAATTTATTATGTAACCAGTTCGATAGTTCATTTAGTTCAGCCATCATTTGTCAAAGCCGACATTCCAGAGTGAAAATTCGGTAGCCCATTTAGAACTGTCGTTGATTTAGTTCAGTAGGTAGTTTATTTTCTTCAGTAGTTTATTTGGTTTAGTAGTTCATTTAGTTCAGTCTTTTCTTTCGTCAAAAGAAACATTGGAGAAGCTACCGATCAATATCTGCTTCATAAACTACACTAATGAACTATGCGGTTCGAAGAACTGTTTCGCAACAGGCAGCTTGTTATTTTGACAGATCAATTATAAAGACAGTTTGTTTCGTTGTATTTCTTTCAGCTTTGAAAAGATCACGTTGTTGAGGTTCGCTCTCCCAAATGAACTCCAAGAAAATTCTATCTAGTGTGCTTTCATGGCAAGAGATCAATGAACTTTGTGTCGATGTCATGTGAAGCAATTCTATCTGTCAGAGCACTCGAAGCTTTGGAAAACTCTCCTCAAACGACACACTTTTGGAATAAGTTAAGTTGTTTGCATGAAATGTGACACAAAATGACCCAAGTACAGACCTTCGATTAAGTAGGATCTCGTGAAGTACTCTTTATATGTAAATTATGTTTTTGTTTTAAATGTCACATTAGCAAACACTGTCAAAAAGTTATATTTATTAAACTATACTCGGATTGAACTCAAAAGGTTGCAAAACAGAAACAGTTGCTGATCTCATCAATAGCCACGTGTAAGACTTTTTGACGAAGACGAACTCGTATTATTCCTGACCGAAATTGTCAAATTTTAAAAATCTACGCGCAACTCTTATTTGTTGTCCCATTTAATTATAAATTGGTAGTTCCAAGAAATGGCATCAAAATGTGCTGATGTGTATATCTCTGAATTTTCACTCACATTCCATTCCCATCCATAATAGACCCACAACACGTAAATTGTTGTGCAAACGTGCCATATCTTCCTAACTAGCTGTTTACAAACAGCAAGCACTTCAGACTTCAGAGATTTAACTTCAGCTCACCTTACTCTCGGAGACACCCCACCGAATTCCTTTCAGTTCCCATTCAGTTTGGTTTGAGAAAAAAAAAGGAATCGCATTATCACCGACCAAAAAAAATAAATTGCAAAAAAACACTCATCACTTATTAATTTGCCATCTGTCAAATGAGATGAAATGTCACCACAATTTTTCTGAGTGCTGCCTAATGTAATTTTCTGGTTCTTTGGCACTGGAGAACATGCCATTTTGTTCCTTTGTTCCCTTGTCCCCATCCCTGGAAAAAAAAGAAGGCGAACAAATTGCGGCCTACATTAGCATTCCGAGCAAAAGATTTCCTCGTGACATTTACATGTCAAATGACATTCACATGATTCCGCAGTATTTACCAGAGTCCCTAATGCGTATTCCACAGAAAACGACTGCGAAATGGCAAATAATATTCATTTACGTCCATATCTTGCTGGTGGTAAATAATTAATGAAGACAAATGTTTCAGGTACACATTTGGAGTTTCTTTTTCTTTCATTTGTGTGCCCTCTGTCAACTGTCGCCATTAATCCATCAAATTAATCCAACGTAGAATATATAATATCTAATTAAGATTGTATTTTGTCGGCGCTCAAAAGTGCAAAAGAATGCGGACAAAATTGGCATGAATGTTATGAATGCGCGCAGCAGTTTGGCGCGTAACATTATTGTGAATGCAATAAAAGCACGTTGGCGAAGTAAATTAACGACTTTGTAGTCGCCATTGAATGGGGCTTATGTCAGATTTACGTTAAATGTCAATTGGTGTTTGACGTCGAAGGTGTGTCTGGAATTTTCTTTTTGCTTTTTTTTTGACAGCTCGTTAGTGGTAAATGAAAATCCGGGATGACAGCGTTTTCAAACTAATTTGTGCAAGCAAACGAATGGTGGAAACGATATAATTGTTGATCAGTTTTTGTCGCGGAGGTGCACAAAATATTCAATTGAGTTGTGGCGAAAATTGTTTGCTCGATATTGATTGGTGTTACAGTGTAAGTCAGTTTAAACGTTGTTCAGAGATTAAAAAAAAAAACAGATTGCTGGGCGTTAGATGATGCTACAGTCTGTGGTGAATAAGTAAAAAAAAAACAGCAACTAACTTTTTTGTGGCGAATATACGCACATATACAAAAGGCCTGTTTGCAGGAATGATTTACATTGACTTTTTGCATACAATTTGATAATCATCTGTCTTAAATTTTTGACAGTCGACATTTTCATCTTTTTACCAAGATAGTGGTAGAATTTTACCAATGACTCTTTTTTGCCGATAAAGAGAGTGACCTTTTAAACCGACGAAAAAGGAACTGTCCAGCAGAACTAAAGAGACATAACTTAAAGTGCAAATATAAAACACCTAAAAGCTTATTTTAAGCCCTGTCCGGATTGGAACTTGAAAGTGGCACCTGCAAGTTCATAATTTATTGTCAATTTTTACAAGCGCACACAGTTATCCGTGAACGCACACGTGTGTGCGCTCCTTGTTTATCTTCTCTACATTGTTGTTCTTTGTTTTCTAATCCTCAATCAATTATAAGACGTTTTTTTTTGGAAGTATGAATTCATACCTATAGCTAAATGCATTGCGCACATCAGCTGAACAAAGTTCAGAGCTAGCAGTGAGCTATTTTTACCCATAATAGGTACAATTTCTGACTCTGTGATTTATTTGTTTGCTTGCGCTAAATGTGTGCTTTCAAGTTTAAAAATTGGTCCATCAAAAAAAAAAACAATGTAAGGCTAATAATATTTTTTTATCTCGCTTAAAGCTAAAATATTATGTGCGATACGATTTGGGAAGTACGGATTCATATATTTACGTATAGAAACTATTGTTGTTGTAAATAAAACGGGCAGTTGCAGTTGCCTTCTTTTACCAAAAAACTTCGCTGTTTAGAAATTATAAGAATAAGTTAGGTGTGCGTTACAAAATGTAATCTGAGTTAGTTTTGTGTGAGTTTCAATGTCAGTTGACAGTTGACAGTTGTAAATAAACGCAGTGAATGCCCATAAGTGATTTAAGTTCTTGTTACGCTACCCTGATGTAAAAAACTTTTGTTATAAAATTTAGCTAATTACTTCACCAACAATAAAAAAAATATTTGCTTTACTTCAACTGACAAAAGTCGAATGAGTAAGGACACCAGAAGTGGCAGATGGAAATGCTATGATATACGCTTTTAAGCAAGACCAAGAAGGGCACAGCTTTGTGATTTGGCACGTAACTTAAAATTGCACTTACCCTACAGAAATTGTTTGTAAATGACTCTTTCGCCCAAAAGAAACAAAATTGGAGCGCACATCTAGTACATTATGTGCGTATATAAAAAAACAGTGTGCGTTAGTGAAAATTTGGATGTGTAACGCTCAAGCGACTCTTTGTTTTTGATCGAAGCGCACACCCTTGTGCGTTCATGAGGAACAGTGTGCGTTAGTGAACATTTTAATGTATAACTCACATGCGACACTTTGTTTTTGATTGATTTCAATTGTCACCCTCTATTGACAACTTAAACGATCTAAATATATAATTATGCACTGCACTCCTTTGTGCTGTCACAATTTAATTCTCGTGATTCAATTAAGACATCTCTCCCCACCTGCTAATGACCACTTCTCATTTATATCTACATCCAAAGTCCACTGTCAACAACAGTGTTTTATTTCTCCTGCTCACGTATACCTCTACCTGTCATCTCAAATTAAAACACAAAAACGAACAAAAAAAAAGCGTCAGCATTTGTAAACACTTCCTCAAAAATTGTTATTCTACAGAAATCACAACTAATTATCCTGAACGTGTCCCCGTAAAATTATCTCTCAACATGTCATTTGACTGGTAGAAAGAACCAAACTGTCACACACTGAATGTCAAGCCATTTTCCCGAGAAAAATATAATAGTAACGAACAAAAAGTTGAACGTTCTCCCCTTATGCGTTTGGCAGGAGTTGCGTCGCTGGCGCCCCTTCAAATTAACAAGAAATTACCTGTTTCGCTGCCGGGGGAAGTGAAAACTCTCCCTCTGTATAGTATAATATCGGACCTTGTCTCTTTTGTGTTGTTAAACTCACTAATTAACTGCTGGGCAAAACTATTTACTTGGTTGTGGGCCTATGTTACAGGCTTAGACATACGATGCACACACACAGTCTTTCAACAGAGCCGCATGCATGCTGAAAACTGTCATTGGCATTGTGCATATATTGAATGAGAAGCACAGTAAACAGCAGGAACATGGAAAGACACAACACTGTCAGTGGGACTGGGAAGAAGGGGCAAATCGGATTTTCTATTAATATTAATCCAATCAGCTTGCACTAGTCGTCTAGGCGCAACTCACTCGATCCATTTATATGCATTTGTCGTATATCGCTGCTGCTGCTGGAGCCATCTGTCAGTATGCGAAGAACCTGATGGGCTTGCGGCTCATTAATATTTTATCGGTGATTTTCTGTTCCCCACTCCATTGGGACAGATCCCGACGCACCAACGAACATACACTAATGATGGATCCAGTGTCACTGTCACATTTTAATCCAAATTGTCTGGATTTCGGATTTGAAAAGGGGTTTCTCTTCGCGTCCGTTTAATCGGTTTTTCTATATGTGCTCGGTGTGGATTCTGTAATACCTATGTTAGATGTCATTAAGTGGATTTGGATGGGAGGGGGACGCGCTTGGGACACACGTATGGTCGGTATCAAATGCTAATTCCGGGCTTAACATGGTTGAAGTCAGATATGAAGGAGGGGATGTGTGAACGGAGCATATAATACCGTGTTACATCGTGTTAAGTCCGTGGGTAAACTAACTTTGCTTGGCGGTGTTCATTACTGCGTGTGATGGGGTATTCTCCGACGTCCGAGCAACGTCCAAGAACTGTGGCAAATAAAACAGGTTTCTGCTGAAATGGTGGTGTAGAAATTTTTGTCTTTTAAATAGCCTCTAGGTTTGCAAAAATATTTTAAGGCACACAACATTGAGACTGCGGTTTCTGAGAGCACATTATACAACACTGATTCGATGTAAGAGCATATCGCTTCAGTTTTTTTTTGCTCTAAGTATGGCTGCCTTAACTTTGTTCCGGTTCTCAATAATTATGAATTTATGACACTGACACATGACACTTGACGAACTAAAAATGCCAAAGAGTTTAAACCACGAAATTCTATTCTTTTATTTCCAACATCAAATGCTAACGAAAAAGAAGCAACAACGAAAACAACGTAACACGCGATTACCACCCGTCCATAAGCATGCGCAGACATTTTCAACTAAAAGCCACCTGTGAACTGACATCTAAAACCGCAAAGGCTGCTTAAAAACGAAGTGTGTGCCATTGACAAGCGACAATGACATTTGCCTATCAATAATGGCAGAAGTGCGTTCATTTCATTGATTTCATACCCAGCCACTTGCCGCTGATCCCTTCAGCTTTATTGTAAAAATTGATCATCTTATGCGGATCCTGCGTATACGTTGTGTTGCCAACATTGAATTTGTGACATTAAATTCACTTTCCTGTCACCAACATTCGGTCAGTTGGAATTTTCTTTCTCTCTCTTACGCGGTTTGGAATCCAACGAAGTCAGCCATTTTGTTTTCATAAATGAATACGAGTCAGTAGATAAGTGTGAGAGATTATATGACGTTTGACAATTCTGTTTGGAGACGTTCAAAACGCAATTTTTTTTTAATTTTGAAAGCTGGCTGACGTAACGTGTTTGAGTCTATTTACTCTTCTGTTATTCTTCGTATTTGGAGTTTAGCAAAGTCAACCATTTTAAATTATTGTATGTGTGTGAATCCGTATATGTGAGAGACTATTTTTGTGACAGTTGACAGTAGTTTTCATTTCGAGTCGTTGAAAAAACAAGTTCACTAAGTATAACATGTGGCTGACTTGGTATATTTTTATTGGCCTTAATTGATTACGTAAATCGCCATTTTTCCTTCTCTCGAACGCCATTTCTCCCCCTCTCCTTTAAAGGTTTCAAAATCAGCCTTTTTGCTTTTAAAAATTGTTGCCTACAAACTTGTTAGTGAGAGAATATATTTAAACCTTCGTGACAGCTGTCATTGGGGTGTTGAAAAAAATAATTCCATAAATCTGACGTGATGTATATGAAGTTTTAGCAGCCTATATTGATCGCGTGAATTTTTATTAAGTATGCACTCAGCTGACACTTTTGTTAGTTTTTTTTAAATAGTGAGTACATTTAAAAATCCAGATATTTGAAGTCGACTAGATTGGTCTGGAATAGTTGTACAAAATCTAGATTGATCGGTAACGTCACTTTTCCCTCGGCGTCAACCACTTATACGAACTGACAACTCGGTATTTAGTCATGAAATTCTTGACTTGATTCGTCGGCTGCCCCTCTATAAACATAAAATAAACGTCAACTGAAAAAAACTGCTTATGTGACCGATCTAGGCCAATGGAAACTGAGACACATGAAGTCAAATTGATTAACAATTTTAAGTGATCGGACGAGCCAACTGTCAGACTTAAAAACTAGATTCTTGAATGTCTCAACTCATTTGACATACCACTTGTGTGCCTTTGACGTAGTTAAAGTGACATAAACAATGGAACTAGTTTTTTTCGTTCGTGGAAAATCTAGTTAATACTAATCTAGTTGACTTTTAACGTCCCCATTGTCAGTACATGAGAGTTTTCAATGTCAAGCAGCTAATAACTTTAATAATAATAACCTTGTCAAAAGACAACTGTCATTCTCAACTGAGTTGCTGCTCTCACTCCTATTCGCCACTACCTCAAGTGGTTTCCATAAGTCACGCGTTTTGGTGCAATGAACCTGTAAAGCCAATATAGTTGCGCCATTTCTACTTTCGAAAGCTCCAGTAAATCACTGATTATCTGACACAAAAGGGAGAGTGTTCAGGATTGCCTATTCAAACACCAGTCAGTAGCAAAGTATACAAAATCCAACTCATATTTGCAAGTGTACATAAATTAAATCTGCTGTCAAATGAAAGCCTATTTTCAGCACCAACTAATACAGTTATCTCTATTTTCTCTTTTCAGGTTAGTTTAGCATTATGTATATATGTACATCTTTGACACACGTAAGTTTTAGTTTCCTAAGAAACAATGTCTTTCGCACAGCATTCTTTATCTTTTCCATTAGATTTTTTTCCATAGAATTCGAAAGTAATTGCTTTTCTTATCCAGTCTAAGACGTCACTTTCAGACTACCGCCATTGTTCTTCCTAACTACTCATCATGCGAATATTTATTAGTCTTATCTGTGTATTAACATCTTTATTATACTTGTATAATGAACGGCACTTAAGGCGCAGACACGCCCTACACACAATCGGATAAGATGACACTGTTTGGTAAATATTAAATGTCAAAAATGTGTGCACATTAAACGCAATAACCACAAATTATCGTGTCAAATTGACGTTTGCTGCAAAGTAAAAAAGAAATATAAATAAAAAGAAATAACGAAGCACAAAAACCAACTCTCAGGAGCCTTGTGGTCATCACAAAAGGACACAAGAACAAGGGGAAACTTTGTCAAGTCATTAGTGGCAGTGGGGGAGTTGTTTTTTTGCGGCTTTGATTTTGACATTTCTCCAGAGGGTATGTGTATGTATACGGGTATGGTTCACTGGACTAGAAGTCGTTTTTGATTTCAATTACAGATTCGTATACCCTCTGTCGATACACAGTATCTGGCTGGAGTAGAAGTTCTTCACCACTTCAATTGGCTGTCAACTTTTTGACTTTGAATCGGGAAAGCAATTATACCGTCGGTTGATTGCCAAAATCAGACTTTGTACTGTCTCCTTGTTAATTATCGATATTCACAAAAGGTAAATTGCTATTTCCCTGGGTTGGTTGGTGTGTTCGCTGCCTCGGATTGGACGGTTGTAGTTGTGTGCCCTTTTTTTTTGCCAAGCCTTTCAGTGCGCTAATGACGATTCGCTCGTATCTTTGTCATTCTGTTCAGTGTCGCTTAATGAATTCATTTGAATTGATTTAATCACTGGTCCTTGCAGAAGCCTAGCCTGACCGATTCTAACAACGATACCATCAGGCGGCGGAGCGAGGAATACCCAGAATCAAAAGATCCCTGTAATCGTTAGGATAATCATTCTTACTTTGTGCTCATTGGGTTTGTGTTTGGCAGGTTTGGCAGGTTTGCCAGGCGCTGGCTATACTTGGTGGCGGAGCAGCAGCAGCATCAGCAGCAACAAACGATGCAGATAAATCGAACACGATTTATTACAAAACGATTTTCGTCGTCCTTCGTGTCGTTGTGTCGTTCGATGGCGTTCAATCGAAACTAATGATACTTGGGATACACTCTTGGCACACTGTTATATGGCCCATTCATTGGAGTATTGATTTTTGTTTATTGTCCGCAATGGAAATGTATTTGCATTGTCGTTGTTGGCTCCTCTGTTTTTGGATGGCTCTGTGTGGGTGTGTGCGTGCGTGCCTTTGTCGTTTGGTTCCTTTTAATTACAGACTCTCTGGTTGTTTGCGTAATGAGGACGTTGAAAGGAGATGACGTGAAAGTTGATTTATGGAATCAAATTTGGTCTCGGTTGGTGGGTGTTTTATGGTCTCTGACATTGCACTTAATTTGCTCCTAGATATGGGACGGTTTGTCTTTGACCAGATGGTCCTGTTTGTGTGTAGAACATTTTTTGTTGGATTGTTTGTAGTTTGAACGTAGCTTTTAAGGATACTAGAGCGAAATCGTACGCAACTACATGTCAGACTGGATGTCGGTTTTTTGTAAAAGTCAAACTGGACTGAACCTGGGGCTCAACCAACAGGCCTACTCGGTTAGCTCGGTCCTTAGCGAACTGACTTCAGATTTACACTCGCAAGCGGGTGGGGGTCGTTACATATTTTCACAAAATCCACAGTCTGTGAAGTCAGTGTATTGGTGCCCATTTGCTCTACCTATCCTTCTCAAGCGTCTTGTAGGCGATTTTTCGGCTAGATCAATGCCGGTGAGCAGGTCGTTAATTTGTACGTTGAAACGCCTCCGAAAACCTGCCAGACCTCGATCATACGATCACTTATTGAAAATTTGTCCCAAATTCTACAAAGGTCCACATTGAGTCCAACAACACAACCGATCGGTTGCTGCTGAGATACTGAAAATTTGTCGCTAATTCAACAAAGGTCCACATTGAGTCCTATAACACAACCGCCGAACTGCTGCTGAGATCGTCGTTGATCTCGTGAATGGATTTCAGTGTTTTATCGATCATGATTGACAATTGATCGTTGAAACCTACGATAGGGTTGACCAAACTGCTGAACACTTTACCACAGCTCTTGATCGTATTTCCCTGACAAGATCAAAGTTTTTCAGAGCGAATATAACTCGCGATCGCTTTTTAGAAAGGCAGTCTTAACTGAGCCTCTAGATGATGCATACCAGAATATACTGCTCAATTTTTGGATCGGTTCTGTGAACCAACTGATCGTTTGCAAATGATCGACAGGTATTTTGACTGAAGATCGTTTTTTTTCGATCAGTTAATTGATGTTTTTTTCCAAATACTGGGTGGATAAGGTTGAACGGGTTATACATCCGCATACGACTTCGGTTTCTGTAGAGATCGTGGTGAACCAAGGCCTTAGCTTACAAGTCTCCAGACTTAAGCCGATCCTTAGGTAACGACGTACAAGTCGTTTGAGGAACGCCTCAATTTGTGAGCGCCACCTGTGGCGAGCTGTGCCTCTACTGCGTTGTCTCAGGTTCGAAAAGTATGTCTATTTCTTCTACACCATAAATGATCGTGTCAAATTGACGTTTGCTCTAAAGTAGTGTGTCTATTCTTCTACACGTCGCTGTAGACAGTTTCCCTTGTCAGCAATGTAAATCAGATTGCTGAATAGGAAACCTTCCTACGGAAATTTTATTACCGATAGGGGTTATTTTGGAATACAACCAAAAAGTGCACTCCGCAAGCAAATCACTCCACAATTTTTGTAATATTTTCGAGCAATCTTTACTGGTCGATCAGTCGCATAATTGATCTTTAGGCAAACAACTTTTGATCCAATTTGTGATTAAAGCTACCTCATTTGGACCAGAAAACATAAATTGCATCAAGATTGCTGCTAAAGTTTCGTGCGACTCTGTCGTGGACATTTTATTTCTTTTCAGCTATTCAGCCAACGTTTTTCTTGAACTGAAAAGGCTGAATATCTCAGTTCACCCGCTCAATAAATTTTGATCTCTATACCCATTTAGGTTAAGTGCAATTTTCATTTGTCAACATGATCTTAAAGACAAAAAAACTTCGTCAACAATGTACTCAAACAGTCCATTCCTCGCACTGCTTCCATAACCTAATACAAAATCAATCATCAGTCCAGCCAAAAGGGTAAGGTATGCCACCCGAATAGGAGCATCACATGAGATCACTTGAGAACGATTTGCTTGAAAAAAAAAAAATCGGTACCCTGACGTTGATGGATGTCCAAGCCAATTCCACTTGTGTCTCGTTAATCACACCCTTTCAATTTGATTGCTATCGCTCTGACCCGAATTTATTTCAATTATCAAGTAATCCTCCTGCTGAGGAGAACAAGCAAACTCACCACCAGTAGGAAACGTAATTCGCATTCCTAATACCGCTAATAAATTTACATTAACCATAATCTGTTTGAACTGACATAAATCCATTACATCCTCGTATCTGCAGCTGGTAATATCCTTCAAGGAGAGCAAGTCTCCCACAGAAAACCTACTGCAAAATGTACTTCGCACAGCACTCAATTATTAATTTCGGAATTGCATTCAATCCGTGAATCTACCTCTTTGTTTGGTATATACGAGCAGGTAGTGTGCTCTTTTTGGGTCCATTAAAACTGAACGAAACCCTATTATAGGGAATTTCTTTTCCAGACACATCCGTCGAAGAGCAGCCACCCATCAGCACCATCAACCGTCCACCCACCGAATGAAAAGCCGGAACAGAACGAGCACAAGAACAGTTTTAATATTTCAAAGTTACAACCTACTTAAGCTTCCATTAAAATTTTAGTAATCACGAGCAGAAAACTATTGCAACCGGAATTCCTTGCCATATTGAGGGCGGCGTCGTCGTCGTCGTAGTCGTCCTCATGAAGCCTGGCGCATTGGAAATAAGGGAAACGGGCCAAAAACATACATTTGCACCCATTAATATGTAATATAAAAATTGCTTCCATCAACCCATGAAGGAGAACGTTCGTCGTGTCCTCCTTGCTGCCAGCTATTGTATAGTTTTACTCCTTTGGAAACAAAGACGGGAATGCTCAAAGATCTAGTGCAAATCGTTTGTTGGCTGAAGTTTGACTTTGTTTTTGAGGATTTGGGGTTCCTCTTTGGGATCCGAAGAGTCGTCGTTCGGCTGTGTGCCGGTCTTGAATAAATTATTCCCTTTTGTTTAATTAACTCTTCTTGGGAGTGTAAGTGATAGATGGCGAAGGCAGTGCATAAGCGGAGGGATATGAACTTTAATGGCGGTTGTAAGCTTCGATGGAGGGTATATGGATACGGGATAGGGATAGGTGATATAATTGGGGGATTAGATTCAATTAATGTGAGGCCAAAGAGGTCGCATTTTGGGAATAGCCATGAAGAGCTCGTAAAGCTGAAAGGTATACCTAAAAGGGATTGAAATATGGTCGCCAATCCTTTCGGATGTACCTCCGGGTATTATGGGAACTAATTGATCCTGAAGGTAAATTTATGTGGGGACTTTTGTGGATGGGGGGCGAAGTGCTTCCGTTTGTCATATAGAAGGAGTAGGTACTTGCCCATCTTCAGATTTATTACATTCAAATGTTTCCTATAAAATGTTATGCTAAAAAACTTCCACCCTTTTGAAGTGAGTTTGCGACTCTGACTGTTGACTTTTGTTTTTAATTAAGTTGGCCTGAAGCGATTTTATGTAGCAGATGGGACAGAGTACTCAGGGCGTTGCTTATCCGGTTTTCCCATCTTAAAAAAGCGAGATCACCTAAGTACGATATGAGATTTCAAAAACGTTCTCATTCTTCCTGTGAAAGTGGGCGTGGCGATTGTTTGAAAAGTTTGACAGTGTACAGCCTTTGAAATGCCTTCAAAATGTGGGATCCATTACGGAGTTTTGAAGTAGACAGCCAACCCTTATAAGATTCTGTCAAAGTGGGCGTGGTTAATCCATTTTTCTTCTCCAATTTTTACTATAAAAACTAAGTACAGCCTTACGATGCAATAGATTTTTTAGTGGGCTTATCGATTTCTTACATATACACCCAAAACACACATAGTTTTTCACTGAAAGTAGGCGTGGCTGTTCTAATTTGCATTTACGGATTATAGCGACGGTCAGTGTGAAGCCCGTACAGTCGGTTTTATAAACATGAATCCATTCGTTTATTTCCTTAAAAGCAAACAGCTGTGGCGTACTTTATAATATTCTCAAAGTGGGCGTGGCTGTCTTAATTTGTTCGTCAAATTTACGAATTTCAACGATTTAGAGCCGGATTTTCTTCTGCGGGTCTTATTTTGCTTAAAAATGAGCTCTACTACTGCACATAGTCAAGACGAACCTCTTAAAGTGGGCGTGGCAATTCCATTTTTTTTTTCGAAAATTTCGAACATCAACTGTCCATGTAAGGAATATCATAGAAAAGTAGCATCAAATCGTTTCTAATTCATTGTTTCGTTAATGACTCAAATAATGAGTATGACCTTTGACATTCTGGGCTAAAATTTGTTGCTCCAACTGTCAAATATCTTTCACATTCACACTTAAATCCTAGAAACACCTATACAATCAAACCTACAATCAAATCTATCAGTGGTGTCCTGGAAATTTTCTTTTTTGATTCGCTTATTGGCGATAATGTAACAAACGTTACATTTGAGTAGGCCCTTCAGTTTTTAGTCTCGTATTTAAATTGACAGAAACAAACAACTGCGAAATTCATATCGAAAATGTAGCCATTGTTGACTTTTAAGATTTAAAGGCGAACGTGAAGTTTATTTCATCTTAATCAATCCGCAAAATGTAGTAAATTCCAAATCGGAGTCCAACTGTTAATGTGGGAAGTGCAACTGTCACAATAGAAGCCATTTTTATGTCTAACCATACCTAGCAATGGAATATAGTTTATAGCTCTTGTTAATTGCGACATTTGGACTCTATATACTTATTTTTGCTTACCTCAATTGCTACTCCCCGACCTGTCATAGATTTCGTCAATTTGCTCTTTTTGCATGGTTCACATGGTCTATAATCTAGCAGGCGGAGCTATAATAGTCGAAATTAAAGGGAAGCTGCTGTCAAATTTCTAAATTAATGTTTAGTTTTCTTTGGTTCTGCCGGAAGTGCATTTTACAGGAAGTACAAACATTTGCGATTCCTTTCGTTCTGCACATCTGTCAAACAAAAGATTATGTTTCCCATAAAGAAGTGTCACAATGGTTTAACATGACACATTTGCGCGCATAATATTTTTATACGGCCGTAATGTTCGCCTCTACAGGTGTATAGCACTTTTTTTTTTTGGAATGGAATACTGTAGTCCATAATGCATCTCGAAATGCTTGACAGCTAACTGTCAAATATTCGTACAAACATAGGTTGACCTATGCGCCAACTATTTTTATTTATATATGACTGTTTCGATTGACGTACAACTTAAAACAACTAAGCCATAACAGTGCTGTGATGAACGTGATCTTTTCGGCAATAATTCTTCTCTGACAGCTCAAACTTTTCGTTAAATCTTTAAATAATAACTATTTATCTAATTTTTTTACATTTCTGTCAGTTTTAAAGACGGAAAAAGATACTCGCCGACTGGCAGTCTTGAAACCAAAAGAGGTTTTTTAAACAGTAAATTGTTAATGAAGCGAAATAACTCAGTTTTCTTTTCTCCGAAACGCGGAACTCCAACCAACAGGAAACGTCAAAGTATTAGCCAACAAAATACTTTATTATAAAATTTAGTGACACTTCGCCTCCTTCAAATGACAGAAATTCAGCCAAGAATAATAATTTACCACAACTGGCACTTGGCCTCTGTAATGAAAAGTCCAAAAAGATGCGCATCGCTGATTTGTTTACTGAACACCTACTTGTGTGTGCATGCAGATTATTGCATCGCTTCCGCCAAACTCAATTGCTTGTTTGCATTTGATGTCCAATGTAAACACGGTACTGTGTTTGATTATTTTCTTCAAGTGTGTAATGCTGCAAATTACGATGAAATGCACTTATAACAGCGTAGCACGACTCAGTTTGCTTTGATAATGATGACCTTGTGCCCGCTTGATTATAAACGCGTCCCACTCATTTTCTTTATGTACTCGTTTCTAACTTTTGGTACTGTGAACAGTCAATCGCGCAGATAATTCCATAATAACGATAAGCAGTTAATAAGCGGCTTAACTATAAAACTTGCAAATTAGCTGTAAGTCACCACTTCAAACCGCTTTTACGACGCTTAAATGTCAACATTGCTATCGGATGTTCGATCTGCCAAAGAGGGGTTAAAGCAAATATCATCATCGCCCCTTTCACTGTTGACATTCGAATCATTATTAAGGCGATAACACCGCGACGATAACCTCAGACTGTCACTACGCACACTTCGAAATCAGATATCATTTATTAATTCCACCGAATTGACGACATTATTTCAACGAGGAAATTAAAAACGAAAACCTCCCGGATGATTGTCAGACAGAATTATAACGCGCACGTGACCATTTCCATTCACTAATTTTTAATGAGCCACAATAAACTTGAACTGCAATCATTCGAAAAGAATCAAAATCTGACAGTCCAAATGTCATTGGCCATATAGTAAATGGGAATGGTCATCCCGGTTGTCATAAACGTTATGATTGTTGCCGAAAATAGCAACCCAATCAAATAGATTAGATCGACGGGCTCAATTTTTATTATGGATACTCTGCGCCAATTTCAATTCAATGTGTTCCAATTCAATTAATTCACTTGGTGTGCGTATATTGCTCTCCTGGCATGTTGGCAGTTCTAACTTATTCATCGCAATCTTTTTCAATATGGATGCGAAGAACAGGCAAAAAACAAACCCAGTTGCTGATGGTCCATATGATCTATTTTTACTATAAAAATTCCTCGCCGCCAACACAAATTTTCAATTAAAATCGAAACCATTATCGAATTTTACCGTTGCGCCATCTCTGCGATAAAAAGAGAGACAAACAGAAAAACAAACCCAGCATTTTTCATTTGAACAAAAAAAAAAACACAGAAATCCAATTGATCACATAAATAATTCGATTTCACTTCATCGGCATCGGTTTGAATAGGATGCGATTTATTTGTCATCGTGTGGGTGTGGGGTACGCCTTTATCCTTTTGGCTGCACTACTAATTGGAATGTAGCGAACTGAACGTGGTTGTGGGGAGGAAAAATGCGAATAATGCCGAAAATCGATTGGCGTCTTCACACAACTTAATTCAACCAATCGGTGCGGCGGCGACGTCATCTGTGTCATGTGCTCGACATTATCATCATCATCATCATCATCAGCATCGATGACAGCACACACAGGCATCCGCATTAAATGTTCGGACATGTGTTGTGCTGCGTTGAGCACTTTGTGTTTTTGGCAATGGAAATGGGAAAAAAAAGTAAATAAAGAGCATCGACATCAACATAAACATCTAGATGAGCTGTCATCGTTTGTTTTTGTGTGTGTTCGTGTTTGCTGGCTTTATTTGACTTCAAACTTAAGGTATCAGTTCCGGAAAATGAATGAGTAGGTTCAAAAGGTTTGCTAAGTCTGACAGATGACAGACGGGTTTGAGTGCTTTCGCAAATCATTTGGGTTACAAAAAAACTTGGTAAACTTCTTGACTGCGTACAGCGATTTGCCTTTTTTTTTACTGGTTTAAAAAGATTACTGACGTTGTATAACTTTAAATATGCAAAATGACAAATGTCATACAAAATGTAACATCTCTGGATGAAGTGTCAGTATTTTACATTTTTTGAAAGTGTTGTTAGATACTTTCTTTGCGTAGAAAAACGAATTGTAAAAGATTATCTTATCACAAACCTTGAGTAGGAGCTGTCAGTTTTTGCTGGCGATTCGATTTAAATTTTTTCGTTTAATGGTGGACTATGACAGACGAACTGATCTGCACGTCCGCATCCACAACAGTTGGAATACAAGGAATCGGAAAATAGTAAGAATTGCGACAGCTTGTGTCAGATTTTGATGCGTCATTGCATTTTCTCCATTCCATTCATATGCGCATTGTCATTTCCTTGGCGTCATGTGCACTCGTTTACATTGAAACTGATGTAGGTATTCTACTTTTTACAACTGAATAGCCGCCTGACGTAAGTAGCTTGTCTGCGCAATAGATATTATTGAACACACACAATAAAAGAATATCAAAGTTAATGAAAATAAATAGTTCTGTATCCACTTTCCCAGAACTTGATGGGGAAAACATCCCCAAAGAGAAACTAATTAATCCCAAACCGCTCATCATTTCAATCCGACATTACAACTGTCAGCTACTTTGCACGATACGTCACACGAACTTGCTAAGCCAAATAAATCTGTTTTTCCCAACTTTAACAAAGACCTACACTCGTGTACGTACGTTATCAGGAATTGCGACGCTGCGAACATTGCATAACGCGACGACTTACCACACTCTCACAAATCACAATCTCGTTTTCAAGTTCAAAGTACCCATCGTCATCGTGTCGCGCTGAACACTGGATTCGAGTCTGTTGGAGTGAGAGAGAGTTTTCGACTTATCAAGTGTGTGCCCTAAAAACCTCGTGACATTGAACTTGCATCGAAAATAACTCAAATCACAAGAAAACAAAAAAGAAAACTAAGAACGGGGAAGAAAAATGTTCTCCCGAAGTTTATCTGCGACTGGAAACGAAACGAAACGATGTAATGAACCGAACAATGCACACAACTTAGTAAATTGGAAGACTCACCCAAGGAGGACCAACGCTTTGACAACTCTCTCTCTGGTGTATAAGGTTTAAGTTTAATGGCAGCGATGGTGGTAGCGTTTACTTAAATGTCAAATCGGATGTGTTTTGCCTCCTCCACCTGGAGAGTCTATTTGACACTTGAATGACGCTGACGGTAGTGGAATCTCAACGGAAGTGGGACGTTTGGAATTTATTTTTCTACAGTTTGTGTTGCCGACGAAGAAGCCTTTCACCTTCAGAGGGACTACACATATACACACAGAACACTGACTTGACTTGACTCTCAGTTGAGTGATGGAATGTTTACGATAAAGATTGCGAATCGAAATGATGTTTAGGCAATGACAGATGAGTTGTAATTAATTGGCAAAATGTTAGTAAAGTTCGAGGGGGAAAATTCATTTGAACTTCTGCAGCTGGATGATGTCTGGTGGGTAGGTGTTTTGCCTTGTGGATGAAAATGTCGGAGATAATATTAAAAATGAAATACTGTTTGAAAGGAACACAGCTGGCGTGTGTTTATATTTATTAGGTCAATGTGGTAGTCATTTCAATTTTCGCTACCAACAGAGAAATTTCCTTTCGAACAACTGAATTGAAATGAAAACAAAAGAAAGGCGTGTGCTTTTAAAATGCATTTTCACACAAATGGCACTTGTGAGGTTTTTGGCTGCCGTACGGTGTAGACTTCTGTCCGATGAGTGACTCACTAAAGTCTAGTTGTATTCATCTAGATTTGTCTGAAATTGATTGGCAATCAACGTCACTTTTACAACGTCAAATCATAATAGTCAATTTAGTACCACGTCGACTATACCAAAACACTTGACGTTTGAACGTTTCCGCCTAACAGAATGCCTACCCAGCTGTCAGACTTAGTAAACTAAAATTTTGAACGTAACCACCAGTTAGTCGCCTGCTGTTCGTTCCGCCTTCCCCCAAGTTTTTCATTTGCGATTGTTTCATTTCAGCTTCAAAAATGTAATAAAGGACTTGAAAGAATATACTGCAAATGTAATAACACGACCAAATGTCGCCAGTCGTTTTTGCAGGAATTTGACATAAAGTCTGATTTATTTAAAATATATTGTAGTGGCTGTCAGTGTCACTTTATGTACTGCTAGTAGATTATTGATAATATATCAAAAAGTTGTAAGTGTCAGTGTTGTCATGTCGTCTGGGTTTTTAGTAATGAAAACCACGTTCCATTCATCGCTAGACACTAAGCGCTAGATGGTGAAACGAGGCTGCTTTAACGCTAATTGAATAATGACATTTCTTTATTTCTTTACTTTTGCACAACTAAATCAACTAATTACGCACGGAAACATTTAATTTAAACTTTCAATCAAGGCGTCTATCTGATTGAATTGACAGTTTGTTTTTGTCACAAATTTGTTAGCACTCCGCACAAGATGATTTTGATTTTTAACATCATTTGAAAGTACATTAGACTTCAATCACTTCTTCTTTAAAACAGTATTTAACTAAAAAAAAAACTGAACTTATGAATAGAATGGAGAAACCTCCTTGAAATGAGAAAATGTCAAAACTATACGACTCCTATGAGAATAGAAAGTCATTAGCAGACCTTTAAAAATGTCGAGTATTACCGTTTCCATAAGAATACAATAAAAAAGGTCGCCAACTCGCCAGTTATCAATGCAGTGATCCACGTTCAGAGTGACCGTGTTCACCAAACAAACCTAGCGATTATTTTCGCTGTGTCAGCGCTTTGATGTGTAAATCGTTTTCACGTACTGCAATATTCTCGAAATAGTTAAACTGAATTTAGTATTTTTAACTCTTATGTATTTTGATTGAAGTGCACATATGAAAAAGGGCAAGTGGAAAAATGTATGAAAAACTTTGACATTGACAACGGCAACTACTTCTGCGAATAAAACCACCGTCTAGGTCAATGTGGAATTGGTTTAAGTGGCCCGTGAGCCTTCAAATAAAGAGGAGCAAGAATGATCGGCTTGTAATGTGTTACTAAATCTTTAAAGTAATATTAAGGGGACAAGGCCGAACTGAGACCAAGAGGAATTCTTTGAAGAAGAGTCGCAGTTTACCCTTTGGGCCTTCTTCGAACCGCTTAACCTCGACGAAGACTGGTCTTTAAAGCTAGACGGTTAAACCGCCATTCCTAGCATCGTTATTGACCTAAAGCTTGCATATTTCCTTTCAAAATTTTGATCATGTGGCGGAAAGTGTTGTAGCTTCTAATTTAAATGGTCCGCTCTGCCTAAGAGTGGAATATTGGTCTTCGCCGTTGTTATAGAGTCGTCAGAAATAGAAATAAAGTGCCGACTTTGGTTCTACTTCAAGGTTTCTTTAATCATTTTCGCAAGTTTCTGCAAAGAACTGCCAGAATCTATGGCTGTAATGAAAGAAACAAAGGCATACAGTAAGTAGATATGAATGAAATCTTGACTCACTGCGTTGAATTTAATAGAGGGCCACTTTTTATCTGCCCGCAGATAGCTTATGATGTAAGCTGCAAATATAAGGACCAAATTAATTTTAACCCCTTGATCTCTTGCAAAAATGATATCAGCTCCACATCCCACAATCAACTCTTTGCTAAATATGAAGACACAATTGTTTTCTAGAGAGATCCGGCTCGAAGGACCAATATTGTATAGATAACACTTCTCTGGCAGCATACTTCGTTGGATCACAATATTGACGTCCGCTATTCGCTTAATAAAAGGCGATTAAAAACAACCCGAAAAGTTTTTTTTTACTAAACACAAGTTCACTTGAATAAAATTTAAAATTAAAGAAGACCAATTTAAAATTAAATTCTATCCCCAAAGCACACGTGTACAAAATTCCTTGCAGAATAATTTCTTAGAAAAAACTTCGCGATACTAATAATCAAATTTATTGTCCAGGGTAGATTTCACGAACTCGCCATGCAAACCTACAAAATATTTATTGTGGTGGTTTAAAATGATTATTAGTACGGCCAACTGAGTTAAATATTCGAAGTCAAATGTTCTTCATGTAAAAACTGTCTTAAATAACCTTTTTCAATTTAAGTCGCATTTTTTTCCAATTCACCGCACATCAACGCAGATTTTTTTTTAAATTAAATGAATTTGGCAGCATCGAGTTCATGGCAGTGACTTGGCAGCACCGGGTTTACGGATTGCATATTGTCAAACTAAATTCTTCACTATAGTTCTATATCAGTACTGAGACTTGTGGCTTAGGCTTTAATCATATTGGCTTCTTTTCCACTCTCGAAATAAGAAAGAAGTGGTTCTTGGTAGTGCCAACAAGATTTCACAGCGCCATCTATATGCACTCACCAAATGCTGGCCTTCAGGTCTAAACGCATTTCCGCGGATTTTACTACTAGTTCTAGTACTCGTTCTTTGTCTCTCCCATTGTCTTTCTCTGCGATTATTTATTATTTTACTCGTTACTTTCGAAAGCTCGACTTCAGGTCTAAACGCATTTCCACGGATGCTACTACTAGTACTCGTTCTTTGTCTCTCTCAATGTCTTTCTCTGAGAGATCCACCACAATTACTCGATTATTTATTATTTTACTCGTTACTTTCGAAAGCTCGACTTCAGTTCGAAACACATTTCCACGGATGTTGCTACTAGTACTCGTTCTTTGTCTCTCCCAATGTCTTTCTCTGCGAGACCAACCACAATTACTCGATTGTTTATATTATTTTACTCGTTACTTTTCATTGTGGGTTTTATTTATTTGCTTGCGTCTAAATAAGACTATTCTGCGGTAGGAAAACGATGCAAACTGCTTTAATCTCAAGGAAATTTCATTCAGAACTAGTGTAAACTTTTACATCGCAAAGCATATCCATCCACCCCCTTGATCCACTTCCGAAAACTTCTTCCATTCGCCCACCTCGAACCGGTAACCCAGAGCCACCATCCACAGAACCCACCACCAACTTCCCTCGAGTGTAGTGCTTTTCCAATACAAAGCAAGTGATGCCTAGAAATCAAATTGAAGACGCGTGTGTACCCTCAACTGACTCAACAACTGACACTCATTTAATTCCAATCACCCGAAACATTCCATTTGTGTATCAAATAACGAATCATCGTCAAATTACTTTATCTGCTCAAAATATCTCCTTCAAAAGCGACAACCTAAAAGGAAGGTATAACAACATTTTGCAAACTCATTTCATGTCACTGCTTCAAGAATTTAATATCAAAATTCCTTTTGCCAATTATATCCTCGTTTATATCGAAAGAAAACAACAACCAATCCGGATGGGAAACATTCCCCCAAAAGTGCTGCCTTCCGCCTATCCTCCTCCTCCTCTCATGGTTTAGCAGTATAATTGAACTTGTTTATCTGGAAGGGACCTCGAAGATTACCAAAAGTCTCTAGTAAGAAAAAACAAAATCTGAAAAATCAACAAAACACGTTTACTTATTAAATTAACAGACAAACTGGCAAAAAAAAAAATCACTCAACAACTATATTTAGATACTCGAGCCATTCACAGTCCAATTGAATGGCAAGTGCGCTACAAGTCGTTAAACTTCAAATGGAACCGATTTTGGATTTCCTTTTATTTGGAGGTTATTCGTCTTGCTGGATGATGAATGATGCCTCGGCCTTGAATTAGTGCGAGTCCGTTTCGAAGCGCACGCACGCTCTCCCTCTCCCACTCGTTAATCAGATAGCATTTGTATTTGTCGGTTGTTTATCTAACTTCCGGCAGAGATTCGATGCACATTGACGGTAACAAAGCTGTCTTCAATCGCACACATTGATGTAGGAAACAGAACAAAGAATTCCACACGAAAATACTATCTTGATGGTGGAAGCTTTTAAAACGCCCGGTGTACGAGAAGGTGTTTGCACACATTTTTGGGTGTGTGATGCTATCTTTTCGCCGCTTCCGTATATGCACATGGTGGCGGCGGAATCTGAAGAAGCTACCCCAAGGGGTTGTTGTCGTATCTCGGATTCTTTGATGGCACACTTTTCGACTTTGCAGTCGACTTTAAAGGGTTATCGGGAGGTAGCGCAGTGGGCTGTACATTGAAGTATAATAGGGGTGTGCTGTGTTTGAATTGCTGCCAGGATTACATTGTTTCTTTTGGAGGAGTTTCTAATATTTGGGTGCTTACCCAAACCCACAGTGCAGCGTGTTGAACAGTGGCCTGTATCAGAAGTTTGCTAACATAAAGCGAGGGCGATGATTTGTGATGTGATTTTTTGTTTGTAATACTGAAGTAGGCCAGTCGACAAGAGGGTTGTATAGAAATTCTACTTGACGAAGGTAGTAGGTTAACACTGTCCCACATTGAAAGCGAATCCAGCGAAAGGCATTGGTGGCAGAAAAAGATCTAGGGTAAGAGGAAAGTTTAAAGATGTTGCTTTTTTACTGGCATGTTAAGAATTTTCAAAAGCTTAGGTAACTTGATGTATAAACTTCACACTTAAGAAGCTCGTTCCGCCTACAGTCCCCTATCTTAAGCGGCGTTATCTTCATCATTGTCGTCGTCTTAACATCTCTTGCAGATTTCACATTCTTGCCACAAGCCCTGTACCATTTTTGGGAGGAACCAATATAAAATTGAAAGAGTTAAATATATATTTAGCCAGTTAAATGTACCGAATTCCATCTTAAGTGAACTTAATCTGACTTAAGTTGGGTAACTTAAACCAGTTGGAGTCAACTTACTTACTTACTTACTTAGGCGGCGCTACAGTCCGGGGTGGACCTGGGCCTCAACCAATACGCCTCTCCAGTTAGCGCGATCTTTGGCTAACTGCCTCCAGTTGCGCACTCCAAGTTGGTTGAGGTCCCCTTCCACTTGTGCGCGCCACCTAAGGCGAGGTCTTCCTCTACTGCGTTGTCCCTCCGGGTTGGTATCGAAGACTCTTCGGGCCGGAGCATTGGTGTTCATTCGCTCTACATGCCCCAGCCATCTTAGACGACTGATGCGTATTTTTTTGACCAGGGCGATGTCGCTGTACAGCTCGTAGAGTTCGCTGTTAAATCTCCTCCTCCAAAACCCGTCAACGCAAACGGGACCGAAAATCACTCGAAGAATTTTTCGTTCGAAACGACCAAGGAGATCTTCATCCGCCTTTGAAAGCGTCCATGCTTCTGCACCATATAGCAGGACTGGGATGATGAGGGTCTTATATAGAGTCTCCTTAGTGTTTCTCGACAAGGCCTTATTAATCAATTGCCTTCTTAGGCCGAAGTAACAGCGGTTGGCAAGAGTGATTCTTCGTTTGATTTCTGAGGTGATATCGTTTTCAGAATTTATAGCGGAGCCGAGGTAGACAAAGTCCCTAACTACCTCAAAATTATAGCTGTCTACTGTGACGTTCTGTCCGATTCGTCGATGTTGTGTGTCCCTTCTTGTTGACAGCATATATTTTGTTTTGCCCTCGTTTACCACTAAACCCATTTTTGCCGCTTCCGTACTGATACTTGCAAACGCGCCAGTGACAGCTCGCTGTGTTCTGCCAATAATGTCAATATCGTCCGCGTATGCAAGCAGTTGCACAGACTTTTGGAAAATTGTGCCTCTGGTATTGGCTTGTGAGTTGCGAACAATTTTCTCAAGAATGATGTTAAAGAAGTCACATGACAGCGCATCACCTTGTCTAAATCCTTTTTTGACATCAAAGGTCTCGGTGAGATTGTTTCCGACCTTAATGGAGCAGCGAGAATTCTCCATTGTCATTCTGCACAATCTGACGAGTTTGGCAGGGATGCCAAAACTAGACATGGCTCTGTATAGCTCGTCTCTATAAATGCTGTCATATGCGGCCTTAAAATCGATGAACAGATGGTGGGTATCGATTTGGACTTCTTGGGTTTTCTCCAGGATCTGCCGTAGTGTGAATATTTGGTCGGCTGTGGACTTACCGGGCCTAAAACCGCACTGATAGGGTCCAATCAGTTCGTTGACAAATGGCTTCAGGCGTTCACATAGTACAGCAGAGAGGATCTTATAGGCGATATTAAGGAGACTGATACCTCTATAGTTGGCGCAGTTTAGAGGGTCTCCTTTCTTATAGATCGGGCAAACAATGCTGAGGTTCCATTCATCAGGCATACTTTCTTCCGACCAAATCTTGGAGACGAGTTGGTGTATGCACTCTACCAAGTCATCTCCCGCTGCTTTGAAGAGCTCGGCAGGTAAGCCATCTGGTCCAGCAGCCTTGTTGGACTTCAGCTTGGATATTGCTATCCTCAATTCATTTTGGTCAGGTGGACGGAAATCTTGGCTTTCATCGCCCAGATTGAATGGATCGTTCTGCCTGACAGCGGGATCTTGGTCGTCTTCGCCGTTTAGCAGTCTGCAGAAATGGTTTTTCCATGTCCTCAGCACCGACTGTGATTCCACTACAAGGTTCCCTTGTTCATCTCTACAGGCTTCTGTTCGGGTTTTGTTGCCATGACACGTTCTTTTTACCTTTTGGTAAAACTTCCGAACATTGTTCCTGGAGTAACATCTCTCTATTTTCTCGATCGCGCGCTTCTCATGCTCTTTCTTTTTCTTTCGGAGAAGCCGGTGTTCTTCCCTCCTCTTTTGCTCGTAGAGCTCACGAGCTGCTCTCGTCCTTCTGTGCAGCGCCGCTTCATAGGCACGTTGTTTTGCTGCATGCGCTTGCCGGCATTCTTCATCAAACCAGGGGTTTCGAGGGGGTGGTTTGGTGAAACCAAGCACATCAGTTGCGGCGTTTCTAATGGCTTCTTGGCATCTATGCCACTGGTCTTCAGCACTTGATGCTGGCTGCGTGGGACTTCTCGAGAGGTTGAGGGACACGCGATCGGCAAAGGTTCTGGCGGTCTGTTGCGTTTGTAGCCGTTCAACGTTGAATCTCCTCACAGTATTTCCTTGTTGTTGTGGTGTCTGGGATATCCGCATTCGTACCTTGGCTACAACAAGGTAGTGGTCCGAGTCTATGTTGGCCGCTCGGAAGGTGCGGACATCTAGAATACTGGAGGAATGCCTTGCGTCGATCGCAACATGGTCAATTTGATTGACAGTATGATGATCCGGTGACCGCCATGTTCCTTTGTGAATATTGAGGTGAGGAAACCGTGTGCTAGCTATAGTAACATTACGTCCCGCCGCAAAGTCAATTAGCCTTAGTCCGTTTCCAGACGTGTTGTCGTGTAGGCTGTGCTTTCCGATTGTGCTACCAAAGATATCCTCCTTGCCTATTTTGGCGTTAAAATCACCAAGGACGATTTTAACGTCATATTTAGGACATTGCTCATATGTTTGGTCGAGGAGCTCGTAGAAACATTTCTTGGTAGCATCGTCTTTTTCTTCTGTGGGGGCGTGAGCGCATATTAGGCTGATGTTGGCAAATTTAGCCTTGATGCGGATAGTTGCAAGGCGTTCATTAACGTGTCGAAAGCTCAAGACTTCTTGCCTAAGTCTGCCGCTTACAACGAATCCACATCCAAATAGTCGCTGCTTCTGTTCCTTATAGCAATCACCGTAGTAGATGTCACAGTTTTTCATCCTTTTTTTGCCCGGCCCATCCCACCGCACTTCCTGGATGGCGGTGATATCTGCATTGTAGCAGCGTAGGGCCTCCGCTAATTGTTCGGCTGCACGCGGTCTATTCAGGGTCCGAACATTCCACGTGCAGATCCGAAAGTCATTGTCCTTTTTTCGTTTTGCAGGGTCGTCAACAGTAAATCCGTCCGTCTCCGAGGCTAATGGTTGCTTCGCAACTGTCTCAATTTTTCCGTGGTTGGGTAGTTAACCCCACGCACAGGAGTCAACTTAATCCAATAAATTTAAGTCAAATTATTTCAACTTGTTCCAACTTAAGTCAACTTCATCCAACTTAAGTTTACTTAATCCAACTTAAGTCAATTCAGGCCAATATATGCCATCTTAATTTAAATTTTTTCAACTTAAGTCGACTTAATCTAACTTAAGTCAAGTTAATCCAACTTACAAATAAGTAAATAGTTGACACAACAGGTCCGTAAGGAACCTGGACGATTAGAAAGGATCTACAATTCTATGCTAAGTCCAAGCGGCTAATTGCCTTTCATTGCTCTTTCACACTGTCGGCTGATTGTCAGACGTTCGAGTGAGATGCTGCAGTAGTAAAAACCGATGTAGTTCAACACACTTTCCAATAAGCCACTGCACCTTAATCCAACTGAGGTCAACATAAACCAATTAAGGTTAGTTTAAACCAACCTAAGACAACTTATAACAGCATAAGGCAACTTAATCCAACTTCAGTCAACATAATCCAACTTCAGTCAACATAATCCAACTTCAGTCAACATAATCCAACTTAAGACAACTTATTACAACTTAAGTCAACTTAATCCAACTTCAGTTAGCTTAATCCAACTTAAATCAACTTCAGTCAACTTAATCCAACATAAGTCAACTTAAGTAAACTTAACACAAATATCTAATATGCCGTCATCTTAATATGATTTGTTTGCTATTTCCAACTTTTGACAGAACCTCCGTCCATTTTCTTCCATATCCAATGCTTCGAAGATTCCACCGTGAAATCAAATTTCTAATCGGCGATTTGATTACTAGAAACGTCAGTTCGAAAGTTCTGCTTATTACCTACTCAAGGCCTTCTAACAGCGACATCTACTGTCACTACTTGTCACACTTTTTATCCCGCCTTTCAACTGCATTCTCGCAAAAGAATACCTAAAAGGCAGCCTTATGGGCTCAGCCACTGCTTTCGCTAAAAGCAAACTTTTTTGTGGTCTGACGTTTTGCCAGCACTGCAGCACTGTTGTCTTGCAAATTCTGCATGACTACATCAGGGGTCGAATCGCGTCGTTCGTGATGCTCGTTAACGGATGACGCGATTCGACCCCTGTTTTCGTTTGACGTTTCACTGCACCAGTTCTGATAACGTGCGTACCCCGCATTCGATTGGAAAAATCTGCGTTCGCTTCAACGATACCTACCGGTCTTTCAAGCTGGTGATCGAATAGGGAGGTCAATAACCTTCTGTCGTTTGCCCTTACTTACTTACTTAGACACCCACTTAATTACTGACTTATGAAAAATGTCGGTCTAAAACCATCCATGCCAATGTTAGGGTCACTCCAGTTGAAGTTTGCCTTCCACTTATAACCCTTAAATTCCTCTACGAGCTAACGGCCGTCTAAGTCGGCGTACGTCATCAGATTTCTAATGGAACGCAAAAGGGCGCATCCTGGTAGCACAATGGACCAGTTGTTCCTGAGCATTGCCTAACCCGACAACGAAAAGAAGGCTGCGACAAGAGCACTTCAGATCTAGGAACCAACCAGACTGCCGACATTGTGCAGACAAAAACGACAATTCCGAGTCTTTCCGCTGGCGAACCACTTGCTTTGCACCCCGTTGCCTCCCGACGGTCTATGAACTCACCACCACCGTTGAAAGTATGACTTCCTACCTTTCATATGAAAGAAAAGGTTCGCCTTACCCCCAAGGACTGCCAAAACTCACCTGACAACTTCTCAATAATGCGAATAACAACACAACTTCATTATTAAATAAAACGCCAACACAACAAAAGTGGCTTCCTCTCACAGTATCCTAAGAGGATTCAGTTGCTCTCCACCGCAACTTGTTGCTGTACCATTCCTTCCACACGACCATATCCAAACAGCTCGAGTAGAAAACAAAAAAATTCAAATCCCAAGTGCAATCTGCTTTCAAATTACACTGATAACTAGCAGCTTTGCTGAAGGCTCTTCGCAGGACTCCCCATCAACTCCTCAATAAACCTCAATCTAAACCGAACAATCGAACACACAAAATGGAAACCCATTCTTCAAATAAACACTGAAATGTCAATTTAATCTTCTTTTCTGCAGAAAAACGAACAAACAAACCGAAAGAAAAAATCAAAACAAAAATCACAAAAGTCAACATCACGATACACAACACCTAACAGGCATCCGCACGTTTACCCACTCTGCTGCTGCTCATACACACACACAGAAAAACAAACGCAAACAAGATGCAAAATACAATTTGTTTCTCTTCCGGAGAGTGGAGTGGGAAGGAAAATCGATTCCATTCAACAAGGAATTGTTACGATTTCCCATTTGAATTATAGATTTCCACAAAAGCAGCTACCAGCAACACACCATCATCATCATCGTCGTCGTCGTCGTCGTCGTCGTCGCCCTTGTCGTCGTCTCAATAAATTGTGTTATACCGAACGCCACCCCTTCACAACAATGCAGTCTACTTTATCATGCGTTCTGCATCCGGCACATACGAAATTTAGTCCTTGTTCTTTTTCTTTACTGCACAACCTCCCTCGCATAGATGTAAGTAATTGTTGAACATCACTGCATATAAATTTGACCCCGTGGGCAGTGTTCCCTCAACAAAGCGAACGTACGTATTCATTTCTTTGAATAATTTTTCAAAGCAGCAGGACGCCATCTACTCAGCCGAAGGTGTAACACCCCGCAATAGACAAAACAGTTTACACGATGAGGCAACAATTATTATTTGTGCTGCATGGCGTCACCGGGACCGGGAGAACGTGAAACACTTGCTGAAAACTGTTCTCTAGCGGCCATACTTCACGTACGGTACTTGCGTGGGGATGTTGCTCCTGTTGTTGCTGCCCAATACCACCAAACAGCTATTTTTAGACCAACAAAAGTCTACGTGACGTGCGAGCGCAAAAAAGTAAACACATCTCGTTGAGAGCAAACTGATTCACGGAAAACTCACTTCGATGATGCTTCGGTTTTGGGAACACTTTGCGTGACGCCTCATCAGCATGGTATTTCGCAATGGCTGAATGTGTGTACATCTATGCCGAACGTTAATTTGAAGCAGATGCTCTCGAGAAAGTGTGTCGATTTGGTTGCGAGAATTCGATTCGATTAATGGAGTGCTTCGGCGGAATTCGATTAAGGAAGTGGCCATAGTGAGGGGGAAACTACAAAATTAAATGTTTGCGAGTGGCTTCAGGACTTTTTGTTTCGCTGGCAACTTAATGGCTAATGCACACTGAATTGAATTGGGACTGATCTGCCAGTGACATTGGACAACATTTTTGACTGATTCGGTGGTGGCACTTAGGTTTTTTTTTTTTGTATCGTTGGACAAATTAATTTTCTTTTTGTAAACCGATCGCAATGTGAATCCTTCCTGCGACTACTGACACCAGGGACATGTTAGTGGCAGATTGGAGTCGTATGCCGCTTTTTGCATCGCATCTCTGATCAGTCGTCACAGGGACGTAGCATACAGAGAACAATTTTGTTTGCAACCCATTTGACAAAGTACAGGGTGGCGCAGAATGAATCATCCAACTTTGTTTTTGAACTACTTTTCTACTAAATATAAAAAAAATCCGACTTTGAGTGATGGAAATCTTTATTTGCACCTTTAAAATTTTGTCTGTTCAGTTGAAAAGATGATGTCCGTCAAGTGGCTGCCGCCAGTGTTGGTACACATTTGTGCCCGTTTTATCACATTTTCCAAGACTTTCCGGAAGATTTCCGGTGATAACTGTTCCTGTCGAATATTTTCCTTAAGAGCTGCGATTGTCTGAGGTTTGTTGGCATAAACCCGCGACTTCAAGTAGCCCCAAAACAAGAAGGAGATTAACGACCAATACCATTAATAATTCCACGCTCTTGCGGAGCATAGCGCTCCATTGCTTGTCTGTTTTATCTTCAGCTACTTCAGAACTAGACGTCCACAATTATGTCAAATATGATTGACGTACGACGCCATTTGCAAAAATTATAACATCTTTCGATAGGAAGATTAATTTTGCTTCACCTTGTTTTTGACTGAAATATGGATTAAGCGGGCAACAAAATGTCATGTCAATGACAGTCCAAAATTTAACTACGTCGCTTAAAAAGTCATGTGTCCCAAATTAAACTTCAAAATCCTTCGCATTTTATATCTAACGAAGCATTGTCGCTAATAGTTCATCTTCATTTCAAGTCTTCAACAGAGAAAAAGCTTCATAAACCTAAAATCTACTACGGAAACAAATGATCAAATTGACCCTAAAGTGGGAACATTTATTGCTGATGTTAAGCAGACAGCAAAACAAAGCAACAGGAAACAACCCGAAGCAAGATACCTCTGCCAAATAAAGGAGTTGATATTTTAAAAGAGAATAGCCTGTCGAAAATGGCAAATCACGAAGTTCTCAGACGATAAATCTGTGCTCAACCGTCTTTGTGTTTGAGATTTGAGCAATGCTTATTTGACTTTTATGTAAACGTGTGAAGCGAGTATAGAACGAAAAGTAAAAAGTTGTCAACTAGGTTAAAACGGTGATTTTTTCGACAAATAGTCATTAATTCTATTAAAAAATAAAAGGCGAACTTTATGACATTTAAAGTAACAGCCGAATAGCTGAACTAGCTCCTTTGGTCAATTGGAAGATAAATAGTCATTAATTTTTTTAATCCACATTCGGATAACTTTTTGACATTTAAAGTAACAACCGAATAGCTAAACTGGAAGGTGTTCAGAGTTTTAGTGAGACAACCATAAATTTTGTTATTTCTATAAGGTGACAGCTCTCGATTTGACAGTCTTTTCTGTCTTTATGTTGACTTACAGCGTTTTTACACAGGGAAACGTCAAATAACTACTTGCTCTGGAGTAAGATTTTGTTTAATAATTGTCACATTGTGACCAAACAATTTTTAAATCAATTTAACTGATTTTAAGCTATAACTTTATTAGATTTTAACCACTTTTGTGTGGTTTCGAAATTCAATGGCAGCAGCCAGACTGACAAGTTGAGTTTTTTTTCGTAATGGGCGCATCCAAGGTATCATTATAGTCTTTGAGTGTATTTTTGGCTATTTATGACACTAATAGTTAAACCTCAGTTCATCGGTGGACTAAGTTGACAGGGTAAACGTTTAATTTTAATTTATTCATGGTGCATATTGAACCTTTAAAAACGTCCCTAAAAACCAATGTGCATCTTATTTTTGTCGTAATCTCATTTCTTGTATTCATATAAAGCACGTAACGCAATGCAATATTTGGCCATTCACTATTTTGACTTTTTTTAAGTCCTTCGAAAATACTTTTTGACGGTTTTTGTAAGAGTGCTAGAAAGAAATACAGTTATAGCTCAATTTCTATTGGCAAGTCAAGTCAAATTTTCGGCTTGTCGATTGCTGTCATTATGCTGTCATTCTACGACTGCGATTCATTCGATTGACAGTTTTGCATATTTTATTTGGATGACTGAAATTTTGTTGAAAGTTGTTTGTTTTGCTGCTTTGTGTTGATGAATATTCTTTTCATAAGTCAAATGAACTTCACTCAAGGAAATTATTACTGTCAAATAATGGATTTTTTTTTATTTTACACCACTGAAAGCTCATATCAATTCCTTTTAAATGTAATTTAGAAACGCTGACCAATGTGAATCCGCATATTCTGCCTATTTTTTTTTTGTGAACTGCTGAATAATCGTAATCTGTCCGAAGCACTTGATTTTTTAATATCAATGTCATATTTTTAACTAAATCCTGCCACAAACTGTCATTTATTTTATTTACAGTCCACGCACCTACAATGCGTTCCACAAAAAATAAGGTCAAATTCCAATGTGGCCTTGGGTCGGTTTCGCGTTGACATAATTTTAAAACAACAAGGCAGACCCATATAGAAAGATAGAACATTCCTTTCTACTTTCGCAGGAATTACAACGGGGCATTATACTTGGCGTGCGAAACTAGTTACAAAATCTGTATTGACCTGAATCTGGTTCGGAGTATAACTCGTCAGCCCGCAAACTTTATATAACCTTAGAAGCGATTTTGATCAAAAAGTATTTTTTGCAATACTACGGGAGCCCACTGCGGCGCTTTTAATGGGACTCTTGAGAGATTGAGAGCTGCCGTAGCTCAGTAGTTCAGTTGTTCACTGGTTATTGTACTGAACTGAGTTGAGCAAGGGGTTCGATCCCTGGAAAAAAATAATGCTTCTCAGTTCAGACATTGAAACTGCTTATAAAATTGTCGCTTCCATTCGTTCCAAAATATAAAAAAAGGTAACACAAACGAATGGTTTTAAGACGGTAGGCCTAGGGTACCTTAACGGACCTGTTCCGCCCACTTTATAATTATTTATTTTGCAGATTAGATCGCGATCGGCGATCTATTGAATTGACTAGAAAGTCCGGCGGGTCATCTCCTCGAAGGTGACAGGAGTCAATTCAACAAATGAAGCCCCTTGACAAAAGGAGCTAAGCAGCCTGCTTTGCCCTAGACTTTGGACGACTTTGAGCCTTAAAACGAACTTCTTCATTTATAGCCACACGTTGATAAGTAGCTCCAATCCTGTCTTCAAAATGTTGTCCATTAGGCAGTTAGTCCTATAGGCTCTCTCGATCAGATGAGTTCCTAAATCTGTTGAAAAAAAAAGTTGGTGGTCGAACCGGGCAATCGAATACGACAGAAAAAAATCTCTTTTCTCTGGTGTTATTCCACAGATTTTCAAAAGACACCAACCTCTTACGCAACCTACGTTCCGTCTAAGAATGTCAAGAGTGCAACTTTAATTTTAAACAGCGATACATCCCCTCACAGGCATGCTCACCTCGCCCTGCCTGCTAACCCCAATTGCTAAAAAGGCGAACAGTTCCCTATGTATACTTTGCACTTTAAAATTAAGTTCAACACCACTCCATTGTCATTCTCGAGCAAGAAAAACACAAAAGCCCTTCACCCAACGAAATCACATTCCCATACGAGTGTGCAGGGTGCGCACAGTCCCATCCCATGCCTCATCCCTCAGTACATGGCAGACCAAAGTCTGAAAACTTCTCTGAGGATCCTTAAAACTCGTTCGTTTTTAATGAACATGCTGACAGTTTTGCCAGTGTTTCCCCATTTACAACATACGTCAACATTAAGTTGACGTTTATTTTCGTACACATCTTGTTAAAAAAAAAAAACACAATAAAAAAAAAAAATTTCGTCGTCTGATAGTCTGCCAGAGTGCCAGCCTGCTGATGGCTGATGCTAGTCGAGTTCAGTGCACCAAGAGGTCCTTTCCTTTTGGGAGATTTGTTTAGCGCCGTACATACATGTAATAAGTGCCGACCAGTCCCACTCTCGACAGCAGTTACTGCGCGCGTATCGCACCAGCAAAAATCTAACCCGGCAGGGACAGATAAACATTGTTCGGCTTGAATGTTAATCCCGTGCGACAATCGTCACATTACGTCCTCCCCAGCCAACAACAAAAATCATTTGGAGTTTGGGTAGTTTGTGCACTATCATCATCAACCCAGAGGCAGCATAAAAATTGCAATTTCAATAAATCTCCTCGGCGCCCTCCTCTGACGAGCACTCCTATCTATTTCGGCGGGGATTTGGCCGATGAAAAATTGCCGCATTCGAAATTAATGCAAAAAAGTTTGCGGCCATCTTTCTTTTTTTTCCCGGCTGTTTATTGCAAAATTTTGTGCATACATCTGTGTTTGTTTTTGTCGCGATAAATGCTATGACCAGAGGAGGGAAGATGATGTCCTTGGGCCATGCACAAAAATGCGGTGTGGCATGATTCACTATACACGCACGTCGGTGGTGGTGTTGGTCCGTAGCTCCTCTTTTTCGGGTTTGGGGGTATAGTGACTTTTAATTAGTATCCTCAGCCTGAGTGTGAGTAAAGTTTGTTGGTTGTGGCAACTTATTCAATTTGCGGGTCTTGCATTGTCCCGATTTCTAATTAGTGTAGGTGTATAGGGATACACCCGAAATGCTTGATGTTAGCCGAAGTTGGTGGGAGTTTCTTTTGAGTTGTGCGAAACTTAAATTGGAAAGCTGACGACTGGCAATAGGGGATGGCAATTTAGTGCGGGGCTTACAGAAAAGTTGCATAAGACTGCAACAAATGGCTGAGACGCGTGACTGGTCTGGTTTACGAAATTTAAATGGATGGATGGATTTGCCGCCTTGAAGGGAAGTCGACCAAGTTATGGGAATATCCTTTCGGTTGGTATTGTGTTCTTTAAAGATCGAAAGGGGTATTCAGGCCATACAAGTCCCTAGATGCATGTTTAGGCGGGCAGGAGAGTCGCTTAAAGTCATTCAAAGTCAGCTTGGTGTACACTCTTATACGACCAGAAGAGTTACTCAGGTCTTACAAGTCACTAAAAGCATGCTAAGGCTGACAGGAGAGCCAATTAAAGTCATTTAGAGTCATTTAAAGTCAGCTTGGTATACCTACTATTAAAGGACCAAAAGCGGTATTCAGGTCTTACAACTTACGAAATGCATGCTTAGCAAGGAGAGTCACTTAAAGTCAAATAAAATCAATTGGAGTCATTTAAAGTCATTTAAAGACAGTGGTCAAAGATCGAGTCTCTTTAATAGACGGGCCATTGCAAATTTTGGCCGAAATTGTCAATCTAGACTTCTTGAAATAGTAGTAAGAAATGACCCTCCTTAGCCAAAAGTAGGTAAATAATGTGTCAATGAGAAGCAGCCACAGTACGTGGTTCTTAAAGAACAAGAAGCCTTGCTTTTCCAAAAGCGCGTATGTTACGTAGATATTTGTTTTTGTAGCTGGTATTTCTGTGAATGACTTTAATTGACTGTAATAGACTATAATTGACTTTATTTGACTTTAAATGACTTTCCTAAATACCCAAAGGAGGATTGAGTAGCCGAAACCAGCACTTGAATAGTAGCTTACGAGAGTCCCTGCAAGTTGAAGATAAGAGAAGCATACCTTACGACGCAAAGAACTTCTAAGCGACTGACACGTTAGCAAACGTACTGACAATACCTACTCAGTGGGAGGCTGAGACAGTTCCTTACGTATTTTTAATAAAGATTGAAGGATCGTTTCGCACACTTCTACTCCCAGTATTGGACAGTGACATGCCCTCAAGACCAAGCTGTTCGTGGCCGAAAATGCTTGAATGCCATAACCTCCAAACGATGAGATTACTACTGCAATCAAATCAGTCAAAGCTGCTAAGAACAAAACGGCAGCACTTTATTGTATTTTTGAGAAGCTTTACCAAACAGCGCCAACAAGTTCGGATTTTCTGCATGCACTTTTAGAGAATGCTTACGAAGCTGAAAAGGTTGCGGTTACCATATATTTATATACCTACATGTGAGATTTAGGTCCTAGATGGGGTCTACAGTTAAAGTAAGACCTAAGTTGCTCTACGGAACCATGCGCTGTCATACAGAAATCAACATGATTGGCTCTTAGATCCATCGCCACGGCCGCTCTAGACGCATTTCTACACCCTCTTTCTGTTGAAACCTTCCGCAAAATAGTTGCAACTGGGTGAAGAATATGGAACAACTCCGTTCTCAGATGGACCTAAAATGATGAAAGGTACGGTCGCTGGAGTCTTCTCTCAACCGCCCCAACTCAATCGTGGCCTACGTCTACCTGGAAGCTGCAGAATTTTCTCAGGCAGAAACGGTTACACGCGGGCAGCTTGCAGTCTTGACTTAGACGGAGAAACTATCGCCTTTTACACAATCAGGAGCCATAAAAGCCCGGGACCAACACCAACAATCAGATCAAAGCCATGCCACGGTGACCACATCAACTCGTTAAAAAATGCGTCGAGCATCACCCACCTCTTCATTAATCGTTTTTGAAAAGACAATCGACAGGTCAGCAGAAAGCTAATTCGCTATACTATTGCGGAAACAGTGTAACTTGTAGGCCAGTAGGATACCAAAGCCAGGCGCCGTGGACCTTGCCATATGTCGCAAAATAGGGCTATAGGACTTGGGCCTTGCAGCGACCATTTTTGTTGTATTTAGGCCAGCATATGGTCGTTTCAAATGTACAATTTTGCACGGAGAAAGGCTGGCTAAAGGGCGTTGAAATGGGGTGCCACAAGGCTGTCTTTTTAGTCCCGTATTTTTTATTATTTAGTTTTTTATTTCATTTAGTTGCTGTCGGTGTTCTGTCGAGGGAAAACAGAAGAATTCCATGGGCTCTTGCATCTCAGCTAAGAGATCTGGAATAGACTTCGGGACTTTCTTTACAGGATTGTGGACATCCACCCAAATGACAGAATGTGGCGTGATTACCTTCATCAAAAAAGGGGGCAAAAAGTGTCGTCTGCTTAAAAATCTAAAAATCGATGCAACAGCAGCGGAAGTATACCTCAACAGTTTGAATAGATGTGCATTGCTGGTCAACCATTTGGGAGGTTAAAGGGTGTCCAAAATCTTGGGAGCAGCGTTGCCGCTGAAAAATTTCAAAAAGGGTGACATAAAGTTGCCCCAGCTGAAACAACAGGGCCACATAAAAAACTAATACAGCAAAAACAAAAAGAAAATGTGTTCATCACGAAACACTTTTGTTCAAATGTTTGCATTCTTTTTTGTTTAATGAATAAACTAAAATAGGGGTCCTTTTGATCATTTTTGAAAAAATGGACGCCACGCTTCTTGAGGCTCAAAATGGGGGCCAAACGGCAACGCTGCCTCGACTTATGCCGGATCCGGTTGGCATCTGAGTATTGTGAAAGCAAAGTCTGCCTATTTGAGATTGAAAAAAATTGGCAACGCTCAGGAACCGAGTTTTTGAACAACTGATTGGTTTCTATTCCAAAAAAACGAAACCTCCATCTTGACAGCGCACGCATGACATCGCGCCGTCACGAAACAACTTGCGCATTACTAAAAACAAATTTTAGCCTCGATTTTAAATTTACGGAAGCTCACTAATGCAAAATTTGTATTCCAACTAAAGCTATTTTGTAAAGCTAAAACTTAAAGTCGAGCCTGAAAAGATTTATTGGAAGCAGTCTTTAATTAGCGCACGCTTTACCCATTGCTCGTTCTCGCTTAAATTGGGCTAAATTGCCTTGCAAAGATTCGTAATTAGCGCGCCCACCAGTGTGCTATTTTCCACTGCTCTCTCTCTCTATGTATACGATAGGCCAAGTGCCTTCGTGCTCGCTGGCGAATTATGCGCGTCACAGAAGCTACAAAATCGTGTCATATCATTGAAACCAATCTGACTGTGCATCTTAGGTAATTGAAAAGATTTTCCTGCTTCTGGTGCCGCATCACGGACCGTGTATAAATCACGCAGCGACGACATTTCACGGATTTTATGTTTTCGCGGATTGCATCTCTTAAATGAAGCTGGCAGCGGACACGCGCATAATCCACATCAACCTCATCGTCGTCGTCGTCGTCATCATCAGCAACATGAACTCATCAGCGATATGGAGCAGCAACACGCCGGACTAGAAAGGAGGGGGCGTTAAAAAAATGTAAATAAAAAACTGTCTATGGGAATGGAATTACCCTCCTTCTAGCTATCGTCACCATCGTCATCGTCATTGACATGAACATCCGAAGCATATTACACTGGCAGCCTTGTGTCGCATTAATTAATCTGCTTGAAGACAAAGTAGTCATTGTGTAGGACGTGGACGCTGAATGGGGTTAAGTGAGGATAACCGACCGGAGAAGTGCTCAAATCGATCTGAAATATCTGCCCGGTTAATCGATTCCATATCCCCCAGAGAGTGGCAACAAGTTTGAACTGCAGCATGTCCGTGATTGCTTAAAAGTGTGTCACCCGGCGGTGAGACAGCAAAATATTCGTCACTTTTTATGTAGGTCTCGGTTGGCTATCTTATCTTGGCTTGTTGTCGCCGAAATTAGTCAGAGCAAGTCGGCTGATAAGGTAAGGTGTACAAAGCAGTAAGATAGCTCAGCGAGAACTTGTTTACTTGTGGTATCGCTGCAAGTTGTTTTGTCAGGTGGCATTGAAAATGTTGTTGATTACTTCCGCGGACTTCCTACTTTCGCGCAATTTTCGAAATTCGACACAAGTTGCACGTATGACTAGTTGAATCTATGGTATGGTGCATTCAATTGCCAACAAAGTGTTGGGGGAAGACTAGCTTTCAACTGGTTAAGTGAGCATAATTACCAGATCTTTCGCTGGGCGGTATATCGCATCAAACATTGCCTTGGCAAAAACGCTTAAAGAAGTTGAATTTCACGAGACTGTTTGTAGGAACTAAATAGCGCTTACCACGAGTAGTAAAGTTCGAGGAACAAAGGACCTTCCATCGCGTTTTTAAGGTTATGTCGTTTCGATTTGGCTTTTCAGATTTTCATCTGAGATTTCAGATTTCTGTTGCCAAATCGAACATGAAATCCGAATTTTATTGGCCTTTGTTTGTGTTGAGTTGGCCGCCAACAATTTTTTTTTCACTTGCACTTGCACTGGAAGTCCATTTCAATTCTCAAAAAAATTTTAAGATAAAAAACGACATAAGGTTCCCTTTTGCGGGCTTATGAAGCTTAGTAGGCCCTAGGTTTGGTCAGTGTGGAACCATTGTGAAGTCGCACTAAATTTTCTCTTGTGTTTCTCCTCCTTGTGGTCACTCGACGCTGTTCTATCTACCTGGGGGCTTAAACTCGTTCTGTGATACTGTCGAGTGATAAATAATTTATCATTTCAGTTTTCACAGCATTTTTTCATTTTATCACTTCACGAACACACCCGATTCGATTCTCGAACTTCCAAACTGCTGTCAAACCTGAACTAAAATGTCATTTGTGCGCTTTCTTTTCTGAGTTAATTTAATTTCTTTGTTAATTTTTGTTCGAGTAATCTCGGAAATAATAATAAATACAAGTGATTATTGATAATAGGCGTCGTATTGGTAAAAGGTGATTTATCACAATTGGTTGTTTCGTTTTCAACAGTCATTAATTCATGGAATCGCTCTATTTTTTTGCCACTGCTAGTGTTTTCAACGTGCTGTTGGTCAAGATGCTTTGTCCTCATTGACTCGGACATTTGTAGGTCTGTGTGACGGAGATTTCAACTGCGTTAAACAGAATAGCGCAAAGATAAGAGTATGTGAAGTTCTCTACCAGAGTCGAATTCAAGTTCTAGGAAAAATTTGGCTTTCCGGGTGAGGTAGAATAGTCGACGGGACTCACATCAATGTGTCGGCTCCAAGGAGAGCAATTGAGCACGTGCATTCGATGAATGTTCAAATAGTATTTGGCGGAAGATTTTATGATTTATACCACTACGGTGGAAGAACAAACGATGCAGACGTTACGTATGGCGACGTTCAAGAGTAAAGTCAAAGTCACTGAGAAGTCTTTACAACGAAGGAGAAGGAAACTTTCGGCTACTTGGGGATAGTGGTTATGCATTGCAGCCGTGGCTTATGACTTCAAATCTGAAGCAGATAAGAGATACAACGCAACTCACAAGCCCTTGTCGAAAGATGTCTTATTATACTAAAGAGCAGGAAGAGCAAAAAAGAGTACCTACTATTTTATTGTCCAGCTAAAGCAGGAATAATAATCATAACTTTACAATGTATAGATTGAAGGAGGAATCCCATTATTGGGGGATGTCGAATCACAAAATAATTACGAAGTGGATTTAGTTGTCGACGACGAGGGTCCGAGCTCTTCATCGAATCAAATTTTGCTATAGAAGTCTGGCGCATTCGAAACAGAATAGTTAGCGAGACATTTGATCTTTAAAAAGTATCTTACATAAAAATTGTAAAAAGATGAGTTAAAAAAGCATTCATTCAGTTTGGTTTAAATTATTTATTTTTAGTAGAGCATTTTTACCAACTGGTCCAGTTTTGTCGTTAACGCTGCTTTGGATTTTATTGTTTTTCTCCATTAAACAAATTTGTTTCCCCCCGTATAATCGGTATGTGTCAATTACTATGAAATTTCAGAGCTAAACAAAAAAACCGACTTAGCCTCGAGGTGTGGACCTAACAGACTTGAAACCTCTAGACCGGCATTTTTGACAAAAAACCATACTTGCAAATTTGAGAGCAGGTAAAAATCAAAAAAAATGCCTGCAGTTTGCTTAAAAATGTATGCACCATTTTAATTCTCATTCAATTATTCTTGTTTCCACCTGAAGACATATTTATCATAAAGAAAGCCAGCTCCGGGGTGGACTTGGACCGCAACCAACAAAAGCGTTTCCAGCCAGCACGATCTTTAGCCAGCTGTGTCTAGTTTCGCACGCTAAGTTGGTTAAGGTCCCCTGCCACTTGCGCGCGCCACCTGAGTCGCGGTCGTCCTCTATTGCGCCGTCTCTCGGGTGTGGATTCGAAGATTTTGCGGGCCGGAGCATTCGTGTCCATTCGTTCTGCATGACCCAGCCACCTCAGTCGTTGGAACTTTACTCTTCTGACTAGGACGATGTCGCTAACCAGCCCGTACAGTTCGTCGTTGTATCTCCTCCTCCATTCACCGTCTACGCAGACGGGACAAAAAATTACTCGAAACAGCCAAGAGTACCCTCATCTGCTTTTGAAAGGGTTCATGCCGCCGCGCCTTAGAGCATAACTGGGATGTTTAGGGTCTTAGGTTCGAGAGAGGGATTTTGGCACTCGATTGCCTTCTGAGCCCATAGAAACAGCGATTGGTAAGAGTTATTCTCAGCTTAATCTCAGCACTGATGTCGTTATCTAAGCTCATAGCGGAGCGTAGGTAGGCAAAGTCCCTCACCGCCTCAAAGTTGTATCTGTCTATGGCGACGTTCTATCCGAGACGTCGGTGTTTAGCGTCCTTTTTAGTTGACAGCACATACTTTGTCTTGCCCTCATTTTTCCGCCAAACCCATCTTTGCCGCCTCTGTCTCAATACTCAAAAACGCGCCATTTACATCACTCTGCGTTCTGCCAAGTTTGTCAAAGTCGTCGGCGTACGCAAGTAATTGGACGGACTTTTGAAAGATCGTGCCTCTGGTGTTGGCATTTGAGTTTTGCACTATTCTTTCAAGAACGATGTTGAAGAGGTCTCATGACAGCGCATCGTCTTGTCTAAATCCTTTTTTTTACATCGAAGGTCGCGGTGAGTCCTTTACCGACCTTGATGGAGCAGCGTGCATTCGCCATCGTCATCCTGCACAAACGGACGAGCTTGGCAGGGATGCCAAAACTAGACATTGCTCTGTAGGTATAGCTCGTCCCTCTAAATGCTATCATAGGCGATGAAAAGGTGGAGGGTATCGATTCGATGTTCCTGGGTTTTCTCCAAGATCTGCCGCAGTGTGAATATTTGGTCGATGGTGGACTTTCTGGCCTGAAGCTGCACTGACATGGACCAATCAGGTTGTTTACGAAAGGCTTCAGGCGGTTACACAACTTAAACCTCTGTAATTGGCGCAGTTCAGAGGATCTCCTTTCAGGATCGGCCAAACAATTCTGAGCTGCCATTCACCGGGTATACTTTCCTCCGAGCATATTTTACAGATAAGTTGGTGCATGCTCACTACAAAGTCATCGCCTTCCTCTTTGAACAGTTTGGCAGCTAGGCCATCTGTTCCGGCGGCTTAGATATAAAGAAAAGCTCGACTTAAATTTAATCTGTCAAACTGACAACCAATCACATTTTAAACTTCTTCTTGCAAACCTTGCTCACTTTATTGAACAACTTAACTGCTTGTAATCGTTTGTAAAGGGTCTTCCATTAGCTACTTGACAAATTCAAACTTTCAGTGTGAACGCATCCTCAAACCGATTACCGAACTGTCAATTTCAAAATATTCAGTAAAATCAAGATTTACATCATGGAACACGAAGGAGCAACGTTTACAAATAATTAAAATTTTAAAAACGATTCTAGTTCGTTTGAGCAGTAATTCCAATCTGCAATGAAACAAAAAAAGCCACAAGTCGTTAGCTATGAAAGTTCCGAACTCATATGAAACGAAAATGCGACAGGAAACGGAAGCAGAAGCATGCGCATGACTTATTCGGACCTTTTGTTTGACTCTGGACGCAGAGCTTGACAACGATGTTCTAAACCCCACAAACTGATTCCGAAAACTGATCCAACCCTGCTCGGTTAAAACCGCAGCTGAAAAATAAAACCTTCTCGCGATGGTCGTCGAAAAGTGGCACCCCCCTAGGTGAGAACTATCTATAAGTTCTTCAGGGGTACAGAGTACAGTACTCTATACGCACTCTTCGTCGTCGTCAAATCATTCCTTCCTCCTCTGAAGCAATACAAATTTTCACCTGACAATATTTGCCCCTTGAAGTTCGCCCCCTGTTACAGACACCAGCTTAAAGTTCAGCATCCCGCATCTAGCCGGCACCCGAAAGCCGCCCGCCGTCGCCGCCACCTAAAAACACTTGCAAGATAATTCTCTTAAACTTTTACCTCATCTGTCAAATTGTTTCGTGCGAACTTACGCTCGGCTCGTCACAGTGCGTGTGTGTATGGAAACTTTTCAGCCCAAAGTCACTCAACTGGATTTAATCCAATCACTGGCAGAGAGTTTTAAAATCAAATTCCCTGTCGCACGGGTCGTTACGCAAGACTAAAAGCCACAAAAAAATAAGCGTTAACTTGATTCAATATTTGGGGAATGGCTTTTCCAGACTAAGTGGCAAAGCCACTTTCAGCTGTCTTAATCCTGGGAAATCTAATTTCTCCTTTCCCTCGTTCGACGCGCTGCAAATGTAATTGTCGCAATCATATACATAGCCAACTGTCAACAGTTTGTCAATGAAAAATGAGCTCTTCTGCGGAAGATTACACCATGCTGCAGATGCACACGATGTGGCATGTGGATCTTCGGCGTTGCTGGCGGCATCTTCACATCGTGTCGTGCGTTTGCATAGCGCGTTTGTTTATTTATTTATTTATCGAATGAGCGTCTATTGATGTTTGTGCGCGAGCACTGAGGGGCAATGCATGTTCTAATGGCAGCATTTTTCACTGACTGACTGAGTGACTTGCTGCCTCTGGCTGGCACACACGCATGTTGGCTGGCTGGCTGTATTTCGGCCACGATAAATCTCTCATTTGGTGAAACGCTTCTTAGGCCTGGGAAATGAACAGGCAAAAGCGAAAATTAATTTGAGTGTGTGTAGAGATGCTTCCTCCTCTTTGATGCGCTTAATGGGAATTTCACTTCTTGTTCCCCAAACTGTGCGTGTGTGTGTTTTTCTTTCCTCTTTTATTTGTAAATGGAATTCTTTCAATTAACCTAAATACATTTTTTTTTCTGTAATTTCCGATTCCAGGTGAGCGTGCGACATTAAGTCTAGCGGCGCGAACGAACGATTTTTGGTTCAGCACATGATTGTGTGTAAGTTGTATGCTTTTGACATTGTTGACAGCTGTCATTTGGGCCAACGTTGTAGAACAAGAAATATTTTTCGGCGAGTGTGTTCCGGAAATGTGTCAAAGCATTATGTCATTTTCATCCACTAGACTATGGTATCGGGTGTTGGGATAGTTTTTTCCTGACACACCGGTTTAACGAAATGTTTTTTTGGACCAGCTACTCTCGTACCAAAAGCGATTTCGGTAAATAAAATAAATAAATAGCACTTTATAGGCGACGAATGGCTTTACATTGTTGGTACACATATTGACGCAGTCAACGAGGTGTAACGCAAGCTTGAGTCAAAAACAGTGATGGATCTATTCGATTTTTTTTTTCCAATTTGTGGAACGATAACAACCAAAAAATTGCCCTAATTTTATCAATTGCACTTCAGACTCACATTTGAATATTTTTTGAAGTGCAATTACTTCATGATTGAGAAACTACGCTTCGAAAGTTGAAAAAAGTTCTGTAGGTTCGGTTAGGTTAGGTTGACCAGGCAGCAAGGGCCAATCGCCATCCCCAGGAAACCATTACGGTTATAAACCTAAACCAAATCGCCCAAACAGTCAATTTCCCTACAGAATTTAATTGTGGTCCCGAAATTGTTTGAGGAACCAACCTCCTCTAAGTTATCAAAGAAGTACCTGCCTAGGTGCTTCCTTCTATTCCGAGCAATTGCCTGACACTCGCATAGAAGCTGAGAGATGTCCTGCGTGATCCGTAGGTCCTCACAGTACCTGCATACATCCGTATTGGCTAAGCCTAGTCTCATGGCATGCTTCTATATGACTAGGAAGAGTTCTACAGTTCTCGATACAGATTTTGGAAAGTTCTGTACGTTTAGTATTTTTAACTTTCTCGAATACGCAGTTCGAGAGAGTTATTGCTTTCGTACAAAATTTCTAACTCGAGATGTTAATCAATTCTGACATTACGATGATAGAGGAAATCAAAAAAAAGTGGGTCTCAAAATTCTGTCCTGCTGTCCGTCAGTCTATCAGTCTGTCCGTGTGTTCCGAGGCCTACAGCCGTTTAGGCTGCCCGGATTTGGCTAAAACTTAGGATTTGGGGTTTGAGGGCTTACAGTTCGGAGCCCGGTAACCTCAATATTAATAGTATAAAAATATAAAAATTTCATACCAGCTTGATTTGTTCGAAAACGGATCTAACGATTTCAATCTAAATTGACATTTGCGCTTAAGTAGGTGAGGTTAACACGACTGCATACTCAGTTTTTAGCTAAAAAATCGAATACAGATACTTTTAAAAAATTAGACATACATATTTCGAAACCGTCCATACAATTGGAACAGAATTCATTTCTAAGGTTATATGATCTTTTCTAACTTAATGCCTCAGTTTTTCTCTGTATTATCGTAAAATGGATTTTTGAAAAAAGGAATTTTTTAAAATTTGGGTTTCTTTAGTTTACCTGAAAACGGCAATAACGATTTCAAAATACAAACTTAGAGTAAAATTGATGCTTTAAAAATGTTTGCATCCTTAATTTTCAATTCGAATCGCTGAAAACGCCAATTTGAGAAACTGCTCATATCATCTCGAAAACCCCATTTTCGAGTTGGATAAAACTTTAAAAACCAAGTAAAGTTTATTTCCCAAACAATATCTTATGCTCAGTTTTCAGCTAAAAAATCTACGCTGGACAGCTTCGATTCTCAGAATCTGTACCTGATGTTGAGGTGACCACACCTGGCTGGCATATTCAAGAAGTGATCTTACAAACATCGTATAAAGGGATTTAGTGACATAGGGGTTAGAGAACTCCTTTGACCAACGTTTAACAAAGCCAAGTGCAGAGTTTGCTCTGCTAATAGTGTGGTCGATGTGAGGACGAAAGTTAAGTTGAGCATCGCAGATACTTCCCAGATCACGAATGGATGAAACAGTGGAGACAGACTCGTTGTTAATGAAATAAGATCTTTGAGGCAGGGGGTGACGTTTTGCGATAGAATGTAATACTCGTAGCTTGACATTTTGCCACGTTAAGCTCTAAACGATTCTGTTGACACCAAGTGTAGAAGTGGTTAAGGTCAGTTTGAAGTGAGAGAGAGAGTCAGCCGATATTTGTTTAGAAAATCTCATATCATCTGCGTAAATCTCCAGGTCAGATAGTAAAATGACACGTACTACATCATTTATTGTCAAATTAAAGATCAAAGGTCCTATACGACTACCCTGTGGTACACCAGAGGACGCCAAAAATGGCTTAGAAATAGAAAATCTGAAAAGGAAACTATTCTTGAGAAGATCGCTTTTAGTTTGAAGAGTATAATTTTGTTTTATCGAATTTTATCGCTCGCTTTGCTGAAGTCAGTAGCTACAACATCCACTTCCTTACCATTTTCCAAGGCACATAATGTGTTGGAGACGAAATCTGTAAGGTTCGTGGTTGTAAATAGATTGACCCTTAAATCCTTAAATCCATGTTGCTTAGTGGAGAGAATTGATTTGCAATGGAAGTGTATCGTAAACGAAATTTAAATTTGAAATCATTTTGTTATTAGATAAAATGTCAAAACGAGTGCATGCATTGAGATACACAAAAAATCGTACGTAGACGTTCGATGGGCTGTTCCGTATGAACATTTAATTTGCAGTAAACTTGGCAATTTGTTTGTAATAAAAATGTGTTTAAATTTTACTTTCAAACAATTTAAGTTGTACAGAGATTTTGGAATTTTGCCCCCTCTTTTTATTTTTTTAAAGCTTGTCCCTCGTTTTTTCCTTTTCCATTATAAAAGCGGGAAAATTGAATTTTTTTTTTGCAGAATTGTGTACAGAAAAACCATAGAGCCCGACCAGTGGTCACAGCTGAATTTTCTACAATGTTAGCGTGTTATACAGATCATAATCAGCCAGTGCATATTGTAAGGAGATCCATGCAACTCAATATTTTTTGTGAAAAAGTACAGCAAAAAGGATTTGCCGCGGAGCAATTTTAGAAAGCATCGAGAAAGCATTAGCATTTTTAGAAAGCATCAAGAAAACGCAGTTCAGAAGAAGATGTATGCTCGTTGAATGCTTCGCGATTGTTTGCTGTTTCCTCGTAACATGCTCAGTGAATGATTCAGGAATTGTCGTTGCAGGCTTCCTGTATCTGTATTCTAATTCTATCCCTATGACAGCTGTATGCTATGCCTGCCCGCTGTCTTAGTGCTTGCGTACATGCTTGCTGTTCGTAGGAGAGTTGAATGCCTTATACAGTCGATGGCAAAATTATTTGCACAAGTGCATTTTTCGTTTTTAAGCATCTGAAAGCCGAAAAAAAGCCTATTTTAGTACAATCACGATGGTTTTATTGACACAGTTTTACCTTATAAATTGTGTTTCCTCCTTTTGCAGCAATAACCTCTGCAAGGCGTCTTGGAATGGAATCTATCAACTGTCGAATTTGCTCTTCAGGAATGGTACGCCAAGCTGTTATAAAATCTTTCCAAGTTTCATCTGCAGATCTAACTATGTTTTGTTGAATTTGTGAAGATGCCAAACATTTTCGATAACGTTTAAACCAGGACTTTGCGGAGGCCATTTCAAAGTTTCTTGACCTACTTCCGATAGAAACTTTTTTTTTATGTTCCAGGCAGTGTGTATGGGTGCATTATCTTGCTGAATGATGAAGTCGGTCCCGATGAATATAGAGCCTGCAACTAGTGCAACAACATATAGAATCTCTAAATAATATAACTGTCTCATATGATCGGAGCGCCGCACAAGTGGTCCCACGCCACCATATGATATGCATCCCCATATCATAACTTTGCCTCCATTGGAATGTCTTGTTGGCTGCGTAAATGACTTTTTAACTTTTGTATTTGGATCATAATAAAAAAACTATCGGCCATATGTATCATCCAAAGAACAAGCAGTCTCGTCAGTCAAAAAACTTTCCTCAAAAAATCCGGTGGTTTATTAATATGCTCCCTTGCGAATTGTAGTCTTGCGAGTTTGTTTCTTGGTGTAATATAGGGTTTTTTTTTGGCTGAAGTAGGCTTTAGGATTGTTTTCTTTTAACCTCCTACGTAATGTCCTTTCACTGAAATTATTTTCACGACCGCTGTTTAACTCTTTTAACACATTTTCCACTTTTTCTTGTAAGCTTGTTGAATGCTTAATGAATGCTCGTTGCGTGTTTGACGAGTGCTCGCCCTGTGCTAGTTGAACCTTATGAAATGGATGCTTGTTGCGTGCTTGACGAGTGCTCGTTGAATATTTCCCTTATGCTCGCTTAATGTTTGCTGTATGATCGCTGAATGCTTCATGTATGCTCGTTGCGTGCTTGACCAGTGCTCTCCCTGTGCTCGTCGAATATTTCCCTTATACTCGTTAAATGTTTTTTAATCGCTGAACGCTTCACGCATGCTCGTTACGTGCTTGACGAGTACTCGTTCTGTGCTCGTTGTTGCTATATGCTCGTCAAATGCGTGGATAATGCTGGTTGTACATTCATTCTGAACATGCTTGCTGAATGTTAGCTTGTTTAATGCTTCATGTATGCTCGTTGCGTGCTTGACGAGTGCTCGCCCTGTGCTCGTTGAATTTTTCCCTTAAGCTCGTTAAATGTTTCATGATCGCTGAACGCTTCATGGATGCTCGTTGCCTGCTTGCTGCATGCTTGTTAAATGCTCGCTGAATGTTTGATATCTGTATGATCGTTGAATGCTTTGTGTGTAGTTGCATACTTCCTGTGTGCTTGCCAAATGCTCTCTGAACGCTTGATGTATGTGAATCTAACTAGGTGAAGTCATCTGCTGATTCATTTTCTGTATCACCATCCAATGAAACAGAAAATTATTCTTGGGCACCTCCGTTCTAAGAGTCACGCTTCCCAGTCAAAACGTGTGTCAACATTTATACACTTCTCCAGTCATTGAGTGCACTGTTCACCACCGCAACTACTTCTGCAGTAGAACTCAGTTTGTCCTCATTCTATGCTTTGTCGCTTTATTTTGTTTTTTTTTTACTGGGAGATTGTTTAAATGTCCCGCCGATTTATGAGGCTACCGTCTCGCGTAACACTCGCCTCTTAAATTGTTCTTTATCCCACTTGGAGGATATTATTCTTCCGTTTTCTTTTATGTGGACAGTAAATTGAAATACCATCTACTTGCGCATAAAATATCCTTTTATAGCTGCTGCGACGAACAATATGCTGCTGCGAATATAAATTTTACGATTGCCATTCCTTTTGTAATGCTTAATTTTTTCTTTGCTTAAAAAACCGTTTTTCGCTTTCAATCACCCGAAGCTCGGAAACATTCCCAATAAAATGGTCCCTCGTCGGAGAATATTACCGTCGCAATCGGTTCTTAAATGCGATTCTCTTGGACGTATTTCTTGACTCAATTGGGGATGGGAGGTATGGATTGTGGACCTATTTTGACGGGGATGGGTTGGCAGCGATTTTTGCTCGAAACGGGTTCCAATTTGCAATTGAACTGCAACAAAAGAGCACCCCACCCGCAGCTCTTTGTGGATTCATATTTAATTGTAACCTCATAATAGGAAAATCTGAAAATCGCTGTCCCACTAAACTGCTTCCCATGCAATTCAAATGCAAATGCAATCGATAAGCAACACATTCGCCGGTATTCAAAGGTAATCCTCGAAATCCATTTAGCACATTATCATCCCCAAACCGCAACCGCACTTATTCGAACTAATCGTACCCGCCCCCACACACCTGCACGGACGGACGCGATTGACATTCTTGGTTAACTAAATATTAATGGCGTTCAATGCGAATTTAATAAAATTATCATAAAACCGGAATAGCAGTCGAAAAATAAATTCGCAATACATGCCCCACCGGCTTTACACGCAACAAAACATCCGCTTCGCAGAGAGCCGGACTCGCCGCCCACGCACACATTGTTCGCCCATTCATTTGGTATTCGGTCATTCATTAATTTTTGCGATTTTAATTGAAACCCGAAATTCCTGTGCTGCATATGTGTTTTATTCAAAACACAGATACGCACACCAGTTATTGTGTTGGCAAACAAAGCCAAAGCCGATATTTAACCGAAGATTTAATTTCCCGCCAACGGAGTTAGGCCGGGGGTATAATTTGTGTGCAATGGATTTTGGTCGTGTATTTTTTGGGTTTGCCGCGCGCCTATAATTGTTTATGTTTTGTGTTGGGCATTCGTTTTGATTAACAATTAACGCAGTTTTGCTGATCATTGTGCACAGCAAGCGGAAAAAAAAGAAATTAATTGCGGAAATCGAAAAGGTGTGTGTGGTCGGTGTTCGAAATGTACGGCATTTCTCGGACAATTTGCGCGAATATAATTTATGATGTTTCTGCTGCTGATGGAATTTGTTGCTTCAATAGATACGAGTGGGTATGAAGGGTGGGAGTAGGCAAATCAGGGCTGCTTTGTTACAAAAAAAAACAATGTTTACCACTCGTGCTGGTGTCAACCCCACTGTCCAGTAAACTCTCGACTATGGGTTGGTGAATAATTCTAGACAGTTCAACAAATTGTTTTGAAGAAAGTGCAATGTTACAAAACTTATCTCTCAAGTGTGATCCTACATCTGTACCAGTGTTGCCAGAAATTTACTAACAAAATATGATAGACGGAGCAAACTGAAATTCCAACTTAAGGTTTTTTTCACTGCGCCACCTCTAGCGAACGTCTGACAAACATCCGAGAGTATTACTGTCATGAAAGAGCTTCTCAATTGACTGTTTGGACTCGGCATAAAACTGTAGATCCCTTCCATTCGTCCCAGAAATTAAAAACTCACACAAAACGAATGGTTGTGAGAAGCTAGGCCCAGGGTCCAAACGGACCTGTTGCGCCAACTATTTATTTATTTTTTAAATTAAAAACATTGGTTTGGCGCAAAATAAAAATAACTCTTCTACAAAGCAGAGTCAAACGCAATCAAACGCAGTCAAACGCAGTCAAGCGCGGTCAAACGCAGTCAAACACAGTCAAACGCAGTCAAACGCGGTCAAACGGCTTAAAACTTTCCGACAAAACGTGAAATTTTGCCTTTCCAAAGAGTTGTCATTTATAAAGACTTTTTTAATTGGGACAGGTCGATGCTGACAGTCTGTAGCGGGCAACTTGTTTTTGTTTTGTGGCAACTGTCGAATGTGCTTTTTATTATTTAGTCGCTGATGCCAAAATGGCATAAACAAAAAAAAAAAAAAAGAATTCACTAACCTCGCAGACAGCTTGCTTTTTTCCATTTCCCGTCATCATTTCATCATCTACCCGTCCTTGTTGGAAAACCCTTTTTTTTGACGTGGTAAATGTGACGGTGAGGCCTTTTGCCACCATTTGCTAATCGAAAGGGCGAAGTATTTGGCCTTTTCTCATACAATCTAAAGAAAGCTTTCGCAAGACTTTGTAAAACAAATTCTTAAGTGCACATCTGCAAAGGCCTTAAAGAGACTGTACAGTCCAGCCCAGCCCATTATCCAATTAATAGGCACAAGCCTTCCTGTTGGAGGTAGGAGTAGCCACCCCAAAAATCAATCAAACGTTGAATCTGCCAAAACTTATTAAATAGCTATCTGGAAAATTTAATACCCAACACCGTCCAGCAGTAGACTGCATTGAAGCGGAACCACCCCCAAGATAGACACCTACCCCCGCACATGAAATTGAATAATATTGAACTAAATTTCATGCAAAAAAAAGAGGAGATACTCTCTTCCGAAGGACGACACACTCAGGTTTCCACATATTATACATTTTACCACTCATCCCCTACCCCCGGCATTTTCCAATGGAATATTTTGTTTTTTTAATCGACACGCGATATTACGTATATATATCCAACTTTCTCTAAGAGTAGAATCGAATGTCGAGCAACGAGTATGAATATGGATACGTGCCTGGCTGATGTGTTCTCCTGGTTGAATTACCAGGAACAAAAAAGCCACCATCTATCTGCTCATCGCAAAACGCTGCTACAAGCAAAAACCGTATTCTGTTCTTGTCTCTTTTTCATACCGGCAAACATAGATGAACGATGTATGAAACGTCAATTTTTATTTTGCTCGTTTCGTTGTACGTATACATCAGTTTCAGGAAGCTCGATGTGCAACAGACTGTGCGGCAGTGGTGCGCTGCCACCATCCATTGCAGGGGGATGATGACAAGAAATACGCTGTCAAGTGGTGTCACATTGCTGTTGTTGGCGGTTTGGGTGCAAAAACTGCCAGCAAAGTGCAATTATGGTTGCAGCGGATCATGGGAGAAGAAAAAAAAAAACCCAAACCGAACACCTCACCGTTTGATATAAGCAGAGATCAGGATGCTCAACTGCGCCAGCTAGTGCGTGATTGCTAGTACTTAGGATTTTAATTTCAAATTATCCTGTTTAACTGGAGTCGTGGGAAAAGGATGCTGAACGTGGTGCAGCAAAGTTGGCGTCCGGGAGGTGGCAAACTTTCAAGGAACAATTTGATTTGCTGATAATTTTTTCTGGAATAATGCTCAAGTTGTGTATGTAGTTAATATGCGTAACAGGCGCAATGAAATTTTTCCACCGGAATCATCCCACGAAACTCGAGTGAATAAAAGATGAGTGGAGCGCAGCAGAAGCACGTCGTCTTATTTTATTGAATATAAACGACTGGAACTGGATAGAAATAGTTGGTCACGTAGGCATCGATTACATCCTTCGGCTGGTTGAAAGTGTGGGCATGAATAATACTTGACGTCATTGCCTTCTTGTCGCAATGGGTGCCATTTAATGGCAGTTTTATTTATAGAAAAGAACTCTGTATCTCTTTGGAAAGTATCTATTCGAATGTTTTTCGGTGAAAATGGAGAAAGAAGAACGAGTTTCTTCACATAAAATCAAATAAAAAGCAAAGACTCAAACCTGTTATATGTTGATTAAGTTGAATTGCAACAGATGGCGTTAAACTATTGCATGCGGATTGTGTAAGCTTAGTACGAATGTTTGCTGTAGAAAATTATAAAATACAACAAAATCTCCCGTTTGTTCAATAGGGACGTGTGTTTTCATGCTTCCAACATTTAAATCGCTTTTTTAAATATATTTAAATGGGAATATGCTAAATGCTAATACAAATATTTTCTTTTCTTTTCAGGTAAACAACTTACAACGTATCTAGTTTTCTTTCTGTGAAATTGTGACCAGGTGAACAACTTATTACAACTCATTTTCTTTCTGTGAAATTGTAAAAAAAGTACCACAAAGAAAGTGTCCTTAGGCAGTGACAGTAAAACAATGTTTGTCCGTCAAAGTAGGTTGTCCGTCCAAGGGGGAAAACTTTTTTTATTTATAAAAGCAAAGAAAGTTCCTGCAACTTTCTCTGTTCTAAACATGCATATAATAACAGAAAAGGCCTTATGTCGTTTTAAATTACTAAGTTACTTGTGTAGATGGCGCTGCAGTCATTTAGCTTGATCTTTGGCTAGATGCCTGTAGTTGCGCAGTCCAACTTGATTGGTTTTCTTTCACTTCTGCGAGGATTCCAACTAAAAAACTTCTATTTTTATTAACAACTCTGTGTTTTGTTAGTTTGTATGAATTTTGACAATACAACACATGAGAAAATTCACCTACGTAAATCCACCTTTCATTTGGTGCATATTTTATCAAAATCGGTTTTGAAATAACGCCGTACATTTAATTCAGAAAATGTTCACTGACACCTTAAGTGATGACACTTCGCTAAACGAGGCCAACCCCGATTGCCTAATTTTGATTTCCTTTCAGCAATTTCTACAAAAAAATAACAGGTTGGTCGTTTTCCTACAGTTGAAAGCCGATCTGTCAACGAGAGAGATGTTCATCACAAGTTGTACCTACTGTTTGTCGTTGTACTTTTTCCTCATCGACACAAAGTAAACGGAAGGTTACGCTGACTATTTTTGGAAACCACTGACAGTCAGTGATGCCAGATTACAAGATATATCTTTTTTTTCAAGTTTTTTGAGCTCCAAAATAGTTGCAAGACTTTTTACCTCAAATTCATCAAATTTCAAGATATTTGATATCAAGAATTTTCGATTTCTTACATTAAAATAACCTTTTCTATTGGAGAAACCCGTTTTCTATAAACTCTATAATTATGAGTTATGTGAGTCGAACAGAGCCCATGTACATAAATTTCAACGCTTTTGATAAAATAACCGATGTAGTCAGCCTTATTGTGAGTTTCGCCCGAACAATATTCTACCCGAAAAAAATGACATTTCAGAACAGAAATCTGGGGTTGAACCGCGTCGTCCGTGAACGAGCATTACGTGACGGAATTTGTTTTTGTTTCACATGCAAAATCGACATATCGAACGAGCTATACGTTCACGGACGACGCGATTCGACCCCTGTTTTTTTTCGGGCGAAACTCACAATAAGGCTGAATATGTTTTTAAAAAAAAATTGTTAGTAAAAACAGGTGATGAAAACTTCGCATATCCAATTTTTAAAGATTTTATTTTCAATATATTGTCGCTTCCACATTCCTGCAACTGTTTAAAGAATATATTTTCTGCTATATAAAACAAAAATTCGTAATCGTTTGAGTACTGAAAGTTTAATATTTACAAAGGATTTGTTGCTCTTTAATCGAGTAAGTTGCCATGATTCTAATATAAGCAATGAAGTTCTGAGTCATTTTAATTCAAATATTTTCCAAAATGAAAAAAAAAAAAACAATGACATTATTGGGTATACGGTATACCTACATATATACGATATACCTACATGTACTTCAAAATTGTATTTTATATTTCGTTCTTTTTCTATTTTGAAAAAATCTTGAAAAAAAGATTTTTTTTTCCGAAAAACAAGATTTTTAGATTTTTTATCTGGCAACACTGCTGACAGTGTCATTTGACCGTCTTTTGACAGCAATCATGCTTCTGCGTCACATAGACGATCCGTCATAGACAGCTTTCTAAAGAGAGCCTTAGTGTTTAATCGGCTACTTAGTCCGTAGAAAAAGCTATTGACCCAGGAATGGCTAAATCAGCATAAAATTGCTTGGGAGTAATCCAGCTTAAGCCAATGTGCGATTGTATAAAAAAATGTATTTTGGCATACAAGAGTCGGTGACTCATTTAAAGCATTTGACTAAATTGAAGCCGATTATCGCCTATTTTGACGACAGCTTAAGCGATCTTAGTCTTACTTTGGTTGACACTTAAGTCTTCGTTAAGTCTCCGCGCTCTTTGGTTTACACTGATGGAGTGCAACGCAGAGTCTAGGGTAGAAAGTTTTCATAAGTTCAAAGTGACATCTGACATTTTCCTCTTTTTCTATAAGAATTAGGTATAAAACCACTGTTAGTTTTAAGAACTTTGTTGCCTCATTTACACGCTCCAAAGCTGCAATGTTTTGGTTTCTTTCTGTCACACTGGCGATAGATTCTTTCTGCCTAGCAAATTGTTGGAGGTATTCTTCCAAGATTATTGGATAGTTTTTCGACACCAAAGAAAAGTATTTTCGTGCAGGCTCTTTTTGGACGGAGTAGACACATTTTCTGAGGCTTTGAAGCTTAGGAAGATCTGCTTTACAAACTAAGTCTTGACGCTCTTAAACGAATTTTAGGGAAGAACCGCTCAATCAATTGTTCGGCACCTATTTCCCAATGCCACTAGCTACTTTTGTCTAAATAGTTCAAATGCGAGAATAGTCAACCTCCACGGAAGTCAACTTACGGAAGACAAACTAGTAAATTCGAAACAGCTTCAAACCGTACAGATCCACAGGATAATGCAAGTCGAACTGTAAGTGGCTCGCAATGTCAACCTGTCAGTGTTAGGAGTTGTCTAGATCTCGACCGCAATTGTCTAAAAGTTCAACTGGTATTTATACCCTAGGAAAACGGTCTCATAAACGGTCGCTAGTTCGAAAAATCTCCGACCCATTAATCTTTCTTCATTCCTTTTATACTTTTCCTGTCAAAACGCCAGTGATTAAGGACAGTGTGGATGTTTGATAGAATGCCTTTCATAAAGCGGTAAGACCAACGAACAACTTAATTTTGGATCATTGGGGCCAAGAACTAGGTGCTTTTACGACAGTCTTTCCCTCTTCAAAAATGGAGGTGAAGGAAGTCTTTCCTTGGCTGCAGGAAATCATTTTATCCGGCCGAAATATTCACATCATTTTAAACAGGAAAGCGGCTGTCAAGTCCTTGGAATCAGAACCACATAGGAGCAGACTACAAGGCTTTAACTCCCCGTAACAATTGGTAATATGTACTCACTGTGAAGTTCGAAAATTGAGTTCATGAGTTCGAAAATTCTAAATTTGGTCATATTATAGTAAGTTGCATGTGTTCTAGTTCTGCTTGCTCGCGCTCAATAATAATAAAATCATTGTTGCTTACAAGTAATTTTAGTCACAGAAAACAAAAATTAAATAGCAAATTTGATTACTGGTGACTCACTAGTGACAAAAGTCATCATAATCTTCGTTGCAGTGAATTTCTAATGACTATTATCACAAAAGAAATATTCATATTACTTAATATGAGATGGACTTCTTTATAATTTAAATAAGTGAGTTCGAAATTTCGAAAATTTCTCACACCTACCACTATGTTCAAAGGCATTGTTCCCCACAATGATACAGTGAAAAATCAATGAGAAAAGCCATTATTGTGCGAAGTTGATTAATCATATAAGAACATTGTTGCAACCTTTGGCCGACGACAAACATCATTTCTTCGAAAAACATTACCAAAGTTGTGAAACCAGTTTCAAGTGTTAATCACAAGTGGGATTCGAATACGAGCTTGACTTTTGATATTTTAATTACTTTTCACAGTAAGTAATTAGGATATTACTTGTGAAAAGTAATTAGAACATTACAAGTCAAACAGTCACAATTCATACACTCAGCGCGTACCAATTAATTGTGTGAGTTCGAAAATTCGAAAATTGATCAAATTAAATGCAGTTCTTGTTGGCTCAACCTCAATGATTTCGAAAGAATTATTTCTTACAAATGCTTATAGTAATATGAAACAAAAATCAACCAAAACAATGTGTAAATTCACTGGTGACTCACTAGTAACCGGTGTCACCAAAATCATCGTCGGGTTCAGTTGAAATATTAATGCTATTCAGTGTATTTCGTTTTCGTGAATGGGTGACCGCATTCCATTCACAAATACATAAAAAATGCGTGAGTTCGAAAATTCGAACATTTCTCTCTTCGAAAAATTCGGGGTGGTCGACACAAGCAGTCGATGCGACATCGATAAAATACTATTTTGAGGGGCGGGAAATGCTTTTATTTTATTTGTAATATTGAAATTACTCACCGTGAAATGCAGTCACCCTCACCAGTCCAAAGTGTGAGTTCGAAAATTCGAAATTTCCCAAATGCACTCAATTTGTTCAAAAACATTTTTCTTGTAATACAGCAACCAGAAATCAACCACCAAATCTGAAATGTATTCATCCACTGGGGACTCACCAGTGACCAGTCACCAACTACTTTCTCTCGCTGCAGTCAAATCGTAATAACTATTTGCACAAGTACTTCCAAAAGTTCCAACTTCCCATCTAATCTCAGATTCCCATAGAACAGTAGTCGAAATTTAAATAAACAGCTTACCTAATGTCAAACATCCGCCAGCACATTATTAATGACCCACCACTGATGGCCATTGCTCTTACGCATAAAAGTTGCTCATCTCGACTTTATTCAAACTACATCCGTTGTGAGAAAAAAAAAGGAAACTACCATCATCATCCCATTTTTAAATACATTGTCCTGTGTCCTCGTAGTTTTATTTTCACATGCAAAATAAATACCATCCACACTGGCAATATTTACTACCTGTCAAATTCGAACATTAAAGTAGTCCCTCGTGTGATAAATTCGAGTCGCAGAGTCACGACACGACGGCAAACTGTTGCAAGTTGTTCTTCTAATGCAAAATAATACACTATGGAGAAACTTTCTCCTCCTAACCATTGTAGAGATACCCTCGTATCGTGTTATCCTTTGTGTCCGCCCCGGTCGACAGTTACTTATAGATCAAGCCTCCAGATATGTGTATGCACTGGGGACTACTGCGGAAAGTTTCACCGAACTTTCCCCAGAATATATCCATTGTACGGCGAGATGACCTTAATTTAATTTATTACTCCCGTTCGGGACCCGCTATGTACTTTTTTTATCCATTTAATTGGCCGAGCAGCGAAAACTTTCATTTCGATTAAAGAAAAAGAAAAGTCGCCGACTGTCACTATGCTGGACCGAAATTGACAAAAGTCCGAGTAAAGAACAATAGTCCGCCGTGAAACAATGTCAAATGGGCTGTCGAATCTGAAAAGCACAAGCCGAAGAATACCATTTTCGAAACTAATTAAAGCCACCGGAAGTCGTGCTCGTGCTCGGTTCCGGATTGGGGACAACAACTATGGCGAAAACTGCAACTGAAAACTTTTGCTCTGCGTCAATTGGAAAACTTGCTCCGAAGTGGCTCATTGGTCACACTGTGCTGTAAGGGAGACGGCGGTGGCGGTGAGAAGATTTCAGCTTCATTGGTGCCGAGAATAATGTCATAATCGCGCCTGGAAGACTGGTGCATGTAGGAAAATTAAACATCGTTCCGTTCGGTTTGGTTTCGGTTGGGAACTTTGCATAATTAGATGGCAGCAATTGATGCGATTATTGTTTTAATTATTTCATTGCGGCTACGGTAGGGGTTGGTTTTTATCCAAATCCATCCATGTTTCCACTTGTGGTGAACTCTCGAACGGGGGTTCGGCTGCGGTGGTGTTTTCCGAAGGGTTGCACAGACTGTCATCGGCCACATGTGTTGCCATGTGTTGCCAAGTGTTGCAACAGTGTTTATGCGATTAATCAAATTCGAGTGCGACTGTCAGGACGCTGTGATTGATATGTGTGTGCTGTGCTTGCTTGAGGGGTGCGTTTGAATGCAATTAGTCAGTTTTAATTAATTGGGTCTCTTGGTATTTTTGTTGCACACTTGTTGATATCGGACGTGATGATGGAAGCGGGACTTTTTCTCGTTACATATTGTGCAGTGTGATGTGATAAATTAGCCTGCGGACAGTGAAACAAATGCGCTCGACGATTAAGACAGTCAAAACAGGAAAGGTGAATATGGAGAATGTACATTATTCAGTGGAAGACGTGATGAGAAGCGCACAACTCATCAGTTTTTGGTATATGGTTAGTCGTAGGAGTTGCAAATCACGCTTCTGCGAGTGAGTAATGCTCGGAGTAACCATGGTGCACCTACACGCCGCGATCTGCTAATGACGAACGAGTGAGTAGCTTACCAAATGAAAGGAGCTTTAGTTGTATAAATAAATGTGGTTTAAAGAAAAGGGCTCCTGCGGTAGATGATCCAATTATTTCAGTTGCTGCTCAGTGTCAAAAGGGGGTTCTTTTATTTATTTGTCCTTTTGGGGGGGTCATTTTCGAAAAGAACTACGGAGAACGTCCTTACCTATGTTTGTTCAAAGGTAAAGAGCTGTGCACTTGTGAAGCTGAAAAGTCATTAAAGTAGGTCCCTAGCGAAAGATATCATCGCGGCTTAATTTTGCCCCCAAAGGGGGTCATTTTTGAGAAATCTGAAGCACGTTTGCAACTATTTTAGTCTTACAGCCGGCATTCTAAGCCTCACACCCGATTTTAGCTTCTTTCAAGGTTTTTTAAAAAAATGATTTTGGTTGGGACGAAGCGTGAGTGTTCGGGTCATAAGACTTTCTAAACTTGACACTTGGTAGCCTGTTTGACGCGCTGTCTTACTGGAACCACAGACCGTTCCGGATCTATTAGACGCTTCAATTTTTGACAAAAGCGAAGTTGTTTTGCAAATTTCTTTTTCAGAGGTCAAGTTTAGCCGCTATTATCGCTGGTGAGTTGAAGTTCTTTCACACAACTTCGTCACTACCTAGAACTGTTGCACCTTAAGTATGACTGCATGCCAATCTCACGAACTTTCCTCTCAGACTTCCGTTGGTACATTGTTTTCTAAACTTACACTTTTTTCGCAGTACAGCACTCATTTTCAAAAAAATAACCTTTTAAAACTTGCAGACGTTGAATCAGATCATCATTTCGTAGTGCGGAATTTACCTGCCTTTAGTGCATCCCCCTCGAAAGGTGTCAAATGCGAGCTCATTGTGAAGCTTTTAAGGCTTGAAACATGCTCGTGTTTCCTTCCTTCCTAACATATAATTCTGGATCTAGAAAGTAGTCATCCATCTTGTGTACCTTGCTTCACAGTTGTCATTAGTTTGGCTCACGTCTTAAGGTTTTTTAGGAATGGTGTTTAGTGGACCCCGTTCGAAGGGGTCGTATTGCAGATTTATTGCGACACAATTTCCGACCACTTCATTTTGTTTAACAAGTGCCAAAGGCGTCATTAGATCGGTTCAGGTGCATTCGTTCCGTTAAAAATTTATTTATAGTTGACCCCTCCCAATGAGGGTCGCACAATTACTCTGTTGCGACGCTTGACGCAAATGAGAAGATATGTGTCGACTTTGATGGGTTTCTTTACTGGTTTGGCAAGTTTTAAACCTGTTGGAAATTTGGTTCATTTTTAATAGTTTGTCTTTCCCCTTTAAAGGGGGCTGCTTATCACTTTAAAACTTTCGGCTGTTTCGTCCTTTTTCATATACCCCAATGTTTTGGTTAACGTTCTTTGCCTTCTGAAAAAGTATATACCACATACACAGAGGTCCATTATGCTGCTGCTGCGACAGTTTATATGATTTTGGACCACCAATCTACTTCCTTCAATGGTTTTGTTAGTGTGACAAGTGTGAAGTCTTTTTTAGAAAGTTGTCTAAACATTTCCGTTGTTAAAACTTTTAGATAAACTTACCGATCCTCTTACCTCTGTCTTGTGGTTTATCGTGTTTTATCCCCTCTGTAACATATAATTGTGGTTTTGGAAAGAATTAACAGCTGACCCCCGTCTATGGGGGTCATATCTAAGCCCATTGTGTCACCTTAAACTAATTTTAAGATGGTTTATATAAGTATTAAACCGCTGAAGGGTTTAGTTCTCATTTTACGGTCTTCTTTATACACTTTTCCAAATACCCCCCCTCGAAGGGGGTCACATAGTCACTTTCAACTTTAACATTTACCATAAATGCACACATTTCTGATAGATTTGTCTCGGATAACCGAGTCTAACGATGTTTGTTGGTTGTTTCATGTAATAGAATCTAAAACAATTCATTTTCAATTAACCCCTGTCGAAGGGGGTCAATTCCATACCCCTTGCTTATTGCTTATTACTTAACGCAGTTTGCGAGGAAGCCTATTTCTTCTATTAAATATTTATTGGACTGACTGGTTTTAAATCCATTAAAAGAAAAACCTCTTTCGCTTGACCCCCGCCGAAGGGGGTAAAATTTTCGCTGCATTGGATAACATTAAACAAACTTGTAGATGTGTATTTCCTAGTTTCCCAGGTGGCCTGACCCTGTCATTCGGTGGATTCGCGTTAAAATCAATTCTGAAACAGTCTTCATTATTGACCCCCTCGTTGAAGGGGTCATACCATTGGTCTTTGCTTTCGGTAACTCAAATAAGTTGCGGGCTTTATGGCCACATTATCTTATTTTTCTAGCTTGCTAGGTACTAGTCATATTCTGAAAGTTTATTTCCAATTTATCCCCTTTGAAGGGGGGCACGCTGTGACGGTATTGCATCCGAACGAGTTGATCACTCAGAGGAAAGAGCTTGTTCAAAACGGAGTTGACTAATCAGGCGATCTTACCCTATGCAATTTTTAAAGTTGGATATGTCCATGGCTAGGCTCTCCTCTAGTTGAGGTCTTTAGTAGATGAGTTTTATGAGTGTAAAACGCTATACAGGATTAAATTTAAAATTGCCATCGATGCCCTGGCGGTAGTTGAGTTCCCATGACTCCAAATGCCATCATCATAATTCAATACCCCGTCTAACCATTACGAACGTCCTGCGTGCAATCTGTGTTGTAGAAAAGTTTTGGCGAACTTTTCGGCCATTCATTCGTATCCCAAAGTCGGAGTTGCGAAGTCCTCCGGTGCAGAGCAATACAATATCATGAAACTGAATCCCTGCCGACCCAGTTTCAGAGCTACTGCCCTCTGGGGCAAGATATATCATATCAACCTACAAATCTTCCTAAGATAGCCAAATGCCATTCGTCTTAACCTTCTCGGGGTACGACCTAAAAAAAAAAACAATACCCACCCCTCGCATCCTTTACCACTTTGTAAACACGCTTTCCCCTACGACCGCACTTTGTTATTTAACAATCACATAAATATCACCTTCACCCTTTCGGTGTAACAATTCCTCCGGTTGAACCTACCCACCTATCAGGAGCTATGATTTATTTCCACTGATTCCCTATCAAAAATGTATCTCTGGCGTAGTAAAATTTATGACGTAGGTGCCAGGGGATTGTGTGTCTGTGTGTTTGGCTGTGTGCCCTCCTTCTGGTGTTTGGCACATCCTCACACAATAGAAAATGAACGAAATTGGAAACCGTATATCTTTAACTACTCGGAGACCTTTTAAACTCACACATCCGTCGCAATTTCCATCGGAACGTCGCTCCGGTCGGGCAATTTCCATCTGATTTCCAACTGCCAAAGAGCTCGACGTGAAATGCAAACAGAGTCTGAGCACAATGGAACCGAACAGCCATCCCCGCCGCCGCTGTTCCAATCATTCACCATGGACCGTCATTAGTCAGTCTTTTGTTTGGAGCCATCCGGGTTCGTTTGTAAAACGTTTGGCCATCGCCGTCGAAATCGAACTGTATTTCGGGTGTACCGCACTAAATAAAGTTCAACATCGTGCAGTTGAAATTAGCACCTAAAGCTGCCGCTGCCACTGCCACTGCTGCTGGTGCCAGTGTCTCTCTCGAGCGTAAATGCCGGTCTTGGATGCGGTCGTCTTCTTTGTGTTGAATTGTCGGCTGTTTACCTGGGAATGCCGATCGGGAATTCAACGAGTAAAGTCAGTCACATGGTTAAAGGTTGACATTGGAGAGCCGCTGCATCCACGACTGACCTATGCAGTGAACTCTCAAAAGAATGTCGTCTCGTTGGTTGGAGATGTGGAGAGAGAAACCCGCTTAAAGGTGACCAACTGACTTGATATTTCCTTTGAGGTTACAGTCTCTTTCCTCTTTGGGTGTGTTTCTTGTTTGAATTTATCGGAGTGACTTCATTTGAGATGTTCGTGACATTTTGAATGGCACAGATACGGGCACAATAAAAATAGTTCACACCTTCCGTTGGCGTGATTCCTGGGATAGTTATCGCGGAACCAAATTAGCATCAATGGCTGTGTTGACTATTAACTGTTTTAGGGCTTCTGTGGCGGTTATATTTGTTTATTCGTGACTATAGCTACTTTGACATTTGGTTAGCTTTAGTTAGCAAAAATCAAGGAATATTTTGCAACTCGTTTTCGACAGAGATCTTGTGTCACTCTTATTGCCAGTGACTGCTTGCTCTGTGTTGGTTATTAATTTGCACCCATGTCCTACGAAAAATCTAACTGAATTTTGCTGGTGCTTCAGCGGATTAAAGAATGAAACTTAGAAATTGTCTGAAGGACTCTCAAGATAAGGAACAAAGCGGAGAGGGGGTTTTGGTTTACCTACCGCTTTTAGACCTACTTTGAGTGTCAATATTGCTCCGATCAGTACAGTACCATAAGCATCGATCATTCGTACTCAGACTGATGGCTCATCTTAGACTGATCACTGCGATCACGACTTCAGCATCGACCCTGGCAAAGCTATTCGTAGCCTGAGGCTCATCTTAGACTGATCACTGCTTCAGACGAAAACACTACTTCAGACTATCTAAGGGCGCACCGTGGTTGTCTAGGCTTTGACGATGGTGATCGTGGCCTCAGTCTTGGATACAATGCCGACGGAAACATTTTGCAGGGTGATCGCCGTTCACTTCGTCAATGATCGTCGTTTTCTAGATCGTCAGGGGTCCTCGACGATGGTGATCGTTGATGCTCGTCGACGTCGCCTCAGCGTTGGATAAATTTTTGCATTGTGATCGTCGTTTATTCTTCGTTTCCGCCGACGAGGGTTCTTCAAGTCAAACTGAGTTACCGTCTTCGATGCGATCAGTACGTCAATGGCGATCAACAAAAGTTTGATCATCGACGATGCCGATGGATCACCACCGTATGGCGATCGTTCCTGCTTGTTGACGTCATATTTGCAGCTTCGCAAACTGGCTCTGGCATTAAGATATGGTCGAGTTATACTCTGCCATCGATGCAATCAGTATAGGTATATCTGCAGCTAAATTCTCTGACGTTGGACAGCATATAGCAACGCGAATGCTATGTGATCCCTCCTGTCTGCCAGCACCGACCAATCAAACTATCTTTTTACTAAAATGCTTCCATTTGGATCTTCTTTTTCTTCTTAGGTGACACTGCAGTTTGATGGTTCGAATCCCGCCAAAACACAAAAACGCGGACTTCCGCAAGGTTCTGTCCTCTGTCCTATACTTTTTCATATATAAATGGGCTTTATGTCTTTCCTTGTAATTTCCCGACTTCTCAACATTACGACAAGTGATCCTGATTGTGAATCCATGGAGGGGCAACTCATACTCGACGCGTTCAGGACAGTTCAGGAACTAATTTACTGTTGAAATTGTGACAGTTGTAGTCAGAAATTCACTTCAAATCTAGCAAAGGCCTCTTCAGCAGTAAGCTCGGCGTAAAAAAAATGCGTTACACATTAAAATGCACATGTGCTGCAATTACCTCTGGCATCAGCTTGGGACTTGAAACCCTGTGCTTTAAAAAAGCTTTAAACTCCTCGAAGTGTATGAGGAAAAACTCACCTTAACTATGAAATGGTCCACTGCAGTTGTTTTCATCGCATTGTCGTACCTGCTCGCTGTCGATATGACTTTTTTTTGAAACACTTTAAGGCTAATGGTAATAGCAAAGTCATGAACCATATTTGAAAAGTTCACTTCATAGATCTTTTGCAACAATTTGAAGACTGAAACCCAGGTCCTTTGGACAGCCTGACACATACATTTTAGGGCTTTCATGATGCTGACTTTTCTAGAAGCCTTCAGTAGTATTTTCAGTATAACAACGCCCTGGGTCACCAGGCTTATATGGAAAGTGATCTTGCGTCGCTGATGGGTGTACCATTCACTTAAGCCCAATGGAATGGTATTTATCGCAATGGTGCTTTGCAAAAGCGTGGTTGACTCTCAAGACGCGTATTGGTGCTTGGCAATTTTTATTTGCTGCTGGAAAAATGTGACGGACTTTTTTCGATCGTTTTTTGATCACCGAGGTATCGGCCACAATCCGCATCTATGGAATACCAACGTCGTGTTCATAAGTGCACCTCGGCCTCCATTCCTTTCTTGACTATCGGAAAGGTACACGCTTTACGCAACGCTTTGCCTTGTCAGTAAAGCGACTCAACTATCGATCCTATCCTAAACATTTTGAAGAACAGTGCCGCAGGATTTTTCGCTTTGGTAATGGTTTTGGAAAGCTTTTCGCAAAAAATGTAGAACTATAACTACTCCCACCTCAATGCCTATAGGTCTTATCTCACTTCTTCTGAAAAGCTAGAAGTTCAAGTGGCTTTGCGAACCGGTCCATCAGACGAACTCAGTGCAGTTTCAATAAGTATGTTTACTGGTCGAGAGTAAATTTACAACTGAGTTTAGAACATGGAGATCAGCATGACAACAGAATCAGCTTGGATACAAAGATATAAATATGAGTGGATTATAGGTGTTAAAGGCTGAAGCCTTCAAAAGATGCAGCCAGACATTTTTGTTAAACAGATCAACGATGTTAACTGAACTAAGTGAACTAAATGAGGCAACTTTTAAGTTCAATGAGTAAATTCTTCATCAGAACCTTCACCCAGTTTATCGAGTCTTCTGGACAAAAGATGGGTTTTCATCAAGTTGCTCTTAACAGGCATCAAAAAGTGTCCAAAAATATTCGCTTTCAGAACTAGACAATTCGTTTGAACGAGTGAACTAAGTAACGAAAAGACGCGTGAGTTACGACATTTACAAATCTATTAAACGACACATGACAAATAATGCATCACAACAGCAGCATCGCAACAGCATCGCAACAGAAGAATGGTGACAAACAACTTCAGGGTCATTCGCAAATACATATATAAAACGCCACACGAAAACATGTATTAACAACAGCAGCATCACAACAGCCACATCGCAACAACAGCTTCCTAACAGCAGCAGAATTGTGAACAAACAACTTCAGGGTCACAATCGTAGCAGTACCCATATAAGACGCCACACAACAAGTGTACCTGCAGGCACAGCGTGAGAGCAGTAGCAGCAGAGATGGGGAAACATTTTATGTACATAACCTGGGTACTTTCCTGTTATAAAAAGATTTCATGTTTGCCTTTAGGACAAGTTTAGTTTAGTTTTAAGTTGAGTTGGAAACAATAAAGTTCATAAAAAGTTAAGTTGACTTTGGTTTTCTTCAACAAACGTAACTCGTGCACGAAATGATATGGTAGAAGGTAAGGAGGGTTCTTTTAAAGGGTTTTCCAATGAGAGGTGTTATTGTGAATGACCCGCTATTTCGGTAGCTGTCAATTTTAAAGCTTTTATTCTTTGACATTTTTGACAAGTAGAAGCTACGGCATTACTAAAATTGGAACGATACACGCTTCAACAACGCATTGGAATTATTAAAGTTCACTACAAAAATGGTGAAAATCTTGCAGTCACAGTTCGCAAAACTAAAGCATGTTTTGGTCGTCGTGAAGCACCTTGTCGGAGAGAAATACCGAAATTGGTGGAAAAATTCGATCTTTTGGGACAAGTTAGTGATGTGAAGAATAAAACCCGTGCACGTCGCTCAAGAACAACTGAGAATATTGCTGCTGTAGCCCAAAGTGTTGAAGAAAACCCAGGTTTGTCCATTCCTCGTCGTTCTTTGGAATTGGGCATTCCACAAACGTCATTACACCGTATTTTGCATAAAGACTTGGGTCTTAAGGCTTTTAAAGACAATGTCGTGTCTTTGCTGATTGGGTCCTTGAAATGCATGAAAATGATCCGGAATTCCATCGAAAAATCATCTTGTCTGATGAGGCCCATTTCCACTACGTCAACAAGCAAAATTGTCGCATATGGGGCTCGGAAAACCTAAGAGTTATTGTTGAGAAAATTTTCTTTTTCGAAAATGAGGTTGGATCAACAGTTACGGTGAATGGGTTGCGCTATCGAAAGATGATTAATGATTTTTTATGGTCGGCGTTGGATGGTATTGATCTGGACAACGTTTACTTTCAACAAGACGGCGCTACGTGCCACACAAGCAACGAAACCATTGATCTTTTACGGGAAAAATTTCCGTACCGTTTTATCTCTCGAAATGGTGATCACGATTGGCCACCGAGATCTTGTGATTTAACACCTTGCGACTTCTTCCTTTGGGGCCACGTCCGGCACCATTGTCCTCAAAGATATTCCGAACTTTCTCAATGTGCGATCAAATTTTGTGTTGGAAAATGGTGCCCATCAAAGGGCTAAAAAAAATTCCGGCTACACCCAACCTACCAAAGTACCGCAATCCAAATCGTCTCCTCATCGCCCTTTTGTGTCACCGTGTTCTGTTACCGAATCTCATCCACATCATCCTCAAGTAGGTAAAGAATGGAACACATCGCATTGTTCACCTCATAATTGTTCCACAAAAAAATCGTGACTAACGGTATACCGTACACAAATACCTCAGTGAAGGTACCACAGAGCATCGCTAACGCTAATGAATTACCACAACACGGTGTGCCGGTGTGCGCCGTGCGATCATGTTCCACATTACGCCATCGTGAGGTCTGTGAACTCCGCATCTCAATAATCGTAATCATCATCCGCCAGTCATTGGTATGAGTTTCTAATGAAATTAGAACCACTGCTAGAGCGCGCACAATCGCCAAATGCGCGCATCGCCTGTGCGTCAAGTGATAAATAATCTTCCAGTTTTATTGCCAATTAGAGTATCTCGGAGATTTATCGCACACACACACACACACACTCGCAGGTTCATCCACCAAAAAAAACCACTCATCAAATCCTCAGCCGTTTTAATGAAATTGTTTATCGAAACTGCGCTGGCATCCGCAATACAGCAGAGGCCATAATACAAAGCTCACCGTTGCCCAATCCATTTCTTCAAGTTCAAGTGCCGGCCAATCTCTTTTCATTTCGACTTCAGATTTAGCCTCCGCTTTTATGAGTGATCCACTAGACATAGACACTCAAGAGCGACGATACAATGATGAACCAATAGATTCCCAAGTTTTCTTCGCGAAGTGCTTGGCATTTTTTCAACCTGCCAATAAATTAGAAAGAAAATCAATCCGAAACCTCGTTACTAGCTCGTGCAGCTACAGCTATGTATCTGTTTTTAACTGAAGCGATACTCTGGCCGACCTTGACGCTTGTTTATTTCGCATAATTAAACCAATCGAAAATTGATTGAAAGATACTTCGTTCCGTACTCTACATAGGCATTAGTGCGGGTTTCATTTTCGAAAGTATGCCTTGCCAAACTCATCCCATCAGTGTGTCTATACCTAACTGCTAATAGGAGGGACGTTGTAATTTTATTAAAATTAACCCAGAGAGAGAGACGGCACTCGGCACTCGGCACCGACCGATTGGAAGATGAAATCACGTTCGAGATAATCCCCCATAAGCTGGTTTGGGGGGCATCAATAAGGTTCGAGCTCGCGACCATTGCAGACGGTATTGGTAGTAGATTCCCTGTTGTCGGTGAGAATCGCTGTTGAAGCGACGGCGTTTATCGACTGTTTTTTTTCTTTTTTTTTTCTTTTCTGTGTACGCGCGTTGTTGTTCCTCCGTGTGAACAGTGTTATGTTTTTCGGGAAACGAGTTTTGCGGTAATGTTCAGTGAATCGGTGCCGAAGAAGCCAACTACTTCGACAAAAAGCTAAATTTGATTGTGAAATTGTTTCGCAAAGTTTTCAAAAGCCATTTGTGCAGATAAGTGCTGTAATAGTTTTTGCTGATTGAGGGATAATAAAACGACACCGTTCGGAGTACGTGCGGAGGGAACTCTTATTCGGCGCGAGCTTTTCGGTGAGTGTTTGACATTTAAGCGGTCGAAAACGAGTTGGAATTGGAATGCTATTTAGCATGGAGAGGATGTTCTAAAATTAGCCGTGTATTGTATGCGAATGAGTGAATCATTTGACAATCAAACTTGCTGACGACGGGCGAAGGCATCGACCTAAATGAGGCCAAGGCTGTCAGTAAGGTGGCCGATGGAATATTTTTCTCTTTTCCACAGAAAGCGAGTTTGGTGGAGAAATTTCTAAACGCGAAATAAATGTGACTTCATGCTTACGGTCGCGCAGCGGTATTCAAATGCTGGTACTAGTGGACGACATCAGTGAAGGCAGTCGTTTCGCCTCAATATGGGATAGTCGGTTAAAGGTCGAACAGTGGCTTCGATGATGAGAAGTCGGATTTTGCTGCTCGAATTCCTAATTGATCAAATCGATCAATACCTAGTTGCTCAAGTCATACAATTAGTTGATCAACCCAGATATATAGTTGATCAACTCATGCACACATTTGATTGACTCACAAATTTGATCAATGGCCTCGCACACCTGGTTGATCAACTGATTTAATTGTAATTGTGGCCCTTAACAAGTGTGAAATTTTGCCAAATAAATCTCTTGCTCGTGTTGGTCAACTTTGTCAGCAATTGTTTTAAAATGGATCAAAGATCAGCTCAAACACCCAACATTAATTGATAGAGAACCTTGTTTACTTAGTTGCCCAACGCATTTAACTCCCAAACCGACTTGATCAACTCATGCAATTGATGAATAGCCACATACACCTCATTGATCGTTTTGCGTCGTTTCGGCAAGCAAATCTGTTGCTCGACTTGTTTCACTTTGACAACAATCGTTCCAAAAGCTCGTTGTTCTAGTTGATCAACTTGCAAATCGCCGCTAACCATTCAACTCGTATACCTTGTTGATTATCATACTAAACTGATGAATATCCCAGCACACTAACTTGATAAACCTCTTTAGCAAGTTTAAATAGTTGATCAACCCATACAACTCATTCACATAGTTGATCAACTCATTTAATAAATATTGTCCTCGTATACCCAGTTGATCAACTGATTCAATTGTTAATTGTGGCCCTTAACAAGTGTAAAATTTTGCCAAATAAATCTCTTGCTCGTGTTGGTCAACTTTATCAGCAATTGTTTCAAAAGCTTGTACTTATAGTAGATCAGCTCAAACACCATGTTGATCAATGCATTCAATTGGTAAATAACATTGTTTACTTAGTTGATTAGCGCAATCAACTCAGAAACCGACTTGATCAACTCATTTAATTGATGAGTAACAACTCTTCCTGCTGCGTGATTCCGGCAAAAAAAAAATCGTTTGCTTGAGTTGTTTCACTCTGACAACAATTGTTCCAACGGATTGTACTAGTTGATCAACTCATTGATGTTAAATTGATGGTGATTCATCAAAAATGCAATGTGTTTATCAACAAGATGTACATTGTACAAGTTAAACGTGTTGGTCAACTTACTTAGTTCGAATACCAATTTGAACTGGTTGATCAACTCATACACCAAGTTGATCAACACATTCCATTGTTGATTAAGCTTGTTCACCTAGTTAATTAACCCATTCAATCGTTCAATAACCCGTACACCTGGTTGAGCAATTCATTCAACTCGTGTAGCTAGTTGATCAACTATATAAATTTATAAATTAATGAACATCTTTGAAGTTAGTAAAATATGGGCCACGGGAGCTTTTAGAATAATTTGATCAACTTAAATCTCGTACTACTAGTTGATGCACTAATTCAATTGCTGAAAAGCCTCGTTCACCCAATTAATCAATTAATCAAGTTGATTTTGTTGATCAAATCGATCAATAACCTCCTTCACATATGTGATCTACTCTTTCAACTCATTTAACTCTTGATCAATTGATTTTATTGTTGAAAAGACCTGTCAACTGAGTTGATCAATTTATCAACATTCGTGGTTTTGGTAACCTTTTTCTCGAGTTGGTCAGCTCTGTTTCCTATGAAGTTGAAATGAGTTATTGCATTGATATCTAGGAGCAAAAGAGCAATCCTCGGACGTTGAGCAACACGTTGAACGGTCTATGAATATTTATAAATAAGACAAATTGAAATTGACAGGTATTTGCGTTTGGATAACGCCATAAGCGCTAATAGTAAGCGAATCGACTTTATTTGATCAATGACGTGCATTAACTTACCAAGACCGTCGAGAATTGTCTGGATTCTAAGATCGTTGTAAAAAAAACCCGCCCGGGCACTGCCCGTAAACTTGTTGGGCAACTCGGTGAGCAACAGTTTTGCACTTTTTCCCTCTCATTGGTTCGACAAGGTTGAGGAACGAGGAGCTCATAGTTGAATTTTAAATTGATACGCTGACCATTTAGTGTGCAACTGTGGTTACATTAGTTGAGCACTGATATACAGACTCCATCCTAAAAGTTGGCGTCAAGTGTGCGTCCGGGTTTACCCTTATTGAGCAACAATCTCCAACCGTCTTCAACGGGTTCTTTGCCTGGAAAGAGTCCAGAAGCTCGTTTGTTGCACTTGAATACGTTGAATAGTGATGCGTTGTTTACGTAGTGTACGACGGGCATAAGCCATGTTGAGGAATGCCATGATCATCGGTCTTAAATCATCTTCAAAGCTTTGGTCTGCTGACCGAGGTGATGGGCACGTAAATAAGAGTTAAATGCGTTGAATTCGGACATTCAAGTTTGACAATGGCCCAAGCCCACATTATGTTGGACAATTAAGGCTGTCAATGACGGTTACATAATGAAAATCTTGCGCCCAATTTGCTTTCGCTGACAGTAGAATATGGGGGCACTGGCGCAGGGGTATATATGAGGCCACCAAGGAGAGGAAGAGTAGCTACGCGCTTATCACCCGTTTTTTGATGTAAGACTGATGCAAATAGGTTCTCGTAGGCACTTAAAATCTTTCTCATTATTAACTTTTGCCTGCATAGGTTAAAGAAGGCAGTCAAATAGTCAGTTTGACAGTATACTGCCGGTTGAAGCCACAAAAAAGGTTAGACAGGCTTGCCACTTACGGAGCACTTCTTCAATCCCCAGACTTTTGGCCTGTCAATATTTCCGCCACTGTCATTGACTGTTATTTCCTCTTTGATTGAGTTTGTAGGGTCGCTCCATTGAGCTTGCCAACTCAGTTTTAAATTTTCCAAAAAGATACTTTTTAAAGGAACTTTTCTCTGATCTTCGAACTCATTGCAAAATCAGCAAGAACTTCCAGTCAAAGAGAAACAATATCCCCTTCAGTAGAGTCTTCAACAACAAGTCTTGCATTTGGTCTATCAGGCAAATGTGTTCCTTTTTTGGGCTCACGTTTTGTCTCCATATAAGCTAAGGCAACAACCTTCCCGTAAAATCTAGCTATCAAATAAAGTTACAAGATTGTCAAATTTTCCAACAAGGGTTGAACTAATCACGGAAGCGGGTACCATTCAGCTCTAACATGGTAGTTGGCTTGGCTAAACTGTAAAACGCTCCGACTGAATAGACAAGGGCGTTGTCTATATTAGCTAAGATACAAACCTTCTTATGAAAAACCTTTCGTAGAATGACATTTTAAGACGACCGACCGTTGGAGAATCTGTCAAAAGGATAAAATCATAAACAGATTATTATTTTGAAAACAACAGTTGAACTAACCAGCTAATCTGCTCCTCTGGTGTGCTATAGCTTAGCTAAGTGAGCAACCTTTCTGTGATCAACCGTTGTTAGAATGAAAGTCTTCATCAACTTCTACCAAAAAACATACAAAGTCAGCATAATCAAAACTTATTCCCCGTCCCTTTTGCGTATATTAGGCGCCTCCACCATCAAACCAAGATTTTTTTTAGCTAATACAGCAACCAGTATACAAAATACTGTCGCGGTGGTTTAAAGTGGGTTGAAAGTGGGCAACTATTTCATTTCCATCTAAAGCACTTCACTTCATAGCTCTTCCGCCATCGAAGATCAATTTCTGGAGGCAATTACTGCCGTAACTTTACGGAAATAAGTTTCCAGCAACCTTCCTTCCGCTGGAAATTGAAGTTTAAAAGCACTTTCCAGCCAGTCGCCCTTGGCACCACAATTTTCACTCTCACTTTGAATATGCAAATGTCGGTGGCTCTCCCCCTACACTCAATCGACATAACGAGCTTATTATTTACAATCATCTGTGGTCCATCCATTGAAGGGTCATTCCTGACCTCAGTTGAATGTCATTTGGCCGAACCCTTCAGCATAAATAATGACAAATGCAGTGCAGCGCCGCACGTGTGTTACGTCACCAAGGAGGAGATTTGTTTTCCAAATCCCCGTCGACATGATTCATACGCAAATCAGGCTCAGCATTTCTAATTGCCTAGCTTATTGCTTGTGTGTGTGTGTGTTTGTGTGTTTGCTTTATGTTAAATTAATACCCGCCATGCATGGTTTAGCTATACACGGGTCGGGCAAACAGTCAAGTGGTTGCCCACTCCAAAAAAAAACAATGAACCAGCAACAAGTGGTCGGAAGCGGTGGCACGCCAGGTGTTGGAAGTCATCACCCTTTAAAGGCAGCAGCACGCATGTATTTCAAGTCAACCCCTTTCCATTTACCGTTTAAGCGGAATAAAAATAGAAACTCAACACCACCGACAGGCGGGCGTATATCTGGGGGGATATACTTAAATTGCGAACGAAACGCAATATTCCAAGTGACCTGGTTCTGTTTGCCGAGCGCAGCGCCGCACGAAGGATGCGGTTGAGTGGATGTGGGTATATTGGAGGAGGACCAGGGAAGGACTCGTTTAGTTGCTCGATTACCCAAAATAATGTCGATGCCGTTGCTCAGCGTATTGGAGCGCACACCCTTTGGTTCCCATCGCTTGTATGGGGGAATAGTACTCGCATGTCGGGGGAGAGAAGAAGGATGTCATCCCCGAGTCAATTCAATTTTTTCCTCTTTCGTGTCTCTTTTTTTACATTTTATTTTCACAAATTCTGTTCCGCTTCTTCTTATTTTTTTTTTTTTTTTTTTCGTGATTGTGGTTTTCTTTATAGAGTTCCGCTTCAAAGGGTTGCTGCTGGTGGTTTTGTGGAACGCACTTGACATGCTATATATGTTGATGTGAGGGGAAGCCTATATTTAGATCGTATCACTGTTTGTTTTAATTTTTTTTTACTTGATGATGACGGAAGCTATCAGGGGAAGACGGCATTCGGATTTGGAATACTGTTGTTTGGATTTAATGATAATTTGGGGGAGGGGGAAAAATGCGCTGTCATCTGGAATGGTTTTCTTTTGAAGAAATCAGGACCGTTGTCCTCAATTTAAGATATTTACCTGACGTATAAGGATTCTGAGATAAGGGTTGAAGCACTACTTGAACGTACCCTATTTAGGAGGTCCAATAGGTTCCGCCAACGCTGCATAGCAACCGCGTTTTTCTCTTTTGGATATCTTGTTGGTGGTTAGCAAGTTTCCTTGAGTACACCCGTTAGGATCCTTAGATCTTCTTTGCATAGCTCAAGTAACTTTTTTGTTATCTACGAGCTGGGTTTATGAATCTTTTTGCCTGCCTCTGTCCTATGGATTCAGTCCAGTATTCGGCAAGTTGAATATCTTCCCATTTTCTGAATTTCGAGTGAACGTAGCTCATGGGTAACCCGAAGTAGGGTTCAGGACCTGTGAGTAGGCGTGATGCGCCTCTGCTCGCCAGGCAATCTGCTCGTTCATTGCCATCAAATCCCTCATGACCTGGTATCCAAGCAACGGTGACTGTGTTATCGTTGGCCAGATCTTCGAGGAGATTGAAACATTCCCAGACCAGCTTTGATCTAATAGAATATGACATGCGTTAGTTGGTAGCTTTTGCGTCGGCCCACACTGGAGATGCGTACAGAAGAGCTGAGCGTGTAACTCTTGTCAGAATTAATCTGCGACTGCCTCCAACACTCTGACAGAGGTAATTGGACGATTGATTCTTTCTTTCCGAAGTTGTAAACGTGCGACTTAAGTCAAGCCTGCTGTTGTTTCCAATTTTTGACAACAAGTGTTTTTCGGCAGGCTTTTTCTTTATTTCATTACAAATTGATTCACTTCATTTGAATTTGTTTTTGACAACAACAATCAACCAACCTTGGCTTTGCAATGGTACATGGACTTGCAGTAAAAAGGTTATTGAACAATGTGATCGAGGCAACAATTTTAAAAGGGAAATACAAAGGTGAAGTTGTTTTCATTCCGAGAATTCTAATGATTCCACCAGATTTATCGTTCAATTTTAAACGTCTTCAGATTTTGATACGACTTGCTTTTGCCATTGCGATTAACAAGTCACAAGGCCAATCTCTAGGAATATGTGGCTTAAATTAGAGGTTCCTGTGTGAATCGGGCAGTAGTAGCTCTAATTTTGACTGAAGAATTTGTATCTCAGTTGGGATTGAGAGCACCCAATCGTTCGGCGCAAGATTTATTCATCGCGTGAATTAAATTATGATTGTGGCGAATTGAATGCATTTGTGTGGTCAAATGTTCCCAAATTAAATACTGAACAGAAACGTGCTTATGATACAATCATGCATGCTGTTTGTAATATAAGTGGTGGAATATTTTTTTTTAGATGAAAAACATTTTTGATTTCAATACTTCTAAACGCTCAGTAACCCAAATTGGATTGGCTGGCACTCGCTTCGTCTGGAATTGCATCGACTTTATTTGAGGTGGGCGAACTGCGCACTCTGCAATTAAATTGCAATTGAACATGAACATGCATTTCTAAGGACATGGGAAAAGTTTTGCAGAATCGTTTGGGATGAATGCACGACGGATCACAATAAGTCTTGTGGAAGCGTTGATAGATAGAACGTTGCAAAATTTACGTCGGAATCAACGGATTTCGGTGGATATTGTTATCAGGTTTTTTCGCTGAATATTGTCTGTTATTCCACGATCTACAGCTGCTGATGAATTGAATGCATGTTTAAAATCTTCCTATTTGTGGGGGCATGTAAAAAAAACTCACACTATCCACAAATGCGCGCGTTCAACAACAGCAGTCGAATTTTCTAATCAGTTATAGGATATTGGAAATGGCAAATTCCAAGTTGATAATTCAACTAATTGTTTAATTACGATACTTCGCCTGCTGCATTTCAGCTAATCCCAATATAAAAATAAATTTAAGTCGGGGTTTTTTATGTTTTTTCCATAACCTATGGACAAAGTTTGGCCATAAAAAGTCCCTTTTCGAATGCTTTTCGTTTTTGTAATCTTTTGTTAAATAAATTCAGATGTTTTTTAAACGAAATAAATTAATTTTGGCAAATATTGTCTAATGCGTCACTTTTCTGTCATTTTCGTCACACTTGTCCCCCCAAAAAATCAAACAAAGGATTTGATTTTGCCTTTAACTGCAATATTTTATAATTTTTCTTGAATGTCGGATGTAGGGTGAGAGTGTCTCATTTTTTAGGGGACTTGCTGAAGCTTCATCTACGCCGCAGTCAGTCGACATCATGCATTGGACAAAAGAGCAAAGCGCATTTGCCTGCGAAGCTTACTTTTCCAACGGTAGTTCCATTATTTCCACTCAACGTGCTTTCCGTACTCGCTTCAACATCCATCCCGCAGGTCGCGTTCCTGGCCGGCAGTCGATACAGAGAGATGATTGAAGAATTTTTTTATCCCAAAACTCGATGAAATGGACCTTGGTGATTGTGGTTTCAACAAGATGGAGCCACGGCCCACATAGCACGAGCATCGATCGGTCGTTTGAGAGAACATTTCCCCGATCGTCTAATCTCCTTGAGGGGCGACCTTACGTGGCCGGCCGCTCACCTGATTTGGCTCCGTGCGATTTTTTTTATGGGGTTAGCTTAAATCTATCGCTTACACCGATCGGCCTCGAACGTTAAATCATCTGCAGGACAACATTCGTGAAGCAATAGCGAACATACCCATCGATATGCTTCAAAGAGTTCAGAGGAGCTTCGAAAATCGGGTATCTCAGTGTATCGAAAACGGAGGCCATCACTTGTCCGATTTCATCTTTAAAACCATGTAAGGAAAACATTCCTGACTTGTTTTTGAGTTCCCAGTGTCTTATGTTTGCCTAAGATTTGAAGGTGTTCCGACCTATATGTTCACTTCACGATTGTATTCTTTTACAATCGGATCTCGAACGACTGTCCATATGGTGTCACAGTAATGACCTTCATCTCAATGTCTCTAAATGTCAAGGCCTTTCTTTTTATCGTAAGCTCTCTCCAATTCACTTTACGTACGTAATCAATAACACCCCTCTCCCTCTGCCCATTATTTCTACGGTGACCATATTTTAGAAAATGCAAATAATGAACAGCAGAAAAAGACTAAAATTTCAACACTGTTTTAAATTACTCAAATCAAGTTTTATTTGATAAATAGGTTTTCTTTATAAAAGAAAAGACAAAAAAAAAACAGTGCACTCCGGGAGTGCCGACAGAAGTGAAAACTTGAACAACTAGGTATACGTGTATTTTTTGAATCGTCAGGCAATATTTTGTTGTGCAGGAAATACTTTTAAATGAAGTGTTTTCTAGTTCATTATTATAAACTACTACTACAAAAACTATACTACCTACAATTTTCATTTTCGTTTAATGCGCTATTGTATACATGAAAAATAAAGCATACTAGCTAATACCCGCGACTTCATCTGCGTAGAATTAGTACTTCGAGTAACTCATAAAAATATTTATATCAATCGGGTCTAAAATTTTCAATATTAGGACAACTGTCAACAAAACTGTTTTGAAATAACAGGTTCGTTCGGGTACTTTTTTGCAAACGTAAAATTATTAAAAATTTCCTAAGAAACTATGCGAATGCGACCACGTACTGAGGAAATTAAAAAAAATTAGAGAGAAATCCATTTCCCCTCTTTTCATTTTTTCGTAATTTTCTACTCGCCGAATTTCGACTTACTGAAAAATGAAAAATGAAAACTGACAACTAAGTGACAGCTCAAAAGTTTGACAAGTAAAACTGTATTTATTTTCGTCTTCAACGATGTCGGAGGAATAAGTTGTAAAACTGGTATTCCCCTAGAACATATCAGCGCATTCAAATTGGTAAGTTTAATAGGTATTTAGCTTATGAAAATTGCAATTCCAACTTATTTTGTAGATGCTGCATTGTATGATAATGTCAAAATGACATTTGTTAAACTTTTTGTAAGAAACCCGATCAGGTACTTCTCTTGAAATTGAATGATTTCTCTCTCGATTTTTAAAATTTGAAGTTTTTCATTTTTCTATGCTGAAAGTACACGAACGAACCTAACATAACAGCGGTTCTTACTATCCGATTTCCCCACAAAATTTTGAATATTCCTTCTTAAATTCCTATGACTGTAACTCTCTTCCGTAAACTAAATTCTTCTTTTTAAATTCTTCGGACATTACTGCGGAGTAATTTTTCGCCAAAAACAACAAACGAAAACAGACTCAATAATAATTATAGGAACAAAAATATTTTATTTGAGCGAATGAATTTTTTCCTTTATTATTATTTATATTGATTACATTCGTTATAATGCAATTTGTAGAATATGAACATGTATTCGTTGTGAAATAAAACAACGAATTTAAACTCTCAGAACGCATCCATCAGCAGACAGAAATCACCAAACACACAAACTATCAGTCAGTGTTCTTAGACGTCTCTCTTTATTTTTCCCACGAAGTGTGTTCATTTTCCTTTTTCACTAAACTTATATTAAATAAAAGTAAAATTTGTATTGTTCGGACAAAAATCACACTTAATTTATCTTCAGTATAAAAATCGGAATTCGCTAACACTTTAATGATTATTTTTTGGTACTAGAAATTGTTGCTATAGGCAAATCTTCTTTTTATGTGCATTTAGTGCGTTTATATTCATGGTCAAATGTGGCCCACAATTTTGAGGTTTTTTTCCTTTTACGCACAAAAAGTTTTTCGAAAATATTAAATTCCCTCAAAAAGGTAGAGATACAACGATGTAGGAACACGCTGAATTCACACGTATTCACAGACAGTAAAGTTGCGAGCGGGAGGGAGGAGCTTATATTAAAAAAAATTTGCGGGGGGAATCGGTGAGACGTAGCAAAGCTGTCAGTCTATTTCATACTTAGTTTATGCGCTACGGGCATTATGAATGAAAGATTTTTTTACCCTGAATCATAGTTTGTACGCAACTACGTAGTTGAAATTGTATGTAGTAAGATTGGTTGAGTGTGTGAACAGCAAGAGGTAAATATACTACTACAGAAACAGAAAAAATAATAGAGTGGATGGATGGATGGATGGACTATTTTAAACACAAAAATTGCAATCTATTGCTTAAAACGGAAATTTACAAAGCATGCAAATAATTGGTATTCTTTAAAATGAATACCAGTGAAACTTATGAAACGCACACCCGATTGCCCCGCAAATTTTTGAAATAAAATTCTGTCTGAAATTACTTTAGCATTGCAAAGGCAAACACACTTCCCCACATTCACATACATACTGAGTCGTCAAAATTGGTTGGCAAGGCAAATGGCAACGCGAACACTGGTATCACACACACACTTGTAGGTAAATTCTCTCTAATGTTTATAAACAATGGCCCAACGCGCCTCAAGAGTCTTCACGAACACTGGTGTCGGCAACATTGGTTACACAACATTGGTGTCGCGAGTTCAATAGTTTTATCCCATATCAAAAGTGCCCCAACGCGCCTAAAGAAGTTATCACTTCAAAAATATATAATTAAACTCATATTTTAGTAAGGGGTTTTCCAATAATAGGTATTATTTTGGTACCCAAAGAAAAATGTCATTTTTTGAGATAAATGATCGGATGTGTATTTCATAATAAAGAGGAAGGTATGCCGTTAATAATGAAAAACAACATCAGCCAAATGGCCACCACGAGCACGCATACAGGACCATATACTTTTCATGAAATTTTCCATAACCAAATCGCAAAGTGGCTGCCCTATGTCCTCGATAGCCTCACGAATTTTATCTTTGAGGTCTTGAATCGACGCTGGGCTGTTGGCGTAGACCTTATCTTTCACGTGGCCCCAAAGGAAGAAGTCGCAAGGTATTAAATCACAAGATCTCGGTGGCCAATTGTGATCACCTCTTCGAGAGATAACACGGTCCGGAAACTTTTCCCGTAAAAGATCAATGGTTTCGTTGCTTGTGTGGCACGTAGCGCCGTCTTGTTGAAAGTAAACGTTGTCCAGATCAATACCATCCAGATCCAACTCCGACCATAAAAAATCATTAATGACGTTTGTGGAATGCCCAATTCCAAAAAACGACGAGGAATGTACAAACCTGGGTTTTCTTCAACACTTTGGGCTACAGCAGCAATATTCTCAGTTGTTCTTGAGCGACGTGCACGGGTTTTATTCTTCACATCACTAACTTGTCCCAACAGCTCGAATTTTTCCACCAATTTCTGTATTGCGGTCCGACAAGGTGTTTCACGACGACCAAAAAATGCTTTAGTTTTGCGAACTGTGACTGCAAGATTTTCACCATTTTCGTAGTGAATTTTAATAATTTCAATGCGTTGTTGAAGCGTGTATCGTTCCATTTTTAGTAATAACTAGCTGTACCCGCCCGGCTTCGCCCGTGTAAAATGTGGTTTCAGAACAGTTGATGGAAAAAAAATAAAGAAATTTACTGTCTTCTAGGGGACATAAAAATGTATTTCTTTTGAAAATCGCTGGAAGGAAAAATCAAAAAATCCTGGAAAGACATTATAGAGGTATAAAGTGAGGAAGCCTTCTTCAATAGTGAGGGACTTGAACCCGATCTAAAAAAAAACTCCCGAAGACTGAGTCTGAGTGGACAATGAAAATGAGCGAAGATAATGTTATAATGTTTAACTCACTTTTTTTTTTATTAATGTAACACTTCTTTGTATATACCACTATGTTAGCGGTTTTGTTTCTATCGGCTAAGATAGTGATATTTCCTGCATTAATTACCCTGGAGCACGCTACATATAACTGCGCGTGTGTGAAGCAATGCTTTCTTAAATCAACTCCCGCTTTTCTTAAAGTTTGACCCTGTGACTTATTTATTGTCATGGAAGAACAAACATTAATAGGAAATTGAATCCGTTTAAACTGAAATGAATAACTGCTGGGAATTATTTGTAGGTATTCTTGTTATAAATACCGTTTCTCCTTTACCACACCCAGTTAAAATTAACGCATCAATAAAGTTTTTCTCTAACGATAGGCGTGTTTTTTTGAGCTTCGATCTCAGCAAAGCATAGTAAAATACAATTTTCAGCACGCGATAACAACAACTCTACTGTAAAGTCTCGAAGTGCCTGTTATCACTCTCAATCTGGTTCCATTACAAAGCTTGGGGGGATTAAAATTGCGAAGCAACATAAAGGGAACTTCAACTTTATGAGCAGCAAGGCCATGGGTTGTAATGCTATTTAAAAACTCGAGCGGCTAACTTACTGCCATTGATCGCTCTTTTAGCTTTTTTTGAAAGGCAAAATACCCGCGAATTGGGTAATTACCCACGATCTAGTATCACTGATACCCATACCTATTTGACATTTCTCTTAATGTTTTTTCTTTTCATTTTTTAACAAACAAACAGCATACAGCACACTGCCTCTGTCTGTCTCCCTCTCCCTTACAGGAGTAAAATAAGGTTAAAAGAGATGTAAATATATCGCGCGGTTAGTATGTTTGATTTGAGAGTGAAGTGCATATCAACTCACGCAGGTGAAAATCGTAGAAATGTTTCAAATTTTGCCTATTTCTTTAAAAACCTTTTAGTTTTCGAGTTAATGGATATCCTAAGTTGTACCCGCAGATGTTCTCTATAAGATGTTGGTTACTATATTTAAATGCTCCCAGTATTTTCGAACGGAAAGCGTTACAAAGAAAAAAGCGAAACGAAACGAAAAAATAAATTACTCTTGTCCAATTTTTTCCGGAATTTATAGAGATAGAGAGTTGAAACAAAGTGGAGATTGTAGGCCTAAGTATCCTCTATAGGAATAAGAAAAATGCACCAGAATATATTCAGTAGTTTCTAAGATTTTTGCATTTAAAGACATGCAGTCAAATTCAATCTTAGTCGAACAGAACTACACCAATTTAATTATATGATTCAAAAGTGACAGCTACCAAAATAGCGGGTCTTTCACAATAACACCTCTCATTGGAAAAGCCTTTACTATGTTTATTACTTGCTAGCATTATCATTTTGTTTCTTTGAATTTTGGTTTTCTTAATCTTTACTTTGTTAAATAATGAAATACAGAACAAATAATGAACAACTTCTAAAATACAGAACATTTATGTGTTTTTGTGCACAAAATAATTCATAATAAACTTCGTTTTCAAATACAGAACTGCATTTGATGAACGGATGGTCATCGTAATTATTTTATTCAAAAAAGATCTTGGAGTTATTTTTGACGCTGAGTCTTTGGTTGCCAAAGGTAATCAGATTTTAGGTTTCGTTTTGCGGAATCCGAAAGACTTTAAAGATCCACATACTCTTAAATGCTTATTTTTTGCATTTGTCCGATCTCATCTCGAGTACTGCATAGTATAATATGGAACAATAGTCGTCAACAGAATTTCATGGTTCCAAGACCTAGCTCTTCGTGGTCTAGTGCTCGTCACTAGTAACACACCACGCGCCGTACTAATATCAAATTTAAGTATCGACTTTAAATTCACCGAAGCGAAATTTGTATTAAAAATTTAGCCACTATGCACAACTTAAATTTAAGGTCGAACCTAAAAGTTTGTATTGGCAAGGTCCCCTCTCCTTCTCTGGCTTCGAACAAGTCAGTTATGGAAACTTTCGCAGTTTTTTTTTCTCCGCTATAAACGTCCAAAGTGTTTCAAACATCTTTCGTCACGCATCGTCCCCCTCAATGTCAAACCTACAACTACAAGTGCGAACCGCCAAACAAGGCGGCAATACCACTTACGTAAGACTCTGTTGAAAGTTAGTGTGACAGCGACAAAATGTAAGTCGCTCCAACCTGCATGTCACAACGATGTGACGACACACGCCCCTGTTTAATGTTGCCAAAAATTCTAATTGCCAATAATAACCCCGAAGTGGAAACTCCCCACACCATCGCAACCCTCTTCTCGAAATTCATCGTTATTATCAGCTGTCGAACACGAGCACGAGGACACTCATCCTCCGCCCGAATTATAACCACTTCAGCCCCGGAATGTAATTTGGTGGAATAATTTCTGCCAGGACTGTAATTCCGTCGACTAAATTGCATGTAATCGAGGAAATGCAACCGGTATACATGAGCACGAGCACGAGCTCTGGCAATGCCAACCCTCGCGGTGTTTTCGTTTCGCTCTTTTTTTTTTTTTTTATTCGTGTCATTAACCGGAATTGACGGCGTGTAGCGGAATGACAGGTGACGGTGACATGGCGCAGGCGAATGTATGGCATTTGTCAAAGTTAGCAAAGAGTGTCGTTGCTCTCCGGTGACGGTAATCATATTGATGGGTGGTGGTGGTGGGTTTTTTTTTTTTGTTGCGACCAAAATCAGTGGAAGGGCTGCAGCTGACAAAACACTGCACCTCTATTCATGTTGCATGTGTAATTTAAATTGGCACCCGTCGGATGCGGAATTCGATTCGGATAGCGTTTCAGTCGATGCATGGCACCGGGCTAATGGGATTCACGGAACTGTTTATGTGCTGGCGTTTGAGGACAATACCCTGCAAAACTTAAGCATATCTGCCTGCATATGCATTTTGAGGGACTACCCTTCAACATGCAACACTAGGAGTAATCTGAACCTCTGAGTTGCAGCATGATTTCATTAATCAAAGTAACGAAGGAGACTGTGAAATATCCCAGCTCTGCTGCCTGTCTAGCCACCTAGGGCTCATTGTTAGAAGACTTTCGAAGAGAACCAAAGACGACCTGACAACTCATACATCTGTCAGGGTGTGGTGGACGGGCACAGCCATTTGCATATGGAAAACGATTCTCTTTCTCTCTGCGCACTTAATTCGGAGGAGATTTCGTTCCATTTATGGGGAGATAGACTTCTTCCGAAAACCATTTTGAGGTCAGTCAACTGTCCAGCGTGGAAGTGGATTGTGTGAAGTGGTGAGCCAATTACGCATTCATGTGGGTCAACACATCGAACCGGGTGACGTCTTCATCGTTGCAGCTCTGAATTAATCAACACACACTGGTGACAAGCTGTCTATCTGGGTGTGGGCAAATACGTCCACGGCCACTTTGCGACACATTCCGCACTACCAACAGAGTCCACGTCACATGGCAACTCTATTTGGCCACTTGCGAAAAACAATAAAACACTCGTAGCTCTCCAAGTGGGTACGACCGCAAAACCAGTTGCAATTATGGATCGGCACACAACTCGGAGATGTGTGCTCAGGCTCACTTGACATTCAACTTTGGCGCGGAGGGTAGGTGTGGGTATAGGTAGAGTTGTAGAGTCCGTTGCTGTGACACATTCCGCAAGTGTGTTGCTGTTCCGAGTGCCTGAGCTATGAGTGTCATATGCAATTGATTTGCAATTTAGCAGAATACTCATTATCGGATTATTCGGACAAAGACGAGCTAATGTCGATCTGAGCTGGACTAGGAGATATTGGGCTTATCCCCAAACACTTGGTTCTCGTATTTAATTAGTGCACGCACATGTACACCCGTTCAGTCCTTTAGAAGAGACAAACATCTCTCTCTCTCTCTCTGGGAATTAATAAAGCAAAAGTGTATGAAAACCCACAAGATGCGGTTGAGGTGAAGTTTGCACTTGCTTCTGTTTGTTTTTTGTGAAGACACAACGGTGACCACATCAATGAGTTACGGGTGTCTAGAGTCTAGACTGAAGTTGGTTTTTTTGTTTCTTAATTTTCTCAGTGGAATGTGTGATGAGATCTTTAACTGGGTCAAGGTGAGTTGGGGGGATGCTAACCGCTGATAAGCTCTTGTGAATTCTGTTGCCGGGGTGAGTTGCTAGAGTGCAGCTGTCCTGAGAGGGTGTGACCTCCGACTTTTGTGTGGTGTATTACTTTTGGTATGCAAGCCTTTTGTCCCGCTTTTGCTGAGACTTTCCTGCACGTACTCAACAAAAATGACAGGAAAAGAGAAAATAAGCAAAATAACGAGGAACGAACAGGGATGAACAATGAATGAAATGAAATGAAATCTTAGTTCCGATTGTACAAGGTGGGCCAAAAGAAGTCATCCGATGTTGCTTGGCTCTAATTTTTTTTCTAAATAAAAAACTTCGATACTGTTTTTTGATTATGTTTATTTGAACATTTAGAATATTATTGGTCAAGTCGAGAAGATGATATCGGCCAAATGGGCGCCGTCACAATTGATTGCCATACGGGCTCGTTTTATGGCATTTTTCATCACTTCGGCGAGAACTTCGGGCGACAGATTCTCGCAATCGTGTCGAATGTTGTCCTTGAGGGCTTCTATGGTCTCGGGCTTGTTCACGTAAACACGGGACTTCAAAAAACCCCACAAAAAAAAGTCTGGAACGGTTAAATCGAGCAATCTTGCGGACCAGTGCAAATCGCCAAAACGAGAATGAGGCGACCCGGGGAACGCCGCCTCCAGAATATCGGTTGTGGCTCGCGCAGTGTGTGCGGTAGCTCCGTCCTGTTGGAACCACATGTCCTCCTCCCAATTCGTCCTATTGCGGCAAAAAGAAAACTCGGTAAACATGGCCCTATAGCGCGCACCGTCCACTGTTGTCGTTTGACCAGCGGCGTTATCAAAGAAAAAAAAAATGGCCCAATGACTCCTCCAGCGTGAACACCATGCAGTAACTTTGAGCGGGTGTAATGGCTCCTCGTGCATTGCTCGTGGATTTTCGGTGCCCAAGAAGCGATAGTTTTGCTTGTTCACGTACCCGCTGAGGTAGAAATGAGCCTCATCGCTCATTATGATTTTGGTACAAAAAATCGTCCACTTCGTCCTCGAGATTGAGGATGACTTGGGCGTAGGTTACACGCGTTTGGCGGTCGACAGGCAGCAGCTGATGCACGGACTGGACTTTGTACGGAAACATGCGCAAGTCTTTGACCACAATTCGCCTTAGGGACAACCGGCTGATGGCTTATTGCGAGACACGGCGTCTGGTTGATGTTTCCGGCGACAGCTCGACATCCTCGTCAATAGCGGCGATATTCTCGACACAACGGGCGCTCCGGGCCGGCCACTCTTGGCAACGTCTCGTGTGGTCCCATACTCTCCAAGGTTGGTGGCTAAACGGCGCAGTGTTTGCGCAGTCGGTGTCGGGCGGCCGTGAAATCGGCGACGGAATTAGCGCTGCGCCAACACTACAGACGAATTGTTACGCAAAAAAAATATACACGATTATTCCGCGTTCTTGGGGAGTGTATCGCTCTATGGCTTGTTCACTTGTATTCTACATCTGCCTAATACACAAAGGTCAAAACAGATTTGACATTGGCGGACATTTACAAAAATAAGAGCATCTTCCAATAGGGTGATCTCTTTTGGCCCACCTTGTAAATAGACGCCGAGACATATTTTTAGTTTAAGGCCGCTTGGACCGAGCTTTTATCCCATATAAGTTGCCTGACCTACGTTTGTTTTCGAGGCTCCTAAATGTGCAACTTTACAGTATAGTTGGGCCGGGCAATTCAAGATGTACGCATCGGCGGTAAATGATGGAAAGTATACCAGTGGCAGCGGCCAATATCACCAGTTTGGGTTTCAAGGCTTGCTCCACAGGAGGCGTCGTTAAAGTGGTTGTCGAAACAGCTGCTGCAGTCATCGATGGAAAACGTTTTCGTTGAAGGAGCACAGCGCTCTAGTCACCTTGGGCATCAAAAACGCTTTAACGCTTTCAATTCCCCGGACTGGCTTAGAGCTACTTTGCGAACAGAAATGTAAGCTACGACAGCGACGACTTCACCAAGGACTACAACGAGTCAGCAGGCATTCCCCAAGGGTCTGTTCGAAGCCCTCACCTATGGAATATTCTGTAAAACGGTGTTCTGAGACTGCCAGAGCCTTTTAGAGTTATAGGCTTTAAAGATGGTATCACCAACGTAGCCGAGGCAGAGATATGCACCAGATTGAGACGAAAGCAAACAAAACGTTCTCCGAAGTTCAAGCCTGGGTGGAGAGTGGACTTGATTTGGCAGAACAAGAAACTAAAGAGTTCTCATAACAAGTCGGAAAGTAACAAACGGAATTCATGCAAGTAAACGCGGGAGACCAAGCCATTCGATCAAAACCAACGATCCGATACCGCAGTTTGATGATCGGCAGCAGGCTTGACTTAAGTCGCACGTTTACAATGTCGGAAAGAAAGCATCAATCGTCCAATTACCTCGGTCAGAATGTTGGAGGCAGTCGCAGATTAATTCTGTCAAGAGTTACACGCTCAGCTCTACTGTACGTATCTCCAGTGTGGGCCGACACAATGGCTACTAACTAACTCAGGAGGAAACTACCGCGTGGTTACGGACTAAGAGCTCTGACGATCATTGAGACTGGTTTCAGAATAATCGGCTAGGATGGTGCTCATCGATATTCTATCTGAAATAAAGAAAGCATACTCAACTGTACTGGAACTGAGGGCTATTTGGTTACAGAGTTCTTAGAACTGACGGATGGACTGTGATCCAGTGACTTCGTATGAGAGTCGAACATATCCTGAAGGACGCATCTCACTCACCTACCACAATAAGGCGCCACCTCAACCATTATTTAAAAAAAGAACTAGAACAGAAGACAGAAGCCAGTGCAAATCTCTTCTGTTGCTACAGTCTTTTATTGCCACTCCTTCGGTATCTTCTCCCCTCTGATCAACATTCTCGCACAACAAAGCGACGGCACATATTTATTGAACACAACATCGAATGCAATTCATTGAAATTCCATTCTGCAACTCATTCCGGCAAATAGGTCGACCCAACCTCAACAAAAACAAAGCCAGGCACCACACAAACACATAAACCAAACGAAGCACCTCCAAAGCCCAGCAACAATTTCTGCCGACCATACATTGTACATCGCCCGTGGTAAGTTACTTAATCAGTCAATTGGAACAGCCACAACAATGTGCAGGCGAACAAATACCTTAAATAATGAGAAACCGCTGAATGAGGCAAACGTCAGAGACCACCGCTCATGAGCACGACACTGCGAGTGTGTTTTATGCAATTATCCGTCGGCATGCTAATGCCAAAGCAATTGATGGCAGTTTCGCTTTGACCTTCCGCGGTGCATAAGCCCGCTTACAAAAAAAAAAAAAAAAAAGAACCCGCTTAGGGCCAACCGACAGTGGGCTCCACTTGACACTCGTGCGCATTCACCCTTTTTGCATTGAAGAATATTTCTGTGGCTTAATTAAGGACGACAAACCCTGGAACGCGCCTTCAACTCAGTTACTGTGAGAGCGGAGAGCAGTGAGTCGCAAGTGCATTCCCATGTAGGACGTGAGCTATGAGCGTCCGCCCTCTCCGCCCCCGCCGACTGCAATTGACTTCATCCGGAGGGCGGCGGTGTGTGAGTGTGAGGCGAAAAAAAAATAAAAACACTGACGACGGCATTCAAGCCATTCAGAGTGGCAACGTTTTCATTTGTTCCGAATTGTTGCGTGCTCATAGCCGCGTGTGAAGGAAGTCAACTCATTGAAAATGGAAAATATTTTGTTTTGGAAATAAAAACGAAAATAGGCCAGGGAAAGGTCGGTTGAGCTTTGGTGTCCCGCTTTTTTTTTTTGTTGACAGAAGCTCCACTGGTAATTGGGGAGGTGTGGCGTAGGTATGGCATAGTGTGCACCTGCATGCACTTTGTGTACTGTGCATACCTATTAACGGACCGGAAATGGAAGTAATTTACTACTGCAGAGTTATTTATGAAAATTGTAGGATATCGGTGCTACAAATTGGTGTCACGGGGGTAGCCCAGGAATATACGTACGAATGAGTTAATGCCCCGGTAGGTGGCAATTCACATATGCGGGGGACAGAATTTTTGTTTCGATTGTGAGCGGAAAGCTGCCAGGTGTAATTTGGATTTGGTTGGAAGAACACTTTTGTTGAGGCGAGGCGAAGGCGAAGGCGAAACAATTAGCAATTGGTGGTGGAGGTTTTCAAGTTGGACGATCAAGACAAAGTGAGGGAATTTCTCCTTAAAATCATTTGTAACATTCCAAAAATCCACACGATTTGGATGAGTAGTTTTAAAGAGAAATTGTAACAAATTCGAGTGCAAACAGACTTGAGGGTGCTTCTTTAAGCGGTAGGAATCGAGGTATACGGACCTAGACTCAAGCTGTAGATAACAACTGTGGCCTAACCACAAATGGCCAATATATATCAATTGTTTTTATAGTTCAGCTTGTTCAGATGTAGACTTTTCAAACTTGGAGACTTAGGGGAGAAGTTCACGTAAGTGAACGTCTTTTGAGAATCCGCATCAAGGCTAATTTTCCCACTATCAGCACGATAGGCACTTACACCGTTATTGAGGAAAAGGCCGATGCTACCAAGACTTTTTCAATGAGGGCTTGAACGCTTGGCAGAAACCTAAGTGCCTCCTGTCGAAAAATGGACCCAAAACATTTTTCTGGGATACCTTTAAGTCACATGCACTTATGCAGTGAAAAATCAGGAAACGGAAGAATGAGAGGCTGAATATTGAACCAAATCCAAGGGCCACGGGCAGGCAAAGAGACTCATAAGACTAACTTGTAGCAAAGCCAAAAGGTTGCTTTCGTTCAACAAACAAGTTTTGTAATGGCCCACTGGCTTTTTGAAACCTATCGTATGGAGATAAAACTATCAGACGAAGACCTCTGCCAACTCTGTGGAGAGAAGGAGGATACAAATAGGAACATAACTCTGCGAGTGAACTCCCTCTACAAAGAGTATCTCTGGAGCTTGGAGCTGGTAGGAAACTAAGAAGATTATTGAGGTTTTTTAAGAGCTTCAGTTCTATGCAATGTTAGAGGAATGAAGGACAGCACAATGGACCCCTTATGGTCGCATTGTACAACCTATGGACTTCTATTTCTACGCGCTTCTGAAACTAAACTTTTTTGCAAGCTTATTAGTACAACACGGAGTACAGTTTTAGCGCCCACATGTAGGCAACATTTTTAACTTTCACCATTACGCAGTAAGAGATATTGCATTTGTACAAAATTTGGAACTGAACACAAAAATCAATCAATTCCGTTCGATACTCGTATATACCTTTAAGTCAGTCTCAGTACCCACGCCAATATAATACAAAACACGAATCCCTTCCGTTGCAACAGAAACAAATGTTCAGCTACTGAAAAAACTCAAAAAAATGGGTCGCAAAATTCTGTTCGTCTCTCTGTCTGTCCCTCTATCTGTCAGTCTGTCCGTATGCTCCCGAGGCCTACAGCCGAAACGCCCGCTGATTTGGTTCAAAGTTCGGACTTGGAGTTTGTGGACCTACAGTTCGGGCCGTTTATTTTTTTTTTTTGCAAGGGGGCGTCGTCGGGGCGATATCGTTTTTGAAATTTTGATTACCATAAGAAGTTGTATTCCGCTGTTGGCCGCATTTGTTTCACAATCGTCAGCTTTCATTACATTTGTGGATTAAAATAAACTCTCAATTTTGGCACTTTTGGAGGTTTATTGTTTTGACGATAATCGTCTGAAAAATTACGGAATGAGTGCCAAAGTAACCTCAATTTTAATGGTACTTTGCATATAAAATGTTCATACCAGTTTGATTTGTTCGAAAACGGCTGTAACGATTTTAACCAAAATTGATATTTTAATTTAAGTGAGGGTAATTGAATAAAAGTGCTTCTGAAATTTAGACCTACAGTCAAACTTCTTTATGATGAACTTCCTTACAACATAATTCTCTCTATATCGAATCTAATTTTGTTTCCCTTCCCCTTCAAAAATATCCCATATGAAGTCAGAGGAATTTGTCGGTTATTGATAAAGTTAAAAGGCGAGACAAGGAAAAGGATGTTGCAAACAAATTTAGTGTTTCATTTAGTACATTGTTGACAATTTTCAATAATGAGGTACAAATTTTAAAGTTTGCGAAGCAAGTTCCAAAAGAAACCCAAAAACTAACAAAGAACAAAACTGTTTATGTGAAATCGAAGATAAATTTTGTTGAAAATAAAAAGATATACATTTCTTTACAATGAGTTATTTTTTTTTACCAATTATAAAGAAAGACTTACAGCGTTAAATAAATATATAAAATTTTCTATATACTTAACGAATTTTGTAAAAAACCTTTTTATAACAAAGCAACTTTTTGTTCCCTTGAAGGTTCGTTATAAAGAAGTTATCAACTGTATTTCCTCTATTACCTTGTAAAACTACATTTATTACCATACTTGTATGAAGGTTGGGCAGTAAAAGCCTTGAAGAATTTTCTAGGTTTTCTAGCTTCGCCGCAGTTTTTTTTTTTTTTTTCTAATACAGGGTTCAAGTTTGATACCGACAAAGTGTCACCTTTTGCTATTTAATTGCAGAGCCAAACAAGTGGATTCTTACATTACCCTTTATGTTTATTGGGTTCATCTTCCACAGTCTAGAGCTCTACCCTCGCTCTGTCCAAGGCTCTGTCCAAAACAGCGTTAGTGGTCACCTTTTCCATATTTTATTTTTAGGGTTTTCGACAGTCCTTGATCAATCTAGATCTTGCTGGACCTGAAATACTATACGGACCTGTTAAAGTGACTATTTTTTAATTTGTTATTGGTGATTCAGGTTTCTTTTTTCGACTTTGATCTTAACCAGCTTTACCAAGATCTAATAAAGATCGATCTTATACGCATTTCTGCTGGTCTTGGCGTCCAAAGCAGAGTGAGGTCAAAAGTACCATTTTAGCACGCAAAACTTAAGCTACTCATCGATTGTTAGTAGAAATCTTGGTCCGTCCTGTACAAAAATTGCCATTAAAACACAATTTCGAACTATTTATTAGACTAAAGCGACCCATACACGATAAAATTGAGACTACTCCAACACCTGCGAAAACTGTACCTCATTTGATGCAATATTTGCAGCGGCTATTTTACCATTTTCCAACATATATAGCTCCTTAGAAATTACAAAAAAACGTCCCTTAAAAACTGAATTGTAACACTTTCCACATAAAATTGTAAATATTCCGATCTGCAATAAAACAACTTGCTGCTGCACGCTACCACTCTTGATCATCTTCTTTATCAACTTGTTGGTCCATCACAAAAAAAAAAACTACCATCGTGTATGGGCCGCTTAAATATGTAGTTGTATCTGTCTGCGCACCACTCGACTCATTAAATCATAGAATCAACAACTTCCCGCAACTGGTTCGAGTAGTTAATTCCAAATAATTACAGTGGCAGCTATAAATTTGGAACTCGCTTCATTAGGTGCTTGTAAGCTAATTGCCTGTCCGGCAAAGACGAACAGCGCCGTCAAATTAACGAACTTGTATCTTGTGTGTGTTCACCCATAAAAACACTATTAATGTGCACCAAGGTCCCCACAGATACTCTAGAATAGGAAGTCAAGTCCCCTTCCAATTGTCTACACTCTTCCACAAGGAATTCACATTAAAATTCGAATTCACATTCAAATTCAAATTGAAATTCAAATCTTTCCACTTAGATATTCAAATGAAAAATAAATATTACCTGGAGATACTCCTACACACCGTCCCGTCCATTGTCTCCCTCATTAGGCTGCAGTTTCCTTCATTATTTTAATGAAGTGCTGCCAACAGTAGATCCAGATGGGTCACAATCGCAATAATTAAAAATCACTAAAAACGAAATTGCAGAGAAAAATAAAACGAAACAAAAAATACAGAAACGTCAAGGACGAATCTCTTTTCAGTGATATTCCTCTTCCTTTCGGAAGGTCATCTCGCTGGAATGATGTGCCCTCAGTCGTAATTTACACATCGAAGCGTCTTTCTAGTTAATTCGCTCGAAATAACCCAAAATGTTAATGAATGATTAATTTTGTGCTAAATACACTTGAAACGTAATTGCCTACTATTTAAATTAAAGATTTATCATCATGATGTACTTGACAGAATGTGTGTTTACCCGCTGGCGTTGGTGTTGCGCAATTGCTTGACCTTTCAACGGGGCATCTGGCAAATAAATACAAACGCCGAGGGTTACCGCCAGTCACGGAACTGACAGCGCGAATCGTTCATCAATGCGCGGCAATTAATAGCAACACTACTTGCGTTCCACACGGCCTGTGGTCGGTCTGTGTTTTGCTGTATCTCAGGTATATTTATGGCCGATAGATAATCTTCCCTACACTCAAGGTGAATGTTTTGCTTCCCTATTTATCTGTGATACTTAATAAATTTAACACTTTCATTGGCAATTAAAAAAATGTGAAAAAAAATAAATACAAAAGAGCCTATTTGACATCACCATTTTGGAGATTGTCATTAAAGATGAGTGGGATAACAAAGTTATTTTTTTGTTTGTATGTTGCATCAATGCAATCAGACCATAAACCGAGGTTTTCTCTTCTTTTTTTTTACCCAATCAAAGGGATTTTTTATTTGTTTTCATTGTAAACAATTTGTTAGTGTTTTGTCGATGAAGTAGTAGCTCGGACAGATGATAATGGCTTGCGATACTTAAACAGTGAAACAGTGAAACAGTAAAACGGAAAAACACAAAAACCGCTTTGAATGCGACTTAATAATGTATCTCCCTCCATTTGTGTATTTGTGTGTACATATTTCGATAGTGAAATGCAACTAATTGATTTCTTTTATTTTCATTTCAGGTACGTTTCCATTGATTGTGGCTCTTTCGGTGAATACATTTATTTTCATTAAAACATTTTACGAGCTGAGCTCTATGAGGTAAATCACCTGCACAATGGTGACTGGCGATTATTTTTAAATTGTGTGTGCTGCTTAATTAAATTTATTCATATTTTATTGATGCGATTTTATGATGCATTAAATTGTATGCCTAATACTCAATGAATATGCATCGAATGACAGGTGGAACCTATTTTTTTTTTACGTTGGTTTTAATCAATTTAAATTTTTTTTTGGTTGAGGTTTGTTTACGTTTAAAGCTTTTGTTGTGTGACACTGAAAATTGGTTTGAATAGGAGCGAATTGTTATTCTTGATGAGTAATTTGGGACAGAGGTTAGTGTGTTGGTCTACTGAGCGAGGCGTTTCAGGTTTGATCCCAAGAAAAAAAGACAAATCACGTCTTTAGGTCTTCTTCACTATAAAACCGCTCGGGGGGAATAGGATGGGGAATAGGATGGATCTAGAGGGGACTAACTCGATAAAACTAATAACCACGGGTTGACTGTTGTAACCATGGAATGCATGGGCAACAGTCTTGCTGTGGAGAATCTAGTACATTCCTTTCATATTAATATTGCTCATAATTGTACCAAATTATACTCACCCTAAGACAAGTTAAATGTAATTTTTTCCTTTGACACTTTAAAAAAAACTTACTTGAGCTGGTTGTTTTTTATTTTCCTCTTTGTACCACGCCCTAATCTTTGAACATCTTAGTAGTTATGTGTCTTCAAATGGTGTATTCCAGATACTTGGGGACCTCTAGTTTCAATTTTAATTCCCCTTTAATCTAGACAGACAAAACAGAAAGCAATTAAAAAAAGAAACAAAACAGGACTGGGTGTAAACGAATCTGGTAATGACTAAGGTGGAAGACAATTTCTTCCGTCTTATTTTGAGGGAAGCAATTGGCAACGCTTGATATCAGTTTCGAGACGCTATTCCTTGTGGATGATGACAATCGATTCATAGCAGGCTCATTAAAATTTTCAATATCATCATCAGTTTCAACTAGAAAAAGTAAAGGCTTCAAAATGACCTTGAGTTTTTGGCGTGTCAATCCATGGGGTCGCAAAATTCAGTCGTCCGTTTGCGTACCTACTCAGTTTTTCGCTAAAAATTCGAATAACGGCACTTTTGAAATTTGAACATATCTCGAAAACTATCCATACCATTCCAAACAAATTTCATTTTTAAGGTAATTTCTAACTTAAAAGCAAACTTAGTTTTTCTATTATTATCGAATTTTTGAAAAAAAAAAAAAAAAACGTTTTTAAAAAAAATTGGTTTTCTTTAGTTTTAGTAAAACGGTAAGAACGATTTTGACAAAAATGCAAACTTGGAGTAAAATTGATGTTTTAAAAATGTTTGCATCCTTAATTTTCCATTCGAATCGCTGAAAACGCCAATTTTAGAAACTATGCTCATGTCTCGAAAACCCCATTTTCGAGTTGGATAAAACTTGAAAAACCAAGTAAAGCTTATTTCCCAAACAATATCTTATGCTCAGTTTTCAGCTAAATTTTATCTTTGAGGTATTGAATCGACGGTCCGGAAACTTTTCCCGTAAAATATCAATGGTTTCGTTGCTTGTTTGGCACGTAGCGCCGTCTTGTTGAAAGTAAACGTTGTCCAGATCAATACCATCCAACTCCGACCATAAAAAACGTTTGTGGAATGCCCAATTCCAAAGAACGACGAGGAATGGACAAACCTGGGTTTGGGCTACAGCAGCAATATTCTCAGTTGTTCTTGAGCGACGTACACGGGTTTTATTCTTCACATCACTAACTTGTCCCAACAGCTCGAATTTTTCCACCAATTTCCATATTGCGGTCCGACAAGGTGCTTCACGACGACCAAAAAATGCTTTAGTTTTGTGAACTGTGACTGCAAGATTTTCACCATTTTCGTAGTGAATTTAAATAATTTCAATGCGTTGTTGAAGCGTGTATTTTTAGTAATGGCGTAGTTTCTACTTGTCAAATGTCAAAGAATAAAAGCTTCAAAAGTGAAAACTAGCGAAATAGCGGGTCATTCACAATAACACCTCTTATTGGAAAACGTTATATATATAGTAAGGATATCGGTCTATCGCGAACCCTACTTCCAATCATAGACACCTTAGACCAGTGTCACTCACCTATTCCAGTCAAAAATAAACCATGCCCTAACATATCAGAAAACAGAAAATAATCAAAGAAAATACAGTAGGCGCTTACAACTCTTTAACCAGAGCTTGCGTCAATTGCCTGTTACTGAGAGCTTCAACTTTTAAAAACTCACATTTTTATTTGATGTAGGTACTGCCATGTCAGATGAGTGACCCAAAAATGGATTTTATTGAACACTATTCCTATATTTTAGGAACCCTTTCTTTTATTTATTATCGCTTTTCTGATCTTTACCTACATATCTTGTAAAATAAGAAAACAACTAACCAATCATTTGATGAGCGAAATAGTTTCCTTCGACTCAGTCGTGCACTTTATTTCTTGCATATAATCGAATCTTATTAGATGGTTCTGCCAAAGTTTTAAAAGGGGCTTCTCCTATAAACTACATGAGCCAAACCAAACACATTTTATAACTAAGACGATCAAGAATTCAATGAAATTACTACGTACTACGTAGTCTTTTTTAAATATTAATTAAGTTTAATTCTACATGCAAATATCATACATATATCTCAAAACTAGCTTATAACTAGTTCATACCCGACCCAGACTCAGTTCGTCAAAAATCGCGTCTCTGTTAACTACAATATCCCCAATTTTGGGGTGGCATCCCCTGCACTGCTCCTGCTATTTCTATTACATGCCACTGGGCCTTACTTTAACCTTTTTAACGATCACACTAAATATTTTGTAGGTCAAAATATGCAATTTTGTATGGAAAATTTCGTCAATGTGAGTTCGAAAAATTTATCCTACACCGAAAGAATTTCATTGGTAAAATCAACTATTTTCATTAGTTAAAAATGCTTCAACTTCAAAAATTATCAATTCAACTAAGGTAGCGTTGTCATTATTTTTATTTAAAATTTATCACGTTCATTACTCAATTTAACAACCCCGTAGTTAATTTCGTGTTTAAACTAACACCGTGTTATATTTAAACAACCGCATTCGTATTTGTTTGGACACTGTAAGATCATAATTTGATCACGAATGTGATGCTTTTAGTAAAGTGCTCGTGAGAAAGTTATCACATGCATTGATTGGCTTAACAGCTCCATTGTTTGCTGTGCGTGGTTAAACCATAATCACTTTTAATCTTACTTGATCACTCATATGATAAAAAAAATATGACAAACTTTGTCAGTCAAGCACGGTCCGTGATGGCAAAGGTATCATTTTTATATGATTATTCCAATAGCAAAAAAATATATCAACGTCAAATGTTTGAGTTGTAGAGCATTCGCGATCATTGTAACTCTAGCACGCCTAATATTTGGTCCCAATCACGTGATGTATATATATAGCATAATATTCCACAATAATATTCCAATAAATAAAACAGGAACTTATACAATTTTTCAAATATTTTTTTTATTTTATTAATATCTTATATTTCACATAATATGCATTCTTCCATATTGCCTTTATTTCTTCCCATCGTTCCTTACGGAGTTTAAGCCATTTTGCATCTGCCGTGAGGTCTAAAAAGTACTTTATACTTAGTATTTTTACACCAAGAAATTTGTATTCCAAATGTATATGAAAGTTTCAATACCGTGATTTGTGTGTAACTCGTCCAGTTGTAAAGAAGGAATTTATCTGGTTCCTGCTACTGTTTCTTTATTGGAAGGATGCAAATTAATTTTTTGATCACGTCGCTCACTGTGGTGCAAAATAAATGTTCTGAAATTAATATAATATGTAAACGCATGAAAGAAATTATTATATAATGATTACCTAATTTTTTTGGTTGAATCGTTCCTTTATTCTTGTCCAAAGCTCAGGCTCAGCGAAGGTGAATTAGATGTAGATGGAGATGGTGTTGATAAAATGTCTTTTTTTCTGTGGTCGTATTTGTAAATTTGTTTGTCTTATTAATAGGGTCCTTTAATCACTTTATCCTAAAATTTATTTCACAATTATTCACTGATTTGTATTAATTAATTCTTAGCGAGCACTTCCGAGCAGTTCCGATACGTTTCCTTAGCAAGACTATTGGAAAGTGAAGATTACAATGCTTTGATACAAATGACTGGATAATGCCCATAAACACATATAATCCTATAATAACATGATCGTACATGTGTTCCTTTAATCATGTTTGCGATCGTTCAACCTGCATTGTCATGAGTTATGAGTATGTATGTGATAATATGATCCTGTCTATAATTGAAATTTTTGCCTCGAAAATGTTTGTCATTCTTTGAACACCATTGTGCTTGAGAAGACTATTATGAGGATAATAATTATCAACGTTTGTATAGTATGTTGAGTATGTTTGTGATAATTTGAACACATTATATAATAATCGTGAGTTTGTGTTTTAACTGGGTTAGATCTGTGTTTTCTTGATAACGTTTGTGATAGCTCAAACTATTACATGTTTAAGAAATCACATTTTCATTGCCCTCTAACTATGTTTTTGATAAATTTATTACTTTTGAAGCTAATCGAGGGCTGATATAGTAAAAATTTAATGTAAACACATTAGTTATTGATTTATCATTTACTTAATCACGGCATTGTTGACGTACACTGAAATAATACTTAAATCAATCACAGACATTTAAAAACCAAATATTTACATGATGTTTAATATAATTTTGTTTAACAATGTTTGGATAGTTGAATTAACAACGTTCCGCTATTTGATTCAATCATATGCGTGATTTATTTTAACATTTTTAGCAAATTCACGGTTGATCACGAAAAATTGTGGATTAACTAATGAATTTTCTTTCGGTGGGACACTAAAACTGATTGTTTCTAGTACCGCCATCTAACTATCATCCTTCTTTTGCCCGATGTGACTTAAATGAAAACAGCTTCATAGCATCTTCCATATCTTGTTTTGTAACACGGGTCAAACTAACCACCTGGTTTTGATCTGAACCTACTTCAGAAGATCCAATACTCTGACCCATTGTCCGGTCTGTTGTTCTGTGAAGCCAAAATGGCGCCTTTTTGAGGTTAAAAAAAATTACAACAGATTTGGCCACCCACCCACCAACCTTTGAATAGAAAATAGAATGTTCAAAGAAAATGACGACGATTATAAAAAGTTTTGAGTGTCCTCCATTTGGTATTTCAAGCTTTGGTCATAAACTGAACCCATTACTGACCACCCATTTAAAAATGCACTTTGAATCGCCCATAAAAATTGCATCCAAAACTTATTTTGAATAATTTCAAAGAACGGCAGTCGTGCTGGAACAAACGTTCAGAACGTACGTGCCTCATCTGTCAAACAGAACTTAAAAAATTTCCAAAATATGCACAATGATAATGAGAATCCGGGCAGGTGGCGAATCAAACAAACTCATTTTAATGTCAAACTTGTTAGCAGTTGCACTCAGCTGGTGTCGAAATCTCTGAAGCGTGCTTTGCCATTAAACCAGTCACATTTGTTGGCATTCGCGTCATAACTCATTATCAATTCACGTGACAGTAAAAGTGTATTCGCTTAAACTATTCGCAAATTGAACGTGCCCCGTAATTGGAAAGGTTTGGATAACAATTGCAAATGATACTGGCATTACAGCCAATACGAATGGCATCGTTAAATCGTTTCGTTTAACGACTTGTTACGTTATTAATGGGCTTTGCTAAATAAAGCATGCATTGGGTATTAAAATTTAAGTACAACTATAATAATTTTTAACGGCTAGTGGAACCTAAACGAGATTGACATTCGCACATCGGTGACTATCGCCTATCGGGAATATGCATCTTGTATTTTATGGATCCATGCTTCCTATTTATTTCCTGATTAAATTTGTGGATAATAAATGTGGAATCCTTTTGCGAGCAGTAGTCGGAGGAAACCCCTACCTAAGAAGCTGCTGGGAACTGAGGGGTAGATAAGTTGGCCAAAAAATGCTGAGAAAATCACCCCTACTGCGAAGATCAACAATATTTATCAATTAAAATTGATATTGGTACACAATTGATAAAAATACAAGCTATAGTGAATAGAACTCAAAAATAAAGTTATTATGAATGAAAACTCAACTTTGACAGTTCTATAAAATATTTTTCATTTGAAGTTTGATTGTCACGACTTTTTAGTACGCGGAATTGGCTGCTACACGGAGAACTTTGCGAGATGCATCTAATTCTTTTGGAAGTGGAAAACCGAAGGTTACTTATTTAATTTCCAAGGAATGAAATAAAGCTTATTCTTATACAAAACTCTCGGCTATCCAAAGCAGCATTTGTTGACTTGATCGAGGACATTGGACCCAAACTTTGACCGTTTAAAAGTCAAAGAGCAGTACCGAACATTCTTGGACTTGTAGCTCTGCTCAGATTTTGCGCGCATGGGAGCTGAAGTCGGCAACGACTTAAACCTTGGTCAACATTGTCCTTTGTTCTAAGTAAACGGCTAAGAAAGAAAAACGAATGGCAAAAATATATTTTTTTTACAGAAAAGTGGAATTTCAAATGTAATAGGATGTTTGGAAGGGACGCACTTTAGAATTGTTTGTCCCAAGAAAGAGGATCGCCACCTCTATTATAATAGAAAAGGCTTTTACAGTCCTAATGCTATCTATGCCAATCTCGTTCCGGTGGTCTTAAGCACTGTCGCAAATTGTTCCCACTTTGCCTGCGCACCAGTTTTGAGACAAAACCCTTTCGGGATATCAAGATTCTGCTCCATCAACTCAAACAATCTTTTGAGTTGCCTTTTGTTACTGACTATTTTAGCCCTTAAAAATAACGATTGAAAACATTGATCTTCAACAATTTTCAAAATACTTACAATTTCATTTAAGAGTCGTGCTTATCAAGGCCGAAATTGGGATTGATAGAAAAATTGGCAGCTGCCAACAAAATAGGACCATCCTAATAAAGCTATCCACTTATACAAGGTGGCGCAAAAGTAATCCTCCTATCAGAAAATGCTATAAATTCTGCGATTGGCTCCTAATGTCAGTTCTGTTTTGACATTTGTGTAGTAAACACATGCGAAATACGCGTTAATAAACAATGTTACGCTACACTGCTCCAGAACGCGGAATATTGGTGACTATTTATTTGAGCAATAATCGGTCGGTGACTTTGGCACAACGTGAATTTCGTCGCAGATTTCCTAGCCGTCTAACGCCTACTGGTGAAACACTGCGACGTTTAGCCGCTCGCCTCGAAGATACTGGCACAACACGAGATGCTGCCAGGCGTGGCAGACCCCGGAGTAGCCGTTCTGAGAATATTGCTGCTGTAGCCGAAGATGTCATGGAAGCGCCGTCGACATCGACCAGACGACGTGCCACGCAAATGGATATCAGTCGACGGTCTTTACACCGAATTTTGGTACAGGATTTGAAGATGTTTCCGTACAAACATGTGGTTCCAACAGGACGGTGCAACGGCACACACTGCACGTGCCACAACCGATATGCTGAAGGATGCATTTCCCGGGCGCCTAATCTCCCGTTTTGGAGATTTGCACTGGCCAGCAAGATCGCCTGATTTGACCGCTCCAGACTTCTTTTTGTGGGGCTTTTTGAAGTCGCGGGTTTATGTCAACAAGCCTCAGACTCTTGCAGCTCTTAAAGACAATATCCGTCAAGAATGTGAGGACCTATCGCCGGAAGTTTTGGCCAAAGTGATGGAAAATGCCATAAAAAGGGCTCAAATGACAATCAACTGTGGCGGCGGCCATTTACATGACATCGGAAGGATATTTTTGCGCCACCTGGTATTTGAGGGGAAAAAAAACATAAACCCCAGTGTATAGGTCTTGTACCGTACCGCCATTCCAGCACAAACAGAGCGGGTACAATTAAAATTAAAACTGTCTCATCTGTCTTTACATGACCCTAGTGAGCCTAAAAGCCCATTAAGCATGTTTCTAGACGACCTGCTACCGGAATAAGTCTTTCATAAAAACTTCTCCATCATCGTCCCTCCAAAGGAGGACTGGGAAAAATACAAACTGAAGCCATCAAAACTTAACCTTTTCTGGTACACAAACGTTTCTAAGATGGCCTTAGGGACTGGCTCTGGCATTTCTAGAGAGCTGTCTTAGTAAAATTTTCAGTCAAAAAAAGAGAAAATTTGTTGGCGCAACATGTCCGTAGGAACCCTAGACCAAACTTTTCACAACCATTCGTTTTGTGTGAGTTTTTAATTTTTGCTACAAAACACAGGGATCTTAAAATTGTATGCCTCGCTAACCACTCAGCCACTGCTTTTACTCAGCCTCGGCTAAATTGATATTTTAGGCTGAAGTACCTACCATTAACCACTGCGATTAAATAGAACAAAGTCCCCGTGTTTTGGGACTTTGAAACTATATTAATCTTATCAGACAGCCAAGCAGTTCTCTCTCTTGACTTGTCTGTCACTGTCATAAAGCCGAAGCGTGCCCTGGAAGCATACATGGTCTTTTATGAGCTTGCTAAGGAAAACCCAAGTCATGCTCCACTGGATTCCAGCGCATAGAGGCTTTGCGGGCAAAGTAACAGCTGTCTTACGCAACAAAACCACTCATCAGACCTGAACCCTTCTGTGGTGCCAGCAAAAACCTTGTCAGGAACTACATCAAGAGCTGGTCTCTAATCGAATCCAATACTGTCTGGTTTTAATCAGACAGGGCAGAGCTGCAACAGACAATTCTACCCCCAATTCTCCTCCAAAAAATCGTACCTATCCTGAGAATCCAAACAGAAACGAAAGAACATATTCACCGCATTGGCGTCTCACTGAACCCGGCTTGCCCGGGACGTCCCGGATTTAAAAAAGAGATTCGGTTGTCCCGCCCGACAGCTTTTGTTCTGGGTTGTGACTTAAACTAAAAAAAGGGAACTACTGCATTCTAACACCTAGCACATAAAAATGTAATTTTTTCAAATTGACAGCTGTCATTCAAATGAATAAACATGATTTTTAATTTTTTATTTTGTCCCGAGAAGAATTTGGAAATCCCGGGTTTTTCTTCCATATTTTTGCCATTTGTCCCGTCCAGCTGCGAACAAAATCTGGTAACCCTACTTAACAGGGAAGGCTGCTTCAAAGATGCTGCTGTTCCAGAGCCCCTCATGAAGACTCTCGGGATTTAAAATCGTGGTCGTTACACGACGAATTTTCCTGTAATTGGAATTTTTGTCTCAGTTTGTTGTGGATATTGACGGAGCATTCATTTAACCTTTGTTACTCGTTAGTTTTTAACAACGAGTACGGGTTTTTTCCAACTGAGACTGAGACATTTTTTGTCAAACGAGCCAAACTCTAACTTTTGTAGGCTTAATTTTGAGGATATATTTTAAGATTGAGGTGTCGTTGGTAAATCTTCCAAGCCTTCGAAGAGCCATGCTTCCAAACAAGAGTATCGGCTGAAAACTGATACTCCACAGCTTGAATTTCCTCCTCGTCTCAGCAACTTCTGCTGAAGTCATTTGTAAAGATGTCCATCCTTTTAGCCATGTTTCCTATGATGCAGTGTCCAGCCTTCACCGCCACGAGCACTCGGATTTGGATTCTATCAAGAGATTAAGAGTGGCCTTAAAGTGTCAATTGTGGACCACAAACTAGGAGTAAGTGTCGTTCCATAGCTCTTTTGTCAAATTTAATGTGACATTATCAATGGAACTCTACGCTGCATTGAAAGCTGGTAGTACTTGTCTGTCGGCTAACAGCATGTTCATTTTAGAGCCTCATCTGCAGAGTTTATCCGCTGCCTCGTCGCCTTCCTCACCAACATGTCCAGCGACCCAGCAGTATTGAGTGAAAGTTCATCGCTCTTAATTCCGAAAGGCACGGACTTTGCAGACTTTGAGCTTACCACATTGGAGTTGATGGCTTCATATGCTGCTTGGCTGTCCTCGCATAGGGTAAGTTCGTTAGTTTAAGCCGCTTTCTTAACCGCGTAGATCTCTGCCTGGAAAACGCTGCAGTGGTTTGCCAGACTGTATGACCGGCTGATACTTAGTTCTTCTGAGAAGACTCCACCTCCCCTTCCATTCTCTCTCTTTGAGCATCTTCATTCGGTGAAGATTTTTATACCTTTTGTGTCAGTCCTGTCCGGTATACAGACTTTGAATTTCTTGTCAAAGTCGTACTTTGGTTTTTGGTAGTCCGTAAGTGGCACAAGTCCGTTTCGATCAAAGATGAGAAGCATGCGCGAGTGTTCGCCCTCTTAGTCTCTCTCTTCTCTCTTTGGCTGCCACGTTCTTAGTATAAAGCTCGATGGGTTTTAACTTGTAAGGTGTAGCAGCGTTTCTAGGCCTTGTTGTGGTTCAGACTCTAGTGAACTCGTTACCGCTATGCCAGAAATCCTCGGAACCTCGTTTGAATTCTCGAAGCAAGATTTAGTGTTAACAAACAAACCACCAATTCATAGGTCGGAATAGGTCTCACAATCGCAGTGTACATCCAGTAGACTATGTTCGCTTGTAAGCCCCGCTTCTTAACGAAAGCTGTTGCTCAGGCTTTAAAAGCGTTTAGTCCTTTCTTCATTCTTTCTCCCATATTCCGTTGCCAGTTTAATTTGGAGTTGAGTATGAAACCTTCAGGGACTTGGCTTCGGTTTTGGTACCTTATATCTTCTTCTAGCCTTACCAATAATAATTTTTAACGGTTACACTAAATATTTTGTAGGCTACAATGTGCAATTTTGTATGGAAAATTTCGCCATTGTCAGTTCGAAAAATTTAACCAGTCAACTAAAAATGATGTTTAGTATCGCGGGATGAGTTCGTCCTTTTTGGAATTGGCCGATAGACCGTTGTTCTCCATCTACTTCGAGCAGATTCCAAATTGTGCTGATCATGCTGATTCTCCAGTGTATTCCAGCTTTCTTTTCACCTAAAACGAGGACTTCCCCAACGTAGTCCTCCGCCGACACGACCGAATGCCGCTAATCGCCATTTTTAATTAAATTTCAAAGGCAAAATGTCATAACTTAAGCACATCACCCGGTGGCGGCGGTCCAATATCCTCCACACCAATGTCTCTATCGCGCACTGTTCTCCGGTGAACCTGCGTGTACTTCGACTGGCGGAAGGACAGCCCTCGTTAATTTATTTCCATTTTTACCCCCTCGTACAAGTCCTTTTGTAATTGTAATCTGACTCGCGGCCAAACACACTCTCCTGCATGGTTAGGCATTTGAAACACAGGATTGTGTGCTATTTTTTTTTTTAATTAACAACTCCCTGCGGTCGTTTCTAAATCTCAGATATCCTGCCGACGGACATTGTAACTTTATCCATCGAATATTCTGTGTAGCGGCCGCAAACACCCTGCGGGGCTATATGAAAAGGGTTGCACGCTGACCTACAAAGTCGAGTCGTAGGCGGACCAAACAACACAGAGATTACTACATCAATTGTAAACAATTAAAATAAATTATGTTACACCAGGGGCGCATCCGTTTTTTTCCTCACTCAAGAAACCGAGTGTGTCCTTCTGGAAAAGAAAGTAGCAAATAATCTCTCGGTGTTTCCTATCGGAAAATCAATAAATCCTCCCAAGTTCATAATTCGTTATTCTGTTGGTTTCCTTTTTTGCTGGCCCGTTTCTTTTTTTTCAGTTTGTCATGCCTTCGTCTTTTATCGTCGCAACAAAGGACAACAGTCTTGTGCCAAGTATTTTGGCATAATTCTCTGGAGGGTGCTTCGCTAAATGTAGTTGTGTATGGGGAGGGGTTGATGGTTTGTGTGTGCCTTTATATCCTATCGTTGGCAAACATTCAAAATGTCAATTCGCCCTGCCGTCTGTACTGGGCGAAGTCGTACAGTACCAACTGCAGCAAACCCAAAGAAGCCCTGATGCGCTAGCTAAAGGACTGGGTGTGCATGTGCATGCAGCATCAGCGGAGGCCTATAGCGTGCGGGTATGTGGTGTGGTTTTCAGTTTCAAAGCCAAAAAGAATTCTCCTTGAAAGCTAAATCAAGGCGCACACAATCCTAATGCATAATTCATTGAGGAGAGCAGCCAGTGGCCGTAGATCTGTGCGCCATTGATGGCGAAGTAGCTGGTCGATGAAGGGGAGACGACTGTCGTGCCAGCGAACCCATATATACACCGAAGTAGCTGAGCACGTTTTTCTTCTTATTCGATGGCTTTGTGTGTTTGCTGGTTCAGAACATTATTGTGTCGCAGCGTCTTGAGTCGACTGTGTTATGGTGGAAGGCGAGCTGTGATGGGGTACAGTACACAGTGGCGTCAGTCAAAGATGGATGGATGTGGTTTGATGAATGGGCGGCGGTTTTCTTGTTTTTTGTTTTTGTTATGCAGAGAATGGTAAACTATACCGAATGTGATAAATCAAAAAGTCGTGATGCGAGTGGTACCCATCAATTCTTCGAGGAACTAGTCAAATATATGCAGCAATAGAAGCAATGGTTACAGTGGTAAACAAACTCAGCCGACATCAATTGAGAGAAGAAGACTCCACCGAACTGTCAAACTCGTATAAGTTCTGACCTAATATAGAAATGGCTTTAAAACTCATCCAACATTCGTTGAGAAGCCCAAGGGATTCGCTGTTACCACAGTCATCAGGAGAAAACTAAAAGCACGAGGTTAACAGCTCAGACTCAATCAACGTCCATCCACAAACCGATTTGAATATTGATAGCCAAGCACGACTAACGAACGAAACAAGCCTAGCCAATCAACGAATCCCGGCTACCATCTAATACCCGAAGAGGTTGCAGCATTTTCTCTTTGACCATCAAACTCGTTTAACATGTACGAAGTTGCTGCCTCGTTCAGAATTCACTAACTACTAACGCATTAATCGCATTAGCCAAACGGCCACCACGAGCACGCATACAGGACAATATCCTTTTCATGAAATTTTCCATAACCAAATCGCAAAGTGGCTGCCCCATGTCCTCGATAGCCTCACGAATTTTATCTTTGAGGTCTTGAATCGACGCTGGGCTGTTGGCGTAGGCCTTATCTTTCACGTGGCCCCAAAGGAAGAAGTTGCAAGGTGTTAAATCACAAGATCTCGGTGGCCAATCGTGATCACCTCTTCGAGAGATAGCACGGTCCGGAAATTTTTCCCGTAAAAGATCAATGGTTTCGTTGCTTGTGTGGCACGTAGCGCCGTCTTGTTGAAAGTAAACGTTGTCCAGATCAATGCCATCCAACTCCGACCATAAAAAATCATTAATGACGTTTGTGGAATGCCCAATTCCAAAGAACGACGAGGAATGGACAAACCTGGGTTTGGACTACAGCAGCAATATTCTCAGTTGTTCTTGAGCGACGTGCACGGGTTTTATTCTTCACATCACTAACTTGTCCCAACAGCTCGAATTTTTCCACCAATTTCTGTATTGCGGTCCGACAGGGTGCTTCACGACGACCAAAAAATGCTTTAGTTTTGCGAACTGTGACTGCAAGATTTTCACCATTTTTGTAGTGAATTTTAATAATTTCAATGCGCTGTTGAAGCGTGTATCGTTCCATTTTTAGTAATGGCGTAGTTTCTACTTGTCAAATGTCAAAGAATAAAAGCTTCAAAAGTGACAGCTAGCGAAATAGCGGGTCATTCACAATAACACCTCTCATTGGAAAACCCTTCAGTAAATCTCCGCCAGTGGCCATTAAGAGAATCAAATTAAAGTTCTATGAGTTGGTATCGCCTTGAAAAATTGCTCTGTATAGATGTCAGTCTTGTTTAAAATTCGGACTCGTACCTGTTCCTTTAATGGAAGCTTAAAGAAAAATAGCACAGAGAATCTTTCGCCGAATACACCAAAAACTGTTTTTATCGACATTTTAAAGAGGCCCATGAGGTCTTTTACTACTTAACCAGAGTCTTAGACCGTCGAAACATCGACTGGCAATTTTAAATAATATGGAATCCTATTATGACTGCGTTAGAGTAATCCAGCTTAAGCCAGTTTGTACAAATTTTATGGCGTGAAATTTTTGGAAGCCCCTAGCTTCGCGCCACTTTTCGTGTGCGTAGGTCCTCACTTTTGCGACAAATGGAAGAGATCTCCATTTTTAGCCCGGTTACGATTGGCTTAATTCTGTTATTCTATTTTTCTCAGGACTGTCTTCTGGAAGTATGTCAGACATTCTTTACCGCTCTTTGCTCCACTGACAGTTTATCTCTTTCTTTGTATTATGAAAATGGCAGCGTAATTCTAAAAGAGTATTTCATTCATTTTCAGATCCTAGACAGGCTTAAAGCCTACGATTATATAAAGGGTGGGCCTTCTAGTGGTTTCCATTTAAATCATAGGTTATTTTGACACTGACAGTTGTTTCCCTCTCGAAATATTGACAGAAAGTCAGTATCACACCTCCGCGGAACGAAGTGAGTCGCTTTTTGTGAAATTATATTGAACAACGTTGGTAAATATTGGAAACTTATTTCCAAAGTGGGTGGTACCTGGTAACCCAAACAGTGCGTTTTTTTAAAAGAGCCGAAATGATACACCCACGCAAGTTTGTGCAAAAAGTTCGTGAGACTGGTATGCTTATGGACAACACTCATGCTCCTTGTTGTCGTACGGTGCGCACAGACGAGAATGTGGCTGCTGCCGATTGTGTGAGACTCAATTCACGAACATCAACTCGTCGTCGATCTCAACAGCTCAACATTTCACGCCCCAGCCTGAGAAGATTTCTGCATAAACATCTTGGATTATTCGCTAATAAGGACCAATTGACTCGGCAATTGAAGGCGCACTAGCATCCGCTTCTTTCCATAATTAATGGGAATGTTTATTGTATTTTTAAAAAGAAACTTGTATTTGGCCCACCCTGTATTTCAGTTATATCTACACATGGGTATAATAAAGCTATAGGGGGCTTTATGCGTCCATTACCTAATGTTTATTGCATTTTTAAAAAGAAACTTGTATTTGGCCCACCCTGTATTTCAGTTATATCTACACATGGGTATAATAAAGCTATAGGGGGCTTTATGCGTCCATTACCTAATGTTTATTGCATTTTTAAAAGAAACTTGTATTTGGCCCACCCTGTATTTCAGTTATATCTACACATGGGTATAATAAAGCTATAGGGGGCTTTATGCGTCCATTACCTAATGTTTATTGCATTTTTAAAAAGAAACTTGTATTTGGCCCACCCTGTATTTCAGTTATATCTACACATGGGCATAATAAATCTGTAGGGGGCTTCATGCGTCCATTACCTAATGGTGTAAAAACTGCCGAATAGATTACGATGATTTTTTTTTTTGAAAGGCTTCATAAGATCCTGAAAATACCATAGGCTATGTCGTTCATGCCATGCCTACTGTTTTGGATTATTTTTGACTAAAATGTATTTTTGCTGACTCACATACATAGTTATAAGCCAATACAAAAAAAAAAAAGCAAAACACTTTAGGCAGCAAGCACTTCCCCAAAAAATTTAAGCTATAAGTCCGCTTTCTGCTTTATTCAGACCCTGACTTATGTACCAAAATCTAGCTTTAAAACTTGTAGTGCTGAAGAAGTTTAAATATTGCTTTATAAGTCCAAAGTTTTTCAAAAAGTTGTACTTGCGCATTTCCAATGCCGTCCAGTTTATGTCCATATGAGACTCGAATACTTTCGCCTTATTTCACTTTCGATTTAACCTTGTATAAGCTTGTTGCATGAGCACATTATATAATAAGTCGTCAGCCTGCCTTAAGTGAGAACAATAACTTCATTACATGGGCGTAATCTAGCTTAAGCCTGAATGTGTGTATACATTGAAAACAATGTTTTTAGTCGCTCATTTCAAGCGTTCAAACGAATTTAAATGGAATGATTTTCATCTCCCAGCTTGAGCCCAAATAAGCCCATGCGAGCCAACGTAATCCTCCCAATTTTGTCTTATTCCACCATGTCAAATAGCCAATCCATCGCTCATTATAGCTGCTCGAAACAAGGTGGTGGCCTGCTAAACAAAAGTGTCGCCTACAATTTTGTTTGTATCTTTCCACAGTTAGCAAGGGTTTTGTGGACGCAAATAGTCGGGACATAGTTTTTCGCGATTTTTCTCCAAGAGCGTGAAAAAAACCGATTTCTTCGACTTTACCCTTTAAACGACGTTCCCATATCATTCGGAGCAGCTTAACGCTGCCCTCCCATTTTTTTCAAAGGTCCACCTCTTTCAAATTGTAAAATAATGACGCCCATGATGTATACAACCTCATGAGGCTACGGCTGTTATTGTTATTATGCTTATCTTACATAATTCCAATCGACAATTGAATTGTCAAAACCAATACCTTATTCGAAGAGCTCTCGCATTGATTATATGTATACCGTTTACCGTACAGCTACAGCCACCTTTCATCAGACCAGCTCTTATAAGGGCTACATTAATAATTCTCGCTAATTAACAACAAACTCAATCAAGTGTGTAAAATAATTACAGTTACATCAGCGATTTTTCCTTCTTATTCCATTGACATTCAGATATCCACCCTGCCCCCATACTGTCGCTGTAGGACACACGATACACGCCAGCATGATGGTGAAAGGGAATTTACGGTTGGGTCGGCACGGACTCCCTCAGATTACAATGTTACTTTGTGGCTCTCATTACTGTTGGCATGGGGTCTGAAGAAAATGTAATTTATTTTCGCGAAAATTACTTCTGATTGGAAATGCAGATACAACGGGTATCGTGCGAGATTCCACATGTCCTTAAGGCTGAATTATTGAGGATGTAAGTACGTTCGTACTGAAATCTATACGAGGACGCTTCGGGGAGAGATTGCGAAATTAAATTGAACTCTTAACCACTTTGCGAAAGGCAAAAGGCAATGTGATCCTTTGAAAGGACCAAGGTCATTTGTATGTGTTTTAAAGCTAATTAAGTGCTGATTACTTTTTGACTTTGAATCAATCGATTTTGCGGTGTGACGTCGGAATAAACCTATTTGGAATGTATGTGTGGAACGTATGTTTGAACATTTAATTGAGCTGTATGAGATGCGGTTGTGGAACTGTTTTGGTGGGAGGGTAATTCGGGATAATGGACAAAGAGTTTGCGCTATTTTGTGGTCGTCTACGATGATTATTCCTTCCCAAATCGATGTGGAACGTATTTTTTTTAAGGCGAAAAACTGAAACGCCTGCATTTTTAATCCTTTTGGTTGACAATTACTTGATGTCAGACTAAACAACGAGTGAACGATAAAAACTTATTGCAACGGCGAACGAAAAGGCTATCTTCTCAAATTGGGCTGCGGCCAATTGCAACGACAAGCCCCATAAAATACCAGTAGTGTCCTGTGCTGAAGTAACAAAAACGCATTCCTCTAAAAAGTGGTGCCAAATCGTCTTTTTTATGTCACTTAGCCGGGTAATAAACCTTAAACGAGATAAATTTCAAATCCCAGTGCTCATTTCATCTTTATTGTTCCCCTTTCCAGGGCATCCTTCTGAGGGCAACCCAACGAGGACATTGCCTGTGCATATACCCTCGGACAGGCGAACCATCTCCCCCCCCCCCATTTACTCGGTACTGGGTCTTATCTTAAACCTACACTTCTCAATAAAATAGTTGTGCCAAGGTATTCCCAAAGGAAGACGACTCTCAAAACGCCACCTGCATGGAAAAAAAAACTACAGGGTTGTTTCCGATCCGTCTGCTTCTAATCAAAAGCAATTTTGGAAATTTAAACAAACACGCACCACAAACAAACATTCATCCGCAGCGACCACCAACACGATGTGATATTCAAATTAGATTCAGAGCCGCCAATAAACAAACCGAACTCGTATAAGGGTGCAAAAGACCGGCTGCTGTCGTTTGATGGGGTTGGATGCTGACTCTGCTGGTGATACAATTAAATTTTGTAATTTAAATATGCAATTTAATTTGTGAACAATAAATTGCTAGCACAACGGCAGGCGGAGCCCTTTTCCTCTTGATATCTTTGCATTGTAAATATATGCGCGCGATAATATATTCAATTAAACCGTCTTGGTCGGTCGGTTCGCTGTTATTGTTCTGGCTGGGAAACGTCAAAACAATTATTTAACGAATTTTCAGCACCTCGTGGCGACTAGCTCAATTGAGTTCTGTTTTCTATTTTCTTAATGTGTGCTGAGTGTTGGAATTTAATCAACAACAATTGGACACGTGTTTGAAGATCGAAAATCGGTGAGCGCTGTCAGTTGTTGCCTCTTGTTGGGCGCCATATCTGTGCCGGCCGTCAGAACTTCATAATCTATTGGATGTTAGTTTAGCAATTTGCTTGGATTAGTAAGAAGTGGTGGCTTGTTTAGATCAGCTTAACACAAAGAAGGTGTGAAAACGATTTAAAAAATGGCGCCCAACGCTGGGACCTTCTCAACAAATTGTGTAAAACTATTAGGAAGAAGGTTGAATTTGATATTAGGAGAAGAAGGGTGCAAAGCGCGAAACAGACGCCAACTCTATTAAAAAGTACCGGAAAATTTACTGTCTGAACTGATCTCAAGTGTATGTTTGATTTGATCGCCAGACTGGATCGAGTTAGTAAGACAAAGGATAATAGAACTCAAAGCGAAGTCTAAAGCATCCATATTCTTGATATAAACCAACTCTACTTATAAATCGTGTAAAGCTATGATTTCTGATTTTCTCGATATTTTTCGCTTAGTTTTCAGTGATATCACGATCATCTAACTTTGATCACCACCTTAGGGGACTCCACGCATGCATGAGTTTCAAAAAACAATAATTGCAGACCAATTGCGAAGACCTGCCTGCATAATTCCTGTGCAATAAATATTAAGGGCCGACATCTTGCGCCATCTAGTGCGCCAAAATCATGTCTTTCAAACAGCGTTCCGTAAATAAACGAAATTTTTCGACAACTTTTTTTGGACTATTCTGAGCAACTGGCTACAAGGCTGAGCCCCCAGGAAACTATATATCCATATACAATAACAAAACTGCTTTCTATCTGTCAGCGGTTGAAGTAGAAACTACTAGAATGCTTGGTTATGTCGTTCATTGCCTGGCACGCCTACTTTTTTTGGAACCGGCTTGACCAGCACTTCTTTTATGATTCCACTGCCTTTAAAATGCCATCACTCGAAATTTATTATTCAATACAGAAAAGAGAAGTACTGCAGGCTGCCAACACTTCCACGTAAACTTAAAGCCATTCATCAGATTTTTGCTTCCTCGAAAAGTTGAGCTACAGTCCAAAATCAAACCTAGGGAAATGTCCTTTTTTTGGTTTTTAAAAAAAAACCTCGGAGACTCACACTGTGACTGTAAGACGTTTGATCCATGGTTTTATAAATGTTAAATGTCTTTGTTTCAAACCAAAGTTGTTTTTTTTATATGGGTGATCCTCTCGTTGGGCGCCATTTTCATTCATGGGTGTTTGCAAGTCCATGCGTTCAGCGATTTATAGTTAATTATTTTAAGGGTGTTTCATCGCATACTGAGTCTGTTTTACGTGGGAGGCTTCAAAATAACAATCGCTTTTACAATACCATAGTTTAGAAAGATTTTACCTTCCTGGCTTCCAATCGATATCATTCTGCTTATATCTCTTTTCATTACTTGAATATTGTTTCAATCACCTAATGGTTTTCTTTTCCTTTTTTTCAGGTATGTTTTGGATGTAATTTGACGGTCGTGTCAGTCGTTGTGCTCACAAACAAAAGTAAGATAGACTTCAAAGATGTGGATCATGGAGGTCCGTTTTTTAAATGTTACACTTATCTGGCTAAACAGCGCACCATGTCTTAAAGTAGTCCTCATTCCCAACCAGCTGGCTGCACTTTATCTCGCTCTCAGTTTTCTGAAGGAAAACACCGTTTCCATTATAATTTGACTGCAAAAGCTTTTAGAAAGTGTTCGCACTACTGATTCATGCAGAAACATATTGCCCGTCAATACCAAATTTTAAAGCCACAGTGCATCTTAGCTTTACTACTTACTTCTTACTTAGCGGGCTCCCGACCCATGAAGAGTCTCTGCCTGAGACACTGTAGCCTTCCATCCTCTGCGATCCCGGGCACGCTGCTTCCAGTTATCCAGAGCTTTACTGTTTTTTAATTGTTTATGCTTATGGTGATGATGTGGTATCATTACCACTAAAAACATCACCATCGGCGGTAGATTTAAATCATTTGACATGTTCCTCCACTTAAGAGTCTGGCAGTCAAAAGTACTCACCAAAAGCCTTCTTAGTTGCATTTGGCGGATGGCTTTGACACCGAATTGTCCCTTTCTAAATATTAAATCCTCATGGAATCAACGACCACGTATCTGTGGTCGAATTTTGGTCCCCACATCAATACCATTTTTGTATTTTAACTGAAAAATCACACTTATAAGAGGTTAGGTGGCGAATTGGTTCGTGCATCGGCTAAAAAATGCTCAGAATGTACAAGAAACTCATATTTTATCAGGGATCGATCTCCGTCGTATCAATTTTATGAGATGAAAGTGTCTGCCTTTGAGTATTATTAAACATCATTGAAGATCGAGAATGATTTTAGAAATACCCCAATAGATGTCGCCACTAGAAACCTATATAACTGCGAAGAGAAGGATTGATAGCACAACAGCATGAGTCGGATAATCGTGACCAGTGTGACTAAATCAACGCTCAAAGACGGCACAAGCCAGATAAATGAATGATGCCAAGATCCTAGAGTCCTCTTTGGGCAAAAGCATGCCAAGTCGTAGACATCTAAGCGGCCTTAGGTTTTCTAGCAGGGTACAGTCTTTGTTAAAAGCAGTGGAGCTTGTCACTTAAAAGGTCATTTGGATCTATTGGGCTATGATATGTGAGCTATGAATACTTGGGCTAGGATAACAACTTTCAAAGTGTATTGATCGATTCTTTGGTTGAGACTGTCTTTTCCGTCAGACCTCAAAGGACGTTCTGTCTCAGCTCCAGAGAAGCTTTCCTTAGTACGCCAGGCTCTGCTTGATTTGACTAACTGTGTACAAACAAGGACAAGAAAAGAAAGAAAAGGGAATACGAGAGACTCGCATTCCAATCAAAGTATTTCGTAAATTCTAAAAGAGGTTTTTGTTTTTAAAAATAAAAAATGCACCCTTCTCAAAATTCTGTTCCGTAATTTATCCGAGGCACCCCCTTCCCCCCTCATTCAACCGAATCATATTTACCGAACTATGCATGTACTGCTAACAAGTTCTGAAATCTCCTCAAACTCTAGTTGCTTTCTTTTTATTGTCAAGATGTCAGAAAGCTCACAGAATCTCCGGTGTTGATATTTACAAGCTTAGTTTCCCACGGCGCAGTGGCTTAGTGGTTAGTGTGTTGGGCTACTAAGCGAGGGGTCCCAGGTTCGAATCCCGAGAAAACCCAAATTTCAACTCAAGGTTTTTTGCACTGCGCCACCTCTCGCGAACGTCTGACAAACATCCGAGAGTATAACTGTCATGAAGAAGCTTCTCAATTAGCCGTTTGGACTCGGCATAAAATTGTAGATCCCTTCCATTCGTCCCAAAAATGAAAAACTCACACAAAACGAATGGTTGCGAGAAGCTAGGCCCAGGGTCCTTACCGACCTGTAGCGCCAACTATTTTTTTTTTTTTATTTAGTTTCCCATCACTTTCTGCTTGGAAAACACTGCATTCATCCAGATGTTTGTAAATATTACTCATGTGTGTCCCTCTCAATTTTTATTCCATGAATGCAGCTTACATTTCTTTTTCGATAAATGCTATTATTATGGTTGCAATCTTAACTAAATCCAATTTATGTCACATATTCAAAAAGCCATCTATCGGCAGGTGAACGTAGCTAAAAATGTTTTTGTTGGTTTTCTTGCATTTACTCCTTTGTAAGCCTGGCTTTATGTAGTAAACGGAAATACATTTTATCAAACACGATGTCCTTACTTGTCCCACAAAATCCTTAATCCGCACAACAACTGACTCGGCTGCGCCCACCTTACAAGTTCTACAACCGATTAACCAGAAATACCTACCCAATTGCTTGTGGCGCGCCCACTTGAATCCTTTATAATCACCACGTATAGATCGCCCATTGTGGGAGCACAATTATTCGAAAGCCATAAATATCTCCAGATGGCCCATTAAAAGTTTTCCCATTCATAACGACCGAAATCTTTATTAAATCCAATTTTGGCACATTGTCTCGGATCTATATCGCCTCAAATAAACATCCAAATAAATAGTATTGTGCTCGTTCAGCCGACCAAAAAAGGATTAAACAGAATATCCTTGTGTTGTCTCATTAATGCCGTCCTAAAGCTGCAATTAGGCCGCAAAGTGTGAACATTTAATTTCAACCCAATGAGGTCTGGGGTTTTATTTTTGTTTTTTTTTTATTTTTTTTGTAAGTTTTTGTCAGGATGCGTATGTCCGGGTGGCTGTCACAGTTAATCCCTGTGGCTCCGCAAATCATCTCGCCTCTTTAACTGAACGGCAGCGGCGGCGACGACGGCGGGTTTCTCCATTGATTCGAGTTTATTTTGTGCTTTTGCTTTCAGCCGGGATAAAGAGCACAATTGCCGACAGCATAAATTATGTCCGACATTCGAAATCCACACACAACCCGGCCGGACAAAGGAAGAACAAAAATTAAATAATTAACCGATTTTTTGTTGGCTGGTCGTCCAGAGCATAATCCCAGAAGAGATCCACAAAAAGAGCCAACCCCCATGACAGTGTTTTCGACATCATCCGCTTCTTAGTGTATGGAAGACGACAGGGATGGCATTTTTTTTTTTTTTTTCGTTTGGCCACTCTCATCGGGTGTAAGCCATTCAAAGGGATGGGATGTCCAACAGCATCCTTTTTTCGTTCACCGAAAAGAACACTATTTTCGGTTGACAAAGTCAAACACAGGCACACAACTCGGTGAGGGGGGTTTATCCTCCTGATGGACACGTTAAATGAACGTGTTGTGTAGTGTTGTCGTCCTGGCCAGACTTTTTGCCAAACCGGACAGATACGTTCCGAAACAAAAAACAGAGAACGAAAAAAAATCCCCCCAACGAACGGAACAACTATCGGATATTCATTTGTTTTGGTCTGTCACCCTCAAGTAAGGGGGATGATGCGTTCCGTGCCAGACCCCTATACAGATGGTGTATGGAGTTGACACGAGGATGTACGCACGCACAATTCTCTCTGCTGTCGTTTGGCGTATTCACATTGTTGGTGGTAGGACGCGAAGTGGGAGGAATCGAAGCCAGAAGAGGTTAGCTTTCAGTTTCGTCTGCAGGAGTGTGTAGCAAAATCAGTTGTAGCTGCGTCCCAGACACACAGGGGACAGAGATACAGTGGAGGCCATTTAAACATATACACCTGGGCATTGATGGAGGTTTTAATTATCTGTCCCTTTTGAAAGGCAGACCGTTTTACTGGAAGAGTGCATCCTAACAATGCGGGAAGGTAGTCGCAGTTCGCGTCTTTTAAATGGGGGCTGGGCGCTGGGGACACAAAAGCCAATTTGTTGCAAGGTTTTCAATACGGTGCGCTTGACAATAGAGAGAGAGATATAGGGAGACGAAAGAAAAACAGCAGTGGCGTAAGCATGGAAACCTGAGGCAGCGCATAGATGTGGATTCTATTTTTCTTACTTGAAGATGTTTCACTTTGCAACAACACTTGATTCACTGTCTTTTTAAAGTCGATAACGAACTCAAATTGGGAGGTCGACAAACATGTCTTTATTATACGGATGTGGCAATTTAGCGGTGTCCTGTAATTTTCAATTTTGTTAATTTTTCGAATCGGAATCGGAATTGAAATGCAGCCAAAGAACAAAGTCTGACAAATTTTTTAAAAAGGCTCATACAAGACACAAACTCGTAAAATCCCACAAAACCGATACAACATTTTTGACTGAACAAACTGATTGCACAAACTATTTGCGAAAATATTGCCGGACTAGCTAAATCCTGGCGCCGTCTATGAGCCCTTTTAACCCTAGTTGCGTTGATGTGGTTAAATCAGTTGTGGGTCCAATTAAAAAGCAGAGCAAGCTTTTCTTCCCAGTTTTCTTCTACAGCGTTCCACTTTGAGCTGCGTAGACAAAGTTTTCTGGTATGATTTTTACGCTTGGTGATTGTGAGGGCTTGAAATTTTGTGAACTTTGTGCCGTAGCTCGATTCAAGCCATTCGCGAACAAAGTGACATATTTTAGCAAATCGACGGCACAACTTTTGTGAATCAAAGTAACGTATTAAACTTGTAAACTAAGCTTTTCTTAGAGAGGTTCAGCTGTTCGATTTTAAAAGCAATGGTCCAAAAATACAGCCTTGTGACATCCCACTGTCTACTATAGATTTTTTCAAAAACGGCTTCAACGGTTTCAACAAAAAATTATATTTGAGCATGAGCAGGTGAGGTTAGCATGACTGCGTATTTAGTACTTTTGAAAATTTCACATATCACGAAAACGGTCCATACGATTGTGACAAAAATGCATTTCTAAGGTAATTTGGTCATTTCTAACTTGATGGCAAACGCGGTGGGTCGAATCGCGTCATCCGTGAACGAGCATTTCGTGACGGAATTTATTTTTGTTTCACATATAAAATCAGTATTATTCCGTGAAAGCTCGTTCACGGAGCGATTGGACCCCCCTTGCGAAGATTGTAAGAAGGTAGGCCTAAAGTGCTAAGTGGGCCGGTGGACCTGTTGCACATAATGTGTGCTATCATTTAACAACAATTGGCGGCTACTCGAGATCTTGACGAAAAACGTACTTTACTCTGTATGGAGCTTACTGTCAGCTGCGGAGGCCCATCTCAAGCAACAAACCCTCTAGTTAGCTTAGTCTCTAACTAACTCTCTCTAACTAGAGACTTAAAAACCTATATGAAGATCATTGAGCTCACTTTCCAATTGTGGCCAGCATCTTAGGTAGTGCCTTCTTGTGTTGCTGCGAACTTAACGGCTCCTCGCGATGAAGCGAAACGCACTATGTGTTGCAGACATCGCAGTCGGTATAAGCTGTTTAACCAGGTCAACGTCGCTGTAAGAATAAATAAATGTAGTGGACGCCCTCGTTTTTCTGAGTTTTTTATTTTTTAGGACGAATGAAAGGGAGTTACAATATTAAGCCGCGTTCAAACGGTACAATTGGGGAGCTTTCTCAGACCTGTTATACTCTGGTATATTTGTCAGATGTGGCGCTGAAAAATCCCTCAATCAGTCTTCTGATCCAACATATGAATGCAAAGAGAACCCAATACCACAATTTTTATTAAAAAACCTCCCAAGAGTTTTTGGTTCCATTTTGTCAAAGTCGATGCTTTTGTGTCATTAGGCAGTACAGTCTTGTAAAATATATCCCTGGCTTTACTTCTTCATTGGTTTTTTTAGCCCTATGAAGCAACGACTTGTAAAGGTGGTTTCTCAATAGAGCTGCACACCGATGATAGTGGAACCCATGTAGGCAAAGCCTTTAACAACTTCGAAGTTTCATCTGTTGTCCCGCCTAACAGCCTGGTTAAGACCAAAAAGGCTTTTTAAAATCAATAGCTTCGTTCGTACTCTGGCAGCCTTTTATAGCGCAGCACAATACATATCTTCATTGTCATCCTGCACCAGACAATACAATTTTATAGACAATCCGTAAGTGGAAGCAATGTCGTTCTGAGATTTCCCAGTCTTTTTTAAAAATTTTTGAAGTGTGAATATATATAGTTGACTTTTTAACCCTAAAACCGATACTGATATAGGCCGAAGAGGTTACAAGTTAAAGGTTATAGACCGACCCTCATTTAAGAAACCTCTTTCTTTGTAGTTGAGGTAGCTCAGAGCTTCCTCTTTCTTGCTGATAGGTTACACGGTGCTGGGGTTCATTCGCCCGGCATACTTTTATATAAGAACCTATTCATATAACTTTTCAAGAGTCTGTAATGCCTACCCAAAGTCTCCAATAGATGGATGCGGGATTTTTTAAGCTACGCAAATTCTACGTGCAGCTGTCCTTATTTCGACTGCTGGGATCGTCGACATTTTTGGCAAAGCATATTTATACTCCCTTGGAAGTTACTCCGATCCACAAAACCCAAGTTAAAGAGCCAGGCTTTTGGAAGAAATAGGCGTCTGTTACAGAACGTGATACGTCATACGAGGAGTGGACACCTGTTTTTGAATTTGTCACTATACTTTACAGAAAAGCGTTACACTTCTAGAAATGCACTTGGACAAGTGGTAGTCGTGATGTTCCACATACGCCCGAGTAGCCCAAAAAAGGTGTTCATCAAGAATGCAGTTTCATTGAAACTGAAGACGCCAAAGTTGCCGGTGTCGCTTCTTCTGCAATAGAAAATTGTTGGAAACACTATTTTTTGACACTATATTTTGAATATTACTGATATCGGTCTTTGGTGGACAGTAACACGTTAGCGAACGCATAGTTCTGAGTACCATCGCATCCGACGAAAGAGTCACGTTTAAGAGAAACTTGGACCGTTGCCACCGCAAACTTTGCAAGAGCGTCTCATGAACCTCCTGTGGACTAGCTTCAATCCAAATGTGTGTTCAGTTACGCAGACCAAGGACAAGGCATCCGTGATGTCTTAGGCCTCTAAACTGAGTTCAGGCCTTGCCAGAGTGTTTCAACTTGTGCTTTAAAATACTCCCGGCCACCTTTACTCCACTGCATCTTGTGTAACTTCTGCTGCATGTCCTATTGTGTACTCCACACTAAGTCAAAGCACTATCATCAAATAATCCAACTGAACCCTGTGCCATGTGACACCAAGTCGCTGACATTTTATACCCCTTCCTCGTATACAATCATATACTGCGACGACGGCAACGGCCAAAGCGAAATGAAAATCGAATCAACTTTCGATAGCAAGCGCTTCATCCTCGTGTGTGTTACCCGGCACATCCGCATTTTTTGGTCCTTTGTTCCAATTTGTTTTATCTTGCGTTACTCTCGTCCTACGAGTATGTGTACTCGTACCAGTCACCTCCTTTGATATGAAACGCCTGCAAACTAATTGAGCTATTCGATATCCGGACATAGTGGATTCACCTCCCGGCGACCTATGGCAACCTGGATTCGGGGACAGCCTGCAGATACAATTTCACGACCCACCGGCGAGCAGTGTAATTACTGCCAGAAGGATATTCCCCGAATCTGGGCAAAAACTGTTCGCGCACAGACATATCACGAATAAATCAAAAATTCCCCACTTCCTCTCAGCATCTGTAAAAAAAACTATCCCCTAAGTAAATCGTAGCTTCGTGAAATTGTATCCGTCGGGTTATTTCACCCCCTGTTGGACCAGCAAACGTGCTGGTAAATGAAAGCACGAAAAAATGGGAAACCCCTCGCACACTATGACCACAAAGGCGGAACACATTTTTTTTGTTGTTCTCCATGAAATAGGAACAGTCCCGGATATGCAAGCAGGGAGCGGGGAATTTAATAAAAACGCAAGCACTGCATTTAGAAATTGTTTCCCCGGTTTCGCTTTGACAGGAGAGAGAAAAAAAACAACGAAAAAATATTGATTACGCTCATATAGCCCGGAGCCCTGAAAGTGATGTTTAGATTAGTTGGGGCTGTGTACCAAATTGAAATTCGCGGAAAACTCGATGAAATTGACTGCTTGTGTTGAACTTTTTAGCCTTTGAGAGTCGTTAATGTTCGCAGCGTTTGATTTCGATTCGCGGAACTAATGCAGTAGAGATGTGCAAACAATAATCCCCTGCTGATTTTCTGAAAGGCTTCACAGACAGTTGTGCGTTTGCTTTCATTTGTTTTAATAATTACATAAATATTTGAGGCGAAGAAGCGGTTGCGGAACCATTTGTTGGGGTGGCGGAAACGGGGAAATCGCTCAGTTTTGATAGCTTCAGACAGTTTGATCCGAAGGTAAGGGGAAATCGGTAAATTTGCAGAAACCTGTGAACGGAGGAGTTTTCTTCCATCACACTCCCTTTACAACGTAACCTATAACTTGACCTTATGTGGATAAAAAAAACTCTGCCCAGATAAGGTAACTTTTCAGAAGGTTGTTTACGAAACGATGAACCTTCCAAGCTAGCAGTTCATTCTACCCAAATGTAATAAAAACTGATGATAAATGCAAAAAATGGGCCCGAAAATGAATTATTTTGGTCACCCGGACTTCAAAAAGGATACTGCCAGACGATCATCTTCATACGTGACCTGTCCCCTGCTCGTTCCGTTCCTGATAGACCCGAATTGATGGACAAAATTGCTTTCAACTGGGCACCTTCATGTTTGGTTGTAGCGAAGACAAGAACCATCAGCTCATTCTGCGAGTTTTGCCGCGCTACTGTAGCAAACCCAGCTTATCGCTCTTGACTTTCATTCCCTTTCGTTTAAGAAAAGGTTTCAAAAGACCTTTTTACATCTTCTCTTCTTCTTTCAGCTTGCAACGCCCTCTATATTCCGGTCACCGGGCTGTTGTGGAGGGGCTTTTTTCAAAGGCAGAGAAACAACTCTAGTACAAGTTGCTTTGAAAGACACCTCCTACATTTCGATCTACAAACTTTCACTATTAACCTGAACGGCCGGTATTAGTGCGGCTTCAGGGAAAAAGGGTCAACCATCGACCAAATATTCACACTTAGGAGATATTGATGAAAACGCTTTATGTCGGTCAGACGTTCCGTAGAGTTGGCGCAGTACCTCACGACGTAATTTATGCTTTTCCATGGATCGAACTTAAAACCCTTAGCTTATTAGTCATGCACACTTAGATACTGCGTGCGTATATGGCGTAGCTGTGGTTGAAGTCAAACCACAGCTGGTGAAGGTGTTTTGAAAAATGAAAAGACTTCGAAAAACGCTGAGACTTCGGGACTTCTATTGAATACCGAACGGTTGCCTTTAAGGGGTATCTAAGGTTGATCTCACTCCTACTGAGTGTCAAAAGAATGACTCGCAAAGCAAAAATTCTGGTGGCGTATTGGACTTCACGCTATAGCATGCACAGGTACACCCAATGTCATCGTTCCATACCCTTAGGTTGATCATAGCCTTATAAATTATCACCTACAGAAATTTAGTCTGAATTCTTTATGACGAATTGAAATTCATACCTTGTGGTCTCAATAGGTAGCTCAGTTTGACAAGTTTGCAGAAAAAGTGTGACACTTCGTCGATTTGTTGTTAATTTACCCCTTGACCTTTTTGTAGAAGCTACAGACCTTTTAACCTCAGCACCATTCGTATATTAGGGCTTGTGATCACTTATAGGGCTCTAGTTGTGCCTGCTCACCACTGTGAGCATGAAATTTAGAAGATTCGGTTGTGTTGCTAAGGAGAGACGTTTGAAACTTCAATAAAATGTCGGCCTGACTGTATAAAGACGGGGTTGTAATCTGAAAGATGATATACAGCTTGGAGTTTTAGTCAGGTTTGAACTGAAGCCATGAAGAACGTTCTATTAAAAGTAGAGCTCGAATTTTTGCTGAATACTCTTTAGAAGCCAGTCTTGCGGAAAAGTGTAAGCTATGCCGTTAAAGGTGGTAGACAAAAATACGACTCAGGTGCATGAGAGCCAGCAATTTAAAGCATTTTTTGACGAGATTTTCTTCTTGTGCCAAGCCTAAGCAACAGAATTTTCCTTAATTTCAACAAGCCAGAGGTTGCAAGGTTTCGAACAAGCGCCAAGGAATTTATAACTTGCCATAAGACAACTTTAACATGCCAACAGCGCAAGACAGATCCGAAAGCAGTTGCGCCTTATGCTTTACCAATTAGAATCATAAATCGACGAGTTCTTAAATCAGTCCGTACACTTAAAGTTTGTTTTCTGTCCATCACTAGTTGGTTTACACCTTTCGTTGTCAGTAAGTGAAAGCTATTTACGATGCATGGCTCTGAACTATCTTTTTCTTCGTGAGACCTCTTTGCGTAGTCTCCTTACTCCTAGGAACACAAGTTGAAGTCCGTAGCTTCTAGGTCACATTGACTTCACAATGCCTTTGGGCCATACATATCCGAATGTACTTTTTTCAGTTTTTAAGTGACAAGCCGATTTTGTCATCCAATGTGAAACGCATTAGAGTAGTAGTTATTGTAATTGACTACAGAACAATGGCTCTCGGGTTCGTTCGCCAGAAAACGGTTTTTAAATCTTTTTATATTTTCTAAAAAATATGAAAAGTGTCAGACGGACGGAATTGTCACATCTAGTTGGGTTCCTCTATCATCAGAAATGCATTTCTGCTTGAAACCTTGGGACAGCCATTTTTTTTGTAGAAGGGACTTTCAAAAGCCAGTGCTTAAATTGATAAAAAATGTTCCTAATTTTTTTGAGGACGCCACTAGTGGAAGCAAATTAAATACCCCACAGCACATTTCACTTGCTCTATCTATATACAAGGTGGCGCAAAAATAACTTTCCGATGTTTTTTGGCTGTAATTTAAAAAAAAAAATGAAAAACTTTGATTCTTCTTGTGGATTATTTTTATTTGGTCTTTTAATTTTGTTTAAATCAAGTCGAGAATATGATGTCATGTAAATGGCCGCCGCCACATTTGATTGTCATTTGAGCCCTTTTTATGGCATTTTCCATCACTTTGGCGATAGGTCCTCACATTCTTGACGGATATTGTCTTTAAGAGCTGCAAGAGTCTGAGGCTTGTTGACATAAACCCGCGACTTCAAAAAGCCCCACAAAAAGAAGTCTGGAGCGGTCAAATCAGGCGATCTTGCTGGCCAGTGCAAATCTCCAAAACGGGAGATTAGGCGCCCGGGAAATGCATCCTTCAGCATATCGGTTGTGGCACGTGCAGTGTGTGCCGTTGCACCGTCCTGTTGGAACCACATGTTTGTACGGAAACATCTTCAAATCTTGTACCAAAATTCGCTGTAAAGACCGTCGACTGATACCCATTTGCGTGGCACGTCGTCTGGTCGATGTCGACGGCGCTTCCATGACATCTTCGGCTACAGCAGCAATATTCTCTGCAGAACGGCTACTCCGGGGTCTGCCACGCCTGGCAGCATCTCGTGTTGTGCCAGTCTCTTCGAGGTGAGCGGCTAAACGTCGCAGTTTCACCAGTAGGCGTTGGACGGCTAGGAAATCTGCGACGATTCACGTTGTGCCAAAGTCACCGACCGATTATTGCTCAAATAAATAGTCACCAATATTCCGCGTTCTGGAGCAGTGTAGCGTAACATTGTTTATTAACGCGTATTTCGCATGTGTTTACTACACAAATGTCAAAACAGAACTGACATTAGGGGCCAATCGCAAAATTTATAGCATTTTCTGATAGGAGGATTACTTTTGCGCCACCTTGTATATAAAAATTGAGCCTTAAAATTGTGTTCGTTTGCCGCCGATTCACGCCTTAACGCATCTACCGATTTTAACCAAACTTTCACACATCTTTGGTATTATTCTATATATCATTTTTGTGAAGTTTGGTTGAAATCGGAAAACGTATGCGTGTGTTGGGGCGTGAAAAAACATATGAATTTCAGTACATTTTGTTGTTTTTCCAAATTATTTATATAAAAATCCATTTCTGAGGGTTAGTCGGGTTAAAACTCAAGAACGGCTCAACGGATTTGAATATTTTTTTTTTATTTTTTTTATCAGGGATGGTTTAGGAGAAATAAAAGGGTGTACAGGTAACGCTGTACTAAGCACATATCGTTTTATTATCTATCTCCTTCTATAGGTATATATATATTAAAATAAGTCGCATTGTGTTTGAACTGATGTTCCCTTAGTGCGTCAGACGATTTTGTTTTTGGAAATTTCAATTGAAAGCTGACGTCAAAACCAAGGTTTGTGTGAATATACGGTCTTTGTATTCGTATTGGTTGTACGAGTTATAGGCATTTTAGTGAACATACCTTTGTCGACCTCCGAAGCCCCTCAAACGATTTAAATGAAATTTGGTCGAAGTGCATGGTTGGTTGCAGCTTAAAGGATAGGATAGATTTGGTGGCCATGTCAATCTCCGAAACCACTCCACTGATTTCAATGGAATTTTGTGGATGGGCATATTTGGCTCCAGATAGGAAGATGGAATAGTCTTAGACACGATAAGTGGCGCTTCTGCCGATCTCCAAAACTACTCAACCAATTTCAATGAAATGTTGTGGATGTGTATGGTTGGTTGCATCTTAAGGGATAGGATAGTTTTGGGCCTGATTAGTGGCGCTGTATCGAAAGCATTAAAGAATATGTGATGATGTGGCATGTGCCCTATGTTTGCGAAGGCCGTACCGCATATGGCTTGGTAGAAAGAAGGGGAGTTATATTGTATACTACCATTTTTACAAGTTGACCACTCGCCCAAGCACTCCGGCATACTAACGGTGATTCTTACTTCCCAGGTGATTCTTACTTCTTACTTCGAGCGACCGCAATGACATCACCGCACGCTTTTTTAAACAAAACCTCAAAACGATCATGGACTTTATCGTTAAGCACAGTGTTTTTGGACAATTGCGTTTCTGGATGTACCCTGTCGAATGGCAGAAGCGAGGATTGCCGATTTCCCACATTCTGCTTTGGTTGATTTGGTCGTTGATTCAGAAAAAATTACCGGACCAACTCGATTCAATTATTAGCGAGGAAAAAGACGATCAAGAAGCTGACGGAAATCTATGAAGTCGTTTTTATGCATTGAACTTAATTTAATTCGAAGGAAGTTCCATTCGTTCAAAAGGGATGTTAATAATTTAATCAATTTAAGGCGGTACGAAGTCCGCCGGGTCAGCTAGTAAACTATAGAAACAAACATTTTTGATAGTTCAAACTGTTTTCGAAAGAAATGTCGCTATCATTGCTTGATCTTGTGACTCGCATTACATCAATTCAGAGTTGGCCCTACCAATAAACACCTTTAAGTTTCCACTCTAAATTTAAACAGTTCACTGTGGCTTTATTTTCCATTAAAATTTTGCAATTGTGAACTTCGGTAAGTTTTAAAGTCGAGACTAAAATTTGTTACTAGTACGGCGCAGTGAATTGTAACCGAAAATTGGATAAAGTGCATTTTCGATATCGAAAGTGTATTTACTTTCGAATTCGAATATTAATTTTCGAACTATATCCCGCTATAGTTGGTGAGTTCTCCTCGGTGGGGGACAACCAAAAATGCATCCCACTTTGAAAAGAAACGTCGCTCGCCAACCCAACCAATCGATTTCGAAGGAGCCCCTTTTCGGCAACACTGACACTCCACCGAAACGACATGAAAGTGCGTTTATCGCACAGCGAGTCGCTCGCTTTTGTATATGTCATTGACTATCAAGCATGTGATCCATTTACGATTTTCCGCTTCAGTTGCCGCCCGCCCGCTGACATTTCCATAATGAGGGGGCTTATGTACATGCAAATGCCAGCCACACACGAACGCTGCTCGGCACAGTAGCGGCCCCTACTGACACTCACACCCGACTGCTATCGCTTGTGTAACTGGGGCATGCAATTTAATCTCGATAAATATTCGAATCTAATGTAATTAAAGATCTATTCTCAGTTACATAATGTCATGTGTCCTAAGGGTTTCCACACTCATATCCGTAGGAGGCACCAGATGATTACTCAATTCAGCGATAGCTGCAAAATCAATCCCAGCTATGCGTCCCACCAACAGCATCAGCTATTTGTTGCAGTTATGGAACCTTGTCCTGGCGACACCATTCCTCCATAGTATAGTCGCATCGCATGCACACGACACGTCATCGTCCTCGATTCGAAATATAATTTGGTGAGCGTTGTAGGCGAATAGATTGACTGCGCCACACGGAAGGTATATAATTTTGTATGTCGTCGTGTGGTGTGTGTTAATCAAAATTGCATTAGGAGTTTTAGGGCAAGTGCGGATAGGTTGGCCTGCGGTTGGTACAATCTCGAGAACTTTGCTCGCTCATTATCAATCAAAATGTAATTTCATGTACACGAGGGAAATAAATACACCTTGGCATTAGATTAGTGCAACAATATTGCAATCTAAATGGTAATCAAGTTGATTGACAGCCGAGAATGCGCATAGGTATTCATTTCTCGGCCGCAAACTATTGTCGGGCTTATTGAGTCCGAGTCGGCCACGAGTTGTATGTGACTACTGTGTCCGGTGGTTGGAGTGAGCATTAGTTTCGATTGTTCTCGTTTAGATTAAATTACTTCCTTGTGGGAAGGGTATTCGAATGCGATTAAGGGCACTCGGCGCGCCCACTTGGACTGCTCGTTCGGCTTTGGTTTGATGTGCCAGCTTTTGGCGTTGCCTTGGTTGCTTCCATTGATAATGTGGTAATATCTTGGGGGCATTTTGGCTTTTCAGAAGCTGTGCTGGGCCCTAAGAAACAACGTAAATATTTTCGAAGATAGACCTCCGAAACTGGAAAATCTGTGGAAAAGTCCGAGAGCACAATTTTAGAATATGCCGAAAATAGAAAGAAAGCTGTCAAGAAAAAGTACCTTCAAAAACGACTTCGTTTAGAAGTGATTTGACAGTGGGTTGCTGTCAAAACAAAAATGCGCGTTATCACGAACTGTGAACATATCGAAGTCTATCGGAGCTCAGTCAGCAAACTTTCAACGCACGTTTTGGTAATTGCTACTTGTACGAAATGTAGGGTTGCTGATAAATTGATTGAGGTTTTTCTTAAATTGATTAACGTCAGTCCAACCCTTGTCAACTACGAATAATTGGCGAGCTTCGGCTCTTACCACTCTGCACAACATTGCTCGATTGTAGATTAAATAAGTCGTTGTTTTGCACTCTTGGATCATTTTCCATAAGTTTGCAGATATAACTCCTCATTTTGAACTCTCGCAAGACTAAAACCGCTGACCACCATAATTTGGCAAACATTTGGCTACAGAGCGCGAATTTTTCGGAGTTTTTAATGTCAGTTATGACAGAACATAAATGTCCCATATTGAGAGCGTTAGCGTTTCAAATGTAATCGAAACTAGTTGTGACAGATTGAACAGAATTTAAATGCCAAAGACAGGCGGGACTGTCATTTTAAAATCAACCACGATTAGGAAGAAAGAAAAACACCAAAGAAAGAAGAGAAGGACTGCTATTTAAAACGCAACCACATAATTAGCGAGCATAATATCGCTACCATTTCAAACAACTAGTGACAGAACCCAAACGTTATATATTGACAGCAGAGAATAACAGGGCTGCTATTCAAAACTTGACCAAAATTTGTCACAAAATATGGTAAATATAATAAAACGCAAATGTCACAGTTTGACAGCGCTGACAATCGAAACAAAAGCGAACGTTGATGTGACATCTTTGAGGCAATACAAAGTGCAACTTGACCCCAATTAGGTAAGAGAGATAAAAAAAAACAAGTAAAAGTGTTATCATCGGCCTGGCCGATGCTTTGATACCCTCCACTGCATACAAGTCATGCATAATTGGTTTTGTCATAGTTTTGACATAGCCCATTTTCAATACCAACCTGACGCCGATAAAAAGATGTCCTTTCACCAAATTTCGTTCACCTACGTCAATTACTTTGGGCGCTATCGTGCTTTCAACAGACAGACAGACAGACAGACGGACATGGCTAAATCGATTCAGAATGTGATCCTGATTCAGCATATATATACTTTATGAGGTCTCCGGTGACTCCTTCTTTGCGTTACAAATGTATTGGCAAAGTGAATATACCTTCCTCTGGAGGGTATAATAAAAACTCCAATGAAAGACAGTGCTGTGACAATTATTATACATATGACAGAACATCAACATCACAGATCGACATTCAAATAAATAGGCTGCCAAATAGAGGCGTTTCTATTGAAAGGCTCTCAGCTACAACTGCAGATAGTTTTCTGTCCTCTGAGCTATGCAACTCAACCTTGCTTATGCTGTACCACATGAACAGATTTATCTATTTTATCTATCTACCTCTGGTATGTCCAGAGATATGCTGTGTGTTCTGCCACATAATATTTTGCTCGGCTTATTGGGTAGCTACTACAGTCGCACCTCCACAGTGAGGACGGAGGGTGAGCACTCTCATTTGTGCGGTGGCACGTCGCCACGGGTTTCCTTAAAACTCCTCTTCCCATGGCCAATAAAAAATGCAACTAAGGAGGACAAGGAAAATCCTCCCAACCAGAAACGCGTGCAGTGTGCACTCTAAGATACGCGCCTCCCATCCATGCATGACCACGAGCGTCGTTTGCTTAGTGTTTGATAAGTGAGCCAAGCATGTCATCATCAACGACACCACCAGCCGCGGCGGAATAAGTGTCATCATCATCTTCGTCATCTTTGTAGCTGCTTGCAGTCAAGGAGCGCGCAATTGAGGACACCATGGACACATGGAGCGCTGCTTCTACTGGACCGTTGTTTTAGCAGATTCCCAGTTCCCTCTTCTTCTTCTTTGTTTATATTTTTCCATTCTTCCCTCACAGATTTCTCGTGCACGTTCCAGCTATTGTTGCAACAACATTCACCCCCACCCGCATGCCGCCCTCCCGTGGAGTTGAAACAAGAGTGGGCGGCGAATATCTAGATCCTGGGGAATGTTTCAGAATCCATTAGAGAGTGCAGCGGGATATCAAAAGAATTTGCGACATTTAAGTGCACTTTTGTGCACCTATCTCATTTGTCTGTTTGATTTAGTGAATGTTGTGTGTGGGGTGGTCCCACAAGGAGCTTGCGTTTATCTATATTTTAGCGTAGCGGTAAAGAATTCACTGTGCTGCACAGTATTTGGGTTAACTAGGGAGTATGCCGGCTCTAATGGAATGGCTTGCATGGAGCTGGCTTGATTTAAGTGGTAATGTAGTTGTTCGGGGGTGTTTCCTTCGGCAGCTATAGAAAGGGGACCTTTTAAAAGTGTAAACACTTTGTGGTGGCCGCACCGAACGGGGATACGCGCGATAAAAGAAATATTTTCCTTGTAGATTGCTAAGATGTTGATCCAGGGCAATTAGCACCAGCATCAGCAAAATATCTACTCGTGGGGAATGGGGAGTAAGCCAACAAATACAGTTGGCTTTAGTTTTGCAAAAAGTCTTTGCGTTTGACTCGTTGGTAGTTTTTCGAAGAGAAGCATGAGGATTTTTTTTTTTTTTTTTTTTGAATACATACGTAGTAGGAGAAAGATTTTTGTTTGTATTTCTTGGCGGAAGAAGTCCATCCTATAGCACACTCTCTAATCCAGTTTCCTTTAGGAATCTACGGATGAGAGCTGGCTCTAGTGACAGTATTTCCTCATCAGTTAGTTGGTACTTACTTGCCCAAGTATTTCAGTCTTTTGTGGGTCAGTGCCCCACATGATCCCAGCAGGTCTGCAGAATCTGCAGAGACCTTCTTCCGATATACCTAGTTTTCTGAGGTGTTCCCTGAGTCTACAATTAGGAAGCCCGTTAGGATACGGAGGTTATTTTTACTCATGCCGATGCAGGCCTGGAATCTTTTCCGGTTGTATTGTTCCCGAAGTTACTTAGCCTGCCTCATGCCTTGAGTGTTATGCCAAGTTCTTGCCCTGTTTTCTTTCTCTAGTTTACTACATTCTTCTCTGAGGGTGTGATCCCCTATTTCGCGGAATGGTTCAGGACCTATGAAAGCTTCTGATGCTCCCTTTCTTGCTAGGGAGTCGGCCATTTCATTACCCTCTATTCCCGTGTGGCCAGGCACCCAGCAGAGGTTTATTTTATTTCTCCTACCCAGTTCATTCAATTTTTGTAGTCATTCCCATACAAGTTAGGGTTTAATGATGTAGGAACTAAGTGCCATAATTGCAGCCTGGCTATCTGACATTAAAACTATATCACAGTTGGTTATGTTTCTGTCAAGGTTGATTTGGACACATCTATCTATGGCATAGATTTCAACCTGAAAGATGCTGGTACTTACTTTTGCCCATCGGTTCAGAGTGTTTGCTTCTAGGCCCAAATACTCCCACTCCAGTTACCTCATCAGTTCATCAGTAAACGGAAATACGACGAACTTGGTTGTAATTTTTAAAAAACCAACGTCGCCATTGTTCTGGCCTCCATACGCCATACGCCGTATTTTTCTAAAGTATTAAAGTAAAGCTATACAAAATTTAAATTATCACCTGAGTTTCTTTTTTAGTTTTTCGTTGCAGGATTTGTGCTTAACTTGATCCAAAACAACGTTTTTGACCAAAATGTACACTTACAGTAAAGTTGATTCGATTCGAATTACCGAAAACGCTAATTTTTAAAATTGATGAAATTTTAAAAACCAAGTATATACTTTGTCTTGTACTAAAAAATCTTTTGAGCGCTTTTAACTCCTTAAGCCTAGTATGCTGTTCCAGGAAAGCTAAAATTAAGCGCCTGTCCATTGTTTCTCTCCACCACTTCGCTTAATGTTCGCCTAATTTTGACAGTGTAAGCTCCGTAAAAAAAAGAACTGTGTTGCTTTCGTTTGAAATTTTGTTGCGAATACCGATATTTTCTCTGATCTGTCAAAATTTAGCTGTTTAAAAATGTATTTTGCATTAATACGCTTACTTAAATTCTGTAGAGATTTTTCGTACGGTGGCTAACAAATTTAGCTTGAACTGCGTACTGCTTGGCTTAACCGCTTTGCTTAATTTTATCTTTGGAGACATTTTTATATGGGGGCTTAATTTAAGTTAGTGAGAGCTTCCATTTAAAAAAAAACTCACATTATTATTTGATTTGGATTTTATTCAAAATTTTCCTATGTTTTACGGACCGTTTCTTTTATTTAGTATAGCTTACCAGGTTTTTACCTACCTATCTGATAAAATAAGAGAACAAACAACCAACTTTTATTGAACGAAAAAGTTTCGTTCAAACCAGTCGTGGACTTTAGTCTTTACACGCTTGACATCTTCTGCTACCAGTTTTAAGTCCAGATGCATGGTTATTCGTTTTACAAGGCTCAGTTGGATCTGGCTTTAAAGTCCTTTAATTTCTGACCATTTCTTCAGCACCTCGGTCGTTTGGGCTTTTACATGATCATGGAAAGTGCCAAAAGACAAGCCATCTAAAGTATTGTTTAAGTATTCGCAGCCCATCGGAACTTTTCCGACTCCAAACAGTTTGTTCGCGATTTCCGCTGGCAGACTTCCAGTGTTTCGTTTCACCGAATCGGCTTATTGCTCATCACAGCTTTGAGGTTAATTTGATCTGTTGAGGATCTACAGATCTACTCAGAGTTTGATGTTTAACTGCTGTGGTTTGAAGCTTGGGTGTAGTTTTGCATTTAATATTTAATTGCCAAAACTGTTGTTGTCCAAACTAGTCGGGTGAAACTGTAAGGCGGTCGCAGACGACACGAAACTTCATACCCATATTTTTAAAAGTAGGTTTTCAAGCCTTCTAGCCCTTTCTGGTGAAAATCTGTCTCGCTGTACATGACATTCACGGAAATGATTATGGAGCTGCGTTCTTTTCCGGTGTGGAGAACCCTCAGAAAAACGAGTGCACTGGAGAGTTTTGAATCTCGTTGAGTGCCCTGTCATCTGAGCTTAGTTCAATACCACAGTCACACCATAAAGTCGGACAGCGTAAAGTGATTTACCGACTTTCCTTTGGGCATCGCCATCAGAGAAACCAGACACCAGCAATCCCCTTTCGCACAAAAGACCCTAGTCCATTACTTAACGACAATCGTTGCATCGACAATCTTCCGCCACACTGTACAGTTGTTTCCCGCTGCCTTCAGGCAGTATTACCTTCCAGCTGCACCGTGCACACAGCTCATTTCATTGTTGCCAGTTAGCTTTGTACCTTTGTTATAGATGCTCCATCAAGGTGGCTTATAAATCCCCGCGCGTATATCACACGACTTGAGGCAGCGAGTTCCTGAAACTCTAGGCGAAATCCAATGACAACGCGCACGGAGCAAACACAAAAAGACACACACACTGGCGCGCGCTGTAACTCACAACGCCAGTTGGAGTGAGCGCCCGTAATGAGAGTGACAAATTCTTTTGCAATGACAACTCGCCTGTAATAGGAATTCGCGCGCCCACCCCTCAAAGATAAATTACTCGCTAAAGGGGAGGTCGTGAACGCTCATGTTTAACTTAATGGTGCCTAATTTTGAAAGGAATTTGCAGCGCGCATTCAGCCGTCATTTCTTTTGTGTGTGCACTGGGGGTCCGCCCGCGCGCTCCTTTGTCGACAACAGCACCGTGCCCATGCCCATCCACAGCGAGTTGGTCTTGACTTTCAAGTGCTGGTGCACATTATATTTGGAGAAAGGATCGCGGCCACGCTATGATACACGCCGTGGTATACGACTGCGTTTATACTGATGAATGAATGTGCTGTGTATACATGGCAACAAAGACCTGAATTAGTACCGCTGGGTTCCGTGTTTACTTTGCTGGTGCGCATTGTCTCCGCCAAGACGTTTATAAATCTCCGTTCTAATGATCGAGTCGAGCAGCGAAGTCCGCCCGGTTTCTGGTTGCGCTGGTACTCGCGTGTTGCTAACGTTGTTGTCGTGACCGAGGTAATAGTTGTGCTCTCGTGGAGACGGGGACACGGAATGGGAGCCAGAAATTACTCAGATTATATCTGACATTTCGGTGATTGGAATATTGAAAGGCTTGTCTCGACTGCGGGTAGGTAACTCCGAGTAAATATCCCCCCACCCATGACGCTCGGAATTGCAAGAGGTTCATGGTGTGCTTATGGGGAATGGAAAATATTTGGCGCCCGTGGAATTTTTCTTCGATTGCTGTTGCAATTCGGTTTCGTCTGTGCGGGTTCTTTATCCGATTCAAGTGGGTGATTTCTGTTTTGTCGAAGAAGGCCATCATCAACAGTTCATTTTGGCGGGGCATATGAATTCGAAAAGAGGTGCAGAGTTGATTTGTTTTTGACGCGCTTGAAATTGTGAAATTGGGGCGATAATGGTTCAACTGTGGGAACTAAGTGAACGTGGATGGTTTGCACGTCTGTCAGATTGTTGTGGGAATGAACCGAAGAAGTTCTGTCGAACTGTAGACTTCAGACCTCCAAACTTACACAGTTGTCTTGAGAACAGGAGTAAGTCTTCCGCTGATTCATGTGGCTAGCAAAACAATTCCTAGGGTAGTCGAAAGTAATTTATTCACGAACTTTATCAGAGGCCATACTGACTTTAGGTCTGAAGACAGGTGCGGAGCATTTTCATTCTACTGCGTCTCTGTGTTCTCAGTTTAAGGAGTCTACATTCAACCGACCGTTGTTGGAAAATTCAAATTTTAAACTCAAATTAATGAAACGACCACAAGAGTGCGACACAACAGCAACCTACCATTTTGTGTATTTTCTCTATTTATATTCATTCCCGTTTTGACCTTCAACTGATCAACCTGTCATTTGTCAAGCTTGTTGAGAATTTTCTTTGGGATCAAAATTTGCATTATTCTTTTGACAATCGAAATTAGTTTAATTCAATTGATTTTTAATAAAGTTCAAATATTTTAGAAGAAAATTTTCGCACATCTTTTATTCGTCTAAACATGTTTTAGATATACCTCAGAGCTCAGGGGTTTAAACTTTCGTCTGAGAAGCTCCTCAATTCAGCCGGTCGGCATAAAATTTGAGGACCTTTAGCATTTTCCGCAACAGTTCGAAGAGTCCGCTAAGGTGGATGGAACACACTCTACTAATGTAAACATGAGCGGATAGCAGAAGTCTTCTACTCTGTTTTTATGCATTAAAAGGGTGTTACTTATCAGCGTAGAAGGCACTTGCCCAATTTTTGCAATATTGCCTTATAGACGATGTTTGAAGCTTGGATGCCCAGCTGGCTTACACTGCGACCTGTAAGATCTATTGTATTGTGGCGAACAACAAATGAACTCATCGACATTCTCCGTGGACACAGCCACAGCAGTCGACAACCTCTCTACTGTGTAACCATCAGCCACAACAGTCGACAACTCCTACACCGCATAACCATGTTGTTTGCAGCTGTCACTGGGACTTTCCTTCTCTTCTTTTCTAGACGGCACAGCGAGTAGACGTCAGCAATTTTAACACGTGTAGTACAATCGAATTGTTATAACCAATAAAGTAGATTAAGTTCTTCCGAAGTATTAAAATTCTTCTTTTATTGCGTTACAGTATCAATGGGGAAAAGTTAGTCTAAGAGACTTGCGACCTCCCTAACGAAGGCCAATAAGTCTTTAGTAGCAGAGAGCGCTATATCTGCTGACGTACGAGTCTCTCTATTAAAGACACGTTTTCTTAACCAATGAAAAGCCGGACAGTCACATAAAATGTGTTCTGAGGACTCAACATCCTCCAGACAGAATCTGCATTCTGTTTCCGGACAAAGGTTCATTTTGTTGAGGTGATATCTAAGGCCACAATGACCTGTGAGGAAGCCCGTTAGCTTTCTTATGTTATCCTTACTGAGCCTAAGGATTTCCTTATAGGAGTAAGGCTTAATTAATCGTTTGGATTGTCTTAGACCCGGGACATGTTCCCAGTCATCAAGACGAAGTTTTTTTTCCCAATCGTTCATTTGCCTTAGTGCATAGTAGTCCAATTGACTGAGCAGTAGGGTTCTGGTCCACAGAGAAGGGATTCTGAACCAGCCCTAGCTAGTTTGTCTGCATGTTCGTTGCCTGCAATACCTTAATGGCCCGGTACCCAACCAAGCCGAACCTTGTTGTGTTTGGCGAGGGTTTGCATCGTGACAGCACTTAACTGTTTTAGAGTCCATTGTATTGGATGCCAATGCTTGTAGGGCTGCCTGACTGTTTGAAAAAATTTTAATGGTTGCGCCCTTCATACCTTTTTTGGAGATTAGATCAGCGCAAGTTTCGATCGCATGGATTTCCGCTTGAAAAACCGTGGTTGTAAAAAAATTTCATCTCCTCTCATCCTAAATGCTTTGATTAAGTGAACTTTTCAACTCGTTAAAAACTTTTCTTTAATGTTATGACGGACGATAGCAAGCCTTCTAGTACAGTTTGCAGCTGCCTCGTTACAGACCGTTCCTTCCAGCACCCTTGTCGCGATTAGGTGGTGCCTAACGATTCAGGGATATATATGTTAACTGTGCGAAATAAGAAATATCCCAATGGTTGCTTGGTATTCTCGTTTCAAGTCAGTAAAAATCGCCGCTTTTTGGTTGACAGCCTGGGTACCGCCAGGCAGCTCTTGGGTGGAAACAGTTCTTTGACTTAAAGAGCCCCTCAAAAGTCACGTCGCGCGATTGTTTAGTAGAATTGAGAGCTCAAAATTCATCATAGGTAAACCTTAACCTAACAGACATAAAGATATCGACCAAATCCGTTAAAACAAAGGTTTACAGTATAAATAGCAAATTATAATCGTCATAGGTTCCGTTTTTTTGTTGTGAGTTCGAGGGACTTAACTGCGCACCTATGCTCCAGCTAAAAAGTTCACTTTTGTAATGAAAATTGTAGTGCGAGATGTGGGCCCAGTGGTAAGTGTGCTGGGCCACTGAGCGAGAGGTATCAAGTTCGATCAGCGGAAAATTTTTTTTATAAACTTTACCGGCTTCTTTACAGACAGCTTACAGTTGTCCCTCACAGGTTAATGTCAATGCATGTATTGGTATATGGCAGTCGTGTATTCGTTCGTTTGTTAGTTTCCCTTTATCGACGTTTGAATGTGCAAGAGGGAAATAATAAAAAAACCGTCATCGGTCCAGTGGTTTTCGTGTACCAATTTATTATGGTGAACCAACATTGAGCACCGAGAGCTGAGCTTGAACTTTGCTTAGAAGTCTTTTTTAATTTCTTATCGATCGAAGCCTAAAACGCTGCAGGATAAAACCTTAACCTATACTGAATGTTGGTTAAACTGGAAGTAAGAGTATTTACAGATCGAACCGAAAAGCCTATCATCACTACTGAAATACAGTCAGTTAAATGAAGTGCGCCATAGACAGTTATTGCGCATACAAACAGTTTTTACTCGCCAACTTCTTGGTTTTTTTCAGTTGTTAGTCGGGGTCTATGGAACCCTCCTGAGAAATAAGTTCTGCGCGGATACAGGCGTAAGTTCTCGGTCTGCTTAGACAGGCATTCGTCAGAACAAAATAAGCACCCAGCTACACTCCTCCTGCTTATAGCTACGAGTAGTTTGCAGAGGTTGTACCAACTCTGACCATCACAAAGCAGTTTTGAAGAGCCTCGATGCGTTCCGCCATCAAAAGCGATTAGAGGTGGTCCAGTGTTTCCAGTGTCCGTGCTTGTTGATCTTTGTTGAATTGTTTTTCAAACAGTTCCCGGTCCGCATAATGCTAGCATTCACCTCCGTTGTTCTAAAGATCTTTAGACTGTTAGTAAAGGCCTTTAGATTACAGATGGCGTTGCTCTGGCCTATAAGTACATTTTTGGCTTCAGCAATAGTTGTTCACCCTTTTCGGTGTTGATAGAAGAGGTAAAACCATGTGAACCAGTAAGCGTAGTGCTCATATTTGAGTATTGTGAACTTACCGCCTGGGCTTAGAACCGCTCTGGTAAGGGCCAATCAGTTCACGCAGTACGACGGACAGAATAATGTATTCAATGTTATAAGGACTGATTTCTCTGCGTTGGCAAAGCTTAGAGGGTCGCCTTACTTGTATCTCGGGCAAACGATGCTGGACGTTCCATTCATCAGGCATACTTTCTTCAAATTTCGAACTCAGCCCGCCTGTACCACTGGGCGGATTTGCATCAATCTTTGTTCCTGACTACCTTACAGCTCGAGCTCTTAAATTCTTGGAACTCTCTCCTATATAACGATTACACCAAAACCCAGATTTGCGTCGTTAATTGGGACCAGAAAAACACGACGCAAATCGAAATATGCTTAATCTAAAATATGTTTTTACAAAAAAAATTAATAGAAAAAAGGAATAACAAAAACGCAAACTGTAATAATATCGACGCAGCTTCGAGGCCACGACCATTTTTAAATGACGCAACTTCGAAACGACGCAAAGCGAAGTTTTGGTGTATTTTATAAAGGAGCAAGTTTCGTGCTACGCAGTCGTACATATTTTATTCGTACCAAATTTGTAACTCGAGATGTTAATCATTTTTGACATAAAGATGATAGAGGAACTCAAAAAAGTGGGTCGCAAATGGGTCCGTTTTTTTTTTTCTGTCCGTATGCTCCTGAGGCCAACAGGCTAAACGGCTGCCCGGATTTGGCTTAAATTTGGAGTTTGTGGGCCTACAGTTCCAGCCCGTTTTTTGTATTTGCAAGATAACCTCAACATTAATGCTACTTCCCATATAAAAAATTCATACCAGCTTAATTTTTTTCGAAAACGGCTCTAACGATTTCAACCAAAATTGACACTTGAGCTCAAGTAGGTGAGGTTAACATGAATGCTTTCTCAGTTTTTCGCTAAAAAATCTAATAACGGTACTTTTGAAATTTGGACATAAGTATCTCAAAAACAGTCCAAGCGATTGTGACAAAAATTCATTCCCACGGTAATATTGTCATTTTTGACTTAACATCAAACTCAGTTCTTCTATAATAATTTTTCAATGTGTTTTTGAAAAATGTAATTTTTAAAAAAATTGATTTTCTTTAGTTTACCTGAAAACGGCAATACCGATGTTGACCATCAAATTTAGAGTAAACTTGATGTTTTCAAAATTATTGCGTTATTAATTTTCAATTCGAATCACAGAAAACACGAATTTTAGCAACTGCTCATATCTCGAAAACCCCATTTTCGAGCTGGATAAAACTTTAAAAAACCAAGTAAAGCTGATTTCCCATATTGTTTTCAGTTTTCAGCTATATAGTTAAGTAACAGTATTTCTCAAACTAAATGTTGCAAAATTTGTTATTGTTTTATCTGCACAATATTACAAAAACCGCTTTAACGATTTTTATCAAAATGCTTTATTAAAGATGATAAAAATATTCCAAATAAGACCCCGTACTTAGTTTTTCAATTGCGCACTTTGAGTAGGAAATGACTTAAATAAGTGAAATTATTTCCCACTCGAGGTGAAGTTGTTTCCCAAGTGAAGTCTTTGCCCGTGAAGGTATTTCCCTGCACCTTATTTTTAAACGTGGCCGTCAGCTAGTTTGATATTACTTGTCATGGTTGGAATGAAGCCTTCTAATTTAAGGAAAAAAATGAGATGACCGAGTAGGGAATGATCTTTGGATGCGCTAAAGTCTCAGAACTTGTATAGACTCCGGAGGAGTCCTTGAGAATCTTGCACATAGTTTCATGCAAAAGGAATCTCACATCTTTGAGCTCAAATTCCGTTCTAGAAACCTCTTTTTTTGGTGCTAGAAAGAAAATGTGATGCTGGCCATTCGGGGCATACCACCGTTAAATCTTTGACCTTAAAGCGGGAAGCTCGACACTCAGAATCAATAGGTATGCACTGATCTTACCAGTTACTGGTTAGAGGAGTAGCAAAGCAAGCAATAGATCAGATGGTGTTGCGCTACTAGCTCTATTCATGTCTATGCGGTCACAAGTCGCAGGGCCAACCGCTGTATAGGCATCATGGAAATGGTAGCTCAAACTAAGTCATCTTGTGTGCACTCGACGTCAGTGGTCATTGGAACACTTAAAAACCGTTAAGAGTCGGAAATGTGTGTTCGCTTTCATATTTTTCTTTTAAATTTTTAATGACTACCATGACATTTTAATTTGCAACTTGGCCCGTCTTGTTAACAAAATATTTTTCTTCCTCTTTTCAGGTGAGTTTATTGCTGTCCAGCCTTGCAGACGTGCGTAAGTTTCCGCTGTAAAAACTCAGTTTGGGTGGCATTACTTTAAATGCAGAGAAAAGTCCATTATTTAGTGGCACAAGTCGCAAGGTCAACCTCAGCTGTACTAATTGGTGCCGCCGGTCAAAGGTTAACACCTGGATGACTTCCTCAGGGCATTACCATCATTAGTGCAGCATACACAAAGCTCCCATTGCCGCCCTTTTGATACATATACAAAACACAATAGCTGCGCGCGCTCTTAAAAAAACAAAAACCCCGCACTTACGATGCGGGTACTCCCAGCGGCCGATCAATTGTTGAAATTCCAGCATTTCAACTCAAATTACATCGCCAACTTGAGAGTGCATTCCCCATTTGGGAATTGTTCTGCCGGCAGTAACTGTATACTCGACCTGCTCAACAAAAACCTCCACTGCACACAATTTTTCGCTTCGCATTTTATCTATGAAAGGCATTCAGGAAAATTCGTGCATCGTCCTGTGGCATATAATTACGGTTTCGTTATTTTCCCGTTTTCCCATTTCACAACGCAAACAGCTTAACAACAAGTGAGGACTGAAGAACCCTTGCCAAGGAAAAAAAAAATGTTCTCCATCACGGCAACATATAATTACCCACTAGATCAAGCTTTCGCATTCAATCCCCGGACGGTCCTACTCGACCTAACAAGTCCGCAGTTCAAGCATATCCCGTGAGTGTGTCCGTCTGCGTGTCGAATTCAATTAGTTGTGGGTTATCTCTTACCCGAGCGATTAAATATTTAATGCATACCCACAGAGATTGCAGTCGGCACATGCACCAGCCCCCAATGGCCACCCACAAACCGATTGAACCGTATTTAGGGTATTCCAATTGAGAACATATATCCCAATCGGAAACGTTGACTGTTATACCGAGGCATAGAGATACACAAACCAAATGCATCCAAAGAATTCCTATCGTGTATTTGGGTCTTCCACATGAGGTGGTCTCTCCGCCCCATGGATGTAAAGTCGGGTGCATTAAGGTCGTCTTTGGTTAAAAGATACGAAATTCGAGCATGCTGATATTTGTACGAATATAAGCCAAAGTTCGTATGCCGATAAAATGTTTGAGATACTTTCGATTTGACTGGATGTTTTCTCTTCGGTTGAAGTGAACTTTCGAAATGCAGATGAACAAAGAAACACAAATGATTTCCAAACACACACGGGGCAGACAGGCAGGCAGACGGGCAGGCGTTTCAAATGTAAAGTGAGATCGTCGTCGTCATCATCATCATCCACATCGTTGTTATAAGAGTTTCCATTACAGACACTGAGCGCTATGGCTGCAGTTGGCTGCATCTCGAGAAGCAGTTAAATGTCAGATGGTCACGAGACGACGACTGATCCTCCCAAGTGTCGTTTGCATATTTCTTTTACAGACGATCCGTTTGGCGGCGGAATGTGTACGAACAGTGAGGAACTGTAAAGTTTTTGAAAGGTGTGTACGGTATGCGCCCACTTAGTTGGCGGAACGGGAGGCTGAGTGTAATTGGAAACAGATTCCATTGAACCTAAGGCCAGCTGGGTGATTTATTTTTACAGTTCGCTTAAGCGCGGGTATTGTTTCACAGTTGGGGTTCAAAAAGTGCTACCCCAATGCAAAAATGCAAACTCGGAATTTCGTTTGGTTTAATCGGTAATTTAACCGCTGAAAAATTGACAGGGATCACAGTGATAGAGATCCATGGGCGACTTTGTGCAATGCAGACGTTTAAAATTTCATAAGGGCTGGTGGAAAGTCGAAACTTTTTCTTGTCGTTTATCTAGAATGATAGAAAATAGAGCTTGAGATCAATTGTCCCCAAACAAAAAAACAGAGAGCTCTTGGAAGCAGCGCGATTATTACTCACTAAAGAGATGCAACATCACTGGAAGGAATCTTGTGTCACTGAGAAAGGCGTCTGTTTGGGATTCATAAATATTAATTGTTCTACACCAAAGAAGTCATCCGATGTTGTTTGGCTCTCTTTTTTTTTTTTAAATGAAAAAATTCGATTCTGTTTTTTGATCATGTTTATTTGAACCTTTAGATTTTTATTGGTCAAGTCGAGAAGATGATATCGGCCAAATGGGCGCCGTCACAATTGATTGCCATACGGGCTCGTTTTATGGCACTCGGCGAGATCTTCGGGTGACAGATTCTCGTGTCGAATGTTGTCCTTGAGGGCTGAGAAAGAAACTCTCTCCCATTTCCTCTGCAAATGTCCGGCACTAGCAAGAGCCAGATTGCGAACACTGAACCAATTTTTTTTCAACGACCTTAGCAACTTTTCGGGTAAAGGAATAATAGATATAATCCGATATAAGTTTAGAATATAATCATCTCAACAACCATCACAAATTAGGTCACACGAGTTGTGGTAACAAAAAGGCACATCATAGTGCTACTTGGGTTTCAAGGCTCTACCGCCACTTCTACCTACCTGAGGGCTTCTAGGTTCTCGGGCTTGTTCACGTAAACACGGGACTTCAAAAAACCCCACAAAAAAAAATCTGCAACGGTTAAATCGGGCGATCTTGCGGGCCAGTGCAAATCGCCAAAAAGAGAGATGAGGCGACCCGGGAACGCCGCCTTCAGAATATCGGTTGTGGCTCGCGCAGTGTGTGCCGTAGCTCCGTCCTGTTGGAACCACATGTCCTCCAGTCCTAATTCGTCCAATAGAGGCAGAAAAATCTGGGTCGCTGTTGTCGTTTGACCAGCGGCGTTCTCAAAAAAAAAAATGGTCCGATGACTCCTCCAGCGTGAACAGCGCACCATGCAGTAACTTTGAGCGGGTGTAATGGCTCCTCGTGCACTTCGTCCTCGAGATTGAGGATGGCTTGGGCGTAGGTTACACGCGTTTAGTAGTCGACAGGCAGCAGCTGGTGCACGGACTGGACTTTGTACTGGAACATGCGCGAGTCTTTAACCAAAATTCGCCTTAGGGCCGACCGGCTGATGGCTTATTGCGAGGCACGGCGTCTGGTCGATGTTTTCGGCGACAGTGTATTGCTCTATGGCTTATTCACTTGTATTCTACATCTGTCTAGTCCACAAATGTCAAAACAGATTTGACATTGGCGGCCATTTGCAGAAATAAGAGCATCTTCCAATTATGTGATCTCTTTTGGCCCACCTTGTAGCATAACAGAAACTTTGTAAACTCAACTACAAGTTTTTCTCTTGACTCTTTGATATTCCTTGTAGTTTGAATAGGTCCCGTACAGTGTACATGTTTGCAGCCGGACAGAGTGAAGTTGATTTTATGTTGTCATTCCAAATCGGCGGACATGAATGCTCGGTCGAGCCTGGAAAGTGTTTGCGTAATATCATGTTAGTGAAGCTCGAACACCGGCCGGCGGGGAACTGCAATACCCTGCCAATGGACCACAAAACGACAATAGGATAGTTTTCCTCTCAGTACGCCAGGGGTAGAGAGTTTTTGCTTGGTGCAAAAGGATTCTAGACTGTATCAAGACTAAGAATCCCTTCTCGTTACACTTAAGTTAACATTCCTCTACCTTTGAATGCAATTGACTTGAAAGAAACGTAGAAAAGCTTAGCAATGAGTGCAAAGCCATCTATGAAATAGATACACGAAACCACATGTTAGTCAAGCTTCAAACCTCTATCGCAAGAGGTATAGGTACTTGTAGAGGAGAAACTACTCATTCATTTATTTTCAACGTCCCGGTTATCCAAACGGGTCTTAGTAAGCTAAACTTCCACAAATTCGAACTTCTCGCCACAGACTCTCTGAATCGTCAAGGGCTGTCCCCATTGAAGAGATTTCAGACTTGATCTAAGCATCTCATCTTAGGTCTACCCACAGGACGTCTGCCTAAAGACAAGTCTTGAAATCGTAGTTAAAAATATGCATTTTCCGTGACCAAATCACTGAAGCATGAACAGCTCTGCCCAGATATATTTTCGCTCGTTTTCTGGTGTTCCCTATACGATCTCTTTGGGTCACACAAGCAACACAACGATGGCATCTTTTTCTCCGGCAGCTTTTAGCCGTAATATTTTTATTTGATAACGCATCACAGTAAGATTCAATAGTCAAGACGAGCAAAGAGTGGCTCAAGACCTCATTTAAAATTTGTCTCGATGCTTTAACCACACCTCGGCCGTATCTCTTACTTTTCTCTTGACCCAATAGAACTCGTTTTATTAAAATTGTTTCCAAAATACACATGACTGTGATTTCGAGACGAGGGTACCTACTAATCTTCAGGCGTCGAGGACTAAGTATTCAAAAGTTTGATGGTGAAGAACAACATACCACAAGGTTCTGTGTTCAGCCCTTTTATGTTTTTCAAGACCTTAATAAGGGCTACAGGCTTCTAAATGTTCCTGTGACTGGTTCTATTGATTACTCGACACGTTTCTTTTCAAAATATAAAACTAATCGCGTCCCGCTTTTGCGCCTAATATTCAGAAAAGACATTTGCAGAGTCCAAGCGACTGCTGTTGCATGACAAAAGAGTGCATCGTTTTCAGAACTAATGGTTATTCCAAGCCCCAAACCACTCTTTTTAAAGAGTATACTTTCAGGCGATCGCACTATCCCATTTTCGCCTGACGTTTTAGGTAGATTTTGCCAAATGTCGTGTGGATAATGGATAATGGATAAACATCAAATTAGGTCCTATGGATATCGCCACCGATTTTATCAACCATATTCGACCGACTACAGCAAGAGGTCCATTTAAAAATTTTAAATTACACAAACCATTCAAACCATTGAATAACCAATAAAAAAACAAAAATTTGACAAGCAGTAATGCCAAATTCGCACCTGTCAACAGATAAGTGCAAATTAAAAGATTATTTACCAATTCCCCTGAACAATTAATTTTATTTTTTTAGCAACATTTATAGTTCAAAAGGCTTACAACAATTGTCCACAAAGTGCATGTAAATAAAATAAATTGGTGGAGGCAAAAAAAAAAATCCAACGCGCTTATCAACAAACAGACAGTTGACAGTTGCGGTGCTCTGTTGTGGCTGCACTTTATTTACCAGGCCTATATATATAATTGAATATTTTTTAATTTCGTTTGTTTAACGCGCGCCCGATCTGATTACGAGGTAACGACGGACTGGCACGCCTGAGCCAAATAACTTTCACTGACGCTTCCACTATTTAACTGGCTTAACTGAGTGCTAATTAATTGAATTTTAAAATTGATGAGATGCACTATGCACACAATGAAAGTAATAGTTTCGCATCAGCAGCCATCCAGATGTCAGATAACGCGCGGTAGCATATGTTCGGATACAAATTAATTATTTTGTTCATGGGAAAATTGGTTTATTTTTGTGTGAGTGTTTTTTTTTTCCTCTTCGTCCGTTTATTTGGTTATATGGCCCTCATGTGGTGCGTATAATTTGTCCCCAAATGCGATTGAATTGAGGCAATATAACAGCGGCAATACCAGTGGGAACATTTATTAAACCGAATCAAATGGAGTGTGCACAGTGCCTTGGGGCGGCAATAAAACCCCAAAACTAACAATTCTTTCTTTGTATACATTGTTAACTCCTCTCTGAGATAAATAGGGACTATGACGACGACGACGACGACGAAAGGGATTGTGTCTGGCTTCCTTGTCGGTGGGTCTGTATATGGCTATGAGGGGCCGGGTAAACACTATATGAGATTGAAACAATATCCCTACGCATATGGGTCGACGATACAAATATATATGTGAACTCCTGCAAACCACACATACATGGTCACTTGTGTGCGCCTCTGTCTATTGATTCATTCAACCAAAAGTTGATTAAGTTTTATTGTCGGGTTTTTATCATCACTCGTTATCCTCCGCAGAGATTTCGGATTTATTCTCTGGATGGATGGGATATCTTATTCGTTTTTCTGGGGGGAGCTTTTTTTTTTTTTTCTTTTGTCTCCTTTTGTGTGTGTATGCTGCTATTTTTTGGGTCAACCTGGGGTTAAGGGTTACCAAATGGCACTTGTGTTTCGATTGCGGGAAAGAAAAAGAAACATATTATAGTTTGTGGATGGGACTACTTCATTCCTTCATTCAATCCAGCAAGTGATAGTCAGGAAAAGCTATTAAGTAGAACTGATCGTTAGATATCGAGGCGATCTATCCCATAGTCAAATGTGAGTATTTTGTGATCTAACGTGATCGATCTCTTCAGAAGATCACCCATTAGCACAGATTTTAGGCGACAACTCATTAATTCTAAGAAAGGCTACCTGATTCCATTAGCTCTCCTCCATAGTCCGTAATCCAAATCCACAGAAATAACACGATCGTCAGCTTAAGATCTTCAGTATCACTGATCACTCATAATGGAAACTGACAACCCGTTCGAGACTTCTTTTTATGGTAGTCGATCTCTTTCTTTCATCTGCACTTCAAGACTTATGTGACTTAAAGAACTGATCACTGAGCAGACGATCATTGACGATCATAGTATCAAAAACTGAGCGATCCATCATGGCATCATGTGCGAGCAGTCTCCTATCGATCCCTACTATGACTAGTCTTTAGTTACTTTAAATGATCATCCTAAAGGTACTTAAGCTAGTCTCCTTTTGCGATTGGCAGGACTGATCTTATATCAGCTGACTACAAATCTGTTCTCTTTCGTTTAATTTCTTCGGCTGATCCTTTAGTCGGCCAATTGATCTTCTTTAAGTAGCTAAGACCGATCTTCTCCAATGTCTTGAACTATTAATGTCATAACGATAAGATCGACCGATCAGTAAAAAAATTAAGATTTTTTTTGAACTACTGCGACCGATCGATCGTTTAGTAGTTTCCTAACTGGAATTTTATTTCGTCACAACTCATAACCCACCAATGAACGGGATTTCTTTATCCCTTCTGAAAGAAAAGCTGTTCAGAATTAGAAATAAAATTTTGATCTACCAAGATCTCGGATTTATCATTCTAAATAGTTGAACTTGTTCTAAAGACCTCCTTAGACCTGTCTCAAAGTTCAATTCCGTATACCATCTCCTAGCTGGTGCAATTTATTTCCACTGTGTTAACCTGCCCACAAACTAAAACCCTCACAACGAAAAGCATCCACTTTCTCGTGGTTATAGCGATGGGAAAGATGAACTCCATACTGACATCTGACAGGGTGAAATTTTCAATTTTGATGTGGTGGCATACTTTGAGATTTTCCTTTCCATATTCCTCCCACCGCGACTGGATCAGTCAATCGAATCCTTTGAACAGCTGAAATTCAAGGGAATCAACTTGATTCCCTTACATCGCGAACAGTGCTCAACGAATTGGGTATCAAGTATCATGTTTACATGCAAATCCGTCACCGCCAGAGTGCAGCTTTCCGCTTTCCTTCACATCGTTACCCACAGCATACGAGCACGTTCGCATTTGTGGCTAAAAGACGTGGCATAACCAGTAAAAGGTAACTAAATATGTCATCTCCTCCTTAAATTGCACACTATCTAACCATTATAGATATTTAATAGCTGACTGCATACGGCGAACTAGCACAGAAGCGCACACATGCCACTTGCACGTCCTTCGCAAGTCTGTTAGAAGGTAGCCGTAAATCACACACACATGTGTGTGTGCCACCTCGAGTACATATATATAGACAGAGTGAAAATGTCAATTAAATTTAATTGAAATCTTATCTATCTGCCGGTTGTCTGGCAATCCCTATCCTTACCCATGGCTGAAAGTTTTCCTGATCGTCTCAAATTGTTAGGAGCGTCCTATACATGCGAGTATCGAGGTTCTCGTGATGGATGAATGTCCTTTTTCAGATAATATTGACCAGGAAATTGGGTTATTTACAGCGAGATACATGCAATGCAAGCTGTCACAGATTAACCGATTAATTATCAAAAAAAAACCCTTTGCAACGAACTGAGTACATCATCACCCCGCCCAGTGTGATAGATGGGTGTGTCAACGGAGTCTTCACTCGAGATTTGCGACATTAATGCGATATTTATGCGAAGGGCCGACATGACCACCCAGATTATGGCATTTATTCTCGTACAGCATGCTTTGTTTGTGGGCATACAAACAAAAGGACATTCACACGACTCGATGGAGCGAGTAAATATTTCTGCTAGCTTGTCCTTTTTTTTCTCTTTTTGGGTGGCGATGATATATCCAATGACTTTGAATATCCATTCGGAAAGGATTTGTCTTAGGGTGTTTTACTGTTGACAGACTGTGGTTGTAGGGTTGCCAAGTGCGGGGCGATTAAATGGAGCTGTGACTAGATGAAATGTTTTTTGTAAGCCACAACTTTGTTAACTGAGTAGATCGCTGTGATGAGAAGTGATGCCTTAAATCAGTTTCCACAGAAGATCATAAGTATGAAATGCTGCCTTAAATGGAGTCGTAGAGAGGATCACTATTGTGGATCATTCATAAAATCCATATCAAGATCTTTCAAAATTATTAAAGTTTCTGTGTTTCTGTTTACGTACATGATCATTTGTCGGGAACGATCAGTTCGTTTGAGTTATGGACCAATATATATCGAGGGAGATCAGTGCGTCATTTGACAAAAATTTTTATCCACATAATTTGATTTATAAATCGTTTCCAATGGTCGCCTGGAACTCTATGACTAGCTCTTAGGAATCGTTCGGTTTGTGGTGAAAATTTCAAATATTTAAGATCACTTGATGAACGATCCATTTCCGATTAGAGTTCCAGAATACGATCACTTGAGTCTGAGTTCTACTTGGACATTCGGAGGAGATCGCTTACACTGAAAAATCCGTTCATTTCGACACTACAGTAAAAAAATTGGCGTAAGTGATCCGTTTTTATAGAAGATCAGTTCTAGAGTATACAACAATTCTTAATTAAGAAATAGGTATAGATTCAGCATTTAAACTTAGGAGTATAGAAACCAAAAGTTGATTGAAGATCACCTTTGCGCTGAAGGTCCGAACCTGAGAATTATCTGTGGGTTTGCTTTTCGTAGACCTTCAGTTTTATAAGATCTAAATGATTACATTCATGGAGGATCATCAGTTTATATAGAGGAGATCGGTGTGCGATAAAGCCATGGGAGCATCAGGACCAAAAGTTTGAAAAAAACAATTACATGAAGATCATCATTTGCTCGTAAAGATCGTTCGTTGAAGATCACTTAAAAAAAAGATAAACAGTCAGCAGTATTGTAGATGCGTGATAAGGAACAAATCATTGTTCTGCAAATATATTTGGCGCAAAGGATCAACAGTCAAGATAGTGTCGGTCTTGGAGTATCGATCACCTGATCATCAGTACTGTATTGGAGTCGGGGAGAAATTCCTTATCCGGCGTAGGTTAAGATAAGATCGATCACACTGGAGATCACTTGGAAAAATAACGATCATCAATATTGCAGAAGCATCAGACATCAGACATTGCAGGGAAACAAAAGCTTTTAAAACAGATCGGGCTTGAAAAACCGACACTCAAGATCCTCATAGGATGACCTATATTTTCGTTCAGAAAAACCTACATATTTCGGACGAACATGGAACATTAGCGGTTGGCTAAAATCATAAATCACAACCAAGATCGGTCTCTTTTTGTTCGTCAGTTCGTCACCAAGGCCTTTATCTAGCTGCCTGGCTACTGATCAGCTAAAGATGATCAGCTGTAGTGAAATGGCAGCGAGTATGCATGCGTTGAAATATTTTTGCACACCTGATGCAAAAAGAAAGCAAATTCAATTCTGAATTTAGATCAGTGATTAGTAAGGATCACTTGTTGTTGATCGGTGTAGTATTGTACTTAACAGAATGATGTCAAAATATAAACAGTTTTGACACACCCACCAATTTTAAGTGGTTATATTTGATCTATTAAAATAATTCCAAGGCGTTATCAATGCCGTGGGCTGTCCAATAAGCCAAAATGAGCATTGTCGTGGTTCCTAACTTAGCTAATTAAAGAGCTGCAAGTCTGAGGAGTCTTAGGCTAGCCCATTAAGAAACCACAAAAAAATTGATGATGTAATATACTGAGAAGGTCAAACCAACACCTTTATGTCCAAACCACATTGAAATAGGTGTGTGTCTTTGATACATTATTCTGATAGGCAACTAGTTCTCGTGAGTCGGAATGATTATCTGGATTTAGAATTTATACGCTGATATATTTAAACGAAGGGTGGTTGTCCTAGCTAAGGGAGTGCAATCATTAAGTGAAGCCGGATCATATTACTGGACTAGCTTTTTTATTTAATATGCGACCCCACAGTTTTTTGAGAACAGACTAAGTAAGTTTACACAACAGTTGGTGAGTGTCTTAGCTAAATAATCGTCGCTGCCGGAATGCATAGCTATAAATGGACGGCTTATATAAATTGCAGATACTACTTGTGGTACGTTTTGTTGCAGCCGTTTGCAGGTCCAACAAATGATTTATCTAAAGATCTCAATATTGAGGTTCATAAAACGTCTTGACGGCCTTGAAGTTAATCTACAAATTGGATAAGTACGGATAATTTGTCTCTGATTTGTCTGATTCTAGGTTACGTTAGGTTAGGTTTATGGGTGAATGCGGCAGAGAAAGCCCTGCAGCACCCCACTTAGGTCCATGTGGACCCATTGTGATGCCCTTGTCGAGGGTTAGCCGATGTTGTTGGCAATGAAGTTCTATTCCTCACATTTACTCGACCTTGTCCAGCCATCCTGATATGTTTATGAACCTGCAAAGATCAGATAAAGAGATATCCGCAAGTTCATGTATGCCATGGAAGTAGTATCTACCAAGTGTTCTATTTCTCAAGTGACAAAGACTGTCTGATTCTAAGTTGCTATTGTCTTGATATCTGCTTACTCCATATCGGTGTTAAGTTTAGATTGGGCGGAGATATCAAGACCGATCGATGCACGAGAAAAGTGCCTTGATACTTGCCGATTAGACAAAACATCTTTCGGACTTACCTTACTCTTGATAGCGCAAGAGTTCTGCACCTAACTCTGGTCTTTGCCACTCATTAGGCATGCAATCATTGTTGGGCTTCATTTCATCGATTCCAAATAGTGCCCTAGGCAAATCTTAACGTATCAGAAATACCAAACTTGTGATCGAAAATAATCGATTCATCTTCCCTGAGCAGACTCGCCTGTACAGATTTTGTTTAAAGACTGATTCCCCATTTAAATCTCGTGTACTATAACTTTGGGCAGTAAATACAATTTTCATGTTCGAACCGTATAGAAAGATGCCCTCTCCTTATTGACATTTAACTTATTCTATTATCCTGCTTATCCATACAGTAAAAGTGTCCATTCTGCGCCGTTACTCCGCTTGCTGTTTTAAAGCATAATATAAACCACAAATTGCGACATGCATGCATTGAAATTAATTTAGAAGTGACAAATGCCCTAAGGTATGCAACGTTTTCTGTCAATTTAGCTATAACTCAAAGTCTAATTGCAATTTGCTGCTTTTTCTTTTCGAGTACCCATCACCCATTAAATGCGCTCTCTCTGACGACCTGATAAGTCGCACAAATTCGTCCTTATCCCGAAAACATGACATTTACACTTACTACCAAATGGAATGTTCAATAAATAACTCACTTTATACTATCTGGTGGTCCGGCTCAACCAACAACCAAAAAAAAAACAACCCACTTCCCATCTAAATGTCACTTCTTGCTTCGGCTTTAAAGATGTTTAACAACATCCATTCACATCTAATCCGTCTGTCGGTTTGCACAAATCTCATACTCAACTTGCATCGAGAGTTTACACGGTGTTTTTGAACACACACCCTTCGCCTTATCCAGTGCAAGCTATATTTTGTACGAATCTCTCTCGTGCTCTCCATCTGGTAGTCGGTACTAAAGGATTTCCGATCCTTTAACCGAACCAGGGATAAACATTAATCATCAACAACGTTGCTTTCCAACTACAGCTCTCCAACAGAGCTACTTACTTTTGCGCGCTCTCGCTAACATTTGAACAAATCCCACCCGCCGAAAGCTGTACTACGTAATAAAAAAAAAGATAAGCGAACCACCGGAACTTTGGTACCCACACACATCCTCCTCGTTCGTCCTTTTATCGGTATAAAGCGAGCTCCAATATTTCGCCTTATCCCCCTGCTTTACTACATAGTGTAGACTGTAAACTGATTTCGACTTTGACCTTTTTTTCCCCTGTTCCTTGTGAGGAATGGGTGCTTGGAAGGATCTTTATACGGCATTCCCATTGTATGGGATGTAAAACGCACATAAAACTAACAACAGCAGCAGCGGTGGCGAAAAAAGGTTCTCGTCTCTATTTGAAAAACACTCACACAATTCATTCCAATAACATTTTCCAACCACAATATCAAATTTGTAACAAAGTTTAGCTGAGCGAGATGTCTATCCGCAAGGAGCAAAGGGAGTCAAATTTACGGTCTCTTTCTCTTGTAGTATTAGGCACTAAGTAGATTGTAAATAGGAAAAAAAAAAAATAAAACACCAAGAAAAGAGAAATATCCTAAAAGGGTTCGAGAAATGTAATGTTTTCGTTTCTTTTATTCGCCGAGCATCATCAAAGAAGACGAACGTGCTGGCAGGGTGCTCGGTGGAGCAGAATCCTTTCTCATATCATCGACCTGCACGCTGCCATTTTGTGTTAGATTTTCGTTTGCACATCAATCGGAATTGTTTATAAATTTGTAAGTGTTTGATTGTGTTACCTTTATTTCTTCTGTTGCTTATATAACCTTGAGATGTAAATGGAAAAGGTGTGGGACTAGGGGTTTATTTTATTGGGAAAGGGTACGAGTATATCATCCTGTATACTCGGCGCATAATCATCATAAAAATGTAGGGCGCCATTTAAGAACCATTCTAAAGTATCTGCCTTTAGATGGTTGTGTGTGGGGTCCTTTTTTTCGATTTAGGCGATATGCTACTGTTCACATTTGAATGGCACTTTGATCACTCTGAAGAGACTTGGGTGTCTGCTTTTGAAGTGGTTTAGCAATAAGATTAAACGTCCAGCACGTACACGAACCGTTTTTTTTTTTTTTTTAAATAGTTGCACAACCTTTAAAATTTTTTTCTCTTACTAGAAATGGCTGTGCCTTCATGAAAGAGATCAAATTGAGCAGCCTTCTCATGAAAGCTCTCGAATAACGAAGTTATCTGGGATCCGAAGTTATCTGGGATCTGGGATCTTGAACCACCGGCTAAGTGTTACAATTGAGCCCGCTGATAAATGAATAACCTCTTTCCGAAGGTCTCTCAAAAGTAATATCGAGCTCTGCAAGTCGATCCAGTTGAAATCCTTTTGAACCTTGAATGAGCCCCTTTTGTGAGGGGACCCATTTATTCACTTAATTTCGCCCATTTTAGTAGGCGTTATTTAACGCCCTACGGCGTAACTTGTTTACCAAGACAAATATCTGGATATCGCCCTCTTCCTATAAATAAATAAATGTATTTGAAGCCTTTGAACCCCTTTCTGAGGGGTCAGTTTAAAGCCCATTGCCACCTTTTGGTGAGAGGTACATTCAACGCCTTATCTTATAGCTCTACTTGCGTAGCAATTTAAATGTCAAACTGTCAGATAATCGGTTAACCTGCACTTTGAACCAAGCCGGTACCCCGTTTTTGTGGGGGTACTTAAAAAAAATTTGCTTCAACTTTACGTTCTATGGGGTTCTATTTTTTTTTTAACATTTTCTACCAAGTTTTTCTATCTGTTTTGTCAATTGGTTTAAGGAGTCCATTTTGCAGCAAAAACTACCCTTGAATTGGCCCCCCTTTTAAGGGGCATTTTTGTCAAAAAATATTCATATTCGCGCGAATGATAAGTCGTATTGAGCTAACGACCCAAATTAAGTGTAATCGAACTTGCGTTGACTAATAAGTGATTCATGCACTATTGCTCCCTTCCCCCTTTTTGGGGGTCTCTTTGTAAAGCTGTGGGGAATTTCTTATTCAAATCGATTTAGAGTCAAGTGTGCCGCCTTATAACATCTCATGCCACTTGATTAAAGGCACAACAGTTGAGGGCGGACTTCGACCTTAACCAGTCGATTCACAGGCAGTCACAGGCTAGCAGGCTGAGCTGAGTTCCGATTCCAATGGGGAGATTTATTATTTGCTAGATTTTCCTCTATAGCTTTAGACTATTGCGCCTGGAGCCATCACTTGCCCCCTTTAGAATAGCCCTTTATGGAACAACCTGTACCAATTTCTTTGTCAAACTTTTATGACGCCAAATGCGTTTGTTTTATTTACAACAAAGACTTCTTGCAAACTATCCCAGAGCAAGGGGTTTGGGCCTTGCCTTAAAGTATAGATTACCAAAATGTTTCGGGGAACTTTAAACATGTTCGGTTCGCCAACAATCACGGTTTTAAAACTATGAACTTTTCACTTGTTCTTTAGTCCTTACCTCATCTTCCCACTCAGGTTGCGCCTTGTTTGAAGGCAAACACCACCCTTCAGGGGGGTGGTTCCTAGTCGTGCGTCGACCTCCGTCTTGTGGTTGCACCTTTATAATTTCTCAAAACAAAGTATACACTGGCCGGCCCTCCAGATTTCTCAAACTTTATTCGCAACAAAGTTTCGTCCTTTTTCATCGCTGAATATATTTTGCGACCGACAAAAAGTTTCAGTGCGGATAAGCTCCTATAAAATAGTTCATTGATGTTTAAACTTTCCCGCCCCAGCATCCATTCCGTTTCGATCTTTTGTTGCTTAGGTCTTTTCTCGCAGACTTTTTGAGAACAAAAAAAAAACAAAAAAACAAGAAGAGACCGCCCCAAGAACAAAACTCATCGTGGTCGTGAATGCATAGTAACGAGAACCGCTTCCATGGCGCCCGGGGAGAAAAATCACTTCCACGTGTGTGTGCTTATTAAAAATAACATTCTGACCAAAACTGTGGTCTTGGAGCATACTTTTCCGCGCCAACCTCAAAGTTTGCCACCAAAGAATTCCGAAAAAGGATTCCCTTTATTCCATTTGTGGGGCATGCGACTCTGCCCACATTGGCGCAGTCGGACAATTACATCCAGGATGCGATTCGGCCAACAAAGTAATAAATAGCCCAACCAAATGAGCGTGGGGTAATTTTTCATCGACCTTAATTCGCTTATAGACACGAAAGCGCACAACAAATAACAGAACAACAGAAACAAATGAAAATGAAAAGTTTCCATTAGTGATTGAGATACAGATACATGTGGAGTGGTGTGGGTGAAGCAAACTCACAGCGGCTACACGAAGGCAACAATGTGATTAAGGCCGAAAGCACCATTAAGGTGCTTTCACAGGCCATTACGGGAAAAAACAATTACAGCGCGCGAAACAGTTATGTATATTTTTCTACCGTAATTGTTATTGCAGTGAAAAATCCTTTTGTCGGAGTGGCGTTGGGCGCCACTCCATACACCATACAATTTTCGAATGGGATTCGCCGTACTCGGAGTCATCGTTGTCGTGGAAGTCGGTCGCCGTGGAGTTATCCTGGCCCAACAAAAATTTGCCCTACTCCCAATAGATTGTGTGTGTCTGTGTATTGTTGTCGATTACCCGCACAGAGTTGTGTGTGCGATTGGCGACACGTAGGAGGAGGGGGTTTGAGAGAGTGGGTTGTATTTGTAGTTGGATGGATCGGAGGGCTAGTCAGCAGTCAACTAGCACGCCACCACCCAAGCACCATCATTCAGTGTGTTCAATTTGGCGAAACGATTTTAGTTCGAGATTTATTAATCAGGAACGTTTAGTGTAACACCATCTCCGTTTAAGTGGTTTCTGAGTAATTCTAATGAGTTGTAGTTTACTTTAATTGTTATTGCTTTGTGTTGTTTGTTTTGTTATTATGGGAAATGTTTCTTGTAGATGATGTTAAGATTGCTGGACTCATTTGCATATTGACTCGAGGCGGTTGAACGTGGTACGAGTTGGTGGGGCTTATTAAAATGAGAAATCTCTATAAAGGGTTTGTGTCTGTGATTTGACACGGACGGTTCTGTGTTGCTGTGCCATCTGCTGACAAAAGGGAACGACACTTTATGAGGGTGCTCTCAGTCGATTGGGAGGAAGACAGATTTGAATTATTTTCTGCAGATCGACGGCAGCCATTGTCTTGTCATTTTGGTTCATGTCCGTGATAGTTTTCGAATTAGGGTGTATGGCTATACCAAACTACTTCTGCCTTCTTTTGGAGAGCAGTTTAAGTGCCCATAGATTGATGTGGTTGAAAAACTTCTCCAATATCGCTATCAGAGAAACATGGACTAGTTACAAAAAATTGCGAATCTTAATACCTGTGGGAAAAATATTCAGTGTATTTCAAGCAGGGCTCCATGCCATGAAGGAATGGGCAAACCTTGTCGAAAACTTGGGTGTTAAAGGCGTGAACTTCCATAACTTTGCGGCCAGTCAAGCAGATGTAAACACCCTAAGCTCTTTAGTTTTTGTCTGTAAATCAATCCTGCACTGATTCGGCACCCTTCAAACTTCTAGGACTTGGACAAAAAGCAAACTATGGTGGGTTTCTAAGCTTTAAAAAAATTAAATGAAAGAAGTGACAAAATGTCGAGAAAAGTTGCGCAAACCCCCTGTAAGGGACTAGCACTGTTCTGCGTAGTACCCAAATCAGATGTAAATTTGGTTTTAAAAGGCTTTTAGCCTATCACGTGCATATCTTTTTGGGAGAACGTGCCAATTTTGAAACGGTCCAATAGAGCCACTCAGCTATTTAAAAATAATGCTTGGCATAATGTTAAATCCACGTGGGAAAGACATAAGAAACTCTTTAAGTGGGTTACATCGGAGGTCACCACGACCTGAGCAATCACCCTTTAATGCAGCAAGCTTAATCCGCAGAGTGACGAGTGTTTCGATAAAGACCGGCAGCTCTTTGCGGAGTTTAAAGAAAGTTCTTCTTCAGGGGCTGTAAAGCCCATTTATATAAAGCGTTGGGTTGCTGATTTTTATTAGATATCGTGAGCATTTCGTTCTTGTTCGATTTGTGAATAACCTCGAACCTTGCACTCGACCATATCTTCAGCATAAAAATGTAGGTCCTTCCAATCGTCCCAAAAATAAATACTCGCACAAAGCGAATGGTTGTGACAAGCTTGGCCTAGGGAACCTTTACGGACCATTGCGCCATCTATTTATTTTTATTTATGCCTCCCTTAATTTGCTTAGTTTTTTTTTTCTACAAATATAGTAAAAGCTCTAATCGCTGTACGCTTTAAGCTTATGTTGACCAACCAAAATCGCTACCGAGCGGGGCTAGACCAGGGGGCAGATTCCGTGTATCAACGATCAACAAAATGAACTGGGTTAAGCTCTCAGGGCCGTTTTCTCATACGACTCTTAACGATTTAAGTTGTACTTAAGGGAGGGTTTGAAGAAGCTATTTGTATACATCTTAACGCTTTTGGCACTGTTGTCGGCGTTTGGACAAAAAATCGCTGCTTAAACCCGTTCTTCTGTTATATTTTTAAACCAAAGCTGGAAGCAAAGGCATTTTAAGTCTTAGCTTAAATTACTTTTAAAAATTGAAACGAGCGTTAAAGCAAGAAATGGGTATCTCTACAGAGATTGACAATGATGAGGCTAGCTGATCCGAACGTCGTTAGAGGCAGAGATTTTTTTTATGCCTTTTCAGGCAGATTGATACTTGTAACAGGCAGTACGAAACCTTTATCCAACCTTGGGGAAACATGATAGGTTAAGAGAGAGGTAAGGGAGTAATAAGTGGACAGAACTAAAAGGAACGCCCTTTGGTATCTTGACTCATCTAGAAATAATTTTAGGAATATTTGCCATAGAACTCGTAAAGTTCGAAACTATTTACCAAATTGGTTAGTGTCTGTGATTAAGCATGGACACCTCGCGTATTTATGCAATGACGTGTAAAAAACATGTCCCGGCAATTCAGCTCCTTGATGTTACACATCAACTGTTAAGTTTAATTTTACAAAGTTGATTCATATCACTAGTTCATCTTTAGTAAAAAATAAAGACATCGAACAGAACTTGTTTAGGTGAATTTCCACAAGTACTTTTAAGTGACGGGTCTCGGGTTTAGCACAAGGTGCGCCTTAAAGGTTTTTTTCCGCATCTGTCACGAACATCCCTGAGTACAACTGTTCCTCTTCTTAATAGAGAGGTTTGAATTCCAAATAAAGCATTCCCTTCCTTACACGCGAAACTGTGCTTGTGAGGAGGTTGGCTGTAATTCCTTAAATGGACCTGTCAGCGCCAAATTTGTTTTCTAAACTAAGAGACCTTCCCTTCAAAATAGGACCGTACAACTATATTATGTCTTCATCTCCATCATCGAAACAACTGAACTTTAAAATTGTCTGATGTACCTTAAGGCAGCGCCATTAGGCCCATACTTTTTCGCATTTAAATGTAACTAACCCAACTATGGTAATCCATCAGTTCGCTCTGTAGGTCCTTACTCCCAGTTCGTTGGTCTTACAAAAAAAAAAAAAGAAAACACATTCCTCTAAACTCCGTTAGCAGCATTTGTGCTGAATTATCCTGCGCTTAATGGTATACATCCTTTATACACTATTTCTATGCTCGAATGCAATGTTGCATGCACAATGAGGAGATTTTTTTTTAATTCTTCATTGTTACTTGTTCCTAGGGATAGGACAATACTTTCAGGAACAGAAAGAAAAAAAAAAAAGGAGAAACGACAAAAACGCAGAAAAGCTCTTTGGCGATAATAAATCCTTGAATTAAGCGCACTCCGCCTAAGCAGAGAGAAATGCTAAATTAAATGGATAACGTGCCGGGAACGGGTGCAGTAACAATAACAATGCACCTGTGTTCAACGACTTGAACGCCGGAAACTCACTCGGCGCGCATTAGGCAGTAGAAAGAAATCCAGAAATTAGAGAATAAATATTGCAACCAATTAAGAAATGAAAATGGCCTACATAGGTCCGCACAGTGGCATTATAAGGCAAAGGAGTTGAAGGAAACTGTATCGAGAGCAGGAGTCTTTGCATGGATTAATTTTCTCAGTGCGGAAGCTTTTGTCTATCTTTCCGCATGCAGAATATTATCTCCTCAAGGATCCGTCATCAATCGGCATGCACTGCTGCGCTCCATCTACTCTTGGGGTCGCAATGCAAACTCTATGGCGGTAGCTAGGGCATCAGAGAATTTAAATATAATCATGAAATGGAATTTGCTGGGGGAGAGGTGTCATTTAATGCACTCCATTGTATTTCTGTCACTGAAATGGTGCGCCTGACAGGAGAAGTAGGAAGCAAATCCAGTGAATCACGTTTCAATGGAAAAGGGATGCGAGGAAGTACTCGAACTTTGGAGGTGGGCGATAAATTTTTGCACCTGTGACTAATTTTATGGTATTTTTCACACTTTTTTTTTGCTGTCACTTTTTATAGGACTTTTCAAGAAGTAAGGGGGCTTTTTGATGCCCCGGAGTGGAAGTCTTAAGCCCTTTGATTCTTTGACGTCAAAATAGGACGGTGGAACTTCAGAAATTCATTCAGTAGATTAGGAAAACAAATTGAACCATTCAGGGGGAAGTTATCTGCAATACACAAAACGGCAGCGCCATCTTTTGCAACCTCAAAAACCTGCACGGGCAGTATTTGTACTGAAACTCAACCTGCTAGTTGTTAACAATCCCCAAGTCAAAGTGTGTTCCAAGTACGTCCATTTCAAGGCAAACTTCGTGTGAGTAAGTAGGTGCAAGGCCTCATCGGTCCCGGTAAGTTCGACGGATTCGAACTCCAGCCTCATGGTGAAGGCAAATAAAGTGGCATCCCACAAAGTTGCATACGCGGACCCGTACTTTTTGCTTAGCTCAATCAGTTTTGGTTGGACAGCAAATTTATAAGGGAGGTTTATGCTTCCCCAATCTATACAGAGAATCATTGCTAACTCGTCACCCTAGCAATGAACCTTAATAATAAGTTAATAGTTGGCACTATGGGTCAAAGGACCCTAGGTCCAATGGCTTAGCACCGTTCGTTTGTATGAGTTTTTATTTCTTGGGCAAATAGAACGTAGCTATAATTTTTCCCAAAGTTCATTCGGCTTTGCTCCTTCTGGGATAATATAAATGCTCTTTTGAACCTTTGCCACATCCTGTTCTACGTATGAATTTCCTTGAGGTTCCTTTTTAACGAGCAGAGAGCTTCTTGACGTGAATGTTGTGCCTGCCTCACTTTTTACACGTCAATAAAACGTGTGCCATTTGGGCGCTCCTTCTCTAGATAGAAGTCCATGAATCTTGCGCAAGCAATATAGTCCGACTCTTTCAAAACCTTACAATAAAAATGTTTGCTGATCGAGTGTTTCTGAAAGCTCTCTTTTCAAAAAGCACACGTTTTTTTTGACAGATGCAACTGTTAAATTCGTATAAAGCGCATCTTGAATGTGATGATAGATGAGGCTTCCAAGTTCCACGGTTTTGAACGCCAGTCTTATAGTGAAAGTCATTTCAGTGAGCACGCACGCACATACATCAGTGACGGGCGCCTAACCTGGAACAAGTTGATTAAAATTGTCTTACATGAAGCGCTAAAAGCTTGCGCAAGACCAAGTTAACTCTTCTAAAGCTGTACAAAAATGTCAACACCAACATTTTTCGCCACACCAGAGCGTTTGCTGATCGAGTTTTCTTGACTGCTTTCAAGTCTTAATAGGAATCATCTGAAATAAACAAGGCTTTCATAAATCTTGTCTTGATACAAAGCAATTTGGCAGGACCAATTTTTGATTTTTATATAAAGCCCTGGAAGTCTTTTGCTTTACTTCAGTAATTGCCATTTTTATGAGTTCTGGGCAAGAACCTGCTGCATGGTTAATCAAAGATTTCGGCTGAATTTCTTGAGGTCCAATCGGAGCTTGTGGTCTTCCATCGAACAAAATCGTAGATTTTCACCGAACGTAAATCCTTGTGACAAAGGTGCTACCGTAAGAAATGCTTGTTGGTGATTTTGGACACGCAGACACGGTTGATAACGTCCCAAAGTGCACCGGTCTCAATTATTATACGGAGTGAAGTGCTTGGTGGCGACTGCACCTAAATTTGGACCATATCCCAGCGTAACCTTCAATGACTAAAGCTTGCGCAAGCCTTTATTAAAATTCATAAAAAATTGTCTACACGAACTTATTAAAACGTGTCACAAGACCCCATGAGATCATTTGCTGATCGAGTTCTTGTGACCGTTCAAGAGGCTTAACATCACCAGTATCAATTTGAAAAAGGTAGTGAAAAATGTTCCAATGAACACATAGAAATACATTCAGTAAGCGTCAACAACGTATCGAAGAAGCTTCTTCAGTTTAAACGGTCTTTAGTTAACTGACTGGTTCGGAACTGGTTTGCTAGTTAGAGCTCCCTTTGTTTCCTGTGCCACTATTTCTTCGCCTTTGTTTTTAAATATCTCTATCCAAAGCTCCTCCGTCGCTAAGAAGATCGAATATCTTACGACAAATTTTGCTTTCGATAAGACCGGTTTCTTTTGGCATCTGAATTTTGACATACACTGCTTTTTAGGGGTGCAGATACAGCAGGACTGGTATGATTAGGGGCTACCACGGACCGTCAGTTTAAAATCTGTTTAAATTCTGATTTTAGATGCTGCAGCCCTTCAAAGTCAGAGCTGCATATGGCGACAACAAATCCAATTAGAAAATGGACGAACAGCGACATCTGTCAATCAGTTTTCGAAGCGCAAAACTGGCTTCTGTGTCAAAGATTGAAAGTTTGATATTTTCTACGAAAGATCTTTATAGAGAAAGCTACTCATGAAAAGCGTGCGTCCATGAACTAAAGTTCAACCCTATGCTCTCAGTTTTGATCTCATCCCCTAATCCTAGGTTAAGGACAAATTTATGACCAACTTTGGTGCTAAACAACAGACACCGCAGTTTAAATTTTTTTTTTCATTCCCGCCCTCTCCATATGGACATAGCTCAAGCAGAATAGCCACTTCATGTGCCTGAGCCCTCGAAAATAGATTAAGGACCACACTCCACGATGACAAAATCCACTTCCAGCCCTCGCCATTTTTCAGTCACAATCAGAATGTCGTCCCGCATATAATGCTTTGCTCCTGATCCTAGCTCCATTAATTCTACGCTATCTCATTGTCCTTACATAGATATACAAGCTCCTGGAAATTGCACTAAATCATCTGGCGCTGACGTTTGCAATTAAAAAGGTTCAAAGCATAATACTTTCCCGCCCCCTACCAATACACCACCGTCCCATGAGAGAACCACGCCAACGACGGGACTACAGACTACACTTGCACTCCCACTCCCACTCGTTGTGCGTGTTTGTACATTTGTGTCAAGGAGAGCTAGTCCCGCATTTTAATTCCACGACGTCTTTTCCGCTGCCCTATGTCACAGAGGGTTGGCCTCTGTTTCTCTCTGGCAGCGCACCATCGCCACACCGAGCACAACTTGAAGTATTGTCTACCCGGCTTGACAGACAACGAGCGCCGCTCTATTGAGAGCACTCGACTAGCTGTGGCAGCGGCGGCACTTTGCACACAAATCATAGGTCACGCGATGAGTTAAGTGGCCCGCCGCCACCAGGGACTATACGTCATCCGTATATGCAACCACTTTCGCCGACCTTTTCGTATGCTGGCTGATCCCGTTCTGTCTCTGGTGATGGCTGGGTAAATCCCTGCTCTGTGGTTAATTTGTATGCAACCAGATTCTCGCTAAGGAACCGCATGACACACGCAAATAAATAAATCTCACCTCTACCAGGACAACTGAATTCAGGTGAAGGTATATGCACTCTCGGGCTACCGCTTCAATTGATCATCTTCAAGCTCCGTCGTTGATGGATGGATTTCGTGGCAGGGTATATGCACTCCCTTTCAGGGGCTTTTGTTGGCAGAATGCCATGTTTGCACGGTGGCGTGGCCGCAGCAACCGTTCAGCTCAGCCAACCACGCGGTAAGTCTCTCTTATCCGCGTTGTGGAGAGCGCCAGTATAGGTAGTAATCATGTGTCAAGCATGGAGACATAAATTCGTCAGTTGCAGGTCTTCATTTAGACGCGAGCACGGTGCTGGTGTAATTCCAAATGCACACACAGCTGGGCACGTTCATATTGCTATATACTCTCGCCTGTATGCGGTTGGAAAATCCCGAATCGAGGTACCAGGACCTGTGCCTATCACTCGTAGTGCAGCGTGCGTGCGCTTCAATTGCGGCGGGTGGTGGAAAATAAATCAAGGATGGTATATGTAGGCCAGTATCTATGGTGGGGCATTGAGGACAGTGGCAGAGTATTCTGCGAGTCCTTTTTGGCTTTAATCGAGCGATGAATGGATTTGTGAGTTTTTTTTTGTATTCCATGACATTGGGCTGGAATTTATGGTGCATGGTAGACAGGAGTGTGCGACAAGCGCTCAGAGAAAAAAAATGTGTTTGATACGGCTTTGTGGCAAGTGAGGGAGAAGCTTTGAGCGCAAGGCTGGTTACAATCAGCATCAAGGTTCTACCAGACATGGTAAATTCCTCTGTCCAGACATGGTTTCTTCCTCTGTGCGCTAATCGTTCCAAATTTGACTGTGAAAAATGTGATTGTCCAGTTTAATCTCTAATTTGTGACGAAGGGCATAGAAAATAACCTACAAAAGTAGACTCAAGGAGGTTATAGCCGAGACACATTTATCTCGCTATTAAAAGTCATCCACGATTTATATCCTCAATTTCCAAACACTCCAAGCACCCATTATAGGTTTGGAAGAATCCTACTTAGATTCGACCTAAGAGCAGATGAATGTGTTGCTGTAAGTAGACTGAAAGTACACCAGCGCCACCTATAGCATCAAATGGGAAAAAAAGGCTGAGAATAATCACTAGACTACAATGAGATCCCTGCTGTGCGATTAGGACAATTTTGCATGTGCGGTGTATTGAATTAGTTGAGACCGTGGGTTAAAAAGATCCCCAACTCAGTCAGTGTCATAAACCACTCCACCACCGCCTAGCGCCCTCTATGGTGCAAAACACTCCCATCCATCAATTGTAACCGAAAATAAAACAATAACTTGTGAGTAGATTACTCACAGCTGTATTGAAGTCCTGTTCGGATGCGTTGTCGGTAACTGCACCCAGTAAAACAAGCTTCTACAGTCGAAAAGAAGATAGCGACATCTACCGGAAATGATAAACCACGGAGACTGACTCACCAGAAAGGAAAAGAGTGGACAGATCAACACACATCAGCTTCTTGATACAGCAGTGGATTCAATTGGGACCCAATCTAGCCCAATATAGCCGACAGATTGGCTTCAACTTTTATGTCAGTCTCAGTAATTTTACATAAGGGTCGGTATTAGAAAGACTGGCAAAATTTTTTTTAAAATATATAGTCACCATAATAAGGCAGCCTTAAAAAACCTGGTGTCAGATAAGCTTAAGTGACCAGAGTCTCCTCTGAAGCCCTAGCGGGACAATGGAGATCGATACAAAAATCCTCTAAATCTACTCTAGTCAAGGGCTTTCTGAAGGCCTTAATACAAATTATACTGGTATCTTTGTGAGCGGCTTAGCAATATTCTGCAACCACTGATCTTCGGTCCAGAATGACAGATCTAAAGGGTAGACCATAATGTTCTCATGTGTGCTTAAGCAAATATCAAGCATGAACGAAAGTTCGCTTCTGTCAAAGGTCTAAAATCTATCACCAAATCACGTTAGTCAATTCCGATGCAAACGCATATTGGCTTAAGCTAGATTACCCAAAGGTTATTTAGGTACTTTAATAATGAATCAATGAATAAAAGTCACAGCCGGCTTGTTGCTTGCCTAAAGACGTGGCTTAGTGGTTAGTGTGTTGGACTACTAAGCGAGTAAGATTTTTTTCCCACAGCGCCACCTCTTGTGAACATCTGACAAACATCCGAGAGTATAACTGTCAGGAAAGAGCTCTTCAATTTATTTTTTAGGAAACCGTACTCGAGCCGGCTGGATGAGCCCGTGGACCAACCCAAAGTGTTACCGACATCTAGAGTAAGGTAAAGTAATAGATATCCGTTAGAGCGAAGTTATGTTCGAAGAGGACCAGTCTTAAGACGGAAATAATCCAACCTTTAGAGGGAAACTGTTAGCAGAGGCAAAAACCCTAATCCACCTATAACCTGTCAGTGTCAAACTCAAGCGAAATTTTAAGAAAAACCATCATATGTCCCAAGATGTTCTAAATTTCAACAGATCAGTTTGATAGGTATGCTTCAAGTGGCAAATCTAGGAACTAAATGGTTGTCGCATTCGCTAAAAGTGCAAATATAATTAATGCGACCCAATTCTAAGGGGAAACTGTCTTCGCATATCTGGCACCGGATATTGAAATTCGAGCTTATTTGAATTTTCATAACGAGGGAGGACAGCCTCCTTGCAATCCCTTTGTTGATGACAAATACACATACATTTGTAAAAAAGATTGAACGCCTTCATTCACTACATTCAAGCAATTTGTTTAGAAAAGTGTCCCAAAAGCACATCAATAGCCTTTCAAATCTCCCATAACTAATTGCCTCAGTTGAACCTTCTCAATTTTGCAGCATCCTACATCTGTTATCCACAGAAAAAAAAAGGAAAAAAGGATCCAATCCACCTTATTCATCATTAAAATAATAATTCGTTCGAATTGAATCCATCCGTTCTGATGCCAGAGAAAAATCGAAATAGTGCAGATAAATGTCCTCCAATCTGTCCTAGTAAGTCATTCTCACAGCCCGTGCCCGTATTCCCGGGGATCGCATATCCTTGAGCTGCTTAATTTGAATGTAAATACGGAAAAGAAAGCAACTAAAGCAAGGATTCAATCTTTTATCCCGGATTTCCCTTTCTTTCTGATGTGCCTTCGCCTGTTTGGGTGTCCTCCTTTCCGTTTTTACTACATATATACTCCATCCTTTTGTGTCACTCCTCCTGCACGCTTTACAAGGTAAATTTACTTTGAGTTTGCGAGTTTTTCGCTTCTTTATTTTTTTTTTTCGCTGAGTGCCGCTTGCACTTTGCGTTTAAAGATGACAGATGCACTTCCCTATTACACATATAAGAAGAATTTTGAATCCGAGCTCACACAAAAGAAGGTGGAACCATCTCATTAGAAGGATATCCCGCTTTCTGCAATTCTGCATACACACACAGTCTTCGTTCTGTTTGTCCCGGTTAGAACTGTGAAAATGAGTTGACTCATCCCATTACAGCGATAGAATGCGCTCTTTAAGATTTATCCTGTCGTTCCGCCCGCATTTGCATTTGCACAGTCACATTCAACCCGCACTCATATACCTAAGCATATGCGGGCAGAGATATAAAGCGAGCTTTTGCGATATTACATCCATGAGTGCATGTGCTGGAGCCTTTTGTGAGTTGCTTGGATGGGCTTCACTGTCTGTATATTGCTCGGAGGGTGGCTAAAGCGTGTCAATATCCGGTCAACAGTTTTTCCGCTTTCATGGGCGTTTGCACTGACGACTTTCTGTGTCAAAAGAAATGGAATTAAACGAGTGAAGTTGAAGTGATAGTGAGAGCGATACTAAAAGAAACACATGAGTGCATCTACCATTTGTCTGGGTTGATTCATTTCGTCACATTCGGTTCGGGAGAGTACTACATCAATCGGATGGATGGACCTCCATTGTGTGATGGAATTTGGAATAACATTCCTGTCGGGTTTTCCTTGGGAGTGTTGCTTCTTGATAGGGCTTGTTTCAATGCATTGGATGATTTAGCTGTCGCTCGAATGGGGGTTTTGTACAAGTGATGTAAGTTAGCTTTCGACTTAAAATCAACTCGGTTTGACAAAGTTGACAGATCAATTAGTTCGATCCACCTCTATTCGAGGCAACATGAACGAAGTAGTTGTTGATGGGGTTAGCCCATATCCGTCGGAATGATATTCGAGGGACTTTTATAATTGTCGAGCGACTTTCATAAGTCGGGATTGGATCCCCGATCGAGAAGCTGAGGCAGGTTTATAAAAGTCGTTCGACACTCACAAAAGTCACTTGAATCTCATGAAAGTTACTCGGGTTTAATGAGAGAGATGTCTGCAACTTACAACTCTTCCCTATCTTTGTTTGGTAGCTTCCATAACACAGCTTAACTTTGGAATGAACAGGTGAAGGTGAACTTCGTGCTCGTCACTCATAACCACCGATGGTGCTGCGAAAGGTATTCGTGGTATTTATCCAGCTTTAAAACGAGAGGATCCAACATCCAAAAGCACAGCGCCATTAGTTTTAAACCGTAGGTGCCATTGCGTTTTCAAAGTTCGGACCTCGAGGGGAATATTGCTGGCTAACTACGAAGGGCGTAAAAGGTGCACAAGTTGTCAGCGTTAAGCGTTGCAAATCTCCCATCCGAACGAATACAAGCAGCACTGAAGAGCACAGTGCTCGTACGCCACTACACCGTGACGAGCACCGTGCTTATAAAACTCAGGGCAATTTGGCTCCATCTCATTGTCGTGTCACATATGCCTATTTAAAGACGTCTCAATTACTATGCCCTGAATCGGAAAAACCTGTGAAAAGTCATAAGAACTGACCCAAATGATCTGTCGATAGTCGGAATTAAAGAATAATTAGAAACGGCGTTAATCTTGAGTTATAGACACGTGGCCAAGGCTTAGTATTTCGTTAAACTAACTTTCTAAGAAGCCTATTGCGTTTTACTCCGCGATACCAATAATCAGTTTTAGTGTCCAGACTAAATTTTTCGAACTCACAATAGCGAAATTTCCCATACTAAATTGCACATTGTGACCTACAAAATATTTAATGTGGAGGTTAAAAATTATTATTAGTAAGGCCCACTGACTTTCTAAGGAGCCTGCTGCGGCCTGGGTCATCCTGTACCTAAATATTCCTTGACCAGAGCAAACGTGGTGTTTTCAATAAAGCATACTACTCGCAGTGATGTTTCACAGTGGATATGATTGTTACTCTAAAACGACATGGGTGGCAATCGGTGTAAGTAGCAGTGCGAGCAGTCAGTGGCTAATGGTAAACAAATTAAAAAAAATATTTCTGAAGACAACTGCGAATGAGCTCACTTCTGACATGTATAAATGTTTGCCGGTGCTGACACAATGTGAACGATCAGATGAACGCACATGAGTGATTCGAAAAATGTGTCAAAATTTGTTAAACGTTGCAAAATTTCCGTTGGCCGAGAGACCTGAAGTTGGAGAGTTCAATTTAAGCATAAGACTATTGAATAAACTTTTCAAGTTTGACATTATTTATATCTACGTATTCTGTGGCGCATTTGTTTCTTCGCGACGGCTCCTCAAGATCGACTGATCCGAGTTCTCAGAAAAAGTTGCTCGTATCCACTCCAGGTACAACTATGCGTGGAATGATTCCATACACCTTCTTACCAAAAAGTGCTGTCTTAAAACAAGGAACCCTGAAACACTGTGCTGCCTTAAGCACTGTGCGGCCTAAAGCACAGTGTGACCTAATGCACAGTGCGACCTAAAACACAATAGGGTCGTGTACAACTTTGTTATCCCCTTAAACACACGTGCGACGATTGTTTACAGAGCTTTTGTCTGATTGTTTACTTCAAGAAGATTTTTTACAGTCTTGTTAAATATTCATTTTAGATAATCTCAGGACTGTAAATATTTCAATCACGATATCTTTTTTTATACTGTTGCTACTGCTGTTTTTGTAGTTCACATGACGATTATCTTATGTTATCCAATCATCAGTAACGGTCACACTGCAGATTGACGTCTTATAAAAATCTTAAATACTTCGACTGGAAACTGATGTGCCACTGATCACTGATGTGATTCTAAGAGCCACTCATGGGTTCCCTTTTGCCGTGGCAAAAAATTTACAGAAAAATTTGATAAGCAGCGAAATCGTCCTGCTTGAAATGCCCGCCCCCATCCAGCGTCGAATCAAGCTGTCTTCTATAGGGCGGATGATCACTAATGCACTAGCTCAATGCGTCAAGATTCAGATTCAGATTTTCGCATTCGGAATAAAATTGTAGCTTCCCTTCGTTCCCAAAATAAATGTGTCGGAGGCAACACCATCGGACCGAGCCTTAGGGGAAGCCATGACTTTGCACTGCCTCTGATCTGAAATTTTTTTATTTGTTACCCTTCTAAAGGTCTCCAGTCGGTTCCACCGATCTTCAATGCTGTTACCTCGATCGTATGAGTGTAGTTTTTTTCGGCAATGCCTCCTGCGGTTAGCACTTTTTTCAATGAGAATTTTGATCTAGGTATGACTGATGCATACATGCTGTGGGATTGTCTGCTCTTCAAAGCAATTTTGAAACTTCACCATCGGCTAATTCGTTTTATCGAAGGCTTTTGACACTCCTTTTGCGTAGAGAAGGGAACCTATGCTCTCTGGGCCTTGATCTAATCCTAGTGCTCCTTCGTAGGATACATAGTCTTTGGTGGGGTTCGTCGCACTAATCCACTCGATGACACAAGCTTCAGCCATTTAAGAGAACAAAATAAGCCCTCATAGATACTCTCGGAGTGACCCTTCTCGATGATCCAAATCCTCGGTAGCTAAATGTGCCCCAAAACTATTGTCCGTCCTGTTCAACAACAGATTGTGCTCCGCTGTAATCCACATAATTCATCGCGTTACGTTGCTAACTTATTTTACAATTTTAATCCTCAACATGGCACAGTAGCCGCATACTAAAATGAAGTCCCAGTGTATTAGCATCGCCACACAATCCGCAATCATGCCACCACCACTTTAGGACGGAATCACACGCTCCCAGCTCCAGCCGAGCCAGACTCTTCACTGACACACTTCAGGTGCGTGACCACTCAACAAGAATCCCACTCTCGATGTCACCAATATACGCGACCGGGACACCTCTTAATCTGCTGGCCAATTATTAAAATAGACGTTTGAACGCGCAGAGTGCTCTCCATTTAGCCAACAGCGGATTATGTAATTGCACTTGCAATCAACCGCCACGTATAATAGCCGCCAAAACAAAGTATCATAAAACAGGAATAAATCGGATTACAGGGTGACACTCAGCACTAATGACTGCCCAGCACCGAGGTTATAGGATTTGACTATATGCCTCCGATCGGATTGCAAAACTGCCCAAACTAATGGATGTAAATGGGCGCTATGGCCATTTTAATAGCGCCGGTGAAAATTACTGAATACCAAATTCTACCCACCCCTCCGACGGTCGCGCTGTAAACAAAATCACGACCCAGTTGTGGGCCTACTGGCTTTTGCGGACGGTGGCTCAGTGAGGCGTTAAGGTTCCCCAATTTGCCGCGCTGACCCCTTGTTCGATTCAATAACTTCCCATTTTGGTATGCTTCGCAAGCCCAAACTTTATCTCGCCGCACACAAACGCACACACGAAGCTTACACGCAGTCGAGCGCATCCGGAATGTATCCGGTGCATTGCTCAGCACGGCTGCAATCGTTTTGGCTGTATAAATTTTGCAGAAGGAATTAATCCTGTGACTGTGACCCCGGCAAGGCGGGGAATGAATGTGCGGCGTTACCGCAAGAGGTAATTTAAGGCAACACACACGCATACACACAGGGCATAATATAATGGTTTCCGTTCCCCGCTGAAATGGCGGGAGTAAATCACAGAGGTTCATTGAATGTTAACCACTGCGCGCCAGTGCTCATTGTCATCGGCGGGATACCATCCTATCCCGGGCACCAGGATGTTTTCAATATTTCCCGTGAAAAATAAATTTCGCCGAACAGAGGAGCGAGACCAAACGATGTAAATCTACACTTGAACGGGGATTTCCCTGCAAAATATATAAACCGAGCGATAAGTATACGTACACGCACACAGTCTCGCATATGCGGGCAGATAGAATTTTCGAAAACGAATTTTCCAATCATTTGGATATTCATTTGAATTTTCAATAGAATTTCTATTGCGTTTGTACCGAAATTGTATTCAAATTTTATAATTGGGAATAAATTTACACGTTCCGCCGTTGAATGCGTATGCGAGGGGGGAAGGCGGATCGAAGTGAGGATATATTATCTGCAGGTGGGCTGGGATGTGACCATTATGCAAGGGCATATGATAAACGACTGCCAGCCGAAAACGAACAGATGCGAACGGATGGAATATTTGCGTGGGCATATACACATGTCAGTAACACCGGGATAGCTCCAAAGCCACATGAATGTATGCGATGGTATCTGGTATCCAATTCTAGCAAAGACCAAAACCATTCACGGTACGAGCACCCTATTAATAATGTCGTATTCCGTTCCTATCTTGTACTAGATTTAGTTTTAATGTTAATCCCAATCCCTATATCGAGGACTTCCCCAAACGAGAAACAGTCAGGCATTTCAGGCACTCCGGCTTGCGAGCTTGTACCCTACCTTACTAAGAGTCTCATCACCTCACTCCTAGTTTCTGTAAGTATTTCGACTCAAAATCATGTACCCAAAGGTATCATCCCCCAAAACATTACCATAAGGACTTCCTTGTATACATCGATTACACCTTTTTGCTCTTTTTAAGCAAGTTCAACTTTTCATTTATCTAGTTGCCTAGTGCAATCTAAATCTACAAAACTTTACAGGCGGACATGGGTCAAGAGCCATTCAACTTACAGCAACTTAAGAGCGAATGAGGAGAGTATCAACAGATATTTGGAGCTCAATTTTCCTTTTTAAGGAAGCCGACATCTCCTTGGAGAATAAAAAGAAGAACAGTGTGATTAGCACATGCACAAACCCTTCCTACATACATATACTCGTAGTGTTTACCTTTATACTAAGCAAACCGGACTATAAATTGCAACCATCGAAAACGCAAAAAGCTTTCGAAGGCCGTTAATTGACGAGTTATTTTATTTTACTTTGCAGTTCTCTGGTGATCAATAAAACTATTCTGCTTCTGAAAAATTTGATATGAAATATCAATCTTCGAAAATATAAAAAAGCTTTCGAAGACCGAGCCAATACGAAAATTTTGCTTTGCCTGTCACCTCCTTAATGATCTTAAAGGGTTTAAACTGTACTTCTCAATCCGTGCAATAATAATTTGAATCTTCGAAAACGTTAAAAACCTTTCGAAGACCGAAAATTTATGAGTAATTTTGTCTACTTTCCAGTTCTCTAGTTATTCGATAAACTATTCTGCTTCTTAGACAGTTCAATGTGAAATTGCAATCTTCGAAAACCTAAAAAGCTTTCGAAGGCCTAGAGATTGCAGGAATTTTGTTCTGCCAGCTAGCTTTTTAATGATTTTATGGAAAAATAACTCTAAAACTTTGAAAGCTTCCGACTTGAGCTTTTTTTTAAGTTTTAAATTTTTGTGCTCCATGAACATAGCTGAGCTTAATTCAAAAAATCTCTAGAAGAGAGAAAGACTCTTGATAAGGCTCCTTTCGCATAGTAAAAGAAGCGGATAGAAAGAGGCGGCTTGTCTAAAGCTTGTCCACATTTTTCAAAAATGAAGTCAAATTTTGTAAACAGCGGAGTAACCGGCTTTCGTGAGGTACTCAATGTGAGGCAGCTATTACCCCAAACGGAGCGGTCCTTCCCAACGCTATTCCTCTGTTAAAGCCACCCACTCATTTAGTCCTCTTCACACGATAATAGCCCACTTAACTGTAGATTACTTTCCAACAAACTAGGAGCAATATTTGAAATAGGCGACCCCGAATGCCCCGAACAGATGAATCTACATTTGACATACCAAAGTTTTGCTTTTTTTCCCGGGAATCCTTTCTCTCGTTCCGACATCGTTTAATTTGCTTAAAATTACTATTCCCTCGTAGTTGCAGTTCGTGGAAGAGCTACCATTTCCCAAACAGGGGAAAAAAACAACCATAAAGCAGCTCTCAGCCGAAGCCAAACAGCCAACAAACAAACAACATGCCTGAATGTCCTTGTATGTATTTAATTTCTGTTTTACCACCACTCGCCGTCGTCGTTGTCGTCCCCACCTCCTTCAAATCCTGTAAATAAATTAAATAAACAAATTTCTTGTTTGTTGGAGCGTGCACGCTGAAAAGTTCGTCCTGTTTTTATAACATTTCTCTGTTGCTCCTGCATGGTGTCCGCGCAAAAGTCTCATAAAATGCTATATGATTAATGGTGGCAAACATCGCGAACAAGGATAACGGAGATTTTTTTGTTGTTGTTGTTGTTCGCTTCTGTTTGTCTTTTCGTGTTTTTAGGTGCGACCAACCGTGAGGGGGGTGTAAGTATATTAAACATACATTGGCAACTCGTACTCGTACACCTCATGGGGATATAATAAATTGGGTACCTAATCTGTTTGTGGCAATCACTGGCGTTGCTGTACGATACAGGACATCACTGTCATTATTCACTTGTGAGGCAGCTGCTTTGCTGAAATGGCCAAGAGTCGATGATTGATATCGTTTAGTGGGAACTAGGTCCATCAATAGCGACGGAGGGTTGGCTAAAAATATCCTGAGAAGTTGGTGATAGTTGCGGATCCTTAAGTAATGTTCCGTTCTGAGCAAATCGCTAGGGTACGATGCTTGTTTAAAGGTCGTTCACCAATGGGGCGGGTAGGGAGTAAATGGGGCGAGAATGAACATAAGTTTTCCATTTGCGGGCCATTTAATGAGGATCCTTGTACGACTTGCTGGATAGTAATGGAGATGTTTTGTGTTTGGGACAGATACAATTAAATGCCTAATGCGTGTTGTTGTACGGAAGGAAATCGAATAGTCCTGTAAAGGCGAGTCGTGGTCCTTAATTGTGGCTGGAAGATTTACGACCAGTGACTTTTCCAGTTCAGGTATTCATGTGGTAGACAGTTTTGGCTTCTTGGGTTGGATGTTGAAGTTGTCCTGATATTATACATTGTGACGCAGTGTGACGCATGAGCTTAACTACGAGTGTGGAACTCTTACCCACTAGAAAACTATTGATGGGCGTTCGGGTTAGGGGAAAAAGTACAAGTTTCGAGCTTAGTCCACACCCAAACGTTTTTTAAGAAAAACCGAAGTCCCGAAGTCCTCGCAAGGCATTGAAGGACTTCATCACCAACCAAAGCAGTCATGTCATGGAACAGATTTTACCGATCACGTTCAAGACGATGTGTCGGTCGAATATTACCATCGCTCATCTGATGCATGGTGGGATTCATCAAAATGATGGACGACCCCAAAGCGAATGTAGCCCAAGGTATGGAAGCTCTCACAAAACGGTTTCGATGGCAATTGACTAGACATCGGTTGCAGTTAATTTCTACAACAGACATAAAGCTGCTTATAGTTTTGAGTTGAATAACAGACGCAGTCCAAGACTTTGGAGTCGATTGTAACTTCGTGTAGGGGTTATATCCTCTTTCCCTCTGAGGTAGTCCCAAATAAATATTACCTACAACCGACTTGTAACATGCTTGATGTACACTCGATGAATGCTTGCTGCATGATCACTGAATGCTCGAAGAGTACTGCAACGCAACGTCCCCGTTCGTCACAATTTTCATTCGTCACATACAAGTCACACTCTTTTTGTGTATGGCAAATCATGAATACCCGAATCAAAGTGTCATTCGGGGAGAAAGTGTCATTTGTCTACATGTGATTTGTACCAATCTTGTTTCGAATGTGCCTTCGGTCTCTGTTCCACGCTGTCGTTGAGCCGCTAAGGAACCACGCCGTGCATCGTAGGGCCACTAGGAACCACTCTGTCGCTGGGCCGCCAAGGAATCACTCAGCCGTGTAATATCATTAAGTAAATAAAGAGTACCTTACCTCTTAGCAGGGCTGCCGTGTTATGATTTCGTTGAGGAGTAAATAAGAAGTTTTTTTGGATAGTACACAACATAAATTAAGAAATAATTTTTTTTCAACAGGTTTTTCAATTTTACAGGTTGATATGGTCAGTCTGTGGCGGCCCTTTTGTTTTGGTGACATCCGCCTCATCTGGTGTGTGTTAATTAGTCGCTAATGTGACTATTAAAATGTGGTAACTTTGCTCGCGTTGCATCCGTTTTATGGCAGACGTGGTGGCCCTTGACAGTCGACTCTCCAACGTGGCCAAACTCGAGGAAACGGTTCGGTAAAAAATCAGAAATAATTTGGACCAACCGGTTCCGTGTCCGTGGCACCGTGAGAAGGTGCGGCAATTTTGTTAACAAAATTAACCACACAAAATCTTAACGAAACATCAAGAACGTAGAATTTGTTTTGCAATTTACTAACTATATAGAAATGGAAATGCAAGTGAGAATATTTAAATCCGAAACTAACCAAGCGAGTGAAAATAGGAGTACAATTTGTCTTTGGGGAGTACGGGAGTACGGCGGACGAAAAAGGAGTACAATACTCCTATTGTATTTAGTACTTTCGACAGCGCTGTGCTCTTAACCATAGTTTTGGTGTTTCTTTGAATGTGTCATGTGTACAGCTGAATTCTTGCTATAAGCTCGTTGATTGCTTTATGCATTCTTTTAGTATATGCTCTTTGAGTACTTTTTGTGTGCTCGCTGTATGCTTTCTCGATGCTTCCTGCTGTTTTGCCGATTCTCATTGCATGCTCATTATATGATCGTTGAACGATCTTCGTATGCTCACTTGGCGCTTGGTGTTTGCTTAGTGAATGCTCGCTCAATGATTTAAATATACTCGATCAATGCTTGCTGTATGCTCGTTGCATGCGTTGTCTATGCTCTTTGCCTGCTTGCTGTAATGCTCGCTGAATACACTTTACCTAAATGATTGCTGTATGGTCATCACCTGCTTATTGTATGCTCGCTTTGTGCTCGTTGAGTGCTTCCTGTATGCTTGCCTAATACTTTGGTTGGGACCGCTGCATGATGACTGAATAGTCATGGAATGCTTGGTGTATGATAGTTGCATACTTATTGTATGAGCTGTACGCTGTTTGAGTCCTCTTTCCGAGCTTGGAGGATGCTTTTCCAATGCTTGATGCGTGATTTTTGTACGCTTGCTACCCGCTTTCTATTGGCACGATCCCTAAATGCTTGCTGTATGCCCGTTGCATGCTTGGTGTATGCGGTATGCCCCTTCCACACTTGGTGTATGCTCGTTGAATGCTTCCTAAATGTTCGCTTATTGCTTGCGGTGAGCTCGGTGAATGATTGCTTTATATCATCTACTCATTGAATGCTTATGATATTTGATCGTTGAATGCTTGTCGTATGTTCGCTGTGTGCTCTTTGAGTGCTCGTTACGTGCTTGAAGGATGCTCGTGGCATGATTGCCGTACGTACTCTGGGTGATCGGTTAATTCTTACTGTATGCTCGCTGTGTTGTATTGGAATGCTTCCTGTTTGCTCGATAAATGCTCTCTTATTGCCTTTCGTATGCTCGCTTAATGTTTTTTCAAAAAGCCCGATTTATGATTGTTCGTGAAATTCTCGTGATACTAGGCGACTGCTTTTTCCATGCTCGTTACAAGCTTACTATGTGCCGGCTGAACTCCTCGTGTATGCGGATTATATGCTCGTTGAATGCTCGCTGCATACTCGTGCGTAACCTCGTGCATATTTGGTGAAAAGCCCAGAGGGCTGCTCAGCCATATTTTTGATTCTCGGAATACTTAAAGTCTGCCTTGGCACGGATTATCTTCTCGTTGTAAGATCGCTGTATGCTCGTTGTGAGCAGACTCTCAACTGTTGTATCCTCACTGCGGATTCGCGGTTCGATAGTTGTATTATCGGCGCATAAAGAATGTGCTCATCGTCGGTTCTCACTCTTGCTCATCCCAGCAAAACAAAGCAGTCAACTTCTGTACAAACACGGTTATAGAAAGTGCCCACGCTCTCGCCATTGCTGACCGATAACCGCTTGCTGGCGAGCTTTCGAATTGACATCAACTCCAAGCGTTCCGATTTCCCTAGCAGTGAAGACGAACAAACTTAGCCTCAAAGGAAAACAAGAAACCACCCATCACATGCAGACTTCAAAGCGGCACCACCTCAACAGTTTTCTTCTGATGTACAGAAATTGGTTGCAAAGCAAACAGCAAAATTCCACCAAACCGCTTCTTGTTAGCCATCACCCAGTTGAACTAATTAAAATCCCCAACTAGCAGAACACAAATAGCTTCGTGTTGTTTTTAATTCACCCGAGGATACAAGCCATCGTCAAAAGCGACGCCACTCCTCTGTCTGTGCATATCCTGCAATGCTTACCGAGCACAGCTCCTCGTATAATGATGAGAGTGCCGTTTCTTCCGACTCTATCTGCTCCGCCAGCAATTAAACTCATATTTCCAGGGCCCGCAAACGTTCACAAATCATCTTTGTCTGGTGGATAATTAAGAAAATCCATCCGACACACTCCTTCGTCTTGTTGCCTCATTTCATCAAGCCGAGTGTCGTTAGATGCGTCTAGTCGCTCCTCGGAATGAGCATCTCCGTCCTGATGCATGAACGCAGATTAAACGCACAATGCTCATGGCATAGTATCCAAACTATGACACTATCAGGCATCGCATACATTACGGACTCGAATGTCTTCTCTTCGCCATAGATAGATACGACAGAGCGCGTGCGGTAAAGGACGAGCACATAATAGATATGCAGAGGTGGGGCTGTTGCAAATATTTAGGTCAGTCTGCATCAGCATTATCTGCACACAATATCCTCGGGCAGAGCATAAATCCTTGTTCATCTCCTCAACTCGGAGCTGTGGGTTCATATGAATTCATCTCTCGTCGATGTAAATTTGTGTTCCACTGAAGGATATCAACATAACCGTACAAGACCGACGGGATAGATAATTCGGTGAAGGGCTTGCGATTGTTAGTCAAGTGAAAACATGGAAAATTTACTCGCACTCGCAGGAGTTATGAGTTGTTAGACGGATGCTGTGTGTATTGTACTTTCTGGATCGAATTTGCACAGTTGAACAGAATTACGTTGTCACTTGTGTCTGTGTGTGTGTGGAGGAGAGGATAGTTTCAAAGTTTCTTTTATGATGTTCGGAGAAGTTTGCGTTGGAAATTTCGATTCCAGATAGAGCAAGTTTTTTCGTCGGTTCTGTCAGATGAAAATGCAAATTCAAAATGGAGTTTTGCAAAGAAAATAAATGAAAAATGTAACAAGGATGAAGGAGCATTATAACATTCTGAAAGTCGAAACAGAGAATCGTCGGACAGGAAGTACATTTCGCTTTTAAGATTCCACACTTGGGGTGCATTGAGGATCTAATTGCACTTAGGCCTTAGTTTAAAAGTATCTGTAAGCTGCGGGCTCGTTCCTTGAATTCAAATGAAGCTAGATGAATGCAAATAGCGAAAATGGAACGACCAGGCATGAAAAGGGAGATAAGACTTTGTGAAAGCTTTCCAAAGCTCACCTCTCAGCCGTGACATCAACCACACGGCTTTACACGCAGTCGAACTGGTGGTTGGTGAAGTGTGTTCATGAACCGGGGATGGTGTTCCCTTTTTGACCTTTTTGTCAAAGTCTTCTGGAGTATAAGTCATACCGAACTTTCCGGCTTTAAAATTCGGATCGCCCTTAAAATGGAGTGTTCCTAACACGGTAAGAAACCCCGCAAGTTGTCGGGTAACCACCCTTTCTTAGACCTGATGTCTAAGTGGTTTCGTGGTTTCGCCATGAACGCAGATATCTATGCCCACGTGCGGTGTTCGCATTGGCAAGCCCCTGCGATTCGTCTATGAATGGTTTTCGCAGGAACAGATACCCACGTCTATACGTTGGTTTTGCGTGACCGGAGCTACGGGTATTGAAACTCGCAAAACTTGTTCAAAAGAGTGTTCCTACGTTGCGGTAGAAACAGCGCTAAGGGGAAACTCTCATGGAACGTTGGTGTAACTTTGCAAAAACCCAGTGTGAGTTATATTATCGAATGAAAAATTTCCATACTGTGGAGCGGCACCTTAAAGACATCACCTTGAAAATGAAACCGCTTCAAATTCGTATCATCTCGCAGACAACCTTAGCCAATGGAAGTCAAAGTCATTAAACTTGAGGGAATACAACCAAGAGCCTTGAAGGTATAAGCTCCAACTAAGACATACTTGAGCTCCTTAAAGGTCGAGTTAAATTGTAGAAAATCTGGCCCAATTACTCACAGTCATCTGTTTATCCTGGATACCAAAGGAAACCTTCCAGGGAAGATCTTGAAGCCGCGATTTTATACAGCCTTATTGAGGGCAGCGCGTCCATTTTAGAGGTAGAACGGGTCGCATTACAGTTTAACAAGTATATTTTGCCAGAACCTTTTAGAGGGCGATTTCTTAATTAGAAATGTTGTTCGTAATACTTTCAACTGAGCTTAGTAAGGCGACCGACGCGACGCCCGAAAAAGAGTCCAATGCCAATGACCCACTGTCGACGAGTGTTTCAGGACTTCCCTAGAGACGAAGAACTGAGGCATACACATCGTGTCAGCTTCAAGGCAATTTTGGGCTTGAAGTTGGTACCGGATCTATCGACGAAGTTTTTAACCCAAGTCCGCCTGAACTGCAGCTAGTGTGTCAGTCATAAATCCACTGTATGGGACACCTATGAAGCTTAAAAAAAACCAAACTTTGTTAAGAAACGCGTCTGTTCTTACATCCGAAATGCTACATGTTTCTCTACAGTAGTCGAAGTTAATTATTGTGGGCGCTAATGTTGTTAGTCCTCTGTTTGATCTTAGGACCAGTTTGTATCCAAGGAACCTTTAGGAGAGGCTGTACAGGTGAACTGTGTCTACTATACAGCGATACGGACCTTGTCAAGATGCATAATGGACAGCCATGTCCCATACTCTAGAATTTCTAACTCTACTTCAAGACCTCATTAGTGGATCACTCCAAAGTTTTGCTCAAACCAGTGTCAAAGTGTCTAAACTCGATGGTCGACTTGAGTCGAACGCACTGAGTAGCAGGGGCCGACTTCTTAAAATACCTTACTTACTTACTAAGGCGGCCGGGTCTTCTATCAAAAAGCCTCTGCAACTGGGCCGGTATTTCGATAACTGCTGCTAGCTATGCAGTCCAAGTCGGTTGAGGTGACCATTTATACTTGTGCGCTCCAATTAAGTCAAGGTCTTCCTGTACTAAGCTGACCCCCAGGTTAGACTTGAAGACTAAGGGCCGGAGCATTCGTGTTGATTCCTTCTAACATGACCAGGCCTAGGACGACTGATGCGAAATTTTTTTACCAGCTCGATGTCGCTGTACAGCTTGTATAGCTCATCGTTGAATCTTTTCCTCCAAAGCCCGTCTACGCAAACGGGACTGCAAATTTTACGAAGATTCTTCCTCTCAAAGTGAATGAGGACATTTATGCATCACATTTAGGCATATTCCAAGCTTCAGGGCTAAAAAGCAGGACTGGGATCAGCAGGGTATTTTACAGAATTTTAGTTTTTCGAGATAGGGCTCAACTAATCCAAACCCAGTGTGAGTTATTAGATCGAATGAAAAATTTCCAAACTCTGGAAGCGCTTGTGTATTGAGGTGGCACTTAGCTCTATACTGATCTATTGCCCAAATAAACAGCAATTGACAGAAGTTTACTTAATTGCTGCCGAGATGTTCGTTGCCTGGATGATGTGACACAAGGGCCCGCACTTGTGATCTTAAAGCAAAACGCTTGGACTGTAGTGCTTCCTATACTTTTCCATGGCGGCACCATGCCTGAGTACATGACTGTCCGGAAAGTCCACAGAGTTTCAATAGAGATGCGAACAATCTTCAAGCAAAAATAAACTGGAGTTGATTTGCAAGACTAGTAAGGAGCGGACGTGGTATGGGAGCCTGTTAACATCACGTGTGCTCTGATGAGCTTCATCTATGAGTAAACAAGTCAAGGCGTACGAGTCAACTTTGAAACGGCTAAAAGTTGTGCTTCCCACAATATCAATTGGAATCCGCACCAGAAGCTTTAACAAGGTTGCGATCGCCTCACCGATAGTAGAAAGATGGACTAGCCTCTTTAACTCGGCAGCTTGTCACCTTCGGTCTTACTAACGTCTAGAGTTTTTTCCGCACTAGTAAAGGTCCAGGGCTAACCTGATGTACTTAACCGAGAAACTCCTACTGGTGCATGCCGAATATGGCGTTAGGTCAATAAAAAAACGTCAGAACGCCCAAAACATTGCTAAGCAATTTGTTTTTGTAAATTCCACGTAAGTTTGGGTGATGTGATATTGATTTTGGGCGTATTGGCACTATTTTCGCTTAAAATAGCATTGGGTCTGATTGCCCAAGCTTTAGTGAGAGAGATACTCAAAAATACAGCTACCACGATTAATATGTCTAAGTGTCATCCATATACGACTTATGTTAGCTTAAGCTGGTGTCAAAAACATGCAAAAAAACACTCTAGTTCAGTCAACTTAAAAAGTGAGCCACTTATTCTATTATGATCCCCATTTATTTCCATTGCCTTAAGCTGACTTACGTCCACGTGTTCGTTTCTTTCTGTTCTCCCTTCACTTTGGAATTCGCTGATACATACTCTATCAATCACCTAGCCAAACCACAAGCCTAATCTACCTCTCGTGAAGTATCCCTAAACACGCCCCGTCGTGCGGTATCCCATTACAGTCGTCATTATTGAGGTCGAATTAACTAATGCTTGAAATGCCTCCTCAACCTCAATTCAATTAAACTGCTTTATTAATTAAAAGATAAATTAGCATAACCCTAATCTGACTACATTTGCCCACCTCTTGCGGTCAGTGCAGCATATCATAAACACTGTCATTGTCCTTGTATCTCCGCGTCCGCATTGACCGCAAAACGAAAACCCTCTCACTCTCGCTCTCCCTCTCTCTCTGCCTGCGGCAACCGCAAGACAGGACACTCTGACTTTCCTATTAACCGTATCACGTTGGCCTCTTTTCCATAGCCACTTCAGCGCCAATGAACGTGATCTATCTGGAGGTTAATTTCAAAGTAATTCCCTTCTCTGCAACCTCTTCATCAAAATGAGTCCCGCAGTGTATTAACCTACTGTTGCTGCTGCTCTTGGGCAAGTGTGAAAGTTAAAAGGCGCTGGTGGTGTGCTCTCGCAAAATCCCTGCGGGGGCAAAGAATCCACAGCCACGGTTCTCTTAATATATATCCTTCTCTCCGCCGACCTGATTTAAATTGATTGCATTTTAATTGAACCCACCGAATCCCACCCGTCTCGCTTTATTTTCCCATGAATTCGTGCTGAAAGTTCATGGAAAAGTGCAAGAAAAATGCGCATTCTACAAAAAAAAAGAACAAAAAAAAATCCTTGTAATTGAATTATCCTTCCGAGAAATAATTGATTTTTACACGATTTTCCTTTAATCTTAATTTAACCATCATCCTCTCGTTTCAGATTCAACACATCTACCCACACACAGACAGCGGTATTGATGATCGAATCTATCACGGGCAGAAAAAAGGACATTATAACAATAACAATCCGAGGCAGCTTACAACGTAGATAGGAAAACGATTGTAAATTTAAATTTAAGTTTTTTCGTTTTTTTTTTGTTTGCTTTCTTGCAAGGACGAAGGGGCAGCACACTCAAACCAAACAAAATGAAGAACGACGTCGTTCGATGGACATCGTCAGCCGACGACACGATGTGTGTGGGAAGGACAAGCTTATGTAGCAGTAGCAGCGGCATCTCAAGAAAACATCACAAAACCAGTAGACCGCGTCAAAGTGCCAGGACACACTTCCCCTCCACAAGTAGAAAACTCTTAACCAATAATTGTGATAGTGCGCAGGTGCAAGTCATTGGAATGTCTGCGGCCAGGTGTTCAACCGCAACCAGCACGGACGCGTCATCGTCAGCATCGATATTGCTGTCGATCGTGCAATCATCGCGAGGATCACTCTCCTCCAGACGGACTGATTTCACAAAATTTTTAGTTGTATGTCTGCAAATTAGTATCGTACTGTGTTTGTGTAGTTCGAATGTGGGCGTCGTTGCCGATGATAGTGAATTGGAGGCGAATCCCTCCACAGAGGGCGGACATTACACGCACACGTGGGCTGTGCACGTGCCAAACGGAGAGGAACAGGGACTAGCCGATCGGGTCGCCAGAGATCATGGTTTCATCAATTTAGGAAAGGTGAGTCCTTTTTAATTGAAGTAATTTATATTCTTTTTTTTTTATTTATCATTTTTCCCCCGTCTCTCTCTCTCTCGCTCTGACGGTTTGTTTGTTACATCATCACTCGAAAGTCAGAAACCACTCAAACAAATTCATTCAAATTTGTATACCCTCCAGAGGAAGGTATATTCACTTTGCCAATACATTTGTAACGCCAAGAAGGAGTTACCGGAGACCTCATAAAGTATATATATTCTGAATCAGGATCACATTCTGAATCGATTTAGCCATGTCCGTCTGTCTGTCTGTCTGTCTGTCTGTCTGTCTGTTGAAAGCACGATAGCGCCCAAAGTAATTGACGTAGGTCAATTAAATTTGGTGAAAGGACTTCTTTTTATCGGCGTCAGGTTGGTATTGAAAATGAGCTATGTCGGTCAAGTAGTTCTGGTACCTCCCATACAAAACCAATATTGGACCCATGTTCCTCTCTGTCTGTTGAAAGCACGATAGCGCCAAAAGTAATTGACGTAGGTGAATGAAATTTGGTGAAAGGACTTCTTTTTATCGGCGTCAGGTTGGTATTCAAAATGGGCTATGTCGGTCAAGTAGTTCTGGTACCTCCCATACAAAACCAATATTAGACCCATGTGTCCCTCTTTCCGTTGAAAACACGATATCGTCCAAAAGAATCAACCTATGTGAATGAAGTTTTGTGAAAGGACTTCTTTTATCGTCGTTGGGTTGGTATTAAAAATGGGCTATGTCGGTCAAGTAGTTCTGATATTTTGCATGACTTGTATGCAGTGGAGGGTATCAAAACATCGGCCAGGCCGATGATAACACTTTTACTTGTTTATATATTTATTGGCAATCGGTTATGGTTACCAGTTTCCCGATTCAACGGAAAAATAAAATCGAATACCGGCATCTTCTCGAAAAACGGGCAATGGAAACGGTTTCACATTTTTTGGGGATTTTAGATCACCCTGTGGCAGCTTTCATCTAACTTTAGAGTTTTACCTTCAGGTTGGAGTCAAAGACTCTTCGGTCAAGAGCGCTTGGAATTGTTTTTTCTAGATCGATGCCACAACAGTCCTTCCTCAAAACCCGTCAACGCAAACATCACCAAAAACCACTTGAAGACTTTTTTATCGCTTCACATAGAGTCCGCTATTCGGCGAAATAAAGTAGGACAATACCTCCTAAGTTCTTCAAAATAGGGCTCTCTCTCAATCTGACACCTCTCGACCTATACATGGAAGAGCCTGCTGCCAAAAGTGCCTTAAGGATCATCAAAACTAACACTTGGAAGCCTTGCAATTTTGGGCATGCACAGATCTTAGGCAAATACGTAGGGAACGTTGTCACTTCTGAATATATGTCTACGCATCTGGACTTTGACAGACCATTCACCTGCTCCTTCCCGAGTACGGGCCAGTGAAACACAAATGAACCCACGAAAGGAAAATCAATATCCATCTACACAGATGGATCAAAGATGGACCGTGGAATCGGTGCCTGCATATTCTCGAAGGAATTAGATATAAAGGGTGGTTTCTTTCTTTCTAAATCATTGGTTATTTTGACACTGACAGCTGTTTCCCGCTCGAAATTTTATTTCATTTTTAAAAAGAAACTTGCATTTGACCTTTTCACTGCTCAATCAGACTTCACGGCAGTATAGTGTCTTCCAAACGGATGATCTGACAATCGCCGAAGCGGCCCATAGGGCGTCAATATTGGCAATACCTCGTAGCGATATTACCTACCATCTTTATTGACAGGTGACTATGAAAGCATTTTCTGCAAATGAAATAAAATCCAAACGGACACAGATACTAAACCGGCAATTAGAGGCCGGATGAACTTGCGAGAAGTGGTTCCGTAATGGATTGTGACCGAGGGCTTTAGTACATTAGGCCACCACTTTGCAATGTCAGAGAGCGAGTGGAGAACAAAATTCGAATGAAAAGCAACATCAGGCGAACAGAACTCACGACCTGTGAAATATCACAGAAGCTCTGGCCAGACTAGAACAGAAGCCGGACCAACAAACTTCTCTGTCACTTAAGGAACAGAACACTTGGAAGTTATTACCTCCATGACTTGCAAGAACTTTCTGATGTCTCACCGTTTGATCTTTACCGGTTTTTGAGGACATGGGGATGGCTAGACAGCGTCTGCTTTCCACAAAAGGAGAGGCGACGAAGACCACCGTGCAACACCAATCGTTAACCCCAAAAAGGGCATCACAATGAGTCCACGAGGACCCAAGTGTGGTATTATGGAGTTCATCCGGCTCTATTTACCCGTCTACCTAGCCTCTAACCTTACCTAACGTAGGGCTCTCTCTACTACTCAATTGCCTCTCAGTCCAAAGAGACAGCGAACTTCTTCGCTAGGGTTCGGATCTGATGTCACTGTCAGAGTTCGTAGAGAGATAGAAAAAACCCTAACTTCAGGAAAGGTGTTTTCGCTCAACTCGAGAACGTCTGCCTGAGAGTATTAGTGTCATGAAAGAGCTTCTCAATGGACCGTTTGGACTCGGCATAAATTTGTTGATCCCTAAAATTCGTCCCAAAAATGAAATGGTTGTGCGAAGCTCGGCATGAGGTCCTTACGAACCTGTTGCGCCAACTATTTATTTATTCCAACTAACCGCTTTTGTTGTCCTTGTTGTTGGCAACTATAAGTTGGTCGTCGGCCCGAAAAAACCCTTCCAAGAGAACACACACCGCCATCTAAAAATGTGAAACCAGCTAAAAAATAAAAAAAAAAAATGGAATAAATTAGTATTGCCGAACAATATGCTGATTGCTGACTAATTGCAACAACAATTGCTCATCAGGAATAAGGTCCCGCCGTCAGTTGTAAACGCGAGTATTTCCCAACAGCACACCGCTCCATCTGGTGAAGATGTCCCCTTCGATATGCTCGCTTGCAGAGAAGCAGCCACAAAAAGGACGAAAAATCCGTTGAGTATATAAAATCACCAACTACCTCAATTTTTGTTTTTGTTCATGCCCCGTTCCCATTTTCATTAATTAAGTTTATCTGTGTACACAGACTTCCTCTTGGGTTTTTCTAAATTGTTTTATTTCTTCCTCTCCCATTTTTTTTTTCTGTATGCCTTATGTCAAAGGTTGAACGAGGTTCAGACAGAAAAAGTTTTTTTTTTCTGCCTTATGCCAGGACCACACTCAAAACCGTACACAAACATATATGTGAGCTGTGCTTGTCTTATACCCTCTTACTTCTAGTACAAACTATACATCATGCATACATGCATGCATTTGCGTCTCTCTCCCGGGTAATTAGAAGGATATTTCAAAAGTGAATTATGGGCATAGAGGAGAATTGCTCCAATACATGCTATGGCAGGCATTTAGACAGGTATAACGATGTAATGAATGGACAATGTTTTTCTATAACTAAATTATGTAGTTTTGCTCTCTTTTTTTTTGCGCTAAGTGGATGAGGTTTTCGAACTTCTTTTTTTTTATCCCGCATTATGCGGAAGTTGGGAAAAAGACCTTTTCAGAAGTCAACTCGTAAATTGTAGGGCAACTGGAGCGAATGAATTTTCAGTACTTGAAGCGGCTTGCATTAATTAATTTACATGCATTTGCGGTGAAGAAGATCGACTGTAAGTAGGAGTGGGTTTCTAAGGAAAAACGCATTGCAGTCCGCTCCTTCAGAGTGAAGTATTTTCTAAGTCGCTCTCCACATTATTGAACACAAATCGATGGATTAATCATTTTCTGAAAATAAAAAATCCAAATCCAACCCCAACCCCAAAAAGGAGGCTTGGTGTAGAAATTGTCAAAAAAAAAATCGAAGGTTCTTTTAAAGTACTTTTTTATACCTTTTACAATCTCCCTTCATGTGCATAACAGTGTTTTCCGTTCATCTTTCAGTCTTTAAAGGAATACAAATCGAGAGTCAACAAAATCGTGGTCTGTCCCATTTGAATTACAAAAAACTGCCCCCAGAAAATGGGCGTGGTGCAGAAATTTTTTGAAAAGAACCACTGGTTTGTACGTACCTATGTCTTTCGGTACTCCCTCATGTCATACAAATGAGTAACGAAATTCAACCGAAAAATTGTTTTTCAGCCATGAGAATAAAGCAAAAGAAAAGAAAAACGCCCCCAAAAAATGGGCGTGGTACAAAAAATGTTCATCACAGACAATTCTGGTCTACTCCTTTGCACCTATAAATCTTACAATCTTTCTACAGATCAGGAATACAAATCAACTGGCACACAAACATTTTTACGGCCCCTAAAAATATCAAAAACCCAAAATTTCGTCGAAAAAGTGGACGTGTTGTTGAAAACTATAAAAATTTAAAAATCAAGCTCTCCAGGTGACAAGACTCTTGATATTTCTGTAACTTGTTTTTCAGTATCCGTACTAAACAGTTTGCAACTTTCAGCTAGATCCTTTGGGACTGGTCCAAAAAATTCAGCTCACCTCTTTCCGCACTTCGGGGGCTATTTCTTACTTAAAAAAGAAGTTCGTTTTAAGCAGCGGGAGTTAAGTATCCATAGCAAAACATATTGAGAAAAAAGATAACATTATTTGTATTCAATGATATCTTTAGTCTCTAGTACAGTCTTGCACACAACGCTACAATGATAACATATGTAAAAGAGATAATATCGTTTGTATACAATGTTGGAATATTATCTCTTCTTCATTATCAAGCAAGACGATTGTACGCTTGGGTCTCCTTGTAGATAGATAAGAAAAGTATATAAATACGACTGTATGATGAATTTATCAACAGTCTTATTGTAACTACATAGTAGCCTTAAGCTCCTTTTAGAATTAGTAAAAAGTATTTCAATAATAAAGGACATAGTTCCAAATAAATATTGTTTAATTTTAAAAGTAAGAAACAAGTGTTTTAATTGGCGATCCTGCCAGGAGGTTAAATATACTTTTTAACTTCAATCGAGCGGACCTCGGGAACAAGTAGTGAAATCTAGTATAAACAGAACACTCGCGTTACCGGTTACAAGAATTACCTAGCATAGCAGGTACAAATATAGCTTCTTCGTACGAAGCAGCAAAGCAATTCAGTGAAAGTGTATATGTGGAGAAAAAAAACACACAAATTCGACGACAACAGACACGAGTTCAAAATGGAACAACTCGCAGTATTAATGGCAAGATTAGAAGCTTTAGAAACCAGGAGCAACACAGTAACACAAACCCTAGAGCACACACGCACAGAGAATGCAAGGTTAGCAGCAATAATAACTAACCAAAATCAAATAAACACTAATTTAGAAACAAAACTAAATGAAGTAAAATCTGGATTAGGCATAGTACCAAACATACCTGTGCTAGAGGAAATAAGAACCACATATACAGATGGTAGTGAAATACAGTTAGACGCATTTAAAAGCCTACCTATTTTCAACGGCGATCAATCAAATTATCGGTCGTGGCGCGAAGAAGCATCCAGATTAATGGACAGCATTAAAAACTTCAAAACACACAGTAAGTACGCAGCAGCATTGACTATAGTGAAAAGTAAAATACAGGGTGCAGCCGCGAATGTGTTAACTAATTATAACACAATTTTTAATTTTGAGGCGATACGTAACAGATTAGATTATACGTACTCTAATCAAGAACCTCTATACGTGCTACAAGACATGATGAAAGCCATCACGCAAAAAAGAAGCACACTGTCTGAATACCACGACGAGATAAATAAAAATCTCAATTTAATAATATCAAAAATCACTATGTCAGGTGATCCGCCGAATATAATCGACAGACTAATTAAAAATGCTAACGACGACGCAGTTCGTATATTCATTGATGGTATGAGTGACAACTTTACAAGAGGATCATTATATTCAGCTACAATAAATGATCTAGAACACGCATTCGCAATTGCTCGCAGAATAGAACATGATAATGTGCACAGGCATTTACATCTCACTCAGGATAAGCACCACAAAAATATGCCACATGAACGCAGAAACGAAAGAAGACCAAATTATTCGAGCCAAACAACGAATTATCAACCCCAGAAGCAATACGATAATATGCAGCAACACAATCAAGGACCACAGCCGATGGAGATAAACTCGAGACAAATTGTACATGCACAGCGACAAAATTGGAATCAATACAAACCCGATGTATATAATCCACCAGCGAAACGTGAACACAGCGGGAGTTTCAACACACACAACAGACCGCAACGATCTTATCAGCAGAACTTCAAGCAGCAGAGAGTAAATAACTCCCGACAACAACGCAGAGACGATGTCAGCAGTACATATGCAGAAGCAGATGAAACGGAATGTATGGTAAATAATAACATAAGAATAGATCATTTAAACTAGTAGACGGGTTGCCCTGCTTAAATTTAACTAGTACTATTTCTAAGAAAATTTATAAAATTCTTATTGATACTGGTGCAACCCATAATTACATTAATAGAAAATGCGATTCTAGCAAAAAAATTAAAATTAAACCTATAAAAATAAAAACAATGCATGGTTATTCTATGGTAGATACAAAGAAAGTAGTTAGGATATTAAAGAAAAATATAACATTTTTTGAATTAGAGGATATTCAGTCTTTTGATATGATATTAGGATATGAAGGACTTAAAGTTCTAAACGCGGAAATAAATTTCAGTAATATGACTCTAACTACCATAAGCAGTGTCGAATCTATTCAGAAAATTAATTACATAATTGGGGAAAATAATATTTATAAAGCAGACATAGATAGACTGATGAAGATTAATAACAGCATAGGACCGTTACCCTTTACAGATACTATAGAAGCAAGCATTAGGACGACCAATGATAATCCGGTTTATGTTAAACAATATCCATATCCCATAGCAGATAACGAATTCGTAAACAAAGAAATACAGAAACTCTTACATGACGATATAATAGAAAAAAGCCATAGTCCTTATAACAGTCCCATATGGACAGTACCTAAAAAAGGTTTGGACGAAAAAGGAAAACCAAAACGGCGCATGGTTGTTGATTTCCAAAAACTTAACGCTCACACTGTAACAGACAGATACCCCATTCCGGATGTCAACATGACAATTCAAAATTTAGGTAAAGCCAAGTACTTTACAACATTAGATTTGGAGTCAGGTTTCCACCAAATTAAAATCAAAACAGATGACAAAGAAAAAACAGCTTTTACTATAAATGGCGCAAAATATCATTTTAAACGAATGCCTTTCGGGCTCAAAAATGCACCAAGCATATTTCAGAGATGCGTGGACGACATTTTGAGAGACTTTGTAGGTAAATTCGTACACGTTTACATTGATGACGTATTGATATATTCTTCATCTGAGGAAGAACATATACAGCACATAAGTCAAGTATTCGACGTACTCAATAAAGCCACATTAAAAATATCTGATGAGAAAAGTAAGTTTTTTCAAGAAGAAGTAGAATACTTAGGTCACATAATCAGACATGGTAGAATCACTACGAACCCTGAGAAAATAGCAGCTATAGAAAATTTTCCAGTCCCACAAACGGTAAAGGATTTGAGAGGATTTTTAGGTCTTACAGGTTACTATCGTAAGTTTATAAAAGGATACGCAAGCATAGCCAAGCCCCTGACATTATATTTACGAGGAGATAACGGTAAAGTAAACAAAAAACAAAGTAAAAATATTAAGTTAAATCTGAATGATTCAGCATTAGAAGCGATTAGAATTTTAAAAAATTATTTGAAAGAACAAGTCGAACTTTTTCAACCGGATTATAGTAAACCATTCGAGCTTACTACTGATGCATCCAACATAGCTATTGGAGCCGTACTAAGTCAGAATAAGCAACCTATACACTTCTTGTCAAGAACACTGAGTAAGACAGAAGAGAACTATAGCACAAACGAGAAAGAGCTATTAGCGATCATATGGTCCTTACAAAAACTCAGAAACTACATATATGGTATAGCAGACTTAACCATATATACCGATCACCAGAGCCTTATATATTCTGTATCAGGAAAAAATCCCAACACAAAGCTGAAACGTTGGAAGGGAATCATTGAAGACTTTGGAGCAAAATTAGTTTATAAACCAGGAAACCTAAATCTTGTAGCTGACGCATTATCACGTCAACGCATAAATACTTCTACCATAGAAACAGCACATTCAGCTGAAAGTTCTTCTAATGATATAATAAAAACTGTGAATCAGCCTTTTAATGCATACACTGCACAGTTCGAACTTATTGAAGATATAACAAATAATATCGAAACACAAATCTATTTTAGTAACAAAATAAGACTCATAATAAAGTTTAAGGACAAAGACTCTTTACTAAGGCAGATGAAAGAAGTTATACAACCCCAAAAGATTGTAGCTTTGCATACGAAATTTGAAAACATATACAAATATGGTGAAAACATAAAAAAAGAATTCCCACTAGTAAGATTTATATTCACACCAAGAAAACTTCAAGACGTGACAAATTTGGAGGAACAACTAAAACTTGTAAGGGTAACTCACGAAAGAGCACACCGAGGGTTACGTAACAATATACAAGAAATCTCAGAGAAATATTACTGGCCCGATCTAAATAAACAAGCAAAGAGTTTCAACAAAAAATGCATAGCATGTCTATTTGGAAAATATGAAAGAAAACCTATCAGAGAACCTCTGAATAATTCAGAAATACCAACACATGCGGGAACACACATTCATATGGACATATACTTCAACGACAAGTATACTTTCCTTGTAACAGTAGATAAGTATTCTAAATATACAATCCTTCGGGAAATCGAAACTCGAAACAGACTGTACGACGTTATGGAAGAGGTCTTATCTAATTATTTCCCAAAATGTGAACGACTCATGACAGATAACGAGAAGGGATTCAAAACAGAAATGGTGAACCAAATGTGTTTGAAATACAACATAACTAAAGTAGAAACTCCAGTATACAGATCGACAGCGAACGGTCAGGTAGAACGTGTAAACGGTACAATAACTGAACTGTCTAGAATATTCACAATTCAGAATAAAACAAGACTTATCGAAGAAATATTTAGAACAGTGCGTGAATTAAATAATTCTATACACTCAGTTACCGGTTTGAAACCTAGAGACATTTTCTTTAATCAAAATAAATATAGCAATAGTGAAATTATAATAAATAAACTAAACTCAGCATCCAAAAAAGTGATCGAACGTCTAAATAAAGGAACTCGACACAGAGAGTATAAAAAAGGAGATAAGATAATGGTAAGAATCACAGGTCTTAGAAAGAAATCTAACGCCAGATACATAACAAGAATAGTAGAAGAAGATAAAGGAGACACTGTAATCTCTAAAGAAGGAATAAAAATTCACAAGGATAACATAAAGAATTATCATTTTTCAGATGACGAAAATATTAATATTCCTAACATTACTAGGAATTGTACAGAGTCAAGAAGGGCAAGGAAACGTTCAAATAACTGAGTTACTAAACAAGAAGTTTATACTTACGCAAACAGATGACGTGTATTTATTCAAAGAACAAACTTATTTGTTACATGCCACCAACCTGACTTCGATATTTCAACCTTACGTAAATATCGTAACTAGTAAATATCAACCTACACAAGAAGAAAAAATTTGGTTAAGTAAAATTAAGAATTTAGCAGACCAATTACAAGAACATACTAGGCATACTAGATCAATTAACTTTTTAGGAACAGCTTTCAAATATGTGTTTGGTAATCCTGACCATTATGACTTAGTTAACATAGAAACGAGTATAAATAATCTCATAGAAAACAATAATAAACAAAAAACTATAAATTCTAGATTTGAACAAATTTTGCAACAATTCGAAGGTCAGAGCCTTAAAGAACATTTAGTAATAGAACAAGTGTACGAACAATTATTATTATTGACCAGAACAATTAATGCAGCAAAAAATAATGAATATTTATCAGAAAGCCTAGACTTAGATGACATTAAAAATATTATTCAACATGAAATAATTCAAGTACCCATAATAAATATACTTGAGTACTCTAAAATATTATTAGCTAGAACTGATGAATTCTTCATCACAATATATAAATATCCAGTTCTAATTAAATCATGTAAATTGTATAAAGTAACACCTTTAAATTCAAAACATGGAAAAATCATTACAGATAAAACAATTGCCTTATGTAACCAAACTTATTTAAGAACAAGAAATTGTCAAAATCATCTAAGTAAAAACATTTGTGAAATTAACTTTGAAGAAGAAAATTGTCTTATTCCACTTTTAAAGAATATAACTTCAAAATGCAACATTAAACAAGAATACGATTACGACTTAGAAATTGAATCCGGTGTTATGTTATTAAGCGGTAAGCATAAGTTAAATAATCAAACAATTAATGGTATAAACTTAGTTACTTATGAAAATACTATAAATCTAGACGATAAAATATACAAAAACATGCATAAGCAAATTAAAGAAGTTATATTAAGAAATCATAATTCAGAGTCTTACATCGACCAAATAATTAAAGAAGATACAATGTACAAATTCGATAACATAGATACTTTAAAAAAACTAATTATTCCTTTTGAAGAAAAACCGATATTATCAACTATATACACAATTGTAACACTGATTGTTATTCTAGCATTTACGTACGTAATGATAAAAACTATACAATGTATAACAGATCGTCAAAAACAAAAAAAGATTGACGCATATAACAAAACTTATGAAAGAGAAATGTTAAAAATAGCGTCGAAAAATCGGGACGATTTCGTTTAACAAGGGGGGGAGTTAAGTATCCATAGCAAAACATATTGAGAAAAAAGATAACATTATTTGTATTCAATGATATCTTTAGTCTCTAGTACAGTCTTGCACACAACGCTACAATGATAACATATGTAAAAGAGATAATATCGTTTGTATACAATGTTGGAATATTATCTCTTCTTCATTATCAAGCAAGACGATTGTACGCTTGGGTCTCCTTGTAGATAGATAAGAAAAGTATATAAATACGACTGTATGATGAATTTATCAACAGTCTTATTGTAACTACATAGTAGCCTTAAGCTCCTTTTAGAATTAGTAAAAAGTATTTCAATAATAAAGGACATAGTTCCAAATAAATATTGTTTAATTTTAAAAGTAAGAAACAAGTGTTTTAATTCGGGCCTGAATTCTCACATCCATTCGTCTGAGGGAGCTTTTTTGTTGTCGGGAATGAATAGAGGGGGCCCACAATTTTTTTTCCGAATCAAAACAGCTGCAATGAAGGGTTTTCTTAGGACAATGCTATCCACTATTGGATATTTTTCAGAAGTTCGCAAAGGGTGTCGGAGTGGAAGAGAAGAGATCTTTGAGGTGTAATTTAATTTTTCGGGGCTCAACCGGAGACCCATTGTTCCAGTACACATAAATCATAAATGCTAGGTAAAGTTAAACTTGTAGGAATGAGTTTATATGATAATTAAGATAAAGCGTTTTCAGCTTCAGATGTGCTTGACTTTATAGGTCTGGCCAGACATAGGTGAGAAATACGGTATTGGGCAGCTTGTAAACCAAATGAGAACTTCTCGCCTCGATCCTCTTTACGCCTGGAATCCTGCCTCGGTCTAGGTTGATGAAGCTTATGTAACACTTGCAAATCATTGTACCTTTGAAGTTTTAGCTCCGACTGCTAGGAACTACACTTTCCATTGACGTAGTTACTATATTTTCCTGTGGTTCACCTAGAAGGAGTAGAATCAGTTTATGGAAGCTGCAGTAGATAGAAGTTGCCCTGAAAGTTGGCTTTGTTGGACCTACCAAGTGCCAAAAAGATAGCCCCTTTTACCAGCTGATTGTCAGGATATTTCTGTGATGAGGGTTTTCATCATTTCCTCGTTTCCTTTGTTTCCCCAGGGACCACATCTCAGACATTCTGAATTTTAACGACTGTTATACAAAACCAAACACAGGTTTTTACGGCCAACTAAGTACAGCGATTTCGAATTTTTAATCCCTTACCTTCTGTGCCACAAGTCCTGCATAAATGCACTGTTTTTAAGGTGAACTTAATTTTATATAATTGGTCAGGGCGTCTGGTGTATCGTGCATTTGCCCTTGGCATCGCCATATGCCCGGCATTCGGGACAGTTGTACACTAGATCCACAGTGGGTCCTTTGAGCAGGTTTGATCTTTTTTGCCCGCATTCTCTTCACTGCTTGAATAGGTAAGGCACGCTTTTGCATCAACTTGCCATGTGCTCGAATTTTAGCTACCTACAGTGGGTTATTGTGCTGTACTATTGAGAAATGGCTCTCCGGTTCGACCCCCGGAAAAACATAATTAACACTTGAAGGCTTTTTTCACTGCGAGCGTCTAATAACATCCGAGACTGGAAAAACGTCTCAGTTCAGTGTCGGTCGTTAGGATTCGGCAAAAATTGTATAGGTCCCTTTCATACGTTAAATGACAAAATAAAAAATTGTGAATGGTTGTAAGCTAAGGTCCTGTGGTCCCATATGAAACTGTGGCGCCGGCTATTTTCTTTTTTTAAACTATGTGCTTTGTGAATGCTTCAATTTACCCAACCAGCTTGAAACTTGCCTCACTTCAGCAATAAATTTGGGCTGTATGGCGGATAACCAATCTTCGGGCCAGGCTGTTTTCAATTTAGGACGTCTTCTTGGCATACCTATAGCTTTTTCAGCTGGGTGTGATTTGATCGCATGGTGACGAAATTTTAATCTTTGCTTTGTGTGTCAGAGTTCATACCTCCTAATGAGCGACTCGGATTTTTACCAATCCTACAACAGATAGGTGAGTTCTTCTTTGACCGTCACGACAATATTAAAAAATGGGTAACGAGTTTCATTTCAATGGATAATTCTTCTCCTGAAGTCCTAGAGATTGGAACAAAACAACCTCCCCTCGCCCCCAGATTCTTTTTAAATTTTCCCATTTTACACTTTATTGCATTTGAAAACGAATTTCGCAACCCCCCTTAAATACTTGACAGGAAAATTGTTGTTCCCAGTAGTTTTGTAACACTTCAGCGACATTACATTCCCAGGCATCAGCTCCCTCCAAACACACAATTTCCGAAAACAAAAAAGTTTTATCACAAAATGTGCAGCAAATGAAACTTTCGCTCTGCCGCCCCTGCCCGCCTGCCCCATTCAAGAATGCGTCTTTCAATTATGAATAAAAGAGAAAAACCTGAAACAAAAATTTGAAAACGAGTAAAAACAAATAAAGATCAAGAGGGGGATTGTAAGTTTTGGAATTCCTTGCTGATTGCTGTCTTAATGAATCAACTTTCTATTTGTTATCTCAAAAAAAAAAATAAAATAAACACTACAACCCCTACTTGTTTGTTTTAATTTTAAAAAAAAAAACCTCCCACCGAGTGCTGTGCTCTTGTTTACTCATAGTTTGCTGAACTTTTCGCATTTTTCTATAAATAAATTCGGTGAGACATATTCCGTGTGTTTTATGTGTGCGCGATTCTTTTTCGGGAGCAGATACAGCAAAAGCGCGGGGGTGGCTTGTGCAATATTAATCCGTCGAATATTGAAATTAATTTTCGATCAACCGTTAGCCAGGCATCGACAGCATCCCAGAGTTGGAAAACAATTCAGCCTAATTGTTGTTCACACGGCGCTCGTTTTGTGAAAGGTTTTCCCCTGTAGGCCCGCTTCGGTAGTCCTAAAAAAACAGAAATGTTTTCTTTCGCCGCACAGTTGGATTTCCTTTGCCCCAACAAACAAATTTTATAATAACTTTGCCAATTAATTTGTGTTTTCATTAAAAACCAGCTACGAGGAGAAAAAACTTGCAAAACCAATTCTGACATTGACTTTCGAAATGTACGGGAACGAGCCTTCTACAGGTTTCGTGTTATGTAAATCAACAGGCAGCCTATTTTACGGGTCCCTTAATTAAAACAGCAGCCAAACCCCCTGCTGCCGCCGGGGAATGTAAAATCAATACCAGTCAGGTGTTATGTCATTTTGAGTTTGAAAAAAGAAGTGATTTGGACTTCTGTTGCATACTAATGTCAGTTTGACATAACACGAGTGAAAGAGAGAGTTCGGTCGCTTGGATAGACTACACAAAGTTGCAACTACAGTACAGTAAGCGAAAAATGGCATTGCCCACCATATCGCATTGATAGTCACGTAGCGTACTCGGTCACGTAGCCTTTTGGTATTCAAATTGTAAACAGGAAAGTTTTTTAGGTTTTTTTTTCTCCCTGCTGTGGGAGCGTATATGAAGGTTGAAAGTTTCAAAAGAGTTCGAGTTGAGGTTGAGGTCCTGTTTGTGGTCAAAATTCGGAACTGCGCCGATGGTAAGAGAGTCGCCACCGCAGTCATTTTATCATTTTTTGGCGATGAGGAACAGTGGAGAGGGGATGGGATCAGTGGGTTATAAATTTATTTAAATTTATATTCATGACAGGGCATCGGATTAGCATCAGGAAATTTATGTTCTCTGACATTGGACATAGCTGAGGGTGGTGGCCGCTACAAAAAGCATTTTGGGACCGTTGCGCTTGGACAATTCAAAGATCAATGAGGAGGATTTTTTTGCCATTTAAAAACCCATTCCCTGGGTTTTATTTAGTTGAACTTTTCCTTCTAATTGTAGACGCGGAGGGACTAAGCGTAAGCATTCAACACCAGCAATAGTTTAAGACTACTGCTTATGGAAGTAAAGGATGTTTTTTTTTAGAGGTACAGAACTTCGAATTGAAATAAAACACAAGAAAATCGTTTTCAGGTCCATCAATTTGGCTTTCTTGGAAGGATAATTTTATGCCATTAATGTTTAAATATGATTTCGTGCATGTGGCCGCCGCGGCTGGTTCGAATAAAGCCAAGTGTAGAGGTCCAATTTTCAACCACTTTTTCAAGCATTTGGGGCTGTATGTCGGCAATAACGCCACAAATGTTGGCTTCCAAGTCCCCTAACGTTTCTGGTTTGTTGGCGTAGGCGAGCGACTTCACATATCCCCAAAAGAAGATAATCCAATGGTGTCTAATCACACGATCTTGACAGGTCCATTCCGCGAAATTATGCGCTCATCGAATGCTTCCTTCAATAAATCGATTGTGACGTGCGCTGCGTGGAAGGTAGCGCCGTCTAGTTGGAACCACTTCTCATCCACATTCATGCCATCCAATTCGGGAACAAAATAGTCGGTTATCATGGCTCTATACCGGTCTCCATTAACGGTAACTGACTCTCCAGCATCATTTCGAAAGAAGTATGGCCCAATGACTCTACCAGCCCCTAGAGCACACCAAACAGGCAGTTTTTGTGGATGTGATGGCGTCTCAAGCGTCTCATGTGGAATCTCTGCACTCCAAATGCGGCAATTTTGCTTGTTGACGTAGCCATTCAACCAAAAATGAGCCTCATCACTGAACAAAATTTTGCGACAGCAAAACGACGCATTGCATGGTCTCGAGGCTTTAATTATAGCACAAGCTGGATCTTGTAAGGTCGTAAGCTAAGATCTTTGCGCAAAATCTTCCATAAAGTTGATGGACAAAGCTCCAATTGATGTGCACGGTGGCGAATCGATTCATTCAGGTCCTCTTCAACACTTTGCTCTACAGCGGCAATTGTTTCTTCGGTGCGCACTGTTCGACGTCTCTGCGGATGCGTATTATCACATAGAGTAAACGTAGTGCGAAAACTATCCATGGTTAACCGAATTAATTGCCCTGATGGACGATTATGTCGACCATAAAATTAACGGAGCTTGCGGTAAACTTCGCGATCTGAACCATTATTTTCGAAATAAATTTGCACGATTTGCAAGCGTTGTTCATTTGCCAACCTATTCATGATGAAATGGCAAACCAAACTGAACATAAATGACATAAGAGTTGCCAGATTTGACCACAAAATGCCAGTTTTATCTCTATTCGAAAAACCAACCTCTAAAAAAACACCCTTTAAAAGCTTTACCGACTTTTCTTTCCAGCCAAAGCTTGGCAAAGCATTCGCCTTTTCATTCCCTCCAAATTGTATTCTCCGAAAACCCAACAAAGTTTGACCAAATAATAAGATATCAAGGTTCAAGTCATCATCGATGACTGGGCGTTGCTCCGCCCTATTGAAACCAAATGTCCCTAAGTCGAGAAAGAGAAAATATATCCATCAAAAGTTCACTTACTAGTCTAAATTCGCCGCCACTGTGATCTAATTTTTCTTAAAAACACGAGGACATACAATCCCAGCTGACGAAATCGCCACAATTCTGTGCGTTTGAGTGAATGCAAAGGCCTTTGATGCAATTCTAGGGGTTTTCACTGTGAAAAAAAGTTACGTTCACTGGAACGTTTCGAGTAGCACCTCAGCTCACGAGCATTCCTTTTAAAATTGAAGTCGCATTCGGAGAGTTCTTTCATACATGGTTATGATAGGTCATAACTTATCAATCGGAAAATTCCAGGACAGACAAACGTTTTCGCTCGCAGAGCGCCGAAGGTATTAAAAGATTGAAGATCTCACTGCCTATTAGGTGGTTTAAAGGGCTGAGGCCCAGCAGTTCTGCGTCTTGTCACACTCGGGGTCTGTCTGAAAATAGTAATTTATATATAATAATTGATTTCCAGTCCGGGACAGGACAATGTAAAGAGCTCCTTGCACCAGTTGTTGTCCATCAGACTAAAAACCCATAGAAGACGATAGGTCTTAAAATTGATTCGTACATTCAGTCTACGATACGCAGTTGCATTCACCATATTTTTCCCAAAAGCCATCTGGCAACCATAGGGTGTACTTATTTCTTTCTTTGTCCTTACTTCAATACATATTTCTTTTCCAAGATAACTTGGAGTCTTATACGACATCTAGACACTTCGCCTTAAATGATAAATCTTTTATGGTGTCAATTAGTTTTAAATGTGCCATGTCAGGCACCTTCCTATTCCAAGCAAGACCGTCGTTTTTTTTATCCACACAGAGAGCCCTTTCAGAGCAGGTTCCATTAATTGTTGACTAAAATGGTCCTTTACTCAACATAACGCTGAATAAAAAGCTTACGTTAAATACAATGAATTTTTAACTGAAACTCAGTCGAAGATGCCTTTTGCAGCCTCTCGTAAATATTTTAAGCTGTTCATTAAATATTGATTTTAACCTCTATCCTCTATAATGAACTGTTCTGCGATCCTCGCAATAAAAAGTGTGTCAGAGCAGAGCAGCGATCCACTCTTTTTCTTTTCTTTTCTCTGTACCGCTTGCATTTTTCACAGTTTTTAAAATTGTTTATACCCTCCACAGGAAGGTCACTTTGCCAATACATTTGTAACGCCAAGAAGGAGTCACCGGAGACCTAATAAAGTATATATATTCTGAATCAGGATCACATTCTGAATCGATTTAGCCATGTCCGTCTGTCTGTCTGTCTGTCTGTTGAAAACACGATAGCGCCCAAAGTAATTGACGTAGGTGAATGAAATTCGGTGAAAGGACTTCTTTTTATCAGCGTCAGGTTGGTATTGAAAAGGGGCTATGTCGGTCAAGTAGTTCTGGTACCTCCCATACAAAACCAATATTGGACCCATATGTCTCTCTCGCTGTTGAAAGCACGATGGCGCCCAAAGTAATTGACGTAGGTGAACGAAATTTTGTGAAAGGAATTATTTTTATTGGCGTCAGGTTGGTATTGAAAGTGAGCTATGTCGGTCAAGTAGTTCTGGTACCTCCCTCACAAAACCAATTTTGCATGACTTGTGTGCAGTGGAGCGTATCAAAGCATCGGCCAGGCCGATGATAACACTTTTACTTGTTTTTATTTCAAATATTGTTTTTTTTTTATATTTTTTAACATATCCTTAAACTCTGCCCATTTTACGAACAATTTATCTGTGAATCTTTAAAAATAATTACAGCCTCCAGATAGTGGAATGAAATTGGAAACAAATTCGAAAACTGTTTATTTTTTCACATTCGTCGTTAATCTTTGATGTATTGTTCCACTTTACCTAAAAAATTTTTTTTATTAAAAAAGGCAAATTTTTTTTTCAAGTTAAACATTTTTTCGTTAAAAGTGGTTACCAACCAGCGTTGCCACTTGTACTACATATGTAGTACTATGCTACATATCTGTCGGATTTTTTAAAGCTGTACTAAATACATACTACATCGTTACCCCAAAGTACTACATTTCTTAAAATCCGTCTAACCATATTACTTTTTTACGAACAACATTTCAAATTTCCCCTTTGTGCTTTTATAAATAAATAAATCGATTTAAAAATTTGGCATCACTCTAAAGTGTGTGCAAATCTTCAGCTGAATGCTGTCATTTACATAGGTACGACATGAAGTGTCTGTCTCTATCTATCAGCTGAATTAACAGCTGACAGCCAATTTAAATTTGTTTGTTTATTGTGCTGCACCCACAACAACTGCAAATAACAAATTGGATCGGTTTTTAAAAGTAGTTTCAGATTCGGACTCGGAGTAGAATTTTATAGCATTATTTTGTTTTCATTTTTGTTATTTTTTTTTTCTTTTTTGTTATTTTTTTGTGAATTAAAATTATATTTTTGTTATGTTATTACTATTTATTGTTTGTTACTTAATTTAAATGTCAAAAAAAAAAAAAACAGTTACTACATTTTGTTTGGAAATGCTACATTTGCTAAAGACTTTAGTGGCAACGCTGTTACCAACGCTGCCGCCAGCTCAGACAACTTAAGAGAATTTGCCTACAAGCTGTTTTCCCTGTTAATGTGGGAAAGTGTATTTGCCATGTTAAAGCAATTTTAGAGAGAATTTTATTTTCAAAATTTGCGGGGGCAGTCGGGTAGGAGCGCTGGAGCTTAGTTAATGAACAACATTTTGTGTAGGGTAAGGTGATAGGTGATAGTCACTTTTGTAATAGTCAAATACTTTAGGTGATCACAAAATAACTGTACGAACCGGGAAGTAATAAACACCGTTCGGATAATTTTTTTCCCACTGCACATTCGATAAAGGTGCTATAGAACATTAAATATCAGTAGTTGCTACTTGTGAACACGGTGGCTCAGTGGTTAGTATGCTGGACTACTTGGGCGAGTGGTCTACTTGTAAAAATGGTAGTATACAATATAACTCCCCTTCTTTCTACCAAGCGATATGCGCCGTACGGCCTTCGCAAACATAGGCCACATCATCACATATGCTTTAATGCTTTCGATACAGCGCCACTAATCAGGCCCAAAACTATCCTATCCTTTAAGCTGCAACCAAACATACACATCCACAACATTTCATTGAAATTGGTTGAGTAGTTTTGGAGATCGATAGAAGCGCCACTTATCGTGTCTAAGACTATTCCATCTTCCTATCTGGAACCAAATATGCCCATCCACAAAATTCCATTGAAATCAGTGGAGTGGTTTCGGAGATTGACATGGCCACCAAATCTATCCTATCCTTTAAGCTGCAACCAACCATGCACTTCGACCAAATTTCATTTAAATCGTTTGAGGGGTTTCGGAGGTCGACAAAGGTATGTTCACTAAAATGCCTATAACTCGTACAACCAATACGAATACAAAGACCGTATATTCACACAAACCTTGGTTTTGACGTCAGCTTTCAATTGAAATTTCCAAAAACAAAATCGTCTGACGCACTAAGGGAACATCAGTTCAAACACAATGCGACTTATTTTAATATATATTTATATACCTATAGAAGGAGATAGATAATAAAACGATATGTGCTTAGTACAGCGTTACCTGTACACCCTTTTATTTCTCCTAAACCATCCCCGATAAACAAAATAAAAAAAAAATATTCAAATCCGTTGAGCCGTTCTTGAGTTTAAACCCGACTAACCCTCAGAAATTGATTTTCATATAAATAATTTGGAAAAACAACAAAATGTACTGAAATTCATATGTTTTTTCACGCACGCCCAACACACGCATACGTTTTCCGATTTCAACCAAACTTCACAAAAATGATATATAGAATAATACCAAAGATGTGTGAAAGTTTGGTTAAAATCGGTAGATGCGTTAAGGCGTGAATCGGCGGCAAACGAACACAATTTTAAGGCTCAATTTTTATATATATAGATGTTTATTTTCTGTTAATTTTAAAATCAAATAAATTCTTATTGAAGTTGAAAAAAGGAAATTGTTGGGCTACCAAAAAGCTCCGAATTTGGGCGCTCAAAAATGTTTTTGAAATTGGGAACTAAAGGGTTTTTCAATAAGAGCGCTACAAAAGATTTTTTTAAATAAAACAGAAAACGGTTTTGGATATCAATGAAATTCTTTATTCCTGTGAAAGTACGTTCGATGTCATTATGTATGGAACTCGATTTCTTTTGCATGGCCACCACGGGCACGCTTGCAGAAGTCCAGACGCTGAACCCAATTTTCGACGGTTTTCAAGCATAAATCGGCCGATGCTGCTGAAATTTCACGTTCGATATTCGTATGAAGTTCATCAATCGTCGCTGGCTTATTGGCATAGACCATAGACTTGACGTAGCCCCACAGGAAATAGTCTAACGGCGTCAAATCGCACGACCGAGGCGGCCAAGCGACTGGACCATTTCGTGAGATAACACGTTCTCCAAACTTGGTTTCCAATAAATTGATTGTGACATTCGCTGTGTGGCTTGTGGCGCCGTCCTGTTGGAACCACATGTCCTCCAAGTCCATATCATCCAAGTCCATATCATCCAATTGGGGAAAAAAATATTCGGTTATCATTGAACGGTAACGATTCCCATTCACAGTAACGTGCCGGTCTTGATCATCACGGAAGAAGTACGGCCCAATGACGCCGCCGGCCCATACACCACACCAAACCGTAATTTTTTCGGGATGCAATGATGACTCATGGAGTACGTGTGGATTGCTGCCTGACCAATACCGCATATTTTGTTTATTGACGAAGCCATTCAGCCAGAAATGAGCCTCATCGCTGAAGATGATAAATTGGACGGAGTCACTGACTCCGAATTTCGATAGTATATTTGAATAATTTCGACACGTTGTTGGCTCGTATATATTTCCATCATGAAATGGCAAACCTTACTGAAGAGAAATGTCAAAAGAGCGGCAAGAAATTCGGCGTCGGTTGCTGTCCCTGTCGCTCTACTTTTGTAGCGTCCCTATTGAAAAACCCTTTAGTTCAAGATCTGGCAACCCTGAGCCATACTGGCCAAAGTGAAGATATTATCGGCTGTGAGATGAATCCCGCTTAAAATTCACTGAGTGGGAAATTTGCCTGCGCCCATGACAGCAGTCGATCAAAGACGATTCGGTTAAAAATATTTTTTACTGAGTTCAGGAAGGTTATGCTCCTGAGAACATTTTTGTCGCTTCCCCCACATTGACAAATAAGTTGAACATATTCAAACATTCATTTATTCAATTGATTTATTTAATTTGTATGTATGTATAGCTTTGCAAAATAACCAAGTAAATAATTTTAGTTATAGAAATACATGTACGAGTGATGTGAATTAAATTGTCAGACAAACGCTAAGCGGCTGCTGCTATGCTAACTTAGCATTTGCTGCAGACATGTGTAGGCGTACCTACCTGTCACCAAAACCAGCGACCTATTTAATCCCATTGCGCCGTCGACATAAAATTAAATCAGTTCCCTAAGACGCCGCCTTCGTCGGACGTGCGCTACTTCACCGTAAATCCTTGCCTAATAGTGCACACTGGAATAATCCTCTTTCGCGGGATTAAAATCCGAAAATTAATACCTCATACACATTGGAAAATTCAATTAAATAGGAAGCCAGTGACATCTCTCGCTCTCACTTTGACAATATATGCAGGCAACACGTGCCAGGGCTGTCAGTATCACACCGCGCCGTTTGTGCAGCACACTCTTGGTTTTAATTGGAATTTGTGCACCTTGAGCAAACCTCATTAAGTGGAAAATATCGCACGAATCCACCGCGTCGCATCGTCCTTTTAGTCAATACACGCTGCTGCTCTGTATAAACATCTATTGCACTTGCAGCCCATGAAATATGAATCCTTGCGCGCCTTTGTGGGTTTCCCGGTGTGTGTGCCACACCGTTTAATTAAAATTCATAACGCGTTGCTTCACACTCGGGCTACCATACTCAGGCAATTATGGTTTTTCGTCAAAGACGTCCTTATAATTGACTCACATCCTGGTAAAATTCCAAGAATATTTCAATTTATCGACACGCAGCAAGGAGTCTAACTTTCCACTTTCCTCCTACCAGCGCATTGAATTCGAGACAAACTGCTTACAAAAAGAAGGAAACAACAAAACTTATGACACAGGGAAAAAAAAAGTTTCACTCAATTTAATATCCATTTCCATGATGCTGCTGCCATCCAGTGCTCCTTCAGCATTCCGCAAGAGAATTGCGTTCTGGGTACCCCTGCAAAGGGACGACAACGACGACGGTGACTTGGAATCCCTAATGAACGCAATACTTGCCAAAGAATCCGAGGCAGCAGTTGAGTGGTGTGGCGCACCGGGAACACGGCCGGATCCCTGATAAAGGAGGTGGATGCGGGCGAGAGCCGATGGTGTGTGGTTGCTTTTTACCATATCGCACATAAAATCTTGTTAGAAAGTTTCGCTCTCTTTTCAATGGACACATGAAATTTAGTATCCCCTCGAAAGGAAAGTTGTTCAGCTCGACTTTTATGCGCTGAGAGACGGCAAAGATGATGATGATGACGCCGGTGATGGGGATATATGATCCTGAATGGAGGATACGAAACTAAGTTACATATGTTGGCTGGCGGACACTCGAGATGATGATGAAAACATGTTGCCCTTGAAAGTTTGACTATGCTGGGTCCGATTCGTCCCTGTCTCTCTCTCTCTCTCTCTCTCTTGGTTGGCTCATCCGCACATGTCGACGTGAGGAAAAGTTTCAGTTTTATGTGGTGCCGCAGTGTGTAATGAAGGACGACTCTGTACATCGAGTTGAACAAATTATCGAAAGTGTCGGAGAGACCCCTCGGGGAGATGTGTGGCTTGCTTGATGAGAATGGTATTTGGTTGTGGCTGGTGTGTGCAAACAAAACTCAGGTTGACAGTTCTTTGGGGTAATTTTTGTGTTACCACTGGGATAGGTAAATGGATTTATTTGTTTACCTAGCGGACACATGGGAATCAACTCCATAGGCCGTGAGTGTAGCGCGAGCATTCAACTATTGACAGGCGCCTTCGAACTTATCTGATGAAGGTAGCACTCTAGTCAAATTGATTTTGAAAACTTTCCGTATGTCACTGGTCAGCACTGATTGCCCCTTGTGCGCTTTTAGGTTATATCCTGGCTGGACCTGGGCTTACATTCTACAAACATAAAATTAAAATCGTTTATGTGACAAAAAGCTGCAAGTGAGGTCACTATTGGCAATGCCTTACCAAATAAGTTGTTAACATACCTAAGGTAAGGCACACTATGGCCGACTGAGTACAGCAGCTTAAGCCTCTTCAGAAAGTGCGATAGTTTAAGCTGACTTCACATACATACCTAGTTACTTTGCAGATCAATCAGCTGCTGATGACGTTGGTTTTTGTAGGTTTGCATTTTTATTATTGCAGTAGGCAGTGATCAATGTTGATCATTAAACTTTTGGCATTGAACATTGATAAATAATAAGAGATCGATTGTTGATCACTGAACTTTGATCATTGATCATTGAACTTTCATCAGTGATTGTTGATCTTTGGGCTTTGAACATGTTGATGGACACTGCTCTTGGGATTCTTGCGACACCTAAAATATTGCATTTAATCCCTAAAGCCCTTTACCATATTGGCCATATCCGAAATTTATAAAATATATCTGCCACGATCGGCTACATTTTTCAGGTGTAGTAGTTTCTGGACCTGAGTTCGCACTTTCATAAGTGAAGTCATTGCCTTCAATCACCGGCCTAATCGGTCTATCTGCGAATGAGCCTTACATTCCCGGAACTATCCCGATTTGACACTCGATACAAATTCCGTCACCCTTACTCGTTTAAGCTTCGTATGCTGATCGAGATAAAATAGGTTTTAGCTGCTCTTCAACTTTTCTTTTGTAGCTAAAAATCCTAGCTAAATTTTGACATAAGTGTCACAGAAAACAGCTGTTCTTTGAAAAAAACTTCCTTCAAAAATTTATTTTTGAGTCTTAATAAGGCCCAGTGACAAGATGGAGACATTTTTTTGTAAATGCACTTCTTTCGGGAAAACGGACCTACAGGTGGCGTAAAATTAATCATTTAATTTTTGATTTTGAGTGATGGAAATCTTTTTTTGGACCTTTACAATTTTTTCTGTTCAATCGACTGCCGCCAGTGTTGTTACACTTTTGTGGCCGTTTTATCGCATTTTCCATTACTTTCCGCAAGATTTCCGGTGATAACTGTTCGCATTCCTATCGAATATTCTCCTTAAGGGCTGCGATTGTCTGAGGCTTGTTGCCATAAACCCGCAAATTGAAGTAGCCCCAAAAAAATGCGGCCCAATAACCCCTCCCGCATGAATGCCGCACCACATAATGGCTTTGAGTGGATGCAATGGCTCTTCGTGCATCACACGCTGATTTTTCAGTGCCCCAGAAACGAAGATTTTGCATATTGACGTAACCGTTTAAGTGGAAATGCGGCTCATCGCTCATGATAGCTGCAACACAAAATCGTCTTCTTCGTTCTTGAGATTGACGATGTCTTGACAGTTCTTATACGCAGAGTATGACGTTCTATTGCTTGTCTGTTATATACTGCAGCTTTCTAGTTGTCAAATATAATTGACGTACGACGCCATTTGCAAAAATTATAACATCTTCCGATAGGGTGGTTCATTTTGCGTCACCCGTATAATGCTTCAACATCATCTCGAGAAGCTTGTCATTGAAACTATCAACTCGTAGAAATCGAAACTATTAACCGGAAACACAGCAGTTATATAGATAAAATGTTTGTTTGGCGGCTAGCTTGGTAAAATTTATTTCGTAATATAAAACAGCTCCATAACTGACAGACAGTGCGTCGGTAATCGAAAAGCCTTTCAACTCTCAGAAGGCATTCTTAAAAATGAACCTCCTGACTTTTTAATGGGGCTTCTTCACAGTTTTTAAAAAACACATTGACTCACGAACTCTTAATTGTATTAATTTAAAACTGCGTACTTTAGCACAGAACTATAAATATTTAGGCATGCGTTTGTAATGTTTCAAAGTGACCCCATTGCCCCCTTTTTGAGGGAGTACTTTTTTAAGAGTCTACAACTTTCCAACTGTTTATAACAGCGGTGTGTTATTTTATGTTATCATTGAACTAAGAAAATAGCAAGTATTTCAAGAGGTTTCTTTTTTTTTTTTTTGACTTACCTTAGTTTTTGAGTTTAGCCCCTCTTTGGGGGCCTCCACTTCGGGGGGTATAAAAATGAGTGCAAGGGAATAAAAATATTTATTTTCGTCGGATTTACATGGAATTGAGTTGCCCGTTTCGGGCATATTTCATAGTTCTAAGACTTAAATTGAGATTGATTGAAAATCGTACTCATCGCTAGAAAAATTGCAAATAACTTGACTAGTGTTTTGACGTTTTTGGATATGACCCCTCTTAAAGGGGGTTGTCATAATTACCTGTTTTAAATGACTTAAGCATAAGGTGGTAACATGAAAAAAGTCACTATTGACTTTTAATCTATTTATATAGTGAGTAGGCATTTGAAAGGGAATTTCCTTCACCACCTGTCAACACTAAGTAATGATTTGCGTCGTGGATATAATACAACTCAATTGAAGGGGTACATCTAGTCCCCGACTAGCTTAAGAGCTAGATTACTATCTCTATAAGAATTTACCGTCGGAATTATAGTAGCATTGTATGAAAGTAATCCAGCTTAAGCCAACGTGCGTTTATATTGAAATTATGCGACGTTTTCATAATTAAAGAAGTTTACCTGTGCAAGTGTGTAATTAATCTAAGCTTATAGGATCAGCGGCATCAGAGCGACGTGCTCTAGGTATTCCAGGCAAGGTTAACATAATTGAATCAAGTACGGCGACTGCCCCTCGTGATTGAGAGTGGACTGCAGAAGATCGAAACTTATAGAGCGTCCTCTTGAGTGTCAAGTGACATACATCAGAGAGCTGCGACACTTGCACTGAATATACGGGAAATTTAAAATTGATGGTGATATAGTTGTTTCTTATTAATTTTCAAGACCAGCTTAAGCCAACTTAATCCCACTTAATCCAATGTCAGAATTTTTGATTTTAGAACGAAATTGTTGGCAGTGAAGAAAGAAAATTGTTATGGAGAGTTTATTATTCTTTTGCTTACAGCCTCATTCTTAAAAATTTAAAAACGAGTTCTTGTTATTAAAAATGAAAGTTAAAGCAACAACTTTTAGGTAACAATTTCTTTTTTAAATCTCAAAATACCCCTCTTAAAAACCTTTTTCTTTTTCTGAGTGCATTTGATTCACTAAAGTTTTGGGTACATTTTTGTTAGCTTTCACTTTTCCTCCTAGAAGAAGGAGAACTGTAGAAGGTACCTCCCAACCCAGTTCAAAGTATAACTTCCAGCCAAATTTTTATTAAGGCGTTTCACATCGTGCTAGATACACACAAAAGTATTTCCTACTCAGGTGTTAAATTTGACAAACAAAACAGTATAAGATACTTTACGCGATTCTTGTGAGAGATTACATTCCTTGCTCCAGGACGCAGTCAGAATCAACGAATTACAAAATGTATTCCCCGTTTCAACTTCCACTTGCGTATTATATAAAACAAAATAAGAATCCCCCGCCAAGATGAAATTTACCGCCATTGCTAGCTCTTCTGTTGATTTTACGATTACATTTGCAAAAGTCTATAACGATGCTTGTGTCACCTGAAATTGAAATCACTTGTCGGGGCAAGTACACCAAACACAACCGAACCAGACACGACTGGAAGAGCTCGCACGAAAGAACTTACAGCTCAACTCTCAAGGAGAACAGCGAAATCGTTTAGAAAATTAATCATCAGCCCTGCGAAAAGATATTACAAAAGTTTTATGCCATATCACTTAGGGGGGAGGTGCGAGCGAGATATGCTCGTCAGTATACGTGTATATAACCGAACAGCAGGAACACCACAGTAACAACATCCAACAGGAAGCGCGCGAGGATAATTTAAAAACAACTAACATACGCCCCGAGGGTGTTTGTCGCTAAGTTCTTAAAAATACAGTACCCACGCAAACAAAACCGTTTTAATTGTAAATTTCGCGAAACACTTTGTGGGGGGATGGCTGCGATGCAGGAAGCTCACATTTTTCACCGCAGTAACGGTAGTTGATGTGAAAGGAGTTTTTTTTTTTTGTTGTATTTCCTTCTCCTCAAAGTGGGTGGGTATTGTTCTGCGAAGCGTTAAAAAGGGTTAAAAGGTTAAATGCGAAAGGGATCTTTTCGAGTGTGTGCGTTTACAGTGTATAGGAAAAGAACGTGCAGGCAAAGGCCAGCCGAAAGAAAAATCGAGTTAATTAAACGAATTAGGAATAAAAACTCTGCGCGCTACTGCTGCCGGTTGGTTAAGGGCGCGCATTTCCTTAAGAACAAGTTTAAGTCCCGCTTCAGCTGATGAGTGTAGCGAAGGAACGGAGTTATAATTAAAAGGAGCCAAGAGAGTGACTAAATTACTCTCGTTTAACCTTTGGGAACATTAACAAAAACTGAATGGCTCCATTATTTTGGTCTTGCTTTGGCGACAACCAAAAGCGATGGCTTTGACGGTGGGACGGGCCTTCGAAAGGATTGTGATGAATTTTTCGAGTTGGTATCTCTGGGAGGTGGGCAGTCGAATTTTGTTTTATTGTTTGTGACAAAGTGAAATCAGATGGAAGAGCATGATTGTCTAGAAACGTCTACCTAGGGGCTATTCAAAGTGCTTCAAAAGGATTGGAGGGAATGCAAATTCAATGGGCTGAGACAGCATGCGGAAAACCGAGAATAATTTCGAGGAAAAAGGTAAACTTCAGACCTGATTCAAGAGGCGCCAACCTCTATGCCATCTTTCTTTCTCTCTTGAGTCTTGACCCATGAAGAACATCTGTCTGTTACAGATATCTCTGCTATCGCGGGCGGGATGCTTTTAGTTATCGCTTGATGTGGATAGCTGAAAGCATCTCCCTCAAACATTGGCTATCGCTTGATTTTTGAAACGAAGGTTCGGTCTTTCCTGTCGTCTCTAACCAGGGTTGTGGGGCTCGAAGGTCTTATTGACAGCACCATTTTCCATTACCTCTTTATTGCCGCCCCGATGTAGTTATTGCATCTTTGAAATGGGGCATAGAGCTGCTAGGAATTTGCTCATTGTCCTTTTGTCCAGCGTGCGTCACAACTGGACCAGTTTTGCCGGTATCCCTAATCTGTCCATCGTCATGTAGAGCTCCTGACAGTGAATGCTACCATATGCGAGTTTGAAATCGATACAAAGTGGGGAATTTAATTTTGAAATTAAATGGGAATTTGCATGGTTTTGCCTTAGTATGCAAACATTTATCAATGGCCGAACTGGCCGTATATTGGAATGTTACCGTTCATATGTTTTGCAGAAGTGCTTGAGACCTTCACACAATACACGTTGGATTGGAATATCTTTTTCATACAGACTGCGTATTTACAAATGCGAGACAACTTTAATGATTGCGCGAACAAAACTTAAAAGTCTCACCTTAGGAGCTCGCTAAAAACACTGCTGAAATAAAAACGGTTTGAGAAGCAGTGCTTCTTTGGGAACCTTCATATAAAGGGTTTTCCAATAAGAGCTTTTATTTTGGTATTCAAGGAAAAATGCCATTTTTTGAGATAAATGATCGGATGTTTATTTCATAATAAAGAGGAAGGTATGCCGTTAATAATGAAAAACAACATCAGCCAAATGGCCACCACGAGCACGCATATAGGACCATATCCTTTTCATGAAATTTTCCATAACCAAATCGCAAAGTGGTTGCCCTATGTCCTCGATAGCCTCATGAATTTTATGTTTGAGGTCTTGAATCGACGCTGGGCTGTTGGCGTAGACCTTATCTTTCACATGGCCCCAAAGGAAGAAGTCGCAAGGTGTTAAATCACAAGATCTGGGTGGCCAATTGCGATCACCTCTTCAAGAGATAACACGGTCCGGAAACTTCCCGTAAACGATCAATGGTTTCGTTGCTTGTGTGGCACGTAGCGCCGTCTTGTTGAAAGTAAACGTTATCCAGATCAATACCATCTAACTCCGACCATAAAAAATCACAAATCATCTCTCGATAGCGTAATCCATTCACCGTAACTGTTGATCCAACCTCATTCTCGAAAAAGTAAGGTCCAATAATCCCGCCGGACCATGAACCGCACCAAACAGTCACACGCTGAGGATGGAGAGGCTTCTCAACAATTACTCTTGGGTTTTCCGAGCCCCATATGCGAGAATTTAGCTTGTTGACGTAGCCACCGAGGTGGAAATGGGCCTCAACAGTCAAGATGATTTTTCGATAGAATTCCGGATCATTTTCATGCATTTCAAGGACCCAATCAGCAAAGACACGAGGTTGTTGATGATCGGCCGGCTTGAGTTCTTGTGTTAACTGAACTTCATAAGCCTTAAGACCCAAGTCTTTATGCAAAATACGGTGTAATGACGTTTGTGGAATGCCCAATTCCAAAGAACGAAGGAATGAACAAACCTGGGTTTTCTTCAACACTTTGGGCTACAGCAGCCATATTTTCAGTTGTTCTTGAGCGACGTGCACGGGTTTTATTCTTCACATCACTAACTTGTCCCAATAGATCGATTTTTTCCACCAATTTCTGTATTGCGGTCCGACAAGGTGCTTCACGACGACCAAAAATTGCTTTAGTTTTGCGAACTGTGACTGCTAGATTTTCACCATTTTTGTAGTGAATTTTAATAATTTGAATGCGTTGTTGAAGCGTGTATCGTTCCATTTTTAGTAATGGCGTAGTTTCTACTTGTCAAATGTCAAAGAATAAAAGCTTCAAAAGTGACAGCTACCGAAATAGCGGGTCATTCACAATAAAACCTCTCATTGGAAAGCTCTTTATTATGCAAGTGAATCTAAGGAAATGGCGAGCTCAACGTGAATCAATTCGTCAAACGGGCTACTATTCGAAGTCGTAAATTGTTTACCAGCCTAACTTGAGTAACTACCAGTCCCTAAGGCTGTTCCTAAACGCAGATAACAAAGATTGTTCAAATCTCGATTCAGGGGCCGAAAGGCGCTATAAATGAACGAGCACTTCGTTGCTGAAATTAGTTTTGTTTCGTATGAAAGCCGCATGGGGTTTGGGGTAGTTATCAATTTCTATTGATCATTGTCGTTGATCATTCATCATTGGTCGTTTATCATTGATTATAGACGTTAATCAGTGATCGGTTATCATTGTCGTTGATCATTGACCGATTTATCATTGATCATTGGTCCTTGAGTGTTGATCTTTGTTCTTTAAGTATTAACAAATATTTATTATTGATTATCGATCAGCGATCTTCAATCATTGATCATGTTTTAAAGATGGAACCTCCCCTTGGGACTACAGTGTGACCTGATGGATGGGACTTCATCCTAATAGCCTTTTGCCTTTCTGGCAATACACCAAGTTTTATCTAGCATGATCGGGCAAAGCAACATTTCTCAGTAATGAATCTTTACGAATGCATTAGTTGGCCTGAATTTGACAATTTATTTCAGGGATTGTTCGAATGACGTCGTTCATACGAGCAATACGTGACGGAATTTATTAATAAAGACAGTAAATGCTGTGTAATTATCATTGGTCACTGAATATTGATTTACTGATCATTAGCTGTTGATCATTGGCCATTGGCTGTTGATCATTGATCATTGTCCGTTGATCACTGATCGTTGGTCGTTTGAATATTGATCATTAATAATTGATTACCGATAAGTAATCATTGACCAATTGTCGATGTTCCGTGATTGGCCAGAGTAACCAAAATGTTCCTTCATAAAATAACTAGTCTTTTAGCCTTTTTACTTAAGAAGGTTGTTGCTTGCTCGTCAATTTATGAAAAAGATACCACCAAACTCAACCGAAAACCAAACTCCCAATCGCAATGCTTTGCATCATCTGTCATAAGAAAAACCTTCCTAATTTCGCCGAATAAAACCTATGAACGCTTAGCAAATCTGTTCGAAATCGACATAAACTTAGTGCCTATTGTGATTCCCATAAAGCGTCATGTCACGTTGCAAGAACCGAAACGGAAGAAGCCGCAAAGGCCCCACGTGTACAGATTATTTCAGCGGGGCAAGTAATTTAACCATTCCTTCAGGAAAACCAAACCACTAAATTAATCTAAGGAAAGTATTCGCAGGCCTTGGAAACCATTACTTAGCCGTGCCCGCCCACAAATACCAATAATGATCAACCATTTGTCGATGTCTAATTTAATCATCAATCCCACAAAATCGTTATCAACTTCTGCGACCGCAGAATTTAATTTCAATTCCGGAACTAACACAACAAATCACCTTCGTGACTGCGATGACAATCTCACCGGCATTTCGCCAGGATAACTAATTGCCGCTGGCAGATAGAACGAGAGTCTTAGCTTTCATGTTATTCGTGTGTGTTCTCCTAATCTGACAATAGTTTGGATCTGATCCCAAAAATACACTCGTTAACTATATATGCCAGCACGCTTCAGCCTACATCCACTAGGCATACGAAAAACAAGACCGACAAAGCCTCTGGGCAAATTTACTCAACGATAAGCCGTCAGTCACATCAAGCATTTAAAGCGACTAATTAATGTGGTGCACAGGTGAATTTGTCTGGGTACAAATTTGTGTCCTTGAGAGTCCTAGGTCTTGTTTTAAATCCACTGGAGAATGAAAGTACACACTGACACAGGGTTTGTACTATCAGTTATTGGAGGGTTGCCTAAATTGAGTTTTCGCAATCAACCAGCGTAAGCGGATTAAATGAACAAAATAAACAAAGAGAAAGGATGGGCAATACTAACTATACTACTTGTATGTATTCTTGATGGATGTTTTTGGCAAATACTGCAGATTCGATATTTTGTATATCTACTTTACGTGATCTAAAGAGACAATAAATATCCTTATGAGGGTTTGCACAGAGCGTCAGGGTTTTGCCTTTGGCACATTCAAACACAAGGGGAAAAAAGTTTAGAGATTGTGTGCTGTGGATATTTTTTTGCCCACGATTCGAAGATGAGTGGGATTTGGCAGCGTGTATCAAAAATCATTGAGAAATGAAGGAAAACACCATATCGCACACAAAATGTGCGCTTAAAAAAATTACAACTAGTGCGTACTGGTTTAAGCCGCCTTTCACGCGATAAAACAAAATCAACCCAGATCGAGGCAAAGTGCGTTTAATTTTAACATTTCTTCACAATCCTTAAAATTTTGTACTGCAATACATTTTAAAATACCACGCGCAGCTCTGGATGTACCACAAGAGGAAATTGTAAATTTGAATAGTCTGGGCAGCATTTAAATAAACTCAGCATGTGCGCTTATAAAGATGGTCAGTTTTTCACTTGTGCGCACATATCCTTACACCAAAAAGTTGACGATGCTTTGATGTTTATTGTCTCAAAAATAAAAACTCTCACAAACAGAAAGGTTCATTATTTATACCTCGGTTCCCATCCTAAATGAACCTGTTGTGCCAATTGTTCGTTTACTGATAATGCTTGTATAATAATGCTAATGCTTTATAATGTTGCTTCTGCACTAGACCCATTTTTCATAACTTTTTGTGATAAAATACATAAAATCGCTGTTTTTGTTTGCGCACATCTTATGTGCGTTTGTATATTTTGTCCCGGAATATTGCTCCACGTTAGTATACCTCTTAAATTTCTTTAATTCACTTTTTGAGATAAAATGTATAATATGTGTGTAGTTTTGCTTGCGCACATCATGTGTGCGTTTGTGTGTCTCATTCTGGACGCTGATCCACATGAGTGAACTCATTAGTAATTACATTTTCTGATAAAATACACAAAATGGTTTCTTTTGTTTGCGCACATCATGTGTGCGTTTGTATATTTTGCTTCGGAATACTGCTACACGCTAGTGAACGTCTTCAATTACTTTTATTTGCTGCACTTTTAAATCAAATTAAGTCGTTTTTTATGCTATTTCAATATGAACACCAGTATTTCACTTTCTTACTTATTTATTTGTCTTTTTCTTTTCAGGTGAGTTTATTGAATGTCCACGGCGTTTCTGAAAATGCGTGTAAGTTTTTACCATAGTTTTACGATTTGACTTCTTAATTATTTATCGGACCCTCAGCAACTCATGATTCTGGTGTCTTTCTTTCAGTTATCAGCTTTTTTGGCTTTTTGGTCCCTTAAAGAGCTCATACCTTGCTTTTCATCTCGAACTGGAATTCTAATTCTTTTTTTCGAATTGTCACGCCGGAAGCCCTTAAACGTGCCTACATATTTATGTCCAGTCTGTGGAATGCATTTCAGATTTATTTCTTGGGTAACCACTTTTTACAACATCTTTTATAGCTTCATTCGTCCAAACGTGATCACGCATTTGATTCCCCTCTGCCGAAATTAATGGCACAACTTCCGTAACTGACACTGATGCCAGTGATTTCCTTAAAGTTGTTGGCTTAATTATTAACAAAACTGTCCGTAATTTAACGAGCGGGCATGTTTTTATGGGTTCCCTGATTTAATGGCAGCAATCGAAATATTCAAAGAGCCATACAACCAACAGGTTCCTAGAGCATCCCCCTCCGGTCTTCGTTGCAAATGAATTGGTTTCCAAAAATACTCTTCACCTCAAACAGAGTGGTGGTGACCTTCGAATACTGCTCAAGTATTTACCATCAGCAAATGCTTTCCATAAAGAACCCGAGTCCATGGAAAAAGCCAAAGAAAATTTACGATATTTCGTCATTCAAGTTTGAGATATGCCCCTCTGCCGTTGGTATAGATTATTCTTCTGTGTCTCCTGCGCTGGCTTTTTGATCTTTATTCTGAGATGGGTTGCTTAATTTTTTTTTTTTTTTTGGTTTGTCATCCCCTAGACACAGCAAGTGACATAGAAAGGGCTCCATCAAAGTCGTGTTTCTATGTCATTAGGAGTAGTACTATGTACACGAGAGCAGTCTATGATATAATCTACTTTCAAACGAAGACAGATGTTTTTTTTTTTGCATGTTGCCGGCAGGGGTATGACTTTTTCTTTAATCAGAGCAAAATGATAAAAGCGTCAGTTGGCGATGCTCATGAGTAGGTATTAGTATTAGGGCAAGGGAGCACAGGCTCTTTTTATTTTGTGATACATTTGATGACCCTTGGAGAAGGTGGATACAAGCTCTGTCGGCTCGTAAAATGTTTATTTAAATATTTGCGGCTGCTGGGGATTAATAGATTGTGGCCTAGCAGCCACTGGTGGGAGGTTTATGGACGTACACACGCACAGAGAAGTAGATGTGAACCCGTTTCATAAAACTGTGTCTGTTTATTATAATGACAGAGAGTATCAACAAAAGTCACTTTATGTAGAGCATAAAAGAGATTTCTTCCTTCGTCGTGGTCGCCGTTGCTTCCGTGGTTTATATTTTAAGATCTTTGATGGCAGAAACGATGAAACGGGTTCGTATAAAGAGCAGTAATCCTTTATCGCTGATGAGGATAATGTTTGCATGCATGGGCGGGCGAGAAATATATTTATTTACGAACGTTTATATGTTGTTGGCATATTTTCGAAGTATTTATGGGCAGACTCACAGATGGGAAGATATGCAAGGGTTGGTAGAGATGAACTTCTAATTTTATTTGGATGTATGATGGAAAGGAAAGGATGCTCAATATTTTATTTAACTCGTGTGAAGTTGGTCAATTGAACGCACATTTTTTCGGGTCTATAAACATTTCCCTACCATCCATGGTGGAAAATGCTTTGGCTTCTTTCTCGGGTTATAATGCAGTCGTTTCAACTGTGGCTTAGTCGAAACTCTTTCTAATACTGCAAAGCGTCGAAAGCAGCTCAGCTTTTGTGCAAAATGCTTTTAAAAAGAAAGGTGCCACGCCCCACGGATCAAAAACTATGCCGGCCACAATTTTCGAAGTATTTACGATTTCACATAGCTTCCTGTTTAAAATTTCACAGCTTTAGCTTGATATATGGTTTAAAATAATTTTATTTTTTGAAAGATTGTCAAATACCGGCTCCTTTCGTTCATATATGTATTTCAAATGTCCTGCTTATCCATTACATTATAAGAGTCGCGGGTGCATGATCCTCAAAAAGTACCCTTCATACTCTTTATATTCTTCTTCTTTTAAACAAATCTAAAATAAATTTAAGAAAAACCCTTTTAATATAAAAGCAGTCTAACTTAACTTTAAAATCTTTTATGGATATTAAATTAGAAACTGTTTATTTTACACAGACTTATAAAAGAATTCTTACTGTGCAAGTGCAAATTATCAAGGTCAACAACCTTTAGGGTACTTTTCATTTATTTCAACAACTTTTTTATTAAATTCCGCTTTAATATTCAGACTAATTTATGCCAACCAAAATTAAGCTTGAAATATGTTCATTAAGTTCATTTTCTGATAGCAAGTAGGTACTTTTTTGGATTTTCATAGAAAGAATTTTTTTCTAAATGAAAATAAATTAAGAACAACTTACTGTCTTCTTTAAAATATTAATTTTTTTTTATTTCTGTTTAAATGAAACAAGTTATGAAGTTATTTACATCATTTTAATACCTTAAGTCCTAGTGTTCTTGTTTTTATAAAATTAATGTCAAATTTGCAAGTTTTCGTTGGAATAATCGTTTGGTCACAATATGCAATTTAGTATGGAAAATTTCGCTATTGTGAGTTCGAAAAATTTTACCTGGACACTAAAAATGATTGGAGTATTCAACCTTAAAATTTGTATTTAAATTACTTACTTACTTAGGTGGCGCTACAGTCCGGTGTGGACCTGGGCCTCAAACAATACGCCTCTCTAGTTAGGGCGATCTTTTGCCAACTGCTTCCAGTTGCGCACTCCAAGTTGGTTGAGGTCTCCTTCTACTTGCGAGCGCCACCTTAGGCGAGGTCTTCCTCTACTGCGTTGTCCCTCCGGGTTGGAATCGAAGACTCTTCGGGCCGGAGCGTTGGTGTCTATTCGCTCTACATGTCCCAGCGATATTAGACGACTGATACGTACTTTTCTGACTAGGTCGATGTCGCTGTACAGCTCGTAGAGTTCGCTGTTAAATCTCCTCCTCCAGAGCCCGTCAACGCAAACGGGACCAAAAATCACACGAAGAATTTTGCGTTTGGAACGACCAAAGAAGCTCTTCATCCGACTTTGATAGGGTCCATGTTTTTCTGCACCATAAAACAGGACTGGGATGATGAGGGTCTTATATAGAGTCTCCTTAGTATTTCTAGACAAGGCCTTACTAATCAATTGGCTTCTTAGACCAAAGTCACAGCGGTTGGCAAGTGTGATTCTTCGCTTGATTTCTGAGGTGATAGCGAGTTAATAGCGGAGCCGTTCTGTCCGATTCGTCGATGTTGTGTGTCCCTTCTTGTTGACAGCATATATTTTGTTTTGCCCTCATTCACCACTAAACCCATTTTTGCCGCTTCTGTGCTGATATTTGCAAACGCTCCAGTGACAGCTCGCTGTGTTCTGCCAATGATGTCGATGTCGTCAGCGTAAGCAAGTAGTTTCACAGACTTCTGGAAAATTGTGCCTCTGGTGTTGGCTTGTGAGTTTTGCACAACCTTCTCAAGAATTATATTGAAAAAGTCACATGACAGCGCGTCACCTTGCCTAAATCCTTTTTTGACACCAAAGGTCTCGGTGAGATTGTTTCCGACCTTTATGGAGCAGCGAGCGTTCTCCATCGTCATTCTGCACAATTTAAATTGATAATAAATAAATAAAAAGTAGATCAATCATAAAAAAATATAATACAAATAGTGACCGTGACACGGCTTCTCGCAACAATTCGTATGACAAAAAACACGTCTGCTTCTTTTATCACAGTGGTTTCCAAAATTCTTAAAATAAAGAATTTCCGACTGAACTAAGAAGTTTGTAAAGAAAACGAATGCGAGTTGGAGGAGTAAATGAAACAACAAAAGTAAAAGGTCTCCATTAGCGGCTTGACAACTTCGAACTTTCTGTGTGAACGCACCCTTAAACCGATTGCCGAACTGTCAAATGACAACGTCAAAATCAGAGACAGATCATATTGAGACTGAGACCAACCCAACTCGCAATCCTCTTGCCGCTGGCGCCCTCAATTTTTTTTCCAAATTCCGCCATTTTGCTTTCCTATCAGTGTTATGTCAATTAAAATTATGCCCGGCTTCGCCCGTGTAAAATGTGGTTTCAGAACAGTTGATGGAAAAAAAAATAAAGAAATTTACTGTCTTCTAGGGGACATAAAAATGTATTTCTTTTGAAAATCGCTGGAAGGAAAAATCAAAAAATCCTCGAAAGACATTGTAGAGGTATAAAGTGAGGAAGCCTTCTTCAATAGTGAGGGACTTGAACCCGATCTAAAAAAAAACTACCGAAGACTGAGTCTGAGTGGACAATGAAAATGAGCGAAGATAATGTTATAATGTTTAACTCACTTTTTTTATTAATTTAACGCTTCTTTGTATACTATGTTAGCGGTTTTGTTTCTATCGGCTAAGATAGTGATATTTCCTGCATTAATTACCCTGGAGCACGCTACATATAACTGACCGTGTGTGAAGCAATTCTTTCTTAAATCAGCTCCCGCTTTTCTTAAAGTTGGACATTGTGACTTATTGATTGTCGTGGAAGGCAAACATTAATAGGAAATTGAATCCGTTTAAACTGCAATGAATAATTGGGGGGAATTATTTGTGGGTGTTCTTGTTATAAACACCGTTTCTCCTTTACCACACCCAGTTAAAATGAACGCATCAATAAAGTTTTCCTGTAACGATATCACTCTCAATCTGGTTCCATTACAAAGATTGGGGGGATTCAAATTGCGAAGCAACATAATTTTAGGAGCAGGAAGGCCATGGGCTGTAATGCTATTTAAAAACTCGAGCGGCTAATCTACTGCCCTTGATCGCTCTTTTGGAGTTTTTTTTGAAAAAAAATTACCCGCGAATTGGGTAATTACCCACGATCTAGTATCACTGATACCTATACCTATTTGACATTTCTTTTAATGTTTTTTCTTTTCCTGTTTTAACAAACAAACAGCATACAGCACACTGCCTCTATCTGTCTCCCTCTCCCTTACAGGAGTAAAATAAGGTTAAAAGAGATGTAAATAATCGAGCGGTTAGTATGTTTGATTTGAGAGTGAAATGCATATCCACTCACCAGCGTTGCCACAAAGTGCCCGATCGGGCCATTTGGCCCTTCTGATTTTTATTTTGGCCCTTTGCCCGGGCCAATTAGAAATGGCCCGCAAATATAGATTTTAGAAGATTTAACATTTCATCATTACAAAACTAAATAGAAACCATAGCCATTACAATATGTTTCCACCCCAAACAAATAATAAATAAATAAATATTTATAAATTGAATTTTTTTTATGAAGGATTTTTGTGTAAAATATTTGGCCACAACTTTTGTCATTTGGCCCGCAAAAAATTTTAAAATGGCCCTCTCTGTTTTTTTCTTTACGGCAACGCTGCCACTCACGCAGCTGAAAATCGTAGAAATGTTTCAAATTTTGCCTATTTCTTTAAAAACGTATTTAGTTTTCGAGTTAATGAATATCCTAAGTTGTACCCGCAGATGTCCTCTATAAGATGTTGGTTACTATATTTAAATGCTCCCAGTATTTTCGAACGGAAAGCGTTGCAAAGAAAAAAGCGAAACGAAACGAAAAAATAAATGACTCTTGTCCAATTTTTTCCGGAATTTATAGAGATAGAGAGTTGAAACAAAGTGGAGATTGTAGGTATCCTCTATAGGACTAAGAAAAATGCACCAGAATATATTCAGTAGTTTCTAAGATTTTTGCATTTAAAGACATGCAGTCAAATTCAATCTTAGTCGAACAGAACTACACCAATTTTATTTATATGATGATGATTAATTTTATTTAATTTAAATAATTCATAATTCAAGAAAATAATTCTTATTGGTAAAAAATATCGTTATAGTTAAACAAACAAATATTTCTTGATTTTACAAACGAATTTTGTATATACAGCAAATTTAAGAAATATATTCTAAAATCAAGAATTAAGAATTTTGAACTTTGAAATACTTGTAGCGGAATAGAAGAAATTTACTAAACTTATTGAGAAAATAGGATTTGACTCCACCATATTTCATTATTGAGGAGAAATGGCTGGTCTTCGCATAGAAGAGGAAGGGGTTACTTAACAAAATCGTATATCGAGAAGAAATTCACTCCACATGTTGGTTTACTTTTTTCCAGTTTCCTTTCTTATATTCTCCTTACAAGAGCCAACTTTTAGTATACAAAAAAAAACAAGGACGAAAACAAAAATCATGTCGTATGGTAACTCAATTAATTTTGTATTCATACTCATATTTACAACTCCATTCATATTCATGCTTATTTTGAGATTAAATTTTTCAAAAGTGTGTCGAATTTGAAGAATCTGTATTCGAACAGATAGGAAGTTCATCCTTTCAATTGAAAGTTAATTTTTCATTCGAATGTTGAGTGTACTTTGACTTCTAATCGTTCGCAACAAATGTCATTTTTTATTCGGCTGTATTTTCCTAACGCTAAACAGTGATAATTGTTGTTTTTCCATATTTTTCTAAAGGACTTTTTTTTCGGAAATGGAATTTTCTTTCATCCATAAACAAAATAATCGCCATGTCTGTTGTTATTTGTCACCGATTGTATACAGAAACTGCATCAAGGACAATTTTGTTTTGTTTATACAGTAACCATATTTGGAAGGTAGTGCGAACAGAATTGAGTTAAATAAAAAACAGCAAAAAATGTAAGTTTAAAATAAAATAATACCTTCTTTTTGCAATCTTTACTTAAACAATATGGGTTCGCAAATTTAAATGTATTCTATATGCTGTCAAAATATTACTAATAACATTTGTACGTGTACTTCACCTTGATAAAAATGTTGAGTTTGCTGAATATTTCGACGATAGGCAAATCATACTGAGACCACCACCGTTACTTGCCCATCCGCTATATTTTTATGGGATGGCAAATGCTAATATTGTTACATAGAATTTCGTATTGACAAACGGCATGTAACTTCAAAAATTCCGGCTCACCAACTCCACACTGTCTATGCCACTTCCGCTTTGGGCAAAGTTGCTGGCAGCGTTCATAGAATTTTATCCGTTTAATTTGAAATTGTTCGTTAAGTGTGGATAATATTTTTGTTAGGAACAAGTGTGCATTTGCTTAAAATATTCATGAAAAATTAACAATGTAGATTGGTTGAGGAAAAATAAAAACATTTTGAGCAAATTTTCTTTGTTATTTAAGAAAAATTTACACACGAAATCGAAGTTAATGATATCCAAAAGCGGAAAATTCACAGCCACGTTTGTCCTAATATGTTTCTAGTATATAGAACATCTCTTTCAGGTAGTTTTATAAGCCAAACAAATAAAATTATTTGCTTTTAAACAATTTATCATATAAATAAAATTGGTGTAGTTCTGTTCGACTAAGATTGAATTTGACTGCATGTCTTTAAATGCAAAAATCTTAGAAACTACTGAATATATTCTGGTGCATTTTTCTTAGTCCTATAGAGGATACCTACAATCTCCACTTTGTTTCAACTCTCTATCTCTATAAATTCCGGAAAAAATTGGACAAGAGTCATTTATTTTTTCGTTTCGTTTCGCTTTTTTCTTTGCAACGCTTTCCGTTCGAAAATACTGGGAGCATTTAAATATAGTAAACACCATCTTATAGAGGACATCTGCGGGTACAACTTAGAATATCCATTAACTCGAAAACTTAAAAGGTTTTTAAATAAATAGGCAAAATGTGAAACATTTCTACGATTTTCACCTGCGTGAGTGGATATGCACTTCACTTTCAAATCAAACATACTAACCGCGCGATATATTTACATCTCTTTTAACCTTATTTTACTCCTGTAAGGAAGAGGGAGACAGACAGAGGCAGTGTGCTGTATGCTGTTTGTTTGTTAAAAAAGGAAAAGAAAAAACAATAAAAGAAATGTCAAATAGGTATGGGTATCAGTGATACCAGATCGTGGGTAATTACCCAATTCGCGGGTATTTAGCCTTTCAAAAAAAGCTAAAAGAGCGATCAAGGGCAGTAAACTAGCCGCTTGAGTTTTTAAATAGCATTACAGCCCATGGCCTTGCTGCTCATAAAATTTAAATAAAAGTTGGAGACCCTATTATGTTGCTTCGCAATTTGAATCCCCCCAATCTTTGTAATGGAACCAGATTGAGAGTGATATCGTTACAGGAAAACTTTATTGATGCGTTCATTTTAACTGGGTGTGGTAAAGGAGAAACGGTGTTTATAACAAGAACACCCACAAATAATTCCCCCCAATTATTCATTGCAGTTTAAACGGATTCAATTTCCTATTAATGTTTGCCTTCCACGACAATCAATAAGTCACAATGTCCAACTTTAAGAAAAGCGGGAGCTGATTTAAGAAAGAATTGCTTCACACACGGTCAGTTATATGTAGCGTGCTCCAGGGTAATTAATGCAGGAAATATCACTATCTTAGCCGATAGAAACAAAACCGCTAACATAGTATACAAAGAAGTGTCAAAAGTGAGTTAAACATTATAAAGTTATCTTTGTTCATTTTCATTGTCCACTCAGACTCAGTCTTCGGGAGTTTTTTTTTAGATCGGGTTCAAGTCCCTCACTATTGAAGAAGGCTTCCGCACTTTATACCTCTACAATGTCTTTCGAGGATTTTTTGATTTTTCCTTCCAGCGATTTTCAAAAGAAATACATTTTTATGTCCCCTAGAAGACAGTAAATTTCTTTATTTTTTTTTCCATCAACCACATTTTACACGGGCGAAGCCGGGCGGGTACAGCTAGTTACAAATAAAATTAAATAAAGGGTTTTCCAATAAGAGGTGTTCTTTTGGTATTCGAAGAAAAATGCCATTTTTTGAGATAAATGATCGGATGTTTATTTCATAATAAAGAGGAAGGTATGCCGTTAATAATGAAAAACAACATCAGCCAAATGGCCACCACGAGCACGCATACAGGACCATATCCTTTTCATGAAATTTTCCATAACCAAATCCCAATGTGGCTGCTCTATGTCCTCGATAGCCTCACGAATTTTATGTTTGAGGTCTTGAATCGACGCTGGGCTGTTGGCGTGGACCTTATCTTTCACGTAGCCCCAAAGGAAGAAATCGCAAGGTGTTAAATCACAAGATCTCGGACCCAATCAGCAAAGACACGGGGTTGTTGATGATCGGCCTTCTTGAGTTCTTGTATTAACTGAACTTCATAAGCCTTAAGACCCAAGTCTTTATGCAAAATACGGTGTAATGACGTTTGTGGAATGCCCAATTCCAAAGAACGAAGGAATGAACAAACCTGGGTTTTCTTCAACACTTTGGGCTACAGCAGAAATATTCTCAGTTGTTCTTGAGCGACGTGCACGGGTTTTATTCTTCACATCACTAACTTGTCCCAACAGCTCGAATTTTCCCACCAATTTCTGTATTGCGGTCCGACAAGGTGCTTCACGACGACCAAAAAATGCTTTAGTTTTGCGAACTGTGACTGCAAGATTTTCACCATTTTTGTAGTGAATTTTAATAATCGTATCGTGTATCGTTCCATTTTTAGTAATGGCGTAGTTTCTACTTGTCAAATGTCAAAGAATAAAAGCTTCAAAAGTGACAGCTACCGAAATAGCGGATCATTCAAAATAACACCTCTCATTGGAAAATCCTTTACAATTAAATTGAATTTAATTCAAATACAGAAGAATTTGTTAGTGTTTTAATTGTCTCGATTCAAGAAACGAAATTTCTTTGTGTCAGCTTTGTGAAGTCAACTTTAAGAGGGCCTTGTCTTACAAGCTATATAACTGCTGAAATGTGTTATCTGTTTGATGTGGAACTGGCGCATTAAGGCGATGGGTCCTCAATTGCAAAGGCATCGCATTCATGTTCTACTCTCCCAGGGTTCGACCTACTCAGTAGGTCTGTGTGAAACCCCAAGCCATGTATTTATAAATCACCTTTCTCCCCAAACACTCACCGCTTTCGCCACGGCCCATAACTCATACGCTTACGACCACCCCAAACCCACTGCCAACTTCGATGTAATATATGCGCACGCTTACCTTTGTTGTCAGTTAATTGTACGCACACTTTAACTTAATTGCATAACAAATGGCTGTTCGGTATAAATGTGATTTCCTGCAACAAAAATGAGCGGAGAACACGCGACACTCGGCCCGCTGCTGCCGAGTACCTCAAGCAATTTAGATTTAGATACTCCTCCGTGTTGACGGCATATATGAAGTGCCTACCCCACTTTGTGGTAGTCCTTGTGCAATCAAATAAACATGAGAAGAAAAGGCAATTAACATTTCGCAACATTACAGAATTTAAATAGACGTTTAAGGAGCTTGCGACTTTGTGTAACGCGAGCCCGCTTCATGCTGCGCGCTCCACAATGACAAATATAATTTTTCAAAACCTCATTAGGATAATCCGAAAACCCAATTAGCCTGTAACTAACACTAAATTACCGCCACATCATTTTGAGATCCCCAGCCAAAGCCTACACGCCAGTGCAAAACACATAAGCACACTTAATCCCGTAATTACACAGTGATACCCAGGGTTGTGTTTGGCGTGGCAACGTCCTCAAAACTACCCGCAAAGTGCGGTATCATATAAATATTAGGAAAACTCGCCCAAGTTTAGAGAAACCCATCCACTTCCCATACAGAGCAGTGTGTGAAACAGTGTGAAAGTTTAAAACACACTTCACCTACGTGTGTATGGGTACATCCATGCTTTGGGTTCGAAACGAAAAATATATATAATCCGTTCAATAAGTAACAATTTGCACCGTACAAACAAACACAAAACAGAACGAGGACGAGGAAAATTCTTTTAACCCTGATGGCTGGCAGGCAGGCAAGGATAATGGCAAAGTCCCTATCACTCCGACACCCCATAAGACTGTATAAGTCTGCATTATAATGGATATCCTTTAATTGCCCTTATCCTTTGAAAAGAAGTAAAAGTAAAAAAAAAAAAAACCGAAAGTGCACACTAAGACGAAACGGAAGAAACAAAAGTGCTAAACTTTCCATCGACGTAGACACGTAGATGAATGGATTGCGAATTTACCACATCATGCGGGGTCCAGGGAGCATTGTAAAAGCTACCACCTATCTTTTAGGTGCGGGGCTTAGGGGTCTAACCGCATAGAACGAATAGCACTTGGCTTTTCTTGCAGTTAACTCACTCAGTGTGGGTCAAAAGTGCTGTTGACACTTTGAGTGTCACCGGTTGAACTTGTTCTAGATACGAGTCGAGTGCTCGTGTATAGCTGGTGAATTTCGTACCTCGACAGAGTGGACCTGGTAGCACTCATCGTTGTTGGCATACTGAGCAGCAATTGGCTTACAAAACGGTCAATTATATTGAAGTAACAGACGTTTTTCTCGGGTGAGGGTGAGGGTGTGCTTTGTGTGAGAGTTCCTCTTCCTATCCTCTCAGAGAGGCGGAGAAAGAGAGGGTGGGTACACGCTGTGGCTGTAATTTTAGACACAGTTTAGAGCTCAATTATTTTAAACCAATTGAAGTTTTTCGGTTGAATACAGAGTGATCTGTTCTCAAAAAAGCTGCTGGATTTTTTATCTGTAGCCTGAAAGAATCTTTCCAACGCTCATGCCCTTTCAGTTGACCTCAAATAAAAGACAACAAGGTCGCAAGCAAGGAAACTATTCAATAGGGCCAAGGCAAGGAAGACGGTAGAGGACTGGAATAACTACAAATCCAGCTTCAAATGAATACAAATCAAAAAGCTAAGAAGATCATAACCCAGCTTATGCAAAGCCAAGACTGACGTCAGTGTAGCCGCAAGACTTCGGAAGATACTATCCAAGGACCCCTGCACCGTGGGCTACATTAAGAAGTCAGACGGCTCGTGGACAGAATCCAGTCATGAATCACTTACCACTCATCGGCAAAAGTATTTTGACAGAAATGCAATTATTTCGCGGTGAATAATTCCTAACGGCTACGGACTGACTGTACACAGTTTCAACTCACTGATTGCATAAATGATGTGACCTATGGTTGTGTTCATGAGACCATTTGAGACCCATCGCTGTACAGCTCAGGCCTATTTGCGGTTAAAGTACGATATTTTGACTGGCAAAAGTAGGTTGACAAACTCATTTTTGAAGGTTTGTTTGGCGAAAAATACTATTTTCGTTTCAATTTAAACTAAATATGAAAGTTTTTTTGTGTATCAAGGACATTGAGTCTAAACCTCGCTTACAAACCCCGCCCGAAGATCCACTGTCCATTGACTTGAAGCGACTTGTATCTTAACCTCCACCTGCGTGTATCTATTGTTGTTGAAATTTCCTCATAGTTAAATCCGTCCATTCACATGCACACGACGTTGGCTGGGTTATGAATAAAGGAACAAAACGTGAAGGCCACTCGCCACACAGATACACACAGCCACACACAACCACTTGACTCCGCTTTGAAGAGAGACTCGACTCTGTCATTCATCTAAATACAATATCCAGCCACCATTAATGGATCCCCTCGCACCACATACAACTTGTGGGTTTTTTTTTTAGGACACGATCCATGTCCTTGGCCTCTCATTTTGTTTTCATTTCGAAGCGCGTAGAGATATGCATTCGACAACCGAAAACCCCGCCCGGTTTCTCATTCACTTAAACATGTCACCGACAGGAAGGTCAGCAATTCTAAAGGTGGAGAGCCTTTACTGCAAATGAAAATGAAACTGAAGCAGAATTCAATATTGGTACGTAGAACACATCATCAACATTATTTCAAGGATGAACGAGAACGAACAGAACGGCAACTGAAATTAAAAATAAATGAAAGGATTCAAGCTATTCTTGGAATATAAAAGGATACCTGGTGCAAATCTATCTCTCTCGGTTCCCATTGAATTTTTGATGCAAATACCAAAAAAGGATATATGCACATTACTTGAGTCTCCGTCGCCCGTACCCACTGTTAACTGTACATTGTTTTTGCTGCTAGTCCTTCATCTGTGATTGTACTAAATGTGCACACCCCCCAGTAGGTGGAATAAAATTATTTAAAAATGAGATTTGACGATACACCATTCCAAATGAAAGGATACACAGTGGGTCGATGGGACGGTGTTTCATACACTCGTACATAGAAAAAAATCTCCGAGCAGAATCACTTACCTTGAATCTTTGAATTTTCCGCACCACTTGATTGCTTTTACGGAGGATGAATGAAAGAAACAATATAGCACAGGAAAAAAAAATTCCGACCACAGAACAGATGGAGAGCAAGGAATCCTTTCATTTGCCCTAGGAGCCAAGATGAACAGATTCTCTTTTTGCTCTGTCCCGCTTTTTGAAGAATGAGGATGAATAGAAAGAAAATAAGAATAGCGGACATTTTTTGCAATACACTCTTTGTTTGGCTGTGGGTTTAGTTAGCGCGGTCTATCCGCCGTCATCGCCGGGCTACTTTAATGTGGATGAAAATAACTGCACAACCTGGCAAATGGCTGGGAAAACTTATCCCCCAATGTGTGAACACAAAGCGTCGTGAAACTTCAGCCACAAATAGTTATTTGAACAGAAAGTTGCTGATGAGTTTCTCTATTTGTGTGATGGTGTGCGAAAGTTCATAACCTCAGTGATCAGTTGGTGTGGTTTCCCTCTGTTTCGTTCTAGTTAAAAGAGTTTTCCACTGTCCCAAATGATATTTTTCAAAGTTCCCTTTCTGGAGAGGCCCTGCTGGCATTTAGGTAGTTGGTGGCATAAAAGTTCCGCTTTTTACATAGTTGGTGGGTTGTAGCATTTGACCTTGAAAAGACATATTTTAGACCCCATACCTAACCATCCTTCCTTCTATTTCCCCGCATTCAGACGCAGCTCAAAGTTTTCTTTCTTATGATGTCCTTAAACCTATTTTTTCGCCCAACAAGGCACTTCTCCTGGGGCTTGTACTCTACAACAGGAGCATTTTTGACATTTAACACTTTTTAAAAGCTTCTATTGCCCAGACTTGTTGGTTTGTTTTAAAGACCCCTGCGATTCGGTTTTGTAAACTAGGCTTTTGCGTTTCACGAAGCCTACTCCTTCCCATGTAAACATGTCAGTAACTTTAAAATAATCTCACCCAAGTTTGTGAACTTAGCTTATGTAGAAACCCACTTAGCTGAGGCACCCTAATACTTTTGGAAACTCTTGTTTTACCGGTCAACTATTTAAACCTTAGGCCCCATCGTCTTTGACATGTGACAAGTCGCTCAGAGCTTCCGTCTTCAACATTTCAGTTGGTTAAACACTGTCCCGTCCACGTAATCTAGTTTAGCATATGTTTAAACCCATTTAGTTAAGACAAATAAGGTACCAAATAACTGGCTTACTTCTCTCAATGTATACCTTTAGATTCGTCGTACTTAACGCACCATAATCTGCTCAGAACTTTGTTATTCAAACTGTCAGGAGGTTTAAGATTTGCCCATCCAAGGTAACCAACTTAGCTGATATGGGAACCGTTTAGCTGAGACACATTACATTTCAGATAATTACCTTACTTGCCTCATGTAAAGCGCAAGTTCCTTTGGATTTATCATAACGAGCTAAAATCTTATTTAGAGATAGGAACCCGCCATGATGGTCTTTGGGGGATAAGTTCTATTGATCTTTACATCGGTAAAGTACGTTTAGGTTAGGTACGTTTAGGGGAAAGTTAGGACACACTTTCGGCAGACTTCCAGTGTGATGTCTCAAATTGGCTTGCGATTTCCTCTTGTACGTTTCAAACGAACCGTAGAGCACAGAGATCGTCGGTCCCGTTTATCTTGATAGTTCTTATATGAGGAGATCTATCTTTGGTGGAAGAAACTTTTCTTGGGACGCTGCCGATAGTTAGGACGTGAAGAGAAAGTTATAATCAAAGCTCCAACCCTGAGGCTCCCTGGCTCTATAGGATCCCCTCAGGTTGTGTAAAGAAAAGGGGACCACCGACAGTAGACACTTGGATGCAGTTAACTAAGCGTTAAGCTAAAGCAGGTTGTTGATTTAAGCCCAGACTCGCCCTGAAAGACCCATCTCCTTTTCAAGTCAATAGGATTCACCTGAAACTTTCCATGAAGACAAAAATCCCTCGAAGATTGTATATCTGGTTCTAGAAATAAAACTGGACCAACATTTTGGGACAGCAGTTTTCGAATAGGACCCAGCTCGCTGGAAGGTCAAAACATCCGAATGAGGTCCGAAATGGTCAGCGGGACCACTAAATCAAAGTAAAAATCTGTCTTAATGACCTTACTGTCTAAAACTACCTGTCGAGCTTCAAAAGCCACCTCCGATTAAACAACATTTCGCTCTCCTGTTCGACGGCACTGTTTTGTCACCATTCTGCCATTCGACAGCCCTCATTTTCAAAAAAATAACCTTTTAAAACTTGCCGACGTTGAATCAGATCATCATTTCGTAGTTCGGAATTTACCTGCCTTTAGTGCATCCCCCTCGAAAGGTGTCAAATGCGAGCTCATTGTGAAGCTTTTAAGGCTTGAAACATGCTCGTGTTTTCTTCCTTCCTAACATATAATTCTGGATCTTGAAAGTAGTCATCCATCTTGTGTACCTTGCTTCACAGTTGTCATTAGCTTGGCTCACGTCTTAAGGTTTTTTAGGAACGGTGTTTAGTGGACCCCCTTCGAAGGGGTCGTATTGCAGATTTATTGCGACACAATTTCCGCCCACTTCATTTTGTTTAACAAGTTCCAAAGGCGTCAGTAGATCGGTTCAGGTGCATTCGTTCTGTTAAAAATTTATTTATAGTTGACCCCTCCCAATGAGGGTCGCACAATTACTCTGTTGCGACGCTTGACGCAAATGAGAAGATATGTGTCGACTTTGATGGGTTTCTTCACTGGTTTGGCAAGTTTTAAACCTGTTGGAAATTTGGTTCATTTTTGTCTTTTCAATTGACCCCCTTTAAAGGGGGCTGTTTATCACTTTAAAACTTCAGTTGTTGAGCTGTTTCGTCTCTTTTCATATACCCCAATGTTTTGGTTAACGTTCTCTGCCTTCTGAAAAAGTATATACCCCATAAACAGAGGTCCATTATGCTGCTGCTGCGACAGTTTATATGATTTTGGACCACCAATCTACTTCCTTCAATGGTTTTGTTTTTTAGAAAGTTGTATAAACATTTCCGTTGTTAAAACTTTTAGATAAACTTACCGATCCTCTTACTTGTGGTCTGTCTTGTGGTTTATCCCCTCTGTAACATATAATAATTGTGGTTTTGAAAAGAATTAACAGCTGACCCCCGTCCATTGTGTCACCCTAAACTAATTTTAAGATGGTTTATATAAGTATTAAACCGCTGAAGGGTTTAGTTCTCATTTTACGGTCTTCTTTATACACTTTTCCAAATGCCCCCCCTCGAAGGGGGTCACATAGTCACTTTCAACTTTAACATTTACTATAAATGCACACATTTCTGATAGATTTGTCTCGGATAACCGAGTCTAACGATGTTTGTAGGTTGTTTCATGTAATAGAATCTAAAACAATTCATTTTCAATTAACCCCTGTCGAAGGGGGTCAATTCCATACCCCTTGCTTAATACTTAACGCAGTTTGCGAGGAAGCCTATTTATTCTATTAGATATTTAACCTGGATTGACTAGTTTTAAATCCATTAAAAGAAAAACCTCTTTCACCTGACCCCCGTCGAAGGGGGTCAAATTTTCGCTGCATTGGATAACATTAAACAAACTTGTAGATGTGTATTTCCTAGTTTCCCAGATGGCCTGACCCTGTCATTCGGTGGATTCGCGTTAAAATCAATTCTGAAACAGTCTTCATTATTGACCCCCTCGTTGAATTGGTCATACCATTGGTCTTTGCTTGAGGTAACTAAAATAACTTTCGGGCTTTATGGCCACATTATCTTATTTTTTTAGCTTGCTAGGTACTAGTCATCTTCTGAAAGTTTATTTCCAATTTATCCCCTTTGAAGGGGGGCACGCTATGACGATATTGCATCCGAACGAGTTGATCACTCAGAGGAAAGAGCTTGTTCAAAACGGAGTTGACTAATCAGGCGATCTTACCCTATGCAATTTTTAAAGTTGGATATGTCCATGGATAGGCTCTCCTCTAGTTGAGGTCTTTAGTAGATGAGTTTTATGAGTGTAAAACGCTATACAGGATTAAATTTAAAATTGCCATCGATGTCCTGGCGGTAGTTGAGTTCGCATGACTCCAAATGCCATCATCATAATTCAATACCCCGTCTAACCATTACGAACGTCCTGCGTGCAATCTTTGTTGTAGAAAAGTTTTGGCGAACTTTTCGGCCATTTATTCGTATCCCAAAGTCTGAGTTGCGAAGTCCTCCGGTGCAGAGCAATACAATATCATGAAACTGAATCCCTGCCGACCCAGTTTCAGAGCTACTGCCCTCTGGGGCAAGATATATCATATCAACCTACAAATCTTCCTAAGATAGCCAAATGCCATTCGTCTTAACCTTCTCGGGGTACGACCTAAAAAAAAACAATACCCACCCCTCGTATCCTTAACCACTTTGTAAACACGCTTTCCCCTACGAAGGTGCATCAGGTGACTGTATCTATCATCGCACGCTCGGGTGGCGGGTGAAGTCAATCCGCAATTGCATTAACACGTCCTTCTCCGAGTACTTAAAGTGCGACGTCGCGAAAGTTTTGTCACCACAGCAGCACACATACTGAGGGCCTCTGCTCCAACACACGTACGCGACCAAGTATGGTCCTAAGTGCATTTTGCAATTTCCCCCACGCAGAACAGCTCTAAATGGTATTCAGTACAATTTCATTGAGAGTCGTCTATGCATCGAGCACGAGAAGCATTCGAGCGTGTGAGGCGGCACGGCGATGTCAAGAAGAACAACCCCATCCGTCCATATGGACTGGGACTGGCTGTGCAGTATCAGAACTTTAAAATCCAATTTTAACGGATACAACTTTGTTCGTCCTTTGTGTGAGTGTGTTTTTTTTTTTCTTTCAACTTTCTCCTGCAAGAGATAAAGGAGGACTTTACACATTCCAAAACTATGCATCAGCATATCTGCCTCATGTGTGAAGTTGGTATCTCATATTTCCCAGGTACGTTGCGGTGTGGTCCTCTATCCTCTTGTTGTCCTGACTACCCAGCTCTACGAGTGGAGTAAATGCCAGTCACATTAAAGAGGATGACCATCGGCAGGTGCATAGATGTGTATGCAATTTGTGCGCTTTGCAAAATTATGAATAACTGGAAGCTGAACGGAACAGGAAGAGAGGTATACATCTTCGAAGTAAGCTCTGCTGGAACGTATATGTTTCGAGGTTTATTGTGTGCATAAGTGGGTTCAGCTTGGTCAATTGCAGGCACTCGTATTTCAGGAAACTTTTATGAAATATTAAAAGATTTCGGCTAAGGGTTGCCTTTTGTGTGGGTGCAAGTGGCATTCATCCCTTAAATGTTTAAAGTTTTCCATTGTTCCGACTTGTAAGCGCTTTGGCAAATTGCTAAAATCTCTTTGAGCGTGATGATAATTGCTGAAGGATCCATTGGCGACTTGTAGCCCATGAAGTCCTTTGAGATTGTGCGATTTTAGGCTTGAGTTCATTTTGGTGTTTTGAGGAAGATTTCCTGGAAAGGAATGGCTTCCTTATGCTCGATTGTGTCATTTGATTCTGTCCGTGTATAGTTGACATTTTGTTTGAAATTTTACAAAATCTGAAATTTTTTTTAACAAAATTAAAATAAATCCAGTTCCCGGTTCTTAAAACAGAGAGAGAGAAGATTTTCCTTGAATTTCCACCCACAAATATCGGTTTGCAAAAATTTTGTAAATCTGTCAAATTGCCCTTCCCGCACTTTAAAAATAAAATATTCCTATCCCTTTCTTTCAAAGCTTATTGTTTACGAATCTTTTTAACAAAAGTACTGGAATGGTCCTTCATCTTGACTTATTTCTATTGACCCAATTCTGTTGCAAATCTTTTCTAACATATTGTTCTTTTCCTTTGCAGGTGAGTTGACCGAAAGTGAACAGTTCTATTATTGGACACGGATGTCAACTATGGGTCATAAAAAAAAGCGTTGGGCGCCAGTTAAGAGAAATGTGAATCAAGTCAAAGAAACCTACAGGGAACGCACTTTCAAAAGAAACAGCAAACTAGCTGTCATCAGAATACGATTTTGTTTAAATTAAAGTTCTCAGAAGTCGATGTGGGCTTTTCAAGAAGCAAACCGAAGCAAGACCCTGATGCGCTTTGTTTGCGATAGATATTGTAAAAACTATGAGTTGTAGATGTCAAGGTCCGCTTTGGACTTAAAACCGCCAAAAACACAGCTCATAACAAGGCCTTGAATGCAATGCAAATTTTTTTATAAATACCTTTCTATAGATCTTCATCAAGGTCATACGCTTGACAGGTTTTCTGAAGCTAGTAGATATATTTCATGTCCGGGTCTATTTGCAGTAAGTATAACCAGCCCAATTTGCCAATTCAGTTAGAGAAGAGGTGGTTTGCAAACCCAAAGACTGGCATACGTAAGTCGAATCATGTGGACGTAAGGACGCAAGTTCGACTAGAAAAATAAGGCTGTGGTAGGTGACTCTCTTGACAATGTAAGGCTAAGTATGTCTAAATTATAGACCCATTGCCCGGTGACTCCTTCTTGGCGTTACAAATGCATTGACAAAGTGAATGTACCTTCCTGTGGAGGGTATAAAAAATAAAAAACATTCATTACACTTGACTGCAAATCGTAAATAAATTTCGCGACTGATTGCTGTCGGAGGATATCGGAAACAATTTTTGTGAAGCTGTCAAAAATGTCACTCAAACTTGATCGCACTGCAACGCAAAATGCTTGACATTTGTATCGGAACAATTCTACGAACAGTTGTTTGGAGGACTACCTCGCGGCAAAAATCCTTCGAATCGTATAAAATCGGAGAATTTTCCGTTTCGACGGATATTTCGCTAGGGCGGAATAAGTGGGGCGTACTCACGTTCACGTTAAACCAGTCGAGCTGTATTGGCATTCGTTAAATTTCTGGTTCGCTTTCCTGATTTGTTTTCCTGGTTGTTGCAACAACGTGTCAACTTCCGACGGCTATATGAGCTCCGCCATTGTCGCTTTCAATATTTTGCCAACGTTTTCGAAGAAAGCAATAATTGAGCTTTTAGTGTTTCAATTTTAAAGAATTTCGCTGAACTTCAAGATGCAGCAGATACCAGGAATAGCACTCCGCAAAAAACAAAACGAAAACGTGTTTAAAAAAAAAACGAAAGAAATCACTCGAAAGCGAAAATTAGCTTCATGTAACTGCTTTCGTTTTCTTCTTCTCGGTCGCAAGGGTTTAAGAGGCGGTGTGAGAAAAATGTTAAAGTTTGACAAGCTCTATATATCAAATATGTTGTTTTCGCTTTTTTGCTTTCGCGCAAATGAAATTTCCTTTCATTTTCGAAGTTATATGAAGCAAAACGTTCGTTTTGAACGAAAACGATTGAACGTTTTCATCTTACAGAATCCCACCCCTGTCAACTACTTGACAGAAATTCGTCACACAATAGAGCAGCCCCTACCACAAAGTCGCCTCTACTTGTAATTCTTTTTGAGAATCTAAAAATTTATATCTCTCGGCAAAAGTCGATGGGCCTTAAATTTTAGTAGTTCTAGCTATATTTTCCACACAAATTTCGCAATTTTGAGCTTCCTTAAATTTAAATTCGAGACTAAAATTTGTTTTTAGTACGGCGCGATATCTCTTGGAAAATCACTCCAATATCATATTCAAGTGATACCGACAGTGGAGGTAGTCCACCTTGAAAGTGCCGCCCTTCTGTGACCCCATGTATAAGTATATCAATTTATACATTCATTAAACAAATTTTATCCGATCCCCTAAACTTACCCACACCGTCCGCCGCACTATTCAATTTTATCAGCAACATCATCACGTAATAAAATGCCACTTAAATGTCAGGGGAGGGTGCCAATTCGTCACCCTCCCTAATGCATCTTTACACGAGCAGAAGCACACCCAAAGGCACAGGTCCGGCAATGATTATATTTGTGTATGCAAGCAGAAAGCCCGGAAAAAAAAAGTCTGAAGGGAAATAAGCTTAAATTTGCGGGAAGTTAATTAAAAAGTTCTTTACAGCACGAAACAATTGGCTGTCATCAGTTCGGCAGTCGGGACTCGGAAAGTTTTAACGAGAAAAAAAAAAATTCAATTCGTCTTCCCCTCCCGTCTTGTAGTTCAAAGAGACTGCAAAACAAAATTCCCTTTAATCGAAGTAATTGCCTGCTGATCCTTTACACTTCATTGGGCCACCCTTTAATGGTGTGGCAGTATTTGTTCCATCTGGCGCTCTTTGTTCTACCCAAGGACCCTACGAAACGTATTCTGCCGACCGCCTCTATACGGGTAAGGAGGGTCAACTTTTATTCAATTGACTGCGGCTGAGCACTCTGTATTTTTTTTTAATTCCATGTTCCGTTCGTCCTTGTCACGGGAATTTTGATTGAAATTCAAAGAAAGCAAGAATAATTTAGCATCAATGATCTGCGCCAATAAAATGGTAAAAAGGAGACGAATATTCTTTCGTTGAATTTCTCAAGGCGAAGAAAATTCCATTATCCTAGGGATAATACTAGTAAGCCTAAGGAACGTTTGGAGGAAATGACATCTTCACATGGAGATATGACGGAATCGCTTGAAAAATAGCGTCGTTGTCATTTTTAAACTGTCAAACCCCAGTGGGCAAGTGGCGCTAAATTGAAAAGATGAGGCATCGTCCCGTCTTCGGTTGAGTTGTGCTCGAATCCAAGGCAATAGCTACTCGTATCCTGGAATAATTTTGTTCATCGTGATGGATTTCCTTCGATTTGTGCTGTGTGCCCCATTCCGGTTGGTATAATGTGAAAAGCATTTGGGATTCAATTGGATAAATCGATGGCGACATTCGAGAACAATAAAATGCTAAAGATGGCAGCGTTCCGCACCGGCAAAGGATGCGGAGGACGGAATGGGGAACTCCTTCTTGTCTCCTTGCTTGTCTCCTTTCCTTTGTTGATGCTTGAGAGCGCACACAATGGGAGACGAATTGGATTCGCTTTTGTATTGTTCTGTTCTGCATCGAGTATCCGATTCGTTTCGCTTTATGGTTCCGGAATGCGATGAATTAACCTTTCATCGAGTTCATCGAAATATTTAGTGCGATAGGGGGAGATTGTGACTCCTGTGGCAATGTATGACATCCATTGTGGGAGTGGGTGATGTGATTGCTTATCGTCCTGGGACTGGCTGTTGTGCTGCTAGAGGAAGTGCATTTGAAGGAGCTTTCGGAATGTGCTCAGGTAGGTGGAGTGTTACGTTATCTAAGGGAATTGAAAGATGACACCTTGCGGTCTTGATTTCGAAAGTGAATTTATCCCAAAATGCCGGCTTAAGATAGAGGATTGCTTTGAATTGAATGGTATTTCGATTGACAGAGTGAATTGTGTCGCCGAAAGCCACGGAACTATTTCGGTTGGGACTCTGTTCAACTGTTGAGTGATGGGATTTTAGGTCAGTGAGAGGACGATCGAAGTTGGCAGAAATTGCCGATGCAATTGGAACCGAGGAAAGTTTATTCTGTTCCAAGTCAGACTTCAATCCGCACATGTTCGGGTGCTTATAGCATGAAAGTGTCTGTGGAAATTCAACGGTTGCCTCTTATGATGAGGATACTCCCTTCGCGACTGGGCGGTATGACATCCTATTTCAGTTCTAAGGACAGAGGATTGGATGCGAGAGAGAAATAAAGGATAAGGATAAGCTTATGGATAAGATTAGGAGAAGAGAGAGGACCTTTGTTTGCGTTGCTCATCTAGAGAGCCACATGCAACTCATCAACACCATCGGCAATTGTAGGGACGTAGGGGCTAGAACCGTCTGTGTACCAGATGATGTCAAGTCGTGATGGATTGGATCTACATTTTTCCCAGTCTTCCCTAGGGGGGATGATGATGGAGAAGTTTTTATGAAAGCCATCTACGACAAACATGTCTTCAGGTTATCCACAATGCACTCATCAAGGTGCCTTACTTTTTTTCTGTTTATCATAAGAACGAGTGATTTCGATTGGGCCATTTAAGACTTCGCTCCAGCGCTCCTTTTTGAGCCTCAAGACCCGTGGCCTCACTTTTTTAAAAATTATCAAAATGGCCCCTTTTTCAGTTTAAGTGAGATTTTATTCTTTATTGAAAAATAATGCAGAATGTTTGTTTTTGTTGTAAATAAATGTGTTTGCACTGTTTGTTTTTTTGCTATTTTAAGTGGGGCCCCTTTTTTTGGCTCGGGTCCCTTCTATTCCACTTTTAGAATTTTTTTCAGCGGCAACGCTGCTTAGCTCTATATCTCTCTTTCCCTCTCTCTCTCTCTCTCTCTCTCTCTCTCTCTCTCTCTCTCTGTCTATGTATCTCTCCCCCTCTATCTCTTTCTAGCTCTCTCTATCTCAAATATCTTAGACCTATTTCTTCACTACGATACTCTTGGCTACTTCACCAAGCTCTAGATAACTTTTCCACCTGGGGCCTTGATTGAATGTTGCTACCCTGGTGCAGCAAGCCCCCTCCCGACATTATCCTTTTAACGATCAACCTATACCTTCCCACCGCTCAACCCTCTTGCAAGCTTGGCATCTTATGAGCTAGACTTCCGTTCGGATATTGATGAGGATTCCTAACACCAACTTATCACCTGACTTTGATAATTGCTGGTCTAAAGTGCCTTCCAAACGGTACCGTCACCAAAACTTTTTTTAAATCTCTTTTGTTCAAACTCCTTTTTGACTACGAAAGCCTAACGCGGTCACCTTTTCAGCGATTTCAGTTGTCCAGAATCGATCACATTCTCTTGGGTTGGCTATTCGCGGTCCAACTTCGAAAGATCCTCTAGACTTGACCTCCTTTTAAGGCTTGACTTTGTAGACAAATTTTCATTCATCGACTGTTCGACTACAACACTTTCCCCTTTTAGCTCTAGCTCTTAGTCCTAGTCTCAATTTTGTTACTTCATCTTAGAGTTGGGTGTAATAAGCGAGCTTCAATTGGATGAAATCACAATAGGTCCACCTGTGGGCGCAGTGATATGGGATCTTGCTTCCCTCAAACAATTTAAGTCTTATCTTGTACCTCCCAGTTTTCCTTTAAAGGCGTCTCCGCAAAATAATATTGTAATCGTAATTTTCGCCATTTCACTCACAGAGAATCGCTATACCTGTCCCCCATTCACTTAAAGATTTTTGTTGAAGGTCTTGACCTACTTTATCATGAAAAAGGTTTAGCTCCAGCTTTATCAACGAATGAGAGTAGCTTGACCTGAAGCTCCCGCTTTGCTTAACGAACACGACCTTGTCCTTATTTATGCTACCTTAGATGGCTTTGAAGTTCATGAAGGTAAAAATTTACATGCAACAAATTTTTTTGTTTTGTGGGTTTAAAAAAGGTGCGAATATCTCTAGACCTGTGTGTCGCCTTGTGGTCTCGAAGGCGTGGGAATACCCGGGCGTTATTTGATGTGATACAAGGTAACCAGTTTTTTGTGTGAACACTGTATCTTTGGATAGAAGTGAAAGGCTGACTCTACGTTACGAAGTGACCTTCAAGTTTCTACACACCTAGCTATGGACACATCTTGAGCTTTTGTGGAGATTCTAGGTCTGTCCTAGTGACTCAATAACATTTTTCCCTACTTAAGCTGCTAAAAGCCTCTTCCCATCCTCTTGTTATTCAAATTACATCCAAGTTAGGCCCTTTTCGGTGTGTGCGCCCCACCTTAGGCGACGTCTTCCTCTATACAACGTTTACCTGGAAAGAATTTCCGTAGGTTTGCTGAAAATCACAAAACCCATCCGGTTGGACTGTGAATAGCCAACCAAATCCATTAAAGCAACTATCCAAAGACACCTACCCGTACATGTGCTGCTGCTGTAGGATATGCTTTCACTCGACGAGCCTCGTATTACCAGTCCTTCGGGCAAAGTGCCGCTTAAACTGCTACACTGTTTCCAGCTCTTCAAATATCCATTGACTACTGACACAGTGACTTTCCCCCCCTTTCGATACATGTGCAGGTGCACAAATATCTTAAACAAATAAAAAATTCATTCCGTCAATGAAGTGGTAAACAAACCCTCGGACTTACGGATAAACATTACCATGTGGTGCTCCAGAACACAGGATTCATTAAATTGCCATTCAAGTGGAACACTGCTCCATAGCAATGGCAAGCAATTCACATATATCCATTATGCACACAAACAGAGAGGCAGCGACCGCCTTAAGGTTCATCATTTTTGCAGTTTGCGTCTCTGATTGCTCTGTGTGCCATTGCCATGCGACCGATGCGCAATATCTTGCAAAGTCTCGTTTTATTTTTTCATCTCTCGTTGTCGGTGGCATCGAATTTTAATTGAAAATTCCTTGATCGATATACTCGTATAGTTTGAATTTGAAATTTACCTCTCCATTCGCAGAAAGCCGGTGGCTCTGCTCATGGATACACGTTCTAGTCTTTTATGCAACTTGAAGTGGATAACGATCTAGAACGTAGATAGTCGATGAATGGTATATGGGAGTAGGGGGCGCTCCCACTTTGCGATTTCACAAAAGGACCAAAGACTGGCGATAAAAATGAATGGAAACTTCTCCGAGTGACTCTGAGTCTGAGCACTGGGGCTCATTTGCCAACCGTGTGCATGTGTGTGTCTATGTGCTTTTTGATATATCAATCTTGAACACACAATCTCATTACCTATACGTTCGTTTAGTGTTTGTTACCCATAACAAGTTCAGGAAGTAGAGTATCTTATCCCACATATCTGTTGGGGTTTGTTGCTTCATCTCTTGCTCAGCTAACTATATAAGTATCTGCGACGTTATTTTCTACTTGGGGGGCGCTCACATCGTCTCATGGGTTGGGATATGAATGAAAGTTTGTTTTGGGTTAAATGGGATTATGCTCCCTCCAAAGAGCTAAAAGTTATCGTATCGCACCGAACAGGTGGCTTATAAAGTTTGTTCAGTTGTTTTTTTTTGTCGTTTTTAATGAGCAGATATACAAATGAAAGTTGAATGAAAGTGTCGCCGGGATAGGTCCCCATGCCCAGCATGGAAAACCAAACAGTTTGAAGTTGGAAAAACTATATATAAACGATAATAAGGAGCGACACGTGGGACTTAACGCTGTTAGAGATAAAAGTCAACAATAATGGTCGCATGTGCGAGCGGCGGGTCTTAAGACGCTCCTTTGGAAGTTGGAAGTTTATTATCAATTTTTGATCGGGTGGTTTTTGGTTTAGCTATTCATGGGTGTGTCTGGCTTTTTGGGATAAGACAGTTTGAATATACTTTTTCATAGTCTTACGGAATGTTTGCTTGAGTGGAGGTGGTGGGTATAAATTTGGTCATGGATTCGCAAAGTGCTTGCTCGAAGATTGTGCGAGTGCTCAGATAATTTCTAGTTCGCATAATTGTGTGGTTGATTTTATGGGTAACCCTTTTTTTGTGGGTCACGGAGCGAAATCAACCACATAAAATAAAGGCTTTTCCAATGAGAGGTGTTATTGTGAATGACCCGCTTTTTCGGTAGCTGTCACTTTTGAAGCTTTTATTCTTTGACATTTGACAAGTAGAAACTACGCCATTACTAAAAATGGAACGATACACGCTTCAACAACGCATTGAAATTATTAAAATTCACTACAAAAATGGTGAAAATCTTGCAGTCACAGTTCGCAAAACTAAAGCAATTTTTGGTCGTCGTGAAGCACCTTGTCGGACCGCAATAAAGAAATTGGTTTAAAAATACAAGCTGTTGGGACAAGTTAGTGATGTAAAGAATAAAACCCGTGCACGTCGCTCAAGAACAAGTGAGAATATTTCTGCTGTAGCCCAAAGTGTTGAATAAAACCCAGGTTTGTCCATTCCTTGTCGTTCTTTGGAATTGAGAGATGATTAATGATTTTTTATGGTCGGAGTTGGATGGCATTGATCTGGACAACATTTACTTTCAACAAGACGGCGCTACGTGCCACACAAGCAACGAAACCATTGATCTTTTACGGGAAAAGTTTCCGGACCATGTTATCTCTCGAAGAGGTGATCACAATTGGCCACCAAGATCTTGTGATTTAACACCTTGCGACTTCTTCCTTTGGGGCCACGTGAAAGATAAGGTCTACGCCAACAGCCCAGCGTCGATTCAAGGCCTCAAACATAAAATTCGTGAGGCTATTGCGATTTGGTTATGGAAAATTTCATGAAAAGGATATGGTCCTGTATGCGTGCTTGTGTTGGTCAAGGGTTACTACATAAGGTCTTGTATTACTATCCATATGCCTACCTAGGCAAAAGAATTGTTAAGTTAGATTTCTAATGTGGTGCCACTATCATATTTAAAGGTAGAGCTGAGACTTTGGCAATGTTCCTAGCTACAATAAACTTATAGCTGTCGTCAAAGATGTTTATTTCAGTTTCGTTGATGTTCTTCAGCATTTTATAGTTTCTTTGAGCCGCCTTAACTTCTGTTTATTTCACCAAATCGAAGTGTGGTTAGAAATATTCAAACCAAAGCCTAACAAAGCTTTTAGACCAAAATTACTTTTTTTTATACCTCATTGAGTGTTATTTGTTGGATGCATACGCCAACTCATTTACAAGGTTTGATCGGAGGAAAGTAGTGGAATGAACGCCAGCATCGTTTGCTCGATCCTCAAGGAAGTAGACCACGTCGCGTTCCGCGCTTTACGACCGACAGTCGTGATAAGCTTGCTTTCGAGCTAACAATGGAGAAATTCATAGAAAGTGGCTGAGCAGCAGATTTCAAAGCACTATTGATCAACAATATTGAAGCGCTGGCACAGAGTGCGCGCGAGAATCAATACGTCTCAATTTCGCGTAGTTCTTAAGAGCTTGACCAGGGAGAGCAGTACTGTTCCTGATCATCGAGTTTTTTTTACCCAAAAGTTGACCATTTAATAATTATTAGCCACATCTGGTTTCAACGAACGAAGCTCTAGAGTTATTCAAGGCGAAGTTTTCGGATAGCTCAACCTCCCGAAAAGTGATCAGTTTGATTGACAGCAGCTTCATCAATCAGCGTAGATCATCACCAGCAAGATCATTAAGCCCGTCGATCGTCATCCGAACGTTTAAATCCGAATCACATCTATCCGCACGTCATACAGCAACCAAATTCCATCGATCATTCAACTGATCAGTACACGATCTACAACTGCCGATCACGAACTACCGATCACGAACTCTTTCATCGTCAATCGATCTACGTTCGACAATCAAATGTTTCAGACTGCGATGAAGCATCATGTGGACGAGATTTCATTGATCGTGCGTCTTTCAAGATCGTCTGCTAAATTTCAATCGTGGGTATGATCTTCTTGTTCCTGCTCGTCAATGCCAATCAAATTGAAGGTTCAGACAGACTCTTAGGGGCAAAAGTCATTAGTAAGAAACAACTATTCACACGGTCAGCTATGGTTTGATCATAGCTGATCGTACGTAGCTTGGTGTCGATTGAGATACGAGTAGCTGTGAGTGATAATACATCGCTAGTCAATCGGTACAACTTTGAACCTACTTTGTTAGTGCCAAGGCAATTCTTTCTAAAATTGGAACAGGACAGGTTAGCTGATATGCTAAACAAAATTGACTGTAGAAAAGTTTTAAAGACTTGGTCTTGAATTGTAATTCAGCGATCCACACTCAACCCCACTGTCGATTTAGTGAATGTCTTGGAAAGGATTCCCAACATTCAACAAAAGCACAAGAGGCCACAGCCTCGTTCCATCTAATTGCTCCGCATTCAGTGTTCCTTTGCGGTGTGCATCTACCACTCGAAGATACCCATCGACATCATGCCATGTCAATCAAACCGTTTCCTGGATGCGGACAACCATTACGCAGCAACTGACACAACCTTTCGCTATATACGCACGACTTATCGCAGCTAAGCCCCCCTCTATCCATGCATCGTCTCAATCGAATGATTTATAAACGAAAAAAAAGGACGCTGCAGCTGGACGCCTACTAATTGCCAACAAACACGCAATTCAACGACAACAGCCCATTGTACATTGTTGCATTCGCCACAACCTCACAGCCCAGCATATAATGTGTCAAAGAGATTCAACAGATAGCGGCGCCACTGCAGCAACTGACATCAATTGCGATGCAGTACGCGTTCAACTGAATTCATCGTGCGTTTGATGAGGTTTCGCCTCTGTCCCGTCAATTGAATCGACGACAAATCAAGATCTATGGTGGAAACGTTTCAAGCCGATAAATCCAACCCAAAGCTGTGTGTGTTTGTCAGGCGTGCGTGCGTGTCCACAGACGTACACCAGTTGATTTGCGGATTAACCATCCACTCAAGGGTTACGCTGAATATTTGCTTCGCAATTGGAATGCCAAAACGAAATTAATTTCAATCAAACGAACCAGCATCTGGCTGGGGGCTTGGGGGCGCAGCCACCCCTGCATTCTAATCGTTAATTTCCCTGTACGGGCAGAAATAAACAATCTGGGCAGCGCACAAGCAAACGTCAACGGTCAGCCCATGGCAGCAGCCGTAACTCAGTTCAATTCTATTTTCAATGGCAATCGGTTGGTGCCATGAAGCCCGCATTTTTCACTGTAATTCTCGCAGCATCCGCTTTGTGGTCGGTGCACGGCGGCCAGCTGAAACGCGTCTGGTTGCAGGATCACTGCGTCAACGGTTTGTGCCAGGGAGTGACCATATCACGAGATGACTACGCGATTCTGTCGAACACGGCCATCACGAAGCAGATCATCCTGACGTTTGTCAACTCGACGATCGCCAAAATCCCCCATCTGATGTTTGACACTTTTCCCGACCTGCAGATCCTGCGCATGGACAACTGCTCTGTGGAGACGTTCGAGAAGCCGCAGTTTGAAGGCGCCAGCAATCTGATGGGCTTGTTTTTGGCCAACAATCTGATTAAGGACATCCCGAAGAATATCTTCCTCGGTGCCGACAATCTCAACACTTTGTCGCTGGCGGGCAACCAGCTACGCCAGCTGCACAATCACAGCTTCAACGCACTCAAGGAGCTGCAGTCACTCGACTTGTCACGCAACAAACTGGAGAGCCTGCCCGGTGGGGTGTTTGCGCCCATGCGAAAACTCATCGAGCTCAATCTGTCGCACAACAAACTGCCAGTTCTGCCCGAGGGGATATTCGACAAAACGCCCAACCTGACCAAGGTCCAACTGGCCTACAACAGGTTCATGAAGTTCGAGTCGGAATACTTTAAGCATCACCAGAAACTGACGCTGCTTGACATATCTGGCAATCCGCTGGTCGAGACGACAATCAATTTTGACAGCCTAGACAGCCTGCTGGCGAACGACTGTGATCTGCACAAACTGACCATCTACGGCTACGTGCACGAGGTCGAAGTGAGAAACAATTCGCTGCAGGACATTCCGAATTTCCCGCACGCCGCCAATGTGACCGCACTGGATGTGTCACACAATCCGATTGCCAGTTTGGAGGCGACATCGCTGCGCCGACTGGTGGGCCTGACGAAGCTCAACTTTAGTCGGACGAATTTGCACGATTTCCCCGAGGGTCTGTTCAAGAAGCAAACCAAACTCAAACTGCTGGACATTTCGAACAACTCGCTGTACAATCTGAAAGTGAGCGTGTTTGACAACCTCAAGGCGTTGCAGTACTTTTACTTTCATCAGAACAACTGGAACTGTGACTTCCTGCAGCTGTTGATGAGTTCGTTTGTCAAGCGCAAGGATATAGCGTTCGCCGAAGACGACCTCGAACCGGACGTGGTGGATGACTATGTGAATGGGGTGGCGTGTTGGTACGAGAACAACAAGGCGTCGAAGAAGTGTTCGGAGGGCGGCGAGTCTGTGCTGGAGCTGGCCATCATACGGAACGACATCAAGGCGTTCGTCGAGACGGTCGACAGGAAGTTTGTCAAGTTGTTTCGCATGATCGATGAGATCAAGAGCAGGGTGTAACTGTTTTGGAATAAATGCAAATGAATTAGCGAGTTTTTTTTTTTTTTTTAAGTGTACGGTGAAACGTGACGGAGGCTTTGGGATGTCAATAATTTCCCTAGAGAGAAGGGGGCCTAGTGAAATCTTTTTGTTTGGTTTAGGCCAATTTGAGAAGTTGCTTTCAAAGGAGTTTGCTTTCGAGGATCATTGATAGGCAATTTTAAACAAAGACGGTAAAACGTAGATCCGTACGAGCTTTGTGAAGTTGGAAATTGGGACAAAGCGAGGTTTGTGTCTGTAGACTGAAAGGCTGCTCAGTCGCTGTCGCAGAAAGCTTAGAATTTTGTTCCTATTACCGCCGGTTATAACAAAATCCAATAGGTGGCGCTGTTATTGCAGTGTTTGGCTTTAAGTAAGTATATCTGTTATGGATTTTGTTGCAGTTTTGACTGCTATCATCTGCTTTCGAAGAAAAGTATCATATGGAGTTTACTTTACTTTATAGAGTTGTCTTTAAAGGCAGGGGTTCTGGCAGCGACTTCGGTACGTATTTGACTGCCCATAATGTTAAAGTCATAACCCCACGAGAGGTCGAAACCGTTGATGCTTCACTGCCAAAAGAGTCTGAACCTTGTAAGGGTGACAAAACTTGGCAACTCGATTATTCAAAGCTGACGAAAAGGGGCTTAAAAACGTAAAATTTGGAAAGTCTGTACATAAACGATTTATAAAGCCGAGGGAGGAAGAATTCGTCTTGCTTACAATATGATTGAAGTGGACTGTCTGTAGCAGACATTTCCAAATACCGAGAAAACCATGCTGACAGGACATGACATGCTACAAAAGTAAGCATTTTTGGGAAGTTGGGAAGGCGTTCCCAAGAAAATATGTATAGCTTGGTATTTTCTAGCATGCTAAATTTACTTTATCTCACATCAAGTGTAGGACGAGTACAACTAAATTTGTTGGGCAAAGGTAAGTGGACCAAGATGGCTGCCTTGAGGAAGCTGTCAAAAAAAGGTATCAGAAGTTCTAAATGCCTGAGGTAAACCGTATACACTAATTCGTGCTCTAAAAATTACCTTATCCGTGATAGAAAATAGGTTGGCATAAAGTTTAAAACAAATTCTCTAAGTCGTTGTATATCTAATCCTTAAAAGCCTTTGCTAAGACGAAGACAATCCTTTCGAGTAGCTTTGGAAGAGTTGATTGCTTTCCACCATATTAATAAACAAATGTGCACAAGTAAGTGACATAGTAGACATCAGATAGCGTAACAAAATTTGACGTAACTGCTGAATAACGAGTTGATAACTCTTTCGGAGCATTTATTAATACGGGGGTTAGTTTTTAACTATAGGCTTGTAGTTTGCTATACGAATCCTTTCATACCTTGCGGAATAGAGTCTGAAAGAGTGTTATTTGAGAGCAGTAAGGGCCTGACACAATGAGCCTACGAATCTTTTTATACCCTCCAGAGGAAGGTATATTCACTTTGCCAATACATTTGTAACGCCAAGAAGGAGTCACCGGAGACCTCATAAAGTATATATATTCTGAATCAGGATCTCATTCTGAATCGATTTAGCCATGTCCGCCTGTCTGTCTGTCTGTCTGTTGAAAGCACGACAGCGCCCAAAGTAACTGACGTAGGTGAATGAAATTCGGTGAAAGGACTTCTTTTTATCGGCGTCAGGTTGGTGTTCAAAATGGGCTATGTCGGTCAAGTAGTTCTGGTACCTCCCATACAAAACCAATATTAGACCCATGTGTCACTCTTTCCGTTGAAAACACTATAGCGTCCAAAGGAATCAACCTAGGTAAATGAAGTTTTGTGAAAGGACTTCTTTTATCGTCGTTAGGTTGTTATTAAAAATGGGCTATGTCGGTCAAGTAGTTCTGGTATTTTGCATGACTTGTATGCAGTGGAGGGTATCAAAGCATCGGCCAGGCCGATGATAACGCTTTTACTTGTTTATGCTTTTTTTTCAAGCCTTCGGTACCGGCAGTTTCCTATTTCGTATTAAAAATCAAAAGTCAAGTCAATTTCGGAATCCTTAATCCGACAGTAGTACATTTCATTTCGCTTTCGAAATAGAGAGTAGAAAAAGTTCTTTTTTCTTTTTCCCTTTTCTGGTGATATAAAGGTAACTGTGTAGGAATAAATATTGGGTTCGTAGATTTGAGGTCAGTAAACGACTGTCTAAAGAAGAAGGCGATGATTTTGAGGTTGAAGGCGATGGCCCAGCAATATTAAAAATGGAGGACTTAGAACATAGTTTGAAGCAATCACGGGGAAGGTATTCTAAGCTTGGATCCTTTTTGTCAGTTCTTTTATTTTACGACTAAAACAGCTTTATATCGTTCAAGTTAAAAACATTCTCGCTTGAACTTCAAAAAAGGTTGCAAATCACTGACTTGTATGATTAATCAACGTGCCGGATGTTTTGCAAGGCTTCCTATGCAGCATTTCAGTTTGTGAAGGTCGCAAAAAGCCTCAGGCAGATATGATAAATAATTTCAAGGACCCCAACTGCACAACTGTTGACCCAATTTTGACGGAGAAGCGAGCTTTCTTTCTCGTCATGTTTGCAGAAACTTTGCGCAGAACTGTAATTCTTGGTGGTTTTCTTGAGACCGGAATCTACAAAAATGTATCGTCAACCAATCTTGTGGGTCTCCGAGATTAACAGTATTTTTAGAAATCTTATGAAAATGCCTCTCCTTTTTGGTGGCATAGGTGTAGTGCAGGTTGGAGCTTGTAGCCACATTAGTCTTTTGTAATTCAACCTGGCTGGGGCCGTGTTTTAGAAGACGCACTTTATTCTGCCTTACCCTACTGATAACCCTAACAATGATCTCTTGCCGGCTTGTCGCATCGCCTAAGGTAGACCTTCTTAATCTGGTTGATAAGAAAATCGTTCACGTTTGAGCTGAACCTATCTCTGAAAAGTTAAATTTTTCTGACAAATGAAGAAACAGATCTTCAATAAGCTAAACCTCAATATGTGGCTTACTAGAATTGGCGGGCTTGATTGGTTCTCTTGTCCCTCAGCAGTAGAATTCGCCTGAAACCAACATGCCTTTTTGCTGTGTGTTGCAATTCCGTATTAAAGTTTAGCCTGCTGTTGAAAATTACTTGTAGATGTTCCAATTCCTCCTTCGAACTTATAATTGCGTTTCAAACTTAGTTTCCATATTTCACATTCTTTCGGCGGGTTATTTAGTCAGTCTCGGTCGTGTAGTCAGCTTGGTCCATAGGCCAGCAGATTAGGCAATTTTAAATCTTACCGACAGCTTAATCTCTGGCGGAACCTTCCTCGTGGATGTGTTTGGTTGGATTAGTCGTACAGCTTCATTTCATACATTCTGTTGCACAAAAGGGGTCCAACAACCGAACCTGGTGGGACAACAGCAGTAACGTATAAGGTCGCTTAGCACCTCAGTCTGGTACCTATACTTCCAAGACGGCCAAGTCTTTAGTGACATGGTGATTTTATATATCAATCCTGGCCGAGGATAAATCACCATTTCGCCTTGCACTGTTAACGCGGAGCGTCTTCCTTTTGAGACCTTTTTCTCAGTTTTACTTCAGCTGCTTTAAATGCCACTGTCTCTATGTCATCGGCGGCAGAGCTACTGATTGTCCAACAAAAGGGGTTATCCGTAGTTTTAAGAAAATAATTTTTCGGATACCCTAGCTCCATTTTGTAGCACAATCCAATGTTGAAATTTAGGAAAGCCCCTCCTCAGTGCATCTTTTCATCGTTTTTATAAAAAGGTTCGTCGTCTTGTGAATGACAACTTTGAGTGTCATTTTCGAGATATCATCCGGTCCGGGGGCCGCCTATTTGCGAATAATTCCCATATTGTAATGACCGGAATGAGCTGCAGGCTGGTATCCTGTTTAAAGGTTCCTAAATTTGTTGGATGGCCTATCTATATGGAAATAGACGGGCGTCTGCCTCTTCATCACCATTTTATGAGCTTAATATCTTCCGACATGTCTAAAGCCTTGCTCTCTTTGATGGCCTCTTCGAGACCGCGTCTCTGTATCCTTAAAATAGTTCCTCGGTCTTGAAACTCTGGTCTTTAGCTGTGTCAACGCATGAAAATCGTCGCCTGCAATAACCCTAGCTCCTTCTTTCGGACTCAACACCTAATTTTAGTAAAAAATTCGTTGGTCACACCTTCGAAAAAAAATTAGTAAAAGCCAAAAATATACCCCGACACTCTGGGTTCGGTACTTACGGCCGTCGGAAGCTTCCATTTCTTACTTGACCTTTGGAAAAATCAACTGCGAACCAATTGCGAACTGCCTTGTTTGGGATAAGGGAACAGTAGGTACCTCCAACTTTTAACGGACATAACCCAACAAATATTAGTCCGCGACTCTAAAGCTTGATTGGTTATGTTATATTGGCAGTTGATGCGAAAGTTTAACAATGAAGCCAATTAGTTTGCAAACAAAAGCAGCAACTCGTAGGTACCTCCATAACCTCTGAACTCGACGATTCGAAAGCCATTCTCACGTCCAATTGCGAACTTAACTCATAAAATGTGTCTGGAAAGTAGGTGGTTCTGCTTCGAATTGATACGCAAATGCTTCCCAACAAGAGATACCTCTTGGACGTGCTCAGCTCACCTGCTGGTCGTTTCCTTTTTTATACTCCCCGTGAAATATGTGCACATTATAAAATGAACTTGAGTTGCTGCTTTCGCGATGCCATTTGTCTGCATATTTAAAAGGATTTGCAGTCCAGGGTTGTAGTGTCTGCGGAAACAGTAAAATGAAAATAAAATTGAACAAATGCAGCAGCGGGAGAAATTGATATAAAAAAAAACTGTATGTGTGTGATCTCAACAGGTAATAAAATTCCAACTGAACCCGCAGCTCCTCGACGAATAATATACGTACCTTGTCTGACTGCAAACGAGGACGACTCTGTGCAACTGTGTACACAAGCTCGGCGCGGATTCTTCTCATATCGCGACGAACCAAAACCAATAAAAACCAGAGCGAAAAACTTCATCCTTTTGAGAGTGCGAAAAAGCCACAACGGTCGTCGTGTGTGTTGTATTGTGTGTATCCTTGCGATGGTGCTTCGTCATTTGCCCAGGAGGCAGGTGTTTATTTGCAAACTTGCGATATATTAAATTTAAAATTTGTTTTCTTTTTTCTTGTCTGTTTCTCGCTCTCTCTGGAAGCGGTGTGATTTTTTTTTCTAATATTTCACTGTAATCCTTGGGATAGGTAGCAGACAGCGACAGTGATTACTGAGCGTTTTCCTTTGAAAGAACTATTGTCGGCGGATGTGTGGATGCATAGTGGAAGTTGGGTTTTTTTTCTTGCATACGACATCAGGATGAAACTTAATTGAGAAAGAGTGAATATTTAACTGACAGTTGGTAGATTAACTGTCAATTTTAATATTATGAGTTGGAATAGTGACAGACGAACGAAATGGGGAAGAGCTGTTTCTTTATTTTTCTCCGCGAGTTGTAAATTGAAACTTTTTCATATCAGCAGTCTGTCAAAAATTGTGACAGCTCTCAGTTTGACAGATGGTTCTTTGATCGAGCTGTAGTGATTTTTGTTGTTGGGCATTTTTAACTCGCGTGATTCGCAAAGGTACAAAGTGAAATTGTTTGTCTGTCCGTATTTTGTTACATACTTTTTGTCACTAGATGTATCTGCTTCATCAACCGTGGAACGATTTTCCCTCAAATTTAACAGAAGGATTTAAGGTACTCCACCAATAAGTCACAAGGGACTTTGGAGTTGCCAATGTCGGTTCTTGTTAACAGCTACCAAATGTGTGACTTCCTGGCATGGCATCGACTTTGTACGGAAAATCCGCCACAAATAAGACCGTCACAGAGAAGGTCTCTTGAAGCTGACTGCGGGAGCGATGGATGTGATGAAGAAAGAGTGGACAACTGTGCCACGACAACATTGGTTACTTTTTAAGTGATGCACTTGCAACGAAAGTTTGGTTGGGTGCTTTTAAACTTTTGGTTAACTAGGGCTTCAACCAAAGCTTCGTTTTGACACCACAACTAGGGAGACTTGTAAAGAGGTAAACGATTAATGGAGTGGAGTTCAAAACCAACCTATGGAGTTGAGGAAGTCGATGTAGTCATTGAATTGAAGCCTGAAATTTCGGACAGATCGCCAACGAACAGCTTGTCTAATGTGGTTCGATGTCCAAGTTTAGCTAAAGTCGGATGTACACAAAGAACGTGAATACTGGCAGGGGGTATAAAGCTGTTTGCCAAACTTGGATTGAGTCTCTATTCGGCAGTGGCCGCTTCTTATAAGTGGCAGTCTTACGACGCTTCCACCTGTTTTGTGGGGCTCTTTATTCTGGCGGTACTCGCGTAGCTTACCAAATATTCCTAAAATTGAGGGCAAATAGACAAAGTGCAGGAAGATTTCCCTTCTTACGAAAACGAAACCGCATCTGGCAAATTCGTCGACTCCTATACTCGTATTCCCATACGGCCAGGAAACCAAAGAAGAACCATTTTGATGCGAAGGCCAACCCAAGCCAGTATCTCCCTGCAGTTCTTGCTAAGCTTGGATCGTGGTTGAATCGAGTTTCCATAGTCGATACAAAGATTCATATTCCTTCTTCGAACTTACATTTTTGTGAGTCCTAAAGGACGCTGAATGAGTTGCGGAGGTTCAGATTCTTAAATATTTTTAGCTCTGTTGAAAAGACGCCCGCTCACACTTCACACTCTAAATTAGGACTGTCTGTGAAGGGCGGATATTTTCAATATTTTTTTGACTCCCATATCCCATTCCGTTCTGAATATGAATCTGGAATCTTCCAGGAAAAATTTTGGGAGCTGTGTAGGCAGTGAAGTCGAGCTATATCCAAGGTAGAGAATATAAAATACGGAACAGCTTCTAGTTTCTGTCGAACTTATTGTACTATACTATACAAGGGGTTTCCTAAGTTAACAGGTGGCGCTACGGTCTACTTCACTGTTAGGCTTCTGTTTTCTTTTTTTTTTACATTCCAGCAGAAGCTCTGCATACTTTACTGTGGTATTGTAGGCTCTAACTTCTTAAGGCAGACCAGCAGATATCGACATGAGAAGTTTTAAGAGCTTGGTTTTAGTGCTGCATCTGCGATGGGAGGATCCTCGTCTGTCGCTATGGAGGATCTCCTCTCCTTTGAAGCCGTCATACACGTTGCTTCTCTGGGTAAACGAAAGCAATACTGAAATTGCCTTCCAAAATGTCGTTTTTTAAAGACACAGCTGAATTTCTATAAGTGCGCCAAATTCTGGCGTCGAATTACCGCAACCGTGATCGTGCAATTCGTCACTGATTTCTGTGGACTTTACATGCAAATAATAAGAAATCCAGTCACGGATGCGGTAATCCAACCCCAGATCTTCTTGCCACTCTTGGAAAAGTTCGAAAAAAAGGTTCACAAGGCTTTCAATCAAAAGCTACAACCCCACAAGTAAAAAAAAAAAAAAATAGTTGGCGTAGGGGGGACGCTAGGCATAGCTTCCCACAACCATTCCTTTTGTGTGACTTTTTCATTTCTGGGACGAATGAAAAAGATCTACAATTTTATGCCGAGTCCAAACTGCTAATCGAGAAGCTCTTTAATGACAGTTATACTCTCGGACGCTTGTCAGACCTTCGCGAGAGGTGGCGCAGTGGAAAAACCTGAATATGGAATTTGGGTTTTTTTTAAATCGAACCTCGGACACCTCGCTTAGTAGTCCAACACACGCCTAGAATTTGTGCCCAAGTGGCAATAGGACTTGTAACTCTCTGAGCAGCATGTTTCAATGTGTTACTGTTGCAGATATTCACTTTGACTAAGAGTTCTTTGGGGTTTTGATGAAGTTACTGATTCCGCTATAGAAATAGGGTCGACTGCGAATAGAGACTACAAACATTTACCTTTGCTTGATCGAAAGCTTCGGAAGCTTTGTTTTAAGGCGTTGCTTCCACTAAAGTTCGTCTTTTTTTGTTTGTTAAAAGGATACACATATTTAGTCTTGTCCTCGTAACCAACGTCGCCTAAAAAATCTCATAGGGTTGACTTTTATATTTGAACGTACTTTCTAAAAATGGCGCCGTCCGTGTTGTCAGATGATAGCGATAGCATTTTTTGATAGCACAAAAGAACTTTTTTCAATTGCACCACACGGTTGCCGAGCGTCACGCGACGCAGGTGGATCATTTTCACCGAGATCCTCAGTTTGGCTGTTGTCATATAGAGCCAAACTTTCCACTCCGGGACCTGCATTCTTTTACTTGCAACAGCTGCACATACATTCACTTTTACCGGTAATTTGGTTCGTGAGACCCCTTGATTTCTTTGTTGGGAGACGGCCGTCATGGAACCTTTTCCTACATTTTGTCCGTTCTTGCAGTTCAATAGTCTTTCCTAGTTGCACCTGTTTTCCACTGCAGGCTTTTCAAAAATGCATCTTCTATCAAATTTTCGGTAAAACATCCGTCACCATATCTCTCCGAGCCGTCTGGAACCCTACATTGCTTTTGGGCTACGATACTGGAACCACTGGTTTCTGACGGCTATAACAGGCGAATCAACACACTAGAGCTAACTCTAACTCGGCCCTTTTTTGTAGACTGAAGCGGCTACGCATTTGTATCAAGGCGCCAAACTTCGACTTGCTGCTTTTAAACTTTTTGCACCTTCTTCTTGTTTGTCTGTCAAACTTGGAATATGATATATTCGCACCAGTTTAAAGGTGAAAGTCAGCATTTGCCGCTCTAAATGTAAGCACCGCTGAGTATGTTTGACGTCTGTTCGACCATTGAGAGAGTGACAGGTCAACGTGTGTCTGGATGAACTCTATGAGGAGCTGCGGGCAAGTCGACACGCAGTCTACCCAATCTAGACTTTGCAATTTTTAAAGAAATTCAGGAATCTTCAGCCACTTTTGGACGTCGAGATAGGGCTTACTAACAGACCGAAAGTATTCCAACCCTCCGTCGGAAGATCCCACTTTTATAAGGTCGACTTTCGTCATTCCGGTCCTATCGTATCTTGTCGCTTGTCCCACCACATTCCGTTTCATTCATATGCATAAAATGTTCCTCCTACGGATGTCTCTGTCAATGTGACACGAACCTCTGTAGACAGGTTGAAGAGACGCCCTTCAACTTACATAGAATAAGGACGGCCGTAACCAGGATTTAAAGATCGAGCGAGTACAACCGGGATACTGAAAATGAATGAATGCCTCACCCAAACTTTTACCACCCTCTTCAAGATCCGTGCTCACCATTCGCCCCTTTTCTATTTGCAATAACTTGTCGTCCATTTATATATTTCCTTATTATTCTTCCTTCGGGATTTATCGGGCCGTAAGTCGCATGGGACAACTCAAAATGCAATATCGCCGTCTAATCGCACCGCCAGCGTAAAACTTCAACCACGTGTCCTCTACCCTCCCAAATTGGCGTGGATTTACGTCTTCCCATTTCTCCTATTATTTGCTGATTTACCTTGCAAATCCCTTCGCACAGAATAGAGAAAACGAAACGAAGTAAAACCAAATATAATTGAACCGTCACCCTGCATCATCTTAATGCGTCGTCGTTTTTCTATTCTGCACCCCTTGACAAAAAAAAAAAACGAAGCGAGGGCGCAGAACAATCCTGCCGCCTTGAGCGAGGTAAAATTAAATCCACAATGACACCGAGTGTGTATTCTTTGTGTATATCTTCAACCAACACCCCGGCGACGACACGAGACACGACGAGGACGGCGTACCCCCACAGCCGGCATACCGCACTCGTTTTGTTCGGCAAAGTAAAAGCCAAGTGGGCGATATACAGATGAACGGATGATGATAAATCGGGGTAATATTGAAAAATTCATCCTTTCATCCGAGTATGAGGAATCGTTCCCGTTTCGTTCATTCATTCGTTCGCTTGAGATTGGCAATGGCACACCAGCTCAACGCTCAGCAGAAGCAGTGTATATTCAGGGTGACACCCTCGTTTAAGAAAAAAAAAAAAATTCTTCTCCCATGATATTCTATTCGTCCACCCTCGCACACACACCCACCCATTTCAGTTGGTTTGGTTTTCGGGGTGACGGCTGAGGGATGGGAAACATCTGTTATTATTTTCATTGACACTGACTAGTGTGTGAGTGTTCGTTCGTGTTCGTGTAGGGATGACAATCACAGGACATGACAAAACGAAATTTATATGAAAGAGTGCCGGGAAATGAGGCCGTTAGCATGACAAATGTACGTACATCAACCACGTTTCAGGACATCAAAGATGCTTGAACGATTTTTAAGCGATGACGATGGTTAGGTGATGATTATTACTGTCATTATGCATCATATGACAAAGGAAGCATACGTTAGCAAAAGAGGAAGACCCACAACGCACAACAGACAGAGAAATACTCTTCTAGGACACTGCTACTTAAAATCGGTTTAAATGCACGGGGGTAGCTAACGAATGCAAATTTAATGTCGGCCCTGAACGCATGTAGCCTGGCGGGCGTATGAATCACGGGCGAAGCGTATTTTCGGAATTCTGATTGTTTTGTTAACGTTTTAACTTTTGCACACAAGGTTGGTAAATAAATCAAGGAAGAGGGGAAACAAATTACGTTTTTAGCGTTTCCACTTAAAGAATCTTAATCCAGGCAAACAAGAAACACAACCTGAGCTAGTGGTACTCGAGGATGTGCATCTCGTCGGAGTGACTTTTTGCATATTTTTAGTGGCACGAGTGGGTGCTCTTGCCGGAGCAGTTCTGACAAGTGGTATGCTAAAGACGTGAACACTTTGCAAGGCAGCAAGGGGTACAGAATGACAGATCCGAGTGACAGTGAGAAGAGAAGCTGAAAGGCAAATGTTTCTGGAAGCGCCCTTGACTTGAGGAACGGATGATCTTGGAGAGGATTTCAAATATTATTCTGTGGAAGAAAACTTAAGCTCATCGCTTGAAAATGAGCAAGAAGAATGTCGGAGGTGACGTACTAAGTAGCTAACAGCTACCTCTCCGAACAGAGCGGTCCATGCTTCCGTAGTTTGGTCTAGTTGAACCCATGTCCAAGGCATGGTACCTCATGTGTTCCATTACAAAAGTGTCCTCTAGGAAGGCCGAGCTTGAGACGTTGAGTTTAGGTGGGAAATCTCTTCTTTACTCGTTAGGAGATTGCCCCTTAAAATGAAAAGTCGGTGGCGGAAGATCGGGTGCTATAGACGGCTAATTTCAGCATCAAAAAACGCGGTCTTGTAATGGAAAGCCGGGACTTTTAAAAAAGATCAAGACTGGTTAAGTCTGTCTTCTGTTTGCCTATCGAATACCCTGAAAACGCAGACTCCGTTTATGGCGGCGAAAAATTGTCCCGTTGCCATTTGGACACCTTCAAAATGGCAGAAGTAAACCCTTAGCGCTAAACAAATGATGAGAGAGAAATCATATTCTGTAACTATTCAAGGACTTATTTCGTTCAAAAGTTACAGCAAAGGTCTGTAGATGGTACGGAGCTACTGATCCGGTGGCGCACTAATAGCAGGATTTCCCAAACCTAATCGCGTAAGACAATGATCTTTTCAATGTTTTTGAAATTTTGATAATCAAAATAAGTTGAGGCCTTTTTTTTATAAGTAAGGTACATCTTTAGAGAATGAACTAGAAGTTCTTCAACTCGTACTTTGCGCACTTAGTTACTACTTTTGAAGCTCTGTCGTTTCGACGATAGTCGTCTCAAAAGTTAGTGATTAGGGCCCAATAATTCTTTACAAAATTTGTTGTCGCCGTCGGAGCTATTCTAAGATGTGTATGTGCAGTTCAAGCCAAAAGCAATTCGACTCACAAGTATCTTTAAATCCCAGCCAGTATATATTTTTGGCACGAAAGTCAACAATAAACATAATTTCAAAGCCAAATGCAGCACAAATGTGGTCTGGTCTATTTGACAATATATATCGTCTTCCGCATCATAGCTGTTAGAAAGCTTTTTGCGTTGACAAATTCGTCTCTCCAACCATCTGCATCCATAGATACTTAGTTCTTGTACACATCGGGCCGTACTGAAAACAAATTTTAGTCTCGACCTTAAATTAAAGAAAGTTCACGATTGCGAAATTTTGTGTGGAGAATATAGCCTCTCCTCGATACTAATAATCATTTCAAGTGTCCAAGCTATAAATTTTTAGAACTCACGAAATTTTCCATACAAAATATATTGTGTGAAAGTTAAAAATGATTTTTAGTAAGGCCCGCTGTGAACTACTATAATTAAGAGTCGAAACTAAAAATTGTAAGGCCCGTAAACTTAAGCTTACGGCCGTTGCCTTTTTTTCATAGCTTACTTTTCGACTAGAAGCCTGTCTATACCACAAGTTGACAATCATAGAGCGATTTTTTTTTTGTGGAGTTTTTCGAAATGGCAACACTTTTTCCTATTTGACAGCTGACAGCCGATTTGTACTCGCTTTGGTTTACCATTTTAGCTTGGAAAATCAGTCAAAAATTAGGCTTCCCGTTTGCGCCTTTTTCGACCCATCCGCGGAGTCTTTATACCCGAAATCATCAAAACTCGATCATGAGAAATAGTGCCCGTAGTAGCGAATTGATACAGGGCACTCATTCCGTAACATTTCAGATGATTATTGTCAAAACGAGAGAAATCCAAAACCAGCGAAAATTACGAGTTTGAAAGCCTAATCCAGTTTGTTTTCCACAAAGAAGCTGACGAAGCAAACAAATTTGGGTTTCCCCTAACTAACTGAAGATGATTTTGTTCGAAACTGTAGCTGACAAACCTTCATTATTTTTAAAATATTCCTCAACAGTGAAAATGTGTTGTTCTTTTGTATAACACTCCATTTTTACTAACCCCGAACTGTCAGCTGTCATATTGTTATCTTTTTTCCCATTGGCATCACTGTACTATTAAATGGCGCAAAATTCAAATTTTTCGTGAATTATGGAAGACCCTTTATGTCTTAAAATGGTTACTAAAATTTCAAAAACGATGTCGCCCAGAAGATTATTGTTTTACGGAAGCTGGCCCGAGGTATTATCTCTTGGAATTCTGTGAATCCTTAACTTCTACCCAAGTGTGTGCCCCAGTAACTCTATACTTAAAAGTATTAGTTCGAACTTCCGGTCAAATATAACCTCTTTGTGTGGATATGGTTCTTTGGTTATAAGGTTCAGTTGCTTCATCTTAGAAACAGGCCCATCTTCTTACTACCATTCGCGTTGTTGTCATTTGGGCCAAAGTTTGCACAACTCATCCATGGCCACCTCAGGCTCATCCAACTCACCTACGATACAACTGAACTACAGGTGAACTCTTTTATCGGAAATGTCCCTAACGAGCGTTTCTGGGGTGGCTCGCTTCGCTCCCGACAAAGATTTTGAACTGCAGTATATGCATTTGGAACACAATTTTGTGAGACTATTTTTATGACAATTTGTTCCTAACGAACCTTTTTCGAAGCAATGGATGAATTGTCCATATCCATGGATGAGTTGTCCTAAAGTTCGTTTGCCCCATAGATGAGTTGGATGGGTGCGAAGGGGCACGGATGCTGGTCTCCTCTTAGTCTCTAACCGATGTTGCTTAGGTCTTTCGAAAAGAGATCAAGATCAAGATACCATCGCCGCAGCTTAAAGGCTTTGTTAGTTTTATCTAATCACTTCAGTATTATTCCAAGCAGGCTACATCGTCTCGCAAACGTCTGACAAACGTCCGAGAGTATTACTGTCATGAAAGAGCTTCTCAATCAGCCGTTTGGATTCGTCTTTAAAATGAAGGGTAGATCCCTTCCATTCGTCTTTAAAATGAAAAACTCACACAAAAGGAATGGCTGTGAGAAGCTATTCCTAGGGTTCCTACTGACTGTTGCGCCCGCTATTTATTTTTTCGTTCTTGTGCTAAAGACAAGGTCGCGCCACTAGAAACTCATTTAGTACAATCTAAGACGACTGTTTGCCTGTCTATATCGACTTTAACCCCAAAAACTATATCGGTAAAGTTTCCCTTAAATATTGAGCTTACAAAATTCTTTTCTTTTTCGTTTCAGGTGAGTGAATCGTAACCAATTGCAATGGAAGTCTTTGTGAACAGGTAAGACTATCAAACGTCACAATAAACTGACTATGGTACCATAAGGTCCTTAACTCACACATGTTTCCTTAAAAGTTACTTCTGGTGAGTTGATTGTTTTCAGCAGTAAACTATAGGGTGGTATACAGCCCAGCTGTTTGTATTGTACCCTTATTGGTGTGAAAACATGGGTACACTGAAATATCTACTCGCAAGGTTAGTTTTAATGAATGTGTCAGACTGAAAGTGTCACGTACTTAAATCTGAAGGAAATGAAAATGCAATACAATGATGACGATGGGACCGTCAAAATTTAATTTTGATGTCTAGGCTTGGGCAACTGTAATTGGAAAATTCTGTTCAGGGACAGGCCCAAAGGTCGACTGTAGATCTTCTTTATAAATGGAATCCAGGGCATTCTAATATCAGACAGGCAAACTTATTTATTAGTTCATTCACCATAAATTTTTGGGCTCCATTGTACGCTTCTCTAGCTAAGGCTTTTGTTTTGCATGCCTTTTTAAAGCCTACAGTCCTACAAAAATATACAACAGAGGAGGTGAAAAATTTGTGACTCTAAAGCGTCTATAGAAGTTAGTTTAACCTAAATTGCGACAACCGTTTGAAAAGGTACCATAAGCTATTTGGCGTGCACATTAACGACATCTATTGCTATTTGGCGTGCACAAGTACCGACATCTATTGCTATGTAGCAATTCATAGGGAGCTGTCATCTGTCACCTGTCATCATTTCTATTATTAATTAAATGAGTTATTTGTTCATCATAAAGCTGATAGATGAGCTGTGTAGATGTTAAAAGGCCAAAGGACTTGGATGGCCTATCCGTCACATAACAAGCCGCATAAATAATGCCTCCAAGTGCCTGGAACTGTTTGTAAGATAATTAAGAAATAACAAGGATGTGCTTTATTTGCATCTGTTGGAAGTCTTGAGGTGGATGGTAACCTTAGAAAAATAAAGTTTACGACTGGGTCGCCCAAAACTTTCTTCTTAATTGAAAGTTTAGCGGAATCAATAATCGATAGCGCTACAGTTTGGGCTGAATCTGGGCCTCCACTAACAAGCCTCATCAGAAAGCCTAGTCTAACTGCCTGCAGATGCGCATGCCGGGTCGGTTCAGTCTTCTTCTACTTGTGCACCACCTAGTGCGATGACTTTCAGCTCTACTGCGTTTTCACTCGGGGTTAGACTCGAGGGTTCTACGGGCGGAGCTTTTGTATCCTCGCGCCCTACATTCCTTGGCCATCTCAGACGACTGATGCTCAGTTTTTTGACAAGATGTCCTTCACCAAACATCTCGTTGAATAGTTTTCTTCAAAGCTTATCAACGGCAGTGGTCTCCTCCACTGCTGGAAAATTGTTAACGATGATTTAAAGGTTTGTTTTAAAAATTGCTCATTTCAGGACAAGACAGAAGGATGCTCATTTTAATCAGAGAAAACCTCTAAAATAGCAGTCTTAATGTTATCACCTATTTGCAAGTCAAGCTTGATGCCAGTACAATGACTTTAAGTAATTTTGGTAAAAGGACGAAGAAGATGTTGAGTTGACTGGCTTGAGACCGACCTTTGTAAAAAAAATGCTCAGCTGTAAGCGCCAGCTGATTACCAGACCCAGTGCTTCAAGTCTAGATGTCAATGTTGAAAAAACTGAAAAAAATCATCCAGAGAAGATCAAGGACGTCAACGAAATAAAAATTGGCAAAGGTTTTCCTCCCACCACAAAGATTTTCATCGACAACAAATAGAAGTTTGCTTTAATTTGTCTTGCACAAAGAATAGTATCCCTTGATGTCAGTGGAAGTTCTATTTGACGAATAACATTTTGTACAGGATGGGGCTAGGGTGACACAAACCCTAATCAATTTTGGCAACCAATAAGAATTTTCTTTATTGCCAATAAACACTCGACTCGTTGCATCTGTGGAGGTTATCCAAATTACACTTGTCAAGGAAGCGTAATCCTCGTTTAATTTATTTTAAACGATTTTATTGAAGTAAATAAAAATTCAATAAATAACCGGAAATAATCATTCGCGCTCAAATCAGTTCGGATAACTGCAAGACAATCGATATTAATAAATTATTAATGGGAACCGGTTGAAAGGCTCTTAATTTGACCGCGATATCCTCGAAAATGTCCACTCTGCTTCCCTCCCCAAATTGGATGAGTTAAATATTCGTGCGTTTTTAATCGTTCTGGAATGCAAATATCCTTTGTCGCATGAATTCAATAATTCATATTTTCCACTCACATTTGGTTGATTTCTTATTTTATGAAGCCGCCCCAGAGAATGTCAATTTGTGTTTTTTTTTTGTTGACATTCTTCCAGAGGGTAGACCGTTTTTATCCAGATAAAAAAAAAAAACAAGCGGTTTCCTGTCTTGTTTGAAAATAAAACATGTGCCCAATATTTAAAAAAACATCCAAAAGTGACATCTGCTGTCAGTTGAAATATTCGCAGCTGACTTGAAAAAAAGCACCTATGTATACACACTTGTAACAAAATGGATTTCTCTCTCATGGTTTTTGTGAAATTTAAATACAAATTCAATGAAAAGGATGACCGATTGCAAATGTCAAAATATTCACGGAAATAAAATCCAAACAGAAAAATGCGCATGCAAGAGTAGGTGCATGCATTTTGTGGTTAAGGTTTTTTCGCCTCCCACGGTTGTATATTTTATATTTTACTGCGTTTTGTTGTAAATTTTGTACAACACACACAGAAATGACAGCCAAAACATATTTTGTGTAGAGTTTTCTGTTTTTGTGACGTGTGAAAAATGCCACCTCCTGTCTTTGTGTAGGTGTGGTTTTGACAAGTTTTCAATTTTTTTTCTATCTTCGTGTCCTTGTTGTGCCCTTTTCGATGGGTGCAGTTGTGAAAACTTACACAAGAGATTTAGAGTTATGTGGAAAAAGGACACTTTAAGAGTGGAGGGATGCATTTAATCGTTTCCACTTTAAACAATTTTAGATTGAAACTTTAATTCGAATGGGAAGTGTTTGAATTGACGACACATAGAGCTTATTGCATCCGTATCGTAGCAAGCAAAATGTGTCCAACAGTTCAGTAAAAGGGGGAGTTGGTCGGTAAAATGATTGATGGCAAGACGACGAAGCAAAATATCCATCGGCCGCTTCACTCATCGGTTGTTTTATTTGAAAGTTGAGACAATTGAGAACTTAAGGCGCAGTAGGCTCCTTTTAAAGAGGCCGCAGTGCCAGAGCCCCGGGTAGCCTCACCCACTTCAAGATCTATCTGGGAACTTTAACGCTGCACTACACTTAAAGATCTAGGACAAGTAAATTGCTTAACCTACAAACACAGGGCTACAAGTGCAATGCTGAGTATAACTTGACTTGTTGTCAGATTCAACAAGTTCTTTTGGAACTATGGGCTTGTTTTTTTTTTAAATAACGACTACGAACACTCCAATCGGAATAACAGATAATTCCAAAACCCGGAGAAGCATCTTTATTTTTAAGGGTACCTACTATGACTAAGTTTAAAGTAAATCCGACAAGAACAAAATTTAACCCCCTCAGAGGTATTGCCCCTTTAAATAAACTGCTGGGCTACAAGAGAAATTGGTAAAAAATTGTCCAAAGGTTTTCTTTTCTCTATCAACATTTTAAATTGCATATAGTAATAGAAAGAGGTTAGAAAATTACACATAACTTCAAACAAAGGTTCATAGTTTTAACATGTTACCCTCAAAAGGGGGGGGGGGGGGGGGGCAGGGGTAACTTTGCAAAATATCGAAACACGTGTACAATTGGGAGCAGGTCGAATTGATGCTTTGTAAAATTCTAATTTTTCTTACACAAAAATGCTGCTTTTGCTAAAAAAAAAGCAATAAAATTGAGCTTATTTTACTTTTTTCCAACTTACGAATTTAAAAAAAAAAAACAAATATTAAAAATAAAAAAGACATTTTTAAATTTATAAAAACTTAGTAATGAAGAAAGAAGAAATTTATATAAAAAAAAAAACAATAAACATTTAAAAAAGAAGTTAAATTAAATATTCAAAAGAAAAATAACAAAAAAAATGTAAACCAAAAAATAAAAAATACCAAATTCACTTTAAAAAACAAAAACTAAATTAAAAAAAGAAGTGTTAAGAATAAAAAAAAAGAAACTAGTGAAAACGAAACTTGAAAATTTTACAAAACTCTGCAAGCAAGGTTTGAAAAATTTTCTGTAGAATTTTAAGAAAAGTATTTTGAAAACAGGATTTAAAAAAACCTAAAACTAATTTAACCCTTGAAGAATTTTGTCCCCAACCCGTCCTTCAAATCAATTCGACTTATGATTTTTTAAAATAACTACTGAAGGGCCCCTGAAGACTTGCACCATCATATAGTATTCTCTTACACTCCTTAGGCAAGGTAATGAATAAAAAGCTTCCTGACTGCTCCTCCATCAGCTATAATGTACGAGTAAAGTACTAATGGCTAAGTTCCAAGTAAATCCAACCATTTACTTTTCATTCATGCGCTCATGCCCCTCTAGAAAAGGAGGGAGGAGGGGGTCACTTGCAAAATGTGAAAACGCCTGTGCAATAGATACGATTTGTAAGTTATCTTGTTTTTTTTAATTTTTTTTAATTATGTCTGAATACGTGTCCGACTGAGTAACAATTCTCAGGTTTGCGACCAGGAAAACTTAAAAATTACATTTTCCTTCACTGCGAATGTCTGACAAACGTCAGTGACTAGAACTGTAATAGAGCCTGTTACTTAAGTCGTTACTGTGAATCCTTTCTAATCGTCCCAAAAACAAGAACTCTCACAAACGAATTGTTGTAAGAAGCTAGGTCTAAAGGTTTTTTGTTGCGCCAACTTTCTATTTATTTCTCGAATACGTACGCAAAACTTTTACATTCTGTTTAGCTTGACCCGTGATTTTTTCTTAGTACAAAAGATTTTTGACAGATGGCGCTGAACTTCCAATATATATAATTCCAAATGTCACATCTGCCTGCCTGGTTGTACTTTATACGTTTCCAGCATATTTAGACGATCTTAAAGCCTGCCTTACATCTCTGCAGCTTTTAAAGAATTTTCAATTCCTAGAACAATATGAAGAGCTTTGAAACAGGGGGCGTGGCACCTCCCATAAAACAAAGCCACCTTAAACCTATATAGTGTTTTAAGGCATTTGCTTTAAAATTTTGATCAATGGAGGTTTATTGCAGCTTCAAAGCATTTTTCGGAAAAAAAGAAAGGGGGCGTGGCACCTCTTGTACGACAAAAACACGCAAAACTTTCTATATGCCATTTGAGAAACTGGTAACATGAAACAAAATGATCGCTTGGACATGAAGGGATTAATATTATAATATGACAATCACTTAACAAAATGTGGGCGTTATAAAATGAGGGGCGTGGCGCCTTCTGTCAGGCAAAAATCAACGAAACTGGTTAATCATTTCTTTTAAATTTGATGCTCGAAGAAATTCAAAATCACTGTGAAACTGCTTTGGCCTGTCGGCTCCACTCATTTAATAGTGGATTCTGTCCCAAAGACTCCTTCGCCTCAAGAACCATACAAAAGAACTCAATCTCCAAGTCGACCATTTTTACACAATTTCCCTCTGTACCTTCAAGGACACGTAATTGGATCTCGCTCATAAATATATTAATCAGACACATTTTGTAACGACGCCCCCGCCAACAATTATTACCGAGGGTTGAAATTTATTAGTCCCACGTTAGATGATTAAATTTCTCCCTCCTCATTCATTCCACAGTGAATACACAACGAGCACAGCAGAAGGTATCAAAATCTGCTGTATGTAACTGTTCGCACAACATTGTGCGCGCAAAATATTTCACAAAACACCAAAGTGGTCATAATTGCACGAGTACATACGCCAAGGATACGAACGCGGCGCGCTGCACATCCAGAGGAATTTTCTGCAAATTACACCAGAAGGATACCGTCATACCTACATACGTGTGAATGCAATTTATTACCTCGACATGAATGTGATATCCGAGTATACAATAGAGGATATCCAAGACCTGTCCTTAGCACACACACAGATAAACACAGGTACACCCTAAGAGTTCGGCTAGTTGCGATAAACACTGGTCGGCATGGTATCCAACAGAGAAGCCAACGATATTTCAAAGAAACCATATCCCTACAAAACACGGAGAGGTGAAAAGCGCCGATGTAAGCATAAATCAGGACCAAGCATTCGAGGTGCGGCAGCAGCAAAAAAAAAAAAAAAAAACAAGAAACACGACACGTTGCTACCAATCTTTGATGGGAGAGAATGCACCATCACACCCACCTGCAACAAATTTACAAGAATTCCGTGGAGAAGGAAGGGCATCCTTGCCGTGCATTTATATCCTCGCCAGCATCCTTGTCGAATTAACAATGAAATACAATTTTGCATGGCAATATGATACCACTTACGTGCAATTGACATTTTGAGATGTAGTCTTGCTGCGTTATGCTGATGGTGACTGGTGTTGAGTGCTATGGCATGGTGCGGTGGGCGGCTGGGCTTGCCATGGTAAATTTGTTTCCACTCCAAAGAAAATAAGAAAAAAAACCCTCGGCCTATTTGTGGGCCGACAGTAATGCGAGCAGGCAGGTGTTTAAACTTTTAGTGCAATAATTCAGTTAAATTGCTGACGTAATGGATGGTTCAGCTGTTGTCCGACGTGGATGGCCTTCGGTGGGATACGTTTTTTCTTTCAGTTTCAATTTGTTAATTTATTTCTGGTGACAAGGGTAAACACAGCTTGACTGGGCTAAGTGGGCGGGCTGTAAAAAGCACAGTATTTGGTGACAGGTGAGCTGAAAAATTAGTTGTTGTTCGAAAAAAATCATGGGCCACTGCAAAGGTGGGGCGAATTAAATTCGCCAGCACTCTGAATCGATTTGACGGTGCATTAACTGTGGACCGTTGTTATGGCGCAGCTGGCATCATTTTTAGCTGTGGGCTCAGCGAAGCAGTGGTTAACACCCCATAGACCTCGGCGAGATTGACTGTTCTACGAAGAATTTTCATTTCATTTTCAGTATTCCACTGGGATGTTGAAATGGACCCTGGATCTTTTACCACTTTTCCCGAAGACTTGACAATGTCAGCGGCCTTCTTATTTCGTCTTGACATCCTTGGCTGTGAGTCCAAAAATTCCACAAACTTATTCCGGTCTTTATTTGAAAAGGAATGATAAAAAAAATATTACCCAGTATCCGTATCTTACGATTCGACCCCCCAAAAAAAAAATAAACAAGTCTTGAAGCATCTTATGCACTGACCAATTTCTTGGGAAAGTCTGACAAACATTCGAAGGTTTATAACTACGCTGAAGGACTTCTCAAAATTGTGGAACCCTCTCTTAAAAAACACGACTTGTGGGAACCTAGATGTAGGCTATAGGACTCTTTCGATTGTTTACCCGACGCGACGTTACATAACTGAGGCTTGTGAGCCTGTCTTATGTCTTAAAATTTTCACCTCCGACGAAATTCCAAGGAGCCGCACCCAACGTTATGCAGATAGAATCTACCAACGGAACTAGCTCTAACTAGATGATGGTGCTCGCTATTAACCATAATCTGCCGGAGGTGATAAGTCATCGTTACTTTTGCACCGTTCTAACCCTCGAGCTGCCAGGGAACAATATGTTATCCGATTATTAATTCGTCACCTAGCTCTAAATACTTAAAAAATTAAAAATAAAATAGTTGGCGCAACAGGTCCGTAGAGACCCTAGGCCCCAGCTTTGTGTGAGTTTTTTTTATTTTTGCGACGAATAGAAGGGATTTAAAATTGTATGCCCAGTCCAAGCGGGCAATTGTGAAGCTTTTTCATGTCATTAATACTCTCGGATGTTTGTCAGACGTTCGCGAGAGCTCTAAATAGTTACTTCCTTTATTTAATATGGCGCCTGTACTCCTGGATGAACCAAGGACTGCAGCAAAAAGCATGCGCGGTCCTGAACTAGCTGCCTTCAATTGCTGATACCAAGCTGGTTGAAGACGTTCTCCAGGTGTTCTTACACCACCTGACCTGTAAGCCAGAGGTGGACTTAAAGACTTGTCGGGACGCCTTGCGTGACCTAGCCAACTCTGTCATTGTATATTCGACTTTTTGACCAGGTGAACATCTTCATGCTCCAAAATCATATCAAGCTGAATATCAACAAACGTCCCCAAAGGTGTCAATCCGTTTCCAAATAGGTCCAAGCTTCTGCATTCAACAGCGGATCCTAGATGATTACGTGTGTAATATCTCCGAATTTATATGAAAGATGGATTAACTTCTTAGAGATACCTTCTTAACCCGAAAATACAGCCAACTTGGATAAGTCCATTATGGCAACTTAAGCCTTTTAAAAGAGTCCACCGGGTATTTGGACCTCTAACCTCTTACCTCCAATCTCTACCTATGCAGGGCTCTTTAGTCCGAAAAGGCTATTTTCGGGACAAGTCAGAATAGGGATATGTTAATCCATTCAAACTATATGTTTACACTGATCGAGCTAAAAATCTTTGAAACTGCATGATCGCTAAGGAATTGATTTCAAAAATTACCCAAGATGTAAAAGACCAGGTGCAGAGAAAGTCGGCTAGGGTTTCTTTGTCTGTGCAGTCCGAGTCTCTGCTCTTGGTTGTCGCAGTACCTAGTAACGACTCTGCCGCCTGTGGAGGCTTTAAGTCTCTTATGGAGCCTTCGCAGGAGTTCTTCCATTTATATGTTTAAAACCATACGTAAGCTTAGCTGTTTCCTAGAAACCTAGATGTATCCATCAATGACTTGATTTACTTACCGCATTGGCAAACGTGGTTTGTTTATAATGGAATGGAGGAACTGTTGAGGCTTTCGCTGTCAGAAATGTCTTCTTTAACTGGACCCTAACACAAGGTCGGGTTGTAACCAGGCTAAAAAATATGCAACAATCTTCTGATCTTATAAAGCTGAATGGAAGGCGTTTAATGACCGCCTGTCTGTCGATCTATGCAGACAAATTATACCTCCCTGACATTTTATTAATTGACAGCAAGGCTACGGCTTGTCCAATAGCAGTGAAATCTTCTTAAAAGATCGACTACAATACTTCGGAAGGTAGAAGACTTTGGGGTTTGTTCATCAAATATCGTGAAAGGCCTCAAGACCAGGTTTGGACTCAACCTCACTCTCTCTCTCTCTCTTTCTCTTGCTGCAGTAGGCTTTCACAAGGTCTAGAAGCTCCCAAACAACCTTCAGTCGCAGATATTTGCAACCGAAAACGCAAGGCATCTCGATCTTTCCGTTGAGTAAAGCTAGCTCCATATTCGTCGAGTCGATGTTAAAACCTTTGTTTTCAGTCCTGGGAAGTTAATTGTTTGGAGAATACTTCCCTCGAAGATAACAAGGCTTCGGCCTCTACGAATGCTGAGACTCTGCACCCAGAAGGCGCCATGAAGATCAAAAGTTGATTGGGAACAAGATACCAGAGCTGTGCACATATAACTCCTTGGAAAGTACCATGGGCAAAGGTTTATAAGTTTTTAACAGAGATTCTGCTCAAGGTAGCCTTCGCCTCCTTGAGTGTTAGGAATTGGGAGGTTGCTGATGATGAGGGTTCTACAGCGGTAAGTAAATGCAAGTTTTGGGTAATCTTTCCTCTGTCCAAATGTCACTGAAGGGTTTTTCGATATTAGGTAAGACTGGAGCTGTGAATTCCTTGATTGAAAATGTCCTTTAGAATATTTCAGAATAAAAATCAGTTTCATTGGACATACCTTGAGTAAGGTAGGCGTGGTAAACGACCTTCATATGAGCGCAAAATTTGTAGCGACACACCTTGTAAGGCGGTTGATGACCCTCCTTATAGAGATTAAAAGAGAGGACGGTATGCCAATTTGTTTGAAGGATGTTTGAGACAATTCCTTGCTCTGTGGATTAAAAAATCTTTGAACGGCTCTAGGCAATGTTCCAACAATATGTCAACAATTCTCCGCGCCTTTTAGGGTGCAAAACCCTCAAGACTACCGGCTTAAGTTCCCCCTCGCATTAGACTCTCGATAGCAGGCATTTTACTCAAATTTTGGACCTCCAGTTGGAGCCGTGCAGCCCAGGAAAATGAGCGTTCTTCGACCGATTCGACGACTTCCCTTCAGATTCCATCCATCAGCCACTCGGATAGGCAGGAATGTTCCGCGCATGTCACAATCGTACATCCCTCTTATGAAAAGTGCAACAGGCCCATGTGGCGCCCTCTAGGAGGTAAATAATTTAGTGAGAATATCACCATACCATTACCATAATTGGTATGTTCCTACGTTTCGAGCACATAATGACCGTCCTAAGCATCCCCTCTGCATATCACGTTTCCGTGTTATCTTTGGAAAAAGAAAAAGTGCTTCTCCGACTTTATTATGAAAGTCCCCTCGTACCTGGCTTCACCCTCACATCACTCTCGCTCCCTCTGTCGCTCTCGTGCGCTTTCTCTCCGCGCTGCACATTACATATCTCGACGCTAGAGTCAAGCGGCAATACAATGTCGTCCCACCCTCTGGTGTGTACTTAAATTCTTAATAAAAAAAGGGAAGAGAAAATCTACCGTGAAACGAAGGTTTAGCACACAAAAGGACCCTCGCATATACCTACACGTTTTGCGCGGCGTGATGCTGCGCCCTCTGCATTATTAAAGAATTGCAAAATTTATTGGTCCTCCGGGCGGAACCATAATAATGTTAATGGCACCCCAAGTATATTATACAATGAAGGGTATAAGTGCGAGTGGTGACTACATACCCCTACCCTCCTCCTTCCCCCCACCCGCCGCACACGAAAAACGTAATTGAGATTATTTTTATCCCATGGATAAATCCCTTTTTTCCTGCCGCACATGGACAGCAAAAGTTTTTGCGGAATATTTTCATCAAAACTGGGATACTCCTCACCACAGGGATGATGTCTTAATTATCTTTCACATCAGTTGTGCTGTTCGGTCAGGACGAAATGGAAACATATTCCCTCCTTAGCAATACACATACGCGCGCAGCTATATACACCACATAAAGCAGGGCGGAATCCATTTAATTTAATTTCATTGTATCCCAACAGGATGTATGGGGGGGGGGGAATAAAAAAATAACGACAACACAACATCAGCCAGGATCAAATCGAGAAAAATATAAAAACCAGCAAAATATTAATGAAAGTGTTTCGCTTTAGTTTCGTGGCACACGTTTCGCTTATTTATTTTTGATTGTGCACACGCGGGCGTAGATGTGTGGAATTTGTATAACCCCCAAACCCCCGACAGGTGGTTTGAGAACGCGCATACATAAAATTTAAATCATCTCCATGGGAGATATGATTTCGCGAAAAAACATTCGTCGGCAAAAACATTAGACGCCAAAGGAGGGACAGAGCCGGGCCCGGGAGTCCTTGCTTATTAATATGAATGACAATTTGTGTGTGTGAGTTTTTGTGTTTTTTTTTTCTGTGTACACAACATCATGCATGGGTGGGTACGTATTCTGAGTAAAACGGTTTTAAGGGATAAGACAGGATGTCGTGTATGGAGAATAATTGATATAGTCGAGAACAATGGAGTCTTTTTTTTGTTAATGTGGGTGCACCCTAATTGGCATGAGAGGGATTTAAATGAGCCAAATTGGAATAAGCACGGCTTATGGGATGTTAAATTTGGGGAGTTTTCGTTGTAAATTTTAAGGAGAAAAATTGGCAGGGAGGGGGGAGGGAGAGCGCAAGGTTCTCCATTTGTATAGAGTGATATCGCTTGTCGCTACTCTTTCCGAATTTTTGACAGGGACGGCTGATTCGCATTAAAAAAAAAATGAAAGAGGTAGTGCCATGACTGCAGGCACACTGGGTGCTGAGTTGCCGTGGCAATGGAAAAGTGAGTTGATATATTTTAATTCCTCATCCTTTTAAAGACCGCTGACAATCAAAAAAATGACTCGGGCAGAAACTTGTCTACGGAATTCGACTACCTAAATGAAGACTCAAAACCGTCGATAGTAAGCACATTTGAACACCCACCATAGAACAGTAGAACAGATTGATGGTCCCTCTGAAGGCACCTAGGGTCCCCTTAGGCCTCGTTCAGTTGCAAGAGTACCTATGTTATGATCTCAACATAGAAAAATCCGCTGGTCCTGATTATATCTCCCCACCGTTCTGAAGAGGTTTCCTTCCACTCTGGCAAAACTATTGCGTAAGATCTTCTGTATGTGCTATTATTCTTGGAATCTTTCCAAGGAGGTAGATAACAGAATATGTCCAGCATGGTCCTTCAAAAAATCAATTTTTTTTATAGAATTCACGTCCATTCCTTCTAGACTCATGGAAACGCTTGAGCTTATAAAAGATCTAGAATCGCGGGAATCCTTAGTGACCGGAAGAAAGGTTTTCGTGACAACAGACACATGTTGTGCCCTCAAAACAGAGACCACACACACGCCCTAGATACTCGCCCTACAACAAATGACATACAATGTCGATGGTGGCCACATGTGCCCTAGAACTCTAATTCATAGAATTGCATCGTAAAACGATCAAGTGTCTATTGAATTGCGTCAAACGTATGAGGCATTAAAGCAACACAACACACTGCGGGGTCATATTGCAAACCTATAAGCAATACTGACCCACCGCAGCGTGAGGTAACCAACTGGGACCCATGTGTTGCATTTCCTATGAAATACACTGTGTCAAGGGTACGAGTCATTTTGCGTGGTTGACCTGGAAACTGGTGACGATCGGAGGCAACAAGGTGGCGAAGACGATAAACAGACGGCAGTTGAAAAAGAGACGTGCATTACGCGACTACAAACCCGTAGTTTATTTTAGAGTCCGTCCGAGACTCTACAAATGGTGGCAGCGGTGGGATTGTTAAGTTAAAGCATCTGGCTTAACTCCCAAATTAAAAAATGTATCCTCTAAAAAATAAAATAAAAGAGAAAAGTGAAAACTTGATCTGCACTCTAAAAGTGTAGAGAAAGAACAAAAAAAAAAGTGCCGTGAAAAAAAAAAATATAATAACAAGCCGACTAAATTCAGCGCCAAGCTACAGAGGTATCCAAATTCCTGTGGTAAAGACAAAAGGAAGGAAGGAAGGAAGAAACCATACCAACCCAACTCAACTCACTCCATCATCATCATGTTCGCCGTGTAAGCTAGTTTAAGTCATTAACTTTTTATAGATATCGTTTTTGTACTTTTATATTCCAATTTTTTTTTTTTTTTTTTTTTTTTTTTCTCATAAGTTCATTTATTCTAAATCCAAGTCCAGTTTTTGTTTGTGTCAGAACTTACACCATTTAAATGACATAATTAATGTCTAACCTCAACCTAAATATTTCCCTAAGAAATCGAAAAATTAAACGCTCTCGTAGCTCCTCAGAAAGTGAAGTACCCATAGCTCAGTCGTCAAATAGACAAATGCCAGTGGAACGTTCTCCACCACCGCATCACATTCTTAACGAATCTAACCCGTCTAGTGAACGAAATTCACCGCCTCACACTCTAAACGAATCTAACCCGTCAATTCTAAACAAATTCAGTCCGCCTAACCAAGAAAAGCCTTCAACCCTCTGTCGTTCTTTATTCTATTCGGAACCAGCCAAACAAACCACAATGGCAGTGGCATTTAACTCTACACAGGCTATTAAGCTCATACCTGAGTTCGATGGTACTGCTCGAGATTTAGACAGGTTCATTCAACTCGTTGACTTGCAATGTAATAAAACTACTTCTAATTTTGAAAAGGCCGAACTCGTTGATATCGTCAAATCTAAATTAACTTGCCGGGCATATAATGTTATCATTAAATATAACAATTACGATACCTGGAAGGATTTAAAGGAGGCTCTTGTTAAAAATTTCAGGAAAACCCGGTCTATACAGGTGATACAGACCGAAGTTTTTCAATTTAAACAAAACTTCAAAGAACCAATAAGTGCCTATGCGGAAAGAGCTAATGCGCTTTTTGACGAACTCAACAACGCAAACGCGAACACCAATGATGAAACTGCAAATACAGCCATTAGAAACCTAAATAGTGCAATGATCCTTAACAGTTTTTGTAACGGCTTAATACCCCAAATAAAAATACTGGTAAAAAGTGCTAGATGCAAAGATTTGGATGAGGCAATCGACATAGCGATGGAAGAAGAGAAACTTCTTGTCCCTGCTAGGTCAGAAGGAAGCATATATTGCCATAATTGCCGAACGAGGACGCATAACACAAACGAGTGTCGTCTTCATCAAAACTCTTATACTAGAAATTCAAATAGCTACAGAGTAAACCGTCAAACCAACAATACTGGTCAGAATGCGGGAATTAATAATTTACAAAATACTCTATCTCTATCGTGTCGATATTGCAAAAATCTGGGGCATACTATAGATCAGTGCAGAAAAAGGCAATTCAACAATGGAAGGGTTGAAAACCCATCTCAACGTTCTCCTCAAAGTACGGGAAACTACCAAAGACCTGGCCCGTCCAACACCCGGAGCCAGGTAAGGTACATGAATTGAGGTGTATAAAAACATTGCAAAATCAAAACAAAAAATCAAATTCACTGAATCCACTGAATCCACTGTCTCAAAATAAAAAATCAAATTCACTGAATCCACTGTCTCAAAACAAAAAATCAAATTCACTGAATCCACTGTATCCACTGTCTCAAAACAAAAATTCACTGAATCCACTGTCTCAAAATAAAAAAGAAAACTCTCTGTATCCAAACCTTAAAGGTTTACTAAATCAAGAAAACAATTCTCAAGAGCGGAAATCGCAATCACTGATTCCTAATTCTAAATCTTCTAATTCCAAAGGCGACTCTGCTCCAGAGATCATTTCTCGACAAACACTAAAACCACTGCCTCAGACTCCTAAGTCCACTTTTTCAAAGGTGAAAATAAACCCATTCAAGAATGAAGAAGCGAAACTTCCGAAACACAAACGAGAAAATACCTCTAAAAGTCCAATCCACATATCAATAAAGCGGGGCAAAATACCCCAAATTACTAGTTCAAATTTAAGATATCAAAGTAAGCACCCTAACGAAATACAACAAGAAATTGAGAAAACTAACTCAAACTTAAACCAAAACCATCGTCAAAATAGAAGTCCTGAACAAATAAACAATTTACAAGAATTCTTAAATAAATCTTCAAGTAAGAATTTATCACCGAATCATAAAAATCAAAATCAACCTATTGCCACTTCTTCCAAACCCACGGCTAATACCAGCTGTGTAAGTAATACCCCCGGTCCTAAGAGCGAAACTAAAACGACTTATAAGGACACTAGCATCGGAAAGCGTCGCGAATCCATCGCAAATTTTAGCGCTATTACTAGGACTTCAAACTTCAAGAGTCAGATCAAAATGTCGTCAAGAGAGTTCAACTCCCAAAACGCACAAATGCTGTTAGACACCGGAGCCGCTATAAGCTTAATTAAATTGAAAACGCTAAAACCGGACGAATGGGTAAATACGGACACCGTCACCAAATTAACGGGAATAAGCGACAGGCCTACATCTACGCTAGGCACCACTAAACTAAATCTTGAACTCATAAATGGACAAAGGATAACACACATATTCCACGTAATTCCAAATAGTTTCCCAATCACACAAGATGGAATAATAGGAGAAGATTTCTTCAGACGATTCGACGCAATGGTGGATTACAGAAATAATGTTTTTAAATACCATTTTAAGGACAGACAATTTTCTGTGGATTTTATCAATGAGCGAAAAATCCTAACAATTCCGGGCAGGACCGAAAAATGCATTAAATATGGCCCAGTAGCACATGGAACTGAAAAAATATATTTCTCACAAGAAATAGCTCCGAAAGTCTACACATCAGCGGCCATTACCTCGCCCAAGAACGGTTACGTGTACATATCCATTTTAAACACAAATGAAGATGAAGTCGAAATAGAAAATCTAAACCTTGAGTGTGTCAACTCAAATAAATACTACATCCATAATTTACGCACCTCTAAAATTGACCAGGTTATAGAAAACAGGTTAAACAAAATAGAAGCCGAGCTAAATCTTAATCACCTCAACTCGGAGGAAAAGCAGTCAATAAAAGATATTTGTAGGGATTTCAATCATCTGTTCTTTCTAGAGGGCGACAAATTGTCTTCTACTTCAGGAATAAAACACCCCATTAAGACAAGCGATAACACAACCCCTGCGAATATACGCCCATACCGCCTAGCGGAGATCCACAAACAGGAAATTAAAAACCAAGTTGATCAAATGTTGCAAGACGGAGTGATCAGACCAAGCAATAGCCCCTGGAATGCACCCCTACTCGTAGTCCCCAAAAAGGGAGATCAAAAATGGAGAGTCGTGATAGACTACCGAAAATTAAATGAGGCTACAATTCCAGATGCATACCCAATCCCAAATATCGACGACATTCTTGGACAACTTGGAGACTCAAAGTATTTTACCACCCTAGACCTAGCAAACGGTTTTCACCAAATCGAGATCACTGAAGAGGATAAACACAAAACAGCATTTAGTACTGCTAATGGTCATTTCGAATTTAACAGAATGCCATTCGGGCTAAGAAATGCACCACCTACGTTCCAAAGACTTATGAACGTTGTTCTGTCTGGGTTACAGGGGATAATGTGTTTAGTTTACCTCGATGACATAGTGATCTATGGAAAGAATTTGAAAGATCACAACGAGAAGCTTATCGAAATTATGAAGGCCTTAGATAAATACAACCTTAAACTCAAATTATCCAAATGCAAATTTTTACAAACAGAAGTTATGTATTTGGGGCATATCATTACAGCAGAGGGTGTAAAACCAGACCCCGAAAAAATTGCAGCCATTAACAAAATCGAACCGCCGCGTAATCAAAAACAAATAAAATCATTTTTAGGTTTAGCAGGGTACTATAGAAAATTTATAAAAAATTTCTCAAAAACAGCTAACCCTTTGAACAAACTCCTCCGCAAAGACGTGTCCTTCAAATGGGACGCATTCTGCGACGAATCCTTTAAACGATTGAAACAAGCAATCACTGAACCCCCTATTTTACAATATCCTAATTTCGAAAAAACTTTTTATCTAACAACTGACGCCAGCAATGGAGCTATAGGCGCTGTTCTTTCGCAGAGAAATGCTGAAGGAAATGATCTACCCATAGCATTTGCCAGCAGAATACTAAATAAAGCAGAAAAGAACTATTCAACCATAGAAAAAGAAGCTCTAGCAGTTGTTTGGGCAGTGACACACTTTAGACCATACGTATATGGACGACACTTTGAAGTAATTACCGATCACAAGCCCCTAGTGTGGATGTTTAACCTTAAAGATCCCTCATCAAGAATAATGCGCTGGCGCATTAAACTAGAAGAGAACGATTTTACGGTTTCTCATAAAGCAGGTCATTTAAACACAAATGCAGACGCATTGTCACGTTTAAACGTAGCTGAAGTTAAAGTCGTAACTCGTAGCCATAAAAAGGTCGCCCCAAACGATGAATGGAAAATAAACCAAAACATTATTGAAGTCATAGATCCAGAACAAATCAAGCAAATTATATACGAATTCCATGACACTCCTTTGGGCGGACACCAAGGAGTCAAACGTACACTCAAACGTATCAAAAACACGTATAATTGGAAAAATATGTATGTGGATATCAAAAAATACATTTCTTCATGCGAGCTTTGTCAAAGGAATAAGTTATATACACGTAACAAGTTGCCAATGGTCATCACTACGACAGCAAAAGTGTCATTCGAAAGGATAGCTCTCGACATAGTGGGACCACTTCCAATTACAGAAGACAACAATAAATATATACTAACATTCCAAGACGATCTCACAAAATTCGTGCAAGCAATAGCCATACCCAACCAAGAAGCCAGAACGGTGGCTGAAGCCCTTGTGAAGAAAATAATTTGCACATTTGGTATACCACACACAATACTAACAGACCAAGGAACAAACTTCACTAGTGATCTTTTTAAAAGTATTTGCAAAACGCTAAAGGTTCAGAAAATACAGACAAGCCCATACCATCCACAGTCGAACGGTGCGCTTGAAAGATCACATAGAACTCTAGGCGAATACTTAAGAAACTACGCTAGTAAAGACCAGACTAACTGGGACAAGTACATAGATTACGCTATATTTTGTTATAATACTACCGAACATACGAGCACAAATTATAGTCCATACGAAGCACTCTTCGGGCTAAAAGCACCAATTCCATCTGTTTTAAATATTGTTTCCATTTTCAGTAAAATCGTCATAACAATCTTCATATACGAAACTCTTACTCGCGTTAGCCTAGCGGACGTAGTATCACAACCACTAAATAGAACCGGAGTATACCTGGAACCAGTCGGAGTCCTTGAGAAATCTTTTACCAAATGGACATTCCTTTTCAACATTAATAACACAAACATAAAAGCCAACGCCGAAACGTTGGAACAAAACCTTAATACCATGTCTGACTTATGTGTACAAAGTATCAAAGAATACCCCCTAGATCATTGTAAAATCAACTTACAAATATTACAAAATTCTCTCAAAGAAATTAAATATAACAACCAAGTTCTCGATGGCATATTACTTAAAAGCAAATTTTCAAAAAGAAGTACCACATTAGTAAATAATGGACTGTTCAATGGAATAGGAATGGCAGGGAAATTCCTATTCGGAACAATGGATTCAGAGGATGCAAACAAAATCGATAGTGCATTGCATTCACTTTCAGAAAATCAAAGTAATTTATATCACATAACGGAAAACCAAATGACAGTTATTTCTAACGTCGTTGACGCATTAAACGAAACCACTCGAAACATCAACAATAATTTTTACTCCATCACAGAAGAAATCAGACAAAATACACAAAAACTTACAAACCTTACGCGGTTTGAAAAGGTATTACACAGCTTTGATGAAACAGCTAATGTAGCATCTGCATGTGCTTCACAAATTCTTTCGAAACAGTCTCAACTACTTGACATCCTACAAGGAGCCAAAGTTAATAATCTAGATAGTAGGTTTCTCAATTCAGAAGTCTTCATCTCCACACTGAAAGAAATCCAATTAGAACTTCCACACAATATAAGGTTTCCAATTAAAATATCCCGATTGAACTTACCCATAATAAATAAAATAACAACAACTACACCCATCTACGTCAACCAAAATCTCATGATACAAGTAAGCATTCCACTAGTTAACGAGGAGTTCGATTTAGTGAAAATTACACCATTACCATCCAAATACAAACAAAGTTCATACAGCTATGTGTCAATTGACAGTGAGTTTGTCGCCATTAACGAAAATTATAGACGATACATATTTCTAAACAAGGAAGACCTAAATAGATGTACAAAAACAGAAGCAGATCGCTATATATGCCAACAAAACTTTGTTGTGCACAACCACGACACTAACAACTGTGTAATACAACTCATCTCTGGTAATAAAAATCCTAGTACTTGCGAAACTAAAGTGTTTGCATTACAACACGAAGTTTGGTTTAACCTAAATAACCTTAACTCATGGCTATACGTCATGCCCGAACCAACAAGCGTTCGAATTTTGTGCGGAAACGTACCCAAAACTATCATAGTTCACGATAGCGGAATTCTTTCTGTAGATCCATTTTGTAAGGCCATCACTAAAGAGGTTTATCTCCAAGCATCAAATAACATTTATAACAAAACCCCAATAACATACTTCTTGCAACAAACACTCATTACTGATAACGTGGAAATCCCATCCAATTTATCCCAAATTTCTCACCACGTTATACACATAGAAAAACTGGATTTAGACAAATATAGTGTAAACATTAAAGACCTTATTCATAAAAACAAAATGCTATTTTCCGTAAGTCATGAGGCGAAATTTTCCATTACCTTTATCTTTTGTGTTTGTGTAATAATAGCTTTGATCATAATAATAAAGAAATATATTAAATTAAAATGTACAGTAAATAAAGAAGAACATACAACAAATGTAACGCCCGATGACGAAACACCTGATGTATAAATCAAAAATAAAAATAAAATAAAACCAAAACCTATGTTAATATCAAAAGAAAAAAATTAATAAGATATATATAAGCAAATGTAACAAATCAAATGTAATCAAAAAAAAAATATATTATATATGTATATATTTTATGTAAACAAAGCTATATTATATACCAATAAAGTAACAACTAAAGACTGTGCATCGTCCTCGTCCACACCTTCAATGCCGAAAGATCTCACTCGTAACCTCGTACGCCTTTCGTATTTTAAGGGGGGAGGACTGTTGTGCCCTCAAAACAGAGACCACACACACGCCCTAGATACTCGCCCTACAACAAATGACATACAATGTCGATGGTGGCCACATGTGCCCTAGAACTCTAATTCATAGAATTGCATCGTAAAACGATCAAGTGTCTATTGAATTGCGTCAAACGTATGAGGCATTAAAGCAACACAACACACTGCGGGGTCATATTGCAAACCTATAAGCAATACTGACCCACCGCAGCGTGAGGTAACCAACTGGGACCCATGTGTTGCATTTCCTATGAAATACACTGTGTCAAGGGTACGAGTCATTTTGCGTGGTTGACCTGGAAACTGGTGACGATCGGAGGCAACAAGGTGGCGAAGACGATAAACAGACGGCAGTTGAAAAAGAGACGTGCATTACGCGACTACAAACCCGTAGTTTATTTTAGAGTCCGTCCGAGACTCTACACACACTTAAGACTTGCTGACGCCTCCCACCGAAAATTGGAGCCAATCTCTCCATCAAGAAAGTTTTTGGGCGAAATTGGGTCTGTCTTTTGTCGAAAATGTGAGCTTATTAGGTCTCTCATTCAATAAATAAGAAACTACCTTCGTAGCCGCTCAATTCAAGTTCTTTTGTATGTTTTTAAGTCTGAAACTTACCATACAAATGGTGTTCCACAAGGTTCGAGTTTGTCTCGTATTATCTTTCTTGTTTCATAAAAGATCTTCTGTCTAAAACTTATAGTAAAATGGACCCCTCTAGCTTTGTTTTTTCAGTCCTAGACTGGTCTGACGCGACAACTTCTCTTCAGTAGAACTGAGCCGGCAACGCATTGTAAGTTTATTGAAATCCGAGTTGACAGCGACAAGTTTCTGTATTTCCCTGTAGGTGCTAGGTTCGGAAGTGTAGCCAACCCTTTGTCTGAAGCAATTGATTTAAAAATCCAAATTTGTTAAACTTATTTTATGAGGAAGATACCTGAAAAGTGGAAGGTTAGAAAAGAAATAGAAAGAAGCCTTAAGGCGCTTTTGACAGAAGGAAGTAAGCCTAGGTAACCTCTCACAATTATAAGCGCCCCAAGAGAGCTTCCTAATTCATCCATTTGGATGCGATATTACACTAAAAGGCCCCTCCCATTCTTCCCCAAAAAGCTAGGTCTAGGGTCCTAAATAGGCTTACGTTGCACCGACTTTTTATAATATTCGACAAGTTACATTTGTTAAGAGTGCCTCGCTTTGTGTTTTATGAAATGCCCCTCCTAGAAAGGGTCAAAGTGACTGTCCTGATGTACTGATAGTTGACTTGAAAGTTTAAAACCTTATTGACTAGTTCTGGGATCAGATTCTGTAGGGCAAAAACTTTTTCGTGCGGCACGATTGATTTGGTCCAAGTCACAGAAGAAAATCCGCTCGTACACACAAAAACGATTGAGCATTTCGCGTTACAGAAGGTCTGGCTTTCTCCTCCTGCTAAAAATTCTTCATCCAATCCCCCGAGTAAAATTTTCATTTCATTCAAAAGTGTGCTCCCCAGTTCCCACTCCTAGCCGGTAAATTTCGTTCATAAAATTTCAAATTGATTTCATTTCTCATGGCTTGGTGCCTCGTAACCACTTTCCCAATATAAAAACAATAATCCTCAGTCTTTGCTTTCGCATTAAAAATCATCGTTGCGCATCACAGGAACAGGATCAAATTCAACCAAATTCAACGTAAGTAGAGATTTCTTATCGCAAATATAGCAAGTCCGAGCTTCCGCAAGGATATATTCGCAATTTTGTCAAGTTTCGGTTCTTCTTTTAATCATAATGCGGATGTTCGAAGGAGAGCACATTCTTATCCTTTTCTCTTGATTTTTGGCCAAAACCTAGCTGGCGTATTATTTTTTTTGCTTTCCTTTTTCCTTTCTTCTTCCGACTCGGAACGGCATCACCCTTATCTGTCCTGTCACAAGCAGTTACTTATTTGAAAAAAAAAAGATGAAACTCCCCTCCACTCCTACATCCACTTCCGCTGTCTATGTCTTTGCCTTACTCTATTAACTTGGAATTCTATGATATTTTCGTTCGTTTTCCTTTGCCCAGCTGCAAGGAGATTGTTCCCGTATATGTCGAGCTGTATAGAAACTCGAAGGCGCACAGAGAAATATCCCTTTTTCGAATTTTTCATCAGGATAAGACACACGCACACATACATAAATAGAGAAAATCGGCAATATGCGTTATGATTGTGATTTAATTTTCTATTTTATTCGGTCGGGCTTATCGTTGGTGGATATCCCGGTTTCAGGACTTCAATTCTCAATGTTTTTCAAATCAAAGGATGAAGAGCGACGGCTTTTGAGGAGGAACGCAGGTTTTTGGGTGGAATTGCACGATTAAAATGTCCCATACAGCCCTAATGGACCTTAAATAAAATAGAAACGAAAACTGGGGGAAAAAAATCCTTAATGTCGGAAGAAAGTCACGTAGGCAGTGTTTTACATCCCTCGCGCGCTGCTATGTAGTGGATAGCATTTAAGTGACTTTCAGTGATGGTGAGGTGAGTTGATATTTTTTTGCTTGTTGTTTTGCTATCTGTCGTCCGTGGGTGGAATGTTCCATCTCGTCCTGTTGTTTTTTCTTTTACGTCTTTTCAGGTTTATTTATTTTATTTGTACATGGCTGAGGGTGTGCTTACACTTCCGAAGGGTGTGTGCGTGTAGATGCAGAAAGAAATGTTTATCAATTGGAAATCGATTTATAGAATTGTACATGCAAAAGGTCCTTGGACATGAAACAAACGATTGGTCGTCTAGTTGGTTTTTGGGTGTATTTTCAGTTGGATTGCCTAGGACCTAGGAGCGTTGTGGGATTAATTAGAGCTGAGGTGGGGACGATGTTCTCTTGAGGAGTAGAATATTAATTTAACGAAGCTGTGCAATTGATCACGGTGACACAAGAAGAAGAAGGGAACTGTAACCTCGGGGACCGTTTTTGGACGTTCTTTTTTTTAGGAGGTGCGCCTAAATTCCTCGAATGGAAAGAAGGAAAAGGGTGGCCAGGCGGTGGTAATCAAAATTCAATGGCGAGATTGTCGAGGTCTCAAATTTCACTACTCAATATTTTTAACCGAGTGAAGAGCTTACCACCGTTTATAGGGTTAACTGGGCGCTAGTATCTTGTCAAACTTGCAGACTTCTTAGAGATCCCATTAGTGGACACAACTATCTACATTTCCAAGGTCCACTTGTAGCTTATTTTAAACGTGCACATCTCTATCATCGTCAATGGCTCATATAACCCGACAGTAAGGTCTTGGTCGATATCGCCTTGTAACTGTCTGCAGAAATGGTTCAAGGTTGTTAGTTTGTTAGTAAATGCACTACAGGGCTCCCTCACCTTTAGGTAAAAGGCAAAAAAGGTAAAAGAGTCTCATTTTCAGAGTGACATCTTTGTATCTTTTGGCATCTGGATGTTCTATCTATCAAAGGCTGAGGTATAGGTCTTAGGATCTGTGGTTTTACCAAAGAAACACGATCTTTCGATAAGAGGGACAATATTTTTTTAATTTGCAATTTACAAGTGAGGACTTAAGAGATGTGAAGTACTTGCACTACAAAATCCTTTGAACCGATACTCAAGAAGCTCTTTTATCTCAAGCATATCTTTTACCTAAAGCTCAGTCGGCTCAAAAACAAACCGGGGTTTCTGGGTGTGAATGACAGAAAACGGTCCAATGACAAAGTGTGGTTCATTGGTTAGTGCAGGTTGACCAAAAACATCCCAACGACGAAAGTTGTTCCAAGAAGGCACTACAACAAAGCGTGGTCCCTGAGTCGAAGAGGTCTTAACTACATAATGTACAAAAAGGTACCTGGAACAGTGTGATACAAAGCGGTCTAACGAAGAGTGGTCCGAAACGCGAACCTGCTTCCGATAGATAGGCATCAGGGTGTTAGAAATCGGGTCAACGACTGAAGTCATTTGAAGGGCCCTACGACTGGGTGTCTGGGGGCAGCTCAGCCGCACTTCGGAGAGCAAACGAGACTTAGGCATAAGAATGGTGCAAATCAAAGTCCACTTGATTTGATCTTCTCCGAATGACATTCGTATTCGGCTACTAGTACCTGTTTCAAAACGCAAGTGTGAATTATACAAACAGGTAAAATATGTTCGTTTCATTTGTTCTTGTTTTCATGACAATGACAAGCCTGCTATATGACACTTTTCTGTAGCCGATGACGTCTATTTGATGTGACAAATGAAGGCATTTGACGCCTAAAGAGGCAAAAAAGGCAACGCTGCTCTTAAACTTCAATTTTTCTTGGCGTGGACTGTTGAGGATATGCGCAAAAGTTTTTTGGCTCCATGCTACAATCTAGGCTGTAGTCGATGCTTGACTTAAATAAGAAGTAAGTCACCTTTAACGAAACGTTCCTGTTCGTCACATTTTTATGTCCGCCATTGTATACACTTCGTACGGCCGCTACTGTCCTCACAGTGCACAGACAGCCGCAGACACTCTACTCTACTGGCTGCTATTGCACACATCCCATATGTGATAGGGAAATTTTCATTTGCCACGTACAAGTCACACTCTCTTAGTGTTCGAAATTTCATGAACACCCGAAAAAAGCGTCATTCGGAGAGACTTGTCTACGTGTTGTTTTGTACAAACCTATTGTACCAGATAAGGCTCAAGTATAGAAATTGATTTCGGTCATAGTTTTTGACAGCTGAATTTGAAAAATCAGCCTTAAATCATTGGCAGTCTCAGTAGCAGTACTCTTCGATGACCGACTTGCCGTCCCGCTTCCTATTTCCTCCCTCTCCAGAAGCCACGCTGTTGTCGGGCCGCTAAGGAACCGCCCCGTTGCCTTAAACCGTCGCGCGTCGCGTCGTCTTCATCGTCCCTGTGTGCGTTAGCCAATTGTAGGCTTATTTTTCTTGATACGGGCTGTCACTGTTTTTATATTCCAATGAAAAACCAGCGTCCAGATGAAGTTTGCTTCTTGGTAGCTATATCTACGTCGTAAATGTCATTGCGCTTTATATTCTTCCTTCCAGGTTCACCTACCTTCCTTAACCCATTGATATCAGCTTCGTGTAAGCCTTCAAACAAGGTCTCTTTCGATTGTTTGACAGCACATTTCCTATTGAGGAGCCTAACCTACTAAATCAATTGCCACCTAATATTGACTTTAACATAAATAAACTTCAGTAGAGTAACCATGGTGCCATGGAAAGCGGGTCCCGAAAGTTGTACACTTGATCACCGGCGGGGAACAGTAATATCCAAAAATTAATGGGCTCAACATAAAGATTCATTGACACAGGATACTGTTCCTCGAACAAAACCGTCTTAGTACAGATATCTTCGTCTGCAATGACGTTTAACTAAGCGATGGGTGCTATAACAAAACGAACGCCTCAGCCTAACTTCTTCTTTAGCTTGACTACCCAATGCAGTGTTATCTTATGTAATGTCAGTCATTCAGAAACCCAACTACCTTCGACGTTATCTACATAAATTTGAGCATCTTAGTCCGCAGCTCTAAGTCCAATTCTGCTCGCCACCTAAGGCGGGGTCTTCCTCTGCTACGTTGTCCGTCAGAGATGTACTCAAAGACTCGTCGTGCTTTTGACAGACGGATGATTTTCTCAGATAGAAATCAAGCCTTCAGAAAGCGATATCAAGCCCTTATCAGAAAACGTTTGAACTTGGAAAGAGTATTAGTCATTATCTCAATTCATTGGCTGTAAATCTTGGGAGTCTTCGAACGGCAATGGAACGAAAGATTGGTTTGAGAGTTGGGTCTACCCCCAGAGTCAAAAGGGTTGATTTAACTTCTTCCTTGAAGACTCCCTCGCACATAGCGTGTGACGTTTCTTATTGACTTTTGTTAAGCTTCTCGCAATCTTCAAAGTTCTCTGACAAAAGCTGGATGTAGCTCTTTCCAACGTGTTTGAGAGTCAATCAAGTTGAAAACTGCACAAACGCATCCACTTGAAGCTCGAGGAAGTATTTCCACCGTGATCGTAACCAAGCCCGTCAACCAAATGCGCTTTAATTCCCAAATCTTGTTCCCCCATATCCCGCTCGCCTTCATCTTTTGCTAAAATGATTCAAAGTGCTTCCTGGTAAGACCCGATTTTGTATGTCTCCATAAATCTGTCTTCAGATGCTTAATGGTTACGAAAAAGCTTCAGTACTCGGCAATTTCGAATTTAGGATTTTCAGCCACTCGCTGGTAACTCCCGATGGTGTACACCTGCATCGTTCCAGCTTAGTGGTCGTGCAAATCCATTAAGAAGGTGTTGTCGGGCTTTTTGCGTTACTGCAAACTGTTGGTTACACCCAACACAGAGTGGTGGTACCTTCAAAACAACCTTCCAATCTAGGACTTAAACCAAATGTTTTTCTGGAGTTTTTAAAGCCACTTTAAGGTTATAATCCTACGTGCTTATTTCTTCTATTTTTTTTTAAATACGCACGCGATCCATGCGCAAGAATAATCACACGAAACAACCATCAGCGATTCGGCTTGCCTGATACAAGTTCTTGTGCCACATGAGGATTTTCTATTAAAACCACCGACCGTTCTAATTCCATGATGGTCTGCGGCTTACGGCAACACTAATACCCTCCTTGGGGTAATCACGTTCTATTATTCAATTCCAGGATATATCCCAGCTTTGTACCGTAAGACCACACGCCCCAGTTGAGGGGATCTCTCTATACCATTCATGCAAAAACCAATAGTTCATCCCGCCCCCTGGGATTACATCGCACATGTCCTCGAGGAACTATTAAACTACCTTCCGATGAAAGCATAACACAAGCTTCCACAAATTCCATCTACAAAGTGTGAAGGCATTGTTTTACCAATTTTTTGTTCTTCTCCCAGGCACAGGACCAAGGCAACCGCCCTCTGTACAAAGGTGCTTTAGTTCCTTTTTTTTTATCTCCGTATAAAAATGGACTTCGATTGTGAAGCGAATTACTGAGTACACCTCCAGGATAGACTCGTGCAATGTTCCCTATATAGAGAGAAGGAAACGGGACGACAGAAAAAAAAAATTCAAAAGCACTCAACTAACTGTCAATGGAATTGCATGTCCCTTTTGTGCACATACTCTGCTCACACATGTGATTCATGCTCGCTGTCATCCTCATCGTCTCACAATTGTCCATCGAGTTCACTCGCCATCGTGCCGGACTGTCCGCTTGTATAGGTATTACATGGAGATTTGTGCCCGCCAGACAATGAGGAGGCGACGCTCCCCCTCTCGCTCTGCGTGTAAAATGTTTAATCTTTCGCATGGGTTCGGTAGATGGAAATTCACTCAAAGCAAGGATAATAAATTTTAATATCACAAGGACTTAGTAGAGATGGGAGTGCTGCGAACTTGCCGTATACATAATCCATTTTATGAAATGAAAACATTTTAATACATCCCACAGGACCCAGGACAATAACCAGAACCAAACCCAGACCCAGAGAGCAAAGAACAACAGCTGGGAACAATTTTCTCATTCGAAAGGATAACAATATCTTCTTTACCTAAGCAAATATCCTTTTATGTGTTGACCTGAAACAGAGGCTAGTGACGTCGGTGGGCTATATCCTTTCGCTGCACGTGGGCAAGGGGCCAAAATCTATAAAATATTTCCTTTTTCTATTTCTTCACAAAACTGCTGAAATCCGGAAATTGATAAATGTCCTTGAAATGCAGAAAGTGAGGGCGAGACGAAGAGGCATAGATTATCGGAATGTCTCTGGGATTTTTTATGCTTGTTCGACAGTTTGGGCATATTTTTTACGACACTGGAGCAGCGGCTGTTATGGTTGCCAGAGACAGGGATATATGCCCGCCGCACGGTCGGTCGTGTGCATACAGCAAATGGAGGGGGAAATTTATTGACACTAATGTCGTTCCGGTGGAAATAATTTTTAGCTGCAGCACAAAAAAGTCGGGAAATAGTGTTTCCAATGTCATTTACATGACTACGATGGCAGAGTCATGGTGGTGGATGGATTGTGTGTGTTTTGTGGTTTGAGGTTGTAATTGAAGGATGCTATCTTGTACTTGTGATTGAAAATGCGGCAAAACGCAAGAGTGTCTGAAGGGTATGTCATGGATGGAGAGTGAATTTGATTTCCCAACACGCAAGTTATGTGGAAAAAAGCCACTGGAATGTTGTGGAACAGCGACGTTTGACCATTTCGAAGCCACTGTGAAGGGTATTTTGCCTACGCCCTCGGGGTGCCGTCAAAACTCCTGGATCTAACCTATCAAACTGGAAGAGGTTCAATCTATCTGTTAGGAGTCCAAACTTGCATCAAGAACCTTATAATTGATTGGTCCAATCATGACTGAGACAGACCTTGCCTTGTAGATGACGCACTTCCAAACGAAACACTCGCCACGGACAATGCAATGCAAGTCACTCATGCGCAGGAAAACGTTTTCGCCTTACAGAATCTGACCCCAGATTCTTTTAGTCATAGGAAACCTTCCTGGTTCGAACATACTAAAGTGTCAAGAATGCTGATATAGCTATTGGAATAGCCGTAAAAAAAGGGACTTACATCAGAGTAACCAGAACCAGGTATAACTGCCAGCTCACCCGACGATGTATCCTTCGTTACCAACTGGCGGAATTATAAACAAACTCTTTATAGAGGACATTTTAACAGGTTCATAGGGTGGTCCGGTCCGGTCCGTTTTTCTACAGCCTCTCTTCGAAGTTGTTCAGGTCATGATCAAGCCTGAGCCTAGCTCTGAGTTAATTTGAAGCGAAAATCTTGTTTTAAACCTTTTGTCAAATTTTTCCGTGAGCTCACAATAGTAAGGGCTTTCAGTTGGCCTACTAATCAGTCTTGAGATTCACTTTTATACCGATTTTACAAGTAGGCCCTGGTCACTCCTTGAGCTATCCAATCTTGCTCCATGGAGACTGCAGGGATACTCTTTTTGACAGTCAGTTAGCAGACACATAAGCGTAGTCAACTTGCAGCTGTAGTTATTTTTTTGATTTTCTGACAGCCAATTTGACAGCTTGCAGCTGATTTGTGCTCATTTTGACCATTTCAACGCCATAAACACAAACTGCTGATACACGGCTCTATAGCTTTATTCTAAAGTCGCAAAATCGACTTTACATTGAAAATACCTGCATTAAAAAGTGGCAGCACTGCCAAAAAGCCATCACTACAATGCCACAACCGTTGTGTTAGGTTTCACGCCACAATGAAGCCGAACAATGTCGAAACGGTAGGAACTCCGTCTTACTTAAAAAGTTGAGTGGTGGCAAAGCTTGTACCTTACAACATTACAAGCATCGCCCCCCTCAACTGCTTTTAATTCTTGAATCCATGCATTAATGGCAGCCATTTTGCCACGCTCATAAACATGCTCCAGCAATATACTTTGACAGGTTTAACCACCTCTTGCGCGCGCTGTACAAGTTTCTAAACTTCCAGCTGAATGATTAAACCCACATGACTGCTACATGTGTCGCACTTCTCCACTTCGGTGCACTTCGTCCTTCTGAAAGGAGCAACAGAAAATAATTTGTAACAAGGAGAGCATGCGGAAAATCCTGGTTTAAATTACTTTATCAACAAATTAAACTTTAGGTAGCTCCTTACACCCTTAATGACTCTGCAGCATCGCATCAGTATCCGGAAAGACCTTCACATAATCCAAGCGCCGCACACCACAACGAAAATGAATTAATAAAGGCAACCAATCTAGTACATAATTTGAGTTTTAATCTTCTTTCGGAAGTAAAACCAGTTTACGTATACAGCATCCGTTTGGAAGCGCTAGTTTGGCTTTTACAAGGCCGTTACCGCATCCGGTACACAGCAACACACGTGTTGAATGTGTGCCACTTAAGAAGCAGCACACAATCAAAACTCAAGGGGATGCGTTTAAAGGCACAATCTATGCATGCAGATGTACAGACCTACAGGCAGACATGTTCCGTTCGTCTATCCTGCCGGGAGATACACAACCGAATTGACAGCAACCTGTCACCGTGCACAGCTGGAGGAGCCGACTCAGGCTTCCACACACATATACTCGCAGTGAAGAGGATTCGCAACCATACAGAGGATACATTTGTAATACCAAAAACAATCCATAAAACGATAAATACTTGGGAGAGTTTATCGGAGCTCGGTTCGGTTTTGATTCGGTTGTGAGTGAGGTTAATGTGCGATGCGAGTGCTGCTAAGGGCATAAATCCACAAATGCATTTGCCATATGTTACACCACAGTTCGTGTGGCAAGGATTCGCACACAGACGTCAAGATGAAGTGCCATTCCCAAGGAGGTGCTATTCCAAATTGATTATGAGCATAGTAAAACAATTTATTGTACCTACACATGGCCCGTCATTTTGTGTTCATATATTTATATATGGCATGTGGTCACAAAAGGACAATTAAAATGTCCACAGCCCGAGGAAGGAAATCAACTTTGAGCGAGATATTCAAATTTAGTTCACCTGGAAGGACTTGTTTGCCTTGTTTGCAGGAAATTCCATTTTACTGTGAGCATGATTTGGTTATAATTAATTAAAATAGCTTTGATTAATTTTGAGACTCATTCAATATCCTTGTGCATTTCCCTGGGAAACTCTACCACAACTTGATGGCGACCCGTAGAGGCACAGTTGCAAGGGAGCCGGAGGTGGTAATACTTGCAATCCATCTGAATATGGTCGACAGGAGAACGCGTTTATTTGTAGCTAGGTATGTGCTATTTCCTTGTCCTGCGGTTATAGCTAAAGTTGGGACAACATATTGCAGCATATATGTAGAAGTGGTTTTGGTGAAGGTTTGGGGACTCGTTCGAGTGTCGTTTTGTTCATAAAATGTAATCTACATCTTGAAAGGATACAAAAGGTGAGTAAGCACTGTGAGTGCCCTTATATGTTGCATTGCGTAAAATCTGTTACATCGCTTTGGGTAAGGTGTGCCAGGCAAGTGGCTTATGGAATGCAATCTGCATCCGAATGAGGATACAGGGAATCTGTGATTGGTGAGGAGGGGGATTTATGATTGCATCATGTCCCTCTAAGGAAATGACACAAAAGGCAATCGGGCTGTTGCAGATCTGGAATTTTAATACTTTGAAGAGTAAGAGTGCAAATAATGCTGCAGAGTTTTAGGAGCAGTGTTTCCAAAGAGAAGTAGCACATTTTCCATGTGGATTTTAAAACGCTATATATCCTTATTAAAAGGAGGACTACGGGACCAGGTTCAATGTCCGAAAAAAAAATCCAAATTCCTTCTTAATTTTATTTCCACTGCGTCACCTCTCGCGAACGTCTGACAAACATATGAGAATATAACTGTCATGGAAGAGCTTCTCAATTTGGACTCGGCATAAAATTGTAAAAGGAATTTTTGTAAAACGCTAGGCGTAGGGTCCCTACGGATCTGTTCGGCCAAATATCTCTTTATTAATTAATTCTTTTAAAACATTCACAGATATACCAGTATAGGTTATATAACGTTTATTTCCCTCTCCACGAGTTTTGATGGTGTTGCGCTCGAATTTCTGTTGTGTGTTAACCTCCACCGGGAAAACATCATAAAAAAGTCTTCTAAAGTGTTTTTAAATTTTTCATAGCAACGCGAAATGATCACGCAAGGACATAGAATCTGTTTGACTTTTATATGATTGTATTCTTTCATACGAAAACAAAAAAGTCTTACAGCTCTTTGTGATTTTTGTAATATTTTTTTTTTCTTTGAAATGACAAAAAGCGAAAGTGAGACATTTTTGAAAAGCAAACAGTGAGACATGTCCCTGAGCCCGATGTTGAGGATATTGCTTCAGTAGCACGCGAAGATATCGGGCTGGCATTGCCAACTCCGTTTCCATGTAGTCACATCTGTCGCCAAATGGCATCGGTTGTGGTCGATGCTGAATTCCAGGGCTATGGAAGCAGCCTGGAAAGATTATTCTTTTTTCGAAAACATATTTTTCTGAATTTAAAACGATCGCAATGGATTTTTTCTTTTACTTTTTATTGAAGAAATGTATTAAAAAAAAAATAGTTGACGCAAAAGAAGCTAGGCCTTCTTACAACCATTCGTTTTGTCTCAGTTTTTAATTTTTGTAGCGAATGGAATAGATCTACAATTTTATGCCGAGTCCAAGCGGCTAATTATAGTACAAATATGTATTCTCAAAGCCAATATTTCCGGAAAACATTTGGAGATCTACCAATTTAAAAACAAAAGTGTTGAACTGTTCGCTGCTTTCCCCTACTTAGTTCTTAAGATTTTCATGAAAACCATTTTCTTCGGTTAATAAAAAAATTAATATTTTGCGCAAATAAATTCAGAAGGGCTCACTGATTTTTATTGTATTTTGTTATTTATAAAATCAAGTAACAGAGTTATTTACATTATTTAAAATATTTAGATTTTTTTTTTATAATTTCGAGTTTTTGCTGTCGCCACCCTTAGAGTGGTGGAGCAAATCTTTCATTTAGATGTTTCATCTGTTTTTCTGTGGAAATAGAAAATAAGTAAATGAAAAGCACATCAATGGTAATAAAATAAAATAAATAGGCGTACTATATCCAGTGATGCCAACAATTACTTCTTATAGGCATAATTCCGATGCTTGAGGCATTGAGAAATAATTTTTACAAAAAAAACATATTTTTATGAACAATCAATTGGAACAAAACTTTTTGAATTTATTTAATCTGGAACATTCTTTTTTTTAGATATACAGTACTGTCTGAGTAGCGTGAACTAATTATTGCACAGGCTGTCCATGCTAACCAGGTCGTTCACGCTATCCAATATCTTACCCACCAAGAAAAATATACTTCGACAACAGTTTGCGTACTTTAATTAAAGTTTTATACGAGGATACTCACCCTGTTTACCCGACTGGACACAGGGAGGGTTATGTGTTTCGCGCGTATCCTATGTACATTCCTACGGGACGCCCTGTAGCCCAAACGGCTTGACCGATTTTGAAGAGTGAGGTCTCATAATATTCGTATTCTTCCCCGGAGTGTCATAGGCTAAAAAGATATTAACAATTGAAAAAAATTGAACATTTACTACATTAAATTTCAACTACGCAGTTGTGTTAAAACTATAGTTTTCTTTCATTCATCATGCACAAGCGACTCCGACACAGACTGTGTGACCGTTGCAGCATTCTGAAAAGTCGTATGAAAAAAAAAATTATTTAAAAAAAAACAAAAAACCCGACTGACTGTAAAAATAAGAATTAAAAAGATATGAACAAGATACATTCAAGTTCGTACACCTAACTATTTGGCAGTCGGAGGGTACTCAATACTCATATAATTGGTAGGCTTTGTAGGTATATAGTCTCCGATTGTCAATAAGTTAGGTGTACGAACTTGAATGTATCTTGTTCATATCTTTTTAATTCTTATTTTTACAGTCAGTCGGGTTTTTTGTTTTTTTTTAAATAAATTTTTTTTTTAAGTTTTTCTTTTGAGCGAACTGATTTGGCTAGTGGCCACCACTTTAAAGAGCTTATCCTTATTTTTTCTTATGGCCGAAATTGTAGATTTAGCAACACTGTATTCCCGGTATAAAATTGATGGGGCTACACCCCTACACCCCTTTCTCGATAACATCACCTTTTTCTTTCAACGATAAGAACTTTGGTTTTTTTGTTAACATTTTTGCACAGATAAAAAATTAACTTGATATGCCGAAAAACTAATTGCACTGAAAAGAAGCATACAAACAGGAGCTAGCTTTACGTTTTCAAACGTGAATCGTTTTTTTTTTCGTTGCAATCAGTACAAACTATATGAACAAGAACGGAGTATGCGATGCAAAAATGTGTTTGTAAAATAAAGGGAAATTCCCGAAATGGGAGCATAAATTTGTTGTTCATGCTATCGAGGTTTTTGTTGTTCTCGCAATATAGAGTGCTCTGTATAAAACAATTGGAGCCTTATTTATTAGAATTTGCTAAACACGCTTATACGCCTGTATAGTTATGCAGTGTATAAGAATTTATACAGCCCTTATACACCCTTCCAAAAATTGTTATTTATTAAACATTTTTCCACGCATACTAGTTATACAGGGCTTGTGTCAAAAAAAGTACTGAAAAAGAGAAATCTATTACATTTATCTGTCCGAAATGGTAAAAAAACCTTAGCAGCTTCTGGGAAATGCAAATTCAAATACAAATAAAAATAAAAAAATGGAAAAGTAAAAAGACAAAGATGGGATATTTGGGACTCCATGAGCCGGTAGTCTTATCAAATTAAAACGAATATAAATATATAGCGATTAAAAATATGCCATGTCTGCCCATATTTCTAAGCCAACTTATCGAGGATACTTGCAGAATCTGAATTGAAAATAAAATCGTCGATACATCGAATTTATTTTTGATTTCATTTAATATAAAATATGACAAATTATTTAAGTCAAAATGACATTTCGACTATTCCACCTCTATACAGGCTCTAAACAACGTCCAAGTGCGTTTAGCTTATACAAGCTCTGTACAACGTTGAAAATTTTTTATTAATAAGGTTTTTGCGTTTAGAGGCATTATAGAGCGTGCATAACTTTATACACTCTTTATAATACGTTTATAAATAAGGCTGTTGGTGTTCATGCGAGCCAGGTGTTCACGCTACCCAGACAGCATTTTGCAATACAGAATTACAGAAATAAATTAGCTGCTTTTTGCATTCAAATAGTGTTAACACTTCACTGCGCTTAATTAGATAAAGATTTAATTAAAAGGCAAAGATTCTTTGATCAAAGTCGAATCACTAATTTTCATTTAAAACTGTGCGTTTCTCTACTTGACTTGCTCACCAAACCCAAACCTTGGAATAAAGAGATCAAAAAAGGTAGGACTACCTATCAATCGATCAACATTTTGGTTGCAGTTCCTTTTTGTAAAATATGCAATTTTAATTCTTTTTTCCAAAAATGGCAAATAAATAAGAACTTACATCTGGGTTGGCATCACTCTACTTATAAAAATAGTGGCCTTGATGTGTTCATGTACAGGAAACTCGGTTACTCGCAAAAATTCGCAGAACAAAAAACTCTTCAGCTTCTTATATCGTGGTTTAAAAAATAAATATCGTCCGGCTGTAGACATGGATGCATTTCTCGCATCGAATTTGTTTCTTATAAGTAGTAAAGATGAAGTAATTCCTTTCACTTCTCCTCAATGATGTCAATCTAAACAAAAGTCGATAATTGTATACACCTATCTGAAATATGGTAGAATTAAATCCTATTTTCTCAGTAAGCTTAATAAAACTCTTTTAAGCAGCTGCAATTATTTCCTTGAATTAGAAAATCTGTACTAGTTTAAAATTAAGTTCAAAATTCACAGTATCAAATAATTCATTCTTGATTTTATATTTCTTCAATTTGTTATATATAAGACTCGTTTCTAATATCAAGAAATTTTTGTTTGTTTAACGAACATGATATTTTTTACCAATAAGAACTATTTTCTTAATTCATCAAATAATGAAATAAAATAATATTAAATAAAATAAAAGAGAGTTGCTAAAGCGTTGTGACTTTATAACTCACGAACGGTCAAACCGAATTCGACCAAATTTTTAGGGTTTTTTTGTATGGTCGTGTAATTGGTTTATCTAAAGTTTGAACAAAATTGATCAATGGGTTCGTGAGTTATGTCAACATCTTATTTTGTCCATATAAAAAAAAAAACGTAGGCGTCTATGAGCGTGTGCTGTATGAGTGTATGTTTACTGTATGCTGATGTCAAACACACGGCAAGTACACGTTGCAGCGCCCGTTTTGACTCACTGATGGACAATGTGATTCAAGCGACGATCATAAAAGGCAAATTCAAAGGAGAGGAAGTCCTTATCCCACGAATACCGATTATTCCAACTGATCTTCCATTCCTATTCAAGCGGATTCACTTCACCGTTTGATTGGCTTTTGCGATGAGAATTAATAAATCGAAAGGCCAATCGTTGGAAGTCTGTGGGATTAGTTTTGAATTTCCCTGTTTTTCCCACGGTTGGCGAACCGTCTTCGTTGTTTGTTTTTGCGCCGGAAAATAAATCGAAAACAAATATCCCTCTCTACTGATTTCGATTGCATTCAAATGCGTTCAAATAAATCACATTGAAATTTTAGCTTTCTGTGTTTTATTATCACTCTGGGACAAAGTTCGCGAGGTCCGCTAGTATTAAATAGAATTAAATACAATTAAATAAAATCCGAATAAAGATTAATTTATTAATTCTTAAATTTTCTTGATTTGCGAAACGAAATTTCCTTGGATTAAAAAGTATTTTTCCCTCCGTGTAGTTCAATAGTGGAAATAAAATTCCAATCTCTCTCGTTTTTGTATTAAAATTAATTCTATGGTCGAACAAAATAAGCAAATTCCGTACCTCTCTATATACAAAGTTTCTTGTAGGTTGGTAGGGGCCTCATGAACTAATCGGCTGTTTTATCATCTGTGGAGATGAACTGCACATTAAGTTTCTTTTTGTAATTTGTAATTACATTGTAACAAATAAATAATAATAATAATGTTGATATTTTCTGCTCATTTTGATTGGTCGATTTGTACAAGTTTTGTTAAACTCTGAAAATTATCAAGCGGTACTCCCCAACTGCCTCCATCCCAAAAATTGTCGGTGCATGCTTTGAATAAAAAGAAAAAACAAAAAATGTGGCAAATAGAAAAATTCCGATGCCCGCAGGCCATCTCTGGCCTTTTCCCCAATCGATATGGCAAGAGAAAATGCCCAACGAGGTGATGGGTCATCAACGCAACCCCAAGTGCTAAATTTGCAAAAAAAACACCCTCATTTATAAAATATTTTCCATTTCTCGTCAAAGGCTCGGTCCCCTCATAAAATCCAAGGCAGACGAAATTCCTCATCTTAAAATATTCATCTCATTGTTATAAGCTCATGGAACGATGGAACAGATTTTTATCTCGTAACCAAAAAAAAATATTTCTAAATTTTCAACGACAATCTGGTACTGCCTTCGCCTACACTATGCACCCGAAATACAAGTTCAAACGATTACATTCATTTAAGATGGCAAAGTCGACGGGGAAAAAAACAAAACTAGGACATTTACATTTGCCAGCAACAAAATCTCATCTTTGAGTTGAACGTTGAACCGTTTGCTTAAAGTTCTCTTCGCACCACTGCTCTGAGTGTGTTCGGTGTTTGAGAGTTCTTGTTCTTGTACTTTTCTACCAGCCAAATAGAACACAGAATACATCCAATCCCAGAGAATAATCTTCCACGTACTTTATGACCTACATACTTAACAACCGTGTCAAGTTCTTCTTTCGTTTTTGTTTTTTTTTTGTTTTTTGTATTTTGCCCCCATTGTCGTATCTATTGGAATTCTCTGTTGAAAAAGAGACGAGCACGGAAAGTCCTTGAATATGTGGCGTTAGTTTTTCTTGGGCGCTTACAAAATAAACGACTATTGTAGAGTAACGGAGATTCTGTTAAATGATTTTCCTCACCATCTAACTGGATTATAGATATATACACAGCGTTTGCGTTTCTTTTTTATTTTGTCTCGTTGGCTTCCTGTTCATCCTTGCAGCCAGCGTTTTCAGTGAGTTGCCAGCCAAGATGAAGTGTTTTTTTTTTGGTGTCTCCTTTTATTTGTAATAAACCGACAAGCGGATGCCTGCCTAAAGGATAGAGGCGTAATAAATGTTGTCTGTCAGATGAGTATCAGTTGTCTTTTTTTTGGCAAAACCATTGGCATTCTGAAGTAAAAATAAATAAATAAGGAAGTGGCGTCTGAACACCACAAAAAAAAAAACAGTTTGTCAAGTTTACTCATTGACGGGAAGTAATTTGTGACGATCAGTGATAGTTACTGGGTGTTTACTGTAAGTAATGTACCTCCTAGCGCTCGCCCGAAAGCATAAGAACGACAACTGATTAGCCGTTCTGGATCCAAGTTTAATAAAAGGACCAACGAGGATTCTATTTTTAAACTAGGGGTGGGTACTTCTGACGGTGTATTTATACATGTGTTGGACTACTAGGGGCCCCAAATTCCAATTTAAGGTTTTTTTTCTCTGCGCTAACTCTCGCGAACGTCTGACACTTCCGAGAGTAAAACTGTCATGAAAGAGTTTCTCAATTAGCCGTTTGGACTCTGCGTAAAATTGTAGATCCCTTCCATTCGTCCCAAAAATAAAAAAACTCAGACAAAAGGGATGGTTGTTAGAATCTAGGCCTAGGGTCCCTACAAACCTGTTGCGCCAAATATTCATTTGTTAATTTTATACTTATATGTCAGCAGGCGGCTTACTCTAAATTTAACTACTTGTGCAATAGACAGTTTTTTTACTGTTATTTTTCAGTGATTGGTTCGCTAGACTACTGAACGATGGAGCTAAAATCCAGCCAATGACTCTTATATTAAGCTTTTGTCAGCTTTTTTCTCAAACTCCTTCTCCTACCCCAGCCTGCATTCGAAAGCAAAAATCAACGAAAAGTACAAAAAGCATCTCATATTGGTATATGTCGAAAATGTTAGTTTGGAAGGGTTTATTTTGGTATGGGCGGTGCCACGCCCTATTTTCCGGTGCCACCTATGTTTTACAAAATACCTGACACAGGCTTTATAACAACACCCACGTACCAAATTTGTAGCAACGGCTGCAATATGGTTTGAAGTTAGCTCTATAGAATATGCCACGCCCCTTAATCCTTAACCAGTACTTATTTGAGGTTCGAGTAATTTTCAACAAGTGTAACGCATTTTTATAATACAAAGTTAAAAGTCCAACAAATTCAAAATGTTCCTGTAAGTCGTATGCACTTGCTGCAGACCTTTGACGTAGCAGCCCATTTTAATAAGGACTAGTTTAATGGGTCTTTTTGCTAGATTGTCAACGAGCAACGTATTTTATAAAACTTTCCATTTCATAAATCTTCTCACTTTTAGTGGAGATAATTGGAACTGTCATAGTCTTTCTGAAAGAGAAAACCACCGCCGAAGAGCAAACGCGAAGTCATATAATTCTGGAGACATTAGATAAACCTGACATCGCTTAAACTACCGGCACAACTCCATCAAAAATTACTGGAAGAAGTGCAAAAAACACGACAGCCTTTAACCTATTTCGGAAAAAGTGGTTCAGAAAATATCGTATTATTGTCAACAACGGCATCTGTCTGTATGTTGTAAGCTGCCAAAAAACCCAACCGCAACTAACTTCAGTCGGTAATATCTGACACTGGGCACATTCAAGAATCTAGTTATCTTAAGTCGACTAGATTGATGAGAGTGAACGCAAAAACTAATTTGGGCGGTAACGTCACTTTTATGTCGTTTTCCATTGGACAAAAAGAAGCGTCCGGGAGAGTCCGGAATCGAAAAAATGCTGTTCCATTGGCACAAAAATACTCTTCTAGTGATTCTGAGAAGAGAATTTCGCTTCTCGATTTCAAGTCAGATCAGAATCCACTCAAGAAGCACTCATACAAGTGCAATTTATGTATTTATTACAAGTCAGCTGACAGCAGCCGTAGATTATTTTTTGGCATTTCACCAATACTTTGGTGGATTCTGTCAGAAGCAGTTTTGCTGTTCCATTGGATTTCAGAATGAGTGGATCCCCGAGTAAAACCAATGGAAAACGACATTACTTAGTACTCAGTAACGAATTTCTTGACTCGATTCGTCGGCTACTCCTCCATAAACGTCAACTGAAACAGCTGCTCATATGAATGATTTCAGTTAATCAAAACCGAGATACATCTAGTCAGACAGCTGTTAGACTTACTAAACTAGATACTTGAACGTCCCCATTGACTGAATGAAGTCATCCAAAGGGTACTTCGCTTTATTTTGGCTTTCCTACTTTAGGGGAAGTAGCATAAGCTCACTGGTCAACATTTCAAAACAAAATGTTGAACAAATTTAATATTTTTGTAAAAAAAAAAACCTTAAACAAAACACACAATTCCCGAGATTAAGTTAGTACTCCTACTAGAGGTTTAAAGCTAATCCTGAATTTTTTTCAAGTTGACGTATACCCTCTGGCTCTTTCCATTCGAGAGACAGAATGACGAGTGAGAGAGAAAGAGCGATTTTGTCATTTTTGACGTCTTTTGTTTTAATTCTGACGTATATTCAGCTCTTTACATTTTTGACATCTCGAGCTGTGTTCTCTACATGCAAACATGGTTGTTTTTTGTGATTAGTTTTTAATCTTGTATTTATGACATTTACATTTGTATGATAAATATCGAGAATTATAAAAGAACTAACGAAATTAATCCTAATCTTGGAGTTGCTGTGAAATATCAACTGAGTCCATGAGCGTCAACTCGAAAAACTGTTCACGCGACTAACTTAGGGCAAACCTGAAACACATCAAGTCAGCCAGCTGTCAAACTTACTAAATTGTAGTGTTAAAAAACAAGATAAAAAATCTAGTAATCTTAAGTCGACTAGATTGGTCTAGACCTGATGTTACCTGAACCAGATTAGACGAGAACATCAACAACATATACGAAAACGACCTGTCAACTTAGAACTCAGTCACGAGTTTCTTGACTCGACTCTTTGTCGGCTGTCCCTCCAAAGACGTCAACTAAAACAGGTGTTCATGTGTCCCATCTAAGAAAATCAAAAGATAGAAACATCAAGTCAGCCAGCTCAGATACTTGAACATCCCCAGTTTTGAACGTCCCCTATTGGCCCGGAAATAAAACTGCCAAAGGTGTTTTATGGAGTCTCTGAGCTCACTTCGACCTTCGAGTTAATAGTTATGAACTCATTTGCATTGCAAAGCTAAGGAGCAGCGGTTTTCCTTGCAATTTTTTGGCGTATTTTTCCATAAAGTGTCATTCTCTACTCCACGAATGATACTGTAGCTCTAGGCCATGCGAAATTAATTTTAATTTATTCTTCTAGCACTAGATACCGGAGGGACTAAAGTGAACGCTATCATTGAAAATAATTCACTTATAGGTAAAAAAAAACAAAGAAGGTGAAGTCGGTGCCGCTGTCCCCTCGTGAGACCCCCTGTATCCGAATCGCCACGTCCGTCAACGTTTAAGTCGATTTTACGTATGACTACAAAAATCGATAGGGTCCCGATTCGGACCCTGGATATACACATTTCCTACCTCCGCAGGTATAGCGGAGTCTTGCGCCTGGCAGAAAGTGTGTGACCTGTGACCTATCTCCCTTCGCAGTGGTAGCACAAAGGACCTCGGTTTGATTGCACCTAATCGAGGAGCTGCTCTCCAAACCAAGCAACCATCACAACGTTTCAACACCAAGAACCATCTCCACTGATTGGACACCGCAGGACGCAATACTCGGACTCTGCTCTACTAATGACTGGAAGCACTTCCATTCCCAAACTTGAATCACCAATTACCGAAAGACATCTCAATCTCAATCTCTTCCAATGCCCTAACTGAACTCGTTTAATCACTTTCGACCGAAGAGATCCTTTTCTCAATTAGAAGCTCGCACAGAGCGGGGGAAGGTAACCCTTCCCCCCACTTGTTCCATTTTATTGGTCACTTTTTGTTCCGGAGAGAACCTACTCCATCAACCTGTCAACTTAAAAATGTCCTTTGTCATGTCACTACACATACGCCGCTACCCCAAACACACGTGCGCACACACCAATCCCCGACGGTCCAATTCAATTAATCCATCTACCTTCGAGTTGATTAATTAGCGTTTCTCTGCTTACGTTTCTCGTCCTCGTCCTCGTCCTTGTTGGGTTTTTGTGTCTGCGTCCGGGATTAGAGAATTAATCGCCAGAGTTGTGATAATTGGCTACTTGATGAGTCTGTAATGAACATCGAGGGACAGGACAGCAACAAAGGATAATGACGATGGCTGTATCGTATTCCATTTGAATTTTATTAACGACAAACACTCACACACATGCATGCACTATTTACAGTAATTACCGGTCAATCTCCCCGAAAACAATGTCCAACGAGCCGAGGATCGACGGGATGTCGGCGAGGTAATGATTCGGTGCGATGGACGCCAGCAGCGCCAAATGGGGGTAGCTGGCGGCGCGAATCTTGCATCGGTACGGACGCGCAGTGCCATCCGAGACCAGGTACACACCGAACTCGCCCTTGGGCGACTCAATAGCTGTGTATGTCTGTCCCGGCGGCACTGGGAAGCCCCCGCTGAAGTACTTGAAGTGATGGATCAGGTCCTCCATTGAGCTCTTCATTTCGGCGCGTTTCGGCGGGCACACCTTGTGGTCGTCGGTTTTGATTTCGCCAGCAGGCATCGCGTTCAGGCACTGGTGGATGATGCGCACCGATTGACGCATCTCTTCCACGCGGCAGAGGTACCGGTCGTAGCAGTCGCCCTGCGAGCCGACAGCGACATCAAACTCGACTCTGTCGTACGCGTCGTACGGTTGTGTCTTGCGGAGATCCCATTTGACACCGGTGGCGCGCAGAACGACACCCGAACAGCCGTAGTTCATGGCGGCATGCGAAGAAATTCGCCCAATGTCCACGGTCCTTTCCAGGAATATTCGGTTCGAAGTGATGAGATCCTCCAGTTCGTCCAGCCTTTCCGGATATTTGACACAAAACTCATAGAGATCGTCCAACAGGCCCATGGGGATGTCAGACGCCACTCCGCCGGGACGGATGTACGCACTGTGCATGCGACCACCTGACACCCGCTCACACAACTCGTAGAGCTTCTCGCGCTCTTCGAACTGCCAGAAGAGCGGAGTTATCCCTCCGCAGTCGAGCACCTGTGACGATACTGCAACGATGTGGTTGGTGAGTCGCATCACTTCGCCGAACATGGTCCTGATGTACTTGGCCCGCAGTGGCACTTGTATGTTGAGCAGCTTTTCCACAGCCAGCGAGTAGCAGTTCTCGCACGACATGCACGAAGTGTAGTCCAGTCGGTCGAAGTAGGGCAGCGCCTGTGGGTAGGTCTTGTGCTCGATGAGCTTCTCCGTGCCACGGTGCAGGAGTCCGATGTGGGGATCGGCGGTTATTACTTGTTCGCCCTCGAGTTCGAGTACTAGTCTGAGGACGCCATGTGCGGCCGGGTGGGTTGGTCCGAAGTTGATGAAGCTATTGCGAACGGTTTTGTCGACTTTGGGTTGCATTTTCCCCGTGTACGGGGTGTGTTTGAGGTTTTTGCTGCTCTCGTCGGGATAGAAGACAGCGCCCGCACTTTGGGACATGAACTCCGGGTCGGGATACCAACCTTTGGCGGTGGGTTTGGGGCGATTGGGTATATCTGGCGAAGGCTTGTCGGAGGCTTCTGAAAAATAAGGCAGATCTTATTATCGCAGTCGGAAAGTTCGATGGGTACTTACGTTTCCATCGATGGAAGAGCGTCTGGATAGCTATTTGGGCCAAGGACGCCTTGATGTTGGTCAGGTGGTGGTTGTAGAAACTGCCGAAGGTTTTTTCAAGCGCTGCTCTGACGAGTGACATTTTTCTCATTTGAATATTGAATGAGAAATTAATTTTAAACGTCAAATGGGTTGGTGGCGACGTCGGTTGCCATGGAGACAGGTGACTGTGATTGGTTTTTGTTTTTAAGGGCTTGAGTGCAGGTTGCAGGATAGTTTTTAATTTGTTTTTATGACTTCACGAATTCACAGAAGGAGACCTGGATCTACTAGTTCCCATTGGGGGAACTTCGGACACCTAATAGATTTTTTTTACAACTGGGGTTGGATATATGTCATCTCAAAGACCTTGTGAATTTGAAACTTTTAAGACGGATTACGAACAGATTTTCTTACTTACTTCGATGGCGCTACTATCCGAGGTGGCCCATTACGTAAGAGGACTCTTTCAAGCAAGTTCCTGGACTCCCGAGTATGGATTTATAGCCCCCTGGCTCTGGCTAAAGTTTTTTGTTAAGGCCCAACCAATGTTGACAGCATGTAGCATGATAAAGGCTCATAGCTGAGGATTATAGTTATAGGGGCAGGGAAGTCTAGCGGACGCGACGTACAAATGGAACTACAAACGGCTCTTATCTTACCGTTTGTAGTACAGTAAGGGATATGAGATGTCCAGTCAGATTCATTAGGGAAAAGGATTGACAGTGAACGTGTCTTCGCTGTTGTGCTACACCTAAGTAAAAGTTTGGAGAGTCAGCTATGAAAGTATGGAGGTTCTACGATGAGAGGAATAAGTTGTTAGGTTAAGACAAACTTATCGTTTGGTTGAAGCCAATTATTGCAGTTGGTTAGAAGATCATGTTCTATTAGTTAATATGGACAGAGAAATGTTCATCAGTATAAGAGGTGAACATTACATTTTTTTAAAGTGATCAGTTGTGACGACTTTTGCTACCAATTGAACAGTATCGAGTGTGAAAAAGGTCAGAGGCAGTTCATGGGGCAAAGCAGCTGCAATCATAATCAGCCTTATTGTGAGTTTCGCCCGAACAATATTCCACCCGAAAAAAACAGATTTCTGTTCTGAAATGTCATTTTTTTCGGGTGGAATATTGTTCGGGCGAAACTCACAATAAGGCTGAATATAAGCGACCCCAACAGCAAATGTCCCTATGGAGTAGGGTAAAATGTTTTTCGAACTGGAGGATTGTCGTCCACTTAAGCTGCATTAAGGCTGCCTTAAGATCCTTTAAAGCAGGAAGGATTCATCTGGGAGTAGCCAAATTCCTAAGAACTGTGCAAGCTGATAAAGGCTTTGTGGGGCTGAATAGGGTTTCCCACTCTTCATTTATTTGTGGACGTTTTTGGTCGTTTCCTTTCTGAGAAGACCAGTATTATGGAAGAACTTTCTGATATTGATTATCCTAAAGATGCATCAATGTCAACTTTTTCCAACCAACTCAGATGCTGCCACCAAGCTCTGCCAGTCAACCCAACAAAGTCGTAGAGTAATCTGTTTTCAACTAAATTTCCCAATTCTCTTGTGAATGGGCTGTCTTTTTGAGCACTTTGGTTACTGACTATTGCCTTCGACCCCAAAACTTAGATTTTCAGATCATCGTTCTAGAGCTAGATAGAGATGGTTGGGTTGGCTTAAGATTAAGCGACCGAGTGGATTTATATGGGTCTTCAGTGTTCAGACTTTTTTAGGGACTGTGTGGACAACTTCAAACGCACAGATCTTGGGGTCCGCGGACCGCCTTGTTGGCTGACAGACAATTCTCCCGGAGCCTGCTTTGCTGCATTATTATTGTGTTGAAAATTGTAGTGTAGATAGAAAAGATGGGTGCCCTAGTGACAATAGTCACGGCTCATTTGAACAAGCAGAGCTCTGTAACGTTTGTCTTTGTAATGAAGAAGTAGACGGCGTGTTCTGAAAAGGCTCATTATCACCCTCTATTGGTCTGCAAATATCGTAGGTTAAAAAAAGTGAAATGACATAAAGGCTGAAGGCTGTAGCCTACCGACTATTGCATATTTTGAACACGCGAGGCAGCAATTTCGACTTATTTTCGAAGCAATTTCCACTCGACTTCTTTTTAAGGGCTTTTTGACGTATTTCCCTGCCGATTTTTTGAACGAGTTCCTTGGCGCATTTTGATGGCTTTTTGAAGAGTTTCTTTGAAGGTTCTACGATGAGTTGTTTGACACGCTCTTCGTAGCAATTTCGACTCGATTTAGACTTTTTTTGGACAAAGTTTTGACGCATCTCCGGATTATTTTGAAAGTTCTCCCACACATTTTGATTGACTTTTTGGATAGGTTGTATGGCGCGTTATTTGACGCTCTTTTTGAAGCATTTTCGACTTATTTTCTAAGCCTTTTTTGAGACATTTTCCGGTTATCTTGGAAAGCTTTTTTTTGACGAGCTCTTTGACGCATTCCGATGGCATTTTTGGAGAGGTTCTGGAAAGGTTGTACAACGCGGTTTCTGACGCGCTTTTTAAAGCAATTTCGATTCGATTTCGACTTCTTTTGGATGTAGTTTTGACGCGTTTTTTGAGGCATTTCACGATTGTTTTGGAAGGCTTTTTTGAAGAGGTCTTTGATGCATTTTGATTGCTTTTTGAAGAGGTTCTGGATACGTTCTAAGACCGCGCTCTGAGAAGCAGTTTTAACTACATTTTAACGAAGTTTTGACGCATCTTTTGACACATTTCCCGAAGGCCTTTTTTGGCAAATACTTCTACGCATAGCTTGATGGCTTTTTTGAAGAGGTTTTAGAAAGTTTCTACGATGCGTTTTTTGACGCGCTTTTCGAAGAAATTTCTACTTCTTTTTGACGTAGTTTTGACGCATTTTCCGATTATTATGGAAAGGATTCTTACGATTTCTCCGACCCATTTTGATGACTTTTTTTGGAAGCATTTTGATATATTTTTTAAAGTGTTTTTCATTCAATTTTAGGACGATTTTCCACTGGTTTGAAATGTATTACAGAAGCTCGCAGATAAGTTGTAGGAAACACTTTTGGGGAAGTTTTGTTTCGGAATGTCACAAGACATTTGTTTAAATGCCGAAAGTTTAGGACTTTCGCAACTAAAGTTGTCAAGAAAATGTCCATCCATTTTTTGAAAGGCCATTCCCAATGTTGGTCATTGCTTTAAGGCAGGTAAAAGCCTGTCCGAATCAGTTATTCTTCATAAAAGAATTTCATTTCCATCCGCAAAGGTGCAGTTGCATCTTCCCCAATGCTTCTTACCTTATTTGAAGAATCTGGTGAACGGTCTTTAATTTTCCGGAGCTCAGCGCATGCTTCGTCTGAATAGGTATGACCAAAAGTCGTACATATTTCCGTAGAATTTTAATTATTCATGCCACGCTCCCAAAAAACTGTATCCATTTCAGGAAAAGTCAAATTACAAGCAGACACATACCTTAGAGTTAGTTAAGGGGTTTAAAAAGACCCAGGCATGCTTTCTCATCCGACTCTATTCTTGTGACTTGTGTTGAGGTCTTAATTTCTGTTGCTCTCCCGTTGATTGATAAAGAAAGAGAAGCCAGCTTAGACACCCAAATTGAACACACTGCGAGTCCGACAAGGACTTTTACAAAGAAATTTCCAGAGCGAACAATTGTTAAATTTACTTCAAGGCGACATTTTAAGCAGACCTAGACCCGTATCCATTCGTATCCATCAAAATTTGTTCGCTCAATCATTTCCCGGCACAATTCCATTTGTCACTCCAAACGAGTACCCTTTGTCAACTATTACAACGACAACTGTCAACCGGCAAACTTAATGTCATTTGCACCTGTTCAAATGTTTACTCCATTTATCCGCGCCACTTGGTCTACCCCACCACCCTCTGTGGGAGGTCGCAAAAATCCCAGCTCCACCCCAACGTCGGAAACAATTATCGCCAAAAACATTTCCCTTTTCAAAAAGTGTTAAAAAATACACCCCCCATCTTGCAACCAAAGGATAATGAATTTCCTCAGCCATTCTCTGTGTGGCGCCCATCGCACACATGTATTAAGTACCACCTAGGAGTAGGAGTGACGTCGTCGTCGTGCAGATTTTGTAATTTCCCCCAAGGAAAACGTACACACAATAGAGCGAGCAAAATAATTCATAACTCCGTTCCTGGTATAGTACCCGGAAAAAAGGCTCTTTTCGATTAGACCTACACGAGGGCAAAAGTGCATATTAATTGCATGCCCCAGCAGAAGCATCATCATGTAGTTTACACTCAAAGGAAAAGCTCTTGAAAGGAGTTCCTGAAGAGAATGAACCTTCCGTGAGGATACTCACACGTTTCACCAAAAGGATCTGATTCCATGCACAGTGCAGGTACGGCAGAAATTAACTCTAGAAAATGCCTTAAGGATTTCGCAATTAATCGATGAGTTTCACCTTCAACTGGCCGTATGAGTGTACGTGCCGAAGGCACACCTTCTACTTGACCTAGTAAACGAGCACTCGTCCTTAAATCGGCATTCGTAATTACGTGGGTAATACAATTTTGCAAGATTGTCTTCATCGATGAGCAGCAGCTCATCCGTACAAGGGATCGAAGAAGAACAGAAAACACCCAAACCCATGGCGCAAGGATGGGGTTGATAAAATTTAATATTCGACTTGACTAGGTATGGATTGGGATGCACGGGCGATGGGCCTATATTCTGCGGAAAGAGGACGCGCATTGATATTCAGCCGTCGTAGGGCAAACATATGTACGAATGTTGAAAGCAAGCTACAGGAATATGCTTGACTGGCTAAGCATAACCATGATAACTATACGTGTGTTCAGTAAGCGGGGGGAAATGGGTTAACTAGCTTAATAAATGGGTGACTGGAACGCACATACAAAGGGATGGGAGACTTGGCAGAGGTCTTCCTTCGGTGTCAGGTAAAATTTTGGGAATTTTCATGGGCTACTTCGTTGGGATGTAACACAACTTAATTGGGTGGCAGTGAAGGCACTTAGAAGAGCCTCTGCAAAGTCGTCTCGTAGACTAAATTGTACAACGATGTGGTGAACTTTTATGAGCCAGAAAACGGTAGTGCCACTTGATTGGCAGCTTGCGCCACGCGATAGTTTCCCCTTTGATTGGGCTGATTTAGGTCTGTGAAAGAAGTTTCTAAATAATTATTATTACCTACAGCGACTTGTCGTCTGTGGGAATAGCCGTAATAAAAGCGACGCGATTGGGGCGCCACTCAAGTGGCATGGGGTAGAAAGTGTAGGAAGAAGAATTAGTTGGAGGAATGTTTGCTATATCTCTACTCTCGAAATCCCGCTGGGATACGAAGCCTCTACGGGCCGAATCTACAATCTACGAGAAGTTTTATGCGTCGTTTTTAGCCCGGAACCAGGTCGCAGTAAAGTTTTAATAGCTCGTCCTAAAATATAGTCCTCCAAACGTCCGGCATGACTAATGGAAACGAATACCTTGTAAAGAATTCTGTTTTGGCCTTTTATGCTGCAAATTTTAGGTTGCAGCTAGCAATATTTGTTCAAAATTCATTTCATTTGGTACCGCAGAAGCTGTCCTCAGCGGACTAAGTTTGACTGTGGCGCCATCTGGGTAAATTCTGCAATGTAAATTAAATTAAAATTGTAAATTAACTGTCCCTTCCTGTTCACCAATATGCCTTTTTATATCCGCTCCGCCACCTATCGGGAAGTTTCTAGTTTATTCCGGTTCGTCTCGAACAAACTCTCTGGTTCTAAAATTAGCTCACATAACTCTCCACTTATTTGACAGATTCGAGTCTCCAATTGGAAGTGGAACTTGTTTGTTGAATAATGGGTTCTTTACACTTCACTTATTTTAGGTTCCAATACATTCCACACCACAGTAGCCTTAGACAAGTTTGGAGATTCATTCATTTACTTATGTGCTGCCCGACAGAGGATTGCTAGTTATTTGATGAGAACCATGGTACTTTAAGTGTACTACAGCGCCATCTAGCAGCATTGTGGACTTGCAATTGTCTTCCGAGTCATTTACGAGTTCTACCACTATTCGGAAGAATTTAAGTCTATTGGTTGATCTTACCTTATCTACCAAACTGCGAGTTCCTTGTTCCGAATCAAGTAAGAATTGTAGCGCCATCTAGTATTAATCCAAAGCGTTAGTAACTCTAGTCTTCTAGTACGACCGTAGAGCTACTACTACTTCTAACCTTCAAAGTTCACCAAACTGACACTAATCCAGACTCTGAGGATCAGATAGACAGCAGGTGGGTTATTGCACGGAACAAGTTAGTGTGAATTGCAGCGCCATCTGTGAGAACCCGAAGTCAGTAAGCCCGATCAGATCTCGGTGTACTGTAAAGTTATATAGCTATAGTTATAAAGCAAGTACTGCCTGTTGTCTGTTGTTAGTTAAGCTTTAATTTAATTTCTCGGACAGCGCCATCTAGGTGACTCCCAAAATCGCAATAGATCTCAGTATAGATCTAGATAGGATTCGAAAATGATACCATTTAGACATGAATTTAGCTACATAGTTGGTTTTTACTTACAGGTTGGTTCTGATTTTGTGACTGAGGAATCCATTCACCTTTTCCTCTAGCGCCATCTGGAGGCATTGTCTGCTGATAGGCGAAAGGCAAAGAGGTTTCCCTAAGATGTGTGTCGATAGTAACGCCACCACCTATTGTCAACGAAGCGACATTCAATTGCAATAACCATCCCTGTTATTTATTTTATTTAGTTTTTGGTTGAGAACCTGAGTTAGTTCAATTTGGAAAATTAATGGAGTATTTTTTGGGAAAATAAAGACTTTTCTTTTTGTTGCCAAAATTGCGTGCGTTTAATCAACCCACAAGTGTTTATCGGCAATGGACTGTATCACTGTCACTGAAGAGTCCACAATGACTCAAGTGGGTTAAAATGAGATATGCTCTGATTGAAGCAAATAACTTTTCTGTGGCTGAGGGTTCGATTCTCATTGCATTCCACCTACATTTAGACGCATTTTCTGTAGCTCAACAAATGCCGCAAATGTCAGCTGACTAACCATTGAGTTGATATCCACACTCTGCTGTAGCGCCATCTGTTTGAATTCAAAGTCAACTGATGTGAAGAAATCGGCAAATACCAAGAACTTTACAGGGAGATTCGGATGAACCGTTGAAATTGTTCAAACTGTTTGTCAGACAAATAGACGTAGTATTTTTGACTGTAGTCTTGACCAAAACCTAACAGTAGCGCAATCTGTACGAATCATAACTCAACTAATGTTAATAGTCTATAGTTTTACGAGGGGCCTCAAAATAAGCCGATTGGGTTTGTAAAACACTGCAATTCGATTGGAATTGATCTTCACTAGAAGATATTTTTTTGAAGTTGGCGGTGTATTTTTGTATTGCTGCGCCATCTGTATTGATTACCTAAAGTTGGGAATATGGCAACAGATCCATCTACAGTGACTGAGGGCGAAATAGAAATCATTTAAAATACGACAGATCAGTTGACTTCCCCATGCAAATAATTATTGCTGCTTATTCTTAAAAACTACGTTGAGGCAATGATTTCCTACAGCGCCATCTGTTTTTTTTTAGTTCGATAAATGGCGCAGAATCACAGCCCATTCTAAGCTCTGTATGACTTGATAGAAGCCAACTGATGAATCTGTCCGGTGGATTCTTGCAGCTTGCTTCTAGATCCATAGGGTAAAGTGGCGCCACCTGGCGGCATTTTAAAAAGTGTGCTAAATGACAGGAAATGTCATCAGCTTGAATTGCTCTCTTCTTTTAATCAATTGGTTACTTTTTTCAGTACTTTTTCGATCATATTACAAGATTTTCTCAAAGCGACTTCCTTTCCTTTCTTCATACTACTAACTTGCGTCTCCATATCTCTTGTCATTGCAGATCTTCGACGATCACTATCACTTCGCGCATAGTAGAGTGTCGAAGCGTTCCCTCCTGCCAGCGGATCATCATCAGAAACGGCTCGATGATGACAATCGAGTGCATTGGGCAAAGCAGCAGACAGCCAAGCGACGCCAAAAACGAGACTTCATTCGAATGCGGCCTTCAAGAACGTCACCCCGGTCCCCATCGCTGGTAGATAGCATGCAATTTAGCGACCCGAAATGGGGGCAAATGTGGTACTTGGTAAGTCTTGCTGAAAAGCCTCTGAAACTGGTTTTCTAATCGCCTCTGCCTTACAGAATCGCGGCGGCGGCCTGGATATGAATGTGATACCAGCATGGAAAAATGGCATCACCGGCAAGGGTGTGGTTGTGACAATACTCGACGACGGGCTGGAGTCCGATCATCCCGATATCGAAGCAAACTACGTAAGTCTCTCACATATACATTATAAAGGGTCAAACTCTGAGTATTTTTTTTTTTTCTCTAGGACCCTAAAGCCTCATACGATGTGAACGGGCACGATCCAGACCCGATGCCGCACTACGACATGACAGACTCGAATCGCCACGGTACCCGTTGTGCTGGCGAAGTGGCCGCCACGGCGAACAACTCAATATGTGCAGTTGGCATTGCCTATGGCGCTAGTGTCGGTGGAGTTCGCATGTTGGATGGTGATGTGACCGATGCCGTTGAAGCCCGCTCGCTGAGCTTGAACCCGCAGCACATTGACATATACAGTGCCTCGTGGGGACCAGATGATGATGGCAAAACCGTCGACGGTCCCGGTGAGCTAGCCTCAAGAGCCTTCATCGAAGGCGTCACAAAGGGGCGCAGCGGCAAGGGCAGCATCTTCATTTGGGCTTCGGGCAATGGCGGTCGCGAACTAGACAACTGCAACTGTGATGGATACACAAACTCCATATGGACGCTATCGATATCCAGCGCCACAGAGGAAGGCCATGTACCGTGGTATTCGGAGAAGTGCAGCTCCACTCTAGCCACGACCTACAGCAGTGGCGGCCAGAGTGAAAAACAGGTTGTGACAACAGATTTACATCATTCCTGTACCGTTTCGCATACGGGAACATCGGCGTCGGCTCCCCTAGCAGCCGGCATAGCCGCCTTAGTCTTAGAATCCAATCAAAACCTCACGTGGCGTGACCTTCAACATATCGTCGTGCGAACAGCGAAGCCCGCCAATCTAAAAGACTCCACATGGTCCAAGAACGGAGTGGGTCGTCGCATTAGCCATTCGTTCGGCTACGGTCTGATGGACGCCGCTGCCATGGTGCAACTGGCACGTAACTGGAAGACTGTGCCGGAGCAGCAGAGATGTGAAATCAATGCGCCACATGTCGACAAGTAAGTTTCATTCGGGTGTCAAGTTGCCAACGACCTAGCTGATATAAATCCATCTCCATTTCAGGATCATTCCAGCGAGGGGTTACATCACACTGCAGCTAACGGTTAAGCACTGCTTATCCGTGAATTATTTAGAGCATGTACAGGCGAAAATCACGCTAACCTCCCACCGCCGTGGAGATATACAACTTTATTTAAAGTCACCAGCTGGCACCAAAGTGACACTTCTCACATCGAGGTAAGTCGTAAGTCCTTTGAGTTGAGAGGGTGCTTTCTGGAGAGAGATTTCTCCGATCTGTGTTTGTGTGTCTGTTTAGAACGTGCCGCCCAGAATCACTGAAGTTGAGTGTTCAGATTGTGGGATTTAATTTTTGATTTATTACGTGCGCAGGGGACTGGCCACGTTTCCGTTTTAGTGGTGGTGGGAATGACTACAGACTCAGAGTGATTTTAGGACGAGGATAAACCACTGCCGCTAATGTAAATTTTAAAAATTCGATTTTGATGATGGAAGTAATATTTTTGTGGGTGAATATGTAATGAGTACTTGTTGTCCTTTGTTTTTTTTTTTTTTTGTAAACAAAGTAATTAATTGTCTGGGGGTGGATTTTGGTCTTGATACCGAATGCAAGTACTGGGAATAACTTTGAAGGATGGTTAAGGAAGGCATCTCCTTCCTGAACTGGCAATCATGCACTGTCCTTTAAGAGCAGTTTTTGGTTTAGAGTAAGACGGCTTTATGTGCTTATGAACGGTTTTAGTTTGGCATCAAGTGCCATGGACTTTTGGGACTGGGAATCGAAGAAACTTAGGAAGCCCTCCGACTAGAGACTCTTTGGTTCTAATTTCATTTTCTTGGTCTCCAATGCTGGTCTAGGCTTTGCTCTCTATACTTGGTAGTTCCACTGCCACAATGTTTTGCTTTTGGATAATCTCACGACCAAAGGTATCACTCTTGAACTTGTTTCATCTTATCACTTGTTCAACGCTTTTGTGATATTTGAAGCTTTTCGATGCCCAACAGTAATGAACTTGTAGGTAATGATGGGTCGTACTGTCAAGAATACTGAACCGCCTTCTTTGCCTTCAAACAGTTAAAAGGAAGTAAAGATCCCACCGAGATGTGTTCTGGCATATCATTGGACAAAGTTGATGCTGATGGAACCCTTTTTGGTCTTCGTGGTTTCGTGTCAATATCACGAGCGTGTTCCCAACGAAGAAAGCTGTTTTCAAGTATCTTCAATTGAAGGGACTAAACTCAACATATACTCCATAAAAGAAATTTATTTATTTAGATCTACGAAGTTATAATATCAACATAAGAAAAAGTATTGGTCCAAGATGGCTACCTTCGGGGACACCAAACACAACGGTAATTTCGTCTGAGCATAAATTTCCTTTGGAAACAAATTGTTTTCTACCGAAAAGGAACGATTTGAACCACGAAAGCAATGGACCGAAAAAACCATAACACTCAAGTTTTCTTAAGAGTACAAGAAGGTTTATTCTACTCAAGGCTTTCACGAAATAAGTATACACTACTGCACCTGCTTATGTTTTTGAATTGAATTTGAGCAATAGTTAGTAAACTGAACTAGGTCAGAGCAAGTCGAGTGACCCTTCCAAAAACCATGTTGAGAATCACTTATGATTCTTTTTAAAAGCAAAATCATTCGTTCCTTCACTAGAAGGTCCAAAAGTTTAGGAATAAAAGATTGTTTAGAAACAGGTCTATAGTTCGAGTTTTGGTCTTTTTTACTGCTCTTATAGGCGGGAGTTATAAGCGAGTACCTTCATTCATCAATAAAAGTGCCAGTAGCCAAAGACTGATTGAAGCTAGAGAGTTGGGGTGAAACTGGGGGAATCAGCACAAGATTTTAAGACCACAAGACAGGATAAAAACCCAAGAAAAAAGCTAAAGGCATTGCTCGTTTTTAAAAATGCCAGTAGGTTTTGCAAAGGCTTCTTACTCTGGTTTCTACGAGATTGAAAAAAAAAAACACTTTTAGACGAATAGAGTAGGAGTAGTTTAAATAGATAAGAAGCATGCCCACAGATAGAAACTAAGGAACCTTTCTTTGTCGAAGGCCAAAACAACTTCAAAACAACGTTTCCCAGGCCGACTTAACTCGGAAAAGACTTCACTCACATTATTCTCAAGAGCTCAAGTGGTGCGCTAATGGATCTTAAAAATGTGAAAGATGTACTAATAACCAAAGATTCCGTCAACGAGAATATGGCCAAATATAGTTACGTGCAACACAACCCTGCACCAGATAGAAAAAAAACAGAATTGTTGCCAATAAAAAAGTTTGTACGTTATCCATGGAATCTGCGCCGTCAAGTACGCGTTTTAAGGGTAGGCCTAGAATGACATGGATGGATCAAAGCTCTCATCTATCCGTTAAAGCCTCTGGGGATTCCATTTGACGACTTGGATGGCCGAAAATAGGCAGCTTAAGGTGGCCAATTGAGCTTCTGTTGGGGAATATTGAAGGTGGTCATGATGCCCCTCTGTGGACAGTAAGTCAGCTCTATCCGATGCGATGACAGCCTTAAACTTCTGGTGGTGCTAGCCATCGTCGTTCACTTGATCTGGGTGCCAGGACACAGTATTGAAAATGACGGCACCCAAGATCAGATGAATGATGTTAAGACCAGGAAAAGGTATTCCCTGGGACTCAAGCAACACACTTGACTTTAAAGACAGACTGACTCTACTTGGGCAAAAGTTTGTGGAAAGATCTTTCACGACTGCGTTGTCGCATTAGAATCGAAGTAGTATAATCTACATGTACAGGCGACTGTTTCTCACTTTTCTTACTTTCTCAGCAAGTCAATGTAGGGTAGGATTTGCTGTGAAAACTCCTTCTCCAAGGCCGGGTAACGTAAAGGGAACCGAAAATCACTCGGTCAAAACGCCCAAAGATATCTGCCAACCACCATCGCTAACGGTCATGCATCTGCGCCATAGAGTAACACAGGGATGATGAGGCTCTTCTTTGGAGTCTCCTTACTTCTAAATTCAAGTGCCTTGCACTCAGTCCCGCTCAGTGGAAAAAAAACCTTCAGATGTTTCCTGGGATCCAACCTGGGTTCCCTTGCTTAACACTCCAAGACACTAACCACCAATTCAAATTCAGGTAAATGAGTTTGACTACTGCGGTCACCATTCGAAACTCCCAAAGAGGCATTAGTCAGAGCTTTTCAAGGCTTGTACTCAGCAACGAGGCTCCCATTGATATGTCCGGTCTAGAATTACAGGTAACCCTCACTCTTGTGGTATCATAACGGACCTACAACTCTGGTCTAAGTGTGTCTTTGAAAACCCTCACCTAACCTAAGCTAACCTAACCCAACCCATTCTAATCTTATGGAGCAGAGGTGTTTTGTACATCGTCATTGAACTAAGGTAGAGTTTTGCAAGGATGCCGAAACTAGACATGGATCTAAATAGTTCTTCTCTATAGGTACTGTCAGATGCGGCCTTAAAATCAAACAGGTATCGCTTTCTGTTTTTTTTAGGATTTAAGGCCAAGGAAATCAAAGATCGGAACCCACCATCTGTTTATTGATTTTTGTGCGTAAAAGCTGTCCTGTTGGGGACTCCCCGGGCATAAAGCTGCACTGGAAGGGACCAATCAGTTTTTTGACAAATGGTTTAGGGAGTACGACAGACCGGTTGAGCCTCTAGAGTTGGCGCAGTTAAGGGAGTCTTCTTTCTTCCGGGAAACGTTTCTGAGGTTCGATTTATAAAGCTGGTTTTTAATCTCCACCAAGTCGTCTCCCGCTTCGTTTATTAGTTCCGTCGGAGGGCCGACTTGTCCAGACTTTCTAGGCATGACACCTGAATTTAGGTATTGCTACCCTCACTTAGTTTAAGTCGGGTCAACTGGAGTCATGGCTTTCATTTTCATCGTTCAAATTGGAAGGTCTATTTCAAAATTCGAAATGTCTTCAAATTAGAGTCACCTGGGGAAAAGATCTCTCCAGGCAGTCTCCCATTCAACTTCCGAACAGTGTTTTCTAGGTTTACACTTTTATTACCTCGATCGGGTGCTCTCTCTCTCTCAATTTTCCTCCGAAAAGTCAAGGCCTTCCTTTTTTGCACGTATGGAGCTCCCTGAAGCGCCACTTTGTTGTGTGGTTACCTTGTTGCGTGCCTACTCCTTGCTGGCACTCTTCATTCGGAGTTCCATTAATTCGTTGGGTGCTTCCAGGCGCTGAAAACTCGCTCACACCATTTGCGCCTGCAAAATAACTTCCAGCACAACTCAGTTAATAATGTCCATCCCAATGGAACAGCTTATAACGCTTAAGGCTAGGGGTTCATAGTCTCCCCGGATGTCGCAAGTACACAATAAGTTTCCAATAAATCAACCCAAAGTGATGTTTTTTATAGACTCCTTCCCATCTCACACAAACACACACACACGTACTCCCCCGCGATTTATATATCCTCCGCAAGGACATTATGCGAGTACTCCGCGCCATTGTACCAGCTGACACAGAATCTAAATCTTAAAATAATGAACCCTCAATACTCGTACTCCCGCAGTCCCTCGGTGGTTTTATGAGGCGGAAAAAGTTTTACCATTCCCACCCCCGATTTGATTATTCCCACCTTCAATTGAAATTTATACCACCAGTCCGCCTGCTCCGACTGTTGCAGTACGGCGCGGCGGCGAAACTTTTTTTACGACTTATTAATTTGCTGACACTTTTAAAAGTGAATGCGACGTAGACGATACCCCTAATCTGCACGCCAATGGACTCTTAAAGTGGCAGTGTTTGTCCTCTATGCCAATGGCTACCGCAAAATGTGCGGTACTCCGCTATAAATATCCAACGGATTCGCCTTATTCGTCCTTACACTGGGAGTCATTTCCATTATTTGTCGGTTCTTCATCGTTTTTTATTCTAGCTGGGGATTTCTTTTGGAAACATCAAGGAAAAAACTTCCTCCGGGAGTTTCTTTCTTTTCATGCTCAACGAACCAACGATATGGGTTTCGGCTGCCTTTTATTCGATTTACATTCAGAGCGATTGGGGGAAACTTTAAGATGCACAGCACACGCAAAAAGTTTCTTTAATTAACGCAGATGAACCCAAGCAAAGGCAGAAACAAAAGAGTTGCTCCTTGAATGAGACGAATCCTTAAAAATTCAGGAGATCTTTGTGGAATTGCTTCACCGATATGGTGGGCCTACAGAAAATGGCTCGAAAAGATGTCTGTCGGAAACTCAAAGGTGCGTAGTTTTTGAGTTTTCTAAATCAGTGCGGCTGGAGTTTCTTTTAACCGTGGTCCCGAGAGAGCTATTTTCTTCGAGGTTAAAGCTGGATCTGTGTCTTTTTGCTTGCTTTGGGATGAAAAGAAAATGGCTCACGTCCGTTGGTTGTGTTCTATTGTTACCCATTTCCTCGGCGAGCATGTCGATAGGTAGTATTAACGTTTTTGAAGACCTGACTTGATTTGGAAAAAAATTTACGTTCGCAAAAAACCCGGTGCGGGCTCTACAATCATTCGTTTCGGGTCTGTGCACGTAGTCGAGGGTGGATGGCTTGAATCGCCCTTGCTCTACACGAGCCAAGACCGAGAAGTAGAAACTAGTGTTTTCATATATCTTTAGAGATCCTAGAAGGCGGCTGTAGAAATCATGGGCACAGTAGACCGGTTGTAGTAGAGAGTGGGGGTCTCGGGTTCACTCCCCGGAAAGACACTTTCAAACACCTGACAACCAATCGAGAGCGTAACTGCCTGGCAAGGCCTTGTAATTCAGGATACAATTGAAGCTCCTTTAACCACGCAAACGAATGGTGATGAGAAGTTAGCCCTAAGGTGCTATTGGGCCTATTGCGCCAGCTATTTATTTTACTATTGTGAAGATTTATTTGGTCTTTTGAACGCGAATTTCTTCTCGAGTCCCCGGGCTTGAGGGTGAACCTTGCGAGCTGTACAGTGACGGCAATTTGTGAGCGAACTACTCTAACCGAGAGCAATAGCTGACAGAAACTATTTCTGTCGCATTGCACTCGTTGATAGGTGCGCACATTGATTCCATGGTTTCAAACGATGACTTTTGAACAAACGGGACATCATGTTCCACCTAAGAGTCTTTGATTTCAGCAAGGGGAACTAGAGCAGTAGAGTCTTCAATGCCTTATGTAGCGCGCTTACAACTGATAGAGGACTTAAACCAACTTGCAAATGGCGGCAGTTATTAAAAGACCGCAATTTAGAGAGAGGCTTATAGGCTGAGCTTCAGATCGCACATTCCCTTTCGGACTTCAGTGCCTCCTGAGTGAGTGCCTTGATCATGCTAAAACAGCCACCATAACTCAACTCAACCTTATGTTGGATTTGAAGTATACCATCTATCGAAAGAGTTCGAAAAGATCTGAAGACTGAGGCGGTAAACGATTTCGAAACTCGGCTTTCACGATACTTAGCAATATCTAGATCTTCTGCTTAAACGAGTAGGGAAGTTGCAGTTCGCATGCACGAAGAGTCTTTCATTTTGTACGGTCCTTGGTTATTTCTCAAAGGTTTAACAAGCTTTCAAAGCCTTTAGAACATTTTTTAACATAACGAGTGTCAAAAATTACTGTAAAAATTTAGGCAAATGGTGGCACAAGTCTGAATATTTGCCGACACTGTTGGCCTTTATTTTGGTCTTACTCTTGGTCTTTCACAAGGCCCAGGATTTTCTTTATTAAAGTGTCTTACTCAGGGAGGTATCTAGGACAGATCTGTGTGCCTTGAGTTGGTATATCGTTTTACTTTTGCAAAAAAACAGCCATCGCAAGCCTTCTAGTTTTTATATTTCTGGACTGCTTAGTCGGCTTTACCTGTTCAACCTCGGAACTGTGACCTATTGTTGAATGTTACTTTAAGGACACTTTTCCGCATCCGTTCCTCCGTAGAACCAAATAAAGGGGCAGGATAATCGGATAGTGTTAGACCGATTTTTCAACAGTTGTCGGGACTACTGAGTTTAAGGTGTTTTGCTTTAGTGGCCTTCCTTTTTAAGAGTGTTGCTAGTTGAGGAAGATCAATCACCTATTGGGCTTGGTAAACACTGACTCTTGGACTATTGAACGAGCCCCTGCCATAAGGTACCCTTCGTCGAACAGTTTCTTCAGACATTTACATCCAGATTCGGTTAGCCTTGCCAAAGTCGCTTAGCTTGACAGCCTTATGTGGTTTCAAGATGGCTATTAATGATTTCTTGGGCGCATTTAAAGCCAAATACTTCATACTTCCTCAGAAAAAACGTTTGTTCTCTCCAATTGATATGGTGTCAGAATGTTAAGGCTCTGCGTCGGGACCTGGTACCCTAACACAAGAGACAGTAAGGTCTGAAGTGACCTCTGTTTAAAAGATTTTTGTGTTTTCATGAGTATTTTTGGAAAGGCAGTCGTCCGGGGCAGAGCTGTATACCCTGGGACTTCACTTATCGTTAGAAAGGTCACTCACAGCTATTTTTACAGCCTCGGCACAGTTTTATTTTATTTTATTTTTCCCTTTCAAGTTGTTTAACATGCATGAAAAGTCTCAAAAAAACTTTGGACAGAGCTCTAAAGTTCTACTGATCCCCATTTTCCTGAATGTGCAATATTGTTTGCCTGAGTGACAGACTCTCGCTACCAAAAAGTACAACGCTTCGATTACTTTTAGAGTAGATCTTGAGTTTTAAAGACATTCCTTCAGTTAAAATTATTTCAGAAGTCTTTTGTCGATTTTCTTACCTTAGAGGGAGTAAATGCACCGGGATGGACCACAGCCCTTGAAAACAAAGCTACCCTAACTAGCTGCTTTCATTTACGTCCAAATTATTTAAAATCGATCTCCAATTACGTATTCGCCCATGAAATGTGGGGTCTTCCATTTCCGCGTCGAACCTCAGGTCGTTCTCAAAGACTTGTCGGGCTGGTACATTGTTATTCGTACGATTCGTTTTGAACCATTTCACCAGATCAACGTGGCTTTATAGCCCGAAGGGGATTCTCTTGGAATCTTCTTCTCCTCATTCATTGGATATAAAATTGACCGACCATTAGCCCAAACCCAACGTCTCAAAAAGGTAGAGCCCGCGCAAAGTTCTCATAGCAACGTTGGTTTCGATCTGCAATAATGTTTAAGAGGGTTAGTTCTTAGCTGCATTTGGTAGCCGCACTCCTCGTGAAAATTGTAGTTACGTTGTTGTCACTTAAATTCGTCGATGGCTGCACTTCTAATGACAAGTTGGCAGCAGTTCCACTGTTCCTCTCCACTTGATGCTGATATTGTGGTTCCTTAGAGTTTGAGCGAGAGCCCGTAAAAATACCGGCAGTCGTTACCAGTAGCCAAAGAAGGTGAATCTTATACCGCACTACAGCAATTGGCCATCTCCTGTTGGAAACAGACGACCTTCAGACAATTTTTGAATCGATGACTTGACGGCCCAATGGGGGGGAATGGGTGAACTAGTTCTACGATGACTTTCCATTTTACGTAGCAAAAACTGCTGACTAATTGAAGCTGTTATCATTGACACCCTACCACTTTTCAAATGCCATCAACAAGTGTGTTTCAACAAATATTGGCGCCCAAATCAAAAACACTCTACTAACCAAACACATCGTCGTTGAAATGATTTTCAATCAAATGAGCTAAAAAAAAAACTACGAATCCAAATTCAATTTCATTTTCGGAAAAAAACACGAAAGATAAACAGCGCTTATATTTTTAAAAAACCCTCCTGAATCAATAAGGACACACGACTGCAATCCAACTCAATCCATCGATCATGGCCACAGAGGACGACAACCGACTGAGAACACTCCAGCAACTGTTGAAAATCGCAGAGGAAATTATGACGGTGATCAAAACCGAAAGGAATAGCCCATCTGTTGCGACCACCTCCCGGCAAAGGGATACAATAAATCGTCGCTGGAATCCATACCAGCAACGGAATGCGAGAACAGCCGAAATTTCACGAACACAACACCAAGATTCCAAAGAAAATTCCCGAGTTCTGGCCGCAAGGCAGAATTTAAACGAAATGGTCCTGCATCGAACATGTGATTCCCATTCCAATGCCAATTCCAATTCCAATCCCAATTCCAATGCTGGTGCGAGGAAGCACAAGGTGAACGAGAACACATTCTCAACATTGACGTCAAGGGACAATAAGTATATGTGTGCCATTTGCCTGGAGCCCTACATGAACAATGTGCCGGTGGTGACAATTTGTGGACATGTGTTCTGCAGGACGTGTGTCCATACGATAATCCGACGGTCGGCACGGTGTCCTTTGTGCAATCGCATTTTAAGCTTGGCCAGTACTTTTAGAATATTTTTATAGGGATTTTTAGGACTTCAGGGGTATTATTCAATTTTTTTTTTTAGATTTTTTTTTTATGAAAGTGTATTTTTGTATTGGGATTTATTTATTTACTGTTTGGGAGGAGTTTTGTTGTTAATAAAACTTGCAATGATTTGAAATATTGGGGTTTTAGTATTTTCGGTTTCAGACTGTTTCGGGCTGCACGAAACGATGACCTTTGTGGCTGTTTCCTCCTTTGAAATCCCTCGTATAAGGCTCCAGTGTTAATATGCCATTGGGATTATTTTGCCCTCGTGCAATTCTTTTTTTTCATTCGCGCTAGGTTTTGACGTTTATGACCAAAAAAGTTTTCGAATAGCTGATGCATCTGCTTTGCTTTTTCTATATGTCAGAAACGTTGCGTCATTCGGGACAAGGCTACAAAAGTTAAGTCAAAGTTATGTTGCGTCAAGTTGTGGTCTCGCTTTGCGGTAAAAGCTTTAAACTCTTGTACGCCATTTTCGGACTCCATCGTAAACCAACATATTTCTTAAAAACATATTTAAAAAGAATGGGCCTTAGCAATAAACATTTTTAGTCTCGACTCTAAATTTTCGTAGTTCACTGTGGCTATATTTTTCATACAAATTTTGCAATTGTGAGCTTTTGCAAATTTAAAGTCTTTGCGTGGCTTAAGCCCGTATGACACTACATTTTTTTTGCATTTTTTCACACTTTTTAAATGAAACTAGAACAGTACGAAACATTAGGGGTATTCACGATCCGATGCAACTGGTCTTGTATCATTGCGAAAGTGAGAAAGTGAATTTTTTTTATTTCGCACTACAACAACAAAATATACATAGTAAATATATATAGTAACCGAAAAATACAACAGAGTCAAGCCTTGTCAAGTTGACAATTCTCTTAATTGTTAATTCCTGTGTGTAGCAATCGGAAAAAATTAAGAGAATGGAAAACAAAAGTAAAAAATGGACAGAAAAAGAAGTCATCATATATCATCTTCGTATTTACTCTCTGCATTGGCTAAAATAATTTTTCTTTTTGGCCTTTTTACGGCAAAAACAATTAAAGCTAATTTTTCAGTTTCAAAAAAAAAAAAAGTTTTCTTTCAGAACACAATTCTTATCAAACTGTCATTTGTTTCAGTTTTGCAAGAGATGGGAAAAAGTGTGTTCACGATCTGATAAGAAAAAATAAAATTTCGCAATTTTACTAGGCCTGCTACACCGAATCGTGAATATACCCCTATTAGAACGAGAATTCCCTATAGGAGTGAGTGCGTACACACCAGCTTCATTAATGTAGATACGTCAAAAAAAAAATGTATTCAAATCACATTTTTCCATAGACATACTAAATTTGGACTGCTAGTGAAATGTCATTTTCATATACTTCTGTGAGAAAATGTATTTTTGGAACACGCGTGAAGTTGGCTACTAGCAGTCCATATTTATAATAAGTCAATGCATTTTTCAGCTGCGGGCAGCTTTTTTTTTTTTGACATTTCAAGATTATTTGAAAATAAATTTGTTTGAAAATCTGCGGTTGCTTTGCAAACAATTGCTACCCCTTTCGTATTACACTTTTGGTCTCTTTTACACATCGCTGACTTTTCAGCATTAAAAAAATGAGGAAAAAATGTAGTGTCATACGGGCTTTAGACTACGGAGTGGTCTTTCAAAGCCAGTCCAAGATCAGTCAGGTAAAAGTTAACAGAAACACAGGGTCATTCATTTCGTGGTTTCAAGTTGGTAGCGCTGGCGTTTGACAACCTGTTAAACTCAGCTGTCATTTGAAGTGTCATAATTTTAGTTGAATGTTTGCCATTTACGATAATGGATCGCTTAACAATCGAATAACGCGTCAAAATTGTTCAAACTTACTACAAAAGTTGTGATTCAAACGTAGCGAATTTTCGGGCATTACGCGATGATTATGGTCGGCATAATCGACCGAATACGCAAGCAATCAGTAAAATTGTGAAGAAATTTGAAGAGAGTGGAAGCGTTTCTAATGTCGTAAGGTCCTTGCATCATCGTTATGCGCACACTTAGTCGAAAATATTGCTGCTGCAAGTCATTGGTCCGTATTTCTTCTAAGATGTCAATGGGCAGACGGCTACAGTCAATTCAGAGCGGTGTGGTCGAATGATAACCGATTTTTTTTTTTGGCCGGCGATTGAAGATCATTGGACGATATGTGGTTCCAACAGGGCGGGGCAACAAGCCACACAACACGACCAATTATGGCTTTATTGCGTGAAGAGTTTTCTGGTCGTGTAATTTCACGTTTTGGCGAAGTCCATTGGCCACCAAGATTATGCGATTTGACACCGTTCAATTTTTTTCTATATTGCTACTTAAAAGACCGTGCTTACGCGAATAATCCCCGAGCTCTACACGCATTAAAAACCAACATTACTCAAGTTATGCCCGAGATACCGCCCGAAATGTGCGAAAAAGTGGTTAAAAATTACCTCAAAAGTATCGCATGCTGCGAATGCTTTCCAAGGCTGCCATTTGAATGATATTATATTTCACACTTAATGGCAAAGTCCAAACTTAATAATGAAATAAAATGTTTATCAAAAATGTATCGCTGTGTGTGTTTCATTTAGCTTTACTTTGGAAATCGAAAAATGGATGGCCCTTTATTGACACTTCGATTTATATTTCGTTTCAAAGGACAAAAAAAAACAATTTTTAAAAGCGTTTATGTCTTAAGGACCATTCTTATTAGAGCAAATGGCGAACAAACAAATGAACTGTATTAATAAATTTAAAATTGCTATTGGTTCTACCACAAAAGCAATAAATTTAATTAATCTTAGGTACATATGGTCTCATTTGATTTAAATAGCGAAAAAGGAATTTTCCCGCGAATAAAAAATTCATTCCCCGAATTGTCACAATTCACATAATACAGTTGCGATAAACAAACCAACAAATGAAAAATTCGCCCAAACTTAACCTTCAAAAATGAAACTGATACGCGGGTATCTGCGACCAAAAAAATGTTGTCATGTAAATGAAATATCAGAAGCTACATTCATTTGTTTGCAGTTCGCAATTCGTCCTCATGTGAATTGTGGTGTACATATTTGTATTTATTATAAAAAAAAAATTATTTTTCCTTGAATCAAGATAATGGTCGCTGGTATTGTACGAAATACCTTATGCCCTGTTTTACCTAACCCGAGAATAAGAGCTTTTTTTATGTTTTTTTCCAAGAGTTTTTTTTTGTTAATATTACCAGGAAAAAAAATTGCCCACAAGCTATTAACACTGAGCTCTACTCCAGCTGCTGTATTATGCTTTTTCTCTACCTTTCGGTGGTCTGTTGGCGCAGATGTTTAACAATTCTGTTAGCGATTGGATATGTGAAGTAGTAGCTTGTGGTTTGTTGGTGAACATTTGAAGATTTGATTTTATTAGGAAAACTCAGGGGCAAACAATTCAAGGGAAAACTTTAATATTATCAATTTTAAAGGCATTTGGCTTAAACCTACGGCCATATTGTTCACTCATTTTAATCCGGGTAAATGTTTACGCCCGGATTTAAGTGAGTTTAACCCAAAAATTAAATAAAAGCTATTAATATTCAGTCGTTAACCCGAATATAAACGCAGTTTTTCAAACTTGATAGAGTTTAATCCGTTTGTCAGCACTACGGACCAGTTTAAGTACTTTAATTCGGGTTAAAACTCAATTTCATAATATTGACATCTTTTCGATCGCAGCCTGCAAGAAACTAAAAACAAAGGACTTCATACGTGAAATAGATGAAATTAATGTTGAAGTCTTCGTCGTCAGAAGACGAATATGTCAAAGAGCTGATAAAACAGCTGCTGATACCGAATCAACGTCGTCCTTGTCGTCGAATTACGTCGATTTCTATGTGGTATATTTTCGGAAATATTTCCGGGTGAAAAAAATATAACTGGGCCCGAAACAAATAAAATTAATTTCCAAGTGACAAACAACAAAAAACCAATGGAAATTTTTTGTAAAATTTGACATTACGTAGGTTCAAACGGGTTTTAAATCCGCTTTTGAGTTCATCTTTAATCCGAAGGGAATTAATTTAATTCCTAGGCGGGAATATTCAAATATCAGTAGAATAAAGCACAAATTTATATTTAATAGCTTTTATTGCCGAATTTGAAAAGTTCCCTGATTTTTCTTCTTACATGTATTTTAGTGCTGTACAAGCACAAAATATATAGCAAATCAAATAAAAAGTCAGTGGCAAAAAAGGCTTTTGAACGATTTGACAACCATCTGTCAGTTATAACCAACTTGGGTAAAAAAATGGGGACGTTCAATGATCTAGTCTGACAGCTGTCTGACTTGATGCATCTCAATTTTGATTGGCTTAGATCGATCACATGAGCAGCTGTTTGAGTTGACGTCTTTGGAGGGGTAGCCGACGAATCTAGTCAAGAAATTCGTGACTGAGTTCTTAGTTGACAGTTCGTATGTATTATATGTGACGTTCCCTAATCTAGTTTTTTTTTCGCTTAGGTCAGACCAATCTATTCGACTTAAGACTAGTTTTTTTAATGTGCCCAATTTCTTGGGCTTGGGCTCACATGTTTTTTCCTGGGATGAAAAGTTTTGTTCTCTCTTTGTAGCTCTCTTATGTCCAACGTTTGTGTTAGGGAACAAAGTTGTACTAAATCTGCTAACCGTGTTCGAATGCATTTTTGTACGACTCCGGCTACAATTTATTTAATTGAGGTTTAGTTGCGCAGCTAATGTCGATTCGGTTGACCAACTTCAATGTCGATTGCATTGTTCGTTCAAGTCTTGGAGACAGCAATATAAAAAATATATGCGTTTTGTGAGAAAAATCAGTCCAACCTTCCAAAATTTATAATTAAATCATTTTAAGTTAGACTGAATACCAAAAAGGCGGGCGTGGAGAAGATCTACCAGAAAATTGTTGGAGTTATTCTCTGAATCGATTGCAGATACAAGTTGGCGCAAAAATAACCTTCCGATGTTTTCTGGCTGTAGTTTAAAAAAAAAATTAAAAACTTTGATTCTTCTTGTGGATTATTTTTATTTGGTCTTTCAATTTTTTTACATCAAGTCGAGAATATGATGTCATGTAAATGGCCGCCGCCACAGTTGATTGTCATTTGAGCCCTTTTTATGGCATTTTCCATCACTTTGGCCAAAACTTCCGGCGATAGGTCCTCACATTCTTGACGGATATTGTCTTTAAGAGCTGCAAGAGTCTGAGGCTTGTTGACATAAACCCGCGACTTCAAAAAGCCCCACGAAAATAAGTCTGGAGCGGTCAAATCAGGCGATCTTGCTGGCCAGTGCAAATCGCCAAAACGGGAGATTAGGCGCCCGGGAAATGCATCCTTCAGCATATCGGTTGTGGCACGTGCAGTGTGTGCCGTTGCACCGTCCTGTTGGAACCACATGTTTTCCAATCCCAATTCATCAAGTTGCGGCAAAAAGAACTCGTTGATCATTGCTCTCTAGCGCTCACCATTCACAGTAACGGTTGGGCCCGCGACGTCCATTTGCCCATTTGCGTGGCACGTCGTCTGGTCGATGTCGACGGCGCTTCCATAACATCTTCGGCTACAGCAGCAATATTCTCTGCAGAACGGCTACTCCGGGGTCTGCCACGCCTGGCAGCATCTCGTGTTGTGCCAGTCTCTTCGAGGCGAGCGGCTAAACGTCACAGTTTCACCAGTAGGCGTTGGACGGCTAGGAAATCTGCGACTAAATTCACGTTGAGCCAAAGTCACCGACCGATTATTGCTCAAATAAATAGTCACCAATATTCCGCGTTCTGGAGCAGTGTAGCGTAACATTGTTTATTAACGTGTTTTTCGCATGTGTTTACTACACAAATGTCAAAACAGAACTGGCATTAGGGGCAAAAAAAATCGCAAAATTTATAGCATTTTCTGATAGGAGGATTACTTTTGCGCCACCTTGTACTGGTGAAGTCTCTAGACACCGAAAAATTATGGAGATTCATAAAATCATCTAAAGGATCTGGGCAAAAAGAAGTAAGGAATTTAGGAATTTTTAGAATGCAGCACACCAAAGGCTTTGACATTTTGACGTCGCAAGTATGTCAACCAGTAACCAGGACACACTTGAGACGAAGTCGATTACTACAGGCTCCCCCGGGTGAGAGGGGTTATCTCTTGCCTTGAATGGGTTCTTTTAATGGGCTATACACTAATAGAGCTAAGCAAGAGCTTTACGTCACTCTCCTTATTGAGATGATCTTTAGTTTAGTTTTAGTTTTTAGTAAAAACTGATTTCATACTCTTAAGCGGCAAATTTAAAATTGAACTGAATTTGAACTGTCTTTAAGCTTGCTGGAATGGAGCGCTCCCTTTGGAATAGGGCAATTTGTTTAGGCACAGATACGACTGAGATATCTTCTCTGGCGCTGTTCAAATCGTGTGTCAGTCACTGCTTACGGGTCCTCTTGAAGTGGTAGATTACATTTTAATTTTAATATTATTCGACATTTACATTCATAAGGACTAGAAGAAGTGCTGACGAAATTTTAACTTACCACCCCCTTTCGATTTCAGAATTCATGACGTCTCCCGATCCGGCTTCAATCAGTGGCCATTCATGTCCGTTCACACGTGGGGTGAGTCGCCGCACGGCAACTGGCAGCTAGAGATCCACAACGAAGGACGTTACATGGGTAAGTTCCGATCCAGGTGTCCCTCACCTGCGCATTCTTCTAACATTGCACATTGAACTGTCAAAACGATAATTTACCCAACTAACCATGTTTTTTAAATGTTTTTTTTCCCACGCTGCTTTCTTTGGATAAACAATTCCACTGGTGGCGGTCACCACTTAACTCTGTCGCTCTGCATCCATATATATTTAAATATCTTGTAAATAACATTTAAACAATAAGTAGGTCATGCCTTACTGCGGGAGTGGTCGCTTATATTTTATGGTACAACACTGACAATCGATCCCAACGACCCGGTATCGATTCGCACAAATCCGTCCGAAGACACTACAACATCGGCGTCCTCCTCATCGTCGTCGTCGTCATTGTCATCGCAATCGTCGTCGTCGTCAACGTCGACAAATCTTCATCAAATCTACTCGCCACAGTATCCCCGATTGCAGCCATCCAATTTCAATACATTCGCCACACAAAGCAAGCTGAACGCGAAGCTTGCCGCTCTGAAGGGACTGAATGGCACGGCGATATTGGGTGGCAGCAAGAAGCAGCTACAACAACAGCAGCAGCAGCAATACCATCAAGTGTCGGCAACCTATGGGGTAATCCTTGGCTCTGCCAAAAACAAATCAAAAAACGGAAAGAATGGCAATTCGGGGGGTGGTGGCGGCGGCGGAGGCAAAAATAAAGGCTCGAAGTCATCAAATCGTCCTGGTAATTCGCAACAACAGTCGTCACAGCCGTCAACACCATCGAAAAACAACTTTTATCGTATTCCGAGTTCGAATGGCAAATCCGCATCCGCAAAACAACAGCAGCAGCAGTCGTCGAGTGGTTCAACGCAACGACCCAAAATGTCCCAAACAGCGAATTACAATTCGAATTTAGGCTCCTCTAGTAAGTCCGCATCCGATAAGTCCGGCCAGAGTGTCGGACAAACGATGACAGCTGGTAAACTACCAATCAAGGCGGCCAAACAAGTGAAGGACAACAACGCCTACAATGGGGGCAGCATAGTGGGGTCCATAGCAACGACCAAAATAGCCACAGTATCGGCAGCTGGTAGTGCAGCATCCGCATCCGCATCATCATCGTCATCATCATCATCGTTATCGTCCTCGTCGTCGATGCCAGAGAAGACAAATCACCGTATACCGAAACTTTTCGAACATTATGAAAAAATTCAGCAAATTTTCCCAGAATTCCATCCGTATATCGGAAACGGTGGTGGGGGTGGTCTCGTCCTCCCGTCCGGACAGCAGCAGAAAGATGCAACATCATCATTGCCGTCATTACCCTCTTCAGGAGTACCATCGGTCTCGTCCTCCTCATCATCGTCGTCGTCGTCGTCCTTGTCATCTTCAACTAGGCAGGGACCTAATCGGAAACAATTTCAATTCTACGATCCATCAGTCGGTGCTGGTTTAGGTGGCGGCGGCAGCATTGGGAGCTCGTCATCATCCCGACCATCATCATCATCGTCGTCGTCATCGTCATCGTCGTTGTTCTCCTCCAGTGTGGCGGCTAATGGCAGAGGTGGCAGTGGTATTGTCACAAATCCAAAACCATCCAGAGAGAACTCGAAAAAATCCTCTCCACCGAACGGATATCAACTGCAACAACAGCAACTAACTCAGAAACAGCTGTCGTCGCAACAGCAGCCACTGGCAAGACCGCCACCACCATCACCACCACGAACGGCCACACAACGACCGGGTGAAAAGATTTATATACCGAATCGGAAAAGCACTAATGGTACAGAGAATAGTTTTCCACCAACAAATTAATTCTCTCATCCTTTGTTGTCGATTTGTTTTTTTTTTTTTATATTTTGTGTTCCTTTTCTGTTCCACGAGCATGTTCCTCTTTGTTTTTTGGATCATTTTTGGTTTATTGGTCGGTATTCATATTTCTCGAAATGTTCCTTGGAAATAAATTGTGTCCTTTGTGTGATTTTTTTTTCGATTTTTTATATATATTTTAAATAACAATTTTGTTCGCTATAGCATTTAAGTTTTCAAAATAAACTCATATAATTTGATTTCTTTGCAAAGGAAAATTTTTATGTTTTCATTTTTATTTATTAAGTTGCCTACGTATGTATGTCCTGAGTGATTTTGAAAAAATTGGGAATTTACAACCAGCTCGCAGATATGCCGTTCGAGAGGATTTGTTTAATTTGTTTGCACAGTAGTCTGTGGAAGTTATCTCTATTTTTGTAATCCTGTTTTCGGGGAGATTTTGTTTACGGTTTTCCACAAAATCTGAGATTTACAATTTGCTTTTGTTTTTTGTGTAGGTAGGTAGGGATCTTGAAAACCCATCGTCTGTATAAAAGGTTTTGGTTTGTTCGTTCTGTGTTGCTTTGAGTAGATTTTTATTTCATTGCGAGATATGTGCGTCATTGTTTTATGGCATTTAACAATGTTTTATCATTTGCTGTGAGTCTTCCTTAAAAGGGTCCCAATGGCTGATCAAGCAGTAGTCACATTCTGCGAACAAGAAAAACTGTTTAGGCATAGGGTTATACCATACCCATCACCACTTGCCGTTGATAGGTTCTCGTTTGAGTCTTCAAAGAAACTATTTGCTAGCCATTCAATGCAGTCATCACACTAAAATATCCTGACTCGAAGTGAAAGTATTTTCTAAGTTATTCGAAGATCTTCCAAAGGTCAGGAAAAATTCTCAAAAAAATTATATTCTGAATAAATAAAACTAACAACTAAACTCAATTGGAAATGCAACTTAAACAACCCAAGCTATATCTGGTACCTATGCACTTAGTTATAAGAGTCTCTGCACACAAACGGACTTGATTATACATCAGCTACGCACAATTCCAAAAGCTGCATATTTAAAGGCAAAAACTTCTTTTGAAACATATTTTAAAGGTATTTTACGAGTGTAACGGATCTAGTAGTTGATCATCGAAAAAGTCCCATAAGATGTTACTTGGTCTGGGTGTTATTAAATATATATTTCAACTATTTAGCGAGTGGTCCAATATCGGGAAAAATTAAACAGAATAACCTCAGACAGCCGTTCGGATATGGTATCAACTTGTTAGACCTTTCAACTTGTGTATCACAAAAATATTTCCCAAACAAATTAGTTGTCAACTAAAACGTAAAACTTTGCACCTTGAAGACTGAGCAACATTTTTATTTCAGTACTTTTTTCCATATGTGTGTAGGGCGTATACGTAACATTTTTTTTTTTTTTTTAATTTGTGATAAATGCAACTTCCTTAGTTCCAGCCTATTGAGAGAAGCTCCCGGTCCGTAAGTCGGTAATAGGATTGTTTTATTGTTCCATTGTTCGGAGTTCGGCTGGTAAATATAAAATATTTGGCAACTTACTCAGCTTAGTTCTAGGAACAAGACCAAAATATAGTGGGCTCGCGGCCACTAGGGGATTGAAAGAAATGAATACGCTGATGAACTTGCCAGAAAAGATCTGGAAACCCGCCTTAAAGGACCTGAACCTCTCTATGCAGCCTCCAAATCAGCTGTATATTCGGCACTTGAAAGCTAGAAACACAACAAGTGCATCTTCTAATTTGGAGAACATCAAAGGCTTCAGGAAAAAAAAATTGAGCCTTTTCAAAACGATGCCAAAAAAGATGTAAATCTACTCAGGCACGACATCAAAAATCTAGTAGGTAACCTAATAGGTCCCGGCTATGCCTTGAGCAAGACGAAACAGTTCAGCACAGCACAAACCCTATAATGGGACATTTCTAAATTTACCTCAAAATTATCCTAATATTGCGATGTTTTTCGAGATGTATTTGCAGTCTGAATTTCGAAATTTTAATTATGCGTATATTTAAAAAATATCTTTTGTGAAAGTCCGGCCATTTGCCATTTAAGAACAGACGCTCTACCAACCTTACTATAATTCTGACCCTCTCAGCACAATAGATTTTTAAGGTCGACGAATATTATATCGTTTCGGCAAGTATATAAAAAACTAATTACGTGGACATCAAAATCAACATCGACACCCCATACTTTAAACTACAAGTGTATGCACATGCACATGCACATTGATGGTTTTTACAAGCGTCCTTTTTGAGAAGAGAACTCTAATAAAAACTAAAGGTTTCTTGGATACACGGTTTTCCACTTGTATTTCCAAACTTTCGATTTGTTTTTCAGCCAAAAATCTTGTTTTCATCCCATATTTTCCTGAAGTGAACACCTTGGAAAAAATGTTGCGTATACGCCCTACACTCAAATAATTAAAATTTTTGAAACTGGGCCTGAAAATTTGGACAAACTTACGAGGCCAAAAATTATGTGGCTTGGAAATAGTAGAGAACAATTTCAATTTGTTTATTTGACCACAACTCGCACTGTTTTTCAAAATAAAAATAAAAACATACTGGAACTTCTCACAGCCTTTATTTTTTTTCATCACTCTGTTCATTATTGATGGAAGCCTCTTCAATGGCTAGGAATGATATTATTGTAAATTCCTTGGTGCCTTGTTCGTTTCTACAGTTTTGCCGAATGCAAAAGTAAGCTCTTTCCATTGAGCGCCTTTGGAATAGTCACGATATCAAACAGATTATTTCAAATTTCTCTACTCTATATAAAAACTAAATCTAACACTGATGGACCATAAAAACTTGACAGTTTTTAGAAACTCAGTAAAATAGCGGACCTATTAAAAAAGTTGTCTGAATATTTGTGCCTTCACTTAAGACAAATTCTTTTCCGGTGTCGGATTTGATTGTCCATTGGTCATTGGTCTCACGCCAGTGTTTTCTCAGAAAGGTGGTTTTTAATAACTTTCAGCAACAAAAATAATACAGCTTCCCATTTCCAACTGATAAAGCAACAAAGACTTCTCTCAGAACTATGATAATATTTATGAAGAAATTCTGTGGCCAAACTGCACGGCGCTGAGCTGAGTAAGTTCTTAATTATTTGACCCGCCGAGTTTCGAATGATGAAACAATCATATTTCCAACTTTTGAACCAGAAGCTTCTTTCAGTCAGCTGCAAGTAATTAACATTTCTTTATTATAAACAGTAAAATTTATTTAAAAAAATAAAAATACAAAAAAAAATATTACGTATACGCCCTACGCCTCTATGAAAATATGAAAATAAAATACATTTTGTTCTCAAAAAAAAATGTTCCTCGGTCCTAAAGTCGTTGTGTGATATTTTTGTGTAACGAGTAAAAGGGTCCAACAATTTGATACCATATCCGAACAGCTGAACTGAACTGTGCAATTTTCTTGTGACATTAATGCTTTCAATGATCTCCACATATTCGCACAAGATTTTCTAATTTATTTTCATAGATATTGAATATGGAACCTTTCGCTTAGTAGTTCAAAATGAAATGTTAAAACGCCCGAGCTGCAACTCTTTTGTATGTACAAATTTGATGAGAAGCAGAAGAAAACTTTTTTTAGTGCTGCAGCTGTTTGTCTCGCAAATGGCCATCTAACTTTTACCAATTGCCATTCAAAGTAAATGCACGGAAACTTTCTTCAAGCGGAAACTAGCCGAGAGATCGAAAATTTATTTCCCACGAAAAATTGTAGGTTCCAATTTTTACCGTAGAAATTTCTGCTAATTAACTTTTGAAAATCTGTCAAATTGAACTTTTAAACTGATGTTAAGATGAATCCGCATTAATAACTTAGGATTTCTGTTTGCCACACAGTGTTTGAAATGTGTTTTCCATGTGCGCCAACCTTTAGATTCATACTCAGCTTCTGGATTGGGTAGCTGAAAATATTTAAAAAAAAAAGTTTTGTTTCGCCTAAGAAATTTTTTTTTTGTATTGATTTAAAATTGTTTGACTAGTGCAAGTCGACGGCAATAAAATGAGCAGAAAAATGCATTGTGCCGAAAAACTTGCGCAAAAAGTAGGCGTGGCAGTGAACGACATATTCTTAAGCCTTTCCCGTAGTCTTTAGACACATTTCAAATAAAATATCATCAAAATATGCCCAGTGGTTTTCACGTCAAACGGAAACATTCATTAAGCTCCCTACAGTTTCTTATGCCCAGGTTTTACATATTGTTCGATGAAAAGTACTGGATCAGATTTTCATACTCTTCTAATCAACATTCTAAAGATGCCTTTTATTTATTTTTTATGCCAGTGAGTACTTTCTGCACAATTTCCTAAATAGAAATGTAAAATCTGCATTAATCGGACTACGATGTCGCGTATATGTTGTTAGTATGTTTGTCTACTAACCCCTGAAAACACCATATAAAATAGCACCGCTGCCCCACTCCAAGAACTTTTAAAAATATGCGAGACTGTTGAGAAAGTCTCGCAAAAGCTTCGCAATTCAATTAAAAAAAATAAGTAAGATGGGTGAACGAAATTAGTATTTTTTGGGGGTTGAACCTGAAACCAATTCCGCAGTAGTCCAACGTCAAACATGCTTAGCACAAAGACTATGATACAGTGCAAGTTGCGAATGGAATGACAAAATTTCGTCGTGGTTTTTTATCTTGTTTTCAGTGGTCCGCTTTTATTTAAAATTTTCTACCCCATGACTCTGTTTTCAGCCTTCATTGCTTAAGTTCAAGAAGAACGCCTCATTTTTGGACTGCATTCATTTGTCTCAAAAGATTCAACTGTCTACTTGACGTTTTACCGCACATACTGTCCTGTAATGCCTTCTGAGCTAGTTGGAGGCAATTCACTCAGTTCTTGGTTGCACACACAGTATACAACGACAAGTACTACTTTCAATCAAGCAGAAATATATTTGGGCGGGGACGTCTTTTAGTTAGTCATACCTAAGGTTTAGTGATTATTCTGTCATCAGGTAGGAACCTCGAAAAGTACCAGCAAATGCTGTAAACGATTTCAGCTCTTACCACCACTTAACACAAACAAGCACAATGCCTTCAAATAGCTAGGACCTAATGAGTTGACTTCCCCCCATTTTAGCGCACAAATATTCTGGCAGAGAAAATCCAATTCCAATGTCAGGTGCAAAATTTGCTACCCCACTACGCAAGTGGTGACCACCATAAGTCGGACAACAAAAATTCTTGTAAGTACCCTAACAAAGTGTCAACCGCTCATTAGTCGCAAACAATAAACGTCAAAATCATCTGTCATCGCTGTCAGTAATGCTGATTTAGGGTCATGTCTTTGGCAGAAACATTTTCAGCCCATATATCCTGTCGATTGTAAATATACGAGGTCAAGGAGACATTGGCATGGCATTTCATTTTCTTTTCATTAAGTTTTCTTTATATTTTATTACGTTAAAATTTAATCCAATCAAAAGAGAGAAAATACTTAACACAAATTTGATGCTCCTATTTGCATACGTTTATATATTTTGTTCAATCTCTCTTTCATGTGATGTCCTGTGACCGTCCGAACTACAAACAACAGCGCAAATCACACAATGGGACTTGATTTTCTATGGAACCGAGGCACCCGCCCAACCAGATGATCCCGTACAAATCAGCCCCGGTCAATTTGGGGCGTCCTTCGGCAGCGACGGCGATATGGAGCACAATCTTCTGGAATATGACCCGGATACGGCCAGTGGTCAATGGAGAAATGTGCAGCAGGTATGTGCTTTGATTCTACGAGAGTAGAATATCCTTATTCACGTTGGTTTTTTTTTTTGTTTTTTGTAAGTCTTCAATTTAAATTTATTTGTTCTCAACGGGGGGTTTTTTTTATTAATAATCAATCGTGACCACCTAACGCTGCCAGTGGGTCACACTTTGACAGCGACTAGAGGGAATAAATTTGCATGCGGAAAAGTTTTTCTGCTGTGAAAGCTGATTTTTCCCTTCCAGCTCTCTCTCGCTCTGTTTTGTGGAATTTTTGAAATTATCTTCTTCAGGAGTCAACTCTCCGATATAACAGCAGCAATGTGTCTGTTCATGTGCCATAGGATGCCAATGGGCATTGTGCCAGGAATTTTAAACACTCTGCTAGGTGGTGGGACGGCGCTAAAATTCCCTGGATGGAGGCACACACTACTGCCATTAGTTTGAAGAACTTTTCAATTGTTATCTATCTGTGTGTGTGCTGTGTGAGTGTAGCTGTGGTAGAGGCAAACAAAAAATGAATATATCTCTGGGATATAAATGCTTTTCCATAAATATATTTATTTGTTGTTTTTCGAGTTGATTTTCGGTGTTAAAGTCAGACAAAAGGACTCGGAATGGATACAGAGCTAGCGAACTGGCAGCCGATTGAGAGGGCACAAAGGGGCAGTGCACTCTAGTAAAGTTGAATGGCCTTGGCACAGTAAATTTTGTATGAAATTATCCTCGATTTTGTGCAATGCTGCACTCAATGTCGTTGCGCGCACGTTGGATGACAGTTTCATTTTAATTTTAATGAATGTTCTGTCCTCGTTAATGCTTAGTGATGAAAGCTGTATGACGGAGTGCTTTCGAGAAGGAAAAAGAAACAAACCGGATAGTTCTCGTTTTAAGTATTAAATTGAAATGAAATGGATTGGAATATGGACTAGATTGAGGATATTGCTGGCAGTCGTGCCACAGTGTGGGATTTTATCGAGAAATTTCTGTTGTCGCTTGTCGTTGTCGCAATGGTGTCTTTATTTTAAGGACCTTTTCGGAAACTGCATCTGGATTTGTGCTGGCTATTCCATCGACTCTTTCACTGCCAATATGAGGTGGAGACCATAAAGTGAGTCTTTGTAGGTATGCCATTTGAAGTGGAATTGTTCCTTCGTCCACTGACTGGAAGTAGATGAAAGTAATTCCATATAAGTTTTAAAGCAAGTCCTCTGTCAGCCTCTGTCTCTCGAGGCGCTTTTTCCATTTTCCCAATTGACACAACTATATTGCTTCTATCATTAATTTCCTCGCAGGGTTTCGATTTTATAAATCCTGCCGCAAATTAAGTGATCATAAGCATCAAGAGGACTCGCAAATCTATTCGGTAGATCTAATCCTCTGTATATCAACAGGGGCTAGAAACGAATTAAGGTAGTAGTTTCATGTTTTTTTAATGATTCGAGCAACGATTTTCACTTATCGGGTTTTCCCGTCTCTATTTAAGAAATTGAGAAATTATTGTTCAACTTGTGTTTATGAGATAACTGCAATAGGAACTCTTCGACGCGGTCACGTTGATAGGAATTGAGCTATTTCGAATTTCACCACTCATTTACCACAAGACTTCACTAAAGTGGTTGTTAGTTGAAAATTGTTTGGTATGTTGTTCATTCAGTAAGAAAGCAGCCTATTTTTCCAAAAAAAAAAAAATGCTTTGAAAAGGTAATAAGAATGCAACCATTTCCAATCATTTTCAATTATTTCTTGTCATCTGCAATCAATTGAAATCATTTTTGAATCGTTTGCAATATTTTCTATACGTTTTCAATTACTTACATCTTTTTCCAATCATTTGGAATTATTTTCTTTATACTTTTTATTCTATTTTCTATTACTTACATTTATTTTCTAACAATTTTTAACCAGTTCTACTATTTTCAATCACTTGTCATTTGTTTCCAACCATTTTGAATTATCTTCTTGCGTTTCCAATCATTTTGCATTTTTTGGTTGCATTTTTTTACTTCCAATTTTATGAACTCGTTTCTTATCATTTGCATTTTTTACAATAATTTTGAATCATTTGCATTGTTTTCCAACCATTTACAATAATTGTCTTCTTCCAATCGGTTTCTAAATTCGTCTCAAATGATTTTTAAGTGCATTCAATCTTTAACCAATAATTCCAATCATTTACAATTTTATCCTGCCGTTTCCAACCATTTGCCTTTAATAACAATTTAATCTAGTGAATAAGTTTCACTGTTGCGGGACTCATAAGCCCAGGTTTAGGGAATTCCAATTTAACAATACAAGAAGAGAACTAATATATTTTTTAAAGTAACCATTTTTTTTGTGGGTGTACTACCTTAGGAGTCACCGCCTAATCTTTATTGACAAGTGTTGCAAAAATGGGTGAATGTCGCAAACTTACGAGGTGAGCTAGTAGCCTTGGATTGTTGTGGTCATAGCGATGAGGACTGTTGAAAATTTTCCGAAGCAACTCGCGGAAGACTTACATTTGTATGCGTTTAAAGCTTTCCAATTACAGTCTTGTAGTTATGGTGCATCTTTCCTGTCAGTACTACAATTGCCTTAACGATTCGTAATAGGAAACCCAATGCTTTCCAAAAACATATCAATTAATCAAGACTATTTTTAAACACAAGTCTGTGGTTTTACAACCAAGTTTCGGTTTAGTCCGACTGCTGTAGTAGGAGGAGATGTAGCCTAGTCTTCAATAATTTTACTTAAATTATTTTTAAAACTAAGAACTTTAATTTCTCAGGTTTAAAGTGATAAAGTTGCGAATGTTAAACTTATTTTCATCATATGTTACCTTTTTATTAGGAGAGTGGAAGCTTGTATGTACGAGGGGAGTTCAAAATATTCTCGGTATCGACATGAACGAAAAGGCGAATTAAATTAGAATTATTTTTATTTTTCAATGTAATCTCCTCTTACATTAATGCATTTATTACATCTCGAGATTAACTTTTCTATTCCCTTAAAAAAATAGTTTTCATCCTTTTCTTTAAAATGGTCATTTATTGCGGCTTTGAGCTCCTCGTCATCAGGAAATCGCTTACCACGAAGGTTTTTTTTCAAATCTGGGAACAAGAAATAGTCACTAGGGGCAAGGTCCGGGCTATAGGGTGGATGTTGAATATCTTCAAAACCGTAATCCCGCGCAGCAGCCTTAGAAATGCGCGCCGTGTGCACCGGAGCGTTGTCATGAAGGAGCAACACACCAGCAGCCAGTTTACCCCGTCTTTTTTTCTTTATTTCTTCCCGTAAATGATGCAAAGTGGATGCGTAGGAAGTGGCGTTTATGGTTTCACCTTTTTTTTTGTACTCGATTAGCAATATTCCCTTTGAGTCCCAAAAAACTGTAGCCATCACCTACCCGGCAGACGGAGTGACCTTGAACTTCTTCGGGGGGGCTGTGCCCTTCTTGTGCCACTGCATGGACTCCTGTTTGCTCTCAGGGTCATAATGATGAGCCCATGTTTCATCCCCAGTAACAATTCTATTCAAAATTCTTACCGGGTCTTCACTACACAGCTCCAAAAATTCCTTACAACACTCAATTCGCACTTTTTTCTGAGGCGCTGTGAGCATTCGTAGAACCCATCTTGCACTGACTTTGGAAAGGTGAAGACAGTCATGAAAAATGGTGTGTATGGTACCAATGGAAAGGTTTGCGTTCCCAGCTATCATCTTCATCTTTATTCGGGCATCCTCAAGTACAAGTTTCTCGACTTGTTTAATGTTTTCTGCGGTGCAGGCAGTTTGTGGGCAGCCTGAGCGAGGGTCGTCTTCAATGCTCTCCCTGCCCCTTTGAAATTCACTTGACCACTTTTGAATGGTTGACAACGAAGGAGCAGAATCTCTATAAATAGCCACCATCTCTTCGTGAATAATTTTTTGACTTTTTCCTTGTTTTGTTAAAAATTTAATCAATTTTCGTGATCATCGTCACTCCAGCCATTTCACTTTTTTTGACTCTAGATAGAAAGCTAATTGACAATCGCAGAAAAATGAAATTTTACAGTAAAACACTTGAGTAACGGAATTACTGAAAACACGCGATAATTTACTCATATCTTTGGAGTAACCCCTCCATACCGAGAATATATTGAACTCCCATCCAGCGTTGCCGTAAAGAAAAAAACAGAAAGGGCCATTTTAAAATTTTTTGCGGGCCAAATGACAAAAGTTGTGGCCAAATATTTTACACAAAAATCCTTCATAAAAAAAATTCAATTTATTAATATTTGTATTTATTTATATTATTTATTAAATTCATTGGATTGCTTACGCTATTTTAATTATGATTATTTGTTTGGGGTGGAAACACATTGTAATGGCTATGGTTTCTATTTAGTTTTGTAATGATGAAATGTTAAATCTATAAAATCTATATTTATATTTCTAATTGGCCCGGGCAAAGGGCCAAAATAAAAATCAGCGGGCCAAATGGCCCGATCGGGAACTTTGTGGCAACGCTGCTCCCATCGTACCTTGCTCATAATTTACTCCACTTAAATATGAACGATTGCACCAGTAGAAAAGCAAATTTTTGGAAATAATAGAAAATGATTCTTAAACATGATACAAAACATGATTGGAAAATGAATAGGGATTGTTGAAAATGATCGGAAACCAACGAAAGCGAGGGAAAATAATCGGGAAAAGAATGCAAATGATTGAAATGGACTGGAAATAATTGCAAATGAGTTCACATAATTGAAGACAATAGAAAAGTAATGCTTATAACTGAAAATTATTACAAAAGACTGCAAATGATTGATGAAATGTGGTTGCAAATGTGTAAAATGTTTGCATTCCAATTTATTTGGTGGAAAATTATTGGAACTCACTGAGTTTAAAATGTTTCGTAAGGGAATGTAAAAGCGTAAATGAGTAAAAGCCGCTTTAAAGCAACAGACCCCTCGGAGGAGTGTCACAAAATCGGACTATGGTCGATTTTTCGTTTAGGTATATTTTATAGAATTTATCGACCACATTCAGGCTAACATCTCTGCCTATATTTTGAGTGAGTCGTTTGCATAATCAGTGCTTTCTGTGACAATGCGACTTCGAAATTTTCGCACAACACTTTACAACTTGTTCCCAAAATCTGAAAGTTCAAAATTCAATTCACTAAATTTATAAGAAATCGACGAACTTTAGCAAATTAACTTCCGTGAACCTCGTCAAACGCTTAGCCCCGGTTTTAAATGATTTCCCAATAAGAGGTGTTATTGTGAATGACCCGCTATTTCGGTAGCTGCCACTTTTGAAGCTTTTATTCTTTGACATTTGATAAGTAGAAACTACGCCATTACTAAAAATGGAACGATACAAACTTTAACAACGCATTGAAATTATTAAAATTCACTACAAAACTGGTGAAAAAAGGTCGTGTCTTTGCTGATTGGGTCCTTGAAATGTATGAAAATGATCCGGAATTCCATCGAAAAATCATCTTGACTGATGAGTCCCATTTCCACCTCGGTGGCTACGTCAACAAGCAAAATTGTCGCATGTGGGGCTCGGAAAATCCAAGAGTTATTGTTGAGAAGCCTCTCCATCCTCAACGTGAGGCTATCGAGGACAAAGGGCAGCACTTTGCGATTTGGTAATGGAAAATTTCATGAAAAGGATATGGTCCTGTATGCGTGCCATGGTTGCCATTTGGCTGATGTTGTTTTTCATTATTAACGGCATACCTTCCTCTTTATTACGAAATAAACATCCGATCATTTATCTGAAAAAATGTAATTTTTCGTTGAATACCAAAATAACACCTATTATTGGAAAACCCTTTATATATCAAATAACAAAAAAAAATCCACTAGTCTTTCGCTGTCTAAAATCCAACTCCATTTCTCTATTTCCAGATTGGCGAATCCCTAGCCGATGTCCAGCATGCACACGATCGAACCGGCTCCGCATGTCAACGGGCAACACTTGACCAACGATGCATAGGTTTGTGTTTTATTCTTTACGCTCTTACACAACTTTATTTAACAATATCAACAAGCCGATGCGTTCAATCGAAATTAACTAATCGAAAATTTAGTAGAAACATTATTCCAAGCAATAGACAATTACTAATACCAACAAATTTCTCGTAACTACTGCGAAAATCATAGAACGCAAACAAAACAAAACAAAACACCCCTCAAAACATTAATAACCAAAAAAACCAAATCCCTCGTGTATTTGTTTTTAACCGGATTCTCTACAGACACGCATTAAAAATAAAACTTAAATAAAAAAAAAACTACTACGTTCTAAGTGTAAAATAAAATAAAAACAAAACAAATACCTTAGTAATTTCTATCTCTACTATTATATTATGTTCTATTCTAAATAACATTTTAGTTAAATTTTCTCTTTACAACAACAATAAGAAAAAAAAAATAGGTGATATGTAAATTTCTTATTAATTTTATGTTTTATACTTTACACTCAATGTTTTATTTGTACAAACACGGAAAAAATATATACAAACGTCTTGTGAGGTATAATTAACTTGACAAGCATTTTAACAAAAAATAAATAAAAATAGATGCAGCTATTAAAAAGCAAGAAATGTAAAAAAAATGTGTAAAAAGTTTAAGCATAGCATTACTTAGATATCGATGTAAGAATTTTAGTAAAAAATTCAAAAACACAAAACACTGTGCCAACAACACTTTTTGTAAGATGAAATAAAAAAACCTAAAAAAAACAACAACAAGCAGTTAGGGTTGAGGGTAAATTTTAGGAATTAAATTATAAAAAAAACAGAACACTAAATATTTAGACTTAAGATTTCGGATTAGATAAAAGCAACAACAAAACGGAAATTTTAAATAAAAAAAAAAAACAATCGTATGTAAGGTGCAGTCGGTCATCAAAAGATATTAATTAAGTGCAATTACTTATACATTCTTGGCATGATTACGGCACGCGATTAAGTAAAGAGTAACAAAGCGATTCGAGAAAATAAAACCAAATGTCGAAAGATGCGTCAAATTTGGCACTCACTAAAGCAGGTTGTCAGAACGAAGAAACAATCGTAGACTTAGATATGAAGCAACCCTCAGCGGGCGGGTGGCGACATTTTTAGCTAGAACTTTCGGGCATGTTTAGTAGATTAATAAAAATTCGTAAATTTTGTAGAATTTCGTTCATTTTCTTTGTGACGTTTGGCGTAGTTTGTCCTTCGATTTTTGTGTCTTCAGGAAAGCAGAATGGTCTTCCATTATGATGGTTTTAAAATGCCTCTTCCGTCTGTCAGAGAGAGTCCTAATAATTTACCAACTTTTCGATTTAACCGCATTGTCGTATCTGATTTCATTCGACAGAAATGAGCAGCTGACATTTTGATCCAATCAAACTAAATACCCGATTTTACAAAAGCATTGTCTTTCTTTGACATCTGTCAGCTGGGGAGACATGTTTTCCAAAATCTCTTGTAGAGGTGTTTCGTAATTTAGATTTTTCTTTACTTTGAAAGAATTACAAGTTCTTTGCGGTTCCAATCGTTCTTAAATTTGGTTAGCGTTTGGAATTCTATCAAAACTTGGCACGGGGTTGGTATTAGAGTTTTTACGAACGCGGCTTACTATATTTCTTCACAATCCCTGTTGATACATAGGCTGATCTTAGGAGCAATTCTATAGAAAGATATATTTATTCCCCATCTTTGAAAGCAATCAAGAGCCTTCCGTTCTCTCGCGGATAAATCATTTAATTTATTTGAAACTAATACTAATCTACAGAACGCATTGGAATAAGTGCCTGTTTTTAAAAAAAACCCAAAGTAGGTCGCATGCAAGAGGATAACAAAAGCTTTTCAGCTTTATAAAGCCCACAGCTAAGACAATAACCAGTTAATTTTACCAATTTGTTTCTTGATAGTTTATCAAGCAAATCCACAAACCACATCATTCGTCGGCTACGATGATACGACTCTTGGCTGTAAACCACTTTGTTTGAAGACTCAATTACAAGAAATTGTCTCAGTTTCTGTAAAGCTTGACTTTTAAAAAAAAATCTGTGAACTATAAGCGATCGTTAAAACGTCATTTGGAAAAATATGCAAACAGTATAATTTTTCATGCTTTCTTTCTTCTTTTCATGTCGTTTGTGCATAAGGCAAACTATAAACAAAATGCAACATTTATAGCAACAAAATCCGAAAACGTAGCCTACCTTTGGGCGCAGTATAAAAGTACTACTGCATTTTAAAGAAACATATACCGTCTCAAGTCAGACTGGCTTTAGTCATCCTTAAATTTGGACAAGATTTGTGATGTCTCCCTTTCGAAACATTTTAAAAATCGATGTCTAGGTGTAAATGTCAATCACTCGGCAAAGTTTTCAATTACCTACCTACTGAAATACAATCCCAGCAAATATCGAAGAGCTCCTTTTAGGACTGTCTCCCTTCTTCCACCGTTTTGAAACGACGCCCAGTACTTTTTCCAAATTTTTGTCAGAACGACTCCTTCTTTTTTTTTAAATATTGACGTCTAACTCAACTTCGTGCGAAGGCTCCTCATCATAGCCTGATTTAATTGCAGTTCCGCCTTAAACGGCTTCTGAACTCCAAATTGTCATTCCTAGCATAACTCGATTACTTACAACTAGCGAGAAAAACTCCAACTAAATTCCGAAGGTCAGCAGTTCTTGTCGGTTTTGGCATTCTTTAAAAAGTTGTTTCAGGAATCTATGGGGAAATTCAGTTGGTTTGTGTATTAGCTAACATTATATCCCGGTGTTTACTAATCCCTGTTTGTAATACAAATACAAATATGTTGATTATTCAAGTCACTTTCTTGCCCTTCGCAGACGCTTTATTATGTAGCTCACTTCTCAAATAAAGTCCGTAAGAACGGTCTATCTTTAATTTGGGTCCAAGTTTGTCTTTACTATGCCAATACAGTCACCCAAGCACTACATCGACGAATCCCTATTATACTGGCGAGGGAAATTTCAACATCAATTTCGGTTTCGACATTCACTAAACCATTAGCACACCTGTCAATGGCCAAACACAGTTGGTTGGTTTGTATAGTGTAACCGACTCCAAACCTTACGTGAGATACTCCTAGGACATCCCAAACTACGACCGATTTTCCAATAAAATTTAACGCAAAAAGCAAACCAAATCACCGTCCTTTTCATTGCGCATAAATTTTAACCATCGCTTTAAATGGCCGTATGGCGCGTCTACCATCCACCCCACTTAACTTTATTTCAACAAAAGATGAAAATATCTCCCAGTCGTCCTTATACAAATGCGAAATAACGATGCCAAAAAGTACACATAATCACATAACTTCTAACCCAAAAGTGGATATGGAAAGGACACTGCTCTAACATGGCCATCTGTCAGCATATCTGTAGAATGCCATCCCGTTGGTGTGTTCATTTCATTTAGGGATTTTTCTTTCTTTTTTTTATCCCCGTATCCCTATCTCACTGCGCGCCGGCAAAGGAACAAAATTGGAACAGCGCGAAGGCGAATAAAAAAAGGAAAGCCGCCGAAACTTTCGTAAAAAAGAAAGTGGATCCCGGGTTTTTCCTTTTTTTTTTACTCCCATTTAAGGTACATAACGTGGAAATTATTTGCTATGGAATTTTCTTTCCTATTTTTTTGCGCCTGCCAAACTCAACACAGTCTCCTGTTCCTACTTCTGATACTGGGTGGAATAATTCCCTGTCATGCATCTGTCGTTTGGTAGTAAATTGTTCGCGACTACAATAAGCTGTCCTGCATATAGCTTTTATAATTTTTTTCTCATCTTTTTGTGATATATATTCGCCCCGTTAGAGGATGGGGGCGCTGTGTTGCGAATTAAAATAGCAGTTTGAGTGCACACATAAAAACAGAAAAGGGATGGATAACACAAAATGGACTTTTGCCATTAGAGCGGATAGTTGATGATGGTGTTCGTCAGCATCGCCATTATCATCGTCATGGATGTTGTCGTCGTCGTCATGGTCGTCATTGTCGTCATGGTCGTCATCAGTAGTCAGTGACAGTGGTGTAGTTGAGGGAGTGAAAAAGTTTTGACGACGGTTCTTCTTCATTTGTACTGCCGCTGGCGCTTTGGATTTTTTTTTTTTTTCTGTTCACTTTGGCTTTCAATAATCGGAGACAATTTGTCATGCGACTAAGTTGGAGCGGGTGCAAAACTTCTCCTCTAGCTTCAGCAGCACATTTTTGTCCTTTTTTTTTAACTGAGTTAATGAAGATACGAATACGAGTACTAAACTGGGCTAGTGAAATTCATCCGAGGGACGCAATTCTTCAAATTGAATTGTTGAGTTTCTCATTGGGGAAAAATGAGCGACAATACTCGCAGATTAGGGTCACTGGCTTTTGGTAAACGTTTAGTCATGGTACAGGGAAGTTTTTAGTAGGAGATGGTTGCAAGGAATTTAATAACGACTTCATTGTTTGAGAGATGTTCAAAACAACTTTTTATAAAGGCAGACTAATTTTACAGATATTCGAATAAGGATCGGAATGCAAGTGGGTTAAGAGACCTAAATACTCTAAAAATTAGGTACCGACCTTCCCAATTCAGTTTTTTTTTCAACTATCAACTTGATTACTTTAAATAAGTTTTTACCACATTTCAGACTTTTGCACAGTCTTCATGCAAGCTCATAGTTTTGTGCGAAAGTAGGCAAACCTCATCAGAGTTGAGTAGCCTCCGTAGGTTAGATTCCCTTTCCCACAGCGCTCTATAAAAAATTCAGAACAGAATTGGTGATTGTATGGAACCCTGTGGGACTTCGCTTTGGACATTTAGATCATTTTCTGTAAATGTTCAAAAATAAACCACCCCACTTATATAAGGACTTTCTGATAGCAAAACTAACCTGAGAAGGTTTTAAATATCTTTCATGTTGCCAAAGGGTGAAAGTCTCAGGTAAATATTCTCAAAGGACTACAGAACGGTTTAGGAAAATTTCGAATTATTCCGTTCAGTAGATACCGAGTATTATTCACCTAAAAAAGTTGAATTTTTTGTGAATCCTTATAAATTTTTGTCAGAGTTCCTCTGAGTATATCCCATTAGTACCAAAAGAAAAGACATGGGACAGCCCAGTGAACTCGGTTAAAGTGTAGGTTCTCCCCGTGCGTCGTCAAAAAAACTGCGGAAACTTCAAAAACGAAACTGACTTTATGTAGGTGAGGCTTTGTAACTCTAGTACAAATTTGAGACACTTTCGGTGTAGTTTTTTGAATATCGAGCACTCAAAAACGTTACATCTTTTGTAACAATTTGCTTAGTCCAAAAGAGCTAAAATCGTCACAAGTGTTGTAGCACTCGTTGCCTTGCCACTAAATAGGCTCCACTTTGAAGAAAGGACTTTTTCGCTGTTTGTAAATTCATGGATTATTGTAAAAGAAACTTTCGTAACTAGGACTGGGACAAAGAGTTTGAATTTGGTCAGTTGCTATAAACTGGAGTTTTTTCAATCTTGAAGAATTGCAGGATGCTATGGTTCAGTGGATTTGAAGTACTAAGAACCCGAAAGCGGTACACTTATTGTGAAACATTTTGTTGCCCTTTAACTTTGTATATAAATTAGACTTGTTTTCTAAATTTATCGTACAAAGTTTTATAAATCCCAGAAGGGCTCATTTTTAATGCTTCTCAGAAGTTGCCAAAGACACTACCTGATCGGTATTTTTGAAACCACTGGCTAGGTTGGTTAAGGCCTCTTCACTATTTAAACGGAAAATATGGACTTCCTAGTCAAGGCCTCTCAGTCTTAAATCCCGTAGCTAAAATTTTCGAAAACGCCACCAATTCGTTTGGATGTAAAGGTTGTTCTTTTTAGAGGTATAGAACTTTGAAATGGAATAAAACAAAGATGATGTTTTCAAATTGACATGAAATTTACTTTCTTCGAAAGATAATCTTCTGGCATTATAATTTAAATATGATTTCTGGCATATGACCGCCACGGCTGGAGCGGACGTAGTCTAATCTGGAAGTCCAATTTTCGATGACTGTTTTCCAACATTTGTGGCCGTATATTGGCAATAACGCGGGGAATGTTGTCCTCCAAGTGGTCAATCGTTTCGGGCTTATCGGCGTAGACTAGCGACTTCACATACCCCCACAGAAAATAGTCAAGCGGCGTTAAACGATCTTGGAGGCCAATTCACGGGTCCCCAACGTGAAACTATGCGGTAACCAAACGTTGCAATCTTGTTTTGGGCCCATTCACCGAATCTACGCCTTGCTAGGTGATCCTGTGGCTTCAATTCTTGCACGAGTTGGATTTTGTAAGCACGCAAACCAAGATTTTTCCGAAAAATCTTCCATAAAGTGGATGGAACCATATCCAATTCCTGTGCATGATGGCGGGTCTTCCTCTCGGTACGCTCTACAGCGGCAACGACTTCTTCTGTACGCACTGTACGACGTCTCTGTGGATGCGTATTATCATTTAGAGCAAACGTGGTGCAAAAACGTTCCGTAGTTAATCAAATTAATTGCTTTAATGGACGATTATGTTGCCAGTAAAATGGACGTACTGCGCGATACGTATTTCGAACAGAACCATGATTTTCAAAATAGAATTGCACAATTTGGAAGCGTTGTTCAGGCGTTAGTCAATGCATGTTCAAATGCCAAACCAAACTAAAAATAAATCACTTGACAGCTGACAAAATGGCCGCCAGTTAAAATAGTGTTGCCAACTTAAAGTTCTATGTCTCTAAAAAAAAAAAAACACCCTTTATATAAGAACTCAGTCCGACTTATCCCCCATCCTAAGGATATGAACGTAAAACCCTACTCATTCACGATCCAACTTCCCTTATTTAAACCCTGCTCGATTTGTATCACACAAAGGAAAATGATTGCATTTTCTCTGTAAGAAAAGCCCCTCCTAGGCTAAAAATCGTAATTTTTCAGCGCCAAATTGGAAGCAAAAAAATTAAAGAAATAATTTATAACAATTTAAACGTTTAACTTTAAAGTCGCCAACTAAGACTGTTTATACAATAAAAAGTAAACAAAAAAAAACGTATTAATTAAACGAACTAGTTTTTAAAATCAAATTGTGTCTGAAGAAATTGAATTTAAATTGTAAAAGTAAACACAAAAATTATAATAACATTTATTTAATCGTAAAACAACTAAATTGGAATGGATAATCACGCGAAATACAAAACGTGTCGTACATATATTTATAAAGTTCCTGGAAGCGCACAAAATCGAGTATGAAAGTAAAAAAGAAATGACGAAACCAATTCTACTGACCGTTGCAATTTCGTTTAATCAAAAAATATATTTAAAAACGAAAAAAAAAATAATTTAAATAATAATACACTTTCTTATTTCATATCGTTTGAATGTCAATAAATAAATATAAATATATTTATATTTACAGTAACTCGCACACTGTAGTAGACTCTATGAATTCGTGCATATCTTAAATTCGATGTTAACCATATATTTTCTTTTTCGTTATATGCATACATTCTTTTTTGTTGTGTTTGTTGTTAAAAAGAATAATAATTCAATTTATTTCCATATCAAAATGAAACAACAAAACCCCCACAATAAATATATATATTAACTGTGTTGTTTTTGTGTTTAATTAAATCTAAGTAAGCAATTAACAAATGAGAAACAAATTAAATTATATTGCATTTATGTGTTAAAAATGATACTTTATTATTTTCTACTAATTATAATAATAAATTATTTCGTATATATAGCAAATAGTTCGACGATGATGATAATACCTTTCTCTTCCATACAATTTGTGATTGTTTTATATTTGATTCCTCTTTTCTTTTTTCTTTTGTGTTCGTAAAAATATCAATGACAGAAATTAATTGAGAGGCAGTCAATGCAATGGAAAACATTAGCAATAAAATATTACGTGTGAACAGATCATATATTTATTCAAGTTTGTATATATAATCTTTTTGTTAATTGTTTTTTTTTTTTATGTTTTTAAAGAACAAAAGAAGCCCATTTAATTTTTGTAATTTGTTTACACAAGCAAATAACGCGCAGCACAATAAGTAGCAGTTTAAATGTGAACGGACAGCATGCAGGGTGGGGGGTAGTAATGAGTGTCTGTAGCTGCGTAAATATTTTACTGAAATTGTTGATGCAGCAGAATTTAATGGATAGCCCTGCATTGAAATTAAATTGATGGTGCAGTTGGGGCCAGTTTGCATTACTTCTTTTTGAAATTATTTTCATTTTTTAATACGAGGCGAAGTTTTAATTGAGTCAATCAACTCATGTTGACTTTCTGAAACATATTTTTGTTTATCGATTTTACACTACTCATTTCAGTTGGGAAATATTCTCAATTAAGCCAGTCGGATAGTTCATACAATGCACACGCGGCAGATTGTTATCATATCAATTTGTGGTATATACTGCGCCAAAGGTTATTACCTAAGAAAACAGTGCTTACTTACGGTACGGTGAGCAAACAGCACCTTTCGCTTGAAAACAATTACATTTGGATACAGAAGACCGAGAAAAAGGACCAAAGCACCCACACTTTGATCTTCGACATTCACATAAAAAATAAAATACAAAAAAAAATAAAACTAAGGCCGAAGTGAGCACTATATACACATTGACAGCTTCTCGCCTTGTCTGGTCATCATACAATGTCTATGTGAATCTAGTTTCTATCGAGTCAAGCACACGACTACTTCCACGACCAACGAATGCTTACACAACATCGTGTTTGTATTCACTTCTATTTTATGACATTATGTGAGGGAATTCTGCCATAAGCTCTACCCTATGCAAAGCTAACGACCAGTCGTGAAGGCTGCCTGTAAGAAATTTGCACATATTTCTTAAAACTTACACATGCACATGCGTACATAACTCGTTGGTAGCAATATCTTGGAAAATTTGTTCTTGGATTGTGTACTCTGCAAAGCCAACACGACCGGTCGTGTGAATTCGCAGTCAATCTTATACATATCTACTAGTGCTCAAAAATGTGAGTGTGTAATCATGTTTGGAAGCAGCTTGAAGCAGCCGGTCGTGGATTCCTGCAGTAAGCGAGTATCAACGGAACCCGGTGTGACCTCAGCTCCAGGCTGTTTTTGTCTGCAAACTTTCAAATTAAGTCGAACGGGCTATGTGTACAAGAACTGGTTCATAAGTCCGCATAGCATCTGGCAGCTCTTGACTTACTTTGGTCGTGAATCAGTCGTAAAGAATTAAGTCGAACGGGCTATGTGTACAAGAACTGGTTCATAAGTCCGCATAGCATCTGGCAGCTCTTGACTTACTTTGGTCGTGAATCAGTCGTAAAGAATTAAGTCGAACGGGCTATGTGTACAAGAACTGGTTCATAAGTCCGCATAGCATCTGGCAGCTCTTGACTTACTTTGGTCGTGAATCAGTCGTAAAGAACGATTAAAACTTAAGCCATGTCTACCTTTTTATCGACTTTCGAAACGTTGCTCAGCGCATCAAATCGGGCTTTAGCTTTTTTTGACTTATATGTATGAAGTCATGCTCACGACTCAATGCGTCTCTTGAGTCAATTATACTTTCGCTTTCAATCGACCTCTTTTTTTGGTTTTTGAAACACATCCTAGCGCATGGAAAAATATTAAGTACATGACCAACATAGTCGTGAGTCGTGTATTTGACTACATTGACGTTTTTTATTGACATTTGGAAAATTGTCCCGCTGGTAGCATAATTGGTGTTGCATGTTTTCCTCCGTTGAGCTCGCCACCTATTATTGATCTGCAAGATTCACTGCGGTCAAGTTCATGACTTGCCCAGTCGTCACATAAGTCAAAAAGGTTTCGAAATCAAATCATAATACCTCATTCACATGTGCAGTATTACGTTTGAATGCAGTGCTGCGTTGGATGCAGTACTTCGATTGCTTAAAAAGAAGTATGAAAAGTATATGACAGGTCGTCTATACGACCGTTTTTTGACAACCTTTTGCAACAGAGATAAGTGCACGACTAACCCTATTGTCACATTAGGCAACTAAGTTTAGGTTTATACTTATTGATTAAACAAATCACATCTAACTATAGCAATCCTGGGGATGGTGATGGGTCCGCTATGGTGCCTGATTTTACAAGCCCACTCAACCTAACCTAACCTAACTATGGTTATCAATTTTGATACGCGACCAGTATAATCGTAGGTCTTGCACTTGCCACTTTAAATACGCACATATTACTGAGAACAGTCATCTAAATCTGCGTTTTAAAAAAAAAAAAATATTACAAAAACATCGTCAGTCGCGCACACGGCTGCATTAGCAATTCTTTTTTTATGCGACAGGTTGTCAATAACTTCCACCATCCCAAACGTTACATTATGTTGTCCAGAAATATAAGCGGTGTTAATTTTTTAACGATTTCACAGTTGTTAAGCGATATCCCCTTTAGTTGACCCACCCTGTGCTGTTAAAATGATAAAAGATAATCAAACTTCAGTTAGTAAGAACATAATTATTTGTACATTTATATTTGTTATTTAATTCCAATAGAAATATTAACCACTTTTAATGTTTTGTTTTGTCAATTTATACTCACAGATTCACTGTAGGTTACCATGTATCTAGTTACATTCTTGCACACCCTGTTCTCTTTTATGTTGTTGATTATTAGACAAAAATAGGTTTTTATTTTAACCACTGTAATAATGTATACATAAACAATTTCTTAGTTCAATTATTAATTTTATTGAAATTTTTGTTTGTTGTATTATATGAATATTACGTACATATTTATAATTCCATTGAACACGTTTTTGAAGTTTACACGTACAGGGTGGTCATAAAGTAGTCGCATGCGTTTTGTTATTTTAAATTTTGCACTAACTTCTGTACTGGTTTGTTTGCAATCAATTGTATTAATATGGAGGCACCCTGTACGCGATATTGATTTGTTGTTACATAAACGATAATTTAAATAGATTTGCTTTAGATTTGAATATTTTTTTTGTTGACGCATACTCGTTTCTTGTGAAAGGATGCACTTGACGATTGAATTTGGCAACATAATCCGGATTAAATTTAATTTCTTAATTTGCAATGTTTTATGTAAACGATTGCATGGGATATGGGATTAATTTGATATGATTTTCATGTGGAGATATTTACATATTTTCAATTTTTCCAAAGCAATTGGATTTGACTGTTGAATGTTGGTTATGCTCGCGTTTGTGGCAGTTGCCTATTTCAAAGAAGAGGTATATATGCGTCGGTAGGACTTCGGGTGTGAAAATGAAAATGAATACATGCAACGGTACTTGCAATTTATGCCATTGCATCATCGGTTTAAATCCCAATTCCAGATGGCGGCTCACAATTTGACGATTTTAGAAAGGAATTTGTTTTTTTTTAAATATTATATGTCAGTTCAAACGCGACCGTATACGACCATGCCATTTCGAAAAATGCAGTGTGAGCAATTCAGTGCCATATGCTCAGTAAACATAAAAATGTCATCGACTTTCTCTATAAGCTCGCTACAGTATGTCCGTCGAGCTCGAGAAACACTATACGAGCATGGAAGTGTCGTATGCATCCATATCATTGAGCTCGAACTAGTTCTACAAGCATGAGGGAAATCGGTCATCAACTATATAAGCTGGAGGAAGCTCGTCCAAGCTGCCATTTGTTCTCGTCCAGAATTCCCGTATTGTGGTCCAAAGGCTGCAAGTCACACAACCAAGTTTTAAATTCAGATCAATTTGATAGTAAAACTTTCGTTGAATTGTAATCGGCCCCCATTTTTCGTGCTTCACGGGTAGTGCTCTTAATATTGCTTGCCCAAAGCTGGTACTAGTAATCAATTTTAGAGTCGAGGATAAATTTTGTGAATTTTTTGTGCTGAACGCCTTAACAAAGATAAAGTTTAAAAACGCTACTAGGCCCAATGACTCTTTGTGACATAAATCTCACCCGACTAATACCTAAAATAACATAGTATCGCCTCCAGTTTCGCGGAAGAACAGTTTGCGAACTCATCTGAGAATCCCAGGCGATACTTGATTTTGTAAATTACAATTTAAAAACTTTTAATTTCTACAGACGATTGGAACAGTACGAACGTTTTAAATCGTACCCGCAAACACTCTCTGTTGATGACTTCGATTTATGACACTCATTCTTCTGTCAATTAATTCTGTAACAATTGGCACATTCAAGACATAGTCCGTGCTAAAATTTTGAACATACAAATGCACAACAGTCACTCTCAACTAAAATCAAATAAAACTCCCTTACTGTCCTTTAAAAAACCCACTTCCTACGACCGAGTCACTTTCACTGTTTCAACCCGTCCTCAATATGTTTTGAAGTACACCCCTTTTTAAAACCCAGTGTCAAACCTCACTTTTTTTTAGCAATAACAATCTTGCCGTCCTCAGTTTGTCTATTTTTGTTTATTTAACTTTTGTTTATATGTTTAAACTCCCATGCACTGTATACATAACTTCTTGCATTTAAGTGTACTTCTATTGTTTATTCCATTTTTGTTTGTAGTTTAAAAGGGCGATGGTACTTTCTTCTATTTTAATTTTAATTTTGCAAAACACAAGTTAAAACAAACAACTGTTGTAAAAAGAAACAGAAAAAAAATATATTCAATGCCAAAAACCAACTATAAACACACGAAAAAAATCAATAGTTAAATATACCTACATTAAAATTAAAAATAGCATAATCTTAACAATAAATTGAAAACTATACATTTAAACATAAGCATTTCGGGGGGGAAAAAATGGTGAGCTAAAAACTAAACGTAGGCACCAAATATAAATAAATGAAAACCAACTTGAAATATCAATCATAGGAAATGTTTAAAGAACAACATGTATCTCAAAAGAAATTTTTTTTACGAAAACAACAAAACTTTTCCTACCACATAAAACTAAATAAAAATAAAATTAATGTTTAATATAACAAAAAAAGAATCGTATTTAGTTTTCTAAGTATGTTATTATAAACGTAACAATTAAATATTTAATATATAAAAAACACAAAAAAAAAACGAAATTCGAAATTATAATATAAATGAAGTAAAATAAAATAAGAGTGAATATCATGTAAAAAAAAATTCAAATTCGTAAAATATGTGAAAGAATATATACCTAGGTACGATATAATGAAAAAAAAATAATGTTTTCACAAAATAAAAAAAAAACAAGAAAAATTCAAATTGTTTTATTAAAAAAAGAATTTTTTTTTAAATAATGTGATCGCTACTAAAAAATGACGAAATTTCAAAACAACGCTGACGATATTATTCGATTTTCAAGATTTTGTAGGCATCTTCTCTCTGATCCCGCCCAACTCTGACAAATTGTGTAAACTTTTTTTTAAATTATTTCTAACAAAAATCAATAAAACATCTTTTTAGAAAATTATCTAGAAAAACTGGTGAGTTTCGAATTAATTGCTAAAACTATTTGAATTTTTTTTTTGTGTTAATGGATGTTTATTAATTTCATATTTTGGTTATTATAATATTATTAACAAATGCACTGTGGCGGCGGGACTAATTTTACGTTCCATTGTTTATAAATTAGAAAAAAAGAACCGAAAATAGTTCCCCATCTTCACTTTTTTCACGCTTAAAAATTAATTTGTCAGGCAAAGTTGCACACATATATGGTTTTGGAAAAATTCATTAAGCAAATCAATTCTATAGTTTCTGACTTTTGTTAGGTGATATGGTCGTCTCAGCTAAATACCAAAAAGAATGTGCATTTAATGTGCTGTGTTAGTGATGGAATGACGGTCGCATTGCGATGTGTAAGCCGGTTTGTTTGCGCGATTGGTATTCGATTACAATCACAGAATTGGTTTCCACTACGAAGAAGTAATGGAACAGGGTCCAGCACTGAGGGTTGTTGTCATCGCTACTTCAAATTTCCCCAGCAACAGTTTATCCTGCCCTTCGATTACTTTTCAAAATTTGGCATTTATGTATTTTTACAGCCTTTAGAGTCATTTTCTGCCGACTTCGTGTCCTTTAAAGGATCTGTATACAAAGTACATCCAAATCTATGCATTAAATTCCTTCGGAGTGAAACTTGATTATCATGATTCTTTTTTTGCTTTGTTCGCATTGCTGTCTTGTTAGGTTTAGGCAGAAAGAAAATTCCGGAAAATCGATTTATACATTTTTTGGGCATGCCGGGTCCAGCTAATCTTACATAAACAAATGTCACAACGAATGTCAAAATAACTTGCAACCATCTTTAGTTCCTTTCATGGCTACTTAGATGGCGCTAATGCCTGAAGACGGACCTGGAACCCAACTAACTGCTTCGCACTGTGTAAAGCATTTCCTAGACTTGTAAGGCTTTGGTGCCTTAAAAATACTCTTCTTGACTGGAGCCTTTGGAGCCACGCCCACTATTGATAAGAACTCTGTTAGACCAAACAGACATTTTTCTTTTCCTTAAATTACGCGACTAAACTATTATAATGCTTATGAATAAGTTTAGCGAAAAAATACAATATTTTGAGTAATAAGTAATAACTGCCACGCCCACTTAACATATAGAATGTAGATGGCCCTTCTACGAGATAATAAATATAATTTTAAGGCACTTTTGGAAACCATTTAGCTTTTCTTTTTCTCATTGGGTTGCTTTTTTTTACAACCTATTCCTTTTTTTATACAGCATTCCCATTCCCATACATACTGCTGCCTGTCAAAGTAAGCTGTGCTCAAATTTATACACAGACTGTCCATTCAATGAATTCTGAACTTTTTGAACTAATTGAACTTTTTTTGGCAGTTTAGACTCGGTTCTGAACTAAAAAAAAACATTATCCTCATTCTGGGTCCAGTAGGGGAAAGACGTTTATGAATGCAAACTCTCTAAACTAGTTTATAAGTCGCGCTGTTATTTGAGGCAAAGTTCGCGAGTCTTTTGTTTATATATTGATACAGTCCTTCCATTAAGCATGCATAAGCACAACACCGAAATCTGTCAACCCCAAAGCTGAGTAATCACCGTGCTCCAATTTACCAGCGTGACTAGGAATACAAACAACAAACTGTCAAATATTCAAACACTTTGACATTTCTCTTCGCCCTCAAAAGTCAAACGTCATCTTTTAAATGTCAGCAAATTACCACTGACATTTTCTTTTATTTTCTTCACGCCAATCTTCCTAAGTAAAGAAACTATAGACATTGAATAGGTATTTCTAATCCTCATATTGCAATGGAGCATGTTTGCAAAATCTACCAAAAACAATTTTTTTTTTGGTTTTAATCTTTTAACAAAAATTAAAAACCTTAATTTTAACGTCTGTTTGGTTTCTCTTAAAATTGTGTTGTTATTTTTTGATTGAGTTTTACATTTTTTAGTAGCGAAAAGTACATTTTGTTTTTATTGTAATATTTTAATGTTATTTTTCTTATAATTTGTTTGTATGTACAGTTAAAAAAAAAAGAGGAAAATCTCCATTGTGATTGGTAGATTTGTAAACACATTATATTATATACGCATGCATTAACTAAAAAAAAAAACTTTTGTGGCTGGTTGTATTGACTTAAAAAATTGGTAATTTTTTCGTTATTAAAGTTTTCTTGTAGTTATTTTAAATATTATAGTGCTTGCAGTTTATTTTTTGCAGTAGTTTTGTAGTTCATAAAATTGCATGACATCATGAAATGGATCAAAGAGCCTTCCTTCGATAGACAAGAAGCGACATTTCTGAAAGCCAGCGCAGTAGCACAAATGATACTCCACAAAATCAATTTTCTCTTCGTGCCTACAGTTAAGAAATACGTTCTTAAAAACCTGACACCCAGTGCCCATGTTCTTTAGATCTCGCATCGATATATCTACCACTAAAACGATATTTAATTAAAACGAAATGTTCCTCAGTTTTCGATCCGGAAAGTTGTCGAATGAGTTACAGAGCATGAACACTGGTGTGAGATTGTGGAAAAAAATAGGAAACGAAAAACGCTTTCGAATTAAAAGAAAACGAATGAAATTATGCGAAAACGAAAATTCCGTTTTTGTGTCTTCCTCATCATTAAAAAAAAGGACGTGAAGTTTAAATTGCATACTTTTGAAGAGGATTTCAACCCAGAAAAAATCAAGAAAATGAAAAACCTCAGTGGAAAGCTGTCGCTGTTTCCCATTCGCACGAAACGAAAATTTCGTTCGTTTTTGGAGTTACATGAAATAAATAGAAACCGAAAAACGCTCTAAATTTCGAAACTGGGTAGACATTCTATAGGGCGAAAACGTTCAAACGTTTTCATGTGCAGGAATGATTAAATGAACACTTTCCTTTCGTTTTCGAAGTAATTTAAAGCAAAACGTTTCTTTTTTGTTTATCTGTTTTAGTAAACAATTAAAAAGGTGCTGAAAATATTTGGCGAAATCTCGTATCGAAAAACTCTTGCAAAACAAATTTCGCACTCTTTTCCTTCGTTAAGGTGGATTTAAAAAAAATGGTTCCAAAAAAGTAAAACCCCAAAGACTTCTGAAATAGCCACTGTCGAACCCAACTGTTCAAATCGCAACCTGATATCACCCCAACCTCTTTTATTCATTTCGTAAGATCGCATGACATTTCCAGCCTTTAGTTGAAAGCTTTTACATTATTGTATTGACTACATCTCATTACAGAAGTAGCTTTTGTGTATACTTGCCCTACAGACTAACTACATAAACCTATACCCAAGTCAACTGACACAACGCCCACCGAATATTTCAAATGATTAATAGCAACTCTTTCTCCTACAGCTTGTGAAGAACCCACCTACCTTTTCGACGGTCGCTGCTATACCGAGTGTCCAGATCAGACCTACCCCCTGGTCGATGAACAAACCACCGAACATGACTCGTCACTGGCCTTTACCGATCTGGAAGAAGCCCAACGTCTAATGATCGCCCGTTCAACATCCGACGAGCCATCTGTTGAGGCGGGTGCGCGAAAGATCTGCTCCCTCTGTGACAAAACCTGTCTTCGCTGCAGTGGACCAAGTACGTCACACTGTACTGCTTGCTATCCCGGCAGTCAGCTGAGAATAGTCAGCGAACACGAATCCCATTGTTATGTGTTTGCCGAGAGGAGTTCCGGCAACAACCAGGATGAAGGGTCGAACACAACGCCGAGTTGGAGAAGCTTACCGGTGATATTTGTGGCCATTTTCGTGCCATCAATGTTGGTCATTGTGATTGTGGTCGTTGCAAGGGTCACCGGTAAGCGATTTGGATTTCAAAAAGACTACTCATACGACAGAGTGGCCTTCAGCCCAACGAATGAGGAAACCTGCGCATTGACAGCGGATGAAGAAGCCGATCCTGACGAAGCAGACCCAAATCAGCAAATGCACAGCGAGCAGCTATTTCTACCGAACCGCGAACAGCCTATTCCCTATCGTGGTTTAATTATTGACAGTGAGTCGTCCGACTCTGAAATTGACATATTTTCATGAGACTTATAGAAAAGTGGATTCCGTTACAAAAAAAAAAACAAATTCCATAGATAAACGAACAAATTGTTAAAGTTTTGTTGTAATTTATTCAAATGTGTTGAACATGTTAGATTAGAGAAAAATGTCACAAGGAACAAGCCTAGGTACTATATAACACAAATTTTATATTTATATTTAAATTTTATTTTTAAAACACTTGTATGTATTTACAATTTTATGTTAATTTTAAAAACTACTAGAATAGAGAAATATTTAAGAGAAAATAAAGTGCATTTGTTTAGAAATCTAGGAAGGTGCTTTATTTGCTTGGAAATTGATTGGATCAGTGGAATGTAATGGAAAAGAGCCAGCAATAAGTGGCGCCACCTGGAGAGGAAAAAAATATCTTGAAGTTTGGAGCGCCTTATGCTCTATGAATTAAACGAATTAATTTGGTTTATAAAGCACTTAAAAGGGGTTAACTGACAAATGAGCATTTGTCATTTATAATCAGCTGTGGTTATGATCTCGTTATGAATAAGATCACGTTAGAACCTCACGCATGGAACAGAGATATAGTTCCCAGCCCCCTTTTAATTTAAGATGAAGGCTCATTAGGTTGATGCTGTGCTACGGGAAAAAAAAGTTTGCGACTTTTTAGAAGGAAAATACAGAGCTTAAGTTGGAATTTATTTAGGGGTGCTACTGTAGAGGAGCCTTTTTAAGGGGGAAGAAATTTAACAACGAATTTTAGGAGCTGTACAACGACATCGACCTGTTCAAAAAGTAAGCATCAGTTGTCTAAAATTGCTATGAGGCTATGTAGAGGTGAAGTGACACCAATGCTCCGGCCCGACGAGTCTACCAATACGCGCTTACTGAAAAGGGCAGACCCAAGTTCACCTCGCACTTTAGCGTCACCTAATTAAGTTTGTAAGTAAGTGTACAAGGCCCGAACAGAAGTGCTCAGAGATGAGTAGGTATAGAAAGACAGTACTAGATTCAAAGTTGGTGCTAAGGAAAGACCAACCCTGTGCATAACTATTAAACCGCGATAAAAGCCAACAATCCGCCTTCAGACAGATGGTAGACAAAACTTTCGTCCATCTAACCAACACTATCAGCCCTATCGAGGTATCCGTTCGGAATGGAATTTTCTCCTATAATATCTATTCGAAATACATATTCAGATGATCCCGGATTAAAGGCAAAAGCTCCAATTTTGTGATCCCTGTGAGACGTAAATTCTTGAAAAATAAATTAAAAGTAATATTAAAACGTATTTTCATTACGAAAAAAAACTCAAAGAATGAAGTGTTCATAATTAAACATGAAAGACAATAGCCCATCAAACTTTTGCGTATATACTGAGATCGAAGCTAAAAAACACACACCCTTATGTCTGGGAAAGGAAATTTGTTTGATATGTATATTTTTATGTTATGACATGCAAAAACATACAAAAAATACAAAAATAAATGCTGCCAACCTCGGCAGCCGTGGGGAAATGTGAAAGAGTTCCGGAATACCACATTTTACCATAACTGAATGCCATTGGTTAGTAATTATAAATTTTTTGAGGGTGAATAATTTGATTTGTGTGGTTAATAAAACTATCTAAAGGAGATGTTTGAAGAAAATTTGCTCAAAATGTTTTTATTTTCCCGCAACCAACATACATTCTTAATTTTTCGTAAATATTTTAAGCAAATGTACACTTATTCCTAAAAAAAATATTACTCACACGTAACGAACAATTTCAAATTTAACGGATAAAATTCTATGAACGCTGCAAGCCACTTTGCCCAAAGCGGAAGTGGCTTATATTTTTTGGGAGTGTATTGGTGACTCAGAACTTTTGAAGTTACGTGACATTTGTCAATACGAATTTTTATGTATCAATACTAGCGCAGTAAATCGTGACCACTCCGAAAAAATATAGCTTGTAGGCTAAGTAACGGGAAATCGGCCGAAGTTGGTGGTCTCAGTATTGTCTCTGCAACAAATGTTTGAATCACAGTTGAATCGTTACAAAGCAAATATTTTTAAAAATATAAAAAATATAGCTAAAATATGTTAAATAAAAAACCTTGAGCGTTTAACGAACCTATCGCTTTCGTTTTTAAATTTGAATCACCCAAGCAACAAAACAGTACTGGCAAAAGTATATAGAAGTGTGAAAACAAATACAATTTTTTTTTTTTTATTATTGCAAAAAAAAATATCAAGCTTGCTTTTTTGTTTTCTATGAATTCGCACTAATTGCTCCAGAAGTTCTGCTGAATATTGACAAATAAAAATACAATATTTTTAAATTTTGTGCATACATTTATATAAATTTGTGTTTGCTAGACTTAGAAACCACTTGCATTGTTTTGTTCCAAAGAATAAAATCAGAAAACATTTACCCCCTTATTAATAAACGCTGCGTAAAAATTATCAACTCGTTATTCAGAAGTTACGTCAAATTTTTGTATGCTATCTGATGTCTACTAGCTAACTAACTTGTGCACATTTGTTTATTAATACGGGGGTTACAATTTACTAAAATTTGTTTATAATTATAAACACTCAGGCCGAACAACAGTGTATTTAAATTCGTTCCTATTACGAAATTCAATACCCTCATTTTGGATGGTTGGGCAACACTTCTATTCAAAATGACATTAAGGGAGAATTAATTTAGCTAATACCCGAGATAAATAATATGGCTTTCTCAACATTGGTCCCTACAAATAATCATTCTTAACATTCGCACTAAATATTTTGTACGTCACAATGAGCGATTTTATATGGGAAATTTCACCATTGTGAGTGCGAATACCATTTGAACCTAGAGTAAGCGATATTCTTGCGTTAACTGACAGACTAAAGTCGATTATTGGTAAAGCCGATTGAGCCTGATTTTAGTTTCAACTTTAAATTTTAGTAATTCAAAATAGCTATATTTTCCATACAAATTTTGCAATTGTGAACGTCCATAAATTCAAAGTCGAGAATAAAATTAGTTATTAGTACCGCGCATTGTGTTATTAGACACAGGGCCTTACTAATAATAATTTTTACTTTCGCCTCATATATTTGGTAGGTCACAATATGCAATTTTGTATGGAAAATTTCGCCATTGTGAGTTCGAAACATTTACCCAGGACACTAAAAATGATTATTAGTAACACAGTCGCCGACCAGCCTCTCATGGAGAGCGGCTGTGACATAAATCCATCTCGCGGTTATCTATTAGGTCTCTCGATTCAGTATCACGAATTTTGACCTTTTTTTACCTACATAACTTAGCTAGTTTTTTTTTCTTTTTGTACAATGTTTCGAGATTGGTACAATTTAGAGGCCTCTAAGCAAGATTATAGTGGGAAGAGTTATTCAAGATATAAGGGAAAAAGGATTCCAAACAAATACAAATTTTGAACCGACGAATTCCCAAAAGCCTTTATCAAGAACAGAGGCAGTCGAAACCCGTAGAAAACATGAGTTCGGCCATGTTTAGCAAAACTCTTCTATTTGTAATTGCAATTACATAGTTCTAAATATCACTAGATCCCCAAATGACAGCGCCCACCTCAGCGACCATCCGGTGACCTATTTGACGAAACAAATCAATGGCCGTTCCGGATATCCCCCCTATACCACGCAGAACTTCTGGCTACCAATTAACCGTCCACCATTTTTGGCAATAAAACGAAAATACTATTGGGCGCACTACTCCGCCATCAAGTGCCAGTTAATAAAAGCAATACACGAACAACTGATGGAAAACAATTTAATTAGCGTAGCTTTGGAATTTAATTACCACCCGTGGTTGCAGTCAAACGAAGATGCGGCTGAAAAATATTGTACCTAAATGGCGTCCTTAATTAAATAATTGCCACCACTTAAACATTTGCAATTGCACATAATAATTACCACCCTTAAGTGCACCATTGTTGTAATTATCCCATTACGGTGGGCCTCTATAGCCAAGTGGGCTTTGTCGAGTGTGTGTATATAGGCCTTTTGCAGACGACGCGACGCAACGTTTATTAGCATTCATTTTGAAAATGTGTTTCTCGTAAGGAAACGTGGTTGAACTAGACTGGCAAGAGTGCGAGGTACGACCGACATGGACAACGATGCAGGAGCCAGAGGAGGTTATGTTGAAATCGCACTTTCGGTACGTGTGTGAGGTTGGGGATGCATGCAGAAGAGAATTTTCTGCGGTCACACAACGAGAAATATTTTACAGGAAACCAAAAGCAAAACCATATGCTAGCTACATCTGGATGTGTGTATGGAAGTAGGTGCGTATAGCATATATACATTTGCCAGTACTGTTTACACACGAATGAGCAGTGGGAAATATTTAATTCACGCAAACTTAAAACATAATGTTTGCTCATTGGTGTTAATAACATCAGCTACGTCAGCTTACGGTTGTAATTTGTAACATGGGTTAGGTTAGGTAAGGTTGAAGTGAATGTCGGAAAAAGATGACACACTTAAACCATTATGGCATCCAAGCGAAATGAAAATGGACTCGTCTTGATATTCTACACAAAATTGTTTAAATATTCGCCGAGCCTTGTTGCATACTCGCCTTGGCCTTACTTGTAATCATGTTTAACCTTCACACTAAAAATTCTGTAGGTCACAATAGGTAATAGAGAAAGACCTAGCTCGTAGAGCTTTACAGCGATTCGCGATTAGGAGCCCATAGGTAGCTTTTAAAGGGCATTTTATATTAGTTCTACATTACATAAGGAATGACCTTGCAAACCTTTGCAGAAACTTAACTGTCATTTCATCATATTGTTGACCAAGTTCCGGCCAAGGAGAAATAGGACGCCACCTTGTAGGGTTTCACTTCTGACAGTTCTTCTGGGAGTGACATCTGCCTATATTCGAGATTACAATCTGGCTAGTGACCAACAAATTATTACTTCAGGGCTGACTGTGGATTAGCAATTGCAAATGGATTGATGTTAATTAAAGCGCCATCTATATGTCGAGGATTGGAAATAATTTATTCCTCTTCATAAAGGTGGTTTAAGTTGTCAAAAATGCATGACTAGATCTCTACGGTGAATGATTACATTTACATTAATGGAAAATTTCTGAATCCAGCACAAAATTAACCCTCTAAAAGAGAAAAGAGCTGTCAAAGTATTTCGAGCATTGCGAAAAGCACTTGCTACAAGCGATGATAAATTCAGCGAAAGTTTTGCAACTCTCTGTGACAGAAATATGTAATATAAAACTATAAGAACATTATATATTTAGTGACAGCTGCCACCAGCACAATATTTTCCAGAGTTTATTTTTAAAAACATCATTATGTACAGTGGCTAAGAGTTTGAACAATTGACAGTAGCTTCTTCCGCGGAAGCGGTATGGATGTCTAAGTCCAGATCCTTTAAAGTGATTTCCCGTTTAATAAATACGAATTGTTCTTCCACATTGCGGGGTGAATTAAGTTTCTTAGTCTGACAGCTGACTGACGTTACGTGTGTCAGTTTTAATTGGCCTATGTTGATAGTAATTTCTGTTGACGTTTATGTAAAGGCTCCTTAAAACAGAGTGGGTTTTACCGCCGCTTTTCCCCCCGCGTTTGACAGCTGTAATGTAATGTACTGCAATATATATATCACCTGAAACACAGAGAGCCAAATGATGATATTTGACGTTTGTAAAATAATCTTAACAGCAGCTGACAAAACTAGTCGAGAATTTATACACTTAGTACTCAGATGACATTTTGATTGTGAATCTGACGTAACAGTTCTAAATTTAAAAAAAGAAAGTTTAGAAAAACGTGCGACTCCATCCACTAGAGCCAGTCCATCATAGCACTTAAGTTATATAAATACAAAGCTATGAGTATAAATTGCAAAAGATTATGACGTAATGAATGTTTGTCTCTATTTTAACTACAGAAACTTAATCAATGCACACCAACAACTAAGCTAAAGCCACGCCATAGCTTTGACTCCGCTATTCAATTCAACATCCCCATCCCATTCGGTGTTCCCTTCGAAACACACTTGACTTAAAAGCATCGCCTCCATTATCCCCTTTCGTTATTACACTCGAAACGCGAATAAACGTTCCACTGAACACCATATGTAAACAAATTATTGCAACTGTCTGTTCCCGGAACGCGCTCAATTACAACTGTTCTCCATCTCCGTCGACTGCGATTCTTCTTCACTTTCCCATGCATAAACAGAAACTACTGCATAAAGGATCTGGCAAAACTTTCCTCTCATGTGAGCAAACTGCGTGTAATACTTCTAATTGAATTCGCAAACTTCAACTCAAAATTAAAACAGCAATAGGAACATTGTTAACATCAACTCGGTTCTTTCCAACAAAAAGTACGTCCGTATATTTGTAGAGAAAACTTTCCACTCCACTGTCAAAGGTGGCAGTTCGCCATTGCTATGCTCGCATTCGTACAATCGTTCACAGCTGAACGCACCCTTAATTCGAATATGTTTAGACGGAATTTCGAATCAGTAATTAATATGCAATTTTAGCGACCGCGGGTTGATTTAATGCCGAACGGATCATGAAATATTGAAGTTGCCCCATTTTGGTGGTCGTCACGATTGTTGCACTGATTTTCCGTAATTTATTTGAAATTTAAATGCAAATCCCGTGATGACGTTTACCGATAATTGGGTCAGAGCACGACCAGAAACTCTGCGTAATTTGTCATACATTTGCGTTATTGGAAAATTAAACTTTTCCACTTTTGTTGTTATAATAATAGTTGCTGCGTTGCGCTAACTTATCGATGATCCATTGGTTTTTCGGGGAGTAGTACTAGCAGCATATAATGTGGTGGCTGGGGGATCAAGAACGGAATGACATATTTTACAGTGTAGTTATTTGTTGTGATGGGTTTATGCCATGGTGACATGTCGGAATAATGTAGTCCATACTGTCAGTATGGGGATATAATAAAAGTTTATCGCTTCCTACGGATATACATCATTTGGGCAATAAAAGGGTTTTGCGAGCGAAAGCAATAACAGATAAATTGTTGGCTTCGGTTTTATTATTTCTATTTCATTAAAAAGCATCTAGTGAGCGGTTTGACTGGTGAGGACTACATTTTATTAATGGTCGCTGTGTGGAAAAGAAGTCATAAAGTTTGACCGAATTAAAATCCCCCTCGAGATATATTTTACCGTTTTATTGAATTTATGTCAGTAGTTTAAGTTGAATTCAAAATGGCAACGTTGTTTAATTCACTTATGGGACAAAAATCATAAAGTCGCGTTCGTTGTGGCAACAGATCTGCGTCAAAGAAAACGTAGGTATTTAGCGGAAGTAACAGTCCCATAAAATCTGTCGCCTTTTCTTTGCGCAAACAGACGGAATGTTTTGAAAGTTAACTATCATCAGCGCTTCATATAAAACTTCGGCTTGATAGAGCCTTTAACCTTGTCGGTACTAAATTGGCCTATGTTTTGGAAAGGAACTTTGAGGTGGATTATAAGCAGGCAATCGCCTTTATCTAGGGTTAAACTACCTGCTGCCATTTTAATACAAAACCTTATAGCGCGTTGTGACGGGCATTAGTTTTTAAGTCAAGAATAGAGCAGCCGTAACGTTCCAGGTGCATATTTTTATGTAATAGCTCTTTGACGATCTGGGCTTAGTAAGGGTTTAAGGAGACTCAACTTCCGAAGCTTCCACGCATATTTCTTTTACGTAGATTTCTTTTTCTCTATAGTCGGAAGGTTACCCCCGACACGGAACAAAACCGAGTATTAGGTCGGTTATTTCCCAGTCACCTATTTTCGAAATATGAGAGCTGCCGTTGGAAAGTAAAAGTTGCCCTACTCAATTTTTTCCAGTACCCAGCCCTAAAGGATTCTCATTGACCTCAACACCGTCTATTAAATTCATCTGCGTCTTAATTTTAATAGGATCTTCTGACGGTGCGTTATAATCACGCTTTATCGTATAAACTTATGGAGCCAAATCCATTTGAACGAGTCCACTAAAGAGCAAGTGAAATAAGAACAAAATCGTTGTTTAGTTATATTTACAAAACTCTGCAGTGTCTGCCCTATTCTTACCAGAAAGATCTTTCACAAGCGCAACGAACTGCATATCCACGGAGAGTCCTCTTGTCCTTCCTGCCATTCACTAAAGTATAACAAAATATACATTCTAGATGATATTATGAAGTTCCACAACAGGCTTGTTTAATAGACTCCCAATCCCAAGACCTCCTCTCATATTTACGATGTTGGAATAAAATTTGAATTATACTGCGTCCTTTCCTCTGCAATGGCCGGCCATTGCTGGAGACCTAGAACACTTTATCAAAACAGATAAACAAACAACTGGTCTCCAGAAATGGCCGTCCACATAAGCGGATTAGTATTTTAAGTGTGTAGATACACGCCGCCCACCACCCAGGCGCACATGCACTCACCACAAAATAATACACAGAAACAAATTAACTGCTCTCACTATACCTCGAACGACCGTCCGTACAGCAGAATTATCCTGACAAACTTATGTTTTTTTTCCCCCGTCTCCTCAGAGGCCACTGACTCTCTTTGTGTTTAAAATTATTTTCGAGCTAATATTCAAAGAAAAAAAAAGGAACACCCCTACTGCATCCTTGCACAGGGACTGAACCAATGTCCATTGTAGACCGTCACCCACTCGACCCAATTATTTATTCAACTCAAAGGCCATTTCCGACTGATGAATGTGTTGCAGGGATTATTGTGTGGCAAAGCATTTGGCTCTCTTCTATATGCACAGAGAATTGAAATCACTAAAAGTTCCATCCTTCGGTGTGTTTCCAGTTTCCACTCAACCCCAAAGAGGAAAATAAAAAGGATAGAATTATCTTCAATATAATATAAAGAGAGATAGAGCAGCTTCTGCACGTATATTTGCTAAGTAAAAATGATCCTTATGCATTTAATTTCCCTCACGACGAGGATACAAAGAGTAATAACCTTTCCCCTGACCATTTCCACAGTTTCCACTTCCCACTTCGCACACCGCAATGAATGCTTCTGTATCCCAGCGGGTGCGATTCTTCGTTCGGTTTCGTATATACGACGAAGTCATAGATCCTTTTGCGCTGTATAGAATTAGAACCCTCTATCGGTCGTCCTCACTCGTGCCTGTGTGTTGGTCGGTCGGTCGGTATTTGCCGACCACTTAGTGTGAAGTGGAATACACTTTACTGATTTGATTATGAAATGGCGTTTTATTTGGCTGGAGTTACTCCCCCGATGCAGGACCGGATGCGGTTTTGTTTACTCTGGACAGGGCGGAGTGGGGGCCACAGCTGGCGAGCAACTATATTCCCATACTCGCCCGAAGGGACAAACGAACGCAAGCAGCACACAATTGCAATTGCAAGCGACAGTACAGCCAGCGGGAATGTTCAGTGTTTCGAATTAATTACCGCCATATTGCTTGTGGGGCTGTCAGTTAAATGACATATTGTCATTCGTAAGTTGTCCCGACAGCTGAACAAAAACGGGCACATATTATTGAGTGTGACTTGAGGTTGGTGTTGCTGTTGTCGTCGTACTCATGTGAAGGGCTGTTACTTTTGTGGTGGGGGCTTAAAGAAGGGTGGTGACACCGGAATACCCCATTTCCTGGTACTAAATGGTGTCACTTTGGTCCCGCTTATCTGAATTGTAGATGGAGTTCGAAAAGTCAACTCTAAAGTTAGGTATGCGGGTTGGCTGCGATTGCAGGGGTTGAACATTGTCCATTCCGGTTCTGTATACCTTTGGATTGTTGAACAGACTGTTTGAATTGGAACTTCTTCACCTTTCGCACAGACACAGTCGACAAACAGACAGGCTTATATGAGGAAGAGGTCAATATTTATTGCCGGTAATTGGGAGGAATTGGGCGTGCACACTTGAATGGCAGATATTGAAATTCTAGTTGTAGGTATAGTTGGTTGTGGGGCTCAATCGAGGATTGATTGCTTTTCGGTGCTTGGAACGCAATGCATTTGAATTAGTGTTGTGGTGTGGAACGAAATGAACTGCAGCATCTTAAATTGTAAATAAATTCTAGTTTTCTAACATTTAATGCGAACAAATGGCACACTTTACGTCAAATAGTTGACTTACTTACTATTTCCAGATGATGTCAAACACCTTGATAGACATATTTTCTTAACTGTCGTTTTAGAAGGATGCATTCACCATTCAGTTTTCAACTAGGATGCGTTCCAAGATGTTTGTCGTTAGAGACTTGAGACACGTCTTTTTATGGCATTCTCTATGGGCATTTGGAATGGAGATATCAGTGAAAGCTTAGTACAATGCTAGAGTTTATTTTTAGCTCCCATACGAAATTATCTCCAAAATTTAGCTGAGCTAAATTTCTGAGAATCTCTATAGCCGAGTGGTACGCAGTTATAGAGCTAAAAAATCAAAATTTTGTTTCAGAATGTACTTTATATCTGTCAAAATTTTGAGCTCCTATTTATTGGCCGCGTTCCATGACTAGCGGCATGTCAAACTCCATATAAAAAAATTGAAAAGGTGGTAGATGCGGAATCCGTAGCGCAAATAGTGAAATATTAATTTTTTTTATGGAGTTTGACATGCCGCTAGTCATCTAGCGGAAAATGGAACGCTTGCAATGACTCGGCACAATTTTGACAGAACGTTGTGTTCTGTTGTAAGAATGAATGAGTTTTTTAATGAGTTGCACAATTATTTACGTCTTTTTGAATTTCATTTGTGTTCATATTTGTTAATGATTAAATTTCAATTTTGCTCACTTTGAAGTTATTTTCAAAGAATAGCTGTTTTCTGTGACACATATCCACAGTCCACTCTTTGTCAAAATTAAGCTGGGGTTTTAACTAATATTTGGAGAGAAAAGTTAGAGAGCAGCTAGAATTTAGATTACCCTGCACGCAAAAACTATATTTGTCAGGAACGTGATTTTTTTCTTTAATCGCAGCCACATATTCGAAATGACAACTAAGTAGATACTTAGTCATGAAATTCTTGACTAGATTTGTCGGCTAACACTTCTTAAACGTCAATGGAAAGAACTGTTCACGTTGCAAATCTGGGCTAAAAACAAACGGAAACATATCCAGATAGCCAGCTGTCAGAAACTAGATTGTTGAACGCCCTAAAACGTGAACAAAATCATTTAGTAGCTGCTATTGCACTGAAATTAATGTATCTCGACAAGAAGTATCATTTTTAGAGGTCAGGGTTTTGTTGAGTGCAATCGACATGTGATAACACTAGAAACGTTTCTCCTAGTAATCTCTTTGTGTTGATCTTGCCTACCTGGTCGATAATATCCGATAATGTAATTTCGCCTTGGGCCGCTTCAGTCGTGTCGCAGCTTATGGAAGGTAACCCATTAGCAGCAGATAAATTATGTTTACTTCCTACTTTTCTGCCCGTTGCACCCGTTGACAGTTGGTACAGCATGAGAGGAAGCACTTTCATTGCTTGAATCACTGAGAGAATGAGGGAAACTGTCATTGGCGTTACCGTATACGATGGATTCTATGACCCGCTCTTTTCGTCAATATTGACGACCAAGCACATGAGTCCTTTTCTGACTGAAAGGCCTATTCTGTACAATCTGATCTGGCAACGTATTCAGCTGATAGAATAGATGCTAGTTTATGCAACGCAACGCATATGCTGAATGCGACGGATAAAGTAGGTTTACATTCTTCTTTTGTGACAGTTGTGAATCCGTTGACAATTTTGTACAATTTCTGACTCTGGAATTATTCTGCGAAAAAATATTCTGTGCAACAGCAACGCGACAGATTTTATGGGACTATTCGGTTTGGTTGTCCGTTGAATACGTTATTTTAGACGTTTCGGTCAATGGAACAGTCGATGTGTTGAATGGGTTGGCCCTTAAGATTTTATCAATCCCAGATGGTCACCATATCTTCCATTCTATTCGTTTTCATGTTGCTCTTACAGTTCTGCTTTTATATTATTTATAGTTTGATCGCTTAGTCCTAAACATGGCTGTCGATGGCGTGAACACTGTGTAGCCACACATGATCTGCAGTCTAACTAGTCGCACTCTGGGAAAAGAGCTGTTAAACCAAATGACATCCTAGTGGAGAAACAGCATTCCAAAAATGTTAAACCACATTGGGGACGTCGTTCAAGTATCTAGTTTAGTAAGTCTGACAGCTGGCTGACTTGATCTAACTTTTGATTTTCTTATATAGGTCACATGAACACCTGTTTCAGTTGACGTCTTTGGAGAGGTAGCCGACTAAGTGACTGACAGAGATGAATGAATAAAAGAGATGGATATCTTTCGTGACTTTGGTGACTGAGTACTAAAATAACAGTTCGCATATGTGGCTGACGTAGGACCAATCTTGCGTTCAGGTTACATCTACTTACTTACTTAACGGGCTCCCGACCCGTGGAGAGTCTCTGCCTGAAACACTGCAGCCTTCCATCCTCTGCGATCCCGGGCACGCTGCTTCCAGTTATCCAGACCAAGAGCTCTGGCATCCGCGATGGCTTAGTCTTTGAAACGGAGGTTCGGTCTTCCTTGTCGTCCCGAACCTGGCGGCTGGGATTCGAAGATCCTCTTAGCTGGAGCATTATTGTCCATTCGCTCGATGTGGCCGAGCCAATGTAGTCGACGTATTCTGGCCTTTTGGACTACATCCACATCTAGGTACAGCTCATAGAGTTCGCGGTTGTATCTTCTCCTCCATTCGCCCTCCTTGCACACAGGACCACAGTATCAGCTCTCCCTTTCTGCTTATCGTCCAGCACTCGGCGCCATAAAGCAGAACTGGCAGGATAAGGGTTCTGTAAAGCATACATTTTGTCCTTCGAGTTAGGAGTTTTGAACCAAAGTAATTGGCTTTGCCAAACCGAAGTAGCAGCCGTTTCCTAGGGTAATTCTTCGCCGGATCTCCACTAGGATGTCATTTGTGGAGTTCATGTTTACTCCGAGGTAGATAAACTCCTTAACTACCTCGAAATTGTTGCTATCAATTGTAACGTTCTGTCCTAGGCGGTGGACAGATGCTTGTTTGTTTGTTGATAGCATGTACTTAGTCTTGTCCTCATTTACTACAAGACCAACGAATTTCGCCTGTTCTTCAATAGCCGTAAAAGCCTCTATCACGGCACGCTGGGAGGTTACACCTAGTCCAGGCCAATCTAGTCGACTTAAGATAATTGGATTTTGACTGTTCCCGTTTAAATGAGTACATGTTGACAGGGACCATACCATCTCTACATCCAGCTGACTGACAAATTGAGAAGTTCAATTAATTAAAAATCACTTTCCTCTCTAGATGAATCAACTAATATCCATTGTTAATAAATAATAAGCCAACTTCGAGTTTATCAGACATTTCAACGACTTTTCTTACAACTTCTTTGAATGTTGGCATTATGTATCTGTCATTTTTGATAGATTACTACAAGCATAACTTTTTCGTTGGTGTATCTCTCTGAGTTCTGAGACAGAATTTATTCAAGCCACTGTCCTTTTTACAGTCTTTTACATCTTTTACTTACTAAAAAAAGTAAAGCAACAAACCTGCTAACAACGAACGCCCCTACATATACACACCTACATAATGTATACATTCGAATAAAAGCACATCAATGTGTTCCTTTTTTTAAAGCACACATCCTTTACACTACCATTAATTCCTATTACGAATAAACGATCCAAACCAAAACCATAGCCAAACGAGAAACGAAATAATCACCTTTCCACTGGGGGTTTTTATGGACTTTCGTGGTTGGCTGCTATCCTAATGCTTGGATATCTAATGGCACATATCCTTCTCGCACCCATAAAAACAATAAAGACAAGCAAACCCCGTTCACAGATAGGAGAGGTGTACTGGAAACCGAAAGTCCGTCAATCACATTCCTATAATTAAAACGGTTTATCTTCCTTCAGTTCGTTGCCTGCACACGGCACAGGTCCGCACGGACACAGACAAATGAGGTTTCGGTCAACAACAACAGCAACAGCATCAGCAACTCGGCAAATGAATCCAAAACGCGAGTAAGGGGTTTCTCCTTGTCGAACGGTGCATTTTGGTTCTGTGCAGTGGTTTTGCTCTGAATTCGTTCGGCCCGATTGCGAATTCTCATTAACCGCTGACCACGCATCCGTATAACCAGTAGAACGACCAAGCCATTGACAATCATCAAGCCATGATTGTGTGTGTCTCTAAATGCGCAATTTTCGCCTATTTGTACTAAAATGTTTTTGAAAGACTTTCCACTATACCGGGTTCCTATTTTGTGTTTGTCATTTGTGTTGACTTCAAAGTTTAATTAAACTTTTGATCATTTTGCCAATTTGACAAGGGAAAAACCCGGAGGCATTAATACTTTAAAAATGTTAAAATAAATCAAAACGAACGGACGAGGGCTTTTGGCTAAATTGAGCGGCTTCTGGGAAAATGTAATACATAATCTGATTCAGGACCACAAAGTGATGGGTACGTTTACGTTGATATTTTTTACGAGGTGGGTATCACATCAATCGAAGTAAATGAATTTAATTTCTCCAATCATTGAATTTGGTAGGTAGGTACTTGCGATTTTATAACCGATTTAGGGTAAATTTTTCAATCTTTATAAGTTGTGGCGCCTTTTCGAGTCCCTATTTTACGATTCGATTTACTTTCATTAGAAAGCGATAAAACCACTGCACTTCAGAATGAGGAGATTTTAGGAATTTATCGGGGAATAATTTGAGGGATATACTATTTAAAAGCTAAAGTGATTTGGCGGTGACCATGGTTTAGTGATGGAATTGTTTGTGTGGCACAGTGTTGAGGACGCTGAACTTGGTGATAAAGAACTTGATTCGGTTCAAAGTCGAGATAAGTAGAACACCTCTCAGTTGGTATGGCGTCAAACAATTAAATAGTCAGAATTTGGCAGAAATGTCAAATGTCTGTTTCCGTACCCTTTGAAGTTTTACCTTTCTTATGTCGTTTTCCATTGGAATTTTCAGAATTCAGATGCCCAATAGAGTGTTTCGCGAAGCCCATCCTTTCACAGATGGGCTACCTTTTTTGCTCAAACGTCAAAAAAACTTGTAGGATAACAAAGCTGTTTTATAATGGCCAGAGTAGTGTTTTGTTCAAATATTGTTGAAAAGCGCACATATGCCATTAATTTAACTTCTCAGTTGTTACCAAATACGTGTGATAAACATAATTTTTTAAATCAACCATGCTTTTATCTTGTTTTTTGCACTTTTTTATGCAGTTTTCAGTAATTTTTTAACATAATTAGACTACATCCATACAAAATCCGTTTTGTTTTCCTACAAGTTTTTTAGCTGTCACTTGGATTTTTCTTCTTCTTATTTGTGACTGACGTTGTCGCGAACTACCCAATGGAACATAAAATGAGACTATTTTTTTTTGCATTTGTGTTGGTGCGTGATTTAAAAATCGGCTGTTCTTAAATTGCAATTTGTGTTTATAAAAACCCATTCAATTTATGTTGATATCTACTGCAGCGGCCAAATGAAAATTTTTCCCAGACTTATTATTTGTTTAAATATACGCATATAATAACACACTTCAAAGTTTGACAAATGCCAAAGTTTTTGGTGTTAGTGAATGCAGGTGTAATACTACGTTTCCACCGGAGAATAACTGCGAGATTTAGAAAAATTTCTGTAAATCCCGCTAAATCTCGGGATTTATCATACAAAAGTTAATCTCATGAAAAGGTAGATTAGAAATAAATCTCGATTATCAACCAGGTTTGCATGTACAGTCCGATTACAAATTAATCCTGAGGTGTTTCCACCAAAAAAAAACAAGATTTATTTGACGTTTCACCAGATAATGTCAAATCGAACAACCCGAAATTGTGATAATTAAAAAAAAAATTAAACAATTCAAAAGTTTAAAGTAATAAGACACGAGTTCGAGAAATCTTAAAATATTATTGGCTTATAATTTAATTTTACAAAATAAAATTAAAGTTTGGATGGTTGCATTGGCTAGGAGAAGTCTCTCAGAAATAAATTCGTTTTTTTTCTTTATGACACAATGTCAAAAACAGCTCTGTTTGCTTTGTTTTTTTGACATCTTGAGCTGTGGAAAGCTGTTCACAAACCGGACTGTAGGTACATGCAAACCTGGTTGATAAACGATATTTATTTTTTAATCTCCCTTTTCATGAGATTAACTTTTGTATGATAAATGCCGAGATATATCTCCCTTGGAAACGTAGTATACAGCCCGATTCTGCCATTGTGAGGCCTCACAAGTCACAACTCCTTGTGAGTTTTATTCCTTGTGAGGTTTGTTGTGATTCGATAACATTTTTCGTACTCTCACAACAAATTCACCTTACAATGGTTAGATGACTATCACTTCAATTTGTTGGATCTGAGAACGAAATATTATATTTACACCATAATTGAATAAACAGAAACATATTTATTAAAAAAATATGCGAAATATTGACACTGAACTGTTTTAGAAACGAAGAAAATAAATTATTAACGACATTTGTCACAAATCAAAATTTCCACATTCCTCAGTTTTTTTTTTTTACAAATATCAATTTTCCCCGAAAAGTTTATAAACATAGCGTAAAATGTCAGTTTGGGTCTTTAAATGCTTGGAAAGAGGGAAACCATGCCATCAAATACAAATATTGTCATTTGTGAGCGCTTTTGACTGGTTTTCTATTTTGTGACTTGCTCCATAGGAGATCACAATTTCGATTGTTTCGATCGAGATTCGCAAAATTGCTCTGACTCTGAAAAAAAACGTGCTTTTTCTGTCCCAATGGAAAAATGTAAAACGACATTAGTAAAAGCCGAGAAATATTATATAACAAAAATAATATAGAATTAAAAATGTTTGACAGATTCACAAAAATGTATCACCGACAAATTTGAAATATTTTTGATTGCAGGGAAATAAGCTTGGACTTCGAACTATATATTTCAGTAAAAATTTTAACTGACGTCACAATGGAAAAATACATCATAAATGTGAAGAAACGTCACACCGCATTCTTTTTGCCACCTAGGCCACACACGTTATCGAGTAAAGAGCATGAAATTTTTGATTACAAATAGTAATTCATTTCTTAGTGAAATTGAAAGAATACAGAGCGAAAAAGTTAAAAACAGTTAGAACACAGAAGAACGCCAAGTTGTTTATAAATGTGTCTCTTTAATGACTTTAAGACTCCATTTAAATTTAATGCTTTCAAAGGCGGATTTTTGAGTAACCGCTGATGCTTGTCCATGGATTTGTGGCTTATTTTGACCATTGACATCTGCTATTTTGACACCAAATTTTGATAGACCGGCATGTAGCCAACCATATAGATTTGTTATTTGTAATTGTGAACATTCAAAAATCTAGTTATCCGGACTAGATTTAGCTATCCTGAACGCAGAACCCAAATTGGTCGGTGAAGTCACTTTTCTTACTTCAGCCACATAAACGAACTGTCAACTTAGTAATCAGTCACGAAATTCCTTACCAAATTCGTCGGTTACCACTCCATAGATGTCAACTAAAAAAAAATTTTCACGTGATCGATCTAGGCCAGTCAGACCTAAGACGCATCACCATAGATATACTAAATATGGACTGCTAGTGATAGTGAAATGTCATTTTCATATATTTCTGCGAAAAAATGTATTGCAAAACACACAGGCCTTACTGTTTTAGAGCGGATTAGCAAAGATGCATTATGCCGCCGTCAAGTTTAAATTGCCAAAGCAACGTAAACAAAAAAACAAGTTTTTTTTAAAAAAAAGTTCCTTTCCATAGAAAAATGTAAACAAAAGAGCGACATCTTTTCGGAAGAGATTCATTTTCATAGTAATGTGTAAATAAAATAGCGTCATCTATTGAAAAGAAGCAAAGCTACAAAGAGCGATTTGAAATTAATTTTGTAACATTTTATTATTTTAAAAAAGAAAACGAAATAACAATTTCTTTACTTATTGACCCACAAACTAAAATAAAAAACGTACAGATATCTTCCATGTATCGGTGAAATTGAAATTAGTGCCATAGTCAGTCGACGTATTTCTTTTTTAATTCATCCCACTGAATTTTCTTACCTATAGCCATTTTATCCATCATGAGATATGCGACTATTTACTTATTTTTTCTTTATTTTTCTAAGTTGTAGTTTTCAGATCTAATACATCCAATGACTTTTTAGTGATTCCAGCTGTCACTTCAGTTTTGGAGTACCATGATCCAAGCAATTTTTTATTCGAACAAAAAAAGTGTGAACAACTATCTAGGTAGGTAGGTAGGTAAATGGGTGCTCTTGTGGTAATTATGCCACAGCTTCACTTAGATCTTCAGTTGGGTCCATTGTGTCCAGTAACGGGAACCATCCAGTGTGACCTGTTGAAAGACAAGAGAAAAAGACCGCTTTTCATATTGGAGCCACATAGATTAGTATGAATCTCATGGGCTCTTAAAGCTCCGTTGTAACATGACCCTCTAGTACTTCCTAGCCAATGATATGAAGTCTGTATATCTACTAGAACCATCCAGATTTAGGTATGAATCTCAGGAGAACTTTGAGATCAGCATTCTTCAAACCATCTAGGTTATCGAAGAAGTAACTGTTGAGAATCCTCTGTCTGCTGTTCTTAAGGGCTGGGTACTCGCAAAGTAGGTGGCGAACAGATTCTATTTCTTCAACGTCCCTACAGCTTCTGCAAAAGTCATTATGCAGTATCCCCAGGCTTTCCGCATGTGCGCCTATCGCACAGTGTCCAGTAATGACCCCCGTGAGTATGCGAATTTCTTTGCGGTTTAATCCGATCATGCATTTAGATCTCTTTTTGCTCACCTCTGGCCATAGTTCTTTTGTATGCCTGCAGGTTGTGAGATTGGTCCAGCGTAGGTTAGTTTTACTCCAGGATTCAATGTCAATCTTCCTCGAGAGCGTGCTTATATCTTACACCCGTCTCTTGCAAGCTCATCCCCATGTTCATTGCCTGGAATATCCATATGCCCTGGTACCCAGCATACGATCACCGCGTTGGCTTGTGATATTTCGTCCAGCGACTTACTGCCCTTGACTTCACCACGACAGACTCCATGGCTTTTATGGCCGCTTGGCTATCAGAGTAAATAGTGATTTGTTTACCGACAATGTGCCGTCTCTTAAGGTCCTTCGCCGCTCGGGTGATAGCGGCTACCTCTGCTTGAAATACACTGCAATCATCGCTGATTCTGAATAATTTTCGCGGTCCAGTGCTTCGATGAAAATGTCCGCGCCTGTAACGATATCGATCTTAGAACCTTCGGTATATAGGGCTAACTCTTCTTCTTCTGTTGCTTCTTTGTTCACCCATTCGCTTCTGTTTGGAATTCTGGTATTGAATCTCCTTCCAAAGACGAGGGTGGAGGGAATGTAGTCAGTAGTCACCCAACAACAACTATCTAAAGAAATATTATATATAAATAAATAAATAAATATTTAACAGATTCATGTAGGAACCCCAGGGCCCAGGCCTAATTACAAAAAGCATGTTGCTAATGGCCACCCACTAGCTGTTCACTTGTTTTGTGTTTCGTATTCAATTCGCTTAGCTGGTGTGAAGGGTTTGATTAAATTGAGATCGCAGTCGTAAAATATAAATTACGGAACTAGGAAGGTACTAAGACCGAGTCAAATATAGAAACATATATATTGGTAAATAATTAACAAAAAAACACTAACAAATCTTAAATTAGTTCTCACAATCTCAAAGTAAACTCGGTCGTTTCAAGTTTATTTTGTTTTCCGCTGTAAACCAGTAGCGCTCTGGTCTCTCCCCTTCCACTTGCGCGCGCCACCTAAGGAGAGGTCTTCCTCTACTGCGTTGTCCCTCCGGGTTGGAATCGACGACTCTTCGGGCCAGAGCGTTGGTGTCCATTCGCTCTACATGTCCCAGCCATCTTAGACGACTAATACTTACTTTACTGACTAGGTCGATGTCACTGTACAGCTCGTAGAGTTCGCTGTTAAATCTCCTCCTCAAGAGCTCGTCAACGCAAACGGGATCGAAGAGTTTTTCGTTCGAAACGACCAAGGAGCTCTTTATCCGATTTTGATAGGGTCCATGCTTCTTCACCATAAAGCAGGACTGGGATGATGAGGGTCTTATATAGAGTCTCCTTAGTATTTCTCGACAAGCCTTACTAATCAATTGCCTTCTTAGACCAAAGTAACAGCGGTTGGCAAGTGTGATTCTTCGCTTGATTTCTGAGGTGATGTCATTTTCAGAGTTAATAGCGGAGCCGAGGTAGACAAAGTCCCGAACTACCTCAAAGTTAAAGCTGTCTATCGTGACGTTCTGTCCGATTCGTCGATGTTGTGTGTCCCTTCTTGTTGATAGCATATATTTTGTTTTGCCCTCATTCACCACTAAACCCATTTTTGCCGCTTCTGTGCTGATACTTGCAAACGCACCAGTGACAGCTCGCTGTGTTCTGCCAATGATGTCGATGTCGGCAGCGTAAGGAAGTAGTTGCAAGACTTCTGGCGAATTGTGCCTCTGGTGTTGGCTTGTGAGTTTCGCACAATCTTCTCAAGAATTATATTGAAAAAGTCACATGACAGCGCGTCACCTTGTCTAAATCTTTTTTTTAAACCAAAGGTACCGGTGAGATTGTTTCCGACCTTTATGGAGCAGCGAGCGTTCTCCATCTGACAAGTTTGACAGGGATATCTAGACATGGCTCTGCATAGCTCTGCATAGCTTGTCTCTATAAATGCTGTCACATGCGGCCTTAAAGTCGATAAACAGGTGGTGGGTATCGACTTGGACCTCTTGGGTTTTCTCCAGGATCTGCCGTAGTGTGAATATTTGGTCGGTTGTGGACTTACCGGGCCTAAAACCGCACTGATAGGGTCCAATCAGTTTCAATCAATCAGTTCATATGGATATAGGCACACGTAAATTCTGCAATCACCGCAGCACTGAAACATGTCCCTATTTCTAAATTTGCTGCAAAATTGAAGCGTACCACAACACAAAACAAAATAAATTGCAATTTCAAGTATTTGGCATCATCGGGTTTTTGACATTTTCTGATCATTTTTGTTTTTGCTTGAGTTGTAAACACATCAGCTGCTTAGTCGGCGAATGACAGTAGTCATATTATCCGATGCAACGCAGCTCTGCATTCTCAATTAGTCGTTTGAACTCGGCATAAAATTTGTAGATCCATTCCATTCGTGTCAAAAATGAAAAACTGACAAAACGAATGGTTGTGAAAAGCTAGGCCTAGGGTCCCTACGGATCTGTTGCGCCAACTATTAACTTTTTTTTAAATGCCATTGGTGTATTTATTTTTTTAGCAACGGTAACAGAAAGATAGAGGTCTTTAATTAACTGTCTTTTGGTATATAGAACATTTTACTCGGATGACATTAAAAGGAATAAAGGGAAGCAGCGAGTACCTACATTGCACGTTCAGTAAATACATTGTCAACACTGAATGAATATATTCTTTTTACTCCTCCCTTAGAAGAATAAGTGACTTGACTAACAGCTACAAGCCTAATTGATTCAACAGTTTAGCTTCAAACAGAACTGTTGTTGATTACAAATAATCAATGCCTGCCTCTGAAGTGCTTACTACTCCAGAAGGCGTAGTATTATTAATATGTTTACAACAAACACTTACTATATAAGTATGCACCCACTCGAAGATATCTGAAATATAGAGTCACTTTGATCGGAGTGAATCCATCTTCCATGACAATCGCTACAACACCAGTTTACACAAGATAAGCGCGCACAACCGATCATTATTGAAATATGTGGATTTCACGAATATTTACCGTTCTCCTCAATAAAAATCACTTCTGCATTCATGTATACATCTTTTAAAGTGTCTGCTGGAGTTTGTCCAAAAATCTTCTTCTTTATCTTTTCTTGTAAACCCTTCATGTTTGACATCCCTGTATTTGATGATGAAGATTAGGTACCTACCTGTACATGTTCACCAGAGATGTTTACTGTTGCAACCCTTTTGTGTATGGCGTGCGATTAATTAAAACGCTGATTCTAGTTGCAATATTTATTAAAGAAAAGATTAAGTCTAAATACTAAATTACTTTAATTATAACAGAATAAGGAAGTGCAGCGTGCACCGATTAAGTCAAGAAGAAAGAGTGACAAATAGATGACAGCTGAGCGATGATCGTTCAGTGGTGATATTAATTCGGTCTTGAGAAATAGGTGATGCCAATCCCTAAGTATTTCTTGCTGATGCAACATTTACTTTTTCAAGTTTGTTCAAAATTTATAAAATTTTCCATCGATGAATTCCGTTAATCATCATCATCATCTTCTATTGCCAGCTAAACTGTCAGTTCAGTTCAGAAGTAAATAAAGACCTTCATCGTTATCAGGTCACCTAAAATGGCTAGCTATCAATGCACACTTCACATTGAAGTAGAATGAATAAAGTTCTTGTGATCGATTAGTCGTTATTCGTCGCAGGGGACACTCATCCTTGAGATTATAAATGTAGCTTACCTGGGCGCAAGATTTTCAGTACCCAACGGTCATTCAGTCAAAATGTGTGAACGGACAGCACCATGGCTGTCATTACTTGTGTGCGCAATTCTGCTGACACCGTCCTTGTCGTGCGGGACTATCGAACAGCGTTTCCAGTTTGCCAATTCGGATGTCTACATCAGACTGGTGCGTTCCGCAAAGTTAAAGTATTCCATCATGAAGGGTAAGCAAAGCTTGGGGTAAAACATCACGCCAACCACTTACACTCTCTCTCCCCCTTTTAGGTAGTGAATTGCTACAGACTGTCACTTTCGACAACTTCTATACGGACAGCAACTTTGTCCTTAACTCTAACGGAAGCTATACGCTGCAATCGAAGGACTCGTCCATACTCTTCGAGCTGATCCAAAAGTCCAGTCAGGTGACACACCTCCGAGTGTCGCGAAACTTTGTGTCACGCACTGCTCAACCTATGGACTGTATCGATTTAGGAATCGGTCAAATGCATTGGTATGGTGGCCCGCAAGATCGTCACCAATATTGGCCAGTGGAACGCTTGAACTTCACCAAGTATTCCTACCTCACGAAAGAAGACCACAACGCTGGTGTAGCCGAACGTTATTGGCTGAACTCTCGAGGCGTTTTTTTCTACGTTGAGGATGAAACGCCCTTATTTATCGATCAGAATTCCGTAGGCCACGAGAACCAACTCTGTCTTAGCGCTCAGTTGCGGCTCCCATATAGCCGAGACGTGCCATCCGCAACATTCCGCTATCAAATTGGAATCGGTCGAAACGCCAAAGCGGCCCATATGTACGCCGTTGCAAATATTCTGGGCAAACCCACCGGCCATCCCGATCAGCGAATGGTCGAGCATCCGATCTGGTCAACTTGGGCCATCTACAAGACCAATATCAACGATCAGGTCGTAAGGGACTTTGGAAACGCCATTATCACGAACAAATTCAACAACAGTCAACTGGAGATCGATGACGACTGGGAAGACTGCTACGGTGCTTTGACTTTCCGAAAGAGCAAATTCCCAAACATCAAGAAGCTTACCGACGATCTGAAGGCACAGGGTTTCCGTGTAACTTTGTGGATACACCCGTTTATTAATAAGAACTGCACCGCCACCTATGCGGAGGCCAAAGCAAAAGGCTTTCTTGTGCTGGACCACAACAACAATCCGGACACGCAATGGTGGAATAGCAAAGCCAACGAGTCTGCGTATGTAGACTTCAGCAAACCACCCGCAGTCGAATGGTATGTGAAGCGGCTTAGACGGTTGCAAACAGAAGACGGCATTGACAGCTTCAAGTTCGATGCCGGAGAGAGTAGTTGGGTGCCGTCCGATCCGGTCTTACAGGGATCAGTTAACTTCCATCCAAGTACCATTACGCGAGACTATGTAAAGGCGGTCTCGCAGTTTGGCCCACTGATTGAAGTACGAACTGGACAGGGTACACAGAACTTGCCGATTTTCGTGCGAATGATTGACAAAGACTCCGAATGGAATTGGAAGAATGGACTCGTGACTTTGATAACAACCCTGCTGCAGTTGAACATGAACGGCTATCCGTTTGTACTGCCAGACATGATTGGCGGCAATGGATATGACAACAAACCGCCAACGAAAGAGCTTTTCATCCGCTGGCTGCAGGCGAATGTGTTTATGCCGAGCTTGCAGTTCTCCTTTGTCCCGTGGACATTCGATGCAGAGACCATTCAAATAAGTCAGAAATTCACCAGACTGCACAGTTTGTATACGCCGATGATCATGGAACGATTCAAGCTGGCTGTTCACATTGGAGAGCCAGTTAATCCGCCACTGTGGTGGGTGGACCCTGAAGATAAGGTGGCCCAGGGAATCTTCGATGGTGAGTGGAGTTTGTTGTTTGCCCTTTTTTTTATTAATAGAGCTGGGAAACTGGATTTTCTCATTTCGTTTCCATTGGGACAGAAAAGGCACTTTTTTAGATTCACGGCAGTTTTTCCGCTCTCGAAATCAGCTGGCTGTCAGATTTCTGACTTTTTTCAGAGTCAGAGCAATTTCCCGAAGTTCGATTTCTTATCAAGATGTACACCTACTTTCACTAACACCAAAAACTTTGGCATTTGTCAAACTTTGAAGTGTGTTATTATATATGTTTTTAGGCGACTAGTCTCTGAAAAATAGAGAAATATTTACATTTGGCCGCTGCAATGGATATCAACATAAATTGAATGGGTTCTTATAAACACAAATTATAATTTAAGAACAGCTGACTCTTAAATCACGAAAAATCTGAAATCTGGGAGCAGAATCAGAAAATCCCAATGGAAAACGACATTAAACGAATAATTTTTTGAACCAACTTGACACTGAATGCGTTCATTTATATTTATTAACCACTAGCCGTAAGGCTCAGTTCCAATTTTAAATTTGGAAGGAGTTGTTCTTTTGGTATATAATTTGATCTAGACCTAAAAGAATATTTTTTTTTCTCTAAATCGAGTTTTTTGAATTGACATCACTTATCTAACCTTCAATTAGCTGTGGTTGGCGATATCCCTTTTACTTGTGTTGATAATCAAATTTGCATGTAGGACGTTTATATATAGTTTACGAAGTCTGACAGCTAACTGACTTGATATATTTCAGTTTTGATGCTGACGAATCTAGACAAGAGTTTTGTGACTGAGGACTAAGTTGACAGTTCGTATATGTGGTTGACGTTGGAAAAGTGACGTTTCCGAAGATTCCAGTTTTTGCGGGCAGCCTAATCTAATTGGTTGGATTTTAAAATGTTCCCATTTTTATTTAGCTTACACACGTCAAATGTCACACAAAAACTTGAAGAAACATGACATAGGTGGTTAATAAATTTTACGTAGTATTTATTATTATTTTCGCTAACGGGTATTCAGGTTTGGTTGTGTTCATGCATTTTACAGAACTGTCGACCCATTTCGATGATTAACTAAATCCACCAACTCCTTTTGAATTCACAAACTGTCAATGACGAACAAACTTATTTCGACTTATAAGTTGACCTAAAATACGCTACATACACTTCATTTTACAGAATTCCTTCTTGGCGATAAAATAATCGCTGCTCCAGTTGTAGCAGATCAAGCTAGACAACGAGACGTTTACCTACCGAAGGGGTCATGGAAAGATGGCAATACGGGAGTGATATATCAGGGACCCCGCTGGTTAATGGATTACCCAGCACCGCTTGATGTTTTGCCATATTTTGTGCGACAAGATTAGGCTAAACGAACTATTATAATGTATATTTGTTTGTAAAATCTAAACATACAATCATAACTATAAAAGAGCATACAAAAAAATGTAAGTTGTAAAGGAAAAAAAAGAAGTAAAATATCACAGTTAATTTGTTTGCTTTGGCATCACTTCTAAGCGCAGGTACTCTTAATGGAGTCGTCACTTTCCGAAGTAAGGGCTTCCTTGATCGTTTTCAATTCGCTGCGGTCGGTAAGTAATGCTGATCGCTCTTCGAATATCATATTTCGGAGGTCCATTATGTTGTCAATGCTGTAAGAAAAATGAATGACAAAATTAGTGCAATGCTTGCATTGGCGGGCGAATGACATTTTAATAGGCGTTCAAACGACATGAATCCCTAACTTAAAAGGGCTCTAATTTGAGCCCGTTTAGCATGGTAACAAATAGCGATAATAATAATCATTTCTGCTGTCCAGGGGCCTAACTCTGAAACTCGATTCTAAAGTAAAACTGTTCGAATTCGCAAAATCGCAACTATGTAATTCTATAAGTAAGTTATGACATCCAAATTCGAACAGCTCTAGTACTGCCAAGTATTTTTTTGAATTCTTGGTACAAAATTGGTACTACCGTTTCCGAAAGTTAACGTCAAATTCGTTCGAATTCGCAAATAATCATTCTACATCAAATGTGTTTGCGAGAAGGACGATTAAAGATGTTTTTTTTCTCAAAATGTAAGTAAATATAAATTAATAATTCATGAATATTTCATAAAAATAGTAATATTCATGTATAATGTTTGTTTTTTGTACAAGGGAATCATTTAAAAGTCCAAACACAAAAGTGTCACACTTTGAAATAATGGTGCAATACATGACCAGGTATCCAGATTTGTCCAAGGGATATTTAAAAACACCCGAAGCTAGACAAAAATCCAAGCATTTATGGACTAATTTCTTTAAAGATTTGAATGCTGAGGGTCCACCGCAGCGCGATGCAGCAGGTTTGATTTTTGCGAACACTTAGTTCTCTTGAAATTTTGGCGTCTTCCGAAAGGCTGTAGTTTTTAACAAAGCTGAAATAAAATTATTTTTTTGGATTAAGAATGCCTTTAAATAAATACTCAATAGAAAAACCTTTTATCGCTAAGCTCCATTATGTTAGGTTGATCTCTAATCCGCCTTCGTTCAACTTGTTGAATTTTTTTCTGATTTTCTTCAAACTCCACCCAAATTGCGACACTGTCCATGTTTTGTATTTGTTATTATTTGATTGTTTCACGACAATTTTTTTGGGATATTCCAAACATAATGCGAGACTCGTTCGAAAATCGCAAATTTGTTGGCAAATAGTTTGGCATTACCGGCATTCGATTCTACTTTCATACAGAGTACCATTTTAAAGTAGAATCGCAAATATCTTTCGAATAGAATCAATAGTAGAATCGAGTTTCATAGTAGGGCCCCAGGCTAAATTTTTCGAACTCACGGTGGCGAATCTTTATTATTATCTATACAAAATTGGACCTACAAAATATTTGGTTTGAAGGCTAAAAATTATAAGTAAGACCCAAAGAAACTAAACCATTTCCAAAATTTGTTGGTATGAATATTTTCTTGCACGACTGTGTGTCAGTCAATAGGTCTGTTTTATTGGACTTCAATCTCAGCAAAGTAAAACTTTGTAAATTCTACTACTTGGAATACAAAACCTAGTGGGAATTTCAGACGTCAATAGTGGACTTACAACTTCACACATTCCTTACACGGAAGATTAAATAGCCGTGAGACAGAAAGGGATGGCATTATTTAACACGCAAAAAACAGTTCACGTTTTATGATCGGCCATCTTAAATAATGCATATGGCTTATTCAATTTAATGGCGTTTTTCATTCAAGATCCGAGAGAATTGCCCCGAAGTTCAGAATTGCTCTTTTCAATAAAATTTGTTGGAGCACTTTTGCAACAGTGGTAGACACCATTTGTGTGATTAGATTTTCGGTTGTAACTTGTTTTTTTTTGTTTTTTTACAATATATATGAATATTTTCATAGGCCAAACCAATATATTTTAATTTCAGTTTACATTTTGCACTCGTAATTGTATATTTTCGGATCACAAGGGAAAAATTTGTTTCTAATAACACAACAAGCATTTAAAACTGACATTTTGCTAGTGTGTGTTGGTGAGTTCAGGGCAATTCTCTCGCTTCTTTCGTGTTAAGAATTGACCTGGAAGTGCACTTTTTTTTTGAATGAAACATAGAAAACATAGAAAGAGCACTTCTAGATTTGATCTTTTCATAGAAAGGGCACTTCTTTTCTTCAATCGAAAACGCCATAACTGAATCGTCTGCTTCTGATGATTGTACGAAAAATAGTCGCAATTGACTTTGCTTAAGATTTGAACCAATCGATTTATCGATTTGCTCTGCTCTCTTCCTATTACTTGGTAAGTTTAATCATGCAGAGGGGGCTTAAAAAATGTGGCTATGCCAAAAATCGACCAACACGAAATCGCCCAAAACCGGAAAATCCAAAATAACCCCATATTCATGAATCTAATTTCATTATGAAAAAAAGCCCAAAAAATTATGCAAGAAGACCCAAAGTATAATGTATGAGATAAAAGTCAGAATGAAAGATCGCCCAAGAGTAATTGGCGCTGATTGACTTACCTCATAAAAGAAAGAAGAAAAAAAACGGCCAAGTGCGAATGTCACTCGCTCACCTAACCGAAGGTTCCGTACTAAGAGTAGAGAACACGTTCTAATGAACGAAATGACCGAGAGCATGTTTGTGCACAACAATATGTGTGAATGAGAATGAGTATTCATTGAAAAGTTCCAAGGGAAAACGATTAAGCGAACACGGTTTAATGCATTAAGAATTGGAAAATGGAGATGACAGAGAGGGCAAACACTAGTGTCTGTGGCAGGGTTGCGCCCAAACTTTAAACAAATTTAGCCCAAAGTCTTTTCCCAGAAAGAAGCCCAAAAATCATTGAAAATTTTCCCAATTCCTTGAGTACTTTTTTTGGTATTTTTCCCATTTACCCATCTGACTTTTGACTTTCATCATCTGCAATTGGCTTTTGGTGCTTGTGTCAAATCAAAAGGCCTGCAAAATAAATTGCTGTGCCTGCAAGTTGACCGACTGTTTGATGTCAGATCACTTCAAGAGTGCTACCAAGTTTTAATAGTGCGGGTTTGTTCGAAAATAATACAAACAAAATTAAATTGTAAAACGATAAAACGACGAACGTATCCCAAAATTGTGTTGGGCGCTAAATTTTTTAATTCTGTTGTGTTTATATAAAAAAATATAGACTAAAATACGACAAAGCACCCAATCTGGCCACACTCGACTGTGGAGTCTGGAATCTGGATGGAATGTGGTGTGATGGTGTCGCGTCGGTGCGTGGATGAGTACGAAACCCTGCAAACGCAGAAGTACTAATATTACTACTAAAAATGGACGGAGAAGAAGTACTTTCTTTCCACTTAAAACAAGATAGGCGCTTGGGAAAATACTCAGTTATAAATTATAATTAAAACATGTTTCTCTCGAAAAACTACTGACTTTTGGTTTACAGGGGACTAGAATTGAGTTTGCATTGAAAGTTCCAATGGGAATCGGTTAAGAGAACACATTATTAACCAATGAAAATGGTTAAAAGAAACGTATTTTAAAGGGTATTTTACGGGCCGACGTTGCATGTGAACCACACCTAAACGTCAAGTTTTTTTCTGCATTTCATTTGACATTTCTCAATTTCAGACTAATGTCGTTTTCCATTGGTTTCACTCGGGGATCCACTCATTCTGAAATCCAATGGAACAGCAAAACTGCTTCTGATAGAATCCACCAAAGTATTGGTGAAATGCCAAAAAATAATCTACGGCTGCTGTCAGCTGACTTGTAATAAATACATGAATTGCGCTTGTGTTAGTGCTTCTTGAGTAGATTCAGACTTCAAATCGAGAAGCGAAAATCTTTTCTCAGAATCACCAGAAGAGTATTTTTGTGCCAATGGAACGGCATTTTTTCGATTCCGGCCTCTCCCGGACGCTTCTTTTTGTCCAATGGAAAACGACATATGAAAATGGTCATTCAAATCAAAATGCATATCGTGCACTTCGAAGAAAATCATCTTTAGTGATGAGGCACATTTTCACCTCAGTGGATTCAATAAGCACAATTGCCGCATTTGGGCGAATGATAATCCAAGAGTGATTGTCGAAAAACCAATGCACCCACAAAGAGTTACTGTTTGGCGCGGTTTATGGGCTGGCGGCCGATTTTTTTCCGAAATGAGGCCGGTCAGGCAGTTACTGTGAATGGTGTTCGCTATCGTGAGATGATAACGAACTTTTTATGGCCCGAATTGGAAGATATGGATGTGGACGATATGTGGTTTCAACAGGACGGTGCCACTTGCCACACAGCTAACGAAACAATGGCTCTTTTGCGCGACATTTTCAATGGGCGTGTTATCTCACGTGGTGGCGATGTCAATTGGCCGCCAAGATCATGTGATTTGACACCGTTGGACTTCTTTCTTTCGGCACATAAACGTCATAGAACCTCAATTATGCCTCAGCGTCATTGAAAATTTGGACCATCGGATGGAGGTGTGCCGCCGAGTTCGCGGCGGCCAGTTTTGATGTTATATGTGCTCACTTGCTCTGCAGATATGCTATTTCCAGCTTCCCGGACGCTGAATGCGTCCCAAAATTGTTTGTTTTGTAGCGTCAGCGGCTATAGTTCTTGTCCCACTTAGCCAACTGAAAACCGTTTTCCACGACAGATTTCTACTCATCAAATCCAAGTATCGTTGTCTCGGACCGTTAATGTACAGACCTACACTTTCAGGTATTACTCGGAGGTGGATTTTATGTTTTCTCCTCCTTATAGTCCACAGAAGTTGACTGTGAGCCGACTATTAACCGAGATTGTATTTTGTTTTATTACAGTCGCCTCCGAAGACGTCGTAAACAAATGTGGATCGTGCACCTGCACCTTCATTTAGTTTTACTTACCCCAAACAATTGCTCCGCTTGAGTTTCTCCTCTTGAACTTTCAACGACTGCAGCTTCAGCTTGTGTACCTCTTTCACGAGCTTCGCCCACTCCTGCTTGTAGAACCGTTTTGACTTCTCCATTTCAGAATAGCGCTCCGATTGCTCTCGCTGCAAGAAGTGACTTTAAATCTCTGGCACTCCACCATTACTAGCAAACTTACCAAATCTTCAAGTAACCCAGCCAGCTGCTCCTTTGGAAGTGAATTCTTTCTCATCTCATCCAACTCCGCCTCCAGTTGGGCAGATTTCTCCCGCAGCTTTGCATTCTCCGCCGCGTTACGATTCTGTTCCATTTGCTGTTCCTTGAACCGCAGCTCCTGCAGCTTAAGCTGGTAGTCCATATCTTCCTTGATCCGTCGCGCCTTTTCTTCGATTTCCATAAACCGTACCGTGTAGCGCTTGTCGAATTCATTCTTGGTCTTTTCAAACGCACGCTCTTCTTCGAGCTGCCGCAAGGCTTTTGCACGCACAGCAGCTTGAGCTTCTTCCAGGGACTCGGTCAAGCGACTGCATTCATCCAGTTTGTCCTGCAGTTTCTCTGTCATTTGCATCTTCTGTCGCTCCCATTCAGCCGATAGCTGTCGCAGGTGGAAGACCTCTTTGCGCTTCAACTCGTTCAAGAAGTCCTCCATTTGCTGGCACTTCCAGTCTTCCAACTCGGCGACTACCTCGTAAGCCAAGTCATCTGGTGGTGTGAGTTCTAGGGGTTTGCTGCAACTAACTAGAGGATCCGAGCGGCAGAACTTTACAACTTTCTCTTTCGCTACATCGATTTTGTTAGTTGCGCTGTGGACTTCAAGTTCAGTTATTTCTTCTGCGGCGTGGATTGTGGGTGGGAGCTCAAATAAAACGTTCACGTCCGCCATGTCACCGCTTGCTTTCTTATCAATGGTGGGCGGCGAGTGGACTGGCTTCTCGGAACCTAAGTCATCTGCCGGTGAAGGTTGTGGATTGTGGATTGTGGATGGGAGCTCAAAGACAGCCTTCACGTCCGCCATGTCACCGCATGCTTTCTTGTCAATTGTGGGCGGCGAGTGGACTGGGCTTACGGAGGGAATGTAACTCAAGCTGAAGATGTATTCGACGGTGGGTCGATCGGGCGACTCAAGGATCTCGAAGAGTGTCTGCAGCGCGAAGGAGTCCGTCACTTGCCACTGACTGTCCTCGCTGAAGACATCCACAGAACCAGGCAGCAAGTCTTCACACGTGAACTTGTAGTTTCCTATTGGAAACACGATATAGAAAGCTGATGAGGGAACAGAGGCTCCAATGGCTTACCTATGATGCTGTCGTTGTAGTACAAGTCAATTGGTATGTAGAACACTCGCTTGAAGTAGTCCTTCAAGCTGCTCAGCGATGACTTGAAACTCACCGAGATCTTCTCGTAGATATTGTACACCCCATCGCTGTTTCCAACGAGAACCAGGTCCGAAGGGCAACCGAGGAGTTCGTAATGAAACCGAAACATTGAACTTTTGCCAGAACCAACGGACAACTTATCCAAGTGCTTGGCGTTGTTCAGAGTCAGTGTAGCAACAAACGTATCACGGTCCAGTGGTCCATTTCCAACTTGCAGGAGGCATTCGTCTTCGAGAAGCTTTACATAAATCCCCAGCTGAGGCTGTAACATAAGAGAGGTTTCCGACGGTCGAATTTGGATTGAACCGGAGCTGTCAACGGGTTTCTGAAAACAATGCTGTTAACTAGTTTATATATTTATCATTGCTATTCGTTTAAAATTCGCTGTTTGTGGACATCGTTTGTGCATTGTCGGTGTTGATGCAACGTTTTAAAACTTACTGGCTCAAGATACTCCTCTAACTGTCCACTTTCCATGAGTTCTTTAGTTGTAATGATTACAGAGAGATACAATTCGGGCTTTGCTTGGCGCCATTCAGCTGCCAAACCACAGAGTCTATGCCAGTGGAGTTTGACCTAGAAATGAATAGCAACGTAGTGTCGTATATATCCAAAAGCAGCAAGCCAAACCTGTAGATTCCGTAAGGTTTTCACCATCTGCACAGTCCGCAGTGGAAGGAGCACAAAACCCACTGCCTTCTTTACATCTTTGTCGTTCTTCTGTGCCGGTTTGTGGAAGCACTCGATCTTAATCGGGCGATTGTCAGTTCTCATCCTATTCAAAGACAGATAATTGAACAGTGGTCCTGCACTACGTACACTGACCTCACCTCTTTAAATCATCGTACATGCACTCCCATATGCAATTACTGTTAAAGATCGTTGTAGTCTCTAAGTTGTGACCCTGTATTTCGAATTTTACACCATTCAGTGTTGCGCTTAAAGTGATTTCATCGTTTTTCTCATTGAATCCGATTCCTTTTCGAAGAAAGTTGATGAAATGGGGAAATTAGCTGTTTGAAGGAACTTTACCTTCAATAATGTGTAAAAATATACTATATTCAGCATTGTTGTCCATTGCAGGGTATTTCTCATGTATAAATTCCTTTGTAAAATAGGTTTTTCTTTGAGAAAATTAAAAAATGTTCTCTCGGTTGAGGAATGTAAACAAAAATATTTTCACAAAAATCAGAAAACGTCAAAAATTGTTTTATTGATTTGGGCGACTTCTAGTGGCGGGGTTTTGTAGTAAAAGATTTTAATGGTAGGTTACACTTGAAGTTTATCCTTTTGGAAGTTTACCTCCAGTGTTTCTCATATTTGAAAAAGTCCTCTGGAACGCTACCTACTTTGGTTTTATAAAGTAATAGCACAGATCCGCCGAGTGTTACCAAAAAATTAAAGCCTTTTCGATTTCGAATACTATCGGTGTACGCGAATGGACCTAATATGATAGATACAAGAAACAAAAGAGTAAAAAAAACATCTACTACCGATGAAAGCAAAATGTCTACACAATCCGTAAAAAGTAATAGAATGTCGATCAAATTAGTAATTAATCCGAGGATATATTAACTGCCCAGAAAAAGCAACAGATAGGTATCAGCAGGGCTCTAATCGCGTAATTTATGAAACTATTGTCGTCGAAACGATTGAACTAAACGAGATTGTTTTTAGTTTGCTTCATATAACATCATCGTCGCATCGTTCAATCGAATCGTTCAACGTCCTCGTTTTCAACAGTTTGAGCATGACTGTAAACAAACTTTGACACCTAAAGAACTGAAAAAAGGGATGGAATTTTCTTTTTTTTTTTCTTTTCTTGAATAAATTTGTTTTGTTTTTCTTCGTTGTCATGGAATTGGGTATTTTATGCAAAAATAGATAGCTAGGTAGTAGAATTTTTATTTTTAAAGGGCGAATTGTAAAAAGAAATCAATGAATGCAATTTTATGATTGCATTTTTTTCTGATTGCATTAAAAATGCATAAATTAAAAAAACAAGTAGCTGAAATTCATTTGATATTCCCAATAAGTGCAATAACCATTTTTTTTTTTTGGCAAAGAATGCATTTTTTTTACAGTTCGGATAAATGCAAGTCGCCTCCAAAGAGAATATAATGTGTGTGTTTTCCTTTAATATTTTTATACTTCTCTCAGAACTAATTTAAAGTGAAAAATGCAGCAAAAACGATAGCAAAATAGCCATCGTTCAATCGAATCGTTTCGACGAGAGTACTTGACGTTTAAATTAGTAACGTGAAGCAACAAAAAACGATGCTCGTCCAATCGTTTCGACGATTATCGTTTTTTGGTTGTTACACGAAGTAGAAGCATCGTCGAGACGATATCGTTCTATCGTTTTGTGCTTACGCGATTAGACCCCAGGAAACACAACTTCGCCTGAATCTAAAACCAATCTAGAATCTAGATTAGGTTTGGTTAGAATGAGTGGGGTTGTAGAAGAAAAGGTGGCTCAATAAGGGTTGAAGGTTTTCAAGGAGAAGAATACTGAAGGCACTTAAAAGCAACTGCGTCCGTTTGCAGTATTCACCAGAAAGACATTGATCATTTGCTGGTTTACTCCAGAAAATGAACGGCGATCCTGCACCCAAGGCAGAGAAAATTGTACATTATTTCGCAGGACTATTGCTGCTAAGCCTAGTATGCTGCTCGCGCTTAAAATGTCCCATACAAAAATGTCTCCAAAGATGAAATTAAGCAAAGCGGTTAAGCCAAGCAGTACGCAGTTCAAGCTAAATTTGTTAACCACTATACGAAAAATCTCTACAGAACTTGCAATTGCAAAATACATTTTTCCACCGCTGAATTTTGACAGATCAGAGAAAATATTGGTATTCGCAACAAAATTTCAAACGAAAGCAAATTGACAGTAGCAAGTCAATCAACTGTATCAACACAGTTCTTATTTTTACTGTCAATTAAGCGAACATTAAGCGATGTGGTGGAGAGAGACATTGGAGAGGCGCCTAATTTTTGCTTTCCAGGAACAGCAAAGCTTCCACCTTCCTGGCAACAAAACAAAATCAATCGTTTTAATATAAACCACTGCTTGCGAACAGGCCCGCAAATATATCAGCTCAATTTGTCACCCTGTAATTTTGTGCAAAAAGGCGGAGGTCTCGGTCTCGGTCTCGTTTTCATCAGCCATCTCACTTTTCGTTGGTATTGGTCGTGCCGTCGCCGTGGGTAAATTCGGTTTTGTCGTGCCCAGCTGCAGCGCTCTTCTCGTAGTTGGTTTTGTTTAATTTTTTGTTCATTTTGTTTATAAAACTCATCACAACTAGGAATACCATACCCCCGGAGGCGTTCAAAAAGACCCCAAGTGTACAAATCCGAAGGTGATTTTGATTTATTTAAAAAAAAATAATTTTACACAGAAGTGTGAAAGAAAAATATATAGATTCACAGTGAATTTTCTTTGTACCAAATCCGGTGTGAAAGAACCGTTCCACACTATCCACTCCCAAAGTTGCAGTGTTCTCTTTCGCGGAAATGACATTTCTCGGCCATCCACCGGCCTCATTCAGTAGAAGAGTGCGAAACAACTACGTATCCGCAACGCTGACAGCATGTGAGTAAGCGAGACTGAAGTGAAAACCAACGTGCAACTGAACAAATCAGATATATATGACACTTGACTCTGTGTACATACACAAATTTCCCAATAGGTTTTTTTTTTCTTTCTTGGATTGTTTTAGCAGAAAAGGAAAACCTCGTTTGTCCCCTTTTTGCGCACACAACATTTATGAATTCGTGTCTCGCCTTGAGAAAAGGAAGAACAAAAATCGTCGAAACCAAGGAGAAAAATAATGGCGAGCAATTGGTTTGGACGTAGCTTCGTTCACCGGTAACAAAAAATTGCGATTACTCAAGAAATCCCCTGACAAAAATGGGCGAAAATTCGTAAAAAGTGTTGCCGAACCGAATGCGATTCGTGTGTAGATAGAAATTCCTTAAAAATATATATTGTGCTGTGATTTTGTCAAGATTTTATCTTATGTGCAGAAAAGTGAAACACCTTAGATTTGGAATTATTTTCACCCAACTGGTCGTCTGTCGTCGTATCGCGTGTCGTCAGCCGATTTGGCATGCCTTTTTCCTATCGCCCCAGTGAAAATTATTATCCTTTCTGCTCCATATTTGCCCATCCCGTCTGTGTGAAGTACATACGAAAAGTGACAAGTTTGTGACGAGATATATGTAAAAATGTAGCCTCTGTGCATTATATACCCAAAAAAGGTAAATACCCATGAATGACGAATTTTATTTCCACATTTTTTTTTTTTCATTTCGTGAATTTTTTTTCGTTATTTAGTGGGGAAAATTTGTGTGACCCCACCGCCACCCCCTTTTTTCGAGTGCTCGTCGACGTCGGCAAGCAAGGCAACGAGTTGAAGTGTGCGAGTGTTGGCAAAAGAAGGACAAGACCAGATAGAGTGGCATAAAATCGATGTCAGGTGTGCGTGAATGCTTATCTCCTTTTAGCGCGTTGAATTCGCAAGTGTTCTCGCTCGCTCTTGGTGGTTTTCTGCTTGGACCTGTCAGTGTTACATTTGATTTTTTTTTCGGGGCCCTAAGGTGCCGTTGCCATTGCCACTGGAAGAAAACCCACAGAAAAAAAGGTGAAGGTACTCAACAGGAGTGGAGGAAATTCCTTTACTAAAAAAAACTAACAGCAAAACTTACAAATTCAAGACAAGAACGGGGAACAACACACCCACTTTCTGTCAGTCAAGAGGGAAAACCACCACACGGGCACATAAAACTTACCACTTTGTACAATAAGTTTGCAGTTGCGCTATGATTCCCATTTGCATTCTGTTCGAATTTGTTTCGTTTGTTTTAAAATAGCCATAAAGACAGGTTGATGAATCCATAAAGAAAATATACGACGAACACTGACTACGCCGTCTAACTATAGATTCGTGTTGAGGTGGAGACACGATTATATACACGCAGAATTCGTGTTCACATAAATTTTGGCTAGTTTTATCATCGCGCACCACTGCCGGAGTAATCTAATCAGAAGAATAGGTGGACTTGACGCCGCTGTTACGACTTGGGTGAAGGCGGAGATGATTTAGTGACAGCACTTTGAAAGTGCACTCGTTGAGCAAGTGATAGGATTACTGTCTGGCATGTGCTCAATTTGAAGGGATGTTCAAGTGGAATAAGAACTAAAACATGCAGCGTTGATGTGTTTTTATGAGAAAAGGGCGGTTAACAGCAGTATTTGGCATTTGCATCATCGTATCGTATGTTGTTTTCGAGTGACATGCAGAGTTCTGGTAAAATCGATAGGCATCAACACGCACAGAAGGGAGTTGTATTTGCGAACACAGACTGATACATTGCCACCAGAACTTCATCATGCGTGGAGATGGTTCTGCAGCGAAAGCTTAGTATCAAGGCGGACGATTTAGTTACTTGGAGTCTGTGGGTATGCTCAACTTTGGCGAAAATGTCGAGTGTTGTTGCAGGGGTCATGTTTGTTTTTACAAACTTGGTAGGTAGGTAGGTACCTACTTTGAGTTCCCGACTTGGCTTGATTATTGCGCGGCGAGTGTTTTACGTCCTAGTAACAAGGTGACGAGTTTTGAGTAAAACCCAAGGTTATGTGTCATCCTTGCAGAACGGGATGAGTTTTTTGCTTTTCTTAACTATTCAGACAGATTTGCAGAAAAGCGCCAAGAGTATTAAATCTAGAATTCGCACTTGAGTCCAAAAAGTCTCCTTAGTCCTGAGATTGCCATCGCACGTTGTCCTAAGAAGTGTCATAGGGGAGCTCTTGGCTCCAGTAGAGCTAAATCAAAAGCACACATGAAGAAGGCGCAACACTATGGTCTCCGCACTCCTTTCCAGATTAACTTTTGCAATGGCGAAAAATTAAATTCCAGCTACCTACTACGAACACTGGTTAACAAATTTTCCCGTGGATATTTCCTTTTCTGCAAACGAATAACTTGCGGAAAGAACTTTGCAGTTTATTGCATTGTTTATCGGTCAAGATGTCTGTGGTCCACCGACTCTCAATCATCAAGGGCAATCACCATATGGATACAGAAGAGCTGACCGAATAGTTCTAACCATCTCATTTTGGACCAATCTAAAGACGCCCGTACGAATTTTTAAACACGTCTTTGAGTTTGTGGACTTGAGTTAAACAAAAAACAAGTAAAAGTGTTATCATCTGCCTGGCCGATGCTTTGATACCCTCCACTGCATATAAGTCATGCAAAATTGTTTTTGAATGGGAGGAACCAGAACTAATTGACCGACATAGATCATTTTCAATACCTGACGCCGATAAAAAGAAGTCCTTTCACCAAATTTCATTTACCTACGTCAATTACTTTAGGCGCTATTGTGCTTTCAACAGACAGACGGACATGGCTAAATCGATTCAGAATGTGACCCTGATTCAGAATATACACAATTTTTGAGGTCTCCGGTGACTCCTTTTCATAGTTACAAATGTAATGACAAAGTGAATATGTATACCTTCCTGTGGAGGGTATAAAAAACCACCAAAGCATGGAGCCACCGAAATCCAACTTCTATTTAGAGTCATCGTTTGTTCACACTGTCCCACGTCATTACATCCACACATAAGAATCCATGTCTGCAACGTTTTCATGCGTCAATTTCATCAAAGAAAGCAGCAGTAGAACTAGCGTTGAGCTAAGATCTTAGATCGCTTCTAATGACAGCCACTTTAGTACTCTTCCTGCTCCTGAAGGATTCACAGTTCTAAGTCTTTGCTCTGTTGTGGCCTCACCATGTAAATGCAGTCGGTGTTTAGAAGCCTTCTCAACAATCTCCAGGTCGTTTCCTGTCGGCGAAGAGATGTTTCATGAATACATAACCTAAACCGATTCCTTTGTCGAGAAACCGTCAGTGCACTGCGTCCCTATCGGTGTATAGCACATCAACCCTCTGACCGCCACAATCCATTGCTGGCAAGGTCGTTGCCTTCTCAAGTCTAATCCCACCTGTTTTTTTTTTTTTTTTAATTGTTACGGACACATTAATGTTGGTAACAGATTTGCAACATCTCCATACTCGATACCCGCGGATGTCCTTTCAACGCATTTATTACTTTGGTTGTTGCTATAAACAAATAATACTCAGTATCCCACTAAGCCACATAATTGATATAAAACTCTTTCTCATTGCAGACATCTTACCTACAAAGATAACGAAAAAAAGTAAAGACGAGCTACCGAACAAGTACGCCGATTAAAATAATTCTCCGAAGTGATTCTCTGTGTGTAATCAAGAGTTCATCTCTATGCATAAAAACACCGCCACGTGTAGCGCGCCACCAATGTAACGCATGCCAAAATGATTTAATTCGAGTGCAGTGATCGATAAATTGTTTACAACAAAATATAACAAAACCTCAAAATGTAAGTCACCCGCTCAATGTTATATAATAATTGAGAAACCGACAAGCAATAAACACACTCGATTGTTTTCCTTTTGGCTCTTCTGTTAGTTCTTCCTTTTTTTTTATTTTGGTTCCGTTTTTGGTACCGACATCTTACAATAACGCATGTGGGGAAACTTTTAAATGTTGTTTCCAACAATCAATCAAAGCCGCCTTACTATTCGAAAAACCAAATCAAAACGAAATTAATCAACAACAAATTCTTGTCAAAAAAAATATCGAAAATAGCTATGTGCGAAAAACGGCGCGTCGGTTTGTCAGACAACATTTGATCCGAATTCGATTCGTGTATCGTGTGGTGGGGGCGAAACTTTGACGAAGCTCACCTCTAAACCGGAAGTAGAAGAATTGCAATTTGGATTTTTGCATAAATTAATAAATAACGAAAAAAAAACCCAAGTGAAAAAATAGACGCGAAAAATATTGCTCCGCCGCGGGTGTGTTCGCGCATTTATTACTTTGGTTGTTGCTCCAAAATTCCAAAGATCTGTAGAGAATTTCTAGCCAATAATAATAATGCAGCGACGAGAGACACGTGATCGACAGCCAAGGTAAGTTTTGTTTGTAATTTAAAACATTAAATTTTTTTATTTATGTTGAATTTAGTAACAAATTGAATATTTTTGTGGTTCGTTTTTTAAGTTGAAGAGCTTTTACAGGACTGTTATACTCTCCGATGTTTGTCTGAGGTCTGACGTTCACAAGGGACGTGTGTTTTTATCGGCACCGAACGTATCACTCGTTTAGTTGTTCGCCATACTAACCACTGACCCACTGTAACAAGGGTTGTTGGTTTAATTTCCCCGCTTGGAGACTTGAGCTGATACAAGTTACAACCGCAAAAATTGTGTAGTTCATTTCATTTCATTTCTTTTGACGAGATGTCGGGGGAAATTTGCCGAGGGTTAGACTATCAACCGATCGCGTGCACTTGACCCACTCAATATACCCTAAGTAGGGTATGTAACAGAAGGTCTGATTATCTCAATCACTTTTTCCCCACACTAAAAAAAAAAAAAACTTTTGGCCAGATGTTGGAGGATGACAGGCGAGTTGTAGACTGTGTTGGTCACCCTTCGCCTACCCATAGACAAATCGTCACCACGCATAGAGTCAGCAACGAGGCCACTTTTTTTTTTTTTGTCGGAGGTTGTTACCATCCGATGGAGCACTCAGACACAAACTACAGGTCAATTGTACTACCAAACAGACACCTTACATTACTGTACTTAGTTTTCCCGCACTCACCACATCAGCCCCAAAGATCCGCAATCTGATGCGAGCAAAGGCGGGACAGCTACAGAACAAGTGTTCCGCTGTATGATAGTCCTCTCCACAAGCAGGACAGATAGTGGTGTTGCTCAAGCCCAACACATTTAAGTGTTTGGCAAAAGCTTGGTGGACCGAAAAGACGCCCACAAGCAGTCTGCAGTCCATTCTCCTAAGAGAGACAGAAGGAAAGACGCGGACCTTTTGCAGATGTCCGGACGCAGTCGTTTGGTCTGCCTACACCCAGCACAGTCACGCCACCGACGCTTGTGTTCACGAGAAACCCAAGTATCAGTGGATGACCTAACCACAGAAGCAGGCAGACCCAACGCAGGTTCAGGTCCTGAGAAAGCCTCTTCTGAACCCCGTCTGGCAAGCTTATCAGCGATTTCATTTCCCTGGATACCAGTGTGACCTGGGACCCAAACAAGATTCACGGTGTTGAGCCTTCCGACTAAGTTCAGAGAAAGCTGAGTTCGAGCACTAACTTGGACGAGGTAAGAGGGTTAAGCAACGCTTTTAATGCAGCTTGGCTATCACTGCAAACGCATATGCTTCTAGCCCTCCACCTGTTTGTCACAATATAGCGCATAGCCATAAGGATAGCGAAAATCTCCGCTTGGAAGACAGACGCATGGTTACCTAAGGGCTAGTGTAGTCTAATGTTCTCGCTTTCCACAAAGACACCAGAACCAGACCCTTGTCCGGTTCTGGAGCCATCCGTGAATACACGATGGCATTCTTTCCCTGAGGAATCCTTGTCGCAGTAGGATTTCAGGGGTCATTGCGTCAGACGGCATGTCCATAAGACAGGGGTCAAAGGACAATTCTCGCACAAGTTCCTCAAAATTCCAATGCGCGTGCTACCAAAAGCCACCTCTCTTTAACCGAGAAATGGTTTTCAGCGTACACCCCATGATAAAAATATCAAGAGGGTGGAGGTTCATCATAGCATCTAGAGCAGATCCCGGAGTGCTAGGGAAGGCCCCTGTGCATCCAAGACAAACCGTTCTTTGAAGTTTGGCAAGAGAGGCAGTAACACTTTTCCGCGAAAGCCTGTTCCACCATACAACCGATGCATATGAGAGAAGTGGTCTTATCATTGATCCAAAGGACCCTTTTAGGAGATAAGCCCCATGTCTTCCCAAAAGCGCCTTTGCACTGCCAGAAAGTTGACAGCGCTTTATCGGTTTTTGATTCAACATGCTTGGACCAAAGAAGCTTTCTATCGAGGATTACTCCATCTGGTCTTTTGGACTCTTTTTCAGTACATATCTGGAAAGCTACATTTGTGCTGTCGACCTTTCTAAGGTCAAGAAAGAGCTGATAACTTGTCAGCCTATAAGATATCTCGAATCACAAAATTTTTTTATGATCGCGGCAACAGATCCACTTGTGATTTTATTTTTTTCACGGAAAAGTGGACTCTAAATTGTTCTGTCTGAGACTTCAAAGGCATTTGAATAGTACTTTTGTCAAAAATGCCTATCAGATCGATGCGTTGATTAGGTTACGTGGTTCTTTCTGTTCCTGGGCATTTTATTCAAGTTTTCTTAAATGATTTCATTCCAGGACTCACTTCCGTCTCTCCTTGGCCGTAGAACTGGAACGTAGAACTGGTATGCTAAGTTCATTTAACTCCGTCCCCGACAGCATTTTAAAATGCCTACGATATTATATTACGTTTATTCGCCTTAAACATGAGCACCAAGTCATATTGCACCTGCTGCATGGCGCTCAATACATAGGTTATGTTGAAGTTGCTGCAGGCTAGCCGACACACTTAGACCATTAAAAGGTCCCTTGTGATACCACATGAATCTATGTATCTAATTCTTCCTACTCGTTAAACCAGCTGGAGCTTCTAATGAAGCTTAGGAGATTACGAATGTCTGTGTTTTTTAGATCGTTAAGATCGCTGTAGTAGAACTCTTCTAAATGGAGTTTTCGTCTTCGTGAGAGAGCCGGACAAGTACAGAGGAGATGAAGAATAGTTTCTTCCTCCTCCTCGTCAAAACAGCTTCTGCAGAAATCGTTAGATAATACACCAAGCCTTTTTGCATGCCTGACAGTGTCCTGTGATAACACCTATTGTAGCACTGATATGCTTCCTATCGAGGGAGATCAGATGCCTAGAATGTTTTAGATCCAGCTTAGGCCAGATCTGTTATTGAATTTGTAGAGACTGGTTCCAGACACTTAGCCGCTTGACTATCCGAGAAGATACGAATATCTTTAGCAGATATCACGTTTTCTTTCAACCAAGATAAGACTCCTTTTATCGCCATTATTTCTGCCTGAAAAACGCTACAATGATCAGTAAGACGAGGTAGCTTTAAGGCGTTAATTTCCTGTCCAAAATGAGACCCAAGTATTTAGCTTCATTTGAGAATTTCAAACTTATGCCATTTATAGATGGAGGGTCGATGTGAGGAATCTTGTATCTCATAGAGAAAAGGACAGTTTTGTGAGGGCTTACTCCCAGCCAACATTTGTTTGCCCAATTTATTAGTTTATTAAGAGCGAGTTGTAGGAGTTCTTTTAACGTGTTTAGGTACTTTCCTGACACAGCAATAGCAACGTCGTCCGCATAGGCAATGACACTGTAACCCCCCGCTTCCAGGCATATCAGCAGTTCATTCACCACCAAGTTCCAGAGAAGGGGGGATAAGACCCCGCCTTGTGGGGTTCCTCTACTGACAGATCTTCTGGTAGAAATCTCACCCAGACTAGAGTTGATAATTCGGCTATTAAGCATCAAATTGTTCAGCTCGCCACGTGAGGCATCCACGTTCAGAGCTGCCAAAGCACCAGCGATCGCAGATGAGTCGACGTTGTTGAAGGTGCCTTCTATGTCTAAGAATGCAACCATTGTATACTCCTTAGAACGCGTTAGCGTGTGTAGAGCCGTTTCTACTGATTTACCTTTAGAATAAGCATGTTGCGCCGTCGACAGAAGTTTTTTGTCAATGCTTTTGCGTAAATGGATTTCAATCAGCCGTTCTAAAGTTCTTAGAAGGAATGACGAAAGACTAATAGGTCTGAAATCCTTCGGACCTCATGTGAGTCCGCTTTTACCTGCTTTGGGTATGAAAACCACTTAAACTTCTCTCCATAACATTGGGATGTACCTCAGATCTAAGCATCTTCTTAGGATTATCATCAGCAGAGGCAGGATGATATCCGAGGTGTTCTGTAGCTCGGCTGGTATTATGCCATCTGGTCCCGAAGAAGAAGCTCAATACATACTGCGGTAAAATGTGTATAAAACACTTAAACATCGTCGAAATGCGCGGTCTATAGTCCTTCAACCAAATCATAGTAATCAGTTTACCCTAAATCCTATTTTCGGCCATTCTATGAAATATAGAGATGTACAGCCCTATTTATTAGATTCTCCTACGACGCCTTTACGATGTTGTTAAATTAAACATCGCGTAAGAATTTACGCAGCCTCTACGTGGCTTTCCTGAAATTGTGATTTATAAACATATTTCCGCGGTAACTTTACTAAACGAGGTTTGTGTCTAAATAGGTAAGAATTTCTATTACAGAAAACACTCAAATCTATTACTTTTTGCAACTGAAACTGACCTTAGCTGTGGTAGACAGATAAATTTCGTAAGTAAAATAATTTTACATAATAAAAACAAAAAGCCAAATTATGTGGCACAATTCCGAAATTTCTTTGGAGGGACTGCTGAATTATCTACCTACAATCATATCTAGCAACCACCACCAAATCTGAAACTTTTTATAATTGCATTTGCAGACGAAATCCGTTTGGTGCACGTTTACGCAACATTCGAAATGAATGCACAAACAAAAATTTGTTTCACTTTTTGGTTTTGCTTATAATTCGATGGTACCACCAAATGACATTAGCTGCAAAAACATATTTACGTAAGTTCTACGCAGGCTCTAAACGCAAATTTTCGCGTTTAAATTACGCAGCTTTAAGGTAACGTTGCTTAAGTTCAAAAAATCTTTATAAATCGCATTTCCCTGCGTAAGGGCATTTGGTGGGTTTATAAATAAGGCTGGTATTGTTTAACCAAACCGTGTTTTTTCTTCTTGTTTTAAGTTACAAACATTTAAAACCAATCTACATCAGTATCTCCTGTACTATCTGTCCCTGTTTCATTAGTAACTCCCGCGCTGTATTACCTACATCACTTTAAACAATAAGAGTAATCATAACCTCTTAAGCGCGTGCTCATCATGAAAAGAACGAAATTCACTCAACCCTGTCTTAAATTTTCTATCTTCACTCTTGTCTTATTTCCATTTCGCATTAATGTTTTCTTTCCCCTACTGTGGCACTTTAGGTACATTTTTTAATTTTTCATCAAAGCCCACTGGAAATCAATTATGCTCACTTGAAGTTAGTTGCGATTCATTAATTCAGATGCTGCAAAATGTTCTAATAGTATTGATTCACAGATGGCGATGGCAGTTATAACAAGCCGCTATTTATTGGCATTATTTTGTTTGAAATGTTTATTTTTGTTGTTGTTGGGAAATATAAATAAATACACTTCACACTACGAAATACAAAGCATAATAAAAAAATACAACCATTGTTGTAGTGTGTTTGTGTGAATAACGTTACGAGATTATACTCCATTTGAATTGTATAGTCTGTTTTTGGCAACTAGTATAAAATCAATCGAGTGGCCAGAATGCTGTGCTTTCTTTACGCGTTCAAGCAGAATGCTTTGTCAATTTAATTAATTAATTAAATCCGGTTTTGTGCAGCTTAATATGAGTGTATGTTATTTAACAATTTGAGTGTAAATTGTGTGTGATTGATGTCGATAATATGTTGGAAGAGTTTTCTGTTCAGTGGGATATTTTCTGGTAAATACAATTGCCTTTGTTTAATCCTTAAATTTCAATGGAAATATTGCATTGATGACCTCAATACGTTACTGGGACACCATCATGTGTTATTTGGCGCACAAATTATAGCATCCTCTTACACCGACTGAACCAATTTTAAAAAAAAGAGGTGTCAAACGAAAGAGAATATACTAAAAAGCGTGTTACTACCTATATTGCAAATATTATCTAACGATTAAAAAAAAAAACCCCGAGAAACTTCTCACACAGCTTCGTTCGTTTCTTGGAATTGTCACACAGTCCCGCGTGTCGTTTTATATTTCATTATGAGTGTATTTTGATAACGGCACTTTTCTGAAGTATGTCTCACACTCGTGCAGTGCAAAGAGTAATGCTTTATTTTGCTTTATACTTATTCGGACAAAATGTGGCTTGAAACAAGTCAATTTTAATGACAGATTTGCAGTCACGTGCCATGCATTCGTCATTTTTGGTTAAACTTCACAAAAGACATCTGTGCAGTTCGAATTAAAAACACAATATTATTAATTGTTTGCTTTAAAGCGTTAAAAAGGGCAACATTAAGCATCTTGCCAATGTTTCTCTTCACCAACTGGTCATGTTTGCTTAATTTTGACAGTTCAACGCTCAAAGAAAAAACACAATACACAACCGTCTAGTACCATTTTCTAAACCAACCAAAAAAATATCAAATTTGCCTCTAGAAAATATATAACAGGTTATCATGTGAGAATTGTTTAAATTTTTGACTTAGAATCAAATGTGACGTCAAAAAAATATCAACTACCAGACAGATATCCCTTTTAATCTTAACAAACGGCTCGGAAATACTAGAAGAGGACTGTACTATGATCTACACAGATACCATCCTCAGTCTAGCATTCTGCCTTCGGAAGAATTTCAGTTTTAATCCGCAATCACAGAAGAGATATTGTTGGGTAAAAAAGAAACGGCCATCTTGTTGGTTCAATTGGGGGATGTTCAAAGAACGACGTTACTAAATCTGACAGATGGCTGACGTTATGTGATTTTGTTCGTTCCAATCAATCACGTGAACAGTTTGTTTTTTCAGTTGACGTTTACTGTAGGGTATCCGGCAAAACTAGTCAATAATTTCGTGATTAAGTACTTAGTTGTCTTCGGGACGTCAACGACCAACCTAACTTTTCGGTTCATGAAGAATCTAGTCCAGAGAAATCTAGTCGCCTTTAGATAAATGTTACTATTATAAATATTATGTTTGACGTTTCGTAACAGTTTTTGTCAAAAATATTGACTGTCACTTACCTCGAAGTTGCAGGTCTCAGTATTCTTTGACTTTTCTCTTTCTACCTGCATTATACATTGATGAATTAGAACCACCTTTATTTCGTTTTTAATGTAAAACATGTTCTGAAACGCTTTTGAATCATATTTGTTTAATAACTTCACCTTGGCCGCCCTGATGTTTACAGCAGCAATCAATGGTATCCACCTGAACATTTGTAACAAAAGTAGTTATCTTATCGAATAGGCATTTCAGCATTTCATATCTAAAATCCGATTATAAATTACTTCTTCAATCTACAATTTGCGACGGGAAGTAATAAAGTAAATCTAAAAATATATGTCAAACTCAGTTACTCCCAAAAGTTGCTAACACAACTTATCAGCTCTGAAACCTTTGCAATATTACCGTCTCAATCTCTACAAGACCTGTCATCATAATCAATTTTGATGTTATTGTGGTTGTTTCAATGACAGTAATTAATTAACTTTGGGAGTCATTTTTACGGGACAAAAGTTTTGAGAAAGTATATGTATATAAATTTATGCAAAGGATTTTTTTTTTGATTTGGTAAGACGAATTCTATCGGCATCCAATTTGACAGTTGACAGCTGGTTTGGGCTGTCATTCCCGTAATTATTGCACTTACAATGCATTGCCCTAGCGCGTCTAGTAAAACCCCCTTTAAAAGATGAGTAGTCATGTGTAATTCGAGTAGTTCAGTCATCAACCCACTCGGTAAAACTCCATCCGCATATAGCGAAGTTTGAATCCACCGAACGATGTAAATGACTGAAAGGTCTTCAGTTAAATTAATGTGTAATGTCATTTTTGAGGGAATAATAAAGGACGACATATATTTAAATTAAAAAAAATCCTATTTCTCCGATAAGCAAATAAAATCACAACACAACCCATCTCGCAATTCGCACATGAAAATTCACGTGATTGCGAATTGGATGTACACAAACAATTTAATTTTGTGTTTATAATTAGTTTTCTAGATAAGCACACGCTTACTGACCGAGAGAGTTTATTTTAAAACTCTATAAAACAATACATTAACAAAAACAAAACCCAACTGCACAGAGATTCGTATTTTCTTTTGTTTTATTTTTTTTTTAAAAAGAGAAAATTATATTTCACCAGATGTTGTTACGATAATTTGCACGTATAGCTATACTTTTTCGTAGGTACTCGTTGTATATTTTTTGTTTTGTTTTCGAGATTTCATTGACCTTTCGGCAAACGTGTGGCTGCACTGTTGTTTATATAAAGTTTTACTCACATTAGTAGGTGGTGCAAATTAATTTCGCACATTTTTACAATTGGGAAGTGTGACCGTTTTGTTTTTCTGCATAATTATTTCTCTTACAATATTGTTTGTAATGCTTTAACTAATGTAAAGTACTATGATTGTAAATTTTTTCTAAGAATTGGCCATTTCGAGGAAGATTTGACTTAAAATACGAATAACTACTAAAGCATAGTACGCTGCTCGAGCTAAACTAAATTTTAGCTGCTCTCCACCTTTTCTCTCTAAACATTAGCTAAATGTTTACGTAAAATCCGCTTTGGATAAATGTCACAGAAAAGAGCTGTTCTTTCAAAATGTGCACATTCAAGAATCTAGTGGTCTTAAGTCGACTAGATTGGTCTGGATGTAACCTGAACGCAAAAACTAGACTGGCAGGGAATATCACTTCTTCTACGTCGGCCACATATGCGAACTGTCATCTTAGTACTCAGTCACGAATTTCTTGATTAGATTCGTAGGCTACCCCTTCATAAACGTGAACTGAAACAGCTGCTCATATGACCGATTTGAGCCATTCAAAACCGAGATACAGTAAAAGCCCTTTAATTCGGAATTCTTTAATTCGGAAAACTCGTTTATTCGGAAAAGAAAAAAATTTCCGAATAAAAGAGATTTTTCCTAATAAATGAGAGTCGGTTTTAAATTTTTATTATGTAAAAATTAAATTAAATTTATTATTAAATTTTAAATAATAAATGATTGAACACATATAGGTATCAAATAGATCTCTAATATGTAAAAGTCTGAACAAATCATACAATTTTTTTGGGGGGGATTCCCGGCAATTCACATTTAGAAGTTGGGGGAAAAACATAAAAAAAAATTGTATTGGGGGAATCCCGACAATCCACATTTAGATTTTGTTCGGGAAAACACCAGTACAGTTTAAGTTGGCAATAAATGTAAATCATGGTCCTTTAGCACAAAGTTGACAAATATTTCTGCATAAATAAACGTTAATTATAACTCAGGTAAAAATGTGAGTTAAACAATCAACAAGTACATATGTAGAGGTTTATACAAATCATTAAACTTAAAACAAAAATTGGAAGTTCTTGAATGTGTAAAAAGTGGAATGAATTACAAGAAAATTTTAGAAAAGTTTAACATAACTAAATCTACATTTTACGACATAAAGAAAAATAAAGACAAATTAAACATTATTCGTCAGGCACGTCAATCAGAAAACTTTACACAAGAAGATCTGGAAAACTGGGCTTATATTGACCAAAGTGACCCGGGCCATTTAGTTTTGAATGAAGAAGAAATATCAGCGTCGTTATTGGATCAAAATTCAAGGGATATTTCTTCTGAGTCTGAAGATGACGTAGAAACAGAAACATGCAAGATAACTCGAAGAGAAGTGCTACAATGTTTGGACAAAACCATTAGTTATTTAGAAACAAGATTCCGTGAACCGGAAATGCAAGGTTACTACACTTCCGTCAAAAACTTAAGAACTAATCTTTTACGCGAGCAGACAACTAACATTAAACAAAGTCAAATTGAAACATTTTTTAAACCAATTGAAATGATATTGATAGTAATATGGAATAACGATTAAAAATACATATGTTATGTATGTTGATGTGTACTAAATATGATGTGATTTTATGTTTTTTATTTCTTGCATTTTTTGATACGGTTCTATAATCTTTTGGTTACAAAAATTAATTATAATAATAAAATAATTTAGCATTTTTTCATCAATGGGAACGCGTTTTAGTGCATACAAAAATTCTCTCATTAATTCGGAAAATTCGTTTATTCGGACCGACCTTCCCCCCAACCATTCCGAATTAACGAGCTTTTACTGTACATCTAGTCAGACACCTGTCAGACTTATTAAACTAGATACTTGAACGTCTCAATTAACTTCATTGTCATTAGTCATTGACAAATATGGACACATGAGATCGGACGACGTAATTATTTGTGCAGCTTTAAAAAATGTATTCTCTTGCCATTTCCGCAACACAAAAGCAACAGAGAACATAACGATCTGTCAAACTTTAGCTTGAGGAAATTTGCCGAAGCTTAGTACGCTGCTCGAGCTAAATTTTCGCTCCCATACAAAATTCTCTCCAAAATTTAGCTGAGCTAAATTTAAGCGAACCCATTTAACTGAGTGGTACGCAGCTCGAGCTAAATAATCAAACTTTTGTTTCAGCATGTATGTACTTCCTGCGTCTGTCAAAATTTAGCGTGCACATTTTCTCAAGAATTGTGACAGATCGTTGTGTATTTGTTGTTCTGTATGCAAGGATGAGCTTTTTTAATTTTTACATAGACGAGAAGTACTTAGAATGAGAAATAGTTGAAATAAGACAGAATTCAATTTTTGAAGGAATTTTTTTCAAAGAACAGCTGCTTTCTCTGACACTTATCCACGGCGTATGCTATGTCAAAATTTAGCTAGGACTTTAGCTTATGTTTGGAGAGAAAAGATAAAATTTATAGTTTAGCTCGAGTAGCGTACTACGTGCGAACCATTAAGTGGGTGCGATAAATTTTGACAGATTATGAAGTACATTCCGAAGCAAAAACTTGATTTATTAGAAGAACTGAACAATTGAAAAATTTAAAATCATTGGGCTAATTGATTCGGTTAAATTAAGATCAGCTTAATTTTTGAGAGAATTTTGTATGCTAGCTAAAATTTAGCTCAAGCAGTTGAAATGCTTAAACAAGAAATAAAATGGCAAAGCAAATATTTAATTTTTGTATAGGATATCGTTTTCGAAATCAAATTGTAATTTGTCATAAACAAACAATAACATTCAAAATAAGAAGTTATGGGCGCAGAAGTGTAAATAAATAAAAGTTCTAAAAATCTAAACCATCGTAAAAAATTCGGTGATGAAGTCAGTTTTTACTACGTTTAATTTCAAATGTCTCGAAACATAAAATTATGCAAAGCTGTAAGTAGTTTAGGCTAAATTTCTTCACTTAAGCCTAGTATGCTGCTCGCACTTAAATTAAGCCCCCATACAAAAATGTCTCCAAAGATGAAACTAACCAAAGCGGTTAAGCGAAGCAGTACGCAGTTCAAGCTAAATTTGTTAGCCACTGTACGAAAAATCTCTACAGAATTTAAATAAGCGTATTAATGCAAGCAAAATACATTTTACCACAGCTAAATTTTTACAGATCAGAGAAAATATCGGTATTCGCAACAAAATTTCAAACGAAAGCAAATTAACAGTAGCAAGTCAATCAACTTTACCAACACAGTTCTTATTTTTCCACGGAACTTACGCTGTCAAAATTAAGCGAACATTAAGCGAAGTGGTGGAGAGAAACATTGAAGAGGCGCTTAATTTTAGCTTTGCTGGAACAGCATACAAGGCTTCACTGTACTGTCTCCAATAAATTTAAAATATAGCAAATAGTTGGAAATTACTGAGTTTTGCCAGACCAAGTGGATTAAGAACGTGACAAAATCAGTTGGAAACTATAGGCAGTTTTATTTGTTTTCACTCTGAACTGAGAGCTGTTAAAATTAAGCGAATATTTTGGTAATTGTCAAGAGAAACTATGGGGGAGCGTTTTTTTTAAAACTTTCAATGTAAAAAAAAACTCGCATTCGTTTTTCTGTTCCGAATATTTGAATTTGACAAAACATATTTCGGTTAGTTGAAACTTATTGAACAGTGAAACTTATTGAACAGTGCTCTGCTAAATGCATTTGCGTAATAACTACACAGAAAACCTCTCCATGAATACATTGCGTACATTCTATTTGGAATTAGAATGGAAAATGTTTTCTTACATTGATTTACCTAATTGTAAACTGCCAGTGTCAGATAACCAGACAGATCCGACTAATTGATGACTCAAGAAATTATTAATTTGATATTCATAAACGTCAACTAAAAGAACTGTGCACGTGACCAATCTAGTCCAATAATAACATCAAGTCAGTCAGCTGTCAGACTAAAGTTTTGAACGTTTACACCAGAGGTTCCCAAACTTTTTCTTCTCGTAGACCACCTTAAGAATGAGCCAGGTTTCGGTGGACCCCCTGCTGCTACGTCTTCACCATATTCCGATAACTCGTCAAAAAATGTGAAGAACGATGGAAACTTGAGTGGAAATTTGTTCTTTACTATCGAAACCAGATAAATTTTCGTCACTTAAAACTAGTAAACATTTTTTTCATGCCAATGTAGACCCCCGTCGAGTCTCCCGTGGACCCCTGGGGGTCCACCTGCACCACTTTGGGAATCACTGGTTTACACTATAACCTAACAGCGTGAAAATTAACATTTTTTGACTCCATTTAAAAAATTTTAAGAGTGACAGCTTTTAGCATAGCTTAAATTGGATTTGGGTCGTTATAAAAAATTGTATTACCTGTGCTGACAGAGTGACTTCTCAAAATGTTGAGTAAAAGAAGTCGCAATGGTCTCCAATTTATAACTGTGAAAAGTTATTTGTATTGACATTTAAAAGGTAGATGAACAAATCGTGTCTCATTGGGTTAGGCCAGAGAAGGTCTATCGTGATCCGATGATCTCAAAACAACCCGTTGAACCAACAAGAGCATATAATAAAGATCTGATGCAAATTAATTGACGAGCCTGGATTTTCAAAAAAGCATTTTCCTAGATGCAGTCTTCTTCGAGTTGAACCGAAGAATAGTCCCCTCCTTATTCATGCAGCACAACCACAACCCACTTTCCGAGAGGCTTACATAGTAAAAGTTATTACGAAAATCTAGTACAGACGAATAAAGTTGACAGGTGACTAGAATTTGTAGGTATGTACTCGTATAGTGTTACTCATTTGTGTGACCAAGAACAGAGCAATATTTTTTGCAGATCAACATTCTAAAGGTATAGGTAAATGTGCATGTGCAACGCTCATTTTAAGAAGGTTTCAAGAGAGGCAAGAATTATTTTTAGGATTAAGAAACCTTACAGTAAAAGCAGTACATTCTCCTTCTGTGAACTCGCGTACCTCTTCTAACTCTCGAAAGGTTGCGTAATATTCTTGACCATATTTGGATAAGATTCCTCTGGGTGTTTGCATTTTGTTCTTCCGCGTGGTATTGGCGAATCACACCCGATTCTTTCAGCGATTTGCATACTGGGTTGAATTTCCTTTTTAGTCTTTCACAAAACTCTGGTGAAATATTTAAAGTCACTCAAAATGGCATGTCAATCAGTTGGTTACGTTTTAAGTTGTCGAATGTGCATCTCTTGATACCTTCTTAAAATGAGGGGTGGAAACCTTCTTCTATATCTTTGATCTGCAAAAAATATTGCTCGCACCAAAAATCGTCGAATTTTTTAAATTTCGCCGTCAAGCTGTCACTTCTGTCAACGTCTGAAAAAAAAAACCTTCTTACATTTTCTACTTCCATCGCATCACACCCATCATCCTCTCTCTCTCTCTCTCTCTCTCTCTAAAACTACGAAACCATCTTTCACAGCATAGACAAACCATACTGAGACCCCCAACTCACAATCCTCTTGCCGCTGGCCCCCTCAGTTTTTTTTCAAATTCGCAATTTTGTATTCCTATCGGTGTTATGTCAAATATGAATCCGTGTGACATGCAAAAACATACAAAAAATACAAAAATAAATGCTGCCAACCTCGGCAACCTTGGGGAAATGTGAAAGAGTTCGGGAATACCACATTTTAGCATAACTGAACGCCATTGGTTAGTAATTATAAATTTTTTGAAGGTGAATAATTTGATTTGTGAGGTTAATAAAACTATCTAAAGGAGATGTTTTATATACTAGAAATATATTGGGACAAATATGGTTGTGTATTTCCCGCTTTTGGATATAATTAACTTCGATTTCGTGTGTAAATTTTTCTTAAATAATAAAGAAAATTTGCTCAAAATGTTTTTATTTTCCCTCAACAAACCTACATTCTTAATTTTTCGCAAATATTTTAAGCAAATGTACACTTTTTCCTAAAAAAAAAATATTATTCGCACGTAACGAACAATTTCAAATTTAACGGATAAAATTCTATGAACGCTGCAAGCCATTTTGCCCAAAGCGGAAGTGGCATATGCAAGGTGCGAGTGTATTTGTTTCTGAAGTTTCGTGACATTTGTCAATACGAATTTCTATGTATCAATACAAGCGCACTTAGCATGTGCCACCCCATAGAAATATAGCTTGTAGGCTACGTAACGGGAAATCGGCCGAAGTTGGTGGTCTCAGTATTGTCTCTGTTTCACAGTTTCAAATATACCATACCCTAAATATAAATACGTAAGGAACATCCATAAGCTGGTTGCACACAACTCTATTCTGACACTATCAACAAGCAATAAATAAAAGTGAGTTTCATTTAATCGATAAACTGACTTACAAAACGCCATCTTAATGGAGCCTATATACGCATATAACGTATAATTATAACCTCATCGAAGAAAACCAAGCCCACACAACTTGGCAGTCACATTTGAATAATGACGTCACAAAAGTCAACGGTTTTCCTAATCGAAATGTGTGTAGGAGTTGATTGGACTTTTCCCCAACTCACGTGCTCACTGAAGCTGAAACTGAAACAGAATTTGTCGTCTGACCTTTGCAGCGCGAGCTTACATCCAACTTGTCAGCTGCTTCTTCTGTCGAATTTTTGACTCATCATATATACTCGCATGTAGTGTGCGTATACAAAACGTCTTCCGTCGTTGACAACGACACAACCATAGAAAAGTCAACACAAAGACTTGATTTTTTTCTTCTGTTTCCTTCTCATACGAGTACACTACGAATTACAATAATTGATAGGGCATTGTTTTCTCAAATTTCACTACACATAAACCAAACACTTTTAGTTCAATTAACCCTTTCGGTGTATTTGTTGCCTTATGACAACATCAATAAAATTCTCTTTTTCGATGAACTACTTACTGATTTCATTACAAATAGTGATAAAGATACAGTGGCAGCACTTTATTCTCACATAATCTTAACCTAACTATCAAAAAGCGCGCCAATTGCGTATTATTATTTTAAAGACAGCTGACCAGGTCGCGGGAAAGCAACAAATGGCAGGTAAGTCAACATTTAAAGTTAATAACTACTTGGTAATAACGTTATAATTTTGAAATAAAAAGGTGAATTATAGTTATAACGTGTTAAAATTATACAAAATAATCAATTGAAGTATTTGTACTTACTTTGAACACAATAAAAAAAATGTTAAAATTGAGTGTAGCCGTACGGCAACAATTCGTGAAAAGGGCTACTTTTCTTTGGGAAAATAATTGTTGCCGTATAGCAACATTCCATAAATTCGTATAATATTGAGACATCCTGATGTGGATAAACATTATTTTTCAGCACCAACAAGACGCAAGGTTCTTAGAACCCAAAGTGCAATTCTGGAAGTGTTCGACAATTTCGACATTTCCGACATCAGCGACTGTGACGAAGATGGGGACGATATTGATGATCCCCTTGGCGAAGTTTCTCAGCTGCTTTTCAATGAAGCGCGAGAAAGTGGAGTAGATCGGTTTACTCAAATTGAAGCGAGTCAAGAAAATGAAGTAGAAAGTGTGCAAATTCCAGAGCCAGAGATAGAAGATGCCAATACACTTAAATCATCTAAGCGTGAGTATACTTGGCGAAAAGTAGAGTTTCATGTTCCACGTGTTCAGTTTGCTGAATCAAACCAAAGAAATAATAGCAATGAGAATGAACCTAGTAAGACCCCAACGCAGTACTTCTTAAGCTATTTTCCCGATGAATTTTGTAAAGCATTAGCAGAATGTACAAACCAGTATGCACTGTCCAGCAGTGGAAAAATCATTAAGGTTACCACAAATGAAATATATCAAATGATTGCAATGGCAATCACAATTGGAACCTTGGATTTTCCACGTATTAAAATGTATTGGAAAAAATCAACCATGGTCCCCGTAATTTCCGAAACAATGTCAAGGCATAGATTTCATTTAATAAGGAATAATCTGCATTTTTCAAATCTCAGTAGCCCGACAGATAAGTTGTGGAAAGTACGTCCTCTATTGAATACCATTCGCCAAAAATGTTTAGCCATTTCTAAACAGGAATTCATATGCATAGACGAAATGATGGTTCCATTCAAAGGAAAAACTGCCCTCAAGCAATATATGCCTAAGAAGCCAAACAAGTGGGGAATGAAGATTTTCGTGCTCTGCAGTACGGATGGTTCCGTTCATGACTTTGAAGTGTACCAGGGAAAAGGTACTGTTGTGGGGAACTATAATATGGGTCTGTCATCAAGCATAGTTCTACGACTAAGTGAATCCATTCCAAAGAATAGCGGCCATAAGATGATGTTTGACAATTTTTTTACTAATATTTCTTTGTTGGAGCAATTGAAATCTAAAGGAATATATGCTACAGGAACCTTACGTGCCAATAGAACAGCTGGTGCATCTAAGACTATGCAAGGTGAAAAAGAATTGATGAAACGTGGGAGAGGAAGTTACGACCATAGGACTGAAGCCAATTCTAATATTTTTGTATTGCGTTGGATGGATAGTGGAGTAGTTCTTCTGGCTTCAACAATATATGGCTCTTTTCCGCTTTCACATGTGAAGCGTTTCAGTGTTGAACAAAAAAAATTTATAGATATTCAGCGGCCTGAAATTGTTTATCAATATAATAAGCATATGGGTGGTATTGATAAAATGGATTTCTTAATATCACTCTATAGAATACAAATAAGGTCTAAAAAGTGGACTCTAAAGCTTTTCGACCACATGATAGATTTGGCGATATGCAATTCATGGCTTGAATACCGCAGAGACATGCTAAGGAAAGGGGGGCAAGTATACATGGATCTATTAGATTTCAGAGGAGAAGTTGTTGAAGGCCTGCTGTTCTCAGCAGAGACTATACCTTTACGTAAACGAGGACGCCCCCGAAACATAGCAAGCGATGAAGAATTAATTCCGAGTCCAAAAAGGAAGTCGTTTGAAATTCGACCTGGAATATCCGTAAGATACGATGGATTTGAGCACTGGCCAATTTATACTGTGATAAGAGGAAGGTGCAAAGAACTGAATTGCACTGGTATGTCAAGACTGAAATGTAAAAAATGTGATGTTCATCTCTGTACTCCAAGTGCAACTAAAAACTGTTTTGAACAGTTTCATTCGAAGCATTGATATGTAACTTTGATGGTTTTTTTTTTGTATACATAAGTTTCTATATCAGTTATTTCTTGAATTATTTATTGTCTGCTATTTTTTAATTATTTATTTTGTTTTGTGCCTTTGTTTTAAAACCGTTTTTAAAAAATATATGCGTTATTTTTAAAAAGGAAATGAATTTGAAAAAATAAATAAATTGTGGTTTCCATAATTTTTTACAACCCAAACGCAAATTTTTGGTTTACATTAGTTTCTATTTATAGCTATTATTTCCTGAATTATTTATTGTCTACTATTATTAATTCATTTATTTTGTTTTGTGTCTTTGTTTTTAAGAATTTTTCATAAAATGTATGCGTTATTGTTAAAAAGAAAATGAAATCAAGAAAAATAAATTGTGTTTTGCATAAGTTATTTTACTACCCAAACGCAAATTGTTACCGTTTGACAACACCTCCTTGAAACGTCCTTGAACATTCGGCATCTAATTTTTTTTACAAAATACTATTCTGAACCCAAAAGAAGTCAGAAATATCATACAATGTATTTTTTGGATAATGTATTCAAAAATTGTACCGAAAGGGTTAAAGCGATAAGCATTATCTACATTTATGTATATAACGTTCTCGCTCTGTATGGCGGCTCAATGCAAGTCTAATTATCAACTCGAGCGTCACTTGCATGCGTGGTAAATATTGCTAATCAATTTTCTGGCTAATGACACTATCATAAGTTTATACTAAGAGAGTGTTTCCTCTTCTGGAAAAGATTTATGGGCCATATATTTTCTGTTTCATTTCAAAAATAGGCTATCCACGAAATGATGTACACACGCAAGTCTCTATTGCCTAATCGAACAAAGAAGGACTATTTTTACACACACATTGCGTGCACATAACTTTGTTGCGGTGTGTTATTGTACGTCGTCGTTGTAAATTATTCCTTAAAAGCCTTGGCTAACAACAATTAACCGTTTTTCAACCGCAATACGCGCCAATAGAAAGAACCAAACCAGTTACAGCAACAAAACTATCATCTGGTGTAGTTGGGGGAAAAAATGTATTTAAATGCGAACACACAATCATATATGCCTTGCCTTGGCATGGCACACAAGTTCAACGGCCTTTGGCCAGTTTCTTTGAAATCCGTGTGGGGAAAATCAGAAATTGCATTATTAACTGTGTTTTCTTAAGGGAATTGGAAACAAATGACGCAACAGCTGTTTTAGGGGGCTCAAGCAGGACCGCAGCAGATCTTTGTGTGATTTGAATTTAAATATAAATCAATCATCACGTTGAAATATTTTTATAGTGACGTCTGTCAAATTTGAGTGACAAGCGAATATCGTTTGACTCATAAAATTAACATTTCTGTCGTCATATCCGCTAAAATCGCTTACCGCATCACACAAAGCCGACGATATGGAAACGTTGCAGCTTATGAAACGGTGATAAAGCTCACGTAGGCGGTGAGCACATTTTCGAAATACCAAAGTTCTCCAATGCACATTTAATGAGAATTAAATTGAAGGAAGCTGACACAAAGTTGAACAAGATGTTCGCGCATTGGTTGGTTGGTAAACAAATGGAGAGTAATTGTGGCGGAGAGTCGTTCAAACGTCAATAATTTTAAGAGGCCTGATGGTGTATGGCGCTTGTTTTTCTGAATTTAAGTAGGGAATGGTAATCTTGGTTATATTTTTGAGTGTCAATGGATCGGATACGTAAACATGGCCAACAGTCGACACGAAAATATGTCGGACGGAATTTAGTAAATAATTGCACAAAAATTGAATCAGAGAAATATATACGGCATTATTATGACATTTAAAGCTGGTGCGTTTTTGGCCTTTGTCTTTATCTAAAAAGTAAAAGCGAAATTTGTTGGTGCTCCAGAGATTTTTCTTTCCTGTGTCATCTCAATTGTTAAGAATGTTTAAATGTTTTATCCGCAAAATGAAAATCCATATGAAGTAATTGCAATTGTGCTTTGCAGTGTACTTTTAATTGGTGGTGCCAAGTTAAAGTTTGGAACCATTGCAAAAATTGTCGAAGAATTCTAATGTTACAAACGAAGTATTTGTATGACAGCAGCTCTGTTTTTTTCGCAAAGAGTTTCTTGTTTGCTTGGAAAAAACTAAAAAACTCGGGAATTTGGTAGCACTTTTGTTTGCCTCAAACAGAGAATGGTCGAGCAAATTTCACCTTCATTATTCATCCCTATCGGGAATGAAATTTCCCTGGGAATGTTTTTTATTCAGCAATCTGATTTACATTGCTGTCAAGGGAAACATTTCCATCGCAATTCCATCAAGAATTTCGAATTGTTAAGGCGAATCCATTAAATTTTTTGTAAAATAAAAAGAACTAGATTCTCATAGCAGAAGTTTGGCAGTACTTGAGTTCATAAAAGAAAATTTACAGTCAACACGCTGTCAATAGTCAATAGTGCATTGTACATTTGTTTTGGTTTTGTTACCGTGCTGCAGAAAACTGGCAGGACAGAAAATGGAAGTAATTTTTGTAAATTATTAAATATTTCTATTTAGACTCCTTATATATCATTTCGCTTTGGAATGGAATCAGAATTAATATTAAACATCCGAGTTGTCAATGGGACCTATCATTCAATTTCGAGTTCGAAGGGTTGAATTGAGAAGCTTTCTAAGGACAGTTCAACCGGATGTTTGTAAGATATTTAAAAGAAGTAATGCTCTGCAGTGGAGCAAACTTACCATTGAACTGCCTCCTCCCAAAGTTTTTTACCCATATATATAAATTAAGTCGCCAGAAGAGCGTTAAGCACTAGGTAAAATTGTTTATCTCGAAGTAAACCACTGTGAATGTAATATTTTAAAAAGAGTGCTGCCATTACTTTCAAAATTGTGGTATCGGAAATAATTGTTATATTTATTAACAATAGAACAATTATTAAAAATATCATCTCTCAAAACCTTTGCTGTATTATAGGCCTATTATCGTTAGCGAGTCGAATTATTCGCTTAAATCGAGTCAGTTGTCGAAACACTCGCCTTGTACGATTATGGTCGGCGAATTAATTCATTCGCTTAGAAATCAAAGGCGACCTATATAATAAAAACGAAAATGACAGCACCAAAACGACAATTCCAACATTTATGTCAACAAAAAAGGAATTCAAAATCAAAAATTTGTGTGCCTTAAATATAAAATATTCTTTATTAAATTTTTTTGAAGCTCCAAATTGTACCAACCCTTTGGCTATAGCTGGGTTTTGTTCCATATGTATGTAGAAATATGAATTGAATAGGTTTTATACGTTTTTCTTGAATTTTCATTCATAAGTTACATTCGCCTCAGGTTTCACCCAATAGTTTTGTTTGACAAAATTTGAAGTTTTAGGCGAATGATATTTCATAAATTCGCAAACCGCAATAAGGCGACAATAAATTCGCCAGCGGTTTGACAGTTGAGGCGAATGAATTTTTTTCAATTCGCTAACCATAATACAAATAAGTCACATTCGCTTTTTTTTTTGTTCGACTCGCTAACGATAATAGGGGCATTAATTCGAATTTTTCGACGACGGTAGAGAAGTTCAAATAAATAATTGAACTATTTTTTTCTAAATGAACAAACTGTCTCCTTTTGAGGGTAAAACAACTTTCTTACTACTTGCCATGGCGATCTATGGTGATATAGAAAAAAATATGACTGGGCATTCACTTCAGGTAATTTATATTTTATCCCAAAAGGACGTTTTAGGGGGTAACCCACCCAAAGAGGGTATATCAAAATTTTTGTGGGGGGAAAAAATTTGTTCGTATGACGAAACTTTCTAAGGTATTGATAAAACCACTAAATGTGCCCTTTTTTGGGTTTCAAGTGTCATCGGCAATTAAGTTTGTTTTAAGGACTTTCCTTATAATAGTAGTGTTTTTGGGCTGTTTTGTTGTCACTATTAATATCATTTCTGTAAGCGGTTTATTCCGCTATTAGTTTATGGCCCCGGTATACCTTACCTCTGTTGAATACGAATACTTTCTGTCTTCCATCCCCACACTTGCGTCTAAATGAACTAAAATAAATAGTGACAGCTTAAAATAAAATATAATAAATATAAAAAATACAAATAGTACGAATACGTTAAAAAAGGAGACTGTCAAAGAAAATAGTTTGATAGTTAAACCTAGTGGGCAATAACATTTAAATTCTGTATAATATAATATACAATTACATATTTATGTTGTTTTTATTTTAATACTTAAACATAATTACTTGCTTTATCCTTGACAGATATTCATTTACTTTTTCTCTTCTTTTGCAGGTGAGTTTTAAAACGGCTGCTATACCTACTATATGAAAACGTTTGTCAAGACAATCGACGTGTTGTTTTATTGGTATAAAGGTTAAATCCTTGGGTAAGGTTCAATAAAAATTCAGTAACAATTATTATTATCAGTTGGTTATTAGATTACAAGGATGTGTATTCATTATATTACAATTCTGTCAAAGATAAACCTTTTGATCAGGATTTGACGTTGTACAGCCCATTCATTATAATTATGTTTTGTTTTCACAATTTCTTTTCTTTCTTTTGCAAGCTGAATTTTGACATCTGACTTTTACATCGAACAACCTGCAGTCGATAACTAAATGCATATAGCAGTTGATAGGTTTGTGTATTTTGATATTGGTTAAAATACTGTTCGTGTAATATAATTGGAAAGTGAATTGATCTTGTAAAATAATCACACAAAATTCACAGTTTTAGTTGTGCAAGCACGACACATTTGCGCAAACCAAATTCTGACAGATCGAGAATAGTTTATCCAAAAGAACACCATTGCAAAGCTTGATAAGTTACAACGCCTTGCATGCCTGGGCCTTTCAGAAGCAATGCGAAGTTGTCCTACAGCTGCTATTGAGGCTTTAATAGGATTGACAACCCTCCACATACATTTATTAAAAAATTGTCTATATGCAGCTCAGCAAGACCATCCAAAACTAATGACTCTTATCTCGGAACTTCCGGAACTTGACATAATCTGCGCGGTACCTGACCGACTCCCAAAGACACTATGCTTCAACAGAAAATTCTCCACGGAGATCACTAAAAGAGAAGTATGGGTAAGCAATGACCCACCCAACTGCCAAAATGGATAAACCCTACTATACCACACTTAGGTCCTCGTGGACCCATTGTGATGCCCTTAGGGGGTTAACCTTGGTGTTGTATATGGTTACTCATGTCTCTTCTTCTTCTCCTTGTATTACCCGCGCCGTCCAGCCATTCTGATGTCCTCAAAACCCTGTAAAGATTAGAAGGTGTGACATCTAAAAGTTCTCGTAAGTCATGGAAGTAATAGCTTCCAAGAGTTCTGTTTCTCAAGTGACAGAGGCTCGGGCAATGACAGAGGAAGTGAGGTGTGTCCTCATGGACCGCTTCGTCTCCGCAGCCTTTGCATATATCGTCATCTTTGAGATTTAGTTTGATCATGTGGTTTCTTAGGAAGTTATGACCAGTTAGAGCCCCTACCAGCTTAGACAGCGATGACCTGTCAAACTGTAAAAGTTTGATGGTTCGGCCTCTGTCATATGTTGGCCAAAGCTTCCGAGATATTTCAAAAGTAGTTAGTTCTTCCCACCTGTTATTCGTTTTCAGCACTTGCCGGTTGAAATTCTAAATTCTAAACTGTTTCGAGTCAAGAGAGGAGCTACTCGTTACTCGTTATTTTGCTAATTTTCTCTTTTTCTTTCATTTTTGATGAGTACGTGTATAGACTTTGTGCGATTGCGTTCGATTCAAACCGCGTACGCTAACGAACTTGATGACATTTCACGTGCGCTTACGTGACGTTTACCCAGTGCTACCAACATTTCCATTTCTATTTTGTGTCACTTTACACTGAGAAAACTATCGTCTCTCATCGCAGCTGATTCCCATCCAGATTTCGGGTATATCTCTTCATTAATTGTTTGTCCCAAAAATGAAGAACGAACACAAGACGAATGGTTGTGAGAAGCTAGGCCTAGGGTCCTTACAATTTATTCCTTTATTAAATTTTTAAATTTGTTAACGCAACGAACTAGGTAGTAGGTCCGTACGGATTTATCAGACATAACGAAGAGCTTAATGGAGCATCATTTAGTGTCCACAATTGGACAACTCAAAATGTACGAAGTTAGAGTTTTCTGAAAGAACCCAGATTTCAATGTTGATTGCCCACGGCTCATTCGTATACATCATGATCATGATCCACGGCAAAATACAATTCCTGGGCACATATAAATATAAATCAAATAAGTGTGACTCATATTCGAACGTACTCATTGCATTAGCTAAAACTAAGGTTCATGCCTCAGCTAAATGGAGAATGTCAGGGTTAACGTGTGTGCTTTCAAGAAACCTTTTGTTGACTTCGGCCAGAAGAAGTGCAGTTCTACTTCCACCCTTGCCCGACATTCTTCTGTAATATCTAGCCGAGCTGTCCATGCATAAGGTAAAATTGTGTACATTGCTTTTGCGTTCCGTTTCGCGCTAATCTCCAAATCCAGATAACATGTGAAACTAGGTATATCTAACCAAATGCATACACGTTGCACCGGACACATAATGTGACGTCCAACCTACAACCACAATGACGACTCAAGTGATATATCGCCGGGCAAAAAGTCGTCATCGCCACCACGATATCTTTTCACACTGAGATTTATCTGCTTTTTACACGGTCGGGTACGACTCGGTTCAGTCTCGGTATCGGTGGTTTTTCTGTTTTTCTCCATTTCTTTGTAATACGAATTTTATATGATTCCTCAAAAGTCCAATTTATGCATGTGAATATATAGTATGGACAGCATTTGTCGGGTTTTGCTTTTGCAATGTCATCCATACGGCGGCGGGCATTAGAGTGCCACATCCATCAGAGATCTGTCCCTGTGGTTATTTAAGATTACGCATACAAAATCCGTCATTCGTTTTGCTTGCTTTTTGTTTACTAATATACTCGATTGCAAGTATGAAAGATATACTGACTCGGCTACAAACTAGTATACTAGTGTATCTGCCTCTGACTCTAACACCTGTGCAACTGGCGGGCAAGGAAAACTATTCGTTATATACAAGCAGCAGATGCGAGTATGTTTAATTATATATGTACAGCAGTGCTGCTGCAAAGCGTATGTAATGTGTGTGTTTAATTGAAGAAATATTCCAGCTCCAAGTGTAATGACATTAATATGCCGGAGAACGATGTGGTGAGCAAGAAGTGCGATAAAAAGGTGGTGGTGGCGATAGTCGTACTACTTCGTTTGTCGTATTTCGTACATGCATTACATACACGTATGTAAATATCATCGTGGTGTTGTTTTTGTTTTTTTTTTCTGGTCGCTTTTTAGATCTTTGGTAGTGTGGGAGCGGAATTATTTCTCTCTGGCCAGAGAGTGTTGCCAGTTTCTTTTTTCAACATGTAAAGAAACTTTGTTAATGAAGTAATGCATTTAAAGACGTTAACTATTCCCGTAAGTAAAACACTATACACGAATTACCTTTGCAAAAAAATAAAGTGCCAACGACAATTTTACATTCAGCATCATTTATTTGACGTTATGTCCATTCATATGAGGTGAGAATTAGGATTTGACGGCCTGAAAATTACAACATACTTGACACATGGATGTCAGGCAGCAAGTGACATCTGTCCGCCCAGAAAACACATTTTCTGTAAATCAAATGTCAAATTTTGCGAAAATATTCACTTGAAATGTTGGTAAATATTTATACTGAAAATATAATGAATTCGAAATAAAAACCTTGATGGTGAATCCAAGAATCGTTTATGTAAGGAGATATGTGTTAAATTTTTGTTTTTAATATCTCTATTGAGTCTGAGGTTAAAGTTTATGCTCGAGATCCCGATTTGATTGACCACGACAATAATCGTACCGTCCATCCACAGAACTATGTATTTTTTTTATCACGTTTAACTCGTTCACGGAAGAGAAGAAACATGTCAAATTTGCATACGAAATGAGAATAAATTTCTACACCTATGGCCTCCGATTAATTGCAGTAAGATCTACTGGTTATTCATGAGTAGAATTTAGTAAAAAGTGAAACGGAACCACTTTCGCATTTTAAAAAACGAAATAAATCATGTGAAAACGACATTTTGTTTCATTGATCTTTGTTCGTTTTCGAATTCTTTTGAATTGCAGAGCTAGCTCCTTTGGGTTGTTGTATATTTAGACACATGTGACATTTTAAAATATTTTAAAATATTTTACAAAGAAATAGAAATAAAGTAGCTTTCGTTTCGTTTGCTTTAGCGCAAACGAAAAGTTTTTTCGTTTTCAAAGTTGCATGAGGCAAAACGATCTATCTCTCAGAATGCCATTCCAGATTTTTGTCTTTCATTATCTGGGTGGGTAATCTAGTTTAAAACGATCATAACTTTACTGTTTCTCTGAACTGGTCCGCCTGTGGGGTTCACCTGTTCCTACATCACTGAAGCCAATTGACTACTAAAGTTGTTGCATTTGTATCATTCAGGTCTGCCCCTTTCCTCATTTTTTTAGGAACGTCAATTGATTTCATTTATATTTTGAATTGGGCTAGTTATGATCTTTGGAGGATATTTTTTCGGCCAAGAAAGACGATCCCCCTTCCATACGTTTATGCACGATGATTGATGTCGTCATCACAGGTTGCTTCGCTATCAATTACATCCCAGACATTTAAACCTTTCGCGTCCTCAAAAATTAGTTACCCATTTAAAGAAACGTAATTCAGCTGCTCAAAAATGAGTTATCCATTTAAAGAAAGGTAATTCAGCTCCTGAAGTCTCTTTCTCCACAAAACACAGCGAGGTCTCCATGAAAAGCTCCTGTCAAATGCTTTTGAAATATCAAGCGCAACGACCTTCGTTTCATCGGAGTGTAATAGTGAACTTTTTTGGTAAGAAAGGTGAACAAACTACCAGTGGACCCGTGCCACAAAAACCCCTACCCATTTAGGAACATCCGTGGTTTAAAAAAAAGTAGGAGTTAAAGACCCATCAGCACTTTCATCCTTTTCAAATAAGGGGACATAAGTTCTTCGTGGAAGCCAAATCGCCAGATCTTGTTGGCTGACTAACAGGCCTATTTCTCGAGGGCCTCATAGTGTTGAAACATTTTTCTTTTCCAAATTTCCAAACTATCCGTGCCCGCGACTTCCTACGGGCAGATCACTGGAATAAGCACCGATTACGATGTAATAAAAACTAAACGTTGCCCCAGGTATAGGCCTATGTTATCCATACCGATTGGGTGAGTACGAGTAGTATTGACGTGATGCGGTCTTAAATTCCCAAACAGACAAACTTTACAATTTTGTTAGAAAGTGTTGACCTCTTCTGTCTATAGAAATCAAACCGTGTAAATATCACAGCGCGATTTTGATTTCCATCGTTACACGAACTCCGCCTCAAATTTTAAAGAAATAAGGTCCGAAGGTATGATCACAATTTTTTCACTTGTCTAATAAAATGTTGGACCTCCTGTGGATCGGTCTTACTCCATATGCGTCAAGTGCAAAAAGCTCTATCGCTGCTAAAACTTTGTGATAGGGTGACCAGATGAGAAAGTTATGGGAAGAAATTTTAAATAAATAAAATCGGCGTAGATGTAAAATTATTTTGCCTTTATTTTGGGGCAACATTCATGCCATTGTGTGACGAAAGGCACAATATTTAAATGTCAGCCTCGGCTTCGCCAGCAGTGCTTCAGCTGTCGGTCCAATTTTTCATTAATCGATCCAATATGTAGGTACGGCAATATTTCGGCAATTGCGTCTCAAATGTTGGCTCGTCTAAAGTGCGTGACTTCTTAGTTAGAATAAGTACTAGACCCAGAGAAAATAATCGAGAAGTGTCATGTCGCGTGATTGCAGCTGCCAATTGATGAACGCTCGCGATTGTCACCAAAATCCGGATATTTGGCTAACATATCCAGCGGCCAATTAGCGAACTCACCGCGTTGTCTCTTCTCTATTCAATACAATTCTTGCGTCAGCACAATCTTTTACGTATGGAGGTAGGGCCAAATCCAAACGAGAAATAAGCCGGGTTGAGTCTCTGGCGATGCATAATCGACATTTTTGGGTCTTCTTCGATGCTGCCTTTATTTTTGTTTCATTTTAAATCAATCTCTACCTGATTGGTGGCTTTAGGTGCAAAAGAGTGTTCTCACGCTCAAACCTTTCCACAGTTGCCTTTACTCTGAAGCCTCGATGACAACCGACCTCACGACGAAACTCACGTTGCGTATTTATAACTGAACTGGAACTTCAATCATATTTTTTTAAATAAGTTCCGCATTTAAAATAGTTACTAGAGTATTTTGACAGCTAGATGTCATCAGTAACTTCGACTGAGGAACAACAAATAGATATTGGAATCTGGTCACCCTATAGTTTTCAAGTTGAGCGTATCGAAGATTGGTTTTGAAGCAAATTTTAACAGTTTCGACTCGTTGTTCACGCATTAGTTGTGAGTCGGTTCATAGTAACTTGTCAAATTGTGGTAATTATAAATGTCAAAAAGTTGCAGTATCCATAACAATAAAATGACAGTTTTTTCTATTAGTTATATCGTAGCAAAATAAAAATAAAACGCCTTTTGGAATATGGAACTTGCAAGTCATCCGGTACACGAACCGACCTAGCGTGAGTCAGCTTATACGCTATGAATTTAGCTTTCATTTGCAAATAACATTTTCAGTTTTACACGTACTTAGGTGGCGCTACATTCCGGGTGGACCTCAACCAATACGCCTCTCCAGTTGGCGCGATCTTTCACTAACTGCCTCCATTTTTCAGTTCAGTTGAGTTTTATGCCGGCTTAAAATTTCGACCACAGCGCCTATCTCTGCATAGTACCGGAAACCTTTATTTGCATTGTAAATAGAAACTCCAATTGCAGATTTCTACATAACCTTCTAGAAGAAAATGGGGACATTCAAGTATCTAGTTTAGTAAGTCTGACAGCTGTCTGACTAGATATATATCTCGGTGTTGATTGGCTAAAGTCGGTCCTATGAGCAGCTGTTTCAGTTGACGTTTATGGAGGGGAAGCCTACGAATCTAGTCACGAAATTCGAGTACTAATTTGACAGATCGCATATATATATATATGAAAAAAGTGACGATCTCGACCAATCTAGTTTTTACGTTCAGGTTACATCTACAGTCCCGACCAACTTAAGATTACTAGATTCTTGAATGTGCCCAATCGCTCATGCAACGTTCTACAGGTGGCAGCACGATCGAGCACGTTTCATAATTAGTTTGACTGCCAATTTAGTTTCTCTTGATAAATTTGTAGCCCATCCGACACGTTATATAAACAAACCCAGTAACTTCGTCATTAATTTGCAATCAGCTCGAAGTCTGTTTGCACAAAAAAATAATTGAAATCTATTCCAATCTAATGTCGGCCATGTATGATTCATTGATTGTCATTTGAAGGGTGCAAATGTTTGGGGCCGACGCTATCGGGTGTTCAAATTACAAAAAAAAAAAACACGGTGACAACGTCAATTAAGAATGTAGTCTGTCCCGCTTAATTCCGGTTATCTAAGAGCGAGAGCGCCATTGTGTCGACTTGTGTTATATTTTCCAAGTGATGCTCTGAATATTTGTTTAACGTTTGGTTTCTATCCTGAGTTACCACCGGCAACACTGCACATTTTTCGGATTTTTTTTTCTTTTTTGTGAGCTGGCTGACACGTTCATTGTCATTTCATACAACCAGATACCAGAACAACCAACCACCACTACCATCAGCTGACATTACCAACACTTGAATCGCTGCATCTGTATTGAAAAGCATTCGAATTGCTCCAACACCAGTCCGATGGCAGTGTGACTGTTTGTCGGTCTTTAGTCTATTTTCGATCGCTTGCCGGAGAAGAAGTTAGACAGAGGTTCCGCGTTTCAAGTCGTCTCGTCGAGAGCCTCATAAAGGAGTTTCTTTTTTCCGTTTTTTTTTGTTCAGTTCGGTTCTTTGCGTTCTTTTTGTTTCCTTACAAAAGTTGAAGTTTCATTGTTTTTGTTATTTTTTCCCTCTGCTGTTTTTCTATTGTATCTTAATCGGTTTCTTCGTAGCCGTTGCTATTTCCTTTCAAACTGGTTAAAATACCTTCCAATACAGCAGAAAGATACATACACTCGACAGACGGGGGTATATCGTTCAGCGAAGTATCTTTCTTGTTCACCTGGGTAGCAAAACCAATTTACTATCAAAAGAAAGAAGAAAGTCAGCTGTGTGTGGTGGGTTCAAGAAGACGAAAAATTAGATGTGTGTACGGTCGGGATTTGTTTTTTTTTTTTTTATCTCCAAAGATACTGTGAAAAATTTGAAAATTTCGTGGAGAAACCCAAATAAAACTGTACTGCCGTCGTCGTCGTTGTATAGTTGAAGTTGTATCTCATGTCTCTCGGTGGTGTTTGCCTTTTATTTTTCTCCTTTGAGACATTTATCATTTCTCCGCATTTGCATCTGGAGACATTCTAAATTTGTTTGTTCTCTCCAGCGTTTTTTTTTCCTGTTTTTCGCTGTCTTAATCAGATTTTTTTTTTGTTGAATTTTAAATGACTTCCTCTTGCGGATAGACAGTTTTTTTTGTTTTTCTGAAGCAAACAGTAGCTGAGAGAGTAACCGTACATGAGTATTCCCTGCAGAGCGATATTAATCATAATTCACGTGTGTTACACATATGCATCGCATCGCTTCTCGGTCGAATTATTTCGCTCAGCTCGTCGTTACTGCTGAAGTGCTGAAGCTGATGATGAAAACGACGGTGGTGTGCGCGGTCATTAAATTCAGAGCGCGCATTTCAAATTCAAAATAATCCGTGTGTGTATGTTTTTTGTATTAAATGTTCAATTAATTCCTTCCCCAGTGTCAGTGTGATTGATTTGCGGCGCGGTTTGTGCTGCTAGAAAATAGAAAATTTAAAGAGAGCAACAAAAAAGGAAAGAAAGAAAATAAAGTATCTCTTTAGATACATTTTACAGTGCTTAGTGAGCTAGTTCAAGACAAGTGCGAAAAGTGCAATACAATATACAACATCATCATCAAAGGGAATATATGGCATTGAATAAAGGATTATTATTGTTCAAGGAGAACATCTGCTGTTGTTGAAGAGGAAATTTTGTGTGTGTCTTTTTTTTTGTTCTATTCCCAGCTATGTGTTTCACATCGAAGCGGTAGCTAGTTTTCAACACTGTGCTGCTGAAGTGAAGTATGTTTATATTGTTTTTTATATAATTTTTAAATTAAGCGATCCACTATGAGCCTTCGAGTCCTTATACTCTGTTTTCGTAAAATAACTTTAAACGTAAAAGTATTCCAATATTGGTGCCTTCTCGTGAATAAAAGCCAAGTTTGATTAGTCTGTTTTGTTAGCGAATAACTATAAAAGCTATTTATATATATCACGAGGAAAGAGTCCTAAGTAAATGCTGCTCATCTGTAATTGGTTTAAGTTGATTCATTGTTTCAGTGAAATCTGTCATTGGTGACATATCCTTTTTGGCGAATTGTTCCCTTCTTACAAAGTTCTTATGTTTCCTATTTCATACATTTTGCGCTATTTTACCTGGACACTGCCTTCACCGTACGCGGACAAGTAAGATTGTCACAAAATGTTCTGTTGAATTCTCTTAAACAGATTTTATTGCTTAAAAGTTTGACACTTTAACATGTCGTTGACATCGAAACACGCTTTAAAAAAGTTTCAACCAAAAAGAAACAAACCACCTCTAACCATTTTCTTTTAAGTCAAAAAGTAGGTCTGTTCAATAAAGAAAAACAGAAACAGAACAGCACAACTGAAGAACTGTCAAAACAGAATAGCACAGCTTCGTTTTAAATGGGACAACAGATTCTCGACCTATTAACCTGTTGGGATCCAATACAACTTATATTTTTTAAAAGTCATCAAATGAGAAAAACAAAACAAATATGGTTTGCATTAATGCCTTTCTTAAAAGGCAAAGCGAACTCAATTTCAAAGGGCAAACGGAATTAAAAAAAAAACAGCTGATTTTGACACATTTCATAACAGAAGTGAGTGCTTGAGTGCTCAAGACTACCAAATGTCATTTTTGTTCCTCTGGTGTTGTAAAAGCTGATCTTCCATCTGGAATACTATGTGCTAGGTACTGATTAATAGACTTCCCTTAATGTGAAAAGAGATCTTAAGAAGTTAATAAACTTCACAAATTGACATTATCTGTTCTGGTTGTCATTTGGAAACAAATTTGTGTGAATATTTGTACATTCCTCGAAATATTTATTATTAAAGCAAATGTCAACAATTTAATTGGGCTGGGCATGTTCAAAACTTTAGTTTTAAGTCGAGTAACGCAAAAAATAGGTTGCTCGGGAACATCACGCAATTCCTAGCTGGATTCATGGGCTATTCTTTCATAGACGTCAAATTAAAGAAACACTGTTCATGTGATGAACTAGTCCAATCAAAATGAAGTTGCTGTCAGACTTACTGAACTAGATACTTGAACGTGCTCATTTATTCGCTGTCATCTGTCAAAAAGGAAAAAGCCCTATTGTGACAGTAAGTTTTTTTTTTGTTTAGGGTACGTTCACATGGTTTCTTTTTTGTTTGTACATTATTATTTGGTTTTAAGTTCAACTGCTTTATTTTATTTTAGACAAGACTTTAGCACACAACATTTCTTGTTTGAAGAAAGAAATCATACAGAACAACGTCGTCTGATACAGTACAGCTTTATTTTATAGAAGGGTCACCACACCGATCCGGTCGTTTTAATCATTCACTGTGCATGTTTTGTATATATACGACATACCTACATGTCTTAGGAAAGCAAACTAGAGAGTCTTCGAGTGGACTTTGTTCATCGATAACTGACGGATACTAATCTTGCTACCTTTTGAGTCTGAGTAAATTTTTTGAGGTTCGTAGCATCTATACCTACTTCAGAATAGAAGACTGTCACATTACAGTTTTTGTGGAACTTAAGTCGCTGTTTATAGTTTTAGTTTATAGTTTTTTAGTTCCAAAGTAGAGCAAGGATTGTTCATCGTCATACTTTCTTATTTAGACAACAATTTTTGGACTAGATCGACGTCGATGTACAGCTCGTATAGTTCGCCTGAGGATATCTTCATCGACCTTAAACACAGTCCAAGCTTTAGCGCCATAAAGCAGGACAGGGTTCATCAGGGCCTTGTGTAGAATTTCTTTAGTTGTTGTTTTTAATCGAACTCTAAAAGCAAATTCGACAACAAAACTCTAGAAGCTGCGGAGTGCAAATTTAAACCAGCTAACTTTGTGGGACACCTTAAAATTGTTTGTTTGTGCGGGATCCAACCAAGGCCTCAGCTTACAAGTAAACGAGACACAATATCACCGAAAAGGTATTTTGCTTTTGAAACAACTAATGAAGACTTTAAAGCTCATGCTTTTGCGCCAAAGAAAAGGACACAGATGTCTCCTTAGTGAGTCCATTAAGACTTTAATGACATGACTTACCTATGCTTCGTTTGATTTCTAATAAATCCTAATTTTTAGATGTAATTACAGAACCAATGTACCTAACCAATGTCGGAAGTCATTCCATTTGATTTGTTGTCGTTGAGTCTCCCAACTTGTTGGGAGCATATACTTGGTTTTTGCTCTCTTTCACGAACCCATTTTTGAGGCTTCTGTCTCAAATTTTTAAAAGTAATTTTTATGTAAGTAATTTCTCAGACTTTTCAAAAATTTTGCGTCTGGTGTTGGCTTGTAAGCTTCCAAAGAATGATTGAAGAAGTCACATGTCTGAATCTTTTTGACATCAAAGGTCTCGGCGAGATTCTAATGGTGTTCTCCGGTAATTCTAAACTTAAAAGTTAGGCAGGAATGTCAAGTCTAGACATTGCTCTTTAAAACTTGCCTAAATGCTATAGCGTGCGGCTTTAAAATCGATAAATATTGGGCAGGTAGCGACTGAAACAAGTTTTTTGGACTTGTCTGACCTGAAACTGCTTAAGAGCCATTTAGTGGTTTCAGGCGTTTAAACTGGAGTAAGGATCTTGAATGCAATGTTCAGGAGATTGAGACTTCCACAATTAGCACAGTTTTATAGGGTCCTCTCTTGTGAGTGGGGTTCTATTCAGCATCTTCCCACGACCAAATTTTATAAATAAGTTGGTGAATGCTGTCCACCAAGTCCTCTTTATATAGTTTGGACTAAGAAAGAAGCTATTTTACTTTTAACGGTCTTCCAAAAAGGTGAGCCACAGCAAGGTATTAGTCCGAACTTTCGCTGGTTGCTTGAGAAGTTCAGACTTCTAGATTCGATACTGAAGAGGTTCCTTACATCAATCGAAGCAGAATCAGTTTTGCTGACGGACAGCCACCTTCATTTATGAATATGGAGGTGAGGCAACCTTGGTGAGGCTACAGCAAACTTTAAGTCCCGCAGCAAAGTCAATGAGCATTAGGCAAACTGCTGCCGTTAGGCTATGCTTTCCTGCCTAGCTATGCTTCTTCCAATCTAGCTATCAAAAAGTATCTCCTTCCTTTCTCTTTGCAGATAGTTTGAACTTTTGCGACTTCCATTCTATGGTCAAAGTAACCCTTCTTAATCGAAGTAAGTTTTTTTCTAAACGAAAATGATTATGCCATTCCAACTGCTATCGCCAATAGCGACAAAAGGTCTTGATCGTAACATACACGAGGCCAGCAAACATTAAACTCACCCAGTGTAAACAAACAAAAACACTTGTCGCAACTTGAAGAAAAACTTGTACGACCTCAAAATGGCAGCCGACAGAAGTAGCGCGAGAAATAAAAACCGATTACACCCCAAGTTGGGAATTATTGGATCGAATCCATTCCTGTGAAGTAGTGTTTCCGACCATACAGTAATCGATCTCAAAAATAAACCGACATTAACTCACATTCCCGTAACGTGTACCTATAAAGTTTGTACGTTCATACCCCTATAGCGTGAGCTGGAAATTTGCAACTTTAATTAAAGGGTATCGTGTTCTGAATGTGAATTTCCGCCGTCATAGCTGGTGGCCATATATACTTTGTCGTTTAAATATTTTGTCGAGTGAAAAACTAGCTATTAATAGAGTCGCACACCTTTTTGCCAGCCAATTTATATATTGTGCTTCCAAGCTTCCCAAAGTGGGCCGTTCTTTATTTTCTTCGTTCTCATCATCCTGCCCATTAGTCATTATTATTCGAAGCCCACTATAAAGACTTTCACTGATAGCGCACAATGCCGCCATCGTCTGGCTGTGTGTATTAATGGAGGTGCTAATTTGACACAGGCGACCAAAAACCGATGATAGGTTTTCGAACAAAACAAAAAAAAAAAAAATATAAAAGATTGCTAATTGTATAGGATTTGGTGGAGTGACTTGCGGGGGCTTTTGTAAGAATAAAAATGGCGGGGGGATTGCCGGAGAATGTGTGTTTTTTCCCCTTGAAACTGTTTATTTATGTAATTTGTAAAGAGATAAGATTGAGGCAATGGTTATGTACTTCAAATCGAAGTAGAACGTTATGCGTTATCTTATCTGTGAAATTATAAAAGACTGCTATCAGTTAGATACGAAGAAAAGTGTGTGTACTTGTCTGCAATTAGAAGTTCTTCAATGCGGCCTGGGGAAACGATGTTTGCCGTTGAAAATCAGGTTTTAATATTTCCGAATAAAACACCCAACTGGGGTAGTCCTACACATTTACGAATGGGTTTCTTATTCGGGGAATTTTCTTTTTAAAAAACTCGTTATCCATCTTGGGACAATTAAGTCTTGAAACAGCTGAAGTTCCAACATGTTCAACATTTGTTGCTTCACCGAAATAAGTAATCCTTCCGGTTATAGTTATGGAATGTAATTTTGTTGAAAGAGCCTTAAAACAAATAAAAAGTTGACGTAGCAGGTCCGTATGGGTACCCTAGGTCTAGGTCGCATGACTAAACCTAGGTCTAGCTTCTCACAACCATTGATTCGTTTTGTGTGAGTTTTTCGTTTTTGGGACGAATGAAAGGGATCTGCAATTTGATGCCGAGTCCCATGGTCTAATTGCGAAGCTCTTTCATGACAGCTACATATATACTCTCAGTGGAAAGAAATCTTAAGATGTAATTTGTGTTTTCCATTGGATCGAACCTAGGACCCCTCTCTTAGTAGTCCAACACACTAACCACTAAGCCACTGTGCCAAAGTGCCTAAATTTTGATGGATTTGTGATCGTTGACAGTGCGCCCAAAAACAAAAGTCCAACGGCGGAAAATTCGGGCTCCGCCATTGTCAAGAGGGATTATTAAACTTGGTGGGTAGATAGGTCCACGGATTGTTAAGTCATCCTTTCCCCGTTGAGCACATCGTTCTTGGCAGCCATTTTTATTTTCGGAAGGAAATTTATTATTAATTTGTGTTTTAAAAGTAAATATTTGTATTAAATAATGCTGCCGCTTTCAAAAAACCTCACTAAACAGAGGATACATTTGTTGACAGCACAGGACAAAAATTTTGGATTACTTCTGTTATCAAGTGGCTACAAAATCTTGCGATTGCTGGCCACAAGTTGATGTATTATTTCGGCAGAAATTTCGTTTTAGAATTCGCGCTGAGCACTGGAAATAAGTTGAAATATTAAGTAAGTGGCGGATTTCCTACCGCGGAGATATGTCACAGTTTGTCTGACACTTTTTTAGCGTGAAAAGCTTTCAAATAGCAAAAATAGAAGTCTAACTTCATGCTGAATCGTTTCGACTGAATCTCTCGCAGACTATTAAAGTGAGAACGTCATTTTAAGAAGACATGCAAACTTCTATAGACTGACATCTATGAGTACGAGACTTGGCATTTCCCCAAAATAACCATTGTCAAAGTGTGAATTTTAATGGCAAGTTATTTTCTGAATGACTTCGTCAGCTCGACTGGATAGTTTTAAGCGGCGCTCTAATTTTCTTCTTCATTTTATTTACATCTCTCTTCAATTTTAGTTTCCAAAGCAGCGCTTGTTATTTATTTGCCACTTAAACATAGGAACCCTGCAAAGAAATTCGTTCCGCTGTCAGAAATTCGTTTTAGTATTCCTGTCAGTGTTCCCAGACTTTGATGGCTTTTTTCCCTTTTTTTAGCAGCAAAAGCATTTAGTAAAATTTGCGTTTATTTTCATATGAAAAAATTAGAAGTCGTAAGTAATTTTTATAAACAAGCTTAAAATAAAAATACACAAAAAGCAAATATACACATTATGCAAGGATCAGTTAACTGAAGCATACAAAAGTTTGAATTTGAAATGATTTCCCTTTCTATTAGACAAAATATTTATTAAAACGAGTGAATGCATTCAGATACACAAAAATTATTTCGTAGACGTTCGATAGGCTGCTTTCCTTTCATGTTTAGTATGAACATTTCATTTTAAGTAAACTTTGCAGTTTATTTGTAATGAAAGTGAGTTTTTATTTTATTTTTCTTACTTTTTTAAGCTTGTCCCTCGTTTTTCCTTTTTTTTTAATAGTAAAGCGCCAAAATTGACGATCTGGGAATCAGTGATTCCGAGTACTTTACGAGAGAATGTAACAACAGGCAATTGCTAAGTTTTAGAGCCTCCGACAAAATATTCTCAACAAAATTCAAGATATCCTCAAATCTAGTGATAGGTGTCGAGGTCTTCTTTCATTCGCCGGCGAGTTCATCCGCAAACTTTATTTAAAGTTGTTAAGAGTCGTTGCGACAAGAAATGTTACGCGGAAGAACAAAAGGCGAACATCTGAAAGAAGCTCTTTGGAATGTTTAAAAGAAGATAATGCAACCTTTGCTAGGGAACGATACATACATTTAGGGCGTGAATTATGCGATCTCACAGGTGGAATAAATATAATCATGCACAACAGCTTTAAAAACTCTGAAAATATTTTTAATTTTGAAGCGGAGTCCTCATTCACAATAAGTGACCCTCGGTCATACAAATGAAGTTCTGATCTCCAGCTCTGTGAATTGACTCCCGTTTCTTGTCCTTGTTATCGTCATTTTCGCACAAAAAAGTTATGTAGCATGTAGCGGAGGCCACTGACTATTCGACGAGCTAAAATTATTGAGCCTCATTACTACGAACACGGTTTGGTGATTAAGTAACGAGTCAACTTCCAATTGCTTTATAAATCAATCAGCGAATCGTCGACTGGTTTTCAACGCAAACTTTGTAAAATTTGGCAGCACTGTCGCTATAAATCAAATCAAATCAAGTTTCAGTATTCCTTAATCTAGTTTTGAAGCTAAGCTGAATTTCAGTTGCTGGTTGCTGCCTTTTTATTCTCAAAAGTTAAATGAGCATAAGCGTTTTGGAGATCCCAGATTAAATGTAACGTTTCTACTGCAAACGTTCTGTGCCACCATTGAATTAATCAGGGACCTTTGTAATTCTTGACATTTAAGCCTCTTGCCATGTTGTTTTTTCGCCAAACGGAAAACCTAAGCCTACTTCTTCGGCGATCGCTATGTTGTATTACTATTCCTTTATTGAAAGGAGGCCCTGTAACACCGTAGGACCATTCCGACTTTTATATACTCCACTCTCTAGTGGCTATGCGTTCTAAAGATAGGAGCGTTTTAAAGATCTATATTCTGCATTTATTCTCGGCTCAACTTGGGAACTTGGACTTAAAGTCCCTTATAGCTGGGTGATTATTTCTGGTAGGTCATTGATACAATTTCCATTGATTAGTTCCAAACTTTTATAAAATTTGAGTAGTTTCCCTAAAAAAAAATGTGATAGTGTGAACTTTAACTGAAAAAAAAAACAGGTTTAGTACATACAACTACCTTCTACATCAAACATAATAGCCAATTACCACCTAAGACACAAACCTAATAGCTAAATATTTCACTTGCTGACATCTGCAATATCTCACTTGCTGGCATTTGAAAGCCCACCATGCTCTCGATTTACAAGCAGGCTACGTGTGAATTTATGAACATCTAGGCCTCCGTCTCGTATTTTCATGCCGCCCCCACCCGCCACTGTCGTTGCGGCAGAGAAGATATGAAATATTCAACACCAAAACCACTCATCATTCTTCGTTTCAATGTCATCATCGGCTAGTGGTGGCATGGACAGTCACCATAAGTTGCACCTGAAACCCCACGTAAATCATCGTGCATTTACTTGCCCGACTGATGGGCATGTTTTTATATATGTACAGTTGGTACATACACTCTTGGGCCTACGTGCGAAGGCTAGATTTCAATTTGGGTGGTTTGTGTTGGTTAGAAAACCAATTAATTAAGGGGTTCTTTCTCGTTTAGTCTACGAATGAGGGTGGGACATGCAAAGGTCAGAGAAATGCGAACGGCTCCACACAGTCAATGGGACTATTTTCGTTTAGGGCGGGGTTGTATACTGTGAAGGAGTTGATGACATCGATTTCTCTCTCCCTTTCTCGTCCCGCCTTGGTTTCAAGGGGAATATTTGCCAGGAATTCAAGGTGATTAACAAGTGGGAAACCTAATGATGCTTTTGAATGATTGAAAGATTGCCATGTGACCCAGTTGTGGGATGTCCTTCGTACGCAAACAAATGCGATCTATTGATGGGTCGCACGTTATGTGCGGGTGGTGGAATTTTAAGTAACTTGCTTGATACTTGATACTTGTCATGCGATATAAAGGTTTTTGAGAAACTATTGTCTGTTCTTTGGACCGGCGCATGTAAATTACTCAGAAAATGTTCAACAAAGCTAAGAAGCTGAAGTGTCGTCCTTTTATTTAAGGGCCACTGTGAACCAACTTGCTATACTCGATCAGGAATCCATCCAAAAGCACTCTAAGAGTAGCATCCAAGTTCCAAAATAAGCAGAAACTCCAAGCGTTTTAGCGAGGACATTCACTGTGAAAGCTATGAAAGTGTGAGAGTCCCATTTCAAACCACCGCACCATCTGCAAAGTTTTTTTTTCCTGAACCTGATCGTTGTGATATATTAACTTATTGACTACGGCTTTGGCACTGTCTGAAATACATACAAGAAGCTTCAAGTGTCTTAAATGAAGCAACGCCTGCCAACTCATTTGAAGCTATCATATTGAATATTGACAGTCAACAGATACCTACTCTTCTTTGAAGTCATCCACATTTTTCCACACCGTGCCTTGCATTTCGGGCTTTATAAAGTATTCCCTGAAAGGCTGCTAAACCGACTCAAACCAGGCTATCGACGACGAAATTCCGATTTCGAAGACATAAAAATGCAGGTTATACTTTTTTTTACTAACTTTACTTTTTGTAGGGTTTACAATCAGGGTGGACCACGACCTCAACCAACAACTTTTAAGACAGTTGTCTTTGAAAGAAATACTAGGTCATGGTAACCATTCAGTGCCATTGCCAGGTCATGTTGGCTCAGTGTTTGATGTGCAGGGGCTTAACCCAGAAAATTTTACCCAAACCTCACCGCCTGGGCCAGTTGAACATTTTTAGCAAACGTCTTAGAGTAAAATTGGCTAAGCTTCTATTTAAGAATAGCATTAAATTGAAGATCCCTTTTATTTGCCGCAACAAAAAACTCTGTCAAACAAATAGTTGCGAAACGTTAGGTCTATGGTCCTTTCTTGCCAGGAGCTTGAGAAAAGAAAAGTCCATTTTGCAACAAAAAACCCCAGTGCTTTTCGAAAATAAATCGTTCTGAATATAGCATGGTGTGGTCACTTACGTATCGGAATGGCATCATTCAGACCATCGTCGTCGTCACTTAAAATGTGATATCACTGATCGGTGAAAGAAACATGATTGATGACTGATGTACTGATTGCATTGGTATTAAAAACGTGCTCTAATTGAGGTAATTTTGTGCGATAAATATATCTCGCTGTCATAATTGTAAAAGTGATGAGTCTGGAGCTCCGGGAAGATCAGTGATACAATTTGCTGAAGCGATCGGTGGCTGACCGAAGGCAGGACTTAGTGTTTGACAGCCAAACTTTACTTTTTTGGTCGGTTTTTGTATTATTAACGAGAACTTTCCACAGAGCATATCTTTCGACTTACTGTGTTGCCATATTACGGTTGATCATGCATCTTAAGTGGGCTTGAATGATCACCTAAGTGGGTTCAACAAAGAGTTCCACGATCTATAAGTAAAATCGCTTGTGGTGCTGCCCAAGTTGTTCGTCTGGTTTGCTTCTCATTCGACTACCGGTATCGATTCGGCCGCCTCTGATCTTGTTACAGGGCTTAGTGGATTCTCAAACCACTTACGTGTTAATTTTCTCTTCCTCAAAATTACGCTACTTCATCGATCAAAAACGATCCTCTTCGCTGTGTGCCTAATGAAAGTCCTTAACGCAATATGATGATACAATATCTGCACCAATATCTTCTTTATGTAATCAGGTCCAGTGATACCCCCACTGATCGTGACAGAACTCATAATCTACTGATTAGTAGTTTCAAGCGATCATTTATTCAGATATGTCACGATCGGTGACTTGAAAGAATTGTCCCCTCCTGCCTTCGTTAACCGTCTTCAATAACACCCAATCAAGCAACAGATGGAAGACTCAAAAATTCTCCCTGTCCCGGATGAAACAAATCCACTCCAAGATTGATCTGCGGATCATACACAAAAGACCCCAGACACTGACACTATCAAGAAACCGGACACGGTTCAGATCTATCTACAACTAGAACATTTGTACGCTTCTTTTACCCGTAGAGCGAGAGCCAACCACCACTTCGCTTCTCGATCGTCTACATCTCATCGCACATCAATCAATGACCCATCGATCCATCAATCGACTGGCGATGCCACAAAGCACCAGTGCCTAATTGAAACCAAAAATAAGAATACAGAACGTTCCAGCGGAGGGAATACATTTTTATTTATCAGTTTGGGTCGCACAAATTCGGTTGTTTCACGACAATTCAATTGAATTCGATCTAAATAACGATAAATAATGAATTCAAGTGCAGACTGGTCACAGCGCAACGGGGTGGATCATCAGCAAGATCATTGTCGATCATTCCACTCGGCGATAAATATTTATCTTGTTGTGAAATTCCCTTGTTGATTCATAAAGATACACACACTCGAGCGCGCCTGGTTGTAAAACCAGGGTGAAGAAACGAACCAAACAAAAAGAGAAAAAAATGGAAAGGATATAGAGGATCGATTTATGATGATCGAGTAAAACGAGAATTTCTTCAAGAGACGACCACTACAAACCGGTTGAAAGCAGAGCAACAACATTAAAACATGTTTCGTTGGTTTTTCTTGTTCTTCAGCTTTTTCTTTATTTTTGTTTTTTTTTTCTTTTCTTTCACAAAACGGGATGTTCACATGATTAAGAAGACGATGAGAAAAATGGCACACAGAGCAGGAGCTGCTAACTACCGCTGGTGGCTATGGCTGGCTTTGCTTTTCGTAGAAACTAACAAAGAAATGTGCTGGCTCCACTCTGTGGACGACACTTGAACACCATATGCGTGATGAATGTTGCAGTAGAGTAGGCTCTTTGTGAAGCAGGTTGGAGGAAGGACTATACGAAGTTGAATATCATGAAAATTTGAACAGCAAAAAATGGCCAGCCAGGGAAATGAGTCATCCGATCATTGCCAGAGATTGCTTAACTGATCGATGAACAGAAATGCTCCGACAAAGTAGAATGTAGGTCCTCAGAAATGATTAAACCTTGCAAAAAAAAAAATAAACTGATCGTTTGATGATCGCGCATTATGCTCGATCGCTATAGGTGGACGATGATTGAACTATTAATCACGATCGAGTGGAGGATTTACTTCTGATCGGCAGCTGAAAGACTTTAAATTCTTAAATTATGAACTATCTTGCGACGGGCCGGTAACATCATTTGCTCTTCGCCATTGGCTCTTGTAAAGCGATCAATCTTCAAGCCTCACACATCTATCCCATCGATCATAGATCGTAGCGATCAGTCTGATTATCGCGTGTGTATTGTTACTTCTGGAGACTTTATTTGTACCTTTTCTATTTATCGGAGTCTAAATCTTCTTTTAATTTGTAATGACCAAAAAACGTTCGTGTGGTTTATCAAAAACCAGTAGCAAACGGCACACAGAATGTTTAAAAAAAGGACTGCCGTGTAGATTTGATATTCCAGCCAAATCCAGATCGTGTAAAGGACACTTTCCTAGATCTTAGATCATCTTCTTATCTGGTTGAGATCAATTTTTTTGTTACAATATTGACTCGCTAGCTAGATGATCGATGAACAGACAGCTATCTTGGTGATCTGTCAAGACAAGACCTGGAAAGAAGTTCATTAAAATAACGTGATCATGACTTTCTTTCAGAATGAAGATCATGATCTAGTCTATGGCTCATATAATCCACTGAAGATCAGTGAGGTACCGATAATAAAACGATCCACGAGCCCTCATCAAACGTGTTTGAGAAGGAGGTTCAGGTTCTCATCTTGAAGTTCTAAAAATCAGCGGATATGAGCCGTTTGAAAAGGAATCTATTTACAGAATTTGGCCGAGTATGTTTTGATAGTTAGAAGATAGTTTCATTGATAACAATAGGTTAATTTTGACCTGCTGGCTAAGTGCTCAAACAAGATACTGATGGGCCAAGTAGTAGGACGTGTTTCTGTACAAAAAATATTTTTAAATTTCCTGTTTTATTCCCTTTATCGTTTGAAATGATTTCTAACAGCTCTAGTGATTAATGATCAAATGATCGTAAAGCGATCTTTACTGACTAACTACTTAAAAAGAAAACAAAGAACTGTAGGAATGAGCGACCCATGTTACCAGCTTTGGAACTTCAATGTTAAAATTTAATTAACTGATCGATGAACTGTTACCCATAACACGTTCTTTAGTGTTCTTCTTCAGGCATGTATGCATGTAAACCATTCGGATGTAGTGATCTTCTGCTGGTCCTTTTTTCCTGATCACAATAATCAGATTATCGTCCTGATCGCTAAATGATCGATGAGCTAAAATGTATCTATCAAGCCAAATCTTCAAAAACTCCATCAAAATTATGCATTAAATGCAAGAGATTAAAGAAATTTCTACGTTGGTTGCTGAACTGATCGATATTCAATGAACTACTGATCGTGACGTGATCGATGCTGTATCACTAAAGAGAAGATGGTTAATTTGGCTGTGCATACAATTCAAAGCTGGTTTCTTTGATACTCTTAATAGTAACATTCTCCTCGTGATCAGTAAAATGATCAGTGAGATCACTTAATCCCAATTTAGGTGACCCTTTAAGTCAATTCTTTGACCGTTTGGACACCACAATCAAATTCAGTTGATCGAATAAATTTTGTAAATTCCTGAACTGATCGGTACACAACTGATCGTCAGGTAATAGATGAACTGCTATCTGCTCAGTGAACTCATTTATTTTTAGAGATCTATCTTCATAGCCGTGTATATTCCCTATTTGGTATACTAATCTCAGTTTCATTATCGTCCTGATCTCTTAATGATCGCTGAGATGAGTTCATGACCGTTTCAGTTCGTCGGAGATATTTTTTAGTAGATTGGTGAACTGATCCATTCTGTGTGCGCTCAAAACAATTACTAATAGTGAGGTTATCGATGACGAAATAGCTTATCGGAACAAATTGAACGAAAGAGATCATTCCAACAGTGTGATCACCTTATAGTATTCGAAACCTAATCGATCGTAAGAAGCTAGTAGAAGAGTCCGTCATTAGTCCCAACTTCATTTCGAATCAAAAAGTAAAGCCCTCTCCAAATATCTCATTGTCTGTAAGAATGTTCGAGAGTGAACAGTAAATCCGCTCTGTGGTCAATGAAGACTTTAACAAAACTATCACCGCATTTACAACAACTTGGCGTTCTAGAAGGGCTGCAAACGATTTTTTTGTGAAATCTGACTGTAGCGCCTGCGAATGTAGTCACGGTGAGAGGTGAGTGTGTTTGATTCAATTCACAATAAGGAAATAATGACCTTTAATTATTTTAACTTAGTTGACATAATCTTACAGCCTGGGCTCAGATTCGGTAAGGCGTACGAATGTTTTGCTCTTGGTTGCAGAAGTAAATCGTTCGTGGAACGTTTCGATTTACAGAATACAGACCCTGACTTTAGTTAAACTCTCAGTAGTGACATTAGTGACAGTGACTTTGAAAATGTGCTACTTGTCCAAACGGACACTTCGGCGGACTATAAGTCCTGTCGTTGTCCCAAAAATGCCCCATGCTAGGCTGATATTTGTCACTTATTGTCCACATTCTGACAGCTACATCAAGTGATTTTTAAAAGCACTTGTACCTGCGGTCTTTTGTCCGCCATTACGTATACCACCTTTCTTGCCGATGAAATCATCACAAATTCCAAGAACCTTGGCTTAAAAGTTTTCTCAATATTAATCAAACAAAAAATAATTATAAATCAACCTCTATATGTCGTACAATTGCAGTTCTACCAATTTGCATCTGTGTTGAGCGTTTCGAATCGTGAAAATAATTTTTAATTAGCGGCAGACACAAAGTCTTTCGTTTTTCCAGAACCTTGTTTTTTTGTTTTCGCATTTTCCAAGCTGTGTATGGAAACGTGCTTCCAATTGCAAACACGCATAAATATTACATTTACAAATTAAAAGTACAGAGGGAGACGACCGAAAGAATAACACTACCATAACAGTATGCTCGAAAAGACACGAGGTTAATGTGCTTTCCATTCGGACACTTAATTGAATTTTCAATTTGTAATCGCATTATACCTATGTAGTCAGGTGGAGACTTTGTGCTCCTGTCATCGTATCGATTTCCATTTGTTGTTCTGTAAAAAAGTTGATGCAAGGTCTCGTTAATTGGTGGTTGGATGCAACTATGTATATGTTTTGACAAAGTAGTACAAATTTTGCTCCGAAAACACTATCTACGCGATGACTTTTTTTGACGTAACAACTATTGAAATTGCTTCAAATGTCCTTCTTACTGAAAACAATTTAAAAGAATTTGGATGTTTTATTTGTGAAAAAAAAACACCGGTAATAAGGGCAGGGATTACCCAAAAGTAATCTGGTCTAAAGCGAGTTGTATGAATGACTTGGTCACCGACTTTTGGCATTTGAACAAACGACAGAAGTCGTAAGAAAAATAGGTAACTCAATACATATATTTAAACTAAAATGAAATTTAGCAAGCTGTCTCAGAGCTTTGTGGCAAATGACATTTCGAATTAAGGAGCGATTTCATCAGACAGCTCATCAACGCACCAAGTAGTAAAACTATTGGGGGCGCATTCAGTAGCTGGCGGGCATCCTTTGGATTTTCCTCGCTCCAAATGTCACAATTTTGCTTAACGTTAACAAATTAAGCCACATTATTGAATAAAATTTGACAGTAAAATTTTAAAGTCGGCGCAGTGGCTTAGTGGTTAGTGTGTTGGACTACTAAGCGAGGGGTCCCAGGTTCGAATACCGAGAAAACCCAAATTTCAAATAAAGGTTTTTTTCCACTGCGCCACCTCTCGCGAACGTCTGACAAACATCCGAGAGTATAACTGTCATGAAGAAGCTTCTGAATTATCCGTTTGGACTCGGCATAAAATTGTAGATCCCTTCCATTCGTCCCAAAAATGAAAAACTCACACAAAACGAATGGTTGCAAGAAGCTAGGCCCAGGGTCCCTACCGACCTGTAGCGCCAACTATTTATTTTTTTAAATTTAAAATTGATTGCAAGTATCCAAGCACAAAACTCATGACGATCACTTGTCAAACAATCCCTTGCTTTGCATTTTTTGTTTGTGTGAGGATTGGAATTGTTACTGCGAATTACCTTAAGAGGACTAATCCAATCCGTGCGGATTTCTCACACATATCAAAGGACTAAATTGAGCAACGCTTAGTTTTAATTTCATCCCAATCGAATAGCTCATTCAAAAGATATGTGGACTTAAAGTTTTCTAAATTTTATGGTCTGCTCTACCTTAGATAGTGATTGACAAGCAATACAATTTCATGGTAAGGGCGAAGCCCACGAAATATAGCTAGTACTAAATAAAAAGATTGTGTCAGCTGTCAGATTGTCTAAGTGTTGCCTAATTGGCGGAAAAAAAAAACTCTTAAAAAATACCCTTAAAATAAAATGTTTTTTAAGTTCTTGTTTTCCTCATAGTTTATAAAGTGGGCGTGGCACTCTGAATTTACTACTAAGGTTTTTTAATTGTCTTGAAAAAACACACCGTTCTTAACCTAAAAACGTTTCAAAACCCTGCGAACCACCGTGTTTAGTAGTTTAATTTCTTTAGAACAGATTTTTGTTTTTGGTGAAATGTCAAAAGAAAAAGTTGTCCCCACTCTTAAAATGTTTGACGCAAAACGCGCCCTACAGTTCTCACACTCTATAGTCATATATTTTTCCAATTAAATAGGTTCTTATTGGAGCACGAAATAGATAATTATTATGCAACTCTCAAATATCTGACAGTTCTTGATCCTTAAAAAGAGTAAACAAAACAAAATGACCAGTTTGCTTAAAGAGGCCAAAAGGCAAAAACAAAACGGTCTGAATTAGCCATACGTTGCAGTTGCAGCGACAACATATTTGTCACTATAGTCCAAGAGTAAAACTTTGACATTTCGTAGTGTCAAATGTCAAATGTAGTGTAAAAGTAATTCAAAATTGATAGAGTGTCACACATTCCCTCAATAAACCATGCACATTTCCTTATATGTCCTTTTGAATGAACAAATTCCCGTTTTCAACACATGCAATCATACATATTTAAAGACAATCTGCTAACCCCTTTATTTTCCAACCCAGAAAACTGTTATTTATATGTGGGCTCAATTCTGCAAAAAGAACAATTTACACGAAAAAAAAAGGAAACAAACACTGCTCGTTATCGCAAAACACGTGTCTCATCTCTCCTAACTTATTCCACCTTGAACTTTATGCAGATTTTATTCATAACCTTTATACACTCCGTTATAGTGTCAGAGTACATGTGCCACCATACCAGCAGAAGTAATTCGAGCATTGTTCCCACTAGCAACCCCAATTTTACTTCTTCTTTTTTTCCCCATTCAACGCACAAATGAATAGGAAAAAATGGTGTTTAATTGTTCCCCAAAGAAAGAAGGAATTCACGCGTGAACACTGAACATACCCATTTTTGACGTCAGTCAGACTCAGACCCAGATAAACTCGAAACGAATCACTTGTCCATGGAAAAAATCGATTTAAACTAAAAGATATATGAATAAAACAGTTTTGCACGATTCTGTACGAAAGTAATAATTGTTACAAAAATTCATGAACAACAAAGAAAATTTAATGGAAAATCGTTAAACGTTGTAACAATTTTTATATTTTTTTTTGTTTCGTTGAAGGTTTTTCTCTAGGCATCCATGTTTTGTTCGATTTGTTGAAGCACGATGCTGTGTCATGCATTTTTATGCAATGCACCCGATATATTGTAGTAGTTTATGGTAATGAGAGATCTAGTCTTGGAACAGTGCTTAAATGCTCTATGGCCAGTGAACTGTTTGTGTTCGAAATCATTGGAGCGTGCCACCAACTTTAGTTTTTGTTCTCCTCCTCCCCCGAACAGCAATTGTAACATACATTTTTGTAATAATAATCGGTGGTGACTTGTGTTTTGCCTCTGCTGTGCAATCAATGGCTTAACATTGCGGTGCTGTTTATGAAATTTATGAATTTGCGGCGGGCATTTTTGTTTGCCTCTCTTTAGGTTCAGAAATAAAGTTGATGGAAATTTATGCAGCGTTTAGCGTTAATGGGTGAAATAGGTTAAACCTCTTATTCATTTTTTTAGAAGGACCTTACCCTTTAATTAAATCCAGCTTCGTTTCAAAGTAATACACTTTCGCTTAAGAGTGTTCGTTTGCCTTGATATATTAAAATTATGTCAACGCGATACCGACCTAGCGCCATATTGCAATTTGGCCTTTATTTGTAAATGCGTGGACTCTGATTAACAAAAACGACAGCTCATGGCAGTCTTTTTCACTTCGAATAGGGAATGTGACATCGAAACAAAATAATCAAGTGCTTAAGACAGATTACTCAATTACTCAGCACGGGTGTGTTTTTTGAACACAAAACAGAATATTGAATTGGTTCACATTGTTCAGCATTTCTAAATTGAACTAAAAAGGAATTGACGGAATTGAGCGTTGTGGGCAAAATACCAAAAATCTATTATTTGATAAAAATTAATTTCCTGGAGTGAAGGCTATTTGACATATAACAAAATATATATCAACACAAAGTGCGAAGTATCACCAGCCATTGACACAAAAAACTTTGCAAACATATCAATCGAACCGAAGTCGCAAAATGACAGCATAATGCAAATTACGGGATTCTTGACATGCCTACAGTTGACTTAATTTGCCATTTGACTTGAGTTGATCTATAACTGTATTTCTTGCTAGCACTCTTACAAAAACCGTCACAAATGGCGAATGGCTTGAAAAACATCAAAATACTGAATGGTCAAATATGGCATTGCGTTACGTACTTTATATTTACTATACCCACAATAAAAGATGTTAAATACAGAAAATAAAATGCACATTAATTTTTACTGACATTGTTAAAGGTTCAATGCGCACCATGAATAAATAATGTGTCAACGCTAGCCCTGTCAACCTAGTCATCCGTTGAACTGTCATTTAACTATTTGTATACAAACTCTTATCCCAGTAAGTAGTTATTTGACATTTCAAATGAAAAAGCCGTGTGCAACAGGAATCACTTCCCCGAATACCAATATAACAAAAGGGCGTTTGCCCACCCAATCTCTGTTTGAAAATACTGCAAGTCAACAAAAAGACAGAAAAGACTGTCAAACTAAGAGCTGTCTCCTGGTAGAAATAAAAAAACAAATATATTGTTGTCGCATTTTGCCGGCACTAAAACTCGGAAAACACTCTAGTTAGTAATGAATGTCAATTCTCGGGTATTTGTTTTTCTTTTCAGTACGATGACAGCTTTGCGTGATACTAATCTTCCAAGCGACCAAAGGAAGTAGTTTAGCTATTCGGTTGTTACTTTAAATGTCAAAAAGCTCTCAAAATGTTTATTAATAGAATTAATGCCTATTCATCGAATAAATCACTGTTTTAACCTAGTTGACAACTTTTCCTTTTTGCACTAAAACCGCTTCATATGTTTACATAAAAGTTAAAGAAACGTCATTCAAATCTCAAACACAAAGATCTGTGCGCAAAAGTTTATTTATCAAATAGATTTACTAAAATCAACTGTCAGCGCTCTTAATGAGGGATCAATAGCACCAACTTGATGATGTAAACAAATGTTCCACTTGATTTCCTTATGTCACTCATTACTGTCGGTATTGTTGAGTAAAGCTTAACTCCCAAAGACATTATTGACGTGTTGATAACCATGTACAAACAAAAAACTATTACTTTTCATACTTTTTCCTCGCAACTGTACTTGAAAGAAAACTGTAAAAAGAAACATAGACAAATCATGTAACAATTCAAAGATGGAACCCACCACAATAATCACGCTACTTCATTGCAGCTGCAATTTTTTGTTTTGTATTGTGTTGGCAAATCGCGCTTTTTTTTCTGTTGTTGTTGCAAATAATGTTTGCCCTCGTCACAGGCAAACAACAACTACGACTACATCAAGAGACGTGAACAACAATTAATTACGTATTAGACGGTGACAGGTGGTGGTGTGCAAGATGGCAGGGTATTTGTTATTGTTACTCTTTTTTGCGGTAAATTTAGTAACAGAGCTTGGTTCGTAATTTGCTTGATAAAATTCGGCTCTCGTTTCAAACGCTTTTGGATACCCATACCCAATCGAACCATATATATTGACACATGGAAAAGTGTAGTCTTTTAAGGGTACATTGAGTTAAATTAAAAATAAACATAAACCTCCGAAACCTGTCAAGTGTATGCCATCATCCAGCTGCAGTCAGTTCAGCGCCCAACGGCATGGGATTGATTTCACTTGTTGAAAAGTGTCGATGTGATGGGTACTACCGCCGACTTTTTTGCGCCAACAATAAACTCAGTTGCGCTTGGGGTTTTCACTCGTTGATGGATGTGTTCGGAAGGTTAGGTAATTTATTTAATTACAAAAAAAAATTTTATTCCATCTACACATAATAATTTGCAAAGATGCGAATGGATGTGTTTATTTATTTCATTGATTGATTGATGGTTGGTGGTTTTGTTCGCTTTTAAATTGTATCATATTCATTACCGTTAATGTGGAGATCATATTTCAGCAAAAATTAAATAATGTGGGGTTGAATGCACATTTGCGTAATAGGAATGAGTTGAGCCGATTTTTGTCACTTTATAGCGCCATCTATCAACAATGATGATTGTTTATATTTTCAGTTGAGAAATGGGGGTGTTACCTGCATGTGGTTGACAGTTAGTTTAAGATTATTAGCGGACATACAATGTAATGAATCTAAAGTTTGTATGTAGAAATGTCATCCTACGTCACCTTGACAATAGCGCATTAGCATTCATCCACAGCGTACTTAACCAAAGTAGATATATTTTTAGAAAACACCGATCAAACTTGTCAATAATGTAAGCACAATTAAATTGTTATGTACTTGCACCTAAAATAAAGACCCATCGACAAACAGTTGAAAAGTCCACAAGAATAAATGAATTCTGACCTTATGACCTTTGGTTGGAGGTTTCCTTCAACATGTTGGCTGTACCTAATAATTAAATAAAGCGTTCGAGGACGTTTTTTACTCTTTTTTCTCAACTGAGGTGACCGTCATTGTTTTTGAGTTCGTTGACATTCTATTTTAAAAGTGGGTGGTGTAAGTAAACCCTCCCCTGTCAGTGTTTTTCTAAGTAGACTTGTTCTCGTGTCAGTAATTAAGTATTTCCATCACCACAATTGAATTTATTTATAAATAATCCCCTGGCAACAGAATGACATTTTAAAATGAGTGAGTTATCTCAAGTTACGTTTATTTGACAAATCAGAGCAATGTTTTTACATACATTCAAAATTATCAGAAATGCTTTTCCTGTGTCTCCAGGGGCAAGGTTGCACTTATTTGTGGCAACTCGTTGCATGAAAACCATTCGTCAGTCTTTAATTTGTAAACAAAACATATTTATTTCGTTATGGCTTGTTTTGATCTGTCAAATTAATTCAAATTGACTTATAGATTTGTTGATTTTTGAAACCCATTCATTTGCTATAATTTACGCCGCCCGCAGAAAATATTAATTCAAGTTGCAAAACTTGCTACGGAAGCTGTCAAAAATGCTCATACGACGATCAGGAGAAGCAAACTCAGTCGACAAAAAATCGCAGATGTGAATTTTAAATACATGTTTACAGATCTTGCTCGAGAGTTTAAACAATCTTTTGAATTAAAGCAATTTCAATGTCACTAAACAGGATTATAGAAGTCATGTTGTGTCTTTTCATATTAGGTATTTGGTATAAGATTTATAATATGAGACTTGCAACTTTTGACAGATCATAAGATATGTCACGGAAAGTATATCTTATCGTGAAAAAAAAAATTCATAAAATTCGGTGGTGTGTGTTTTTATTAAACCAAATAAGATTTATTTTTAAATTTCTTTTGACATTGACATAAGCTGTAAAACTTTCACACGAAAATCCCTTTTACTGTTTGTTAATCTACTACATTTTCGACTTTTTCTCTCTCTTGGTTTTTAGAGAGACTGATTCACAGATGTGAGAAATTCGGTGTTCCCTTTATGCGAAATTTCATAATTCATGAATTTTGTTCACAGCTCGTGATTTATCTCACGATTCAACTAAAATCTTGTACTTTTTATAAAATATCGCCACGTGATTCTGTACTGTTTTTTTTTTATTGCATCAGCATAATGTTGTTGTCGCATCAGTTCTTACAGCTGACGTGGACTCCGAATGCGCGTTGTCTTTTTAGAACGTCGCTTTAGTTGAACAACGGTATGCACTTCTTTAACGGGACAGAAAAAGTGTCAACTTTGATTAACCTTTTCTCTTGTAACATTACTGGCTGGGGCTACATCATCGATTTTTAGTAATAATATTTAATTGACAGCTGCACTATTGTTTTCCTTTAGTTTGCAAAACTAAAATGAAGAGCCGCTTCCCATAATGAAGATAGATAACACTTTGGTAGTTGATTATTTCTCTTTCGACAAAAAAATCCTCAACGGTAACCCTGCGACAGTTAAAACATTATAAAACTTATGTCTTATGATACATAGGCATTTTCTAGCATTTCGAATTAGGACAGAAATTGGAAATTCGAAACTTTAATTGGAAGTTTCTCAAATCAAACAAACCTTTCAAATAAATCGTCATTATTACCATATAAACTGAAATATGAAAAAAAACTGTATAAGTCGAAATTATACAACGACTCTAAATTAATTTTGACAGCAAAAAATCTATCTGTCAACAACCAAGAGAATTGAACTCTGCAATTTTCGTTTAGTTGACTCAAAGTTGTACAAGAAAATGTGAAAACGAACAGAACGACAAAGAAAACACCTCCAACCAACTGTCACTTGAAATGTTCTCCGTTCAGTGGAAGCAGTGAGAAGAATTTTCGAAAATTGTTCTTGGAATTTCGAACTTGGAAAATGTACTATTACTTTCATTTTAATAAACAAATGTGCACAAGTTAATAATAATAAAAGACATCAAACACAATTGAAGATAATTTTACGCAGCGTTTATTAAAACGGGAGATCGCAGTGAATTGTTCTCGGCTGCCATTCACGTAACACTTTTTCCCTTCAAAAATCTATCAATAAAAAAAAAACGAAACAACCTTCCCACGCTGAAAAAAGTTTGCCAAAACAATTTCGTGCCAAGAAGTCATCGCGTGGTTGTGGAAAACTTCCGCCATCGACTGTAGCACTGACCTACGTATATCAGTAGCACCACCGCGCGCCGCCACCAACCACTATACCACAAACACCGAGAGCAAAGTGAAAGTGTTCTGTTGTCAGTGGTTGGTCGTATGCTGCTGGTTCTCTGACAAGAAAAAGTCAGTTGGGTGATGTTTCGAGCATTGTTTCGTTTCGCTGGTGGTGGTTGTGGTTTTGTTGCATCTGCATTGTCTTCGGCCAACAAACCCGTCCAACAATCAGCCCTGACATATAAAAACGAAGCAAACTTCTGTCACCTCGGGTGACACTCTATTTCCGTCTTCCGACTGCTTCTGCCAATTTGGCTCACTCCCCCTTCTCCCGCCAGGAAGCCAATTGAAGTTCTCTCTGCTGTAACTGTGCCGTTTGCCTAGCTACGAGTACCCACGTAGATATTCAACTGAAGACCTTAAGCTTCATTACTTAGCTGCACAAGTACAAACTTATTCTCAGAATAATGAGGAGAATATTTCTTCTGTCATTTTTTCGTTCATTTGGAATCGGATTACATGTGGGCCCGGGGCATAAGCTTATTGATTGATGCGCGGCAGTAGGTTAAGGCCGCACCTATGTGCATTGTTTGTAAAAAAATGCCCGCTCGATGATTTTTGTTGTGGAAATGAAACTTAATTTTGCTGTCTTGTTTTCTTTTCAGTGGTGGGACACAAGCACCCGGTTCATCAGCTGCTGGTGGCGGTGGTGCAGGAGCTGGTGCTAGAACAGCAAACAGTTCCGGCAACATGTATTCCGCCCGCCATTCAGTGGGCTCCTCAACGGGAGTCCTAATGGTTGGACCGAATTTTCGTGTTGGCAAAAAAATTGGCTGTGGTAATTTTGGAGAATTGCGTTTAGGTAAGTGTGTCTGTCAAACTAAATATTTATTTGTATTATCATCTCATGTCACAAGAGTATCTGCGACAAATTAGACGCGCGCTCCAATTCCAAGTGCAAATTGTTTATGCTCAATTAATTGATGGGGATAGAGAGATGTGTACACCGTACATGCGAGACGGCGGCTATCATGAAGAAATAAACATCTGCGCTCTGTCTCTCGCTTGGCTTGTGTTTTGCGTCGTCGTGTAAGAACAATAAAAGAAGAGCGAAGCAAAGGTACTGAGCGAGAGAATCGGTGCAGAAAGGGGTGGCTCTGGCTGGGCTATAGTGAGATGGTGGTGGGATGAAACATGTTTCGTAAATTAAGAGGAAATCAGCACTTAATTTAAATTGGCAGGCAGCAGCAAACAGTAGCGGGAAACCAACCTACCGCATATCATACTCGTATACCGGCGACGCTATAAGTTGCCATGTGTAAGTGTTTCTTGCTTTATTGTTGTCAATTAACTTCCTCAGCGGCAATGATGATTCTGATGATGTTACTGCGAATGTGATGATGATTGCCAGTGCCACCCTTGGTACTACTTCCTAAAAATAGCGAGAAACGAGAAAACAACAATAAACGCGAGGCTGAGTGTTTTTTTCTCTTTCATAAGATTGATATCTATCTGGTGGGTTGCGTAAATGATTTGTTATTTGTGGGATAATTGGCTGATCTCTTGGGGGACTTACGGGCTTATATTCGGATTATTAGTGTACGGCTGGGTGTTGCATACATTTGGCGTAAGTGGGTACAAATTGTGTAAGGGGATGATTGACAGTAAATCGGTCGACTTATTTCTGGTCCGTAGTAGGTAATTTGTAAATTTCATGCGACGCAGCAGTTTGTTACAGAAAATGCGCGGTACTTATAAGTGTAAATCCCATGGCGAACTTTTCCATATAAAGCTGTATACTACAAAAGATTCAAGAAAAAGTTTATAAGAGCTGAGCTGAGACTGAAATCACACGCGAAGATCTACATAATTCCTTACGTCAATGCCACATCAAAGTAATTAATGGGAAGATGCGAACGAGCGTAATATCGCTGGAAAAATTCCGTCCATTTTGTGACGCGGCTAGTTTTGACGAATCTCCAAAAATAATGGAAATACTTCTGCGACGTATCAAGTTCGTTAAGTGATATATCTATTGAAAGCACAATAGCTTTGGTAACAAAAACTTTTGGAATTGCACCACTATTTCATTAACAGTCTGCCTTAAGTGGTTGCATATAAACAGTTGACTTCTGACAGCCAATTCTCCGCAAATTATCCTTTAAATTACGCTGTCAATTGACCCAGCGACAAGTAATTGTACCAAATGAGCGATGCGATGATTTATTTTATTTGTTTCGTTAACGTGTTCAAAACTTACATATTCGTACAGTACCCCACGCCATACATAAGGAATAGAAGCAATCAACAACTTAAGCACGAATATGTGAGCTTAAGCTACTGTCAAAAATGAACTGAAATCTACTTGAAATGAAATGGGCCTTGAATTTTAGTCACACAAAATAAAATCTCAGTGTATACGCCCGTTGACTTAAGCCGGGTTACCAGCGTCATCGTTCTTCCTTTTGTTTCAAATTGAGCAAACGTAATAAACCGATAAGGCGAACATAAGAATCGTCCAAGCGACAATCACTTTATTATAAGTCGTCTGTAGGTTCCGTTTTTTTTTTCTTATGCTTCCCATCTTTATTTCGATCTCACCAAACTTCTGAATGGAATTAAGTGGGCTTAACCTAGTGTCAAAAATAAAGGAAGTCAGCCTAAGTTCAGTTAAACATTTGAAATTCTCTCAACTGATCATATTATTGTAACAAAATAAAGTTTCAAAGTATTTACACGTCGGCTTAAGCTAGATTACGCCAATGCAATTCGATTTGACATTTTTTTACGATATAAACCCTGCAAACTTGGATTTCGTTTTGCAGAACTCACGAAAAAACCGTAACATTCAAGCAGACGGAAGGAGTTTGGTTTAACGAATGGCTGGCTATGACTTGGAATGTCATTACGAGAACAGTTCATGTCTTGGGACTCATGCATTTCTAAAGTTACGTCAATCGAAGCTGAATTGCACGTCATTTCCACGAGAAATTAGTTTGACATGACTCACAGAAATGCTTGAATCAGAATACTTTTTTTATGAAGCGCTCAGCTCATCATCTTTATAAAGCCCGCTGTATTAAAAGTCTACGTCCGACTTTTGCCTCTTCTAATTTTGTCTATAAAATCCGGTCGTGTTCTTAACGGCCTTAGTTTTTTTGCTACTGTCACTCACGCGAGTGAGTCCTTCCTTGGTCTACGATTTATCAGTCCATTTGTCTATCTTTAATCGGTTGTCATCGCCCCTTGCGCTGCCAACCTCTATTTCGTTTTTGCAATCGCTATATTCGTATCTAAGACACGAGCTCTTTTTAGGACCACTCCGTTAGTTACTTGGTCTCTTTGGTTATTGACAGCATCTTACTTTGAACTTGTTGCTGCTATACCTGGTTAGGGGCAAAGTCTTTTCTGCATAAACGATAACTTGAACTCTACCTTGGTCAAACGGTTGTTTTTTCAGAAACAAAGCCAAGCCGTTTAAAAAAAGTGTATTTTCCTGTCCGATACAACATTGGTTGCCTCTTTTGATTCAGGGCCAAGATATTTCTATATTTTAACCTGCCCCACCTTCTTGCGAACTAGATTCGTCAAAGATTTTGTATATTTCTTATGAAATTGGACCGCCATTTCCGAAGCTACTCTACGCGCAAGTGCAGTTTCAACTTAGTGTCTTCGAGATTGTCAGTTATGCTGACAATGTCATCAGCAAAGCGAACGTGTCTTGAATTGTCGGTTATGCTTATGACTAGGTGACTGATATAAGTCCTTCTATAGCTTCTAGCGAATGTTTGACAGGTTGGCGTGGCTCCATATAGAAGCAGACTTACAAGTCGTTGCTGCCTCCAATCATTCAGATCGCGCTCTAGCAACCTCTAGTCGAATTGTGATTTGGACTCGTGGATGTGTTTAGCCACAGTTACCTGGGTGATGCAATCACCAAAGCCGATCACTTTCACTCCTCGTGCCAGAGCAAGTCATAGAACTCCCCTTCATTCTTTATGCTCCACAGGTCCAAGCACCGATTTTTGTGGGACTCCGTATGCGCCAGTAGTTGATCGGATCACGGTTTTGTTCAGTGACACTTGCAAGCGCGTGTCACCCAAATTTACCACAGAAAAAAACATCACATGTCGTAGTAGTAGAGTAAGTGCGTTGTGCCAATTCTTCGGTTTTGATTTTTTTTAACGTCTGAGCTGAAAACACATTAAGGAGTATTCACGGCGAATTTCAAACTGCAAACAAGTGAGTATTCGTTGTTTCTGACATTTCATTCAAATGAAAACTTTTTTAGTCGCAGATATCCGCGATTCAGTTCCATTTTTAAAGGTTAGGTTCGAACTTATTTTTCATACGTGGGTTTGTGGATCGCGACTGCTTGTGACAGTTCGCGGCAAGAATTTGCAATTCGCGGAAAAATTGCTGTAATTGTAAACTTCGCTATTAAAATCAATTAAGACTCAGTTTGTTTTAGATTAGATGTTAGATTAATTAAATACAATGCACAAATAGCAATTTTCAATTCATAATTGATTTGTTCGCAATTCGCCCCATGTGAATAGTCCTTTATTCCTCACGTTTGTTGAAGGTAACTGTCACCAGCTATAGCCACCACTGTTATATTTTCGTATATTTGTATCAACTCGCTTTTACACCAGCTCGACTCCAACTCAACTGCTCGCTCATCTTCCACGTTACAACATGTCATTTTCCTTAACTATGGTTCTATGTCTCTCAGAGAGAGAAAGCTTATAGCTAACTTATTACTAATATACATCTCTTACATCTTCCCCAACATTTTTTTTTTTTTTTTTTTTTTTTTTTTTTTTTTTTTTTTTTTTTTTTTTTTTTTTACAATATATAGTAATTATATTCCAGATTATATTCCAGTTCCAGTATATAAGATCTTAATTGGTAGAATTTCATGTGATTGCAATTACAATAATTTTATAATTCTAAACATTTTAACCCAAGCTTAACTACATTAACAATTTTGTATGGATTAATTTGTTAATTATAATACATACTCCATTTTTTTTTTTTTTTTTTTACATTATTTATGAAGCAGGCTGGCTCAGAAAGGAAAGTCGATATCGGTATAACAACAAAATTTTACTATTAGTGTGCGCCAGTGAGTCAAATTTCAGATTCCCCCGAGTGTCTCAAAAATCGTGTGTTACGCCTTTTCTCTGTTCTGGTATAGTGAAAGTTTACCTGGTACCAGTGTTCGAGTTTTGCGGCCAAATAATAACTCAGCCGGGGAAAGTAGGCTTCCTTTAACAGGGCTGTTTCTGAATTCCAATAAGATTTTCCACAATTCCGCCTTACTCTCCACGGCTTTTTTAAACATTGACTTAGCTATTTGCACATTTCTCTCTGCAAACCCATTTGATTGGGGGTATCGAGGACTAGTGGTAATAACTTCAATATCATTTTCTTCAGCAAATTCCTTAAATTGGTAAGACCCAAATGGGACATTGTCGGCAATGATTTGCCTGGGGATACCATGAGTGCAAAATACAGTTTTTAGTTTAGAAATTATTTCAGTTGTACTTTTATTCCTACAAGGTATGATATCTAAAAACTTTGAAAAGTAGTCTGCTATTACTAAATATGATTTTCCGCCGAACTCCATAATATCCATACCTATCTTAAAAAACGGAAAAGGCGGAATTTCATGAGGTAACATTTCTTCCTTCTCCTTTATTCGCCTGTATTTCTGACATACGCTACACATTGCAATTTTGGCTTCTATATCTGAGTTTAACCCTAGCCAATAAATTAAACCCCTCGCCCTTGCCTTAGTTTTTTCAATTCCGAAATGACACGAGTGCAAAATTTTAAGAATTTCGGTTCTCAACGTTGTGGGTACTATAACCCGATCATTAAAAAAACAATATTATCTTCAACTACTAATTCATTTTTATGCTTCCAATAGAATTTTATGCTCTCCTTGCATTGATTTTTACTTTTTGGCCACCCATTTTTTATAGTTTCAATTAGTTCGCTAAGGATTGGATCCTTACCTGTTTCTACTTTAAAAATTTCTCTCTTCTCGTCACTAATATTAATCGAGTGAACCATTTCCATTATATCGTCAATTTCCGGCTTGGTTTCACCTTCAATAAAATTCCGCGACAATAGATCAGCTATCAACATTTTCTTTTCCGGAAGGTACTCAAAATCCAAATTATACTTGAGGAGCCTTAAATGCATCCTCTGTAATCGGGCAGACGGTATTTTGCCCATATCCTTTTTAACTAGGCCCAACAAGGGTTTATGGTCTGTTAGAACAGTAGTCTGTCGACCGTAAATAAACTTGTGAAATTTTTCACAGGCAAAAATTACTGCAAGAAATTCTTTTTCTATCTGCGCATAATTTAGTTCTGCTGAAGACAGACTACGTGACGCATAGAAAATTGGCTTGCCATTCTGCATAAGGGTGCACCCCAACCCAGACTTTGATGCATCCGCTTGGATTACTATTTTATTTCTATCATTGAACGGCTGCAGGGCATTCGCGTTTGACAAAATGGTTTTCAGTTGTGCTAAACAAGCATCATGAGCTGGCAACCATTGGAATAGTGCATTTTTTTTTAGAAGTTCACGCAGGGGCTGTGACTGTTCTGCCATATGCGGGATATATTCCCGCAAATAGTTTATCATACCATATAATGTTTGTAATTCTTTTTTATTCGAAGGAGGCTTTAGCTTCTTAATAGCGTCTAGATATATGGGGTCATATTTAATCCCCGCACCTGAAATCACATGACCTAAATATCGTACTTCTGATAATCTATATTGAAATTTATCTCCATTAAATTTAACATTATTTTCTTTTGCCCTTTTCATTACCAATGATAAAATACGATCGTGTTCCTCTACCCCATTAGCAACTATTAGAATATCATCTATATAAACGATGACACCATCTATGTCAGAAAATATTTCTTCGTTTAGCTTCTGAAAGATTTCAGGAGCTGTTTTGACGCCAAACGGCAGTCGTTTAAATTTATAAACCCCGAAAGGAGTTGAAAATGAACACAAGTTTGCAGATTCCTTATCAAGAGGTACTTGCCAGTACCCTTGCTTTAAATCGAGCACCGTGAAAGTGTTCTTATTACTCAATTTAGCTGATATTTCTTCAAAAGACGGAATTAAATAGGGCTCACATTCAATTGCCTCATTCAGATGTTTTGGATCGAGGCACAAACGCAGACTTTTATCCTTTTTCTCAACTATTACTAAATTCGAAATCCATTCCACCGCCTCACAAACCGGCTCGATAACATCTTGTTCACACAATTTCTTCAATTCTTTTTTTAAAGGTTCCATCAACGCAAGGGGCACTCTTCTGGCGGGTCTAATTACTGGTTTTGCATCTCTTTTTAGTTTTATTTCGCATTCTTTTCTAAATTTTCCTAATCCTTCAAATGCTTCCGCATGCTTTTTAATAAAAAGTTCCCTATCTAAACCTATTTCATCCACTTTCTTAATTAACCCTAGTTCAACGCATGCCTTTAGCCCTAGTATTGGAACTGTTTTTCTATCAACCACAATAAAATTCTGTTGACTAATCTTGTTGTTTACTTCGCATGTTAATATAGTAGCTCCTATTGGCTTCAATTTCATTCCTCCGTATACCTCTAATATAACATTCGTCTCTTTTAAAGTAGCACCCTCTATTTTCTTGAAATGTGAGAATGGAACGATATTAATCTCTGCCCCCGTATCCAACTTATATAACATAACCGTATTATTCACCTTTATCTCCTTAAACCATGCACTTTCATATTGTGACTCATTTCTGTTAGTTACGGAATCAATAAAGACACACTCAAGGTTATCTGCAATTTTTACATCACGTACCTTCTTCTTAAAACACACTGCGGCGAAATGATTGACTTGGCCACAATTCATGCATCTCTTTCTCCACGCGGGACACTTTCCTTTCTGATGCCGTCCACCACAAAATTTACACGGGATATTCCACGTGTCTCTAACCTCACTTTGTCTAGAATTATTTGGAACCAAATTAGTTAAATGATTATTTTTATTTGCAAAATTATGACCTTCCCTTCTTATATTCATGCTCTCCACACTCCGATTATTCCCGCCTGTTTCTGTTTGCCCTCCACTTTCACCTACTACATCCACCACTACTCCCATCTCTGTGCTTCTTCCTTGAATTAGTGTTGATTGCTGCTTAGATAATTCCGCAGTTCTACTCATACTAATGGCTTTATCAGCATCCAAATTCTCATATTCCAATAGCCGTTTTTGAAGGCTATTATCTGCCACACCAAGTATAATGCGATCCCGCAGCATCCTCGACTCTTGTGGCCCAAAGTTGCACTCCCTGATCAGCTTTTTTATTTCCATTAGGAAGTTGTCGAACGGTTCTGATGGTAGTTGATTTCTGCTATGAAACTTGAAACTTGCATATGCTTCGTTGGTTTTTGGTTGACAAAAATTCTCGAATGCCTTCACCACATCTTTGTACGATTTCCGTTGCTCATCCGTTAGTGAGAACGTATTAAATATTTCGATTGCCTCTGATCCAACGGCATTGAGAAAAACCGCTGCTTGGACCGGGTCAGGTTTTTTGTCGAGTTCTGCAGCAATGAAGAAGATTTCAAAATTTTGCTTAAATTTCTTCCAATGCTCTGCTATGTTGCCATCCACAGTCAATGGTTCAACTTTTTTTAAGAATTCCATGTTTTGCGTTTGTGTGATAATGCGTGTTTTAGGTGGTCTCCCACGTGGTAATTTTATTTCAGGAAATATTTTCTTCTGTTTTTTGCTAACACCCATTTATTTCTCGTACTCAGACTTATTCCATTTGTCTTTTACATTTTAATTAGTATAATCCTCGTCGCCATGTTATATTTTCGTATATTTGTATCAACTCGCTTTTACACCAGCTCGACTCCAACTCAACTGTTCGCTCATCTTCCACGTTACAACATGTCATTTTCCTTAACTATGGTTCTATGTCTCTCAGAGAGAGAAAGCTTATTTTGTCTTATAGCTAACTTATTACTAATATACATCTCTTACAACCACCTCCCGCATCCCTTCGTGACGTTCATATTCCTCGTTTCACCGTTCAAAGCCATTGACATTTGCTGTCTATATCGCATCGTCCTCGCTCCGAATATGAAGTCCATGTTATTTTAGATTAAAACGTCATTACCACATTTCCCATGTAATCCCCGTGTCATATAAAATTTATATCAAACCAGCCAAGTAATTAGGTGTAGCAAATCGCTGATCAAATCAAAAAAAAAAAAGTAAAACAGAAACCATATCTATGCTCGACGACTTGTTGTCCGCATTCACCTGTAACCAACCCTTATCCGTAACCAACCAACGACCACAATCATTGTGTATAGTTGCCGCTGTCTCCCACATCCTCACCCCCTAAGCCACTGGAAAAAATTTTCTACGACCACGTTGTTCATCTTTCGATTTAGTTATTTTTGTCATCGGTTTTTATTAGACTACAAATAAAAAAACACACAAAGTTTCCCTAAATATAAACCAGAGTATGTCTGTGTATCTGTGGCACGTCGGCCATGAAAAGCACACGCAACTGAACTGAGTTACCATCCCGCACCAAGATGTGCTGTACTTTCTAGCTCGTATTTATTATAATCGATCGATTACGGAAGCCATCGAAGGGAAAATTGTGTTAAGAAGAATTGAGTCGGCGGTGGTACAGTGGTATTGTTTGGAAGACGTGGCGTTACCTGGCGCGCTGAATAGCAACTGTTACAGTTACTGACAGGAACGATGATAATGATGATGTAGCTTTTTCCTGGTACGCTCTTTGTGTCGTATTTTCTAATTTCGTTGAGCTGCTCTTATGCGCGCATAGCTCCTTTCGTAATTTCCACAAGGGAAGCGTGTCGAAAATGGGAGACAAGGACAAAGTGTACATAAAAGCGAGCCAAGGTGGTTTTCTTTTGCGTTGCGGTGGGAGATCTTTTTTTTTCTAAGAAAGCCAATCGGGAGATTGATTTACTTTGTCTTCACTTGAGTGTATGTATCACTTAGGGTTATTTGTGAAATTAATTACCCTCAGTGTTGAATTCAATATCAATGGTCGGTGTAATCGGGGAGGGGGGCAGCACATGCCATTTTTAATTACTCTCAATCTCAATTCATTGAGATACATTTCTCTGTAGCTTGATAGATCCGTCAGATATACAGCGAAAAGATATAGAAACAAATAATAATAACAGAAAACCAGTTTCGCTTCGTGCGCTCGGTGTGCCTGACCGGGTGAGTCATGTGCAATTAACGCGTTTCGTAGTCGGATGACGACGATACTGCGTCCACCATGACCACATCCACAACCAGTTTGAAGCAGCCTCTACCTATCCCACAGCCTACACCCTCTTCTGACCGATACTCTATGGTGAGCAGTGTACGCAACCATGAGATGTTTTTTTTTTTTCTATTTAAAAAGAAAAATTAATTTACGTGTGAGACTCGCCAGTCATAGATACTCTCGAGTTTGAGTAATACAATCGATGATCGATTTAATGGGCTGTCTGTGAGCGATTAACATGGGACGAGAAGAAAAATTGTTTAAAAAAGCAAATCAGCGGGCTAGCGAGATCACAAGCAGCTGCTTGTTACAACAACAACAGCAACAACGAATAAATTTTAATGATAATTGGTTGGAGAGATGTTGTTTTGTAATCTCCCTGTGGGAGTATATGTGATTAATAATGCGATCTGATTACATTTCTGTGGATTTTTGAAAACTTTTCGACGATCTTGCATGCGGAAATGTCCGATCATGGGCATTGGGCATCAGTGCCACCTGCCAGGGACAAAACTTGAAAATAAAATATTTTCCACCCAAAACAAGTGAGTGACAGTCACCAGTTATATTTTGTGCATTCATCAATTCGATAATTCAAAATAATTTAGTGTCGGCTGCACTGTTCGCGAAATTATTTCAAATCATCAATTGTTATTAGATTGTCACCAAGAGGGAGATAACCAACTTAATTGGCTGGCGAGTGGTGATTGGTGACTCGCAGCCATCGCAATCGATGTGCCATGCATACCTGATATTCTGTTCTCTCGTCGTTTATCCCGCTCGGATTTCAATCCAGTACAATCAGCTCAGTTGTTAGTGGACTACACTAATGAGCTTCGACCGGGGGGTTCCGGGTTTAACCCCCCGGAGCGCACAAGATTTTTGTTTGCATTTCTTACGTTTTTCCAAGCCCTTTCCAATTCAGGCGTTTGGATATTGCTTAGAATTGTAGGTCCCATCCATTCTGGTAAAAAACTTTGCACCACTGAATAGAAGGAGAAGCGCGAACCTGTTGCGCCATCTGCTTGTTTATTTATTTTAAACAGCACATATCTCTATGGGAATGTCAATGAAAAAGAAAACCCATCGGCAGGTACTTCTTTAATAACTTAGAGGAGTTTGGTTTTTAAACAAAATTGAGACCATACGTTAGTTCTTGAAGGAAATTGAGTGTTTGGACGAAGTGGTTTAGGTTTTTATAACCTTTTCCGTGAGGTGGCAATTGCAAACCTAACCTATTTTAAACAGGTAACTTCAGTTGTCATTGAACACACAAACTATTAATAAAACTTTAAATAAGCGAAAGGAACTTTAAGTTCCATCCTACCGAGCTATAGTTTAATTTTGAGGTTGATACGTCGATTTTTGCGGGTATGTTCAAGAAGTAACGTTAACGAATTTTTGCAGAAACTGAAAATTGTGTTTAAATGTATCGCCAACGTTGTCAAGTCTCATAAGTATTAAATATTTTTTATGTATACAAAATTTAATGTTGATAAATATGTAAAATTATGAAAGGATTAGTACTGCAAAAAGTTTATACAAACTTTGGGAGGTTTTAACCTAAAAAAATGTAGGGTATTTTTATAAGCAAAATAGCTACGAATTTTTATTTGCAGCTTGCCTGTGATTTCTCCTTTTTACAACTGAATTCTACAATCATTAACCAAGCCTGTGATTTCGTTGTTAAACATTTAACAATTTTGACATTATCATCAATTGCCTTACAAAATTTGTGCCAATAGCAAAATTATCAATATGCCTCCCTAATATCGCTATATACTCCTACCCTTGGGTGATAGAGGTCACAATTTTGCACTTGTTTAGAGGACGCCAACAATCAGCACACTTTCATAAAAAGACGTTTTATTTAAAAAATTAACTACTGAAATTTTTTTCTTATAAATATTACATGTTTTTTTAAATCCGTTGTTTACTATCTTTGCCTATGTTGATTGATGGCTGTTTTATCGTAAACCAATTAAAGGATCGACAAATGTTATTATCGTAGCATTTTCTAATTTCAGTAGCTACGTTTCGGATTACTTAATACTAAGTCGACTTGTCCATGAATGCATTTATTTGTCTAAATAAAAATTGAGGAATTTTTGTGTTTTTTACCGGTTGACATAAAAAGAACTGTACTGATATCGAAGAAAAAGTTTCTTAAAACTCCGAGTAGGCTTTGAGCTATATCGTTCATTGCCACGCCCACTTTTTGGGAGTGTTTTTATATAAAATTTAATTTTTTTCTGACTTAAGTGCCCGTAAGTTGTCATTACTCAACAAATTCGTAATGAATATCAAATAAAAAGAGAATACTCTTGGCTCCCTTGAGTAGCTTTCAGATATATTTAAAGCTATCTGAATTCTACTTCATACAAAAGCTACAGACCGAAATCTTTCTTGATCAAATTATATTTATTTCATGAAAGCGAAAGACATCTCAACCATTATTTACCAATTGCCAAGTAGTTTGTCAGCAAAATTTGCATACTCGTGAGAAAAGTCGACAAATTGCCCAAAACGGACTGGATAAAAAAAATGTCGTGTTCTACCTGACAGGAATAAAATAATTCAGTTTATTTGCATTCGATTTACTTAGATTTTTCCTAAAAGATTATTTTGTTCGCCTGGGAATCCTAGGCGATATTGTTACAAGAATCGGCTACGAATCGCCAAAAATCCCTCGGAGAACAAAGTGCTGCCTGAAAGCTAATTTTTCTAATTGTTGACACTTTTTCAGCGACAAAGATTTTAAATCTGACATCTGATTTGTACTAATTAAGGTTTGCCAATTCACCATTTTCAAAGACTTACGATACACGTAAGATATTATAAATATATCAGACATTGAAAAACAAACTATTTGAAACGAACAAGGTCAATACAGTATCTTTGCCTGTCAATATGGCGCACTCATTTCAAAAATTAGAAAGACGTCAGGAAAACTGAAAGAGTTGAGAAAATTCTTTACAGCCGTATTATCTAAAGATTTTTACGGGAAAGTAAGCTCAAAATACTATTGCGAATACTTGATCTTTTGCAGATTTTAAATGATTGCACTTGACTTATTTTTCAAAAACCTTAAAGAATATTGCGAAAATGTAACGTGGCTACCTTTCAAAATTCATGTTTATTCTCTCTTTTGGAGTAGAGCACTGAACACAGAGGTAAACTCTTCGACCATTCACTTTACTAAGCGTGTTCAGAGCACCCGATTTGATTTCTTTGCGAAACACTTTAAGCGCTGGCTGTCGGTGCAGGAAAATAACTTCACGGACGATAACTTCACCTCGAGTGGGAAATAATTTCACTTTATTTATCTGAAATTATTTCTCAATGAAAGTGGGCTATAAAATGAACAGAATTTATTTTTCTTCTTAAGTCTGCAGCATTTTTTATGAATCTACTTCAAATTTATCCTAATCTACTTCCTTTTTCTTTCACATTTCTGATCAGCAATCAAATGGTTAGCTGTCAAAATATGCTGTGCTTAGATTTTTATTCCGACTACTCGGGTTATTCATTCTGCACTCATAGAGCGCGCTGCGCGATCTGAACGGAAAACGAAACACAAGCTCAGCTCAGAGCTCTGATGTGTCAAAACATAGACTTTTTTTTGGACAGCTCATGCTCTTCTTCGCCTCTAAAGTCACACACTCTTAAGACTTTGGTTTAGCACTGAATATTTTGTGCAAAATTCGCAGAAAAGTTCTCACCTTTAGCTGTACATGTCAAATGAAACTCACTGACAGTCTGAAAACTGTCATTTACATTGTGACAGATAAAAAAAAATACGTTGAGAAGCTCTTTTTCCAGCTGTACCATCGGTCATTTTCCAATTACATTTATTTATTCAATGACATACATTTTGAATTAAATTACAAAGAGTATTTAACATTTCACTTACTTAAATGGAGAACTTGCCCAACGTCTGACCGACCAGTATTGCAGCCGGCGACTTTCGAAAGCCCTGTCAAAAGTACATCCCTGTCAGACGTGCTAATTGCTTCTCCGTTTCACTTATCTGTATAAGGGGCTGCCAACACAAATCCCGTCTCCGTCTCTCGTCATTATTAGCAAGTGATCAAAGGCGCATTTATACACAAAAGGACTTGTTGTAAAACTAACTACACCACATTAAGGTTTCTAAGCACGTTACCAACATCAGCAGCAACTACTGCACTATTACCAGAGCCACTACAATCGCTTAAGCACTGTACTTGCGTCCATCGTGTAATAGCCCATTTCCGGGCAATTTTTTGTTCCCCTCTTCTTCTTCTTCTTTTTGTTTTTTGTGTTCATGCCAGACTGCATAAAAATGCAAAAAAAGCAAAAACAAAATCAACTTCCAACTGCCGGCAGTAGTCATTGTTACGAAAGTGAGTTTTTACTCTTTTCGTGTTTCATTTTTGCTAGCCGCGCTGGCTGTATTTGAAAGTCACGTTTGCATGTAATCACGCAGAAATTACGTACGTATACACATCGGCAACTCTGCACAACTCACTCACACTTGACTTAACAAAGAGGAGTTTTGCAGAGAACTTGTGCTCGTTTTTCTTTTTTGTTCGTCTTACAACAAGTGGATGCAAATGACACAAAGAACTGACTGCTAAAGGAGCAGCTCCAACTAATACAGAGGGGGCTTTCGTTTTTTAGGACATGCGTGTGTTTTCCACATGAAGAATTAAAATCCAAATCCGGGATAAGGGGAGCAAGCATAAAAACTTGAAGCAGAAAAAAAATGTAAACCTCTGAAAGGAGTCATAGTTTGGAATTTTTGTTTTTTTCGTTCTCTGTCCTACGATGACAGGAGGAGAAGCGGAGGCACACGACGAAACGAAACGAAACAGTGCCGCATTAGCAAGACATTCAACCGGCCGACGTGTTACAACGTGCACAAAGTTGAGCACCAGTTTATGTCGACAGTTTATCCGTGGTGTTGGATTTCTTTTGTATCTTTGCTGTGTTGTATGCAAGGTGCCGGTGTTTTACACAAAACGAATCGAGTCGAAAGAAATGGCTATATGTGCCTAGTAGGATAGGAGCTACCAGAAGGCAGATAAAGAAACCGCAAAACCCCGTCTCCAGCAGCTCCAATGAAAAGGAATGAATAAATATGAAATGAATCATTCGGTCTGGCTTTGGTGTAGCCATATTTTATTACCAATTTTCAAAATAAATTGGCAGAAAACGCTTTTGTGACAGTTAACAGTCGTAGGTTGGGTTCGCGCCTGACGCAACAGTTTTGGCATGGCGGTTCTGTTTCTGTCAGATTGGTGGGTTTTAATTGGCCAAAGTGCGGCGGACTTGCTTTTGAGTCAACGTTATGTTCTATGGGAATAAAAGAAGGTGGATTATATTGTTGCAAGCAATTTGGGGGTCTCCAAATTGTTATTTGAATCTAATTGGCAAATGTATCTACTTCTTTTATGGTAGTCTGTTCCTTGTTGGTCTCTACTTCAGCCCACGCGACGTTCTGCTCCATTTTTGGCAGCTTTCCATAATGACTGTCACTTTTACCTACTTAATTGTCCTGGGTGATCTATTTCTCGGTTCTGTCAAAATGTTGAAATAGGCCACTAATTCCGTGCTATTTCAATGGAATCGCATATTGGCTTAAGTTGGATTACTCTTGGTGAAGTCGCCACCGTAATAGAGATGTTCGAAGGTAAGAGTCTATCGATCTGTTTCGATTTTTGCCAATAGAGCGTCACTTAGTACAACTGTCAAAACTGGCAGCCTTGCATCTCCCAGCAAGCTAAAGAAACTCGCTGTTGACACATTTGAATACCTACCCTTTTCAAAATCGATGAACGACAATAGTCTGGTGAGCGGTATGTGACGCACAGCTTAAAAATAATCTTAAATGTGATCGCAGGAGAAGCAAGATTAAAAGCCATGTCATGTGCACAGAAATTCGACAATCACCTAGAATTCCTTTTTTTTTTCAGGGAGATTGAAGGAAATCTTTCACTTGTTAGAACCCTCTCTGACATCTGACTATACTAAGGTTATTGTTCCATTAAGAAAAATTTAGTTGAAAGTGTATTCCACCGAATATGTTCTCCTATTTTCCGCAATAGGTGAAGTAACTGGCACAGTTCCACTAAATGAAATTGTATTGTACTAGAGTTCAGGGCATTCTGTCAAACCGAAAATAAAATGACACAAAATCGTTTGGAACACTTTTCCCCACTATATTTTCACTATTGTTGGAATATATCACCCCGTTCCAGCAAATAAAGTCGTATTGTACTAGTTTTCAAAACATTCAGTGAAAGAGGAATTCTTTGGAAGTCATTGCAGCAGTTTGTGTCAATATTTCATCGATAAAATGACACAAAATCGAGTGGAACACGTTTTTCCGCTTTATTTTCACCCTGTTCCACTAAATAAAGTCGTATTGTACTAGTTTTCTGTCAAAGAGAAATAATTGGGAATTGTATTGCAGCATTTTGTGGCACCAAATCGAGTGGAACACGTTTTTTCCGCTATATTTTCACTATAAATGGAATATATCACCCTGTTCCACTAAATAAAGTCGTATTGTACTGGTTTTTAAACTTGGTTAATTGGTGGAAGTAGGTACATCACTTTGTGGCAAGGTTTCTTTAAATGACACAAAATCGAATTGAACAAATTTTCTAGTTCTATTTTTCACCATAAATAGAATAATTCATACGGTTTCACTAAAGGGAAGCGTATTACACCCACTTTTCTTAATATTTTAACCAAAACCCAGTAAATGGAAAGATGAACAACTTATTTTTTCTAAACGGAAATATTTCGGTGCATAAGTCAAAGGCTTATCTTAAGTTTCCTTCTATCATAGTTGTAATCACTGAACTTGGAACAAACACTGAAATTCCCAGACGTCATTGTCTGATTCTGATGTCACTCTGGCATTGACAGATAAACCTCTAGTATCGACTGTCATATAGACCTCCATATGACGTCAATTGTTGTTTTTGCTGTCAATAACTTGTATATGGAAGATACTAGTAAGTTATGAAATGGATAAGGATTTTTTATTTGGCCTTTCTGTGTTCTGTGATTAAACTATTCCCACAGCGGAACACCAATTTCTGTTATACGTTTCACTCTCAACTGAAATACGCCATCAATTGTGGCAAATTCACTCCCCCACCTACGAACATCACTTCTCGTAAACAACCAATAAATAAAAATTATAAAAGTGAAAATAAAAATAATCTTTCCCACCACTTGTTTCGTTTCTTGAATTTGTATTCCCAATCCGAAAATAGCTTACAACGCACAAGTGGAAATAAAATTAAATGCTGTTCCATCGGCCGAAAGCGCGGCGCTAATTTGTCATAATCCATTTGTGAGTACACCGTACGGCTTCCATGTTCAATATATAGGTAAACTAAATATTATGTACTGTGCGGACACCTGAAGTGGTATTATACTTTGTGTTAAAACGCATAAATGACGTCACCCAAAGAATACCACAAGTCAGAAAGGCGACGCTACATTTTCACTTTTCTTGACCTCAGAAACCCACCCAGTGAATGGCGTGTCGAAAAAAATTTATATTGAAACACTTTACGAACAAATTTAGCTCAAAGTTGTACAATGCCTCACAAAATATACTCGCAAACGTGTATTATACTCAAGGAAAATATTCATAAGTAGATGTAAAAAAAAAAACTGTGATAGCAACTAGGCGGTATCCCTATAAGAGTTTTCTATTTTATTTTGTTATATTTCTTTGTGCATAAGTTATAAATAGAATTTATTCTATTTTTACGAGCGGTTTTTTTCGTCGACTTTGTCGTGTGCTTATACAAGCTGTCATAGGCTTATGTTATGCGTCTTATTGATTCGTATTATTTGTACTTCAATTTCAACAATAGGACAAGTGGAATGAATTGAAAAATACAATTTATTTATATCATCTCCACGTTGCTTGGAAGGGTGCCTTTCCATGTTTTATCGATTTTTTTCCTATGAGCTTGTGTTGCCATATTATTTATTTATAAATAGTTTTAAATATAAAAATGAGTATGAAATTTTTCGAAACGTTTGCCTGTGTACATTTTCGAAAATCTTCGTTGTGTGACTGCAATTGAATTTCGTTTTCAGTTCTTTGCACTTTGTGAACATGGTTGATGAATGATTTTTAAACATTTAAACAAACATCCTGTGGATTTTAAAACGCCATTGGTGAATAGCCGATTATGTGGCAATCACTTTCAAAAGTTTAGAAGTGTATGCAGTAAGTTTGAGAACGAAATTCTGTAATCGCTCGTGTAAAGTCAGCTGCACAACTGAGAGTATGCAATGGAAAAATAGCTCAGCCCAGTGTGATTCAGTGTGTGTGCAGTGCAAAACTCGTTGCGTTATAAATTTGTTACTTGTCATTAGCGTGAGTGACATTTCATTAAAGGGTTTTTCAATAAGAGCGCTACACAAGTTTTTTCAAAAATAAAACAAAAACTGTTTTGGATATCATTGAAATTCTTTATTCCTGTGAAAGTACGTTCGATGCCATTATGTATGGAACTCGATTTCTTTTGCATGGCCACCACGGGCACGCTTGCAGAAGTCCAGACGCTGAACCCAATTTTCGACGGTTTTCAAGCATAAATCGGCCGATACTGCTGCAATTTCACGTTCGATATTCGTACGAAGTTCATCAATCGTCGCTGGCTTGTTGGCATAGACCATAGACTTGACGTAGCCCCACAGGAAAAAGTCTAACGGCGTCAAATCGCACGACTGAGGCGGCCATTCGTTCTCCAAACTTGGTGCCGGTCTTGATTATCACGGAAGATGTACGGCCCAATGACGCCGCCGGCCCTTAAACCACACCAAACCGTAATTTTTTCGGGATGCAATGATGACTCATGGAGTACGTGTGGATTGCTGCCTGACCAATACCGCATATTTTGTTTATTGACGAAGCCATTCAGCCAGAAATGAGCCTCATCGCTGAAGATAATTTTTCGATGAAAATCCGAATCATTTTCAAGTTGTTGCTCAGCCCAATTCACGAACATACGACGCTTCTGGTGGTCAAGCGGCTTCAGTTCTTGCGTCAATTTAATCTTGTAAGGATGTAGGCCAAGATCTTTTCGCAAAATTCGCCACAACGACGTAACAGAGATGCCCAACGCTTGAGAACGACGTGTGAGAGACACATTTGGGCTTTGTTCAACTGAAGCCTCAGCGGCAGCAATATTCTCGACTCTACGGGCACTTCTCTGTCTCACTGGCACGGGAACATTTTGTACTGTGCCTGTGGATGCAAATTTTTTCACTAGACGCTCAATTGTTGAGCTGCTAGGACGATTATGACGACCATAAATTGGACGTAGCGCTCTTAACGTTGAGGCTACTGACTCCGAATTTCGGTAGTAAATTTTAATAATTCCGACTCGTTGGCTCGTATATCTTTCCATCATGAAATGGCAAACCTTACTGAAGAGAAATGTCAAAAGAGCGGCAAGAAATTCGGCGTCGTTTGCTGTCCCTGACGCTCTACTTTTGTAGCGTCCCTGTTGAAAAACCCTTTATATTCCCGACACGCAAACCTTTATAAATAGAACCAACATTTTAAATACTAATAATAGAGTCTCAAAATGCCGTCATATCTGCGCACTGTGACAATGCTCGCTCTGATATCTATAATTCGAATTCGAACAATATTTATTATACGCACTTAGCATATATTAATAGGCTACACGTGTTTTGTCGACACGATAACCACGTTATTTCGAAACCGAGTTTTATGAAATATGGACCAAGTTATAAATATGTGGATTTCCGTAGTTTAATTCCCCCACGGACTGTAATGTCACAAATGATTAAAATTACCAAAACAAAGATTAGCACATTCTTATAAAACCAAAGAACGAGTTCATTGCATATTAATAGGCTAATGCGACGGTTAAAGCATTCATATGAGAACGAATTGCTGACATTTGACATTTCATTCAAATGAACACTTTTTTTGGTTGCAGCTGTTCGCGAATTTCAGCGAATTAAGGTTAGGTACGAGTGAAATTTCTCATTTGTAGATCGCAGCTATATGTTGTTAATTCTAAAGGACTATTCATATGAGAGCTAATTTCAAACAAGCTTTTATTCTTAGTTTCTGACATTTTATTCACATGAAAACTTTTTTAAGTCGCAGATAACAGCAAACCGTTTCATTGTTAAAGGGTTAACTTTGAACGAATTTTTCATTCGTGGGCTTATGGATCGCGACTGTTTTATGTGGATTGTGAATAAAGTGTGACAGTTGGCGGAAAAATTGCTGTAGTTCTAAATTTCGCTATTTAAATCAATTGACACAAAGCTCTTTCTTATAGTAAATGTTAGATTTATTAAATATAATACTTTTAAGGTAGAACAAATAGCAATTTTCAATTCATAAATACAGTTTAGTTCATTTATTTACAATTTGCTCACATGTGAACAGTCCTTAAGTAGATTTTGACAGTTCGCGAGAAGAATGACAATTCATATGCAGTTTTACTTTTAATCGACGGTCAATTAGTTATAAGCTTTGTGAATATTGAAAAGAGCAATTTGGTGTTTACATATATACATAATTTGATTGGTACGCAATTCGCTGTCATCTCATATGAATAGTGCTTTACTTTTTGCTTTCGACGCATTGTATATTAATAGGCTAAGCATTTATTTGGCATCACTGATACAAAATAAAGAAAAGCAACGCATTTGCATCGTGCGACGTTTGGGGTCACTGTATACGTGATTGTGCATTGAACTGTCAAAATAGTGTAGTTCCCCGCAGCATCAGTATCAAATGAGATAAAAAAAACGCAAGCGATTGCTTATAGGAAAACGAAGTAAATTTTTTATAGTTTTGTTACAAAGCCGCTTAAAAAAATAGGAGAAATTGAAAATTTAATTTTTATATCTATGACCAGTATTTGTAAAAGTAAAAGTCTAACAATTGTAAAGATACACTGATCAGTATCTAAACAAAACACTTCGTTTAAAATCTATTTTGTTTTTCAACAAGTTTTTCTAACGTTAAAACCAAAAAGGGTACCCCCCTCCCGTAAAAGAACAAGATTTGCGAAATGCTCTGCTGAGATATAGCAAGTTCATTGACTGAAACTTTAAAGCGACAGTTCAATTTGAAAAATCGCTTAAAATTGGTCGGTGAATACCGACCCTAAGATCGAGCATACAAATATTCTTGTAATATTGTTTCGTATTTTCTGCTCTGTTTTGTCATCTAGGGCGGTATTCAACGACCAATCTTAAAATAAGTGCTAAGTAATCAATAGTACATTTTTAGTAAATTTTTAGGAGCGGTTGTAAAACGGGTGATATGATCCACTGTTAGTGGTAAGTTGAGAGTGACTGTATCTTTAGTTGTTCGAGCTCGGTCGCGCGCTGTTTTTTCTTGGTTAATTTATCATCTAATTGTTAATAATTATGACAGATGTCCGAGAGATTTTCAAATATTCGCATTAGTGCAGACACAACCCTATAGTGCTTGATAAATACGTCGTAAAAACTTAAATTTACGAGCCTCGGAAACGAATAATTGCTTTAAGAGAGTTTCATGAATACCGGCCCTAGCAAATATTTTCAAAACAAACTTCTGACAAGATTCCAAACCACAAAAACTTTGTTAATACCTACAAATAAAAATTATATTTACCAATTTTGCTGTCCTGTAAAACGTGTTTTTATTAAAATAACAACGAATGGAGAAAACTTTGGGCCTTGCTTATAATCATTTTAACCCTCACACTAAATAATTTGTAGGTCACAATTAGTAATTTTGTAATTGAAATGCTTACTGAATACTGGAATACTTACAGAATACGATTGAAGCGTTTAGAAGGAGAAGGTGTTGAGTGACAAATTTAAAGTTTCGAGTAAAAAACGTTTAAAGTTTTTTGCCCATAAATCTATACTTACATATTTAAAAATTAAGCCTTAAAATTGTGTCCAATTGTCGCCGATTCACGCCTTAACACCTTAACTGATTTTAACCAAACTTTCACAGACCTTAAGTATTGGTCTATATATGGTTTCTTTGTTGTGCGTGCGTAAAAAAACACCCGACAGGTAGCGCTGTTCTCAATCTCCAAAATCACTCAACTGATTTCAATGGAATTTTGTGGATGGGTATGTTTGGTTCCAGCTAGAAAGATAGGATAGTTTTGGATCCGCTAGGTGGCGCTGTTGTCGATGCAAAACCACTCAACAAATTTCAATGAAATTTCGTGGTGGTAGGCGCAAATCGCAGCATTAAAGATTATATATGTGATGTGACATGTGGCGTATGTGTGCGAAGGCCGCACGGCGCATATCGCTTGGTAGAAAGAAGGGAGGTTTATTCTGTTCGTTATATATAATAGATAGAAATTCTATTACAAAAAACAGCAATGGGCCTTACAAATAAACATATTTGTTTCGACTCTTAATTTTAGTATAGTTCACAGTGGCTATATTTTCCATAGAAATTACGCAATTGTGAGCTTCCTTGAAATGAAAGTCGAGAGTAAAATTTGTTATTAGTACGGCGCAATATTTTCATTTTTAAGCTTGGTAGGGCAATAGACATCAATTCAGAACCAGCATCAACTTCTCTCCAGTCATCTCGTCGCGCTATTATATCTGTGCGAAAACATTTTATGAAAGCATACAGTTATGACCCATTTTATTGACCCACCACCATCACTTCGTTTTTATTTGTTTATATTACCTACTACCTTTAATTAAAAAAAAAAAAGGAAGCTTAGCTACTATCCAGCTTAGAGAAAGCAACATCAATCAAAAGTTTTAGAAGCAAAAAAAAATAAAGACCATCGTCTGGATGGAGAAGAAACAACAAAAAAAAAAAAAAAACATATATCTCCAAGGAAACGACAAAAACGTGAATAAAAAGGAAACAAAATTGGGTCACAAATGTCTACTGATGTTTCCTTTCGTTTTATCCAACTGCCCGCACCAGGAAAGCGAACATAATACAACTTCGTGCCTGAATACAGTATACACACCATAGCCGGTGCTGTTCCATCGTTGCCATCGTGGTGGTTATCCATGTTTAAGTAGAACATTACCCCAAATGTATCCAAGGACTTGTGCCGCTGTAAAAATGTCTTGCGGCGGATACACTGGCTTGTCGTACGAGTATATTCCCTTTTTCTTCTTCTTTCTGTTGTCTGTTTGTAGTTTAATCTGTTCCTTTTTTTATTTTGATTGCAAAAGTAATTCACGATGTAATCAAAATAAAGAACTCCCTCACACCAGCTGCGGAATAGTTGTTAACTCTATACACGAGCATACTCGTACAATATTTCGGTTGACGGGTTCATTCTCCTTTGAATCGACATCGTTCTGGCAGAAACGGATGTGAATGCATGAAGAGAATCTGAGAATATCTACGGCGCTGGTATATGTATAGCTCAAAGCGGAGACATTCTTCTTGTTAGATTTTGTTTATGAAATTCATAAAATGTCACAATCATTGGATGGCAAAAGGAGATACATTGCGACACAGGGGGAAATGTTTTCGTTTCGATGATGATGGTTGTCTGTTTGATTTGGGCCCCCACGGATATTTGAGAAATAATGAAAGATGACCTGATTGGAAAATTGTGTCAACACAGAATCTTTGTACTCGCTTGAGAGAGGGAGATGAAAGAGATCTACTCGTGTAGTACCTCCAACAAGACACGATCCCGACAAGTTATTTCCGCACTGGCCTCTCTCTCCCTCTCTCACCTATTCCCCAGAGGCAGACCGTTTAGATAGCTGTGTAGCTACCTTGCCTGATTTATGCCTGGTCTAGTAATTCTTTGTAAAACGATGCCGATCCAGAGAGGGGCAGGTATGACAAGTTATTCTCGTTTCACGGATTAGTTTCTGGGTGCTGTTGCGCTGCACTTTTGAATTTATGTATTTCCTTTCATCGCTAATTGAAGAGCCCCAAGTAAACACGGACATTCCATTAGGGAAATTGAACGTATTGAAATGATGTATTAACTGAGGAGCTCGATTTATGGATAGAGCATAAATTGAATGAGTACTATGACAACTTGTTGATTTAGAACTTTCGTCCATTCGGTGTTCACCCATTCAAGGTGAAAGGTGTATTGTCTGGAAAGTAGAGACTGTGTACGTGGTTGTTTCTTGTTAGATGCTCCTCATTTGTGGTAAACTTAACTAGGGAAAGGCACTTTCAATCGACTTCAAAATCCCATTTGCTTGGTTATCCAAATTGTGTCCTTTTACCTGATACAGTCCGCGGGCGGAACTGATGCTCACAACACTTTATAAGTCAAAACTACTTAAGTTGATCAGTACCTCAGTTAGTTATGCTCAAATCCGATAGATGGTGTTGCTTTCTGATGCAAGGAAGCTTACACAGCCAGCTTTATTATTAAAGGTCGACTTAAAACTGATTATGGGCTTAAGCCAGCTTAAGCTGTCATTACTTAAATGCGATACATTTTTAAATCTAAGTAAAACAAGTTATAAATATTTGAGGTACAGAGGATATTTTTAATTTAATAATTATTATTCCTTATGTTCCAAAATTTATGTCGTCATGGAAGAGGTACAATTTGAGATGAACCACTTGGCCTCAGTCTCGCCAATTCTCATCGATTTTTGACACTAAATTTTTACAATTTCAATGCCTTTCAATGATGCAGAGAACCACTGTAAAATGGTGGAAATGACCGAACACAATGACAGTTGACAGCACGTAGAGGACAACAAAAAATTCAAATATGGCAGCAGTCAGCTGTCAACGAATGAATAGTTATGACTTGTGAAAACCTTATCCTAGTCCTTGCATTTACTTCAACAAGGCCTAGACTAAGGTTTTCACAAGTCATAACTATTCATTCTTAAGACGAGGTATCGACATACAAATTATGTATAATTCGACATTGCACCGCTCTAATAATAAATTTTAGTATCGACTTTATATTTAGGGAAGATCACAATTGCGAAATTTGTATGCAAAATATAGCCACTGTGACTTACTAAAATTTTAAGTCAAAATTAAAAAAAATTTTTATTGGTAAGGCTCATTGGCTTAAGCTGGACTAATTCAATTCTATTTTCTCGTTGGACATCATACGATGCCAGTGTTTGGTGCTTAAAGCTTTGTTGCTGTTATGCCCTTTAAAGTCGATTTAAATTATTCGAATCTAACTTTTTCTGTCCATATGTGGTCAGACCGTTAACGACGTCAAAAAATTAAGCTCGAGTTGACTTTTTTACAAACACCTCTCCCTATTCTTAAAGTCTTAAAACCTTGTGATGGGACTTGCAACAAAGACTTATCCAGTTAATTGGGAGAGAGTTTACAACACGTGAACCGAGTTAAATCAGGAAGGTCGAGTTTTAAGTTTGAACACCGACGACTAAGACGCTCGAATTTAAGGTGCAAATCCATTTGTTCAACTGTTTTTAGTTGTAAAATCTACACAGGGATGAAAACTGTTAAAATACTTTTAAACGTGGCTCACGCTTACATCAAAAGTCTTTAAAATGGAGCTCGAGATTGTGGAATAAAATTTTTAAATGTGTACCACACCAAGCAAGTCACATCTTTTAAGGCACCAAAATAATCCTAGAAATTTACATAAAAATAGTTGGCACAACAGGCCTTGGCCTTAGCTTCTCAGAACCATTCGTTTTGTGCGAGTTTTTCATTTTTGGGACGAATGGAAGGGATCTACAATTTTATGCCGAGTCCAAACGGCTAATTGAGAAGCTTCTTCGTGACAGTTATACTCTCGGATGTTTGTCAGACGTTCGCCAGAGGTGGCGCAGTGGAAAAAAACCTTAAGTTGGAATTTGGGTTGTCTCGGGATTAGAAATTTACAAAGGTTGGCATAAACGACCGAAACAAAGTTAGGCAAGTGTGACATAACATCACTGGCAAATCGTTACCGACCTTCATGCCACTTTGAGTTTGAAAATCGTCATTATTGGTACGATAGAAGGTGTTAAAATTTTACCGCAATCCAGGAAACATTTGTGACAAAGCAAAACAAAGTAATTTGCTTACAAAAATCATCTTTCATTTGTTGCATATTTTATATATATCGATTTTGAAATGACGAAGTGATCGTTACGACAAATAAAAACGTGCAGCCTATTAATATAGTGACAGAAGAGATTACGAAACTGGGTCGTCTCTAGTTGCTCTCGTTGAAATCGAAAGAAGAGGTGGTGGTTATATTTTTGAATATTTTATTATTTTTTCCCCCCAGAATCAGTCTTACTTGTGAAAAATTGATCGATGAACGGCATAGATGTAGATAGGCCGTTCAGGTTGTTGAAAGATTTCAGAAGTTCAATCAATTCACCCTGAATCGGTTTCTTGTGTTGAGAATTCTCTTTTCTGTTGAGACTGGCGTTGGGATGGGACTGGGGCTGTTGGGGCCAGTGATGCCAACTCAGGGATAATTATAATTTTTTGACATTGAAGAATAATTCTGATAAAAATTTAATAAATTTTTGTGAGATGTTTTCACAATCAATCCATACAAATAAATGTTGTATTTTTTAAATGTGGTACTTTGTTTAAAGTCACATCACTCATTTTCATTTGCAACTGTGCGTCATGGTTATTTAACAATTCTCAACTTGACTTAATCGACATCAAACAAAAAAAAAAAAAAATATAAAAATGGTAAGAAACAGCGCTGCAGCTGAAAAAAAAAGTACAGTGCCAATTTTTTTTTAATGGGTGCCACAGGGTGCCAAACTTCCAAAACAAAACCTTAAAAAACTCATATATTCAAACAAAAACGAAAAATATTTTAATTTCTCTTTACTTCATAAAAAGAAATTGTATGTACAAAAGCAAAAAATAAAAGATTCATTTATATGTGAAGAAATAAATAACTTGCTTGTATACCAACAATGCCTTGTATACTTAAAATGCCAATTTAAAAATTTTAATTGACTTCTTACAAAAAGTTTAACAAATGTTATTTGTAAAATGCAGCATCTACAAAATAAGTTGGAATTGCATAGTTGAAGATGAAAATAAATACAGTTTTACAGTTACTCCATCTTTTGAGCTGTCACTTAGTTGTCAGTTTTAATTTTCCAGTAAGTCGAAATTCGGCGAGTAGAAAATTACGAAAAAATTAAAAGAGGGGAAATGAATTTCTTTCTCATTTTTTTAAATCTTCTCAGTACGTGGTCGCATTCGCACAGTTCCTTAGCAAATTTTTAATAATTTTACTAATGCAAGAAAGTACCCGACCGAACCTATTAACTGTGATAATTTTTTAACAATTTCGATTTTTCGCCATATAACCTATCGGTGCTCTTATTAGCAGCATGCGACAATGGGTCATCAATTTCCGCCTAATTATCCAATGCCGATTCCAAATTGCATTTTTCTGCAAATTCGTTAGCTATTTTGAATTTGACATAAAAAGCAAGACTTTTTGTTTTAACCACCAAACATAATGCGAATGTCAATTGCAAAATGGGAGGAGAGAAACAAATGTACTAATGTTAGATTTTTTTTGCGAAGTTTGGTTATTGTATTTTTTTAATTTATGAGTGCCAGATTTATAGATTTTAAGTGCCAATGAGTGCCTAGGTGCCAAACATGTTTAAAAGTGCCAGTTTGGCACTAAAGTGCCAGTTGCTGCAGCGCTGGTAAGAAAATCCTCTGTGAGCTTCTTGGAATACAGAGAGCGAAAAAAGTTTCGATTACCTATCGATCGACCAACAATTTGTTAACAAATTTTAATCACCTTGAACGATAGGTTCCTTGTTAAATATGCAATTCTTATCTTTTTTACCAAAAACGCATAACTTTTGGATAAAATCATAATTTATTCAGGTATTTGCATAAAAACAGGTTGGCATCACTGGTTGGGACATTAATCTGCCAGTCGTCTCTAGTTGATCTAAAAACCTAGCCTAGCAGACTTGTTGAGCTTTATGACTTCTCTCTTTATGGGTGGTGGTTTTGTCTATGCTGTTACAAATCCCATGGGTCATTCCGCGGGACAGTGCGATGCCGGTTTTATTCGCTGATTTTCTGTCTGCAGAAGCAATGTTCCATTTTCCATTTTTTTTTTTTGCATTTCTTCAGAGTGATCTACGAAATTTGTGGCCTCCTCCTTGCCATTTTGTGAAATCCGCGCATTGTCCCTTTTCGTGATATTAAAATATTTATATAAATAGATTGACAAAAATGTTGCCACACTTCAGAAAATGTTTCTCCATCGGTTTTTAAACAAGAAAAACGAGTTGGGGATTTTTTGTTGGGCGCATTTGGACTCAATTGATCTTGGGTTTAATTTTTATAGTGAATTTACTTTCGTCTTAAACTAAGCCAGCATTAGGCCTGTTTTTTTAGGATCACTTTCTGAATTGATTTATCTATGTCCGTCTGTCTGTTTGCTGAAAGCACGATAGCGCCCAACGGAATAGACATAGGCGAATGAAATTTGGTGAAAGGACTTCTTTTTACCGTCAGGTTGGTATTGAAAATGGTCTATGTCGGTCAAGTAGTTCTGGTGCATCCCATACAAAACCAATTTTGCATGACTTGTATACAGTGGAGGGTATCAAAGGATCGGCCAGGCAGATGATAACACTTTTACTTATTTAAATTGACATGAAATTTACTTAATTCGAAAGATAATCTTCTGGCATTATAATTTAAATATGATTTCTGGCATATGACCACCACGGCTGGCTCGGACTTAGTCTAATCTGGAGGTCCAATTTTCGATGACTTTTTCCAACATTTGTGGCCGTATATCGGTAATAACGCGGCGAATGTTGTCCCCCAAGTAGTCAATTGTTTCAGGCTTATCGGCGTAGACTATCGAGCTCACACATCCCCACAGAAAATAGTCATGCGGCGTTAAATCGCACGATCTTGAAGGCCGATTCACGGGTCCGCAACGTGAAACTATGCGGTTACCAAACGTTGCAATCTTGTTTTGGGCCCATTCACCGAATCTACGCCTTGCTAGGTGATCCTGTGGGTTCAATTCTTGCACGAGTTGGATTTTGTAAGCACGCAAACCAAGATCTTTTTTGCAAAACCTTCCATAAAGTGGGTGGAAACATATCCAATTCCTGTGCACGATGGCGGATAGACTGATTCGGGTCTTCCTCTCGCTACGCTCTACAGCACCAATGACTTCTTCTGTACGCACTGTACGACGTCTCTGTGGATGTGTATTATCATTTAGAGTAACCGTGGTGCGAAAACGTTCCATAGTTAATCGAATTAATCGCTCTGATGGACGATTATGTTGACCGTAAAATGGACGCAGTGCGCAATACGTATTTCAAACAGAACCATGATTTTCAAAATAAATTTGCACAATTTGGAAGCGTTGTTCAGGCGTCAGTGTATTCATGTTGAAATGCCAAACCAAACTAAAAAGAAATCACTTGACAGCTGACAAAATGGCCGCCATTGAAAATAGTGCTGCCAACTTAAAGCTCTGTACCTCTAAAAGAAACACCCTTTAGTTGCATTCGCGTGCTGAAAATCTTACTTTACCTTGCTTTGCTGAGATCGAAGCTCAAAAAAACCCACCTAATATTTAAGAACTACTTCGTAGTTAAACTAAATTTAAATTTTCTGAAGTTCATTCAGTTTGCTTAGTGGGGTAATTAGTTTCGCATTGAATTAATATATTTTTTATCTTTTGCGAGCTGCAGTCAAATTATCATTTTTGCATCATCCCAACCAAACATATAAATCATTCACAATAAAAAAACACATAAACCTATTTCCTGTGGCTAAACAAAAATGAAAAAAAGCAAACCACCCTGTGGTGAATCGAATTGAAATTTATTTACTTTTTCTATTTCCATTTGAACGACAACCATCGTTAGACGAGACGACAATATTCTACTTGAGCATATATACATACAAACAGCAGTCATTGACACAATTACATTTCAATTAGTTTTTGTGTTAATTTTGTTTTCACTTTGATACGAGAGTAGCTGGGACGTCATGTCGGCCTTAGATGCATTTTCGCATCTTTGTCAGTCGTGCTGCTCACACATTGTATGAATTGTAGACTGCCCGGCAGGCAATATTTTATATTATTCCTCAATTGAAAAAATAATAATAATAAAAAAAAAAAAACAAACAACAGCGAAAACGAAAAGTTTTCTTTTATAACCACCATTGCGAGTGGTTGGGGATGGGAGGCGGGGTATGTGCGCTGCGCTGCACTGCACTGCACTGCACTATATTGCTCATGGCGTGTGGTATCATAATATTTGATCTGAATTTTATGAACTGCTTACACACATTTATTCTCATTTAATCCAGTCTATCGTCGTATGTATTTGTATGTGCGCATTCATATCACCATAAAGAACCGTAACTGGCCAATGCGTATGCATGTTGGTCTATATATCTATAATTTTCTATCTCTGTTTGACAGGTCGCCGTATGTGCTTTTTTAGTTCGGGTGTTGGATCAGGTTCGTAAAAAGGAATGCAATTTTTTTTTTACTGTTTGCTTTGGAGGCATGGTGTTCTCTGTCTATACGTCTTTGTTTGTCCAAGTGATAGTCTGTTTTTGCTCGATGGTAGTGTGCTTATAGAGGATTATCATCAATACTCAATAAATCATGATATTTTTTTTTAAATTGAAATGAGCTTATAATGGCTCGTGGAAGTTTCTCATTTCGTAGGGGGGCCTAGGTGTCGATTTCCTTGGGGCAAAGTTTTCAATTTGAGGAAGCAAGTTGGAGCTCTGATTTCTTTGTATGGTTGTCCGAGACTCAAAAGTTGATAATCTTATCGACTTGTGTCGTACTTATTGTCAAAAAATTGATGTCAAGTCACGTTTTACCTATGGGCCGATTAAATCCACTTGAGTGTGACAAACCGATCAGGAAATGTCCTTATTTACATCCCCGGTGGGCGATTGTCTGAATTTAAATCGGAATAAGAGCGTTTACTTTCTACGCATTTATTCGTGTTTTAGGTTATAATTTTTCTATAAAATATCTAAATACGAAACTGCATTTCCATTCACAGTCATCGGATTGCGAAAGAGTGAGTCTTCATTTGTGCACGACAAAATGTCTAAACTACATGTATTGATTTGAATTCGCAACCGTGAGGGTTACTTCTGTTGATGCTACGGCCCGATACCGCGAGAGGGAGTTTTACTGTATGCATTAAAAAATTGAAAAAAAATCTTGTCACGATTCTGGAAGACTGAAGGTGTTTCTAAGCGTAACTTCATTTCTGTATGCGTAATAAAAGACATTTTGAAGAAAACTTAAACCAGAATGGCGTTTTTTGCTTTAAGAAATCCGCCACAAGTGCTTCGCATTTTCTCACAACCCGCGTAGGTACGTCACAGCACAAATTGTCATTCATTTCGATGTCAAAATAATGCCAAATTTTGCCACAAAAACAAATATGTATCGTAATCTTGCGTTTCATAGACGAATTGCGAAAGAGCGATCGACTATAGCAAGAGAAAAGAAAAACCAACGTAGAACTAAAGTCAACGCTCTTGAGAGAAAAAAAAATCATTCAGTCAGCATAGGAGAACTGACAGCGTCTTACGGAATCAAGTTGAAAAACAAAATGTGTTTTTTTTCTGAAAATAAATTCCAAACCACTTTTTTACTTTTAGCAAACAAGGACATTAAAAGTGTACTCAAGTCAATTGTTTTAAAATGTTCTTACATGCTATAAGCTAAAATGTTTATTTTTCAACTTATTAACAACACTTAAATTTACTAAATCCACTGGCTAGGTATCACAATCCTGTCTGTTCGATTACTTTCTGCCGACTGAGTTTTTTCTTAGTGCATGGGCTGCTTTAGCAGCATTTGCATCAAACGAATTGAAAAGAAACTTCACCCACCGCTACAGTTTTTAATAAATTATAAGCATGAATTACGCTTGGTATAATCCAACCTATCAAATTTAAAATTGGTGAAAATTCGTTGTTCGCTTTGAAACAGGACATTGGGCCTTTGTACATCTAAAATCAAAAAAGAAAACACGTTTAAATATGTGTGTGCTTGGAAAAGGCAAAAATTTTCAAACTCTAGGGTCTCTAGGTATAAGTTGGTTTTTGTTTACAACATTTTACATTGATTAATGACTGTTTTAAGTGGTAAGGGTGTGAAAGGTGCAGGCAAAAAATTTAAAAAAGGGAAATTTGTATTTCCTGGATGGGATTTTTCATATAAAAGGTCTGGCAACACTATGGCGGTAGTGCGGCGGTATGATTCGCGATTAAATTGTGCTCGATTAAGAAATTATTTTCCATTTTCTCTCTCTTACTTTCTCGATTACGTAGTAAGAGAAAGATATTGTATACGTACAAAATTTCGAGCTCGAGATGTTAATCAATTCGATGATAGAGGAACTTAAAAAAGTGGGTCGCAAAATGCTGTCCGTCTGTCTCCATGTATGTCCCGAGGCCTACAGCCTAAACGGCTGCCCGGATTTCATTCAAACTTCGCATTTGGTGTTTGTGGGCCTACAATTCCGTGCCGTTTTTGTTTTTACAAGGTAACCTCAACATAAATGGTACCTCCCAAATAAAATTTGTATACCAGTTTGATTTGTTCGAAAATGGCTTTAACGATTTCAACCAAAATTGATATTTCAGCTTAAGTAGTAGAGGTTTACATGACTGCATTCTCAGTTTTCCGCTGAAAAATCGATAAATGGTACTTTTGAAATTTGGACATATCTCGAAAACGGTCCATACGATTGTAACAAAAATTCATTTGTAATGTAATATGGTCATTTCTAAATTAATGGTAAACTCAGATTTTCTCTGTATTATCGTGAAATGGATTTTTGAAAAAAGTATTTTTTTAGAAACTTAGTTTTCTTTAATTTAGGTACCTAAAAACGGCAATAACGATTTTGACCAAACTTAGAGTAAAATTGATGTTTTCAAAATTATTGCGTCCTCAATTTTTAATTCGAATCACCGAAAACGCTAATTTCAAAAACTGCTCATATCTCGAAAACCCCATTTTCGATTTCGATAAAAATTTAAAAACCAATTACCTAATGCCTACATGTTCACGTTTCCTTGGTTTTAGTGAATAAATAATTTTTTTTATATTGACAGAAAAGACTCTGTGGATCTAATCAAAAACAGTGCTCTTGTGGATAGATTCTGTCGAAGTATATCCCTTTTATATCTTATGGTAAACGTTCAGAAAATGAAACCAGAGTTCAAAATAAGAAAATTTTTGCAAACATATATTTTATTTTTTAAGTTAAGTATATAAAAAAACCGACCTTAGTGTACCAATAAATAAATGATTAAAGAACATTCGAAATACAGATATATTTCTTATGACGGCGAATAAGATATTGAATGCCTTACAGCCTCAATCCATCCATTATAATGGTTCGTTCTTCCACTGTCGGCCATTATTAAGCGATCGACACACCGCCATCTATCGTCCAAACATTTGCACACATCTTCCATGTAACATGATGTTGCATGCGTTTTGTTTTCTAAACTCAACAGAATTATTTATCCCCAAGCAACTAATAACCAACAATCATTTTCTTTTTGTTTATTTACAGGAAAAAATCTTTACAACAATGAACACGTAGCAATAAAAATGGAGCCTATGAAATCAAAGGCTCCACAACTACATTTAGAGTATAGGTTTTATAAATTACTAGGATCACATGGTAAGTCACTGTTTCATAATTTCTCTTTTGAAAAACAATTTACTTATTTCCATACTCGTATTTTGTAAAGAAAGGAACTAGAAGAAGGTCGGCTACACGTTTTGTGTGTTATGCAAACATAAATAGATCGGAAGTTTTTTATTAACCGGTGGTTAGACATTTGTGTCAGAAATATGACATATGAACCGTCTTTAGACACATCATGAATGGGAAGACTAAAAGTGTCGTATGAATGGGAACTGAACTGAATCAAATCTAATCAACTAACTACATGTCACGAAGCAGATCATAAATTTGACAATTGACGAAAGAATAATACATCAACAGCGTCGCATGGGAGTATAAATATTCGTCAAGACTGTTCCAGCACTTATTTGAGTTTACGCAACATTTCTACCATGGAACAATTGTCAACACCTCGATGTCAAAAAATGTTTGCAGCGAATAAACAAATGTCTAACCACCTCATTTTTAAAAGACCGCTCTATGAATTTGCTAAAAACACTTTATTTACCTTTTGTTGCGAAAAAAAATCCCCTAAATCTACATCCTTTTTACAATTAAATTAAATCCCTTAGTATACTCCCTACTAATACAAAAAAAAAATAGAATTTCTCAAGCATATTCTTCGGGGATAAATAACGACCATCAGATCTACAAAGAAATGCAATTAAAAATTTTAAAACATTTTTTTGAACTGTTCCTCTTTTTGAAGATAATTCCCCAGAGGGTATACCGCGTGTCTATCATCTGGGCACATGTGGTGGCCGTTACAATGCCATGGTATTAGAATTATTGGGACTATCATTAGAAGATCTCTTCAATATTTGTTCCCGTAAATTTTCCCTTAAGACTGTTCTGATGATAGCTAAGCAACTAGTAAGTTTTATTTATTTTGCTTTTCTTTTTTTTTATTTACACTTTTTTTTTTTTTGGTTTAGTTTTGTTTTTTCTTGTTAAATTTATGAAAAACAAAAGAAAAACAAACAATTTTTTTTTGTGCACTTTACTCACGAGATTTTGATGTTACTCACTTTTATAATACGCAATTTGTAAGGGTAAGTTCATGGTGGTGACGTGGGAACTGTTTTTTTTTACCAGAGGCCTTTAGTTTTATTGTAGGGGAAGTCTTTTTTTTCGTGGCGAACTGCTTGGTTGCCGATATCATCTTAAAGAGGATCTACATCTTGGAACAAAAAAAGAAGAATCTTTGGAGCACGTATTTGTGACAGTAGGGAATGTCACTTTAATTTTATGACATTTTAATCATACAAATTATAGTTGACACTGTTTCAACTTCGTTTGATATGTTAACGTCATTTTACACAGACTAGTACTACAACCAACCAGACGTAATAAATGGCTACGTTCAAAATCCAAGTTCACTAAATCTGACAGCTGACTGAAGTGGTGTGTTTCAGTTTAGAAAACAAGTTTTTAACAGATTTTTTACATAATTGCAACCGACAAATCTAGTCAAGATTTTGTTTACTAAGTATTCAATTGGCATTTCAATTTGTACGCCTTTGACGTAGTAAAAGTGACGTTAAGCGCTAATCTGGTTTTTGCGTTCAGGGAAATATAGCAAGACAAATCTAATTCACTGAACAAGACTGAATTTTAAATGTGTCCAACAAATTGGCAACAGAACAAACCAAGTTTTCTGTTACCATTTGTTTTTCTACACCATTCCCAACGCCATTGCTTTTCCTACGAGTACAAGCATTTTTTGAATATGGACAAAAATTCGTTTAAATTTTGTCAAATGGTAGCAATGGATCAATAATTTTACTGTGCGTACCCGATTTAATTGCAAAGGCACAGTGGCTTAAGCCAGATTAATCCCGTGCAATCTCGGTGAGCTGAGAAGTAAGTAATCGCAAATAGTCGAACTCTTACTTTGGTACAGCTCAAAACTAGTACGTAATACCACCGCCTACGTCTTGAATTAATCGTGCAATCGTTAGTCTAAAAGTTGGGCGCGCGTTTTTTTATTTATCAGCGATCGAAAGATTTGTGCCCAATCAAAAAGCTTGTGATAGGATAACTATAATGGAGGTGCTCTTTTTGATTCACAGACTCTTTCGGTCTTACATTTGAAATGGAGAAAATAAATAGCACCAAACAAGTGAAGCGTACTTATACAACGAGCTTATCGGCATGGGAGTTTGAAATTGTCTGCGAACTGTCAGAATTTGTTTGAATCGAACAAATACCTTTTTGTAGTTCGGTAATCACGCTTGAAATTGGTATATTTCTAAGACCAATAAAATGTGTCACATGAATTAAATGTCAGAATTACCTGTCATTGTCTCTTTCATTATAAGTTCTTACGAAAAGAATCGCTAATTCTGACCAAGCGACAGCTGTCAAATGATATTTCTGTTAATTTGCGAAACACGATCATACATTTTTGGATTGTGAAAACGACCGAATAGTTTGTAAAAAAAAACTTTTAAACAAACCATTTTGACAGCTTGATTTCGGAAACATCATTCAGCTTTTTGTAACTCCTCCCTACTTAGGTGTCTTTTCAAGGTATCGGTTTGCAATTCCCGCTCCTCTTCTAGATCTGTCGGAGTATTTTGATTCGTTATCTCATACGTGTCGTTCCATTCATCAGACATATCTTGATCCGACCATAATGATGCCCTCTTTTTCTATTCCTACTTTAAACTCACCAGAAACAAACTTCACTTTCGTACCCAGAGCTTCGTAGAATCTTCATTGGCTGCGTTGTCTCGATTCTTTTATGTTAGGCTGTGTGATCGAGCGAGCTTTTTAGCCAGCTTTAAATCTTAACCCTCGAATATTAAACAGATTAGGGCTCACATTACGGAAGCCTACGACTTTTTGACCAAGTCTTTATTTAATCATATAAATCCGCATTCAAGGAGACGGTGTCCTTGGTCAGCACTCGCCTCAGTAGCTCACATAATTTTGTACGTTTCTTTGACTTTTCCCCATCTCTCCTCACATTTTGGATGGCTGTACAGTCGGGGCCTCTGCCAGTTGTTCGGCTGCTTGCGATTGGTTTAAAGTTTGGGCATTCCACGTATCTATACATTGATTGTTGTTAGTTCATTTGTTTGCCGTCAACATTTGGATCATTCATATTTAAGGCTTGTTTTTGCTTCGTTAAAAAAAAATTGTTTTCTCTGTGGCAGCCCGACACGAAACCATAAAACTTTTATAAAAATAAAATGCGATTTCTGCCGAATCACTTGTAAAATTAATGATAAGCGTCCCGTCGGATCACTTCCACTGTCCGTTTACGGGTGTTGGCAGTGCTGTCTAGGCCCTTAAAACAACCCAAACCTACCCGCCAGCCACTGTGAGTCGCCCGAATTAAGAGAAAATTAAAAAATTAGTAACTCCATGAGTAATGTGCACAGCAAAACTTTTATCTCTTTTATTACGTTAAGTGTCTCAACAGCTGATAGCAAGCAAAAAAATAAAAAAAATATATTCAATCAAGGTTAAACCAATCACACTATTTTAATATTTATACAGCAGGAAAGAATGTCTCATACATTCAATTTAAGTATTTTATTTTGTCTTAAACAATTTACTAATTGTAGACGTTATTCTTAGTGTGTGGTTCCTTTCTAACTACAACTACGTGTATTCCTTAGTATTTTTTAGTTTTGTTTTTGCATTCAAATCTGTTCTGTTAATTGTTTTCTTCATCAACCAAAATAAAAGAAAAAAAATCGAAAACCGTAAACACTCATAACCACAGCAGCTCTGTTCCTGTAAATGAATTGTTCTTAATTTTATTTTCCTTATAAGAGTTTTTGTCTAGTTTGTTGAATTTATTGTTGCATTTTATACTTAACTATATTAAGCCATACTGTTTTATTTGAATTTTTCGTTTGTTTTTATTTGTTATTATTTTTATTTTAGTAGTGCGTTGTTTGTTTTCCTCATGATGTTTCCATCTCTATCATCTTTTGTTTCTCTGTGATTAGAATGTATTTGTTTTTGTTTTGTTGAAACGTCATTTTGGCATTCCCTTTCCCCTCGTCCGCCCACTCTCTGTTTAATCTCTCTATCTACACAAAATCATTTCACTTTAAGGAGAGCATCGTTGACACCAGCTTAAAAATAATTTTAAAAGCAACCACAAAATGCATTTGTTTGTTCTTAATTAAAAAAAAATCCTACCATCAGTAACCACCACCACCACAACAACCTGTGCACGTTTGTATCTTTACAGAAAAAGTGTATCTAATTTATTATAGTTTTTTTTTTTGTTAAGTTATAAAATAAAACAACAACCGTGGCTCGCGTGCGCTGAAAGAAAAAATAAAATAAAAAAGTTTTGTCACACACACACCTCTTACAATCAAATATGCTTCGAGAATTTCTATTTTCAAACTTCCAACTGGGACAGAGAACAACAGATTCGTCTCCACTTCCTCCGCCCCACGTGAAAGTTTAAATCCATCCCAAACAATATGTATATCCCTCCCCTTTAGACCACAGACGAAAGAAAGGTAGAAAACAAAAAATTAAAATACAAAAAGAAAAACTCCTTGTCATGGAATTCAGTTATTGTTACTAATTTCTCTTGATTTCCTTTCAATTATTTTATTTGTTTATTGTTTTGTTTTAATGTTCTTTTCTTCTTCTCTTCTTCTTTTTCAAATTCGTGCGTAAATTCCGAATCAAAATAAAAAATTTTAATAAAAAAAAAAAACTTTGCGCGCCAAAAATAATTAAATCTACCAACGGTACACACGATATTCTCCTTAAATGCGAATTACTACTACCAACCACTCAAACCAAAAAAAAACAATACATAAAAATGTAAAATAAAATAAACACACACAAACACAAAACACACGTAAACATGACACACAGCAGAGGGTGTCCCCGAAGTATATTACTTCGGACCATGCGGCAAATACAATGCACTTGTTATGGAATTGCTTGGTCCATCACTTGAAGATTTATTTGATATATGCGGCAGACGATTCACTCTGAAGACCGTACTACTGATAGCTATACAATTAGTAAGTACATTATAAGAAAATAAGAAAAAAAAAAAAAAACAAAACATAAAAATTATACAAAACTAAATAAAAAAAGAGATAATTTTTCATTTAACTACTCTGTATCTATGATTTTTTTTTATTATTATTATTAAGTGAAATTAGTATACTAACTTTAGCTTTTTTTGTTTGTTTGTTTAGTTATGGCTTAAAGCGCTTTTTACATTTTTTTTTTTACTTTTCATGTTCATTTTCATGCGTTAATATTTTTGGAATGCGTTTGCTTTGAAAATATATATATATAGCCAAATGTTTTTATTTCTATATCTATTTGTAGGCGATTTTTTAGAGAGTTTTACAGTTTATGCATTTGTTTACTTTTTTTTTTATAAAATAGTATCTAGGTTTGGATTTCTTGTGGTGGATATAGCGTGGCATAAATATTGTGACTTTCTTTTTTAAGTTACACTTCGATTTTAAATTGAAATTGAAATAGTAATTGCACAACTCCCCGGGCCCAATATTGTACAATTAGCTGATAAGTGATATAACTGTGCGTGCATTTGAACAATTTGTACTATCTCTCGCGTTGATCGTGCGGAAAGTTTTTCATTGCGATTAATCTTATCGTTTTTTGATCTGAAACGGATGTAAACATTATTTATCAAGACCATGATATTCCAATTATATAGTTATGGAAAAATTTAAGAGTCGAAACTTTTGAATTTTTGTGATACTTTTTCAATTCGTGCTTAGGTGTTCGAAAAATAAAACGCACCCAAACAAAAGATTGGGGGAAGCTACAGGGGGTGCTCACAAATGGTTTTTTAGTTTATATTTTGAAAATGGAAGAGGGGTTCCAGGTATACCAACTAAAGGATTTTTTCACTGTGCCACCTCTCTCAAACGTCTGACAAACATCCGAGAGTACCTATAATTGTCATAGAAGAACTCCCCAAATCCACTAAACACCTTTCATTCGTCCTGAAAATAAAAAAAGACTCACAGAAGGCGAGTGGTTGTGAGAAGCTAGGCCTGGAGTCCGTACCGGTCTGTTGCGCCAACTATTTATTTATAAGTGAATATTTTAAACCGATTGAGGTCAAAATAATTGTTCGTTATCAGTAGAAGAATCGTTTAAAGACATTGCTACAGCTGTCTTTCGAATATTGTAAGCTAATTTTGGAATCGACCAGCAGTTCATTTTAAATGACGGCGCCAAAATATAAAGTGCTTCAGTACTTTCTGGCTCAAAGACTCAAGTAAAAACCCTCTCTCGTTAGCTCTGACCCTGGCCTACAGTCGAGTGGGATCCTTTTATACTTGCGCTCACCGCTTTAGGGAGGCGGTGTCCGTCTATACTGTTCTATTTGATTCAAATAAATATATGAAACTTAGAATAAAAATGGAAGACTCTTCTTGTGTCCATTCTACAAGTCAAAGCCATCTCGAACCTTCAATTCGCAGTTGTTTTAGTAGTTTGATGTCTCTGTACATCTCACATAGCTCGGCATTGAATCGACTTCTCCAGAATCCATCGCAAATGGGCAAAGTTTTTCCCGAAGAACATTTTACTCCGAACAGCAAATGTACTCCAAACGACAAAAGGTACATGATTTTAATACCTAGAGCAGGACTGGAATGAAGGTCTATTCAATTTGTTCCAAAAATTAAAACTTAAAGAGTGATTATGCGAAAATAGGTCCTAGGGATCTTAATGGACCTGTGCGATAGTTGTTTATATTTCCTAAATAGTCTCCTTAGTTGTTTTTATGAGGGAAGTGTTTAAGAGTTGCCTTCTAAGCTTTAAGTAAAAGCAATTCCTCGTTTGATTTCTGAAGAGACTTCCTTTTCACAGCAGAGTTGAGGTCGGCAAAGTAGCGTACTGTCACTAATTTTCAACTATTGAAACGTTCTGTCCGATATTTTGGTGCCTCTTCTTGTTGACAGCATATACTTGATTTTGACCTTGCTTACTGATGATGAACCAGTTGCCAATGAACCAAAGACAACAGCACAGACTTTAAAAAGATTTTAAACCTTCACACTAAATATTTTGTAGGTGCCGATGGGTAATTTAATATAAAAAAGCTCGTAAAATCTAGGCAGAATACTTAACAAAATTATTACTATAATATCTTGCGTATTGGCAAGAAGTGACAGATCATCGCCTTGTCTAAATCCTTTTTGGACATCAAAGGCCTTCTTGAGGACCAGACAAATGATGCTGTGATTCTTTTCATCAACTTTGCATTTATCTTATCAAATCGTGAAAATAACTTGGCGCAAGTCAAGTCATCACCAGCTGCTTTAAAAATGTCGGAGGCTTACCTGTCAAGCCCAACAGTCTTTAGCTTCGATGTCGGCAGACTCCAAATTCATCTTGATTTACTGCTGGCTGCGTCCGCGACTTTGTTCGCGCAGACCACTGAAATCCCACTTCAAATATCAAAAAAGATCGGGCATCGGTGAGCTCTGCGGAAGGAGTTTTAGACAAATTTTTCACTAAAACATTCTGTAACTAAATAGGAACCATCAGCAGATCCAATATTGAGCAATATCAGCAAAACTAAGTTAAAATGCTCTGGGGACGACTATATTCGACTTTTTAAAGAATTATGCTTTGGAAGATTGCGCGCCTTCATGAAACCCTATCGTCAGTGGACGACCTTGCAGGGGATGCTAACCAGACACAGGTTCGGCTCGTAAGGATACTGGCTTTGAACCTTTTTGATTAAGCTTGTCAGCGATTTTATTTCCCGTAACTCCACTGTGACGAGCGAGTTCAGCCTTCCAAAGAAATTAAGAGAGCTCCAGGGTTTTCGTAGCTTCTTAGAGGCGTTTAGCTCCTTAGAAGCGATTCAATGCCTACTGCTTAGTCTTTGACACTTTAATTAGGCAACTCTATGCTCTAGAAACAACATTGCTTTGCTACTAAGACGACTTGTATGAATTTGAAAATGCAACAAACAACTGATTTTTTTATTGTTACTGACATTTGATAGATCTAAAACTGAATTTTTATATTTTTAAAACTTATAAGCAAGGTCAAAGCGTTTACGTTGAGTTTTGCTTTCAAGCTACTATAACCAGTTACAGGCTGCTTGTGGTGTTTCGTATTTGCGGTTTTTTTCGATGCATTCTGAAGAAGTCATAAAGTTTCCTCAGACACACAATTTTAGAAATTATTTGTAAGAACTTTAACCCTGTCAATTGTTCTCTTTATTAGCCCAGTAACTTTTCTCTTTATTTGAAATCCATCCTATGTTGATTGATAGATGGGACACGAAACACTATATGGAACTGTTGGTGTTGTCTGAATATCTAACCTCGAAATTTGTACTGCGATTGCACTTCTTGAAACAACTTGTCCTGTGCTCAACAACTTACAAAAAATCATTTATCTATCCCCTCTTAGAACCCTTTACAGTCTTCAATTGTCCGCGTAGAAAGTGAAGCACAGCATGTTACTCAGCTTGCCAGTGACAAGTTCCTTGGTTCGCATTAAGTTATTCCACGTGGTTCTTGGCGAATCGCTTGCGATTCTTCCTTTTCCGTCCGTTCTTAGATTAAGGTTCTCAGAGGAGCTGGACATTGATAAAACGCCAATTGATTTTAACTTGTAAGAACCTTAATAAATATATTTGCGAGACGAAAAAATCCTTTTTGATTAAAAACAATTTGGGAACTGACTTGGAGCTTTCTCCAAGAAGCGCAAAGTCTCCAGGGCATGTGCTATCTTTTAATCTATCAATTCCCTTCAAATACTCTGCAACCCAAAATCAATTGCAGAGAAAAAAAACACGCAGTGAGTGCCCGTTAATTTATATACGTATATCCACCATGAAACTTTTTTTTTCATCAATCCAGACGATGTTAAAATGCATCCTAACTACACACAACCAGCACCCATCCATTCGTCCACATCCATTGTCTGCGACACGAATCCCACATTGAAGCTCAATATTTCACCCCAATCTCATTTGGAAAAGCTGCCAAGCACATTGAACAAATACCACAACGACTATCAAATACGAATATCCTTCCATTCTCTCCCTATCGTCTCTATGTATTTTGTATTTCTCCTTCCACTTTCACCAGCTAAGAACGTTTGGCAATCGTCCAGATTACTTGTTTCTCCCCCTCTTCAAAAAAAAAGATATATATATATAACACTGACTTTAAATTCTTTTTCATCTCCCACGCTGTGCTTAGGGAAAATCTTTTTAAGGACCGCTCTCGTTTTCAGCAACAAAAAAAAACAGAAATCTCACTCCTCATCCACACTCATGTATATAAAAGAGGTCGTTGTCGAGAGAGAGGATATCAATGCAATGTCATCAGTCAATGCGACAAGCATTTTTTTTTTGTCTTGTTCCTTTCAAGGATAACACTCACCTCGAGAGTCGATCTATTGTAGTATTTTTTTTTCTTTCGATTTTTCTTATTATTTTAAATTTTACTTTTAAACATGTGTATCCAGGCAAAAGTATTTCAAATCATTCATGCTCATTATCGCTAGTTGAGACACTGCTATAGATTTTTTTTTTTATATATAAAAATAGAACAAATAAATCATTTCAAAGCATGAGAACTATTTTTACAATTACTTATTTGCTTTTATTAACTAAAATAGAAAACACAAAATAAATATACACAGTTTTTATTTTGCATAAAATATTTTTAAAATTTCCAAAGAAATGTACTAATTTGTTGATTTATTGTAGCTCCACCGGATCGAATATGTTCATAGTCGACACTTAATTTATAGAGATGTTAAGCCAGAGAATTTTTTAATTGGTAGAACATCAACAAGACGAGAAAAAATTATTCACATAATTGGTAAGTTGCAATTTTTGTAATACATGTTTGTATACAGAGTGTCTTAAAGGTGTTTGCGTTAAAATTTAATTGACTAGTTATAAAATGTCTGCTAGAATGAGGAAACATAAATAAAGGGTGTCCTGCAAAATTTTAATTTTGCGCCATTTAATAGTTCAGTGATGCCAACGTAAAAGGAGGTTATAATGTGACAGCTGACAGTTATTAAAATTAAGCGCTATACCAAAGAACAACGCATTTTCATTGTTGAGCAATATTTTAAAACTAATAGGTCTATTCGCGTACTTTCCCGAGCCAAACACTACAAATCTGTCAAACTCAAAAAAATTGAGCGAAACTCTCTCAGAGAGCTGAAAATATACGCTAAAGTATGTAAGGATAGACTTCGAGCTACTTTTAGCCACATTCATCTTTGACATCTAGTCCAAATCAGAAATAAATATATAACTTATCTTTCTGCAACATACAGGTTGTCCGCCGGGAAGGTATACTACTTTGTTTTGTCGCCATTTTGGTAAACATTAGTCTTGACAGTTCATATTTGGCAGTCGTGAAGTAGACACGTGGCAAATATGAAAAAATATTCGATAAACCAACGTGTTTTAATCGATAAAACATTTTATCAAAATCAATCATCGATTACTGTGACGATGAGAAAGGTACGTGAAATTTTTGGGAGAAACCACGTGCCAACAAAACGCACTGTTTATCGTGTAGTGAATGATTTCTAAGAAAGAGGGTCTGTAGGTGATAGGCCCAAGCATGGACCACAACGTACTGCAAGATCGGCTGAAAACATTACTTCTGCTCAAGGAAGTATTCAAAACAATCCATCAACCTCAATTCGACGCCGTGCTCAGGAGCTTGGTCTTCAAAGAACAACTTTGGCCACAATTTTGCACAAGGATTAGAATTTGTTTCCATTTTAACGCCACAACTTCATGTGGTATCAACAAGACGGTGTCACATCGCATACAGCCAGGAAAGTTATTTCAAGAAATGGTGATGTTGATTGGCCTCCACGGTCGCCTGATTTGACTGCTCCGGACATTTTTTTTTGTGGGGATATCTGAAAAGCAAGGTTTATGCAAACAAACCAGAAACGCTTGAGCAACTCAAGCAAAATATTCGAGATGAAATTAATGAAATACCGCGTGAAATGTGAGAATGTAATCCAAAATATGCTCAAAAGGGCTCGCATTTGTGAGACTAACAGAGGCGGACATTTACCTGATATTGTATTCCATAATTGCCGACATTAAATAAAACATTTATCAATATAAGATCCATTCTCTTTATTTAATCAGAAATTATAAACAAACAAAGTAGTATACCTTCCCGGCGGACACCCAGTATAAAACGATCTAGAAGAACATTCGACCACCAGAAATTTTTTTTATTTACACAGATTTTATTATTCTGTACGATAGATTTTTAAGACGGATTTTAAATTTTTTTCTTGGTAACTGTGCATTTGACATATTTATCAGGACTTCCCGGAGCTACTCGTTACTCGTTATTTTGCTAGTTTTCTCTTTTTCTGTCATTTTTGATAAGTACGTGTATAGACTTTGTGCAATTGCGTTCGATTCAAACCGCGTAAGCTAACGAACCTAATGATGGTTAGTCAGCTAGAGTCCAAAATTTTCGTACAATATGGCCGTCATAGTGATTTAAAACCATCAACTGCGAAGAGAATAAATAAAAAATTAAGGGAGACTGGATCAATTAGTGATCTTTAACACTCTGGGTGTCCTGTCACTCCGCGAGTGTATATTGGCTGCTACTAGGGCCGATGTCTGATTTCCAAAGTAGGTAAACTTGTAGAACATGCCAGCATAGTCCAAGTGTGAATCTATTTTTTATGATATTCTTCCCGACTATTTTGATCCTGTATTTGAAAAAAAAAAAAAAAAAGCTTTCTGTATGGCTCAGAAACGCTTTCTTTGCGGCGGCAAAATTTTATAAATGATACCAAATTTTTCCCAGTTTGATACGAAAAACTCTAGAACCGTTTAGAGATTTTCGTAAAATACACTTAAATCCGACGGCCGTACTAATACACTTTTTCAAATGCTTGCGAAAAGTTCAAGCTGCATTTAACCTATCAATGCGATTTTGTTTGGCTGTCAATTTGGTTTCACATTGGTCATTTGTTGGTTCATATTTGACAGTCGTGGAAAGTTGCATCAAATCAAACGATGATCTTTTGACCAAGTTGACGGCGACTATTTGTACAAAATTTGCCCTCAATATCTCCAGGCTCGGATCGAAATGAATGCGTTTTGACTCTCGTCCACACTCTGTGCCACCGCAGCAATAGTTTAGTTCGCCCCGCATTTCTTTGACGAACTGGGACTGTTCGATCACCTACTATGTCACTCTTATTACATTTATTCATAACTCGCCTAATCTACTGAATGAACTCTAAGAAAGTTCATTACGACAGTGAATCGAAATTTGCTAACAAATTATTGTCAATTTGTGTGGCTTGGTAAATGGTCATTATGACAGAACACACTGACATTAGAATCACAACAAGACAGCTTCTAATGTGACCCCTATTGGCTGTCAACTGCCATCGACGAATTTACGATTGTAAAAGTGTTTCATCCGATTCACTTTGAAGTAAAACTCCCTGAGCATTAGCTTCCTGATCTGTTTGCATCTTGGCAATTGCATTCGAGAATTGCAAGGCGTTTTGAACCGGAATTAACTTTTTTTTACGGAATGTATACAGACCTGGTACTAGTAACTTAAATTTACAATTGAATAATGTGTTTTATTTTGTTTTGCAGATTTCGGTTTGGCCAAAGAATATATTGATTTAGATACAAATAGACATATACCATATCGGGAACATAAATCATTAACGGGCACTGCACGTTACATGTCAATAAACACACACATGGGCAGGGAGCAATCCAGGCGTGATGATTTAGAAGCGTTAGGTCATATGTTTATGTACTTTTTAAGAGGTTCACTGCCGTGGCAAGGTCTTAAGGCTGATACACTTAAGGAGAGGTATCAGAAAATTGGTGATACTAAACGTGCAACGCCTATTGAGGTAAGTACATGATTTGTTTGATTTAAACCTTTTTAGATATATATTTGGCGGTTAAACAATTTTCGACTAAGCAAACGGAACATCAATTTAATCAGATATCAACTTGAACAAATATACAGTTACTCAAAATATTACTGTATACAAGTTATTTTTAAATAACAAATCAACTATAGGAGATTAATGCAAAGAAGATAATTACTAAATGCAATTTTTTATATAAACAGTTGAGCTAGTGGATCTAAAAACACTTTTAAAAAAAAATGGAAACTATTATTTGCTAAACAAAATTTCATGAAAATCAGTACTGTAAAAGCGAACAATGGAGGCAGTTGCGTGTCGTTCTATCAGCAGCATTCACAATTGTTTTCAACTTCTGTTGATAAACTCTAACTATTCCTTGGTTCATTGCGAACAATGCAATTTCGAAAGTAACTCGAAAGCTTATTCTAAACGATGCAAAGGCACTAGGTGTACTCTCACGAATAAGCAATCAGTTAGTTGAAGTCTCCGTTAAAAAGAGCCTACATAAAACGGAGTAAATGCTTACTCGACTACATTCTTAGTAAAGTAAATTTTTTGAAACCTGCTTATCTATTTTAAGAACCACTCTCGAAAAAGTGACGTCGCAAAGAAGATTTTAAACTATTGCCCCAATAGCTTCAAGTTGAATTGTATCAGTTCCTAAAGTGGGCGTTACACTGGTTATCAAATGAGAGCTGTACTGGAATTATATATTTAAATAAATTATTTACGCTTTCGTTTTAGACATTCAGATTGATTTTTGTGTACTGAAACAGACGTAATATTTTTACACCCTAAGGTTGTACACAACTCCGTTTGACATACAGACTACAATTGATATGACCAGGACTACAAAATGGAATAAACTGTGTAAACTGGCATTCTTAGAGAGGAATGCTAGCAAATGATATGAAGCAATTTAGAAATTCAAAGAAGAGAAGACTTTGCAAACAACAACAAAGATGCATGGCTGTGCTACGCTCAGTTGGTGTAAGTTGCAGTTGCTAGAACAATTGAATGTGAATCAAAGTGCAGATTCACTTCCTGGCGAAGGAAGTCAGGGTCGGCAGTGTCTATAAGGCGAAACGTTTTCGTGTGCACAAACGATTTACCTCTGTAATTAGAGCAAATTAATCGTGTGCACTTTACAGAATCTCACCTCAGATTTGAAGTGTTCAAACAAATCACTTCAAGGAATGTGATCGTAAACCCTTTTCAGTTCTGAAAACCTTTCCAGCAGCCCAACAATGATGAACGTCATAGCATTTTCGAAGTCCTCAGTGTTTTTACAAGCAATTTGAGTTAAATCTTATCCGTATTCCGCACGCTTGGTACTCTAAATAAATTGTGCAGATACTTTTTATTGTTTTAATAAATAAATTAATTTATTAACAGAATACAGAGGATAAATATAGTTAGTCAAAATGGTGACACGCCAGGAACAAAAGACAAAACGATAAGTATGACTTGAAGTTAGTTGTCCTTTTCTAAAGTCAAGAATGAGTGCTGCCCAACACATTCAATTCATAAAACACACATAAGGCGATACAGTTTTGATGAAAATTTTTCTTTTTTATTATGTTTTGGCTTTGCCATTAAGTGGGAAATACAATATCATTCAAATGGCCGCCTCGGGAAGATTCGCAGCATGCGATTCTTTTGATGTTGTTTTTAACCACTTTTTCTGTTAAGAAAAGTACAACAGAATAGGTAAGGAAAAAAATAAAAGTAATAGGTATATTTGACACCTTTGTAGGTTGACATTTAGAGAAGGTTTACATATATTATGGTTTATTATGTGTTGAGTTTTCATTCTCAACATTTTCGCACATTTCGGGCGGTATCTCGGCCATAACTCTAGTAATGTTGGTTTTTAATGCATCTAGAGTTTGGGGATTATTAGCGTGAACACGGTCTTTTGTGTAGCCGCACAGAAAAATATCTAACTGTGTCAAATCGCATGATCTTGGTGTCCAATTGACGTCGCCAACGTGAAATTACGCGACAAGGAAACTTCTCACGCAATAAAGCCATAATTGGTCGTGTTGTGTGACTTGTTGCCCCATCTTGTCGGAACCAAATATCGTCCAAGTCATGATCTTAAATCGCCAGCTAAAAAAAAATCCGGTTATCATTCGACCATATCGCTCCGAATTGACTGTAACCGTCTGCCAGCAGCAGCAATATTTTCGACTGAGCGTGCATTAAGATGATGCAGAGGCCTTACGACATCAGTAACGCTTCCACTCTCTTCAAATTTACGGATTGCTTGCGTAGTCGGTCTATTATGCCGACCATAATCATCGCGTAATGCCCGAAAAGTGGCTACGTTTGAATCACCACCTTTGTATTTAGTACAAAGTGGCTATTCGCACGATGTCAGGGACACGGCTTAGGTCGACAGCTACGTATTTGACGTAACCTAAAAATTAAAAAAAAATATTTTAACAATAAGTTGAGCCTTAAAACTTACAGACTCGAGCCCGAAAACGAAATACTGGAGTTTAGATCCCTATAAGCGAGCGAAGCGAACCACATTACCCCTATTTGCCGCGTTTAACCGGTAGCCGTCGATCTAAGTCGTGCCCCAAACGTCGTGCGAATAGCATCAGCCTTTGTAGTAAGTTTAAACAATTTTAACGCGTTGTTCGATTGTTAAGCGATCCATTATCGTAAATGGCAAACATTCAACTACTATTATGACACGTCAACTGAGTTTGACAGGTGTCAAATGCCAGCGCTAACAACTTGAAAACACGAAATGAATGACTCTGTAGAAGCTGTTGGGCCGTCCAAGCCTATAGGTAAGGGTTTAAAATGTTTTTGTTGTACAGCAGGCTTAACGCCCCGTTGATCAACACCGCCTACGTTTCAGAAAATGCTTTCAACAACAACAATATACGTCCATTTATCAAATGCCAGTCTAAATTAAAAAAAAAATTGTAAATGCATGCTTTTGTTGAAGTGCCACGCCCCCTAATTTAAAACACTTCATAAATGCTGCTGGGAGTGCTGTTAAAAGACTCACAGATGTTTTACGGTCCATGGATATCAGGTGGTGGAAGCCTAGACATACTTGTTGCCTTCATCTCAAAAGATTATTTTTTTTTTAAACAATTGATAATTTTTGTAAAAAAAAATATTTTAACACGGTTTTTCGTTTTTGAATTTTTCAGGCGCTTTGCGATGGTCATCCAGAGGAGTTCGCAACATATCTGAGGTATGTGCGGCGATTAGATTTTTTTGAAACACCCGACTATGATTTCTTGCGAAGACTGTTTCAAGACTTATTTGAACGTAAGGGTTACGTGGATGATGGTGAATTCGACTGGACAGGGAAGACGATGGTAAGTGACCACCACATTCGAAATGATCATTCCCAGAAATTGCATCCACAAAACAAAAAAGAAACTCCTTTTGATTTGAATTTTATGCGCAAAAACTCACTAAATACCTTGAAGGTGGTCAGCAAGAGAAGTCTCTGAAAGGGCTTACATGTCAAGTTGCAAACAAAAAAAACACCCCCAAACTGATGCAAAACTCAGCAAATGAAATTGAAAATATATTTTATGTTTTAAGTATTTTTAGTCTTTTATCTAATTTTTGTTAGAAACATTTTTATTTTATTGTTTTTATAACATACTGAAACAAATATTTTTTTTTATGGAAAATACCAACAAATTAATTGTTTTCTTTGTTTTTTTATCTATTTATTTGTTTTATTGTTGTTACGCTGCATGTTTGCATTTGTTTTTAACATTATACTCCCGTTGAACAAATTAAAAACAACAAAACTGACACAAAATCATACTAATCACCAAAATAAAATAAAAATGTATAAAAAAAAAAAAACTAACAAAGACACAACAACAAATGGAGGCAATGAAGGCAATCAAAAATGCACCTCCGTCCCATTTAGCCAAGAATGAATCGGAACAGGTATATTTTTGGATCGTTTCTTTTTAATTTTCATTTTATTTTTATTTATTTTCTTTATATTGTTAACTTTGTTTCATTTGTAATTTGATTTCAATGTGCGTAGCAATATTCTGCTAGGAAGATGATTAGGATGTATGCTTTGAGCTTTTTGTTTTACATATAACTTATTGCTACGGATGTATAATATAATATTTGTTTTATTTTAATAACAAACTTCATTTGCTCGAAAGAAAAACAAACTTCATTTGTACTCACTTTTGTTTTTTAACTTCATTTTCTTGTTTTTAGTCGACACCTGTTGGATCTCTTCAAACTGGTCATGAAGTCATCATTTCACCAAATAAGGATCGTCATAATGTAACAGCTAAGGTAATTTATAAGAGTTGCACACACACTTTGTCAATAATAACAATAATTTGTTTAAAAGAAATTACTAATGCTACACACTTTATGCGACGAGTATCCAATGTAATGACAGCAAGGATTAGTGTTTCTGAAATGAGAATTGTGCTCGTGATTGCAAATTGTGGCTGACGCTGTACGTTTACATCGAGGTTGAATGATTCAATTTAAGTTTGCCAATGGTCTACAGATATAAGCATTCCACTGGAGGTGAACGTCCTTAGCGATGCTCAACATTGAAGGGAATAAAGTTTGACTTGTGCACTCTCGGTTTTACTTGTTCAATCGTTTTCGAGATTGAGGGTGTTATCTGGTTCCTGCAGATGAACAAAGTAGAATGGAATATGCTATTGGAATGAAATGCTGAGAGTGTATTGAAATTGATTCGGAATAATGTGGATTCTGGGGTTTTTTGGGAGATATCCTGGAGTCAGCATGTTACCTGTGCGGTTAGTTTACAAGAGATTACGTCCGAGTGATTTGAATGGTTGAGTACGGGTCCATTCGTTCTGATTTGTGCGAATTCAGGAGGCAAATCACATAATTATGATGACCCAAACTCGAACACAGGAATTTTAGTTTTGAAGCTCTACTTACTTCATTAGGATATTTACATTTGAAGTGATGAGTTGTGGAATTCTTCTTTATATTTTTACGAAGGTGATAAAAGAGGCAGGCGCTTCTGAGTCGAATGGTGTTAAGATGCTGAATAAATGAGATGCTGCCTAAAAACCTAGCTCATTACAAATACCAGAACTAGACACTAAATATCTTTTTTGGAATCAGCACCTGCACAGCGTTTTATTTGCAAATCAATGCAGTCGGGGTGGATCTTATTGTTTCTCTACGAGACATCTCATGGGGTCTTACTTATAAGCTGTGTCAAACAGTGATTTGCCATCGTTGGCAGGCATAACAACAGAGCTCAACTAGACTACCTTCGAAAATATTATTGCCCTTGGAATCGTTTTGACTACCATTTCGTTTTTTGTGAATTTTTATTTTGACGATGAATGAAAAGGACCTTCAATTTTGTATCAAGGGCCAAGTGCAGAATTGATAACGTCCATCAGGAAATCTATATTCTTGGATGTTTGTCAAGCGTTCACAGAAGGTGGGGCAATGCAAAAAGCATTGATAAAGTTTGGGATTTTTTGGATGGTTGAATCTGAGTCTATTTGCTAGTAGCCCAGTACACTGAACCACTGATCCCATTATCCAATGCGATGATACAAGAATAGTTTAAAAATAATTATGGAAAGCTTTTTGAAATCCTAAAAGTTGTACCATCCAAGAAACTTGTTTTTAGTGTTTTGAAGCCCACCGAAGCCCCTTAAAAAGCTCTTCCGTTCAACGTAGTAATATGCCCTCAAAATAGCTCGTACGAAGGTGAAAATTGATTTGTTACCTGTCCGTACAAGCCCCTTGGTTTGGCTTCATCGAACTACGGTGATAGCTTTATGTTAAGTTTCCATGAATGTCCATCTGTTGATAACCTCTCTTATGACACTTTTTTCCTGCTTTAAGCTTGAGACTACAAGTCGGAATACTCGCAGAGGAATCAACGTGCTGTAGCAGTTGTATGTAGGCACTAGCCGCCCTTCGAGGCTTCGAAAAGGATTGAGTGGTAGATATGGTGCGATGTAGTCTGTGATTGGAAAATTTGCAAGATATTTCTGTCATGACACCGAATGAATGTTTTTTAACTTTAAATGCCAATTACACTCCACTTATGCCCGTCGCATGATGTGCTCCGTTCAATTTTGAGTTCGTATTATTAGGCGTCAAAAGATGCAGATAATTGTGGAAACATGCTAAGCGAAAGCAGATGTAAATAGCCTCAAATCCTCCGTATAAGGCCTCCTTTGGAGTCGTTCTCATTACACTGTTAGTGTCAATGCACACTAGGATTCGGACTTTTGTAATTGTGATTAGGTAAACGGCCTTGTTGACTCTCGACCATCATACTATACTCCATCTGGTCAAATAAAGGGTTTTCCAATGAGAGGTGTTATTGTAAATTACCCGCTATTTCGGTAGCTGTCACTTTGAAGCTTTTATTCTTTGACATTTGACAAGTAGAAACTACGCCATTACTAAAAATGGAACGATACACGCTTCAACGACGCATTGAAATTATGTATTAAAATTCACTACAAAAATGGTGAAAATCTTGCAGTCACAGTTCGCAAAACTAAAGCATTTTTTGGTCGTCGTGAAGCACCTTGTCGGACCGCATTACAGAAATTGGTGGAAAAATTCGAGCTGTTGGGACAAGTTAGTGATGTGACGAATAAAACCTGTGCACGTCGCTCAAGAACAACTGAGAATATTGCTGCTGTAGCCCACATGATTTTTTATGGTCGGAGTTGGATGGTATTGATCTGGACAACGTTTACTTTCAACAAGACTGCGCTACGTGCCACACATGCAACGAAACCATTGATCTTTTACAGAAGTTTCCGGACCGTGTTATCTCTCGAAGAGGTGATCACAATTGGCCACCGAGATCTTGTGATTTAACACCTTTCGACTTCTTCCTTTGGGGCCACGTAAAAGATAAGGTCTACGCCAAAAATTCGTGAGGCTATCGAGGACATAGGGCAGCGATTTGGTTATGGAAAATTTCATGAAAAGGATATGGTCCTGTATGCGTGCTCGTGGTGGCCATTTGGCTGATGTTGTTTTTCATTATTAACGGCATACCTTCCTCTTTATTATGAAATAAACATCCGATCATTTATCTCAAAAAATTACATTTTTCATTGAATACCAAAACAACACCTCTTATTGGAAAACCCTTTCGTACTAACTTCATGTAAATCGAGAGTTTGATTTCACGGGATAGTGTGCCCAGGTCTTCCTATTGTACCTTTAAGGTATCAATTCAATAAGTTTCCAATTGATTGTCATGTCATATACAAGTCGCTGATATTTTGCGTTGTCAGGAACTCTCTCAAAAGAACTGTGGCATATTCCTTTTGTTCACATCAAATGTGAAAGACATACACCAAGTAGGCCAGCATTCTCGTTCCAATATTTCTTGCAGACTTTCAGGCTGATTATTTCTGGTTGAGAAAAAAGTGTCTCGGGATAGGTTTGTTTTTAAATAAATTCAACAAAAGATATATGAAATTTCATGAATTGCTTGCGATAATTAAAACTCTTGAGATAAGTTTCCAAAACCTTGATTGTAAATAAATTCTTCTCACGAGTTTTTAAAGATACACACAGCTGAGTCTTAAAGAAGCTATACCACAATGAGCACACCTGACTTAAACGAACATACAATCCACTGCAGTTTACCGCATAATGCTCTTATTTCATCATTACCTTGCTGTCCTTACAACGATTCTCCGAAGTGTACTTTAATTTACTTTTTTAAATATTTTCCTTTTATTTTTACTTAAAAAAAAACACAAACCAACAATTTATTTCGACTAAAAAACAAAAAACACACACACACTCGATAACATGCGACAAATTAACAAAACAATAAAATAAACCAAAACAAAAAAAAACAACTAAACAAACAAACAAGAACTCCGATGAATATGGTATGGATGATGATGAAGAATATTTAATTATGGAGGTTAGAATAAAACAAGCAACTAATTAGTTCGTAATTTTTGCTGTTCAAAAAATCAGTCACTGCAAACTACTTCGTCGTCGATATCATCTTAGAAATGCTAGTGTTTCCGTCGACCTGTTCCATCGACCCCCACAAATGTCCCTCCAAATCCTTGAAAAGCAAATGTGTACTCCTCTTAATAGAGCTTTTTGTTATAGTTGGCTTGTGTTGGAGCTTAGAGCTCTCCACCATACTACCGTTTGTCCTCCCCAAACCTTTTCTCTATAAATAAATATACAAATATTTCTTTTTTTTCTTGTTTTCTGCTGTATTGCATTCGTGTGTACTATATATAACATGCTAAACAAATGTATTAGTTAATATTTTTTATTTTGTTCAACTAACAAAACACCACTGACATCTTTTGCCAAACTAACGTGCTTAACTCATTAAACAAAACAGAAAAATTAATAACAAAAATTTAAACGTGTTTTAAGCAAAATTAAAAAATTAAAAAAAAAAAAATATTAAACACAAGAATTCGAATATCATAATCACATCAACAAAAATAATTCTTCAGACAAATGCCAAAGGAGGCGTTGCTGCATGGCCTGATGTACCGAAACCAGGTGCCACGCTTGGCAATCTAACACCAGCCGACAGGCATGGTTCTGTACAGGTAAGTCCTTGTATGCATTTGTGTGTCTTTTGATTTTTTGTTTTGTGTTCTGCCTTGTTTTTGTTGTAAACTCTATTTTTGTCTTTTTTTTTATTAACAATTGAGAACGAAAATAGCGGTTGAAATTAAATCCAAAAAATATATAAATATAAATATTTAACAATCTATTCTGTATAAACTAACTATTGACTTGTTTTTGAGTGCCTGTTTTTGTGAATAACTTTAAATGTTTATACATGAAAATCAATCAGCTAGAAAATAACAAACAATACCCTCTCACAAACACACACACACCTTCACCATGGGCTTTTGTTTCGCTTCGAAATTCGAATCAATGTTTGAGGGTCGAAAATTTGACAGTACCTGTCGCAGGGTTGCCATCAATATTTTAAGACAACTATTAGAAAGAGGAAAATCTAGTAAGTGGCGCATGCTACAAAACTTCAGAATTATCCGGGCTACACCAACTAACCGAACTGGTTAGAACTTTATATTATATTAATTTATAGAGCCGACTGACGTTTTAATGATTCCCAAAATCTCCCCACCCCCACAAGTTCACAATGAAAAGATTGATTTATCAATAGGATGTGGGATGTTTGTGTTCTTCACAAAATACGGAGGCAATTTCGGTCTAAAAAAATATCGAGGTCTATATTGATCAAATTCAGTAACGAATTTCCTGGCTGAGTATGACACTTCGATTGCACGACTAAAGTAGCAATGACGTTATAGAATATTCTCGGTCCAAATACAGGATATATTCCAAGTTCGCCGCTGTTAACCTAATTTACCAAATCATTGACAGTTGGGACAGTTCAAAGAGGAGAAACTAACTAAAAAGATTTGTTCGTTTAGTTTTGTAGATAGAATCGAAAAGACTGTCAAAATTGCAGTGGTGGGGTCTCTCTCTCAAAAAAAACTTATGAAAAAGTTAGGAAACGCTTTTGTATTATCTAATCGATGAAAATTAACAGCGAGGAAGACTTTCCTCACCTCTTTCGAAAAAATACTTGAGGAGAACATTCAACTTTGTCGATATCACTTTAATAAGCAGAAAATGAAACCATAATGCATACATATTTCAAATCGCCTGTCAATAGTAAGGTGACTGACAGCTTTTCCAATTGTTACATCAAGAAATTTGTTGAGTAAAAACTCGTAAGGCTCTCAGTGGAGGGGTAATATTTTGCTAAATTTTCGCTCTCAAACAAAATTATCTCCAAAATTAAGCTAATTAAGCTTAAGCGAACCCATTTACCTGAGTGGTACGCAGCTCGAGCTATATAACCAAACTTTTGTTTCAGAATGTACTTTTCGTGTCTGTCAAAATTTTGCGTGCCCATTTAATGGGTCGGCACATTTTCTCAAGCTAAATTGTGACAGATCGTTGTGTATTTGTTGTTCTGTTGCGGAAAAGTATGCAAGGATGAGCTTTTTTAATTATTACATGGACGAGAAGTACCTACCTAGAATCAGAAATAGTTGAAATAAGAGAGAATTTAATTTTTGAAGGAAACTTTTTTAAAGAACAGCTGTTTTCTTTGGCATTTATCCACGGCGTACTCTGTCAAAATTTAGCTAGGACTTAAGCTGATGTTTGGAGAGAAAAAATGGAGACCAGATACAATTTAATTTAGCTCCAGCCACGTACTACGCTTAAGGGAATAGACCTTAATAAGACGATTAATGACAAAGGTGTGGTTTCGCAAAACGCACACAATCTGACTTTCATTTGCCTTTTCAAAACTAGTTAGTGCTCTTGCACCCCCAAGTGCAAAGAATCTGACATTATTTACAAGAGTTGTCGCAGGTCTCAACTCTAAAAATACAACTAAAATGACGATCGACGTTACTTTAGTAACCATATTTACATAAACGTGCAGCCCTTTGCGACTTATGCCGACTAAAGTTTTGATGCTTTGAATCATTTCAATTAAAATTTTTAGACATTTGACAGATCTAAAGCTCTGTTCGTGTAAAACATTATTTAGTTTATTGGTTTTGTTTGTTTTTTCGACTGGAATAATACCAGAGAGGATATAAACAATATTGAATACGTAGGTAGGTACTTTAAGCGATAAAAACTGAGAACATATTTTGTTGGCATTTGTAATCTTGTTTATAATAAATACACGCTAAAGAGGTTATATGTAGTGTGATGTACGTAGGACAGACATCAAAGAAATTGTGATGGAGAATACATGGGAATCCGTTGCACATTGGTTTTAAATGTCTCTTAACTGCACTATGAAGGAAAGACAGAGCTGGGCATTCAACTTTACAGACTTATAAAAGAATAGACTGAACAGTTTTTGAAAGGCAAACTAATGGGCTGCTAGAATGGGAGTTGTTGCAGTTGAATTGTTGTTGAACTGTTTCTTAAAGAATAGATAAAGCAATCAGACCGTCGTTACATTTCTGCGGTATCCCAGTAAATTTTTAGAATTCACGACGTTAGTTTTAACGCGCGATTTTGTATCCTATCGAGTAGGTGCTTTTGAACGCCTTTTATTGTGTGGTTACAGTCAAAACATTGATGATCGTCGGGTAGGTACCAATCAGTGCAAACTATATTTCTATAAAGTGACAACAACCAGACCAGTCCTCTTTGTACATATTAGGGAAATAAAAAGCCTTGTAATCAATAGGTGCTACTTTCTTTTCGATCTTCAACTTTTTTTCGAAAGTGAGAAGCTTAGCCCGCAAAGCTAAAGGGAATACCATAACAGGATTGCACGTGGGTAATCTAGCTTAAACCAATGTACGTATTGTGACAGCCATTTCTGACGCTTTAGTCGACGTTCATATTTGTGACACAAGCCTAAGCCCACTTAATCCAATTACGGTTGACCCTTTAGGCTACCCTGTCCCACCTCAATGTTTTCTTTTTCAAATAACTCCATACATATGTATATAATACAATTTATAACTGCACCACACAAATATTATCTAGTCACAAAATAAAAACTAAAATGTATATACACAAACTGTCGAAAATTAATCAAAAATAGATGTAAAACATAAAAAATATAAAAACAAAAAATCCCTACACAAAATGTAATATATAAAAACAAATTTTTCTTTCCCTTTTTGATTTGTTTGTCTCTCTTCACTGTACAATAATTGCAGACTGTTATATTTTTGGCCTTTTCAATCCTAATGTTTTCTCTTGATTTGCTCTACATAAATTCAAGGTATTTAGTAGATAAACAACCAACAAAAACTAAAAAAAAAAAAAAACTCGCAAACTATGTCCAAAAAAAATTGTTTCAAATAATAAATTTACCACAAATCAAAATAAACCACCACCACGCACCAGTACAAGAAATATGTAGAGTTGTTGTGTGCGATTTTGTGATTTTAACAACAAAACTTATGATAAATAGTAACCAGAATGATTCATTCCATTCCATTCCAATAACAATATGCAAATACAATAATTGTTTAGGCAAATGTGCAAATCATCAGAAAAAAAATATAAAACAAAAAAACTGCAAGTATCGAACTCACTTACTTTATAGTGCAACAAGTAACCGTAGACGAATGTCTTGAGTTTATTTATTAAGTACAGTAGTAAATAGTAGAGTGTGTGATGTTTTTTTCTAACAATTTTATTCGATTGCTATCACTTCTTGCAATGGAATTGATTTAGGTAGAACAGCACTCATTGTGTGATGATTAGAGCTTTGGTTGTATCTTTGCATTAAAACACCTATTTTGACAGTCACAACTCATTAAACCTGCATAACGAATCATTGTTCATTTTTATTTCGATTTTATGGTTGTTTTATATCAGACAGGCCTTTTTTTGTTTCATTTGCATAGCTAAGTGTAATATTATTCACGAGCCTTGTTGACATAATGTGTACATTGGAAATATTGAATCACGTTCTAATGCCAGATTACTTGCGGCACGTCAACTGTATACAAAAAATTCCGATTACAAAGTCCCAACTTAATAATGGCTCTTCGGATTTTAAACAAAAAACAGTAAATAGTAAATTCGCCCCTGATTCTTTGGAGCTATATGTCACCCTCAGAAGTCGAGCTACATCTGAAGCAGATCTTATTTTTAAGCGAAGTTTGCTAAGGCTACGGTTTTCAAAGTCTGTTTTTTAGAGGTATACAAATTCAGTATGAAATAAAACACTTGAAGCTAATGTCAATGTCCATCATATAAGCCTTATTTAATAGATTATTTTATGACATTAGTGTTTAAAAATGATTTTGGGCATATGCGCACCACAGCTAGTTCCAATGAAGCACAGTCGTAAAGTCCAATTTTTGACAATTTTATCCACAATTTGAACGCGTTGTTCTGACGTTAATCTATTCATCGTAAAATGACAAAACGTGCTCACCAGTAACCACAAAACAACTTTCATCTGTAGAAACAGTATTGCCAGTTTAAAAAACAAACCGCGATAAAAGAAACACCCTTTTCAAAGTGAAGGTTAAAAGTTCGTCCTGAAATTCCGTCATTGCTGTTGTATATGCCTAGGATTGCGTAGGGAAATGGCATGGCGTTTTATTGTAGCGGATGTTACACGCCCCATCATTGGGACCGATTTGAGCCATTTCGGTTTACTTGTCGACCTAAAACAACAGCGTGTCATCGATGAGGTCACCGGTTTTGCTGAGCGTCTCTCTAAAGCGCAAGTGGCATCTGTGCGAGCTAATCAAACTAACACCGAGGCACCGTACGCATCACTCCTACTGCGATATCGTTCAGTCGCTCAACCTGGTCACGCCGTTTAGATTAAAAGAATATTCGAAACATCAGATCAAAACCACGAACGGTCCTCCAGTTTCGACTAAGGCCAGACGACTTGCACCAGACCGCTTAAAAATTAGATGGAGTTTGAAAAAATGCTCAAACTCGGCGTTGCACGTCGTTCGGAAAGTCCGTGATCCTTTTTTGGCTGCTACATCTTGCAGCCAAAAAACTTGGCGATTGGCGGCTCTGCGGCGATTATAGGCGTTTAAATGACCAATACCCGATTCTTATCCCATACCTACGCTTACTTCACTTTACTTACAGTCCGGGTTGGACCACGGACTCAACCAACAAGCCCCTAGAACCAGTTCGCTCCGTTCGCTAGCTGCCTCCAGATACGCACACCTAGTTGGTTGAGGTCGTTCTCCAATTGTGTGCGCAATCTAAGGTGGGGTCTTCCTCTGCTGCGTTGTCCCTCAGGGGTGGATTCGAAGACTCGTCGGGCTGGTGCGTTGTTGTCCATACGCTCCACGTGTCCCAACCATCTCAGCCGTTGTATTTTTAGCGTTTTGACCAGGTCAGTGTCGCTGTATAGTTCGTCGTTGTCGTCCACACTCCGTCGTCAGAAACTGAACCGAATATCACTCGAAGAATCTTTCTCTCAAAGCATCGCAGAAGTTTTTCATCCGCTTTTGGCAGGGTCCATGCTTCTGCACCATACAGCAGGACCGGGATGATTAAAGTCTTGTATAATATCTCCTTGGTTCTATGAGAGAGCTTTACTTCTTAGATGCCTTCTTAGCCCGAAGAAACAGCGATTAGCAAGAGTGATTCTTCGCTTGATCCCTGCGCCGATGTCATTTTGCGAAGTGATAGTGGAGCAAAGTCTTTAACTACTTCGAAGTTGTATCCGTCCATCGTGACGCTTTGTCCGAGTCGCCGATGTTGAGAGTCCTTTCTCGTTGACAGCATATATACTTCGATTTGTCCTCATTAACAGCAAGACCCATCTTCGCCGCCTCCGTTTCGATGCTTGCAAATGCGCCACTGACAGCTTGCCGCGTTCTCCCAATAATGTCAATATCATCAGCGTAGGCAACTAGTTGAACGGACTTTTGAAAAATTGTACCTCTGGTGTTGGCTTGTGAGTTTCGTACAATTGCTCAAGAACGATGTTAAAGAAAGTACATGATAGCGTCGCCTTGTCTCAAACCTTTTGCGACATCAAATGGTTGTGTTCTTGCCGACTTTGACGCAGCAGCGAAATTTCTCCATCGTCATCCTGCACAAACGGACAAGTTTGGCGGAGATGCCAAAACTTGGCATGGCCTTGTATAATTCGACTTTAAAGTCGATATCCCTTATGCCATTTAAAAGATTTTTCGGCAAATTTGACACGGGAAGACAATTTTCTCCACGATTAATTTAGTTCGCGCGTTTAACCAGAAAAGAAGAAGAACTCACAGACATCATTTGAGTCATTTGACACTTTGACAAGAGGTATTAATCCTAAAGAGGGGTGATTTTTGAGCAATAAACTCTCTGCACAAGGTGGACATTTTTAGTTAATGTTGAAACCCTTTTGGTACGGAACTACTACTGCGGTATACAATTTGTTTAAATGCTAATGGTGCTCAAGGGCACACCAAATGTCGGAACTTACTTACTTTTGATGGCGCGACTGTTTAGGACCTGTGCCCTAGTCAAAATGTCCAACAAATATAACAGTTTACACCACCATCGCAAATGCTTGCAGACTTTCAGCGTGATTGCTCACCTCGAATCTTAACCTTCGCAACAAAGCTAACTTGAGGACTGGGAAATATTTATTAAAAGCTTTCGGCAAGCACTCCTCGCAGACGCAAATTTCTCAGCGAAGGGCTTCTAAAGCCTGTAGCTGTTAATCTGTCATAATGCTTTTATCACAATTGCATGCACACTTGTAGGCTGAGTGGTCACTGCTCACCTTGTTCGAAACTTAACCGTCACCAAAAAAATCGCTTGAAGATTGGAAAACATTTATGAAGGAGGGCTTCTAAAGTGCGTAATTGTTAATGTGCCATAACGCCGACACGACGAATTAGATCTAATTCTTTTTATAAGTGATACAAAACTTTTTCTTATACTGCTGACTGGAATACCGAACATTCTGCAATTATTTTCAAAAAGAAATTAAAGATCAAGTGGGCTGTTCCTTTCACCTTGCTAAAACGTGGTCCCTATTTGTATACGACATATGACAAAGCAGTCTCCTGCTAAATTCCTGCAAGTATTAAGTTTAGAAAAAGAGCATTTCTTGTTTGACGATTTTTGCTCTGTAAACAGCCTTAAACTTAGAGTTCCATCTCAGCCGTAAATTAACGAAGTTCTCAGACCGCTAAAAGCTTGTGAACATTTGACACGGGCAATACAATGTCCAGAGAAAAAAAGACAAGCTCAAGTCAAGTTCAATTCCACCAATTCTGTTAACCCAAAGTTAATTATTATGTCGAACGCGTGACGCAATTTGATCAGAGGCTACGTCCTACGAAACCCCATGTCCATGGGTCCATTAGTTGAACCATTTTTACAAATTGTTTCCTTTTACTCTTACTGCGTATATCACTTCTTTGACATATCACTTGAAAAACTGCTTTGTCCCTATTTTTCTTATTGTGAACAAGACCTACCTACCTGAAAATGGGACTGTTGCATGCCAGCTTGTCTACTGATATCAAGCTCATATTTTCCAACTGACCTCAGATCTTTAAAATACCCTGCAGGTGGTGGTATTTACCAAGGAAAATCCAATTTAAATGAATGACACCTATTCCGACACCGTCGCCATTAAAAATGCTATTGAAACTGCAACTTCTCACAGTATTCAGAATGAAATCGTTACCGCCTGGGCTGAAATGCGTGACATACTTCTTTCTCTGTCCCATTTATGTACATCAACTTGTTTTCATCTTGTCACCGCATTTTAAACCAGAAATAAAATGAAAATTCAAAAAGCATGACCTTTCTTCAATACTGTTAAATTAAATAAAATATCCTTGAAGAGCATTTGTTTGACGCAGCCATTCAATGGACAAAAGAGGACGTAAACTCTGTTTTACAAAACTATTCAATCGAGTGCCTATTAGGATGCGAAATAAAGAGAGCTCTTGACATTGTTTGGTTTCGACAGATGTACTCATTTTCACTTTGAATGCAAGAAGTTTGTCAATTAAAAGTTTTTATTGAATGACGGATATGTATACCTAGTCCTGCCATAAGTTCTGTTACAACTTCAAAGTCCCATAGAAAAACAACGAGTAAACATATCGAATTAATTTTATTTTTATTTATTAGCCCACATTATTGGCTATTTGAAAAAAAATGGTTCATTCAAAATGGCCGCCGTTTGCTTTCACACAAGCCTTTAAACGTAGTGGCCATTGGGCTATCGAGACACGCATGGTATCCATGGATATCTCGGACGCTGCTTTGGTCAATGCTGTTTTCAGGCTTTCCAAATTTCTATGGGGAGTCTTGCAGGCCATGTTTTCCAGTTCTGACTACAAACCATAATCCAGTGGATTCAGATCTGGACTCCCCGAGGGCCAATCTTCAGCTGCTATGAAGCCAGGAATGTTGAGCCTGAGCCACTCCTGCGTGGTTTTGGCTTTATGCGCTGGAGCAGAGTCTTGCTGGAAGATCCACCTGTTTCCGTTGAAAAGGGTATTGATCAAGCCTTTAACAAGATCCTCTAGCACGTCCTCTTGGTAGACCTTTGCCCCAGTTTTCACGCCTTTTTCACAGAAATGGAGGGATGTGACACCTTGGTGGGACACCCCCCACCAAACCATCACGAATGCTGGATGATGGCCTCGTTGAACCCTAGGAACAATTTTTTTCGCTTCCTTAGATGAAGTGGCATAGATCTTATCATTTTGCTTATTGAAAACTTCTTCAACGGTAAAAATTTTTTCATCCGTAAACAAAATGTTTTCATGGCCATTGGCCGCGTGCCACTGCAGAAGTCTCTTGCATCTTTCCAGCCTAATTTTTTTCAGTTGGGGAGTTAAGAGATGACCAGTGGACCCACGATAGGCTATCATATGGAGATCGTCCCGAATCAACCTTGACATCGATCTGGTTGATATCTCCAACTCCTTGGACATTATTTTCTGTTTTCTAAGGGGATTTCTCCGAATTCGCTCACGCACTGCCTTCACTACCGCACTTGTACGGACGACGCGTGGGCGACCACTTCTTGGCCTGTCATCGACTCTGGACATTTCGGAGAAACGATCAATAGCCCGATAAACGAAATTTCTCGATATGCCGAGTGGTTTTAGCAACTCGAAAATTTGGCCAGCACTCTTCCCGCACTTATCCAACGCAATTATCGCGATTCGATTTTCTTTAACGCCCCACTCCATGTTAGCAGATCGCAAGCTGAAACCAAACTGGCTAGTTTTCTTTACTACACAATGCATGCGTTCCGAAAAAAAAGTTAACGGTTCTATTCCCGCAAGAAGTTGTTTGCAATAAGCGATGGAAATTGTGTAACAGAACTTATGGCAGGACTAGGTATGTATACATCATGATTTATAGCATAGACGTGTTTTCTTTGCTTATAGTTTTTATGGTTTCTTTGCTTTATAGTAGTTATAAGTTTGCGTGAACTAACCCTTTAAAGACTTCCGCCAGACTGCTGTTGTCTGATGGAAATCTTGCCATTATTCGAGTGGATGGAATTTATTTATTTTTATACCAAGCATCGTGCTAGTTGAATGCCAGTTTGTAGCTCTACATCTCTCTCTCCATACAAAAAAAAAATGGAATCTTTCAATCGAATATTCTACAACTTATCACAGACAAACAAAAAATCCAAATCAAAACTTGCAGAAACATCCTGAAGACTCAAGTTCCGACGAGGATGATAAACCTTTCGATCCGTACTACGAAAAAAGCGATAAAGCAGACGAAGACGAAACGAAACCCAAAGAGATACCCAAACAAACAAACGAATAACAAATTAACCCACCAAATGTATAGTTTAAATTGAATTTAAAAGTTTACCACCATTTCTTGTAAGAAAAATTACAATATAGCGGAAGTTGTAGAGCATAATCAATCCGTATGTACTAAATGTTAAACAAACAAAAATCTGTCTGTTCGGTGTCTCTTCTGTGTGTTCCGTGGCAAAATAATTTGGTTCTTTATTTCAGTTTATAAATATTTTTATTTGTTGTTCTCATCGCAAATATCTTATATTTTACTACACCGCTGCAATATTTTTGTCTTGTGTTTTTTTGTTTTCACTTTCAAATGGAATGTGAACAGTGTCAAAACAACAACAACAAAAATGCCACTTAACCAACCAAACGGCTTAAATGTTTCTCTTTATACGTTTTAAATTATTTTGTCTAGTGCAACTCTGTTGTTTTTACTCGTCGTTCTTTTATTTTTTTTATTTCAATATTAAAATTAAAAAGAAATTCTTCTATTGTATAACAGTTTTCTCAAGATATACTTTTTTTGTATTTTTGTATTCAGCTTGTTTTCGTTTTGAAACGACTTGATGTTCTCTTGTTTTACAGGTTGTGAGTTCGACGAATGGCGAATTGAACACAGACGATCCCACGGCCGGACACTCAAATACTCCTATCACACAGCAGCCAGAGGTTGAACTTGTGGACGAAACAAAGTGAGTATAATAACAGTTTGAAACAACAACGGTTCGGCAAGGGAGATGTTTTACCTTTCTAATAATTCGTTCGCGTATATTTTTAGCCTTTCTTTGAATAGACAAACTTACACTTTATTATTAGAACTTTTCACGTGAGCTCTAGATTATAGAATGTAACTTCTGAAAACCTCCCAAAGTGGATTTTAAATTTGGACAACATGAAAGTGGCGAACTCACTTTTGCAATACGATCTTGAAACAGAAAAGGCGATGGAACAGCTATTAATGGGTCAACACCGCAGCACTCTTATTACCAAAGGGGTCCCATAAGGAGCCAACTCTACAAATTGGGATTGTGGGTGGCATAAGCTACACAACCTCTTCAAATCATACGTTTACGAAGACACAAAACTTTGGTTAAGAAATGATTCAATGTGGACAACCTAAACAAACAAGGAACAATAACTGCAACAACATACGAATCTGCACTTGCAGTATTTAAACGTAACTGAACACACAAACGGAAGGCACATTTTACAACAATACAGAAAGTGGGATTTAATATGCCAGTTTAAGAGAAACAAGAAACGGTAGGAGTTTACTGTGACTGCTGCAGTAAACTTACATTTTTTGTAGGCCGCAGACATGACAAGAAGTCTTCAAGTTTCGGTTAGCCGTATAGCAATCAGCATGAAGTCTTAATTCTTTGACATCAACATGATGTGCACCAAAGAAACAGACGATTTAACTGAACTCCTCAACCAAACCAAGAGCAATCAAAAAGCATAGCTTGACATTATATCGGAAAAGGGGCTTTTCTAGTTGAAACACGGAGGCCAACAGATCATCAACCCTTTTCCAAACTGATCATGTTGCGCTCGACACAAGATGTACGAACATTTCGAGTGGCCAACATGGAATGGGGGCCACTATCTACCCAGTTACAGGCAACGTACGTCTGCAGATATCCGTTGCGATGCCCTAGGGGTTTATGACCCCCATACACTGGAAACCTATGAAAAACCTACGGATTAGTAAACCAACCTGTTTTATTTACAAATTTTAGTAGGTCGTTAATGGACCTATCTGAAAGTTCCTCTAAATCCTCGAAGAAGTAACTGCCAAGGATTTTATTTCTTATGTGGCAGAGTGCTGGGCATTGACAAAGAAAGTGTGGGGTGTCCTCATGCACCTCCTCATCACCGCATCCTCCGCACAGGTCATCTGTACTGATTCCCATTTTCTTGGTATGGTATTTCAGTGTATTGTGTCCAGTGATAATGCCCACAATTAAGGACAATGATTTCTTGTTCAATTGTAGGTTTTTTTCTGTTTTCTGTTTGTTGCCACAGGAGTCGAGTCTGCTCCATCTTTCATTTGTCGCCTTTAGTATTTTGTTCACAATCGTCTGTCTGAGATTACAGGGGGAATCATTACTGTGGTGCCGGCTTGGTTTAGCTCAAAGGAGGATCCCTTCATTGCCAGCTCATCAGCTTTTTCATTCCCAGACACACCAGACACAACCCGCAGCTCTTCGCGACAGCGACTAACAGGCTTTGATTTTAACTCGACGGCAGCGATCGCTTTTATTGCCGTTTGACTGTCAATGAAAAAGGTGATATCTGCATGAGGTATTGCCATCATTGCAACCTGTGTAGCAGCTGTTGTCACTGCCAGTACCTCAGCTTGGAATACGCTGCTGTAGTCAGAAAGTCTGATTGAACTGGATAGTCCGAGACGTTCCGATTAGAAACCCGCTCCAACGCCAGTTTCCATCTTTGATCCATCCGTGTATATGGGTATGGTTGATCCAATGGATGTTTGTTGATCTTCATCCCACTCGTCCCTGCTGGGGAAAATGGTGGTAAATGGTTTTGTGAAGTCTAGTCGGGGGTGATAGAGTCCGGGCATATATTATTGCCCGTGTATTTGTTTAGAATTTGTGCATGTCCTGTCAGGCTGTGTTTCCAGTTTTTGGTCTGGCTTAACCGAAGGGCGCTGCTTGCAGCAGATTCTTGTACAAAGAGATCTAGGGGTTTGAGATGGAGTATAGCCTCTAGGCCTACTGTGGGGCTGGTTCTCATTGCCCCCGCGGTGCCAATACAGGCCATTCTTTGAATTTTTGTCAACAACAAGGGGCAAACGTGAGGATATTTCTCAGTGAAAAGTTTAAGCGCAACAAACTGCCACGACTTTTGTCGATCGTATATCACCCAACCCATTCAGAAAGAAGTGTCAAAATGTATTAGCTTCCAGTTCCTCAAGTGACAGAGACTCGGGCAATGACAAAGTAAGTGAGGTGTGTCTGCGTGGACCTCCTCGTCTCCGCCGCCTCTACATATATCGTCATCTTTGAGATTTACTTTCATTGTGTGATTTTTAAGGAAGCTTTGGCCAGTTAGAGCCGCTACTAACTTATATAGTGATGAGTGATGACCTGTCAAACTGTAGAAGTTGTTTGTACTTTAGGTTATAGCTCATTTTTTTGTATTGAAAACAACTGCAAGCTATTTACGAAATACATCTCCCTAGCATTACCATTTATTCCGATCCAATTTGATATTCATACAAGCAATTTTAAAAGGTGGTTTATGTGTCTTTCCAGATGTTGTTGCTTCTTTAAAAGAAAGAAGAAGAAATCATCGCGTCAAAAATGACTAGATGGTGTCCAATGTAGTCCAGAGCGTGAGGCGGTCACACTGCTTCGTGCAACGTCACATTCAAATTCAAGGGATAGTGTATTAAATAATCCTAGCCAGGATTATATACAGCAAGCAACGTCACAACACACGTTGCGATATCCTCCATCCGCGTCGATATTGACGCCAACACCAACTACAAATACGCCGACACTTCCGTTGTAATTTAAATATAATTAATTATTATTATTATTACTATTATTATTATCTATTGATTTATTTACTATAATTATTATTAATTATTATTATGAAAGATAAATTAGTTAAAATAAAAAATAAGAACAAAAAAAGAAAACAAAATACAACAAGCAAACCATCAGAAAAGCGCGCGCGTAGGTAAAATGTCAAAAATCAAAACCAACAAAATATCGAGCAACACACATTACCAACACCAAGTGAAAGAATATATATACATTTTGCTGCAATAAATAAAACTCTAAAAAAAAAATTGAAAAGCAACAAAAAAATATTTATTTTAATGAAAAGAAAAGCAAATATAAATATAATAGTTACCTACTACGAGTATTTATTATTATTAAATCTTTTACTGATACCCACCCTCCCACAAGTCCCTCACAAACAGCTCTTCCCACTCCCTCCTTTTTGCAAGACTCCATTTTATCGTTTCTTGTTTTGTTTTATATATACATTTGTTTTTAAACAATATCCCACGTCCCGTTTCAAATTGTCCACCATCTACATTGAAAACTTCTTCATATATATTGTGAATTATATTAAACAAATATATATATTATATAGAAATCAGATTAAAACAAAAAAAAAACAAAAGATATGCTAATGTTTTACTTAAATCAATTTTTTTGCATTAATTTAAGATATAAACATAAAAAGAAAATAAATTTAAAATAAACTTGTATAGAGAAACAAAAACCATTGTGAATAATTTAATCAACATGTAAAATTCGATAAATATTATCAACAGAAATAAAATCGAAGATTTTTAAGGAAAAACAAAATATAAAAATAAATTTTAACATAGCATACATTATACATCAGTAATACACCTACGACAAAACAACAACAAGAAATACTATCATTTTTTTTTAATTTCTCTTTTGTTGAATAAAGGCAAAAAGAAAATCTTATTGTGAGTTGATTTATACTTAATAAAAAGAAAAACTGAAAATCATAAAAAAAATTGAATTTAAATGGTGTAAACTCTTTCTCTCTCTCTCTTATATATATATACATTCATATATATACACTCAAAAGCGACAGGCAGTTTTATTATTATTATACAAAAAACAAAAAGAAAACATAAACTTACCACGAAGAGAAAGTAAACAAAAGAAGAAAAAAAAAACAGTCAACTGAAGGAGACTTTCAGTAACACTATATAATACTTGTAATATAATTATTTTTATTGCGTTATTTTTAAAAGAAAAGTGAACTAAATAATACATGAAAGGTTATTTAAAAAAAAGCAGAAAAAATGGCGAACACAATTAACTTAATTAATAAGAGTAAACGGTAAACAAAAAGGAAGTAAACTTTTAAAAAAATAATTAATGAACATATGTGGAAGACGAAATGAATTAAGAAGAAGAACTTAAACCTGTGTAAAATGATCCTTTTTGAAGGAATGCATTCGAAAAGCAAACAAATTAAAACAAGAAAACAACAATAAAAACAGAAAAAAAATATTTTAAACAACTGTGTTTTTATTTGAATTTGTTCGTTCCCAATGGAAATATATAAAGTCTAGAGACCACATGATGAAACTAAATCCCAAAGATGACGATATATGTAGGGGCTGCGGAGACGAAGAGGTCCATGAGGACACGCCTCACTTCCTCTGTCATTGCCCGAGCCTCTGTCACTTGAGAAACAGAACTCTTGGAAGCTATTACTTCCACGACTTACAAGAACCTTAAGATGTCACACTTTCTAATCTTTACAGGTTCTTGAGGACATCAGGATGGCTGGACGGGATTGGGTAACACAAGAAGAGGAAGGAGATATATGAATACATAAGACACCAAGGTTAACCCCTAAAGGGCATCACAATGGGTCCACGAGGACCTAAGTGTGGAATAGTAGGGTTTACCCTGCTCTACCAACCCGTAAACCTAACCTAATCTAAGTCTAGAGACGAGTGATAAGTTTCGGTATAATAATAGCAGATAATCACCCCTATCGAGGTATCCGTTCGGAACGGAATTTTCTCCGATTTGTACGAAATCGGAGAGATTCCATTCGAGGTATCCGTTCTGATTCAACTTTCGGAAAAATTCTCCGATGATGTAGTGTACGACTAACTTTTGACAGCTACACAGTACAATTTTTCCGAAGCTCTCCGACAACTAATTGCTGCGGAATATTTTAATGTGAAATGAACGCGTTTATGCGCTTCATTTATTTTGTTCCGAAACGGATACTTCGAATGCAATTTGAGTTCCGATCAGATTTAACTTTCCGAACGGATACCTCGATAGGGCTGAATAGTTCCCGCAACAGGTTTGTAGGGACCCTAGGTCTAGCTTATCACAACCATTCGTTTTGTGTGTGTTTTCAATTTTTGGGATAAAAGGAGGGGATCTACAATTTTATACTCTCGGATATTTGTCAGACGTTAGCGAGAGGGAAAAAACCTTAACACAATCGCGGTTGCGGTGTAAAAAACAATAAAGGGTCTTTCATTGAGGACTTGACAACTTCTTTTTTAAGTAAAATACAAACTACTTGAGATATCTCAAATCAAATCTCGGCGGCCAATAGACGAGTCCGTTTCTCGAGACAACACGTTAACCGAACTGAGGCTTCCATAACTTGGTTGTTGCACCCGCTGTGTGGCTTGTGGCGCCATCTTGTTGGAACCACATATCACTGCTGTCCAATTCATGCAATTGCTCAAAGAAATAATAAATAACTATGTAGCGAGGATAATCGATTAAGAAAAATTAGGTACTGCCAAGCTCGATTGTATCGACTGAACTCAATCGTATCGACTGAACTCGATTGTATCAAGTTACGAGCTGACACCACTGTTTCATGAGGCACACATGAGGGTTCTCACCTCCCCAGCATCGCATATTTTGCTTATTGACAATGCCGTTTACCAAAAATCCGCTTCATCGCTGAAGATGATTTTGCGATGAAAATTGGAGTTAACGCTCTTAAAGTTGCGACTCCGAATTTCGGTAGTAAATTTTCATTATTTGTAAACGTTGTTCCTTCGTGTACTTCACCGTGATGAAAAATTTGATTTTACCAAATACATATTTTGACATTGACAGTTTGGTAATCGGTTTAACGTTGCGTTCACACTAATGTCGTTTTCCATTGGGACCACCAAAAATCTTTTTCAGATCTCAGATTTATCGCGGCTCATGGAACATGCAACGAAATTGATCTGCTTTTGTGAATGGATTAGTGCGTTATTTGACAACAATATCAGCTGTTCAAATTGCATTCGCTATTGCAAAAATCTGCTATGGATATCGACTTAAAAAATGTTTCCCCTGTTGTAGACACAAATGGAGTATTTTCGGTGATTCGTGGTTTCCAAATTTCTTGCAATGAAATGAAACAGCTGTGAGTATTTGTGGCAGTATGTGTAAATCTGAAAAATTATCGAGATCTGCAAAAAGTGATCCGAATCGAAAAAAAGATTGATTTTTTTGCCCAATGGAACGCCAAAAGTGATTTAGATCAAAGAAAAGATTGATTTTTTGTCCCAATGGAAAACCACATAAAAGTTTGAAGTTGTCAGGTTGCTTATGAAAGACTTCTTACTTATTCCACACTTCGAATAAATTCTCAATTCTAAAAGAATACCTACACAAAAAAGAAAAAGCCCTTTCTTTATGAAATTTAAGCTCAACAAAAGACTGGACTTGACAGCCGATTTACAAGACTTACAGGATTACATTTCCGAGGGTTGTTCACTTAATGCACCGCATAAATTTACACAATTAAGGAAAAACATTTAGGCCCGATTTGTACACTTGAAGTTGAATGTTGAACACAACTTAACATTAGATATTCCAATGGTAAAAACAGAAAGTTGGTCAACTTCGGATTTGCTCAACTGTCTGAAATAGTTGAGGTTAGGAAAGCAAACCTGGTATTTTATGTATATATTTAGATTTTTTTGGATTTGTGACTGTTAGCTCTTCAAATCAAGTGTAAAGAATTTGAAAAAATATATAAGTAGTTTAAATCAGAGACAATACTGAGACCACCAACTTCGGCCGATTTCCCGTTACTTAGCCTACAAGCTATATTTCTATGGGGTGGCAAATGCTAAGTGCGCTTGTATTGTTACATAGAAATTCGTATTGACAAATGGCACGTAACTTCAGAAACAAACACACTCGCACCTTGCATATGCCACTTCCGCTTTGGGCAAAATGCCTTGCAGCGTTCATAGAATTTTATCCGTTGAATTTGAAATTGTTCGTTACATGTGAATAATAATTTGTTTTAGGAATAAGTGTACATTTACTTAAAATATTTACGAAAAATTAAGAATGTAGGTTGGTTGAGGGAAAATAAAAACATTTTGAGCAAATTTTCCTTATTATTTAAGAAAAATTTACACACGAAATCGAAGTTAATTATATCCAAAAGTGGGAAATACACAACCATATTTGTCCCAATATATTTCTAGTATAGCCCTGTTTTTTTGAGCTTCGATCTCAGCAAAGCAAAGTAAAGTAGGATTTTCAGCACGCATTTACAACAACTACGCTCTACTTGACACTTCGAGACTCGCTGTAGTTGTTGTAATTAGTGTGCTGAAAACTCTACTTTACTTTGCTTTGCTGAGATCGAAGCTCAAAAAAACACACCTTATATTAAACATCTACTTTAGATAGTTTTATTAACCACATAAATAAAATTATTCACCTTTAAAAAATTGATAATAACTAACCAATGGCATTCAGTTATGCTAAAATGTGGTATTCCCGAACTCTTTCACATTTCCCCCGGCTGCCGAGGTTGGCAGCATTTATTTTTGTATTTTTTGAATGTTTTTGCATGTTATTCGGATTCCGAATTGACATAACACCGATAGGAATACAAAATGGCGATTTTGAAAAAAAACTGAGGGGGCCAGCGGCAAGAGGATTGTGAGTTAGGGGTCTCAGTATGGTTTGTCTATGGTTCAGTCTATGCATTTTTTTGTAGCTGTCTCTTTTGTGCATTTAATACAACCAGGTTTTCTTTTCTCTGCTTCAAGACTTTGTCCCGGTATTTGTTGACTTTCACTGTGTGCTGCAGTTGCATTCACAAACACACTGCTGGGATTCGCTGAGCTATAAATATTCGCCATTTTATATACATTTTACATTCACTACGTTTGCTGTTATTTGAGGCGTTATACCATTGCACCACGTTGGGCTGCGTTGCGCTGCACATTGAATGGAATTATGGAGGTTGCTCTAACTTCCCTTATCTTTTATATATAAATAAATACATATACATTTCTTGATGGTAATTTGAATAAGGCCGGAATCAGAAAATAGTTTAAATCTGACAAGCGAGCTACGGGGCGTATACGTAATATTTTGCATGAGGCAATGGTGTCGTCGCAATAGAATTTCACTCTCGTGAACTAAGCGAGCGCGAGTACTACTCAGGCAAAGTTAGCGAATTATTAATGTAGCAGTAATAAGTACTTGCGATTAGAGTGACATGCTTTGCGAAATTTGTATCATGTGTTTGTTGTTTTGTGAAAAGCAATTTTTGGAGGAAATTAAAAATTTGGTTACCACAGATCTTCCACTTAGCAATTTTGCAACTTAAATTCCCTTAGCGCAAACATATTTTATGCACCCGAAAGTTCCTATGCTCTTCTTTGAAAATCGATTGAAAATAAACCGTTAAGATGATTGGTTTTTGTCTCGCTGCCTTTGCAACCGACTCGAGTCATCGGGCATGCTCTCTTCCACCTGATTGTCTTTGAATATACGAGGGGTGACCGCAACAGTGTACCCTTCGTTTATGATCCTCCGAAATCTCGTTCGAAGTGACGTATCCCAGGTTGTGTCAGTGTCTGTGATCGGCCCTTTCTTTGCGAGCCTTACTAGACTTTTAGTAAGGTTGGTCATGGAGGAGGTGACCGGTCGACAGTTAGCCTTCGGATAGGCGGGTGGTAACCGTAACGGTTGGACCCTCGCCTGTATCCTCTGGTAACTATCGGAATATGGCAGATAGGGCGAGGCGTACTAGTAGTGGTGGTGATTGGATCAATCGTCATGGTTCCTACTCAAAACTGTGAGGTGTCTCAAATTGGCCAGGAGGTGGGTCTAACCGAGTGACAGGATTGTTTCGGATAAGAACGAAGGGGTAACCGAAGCAGTTTCCCCTCTGTTACCATCCATAAACAATCTGTCTAAAGAGTGGCAGATGGGATCAGCTGCTAATGCTGAAAATATGAAGGTGATCATTGCAGCCATTTGGTCTTGCTAATATATTTGCTGATGCTGCGTGTATCTGTGAGAGACAAGTCACTGAGGTCTTCGAGGAAGTAATTGCCTAAGATTGTTTTGCTCAAATTTGCGAGTGCTGGGCAGGTGCACAGAAGATGAAGAACGGTTTCCTCTTCCTCCTCATCCATGCAGCTTCTGCAGAAATCATTGTACTAGGGTGCTCCTAACCTACGAGCGTGTCTACCTATCCAACAATGCCCTGTTAATGCTCCCACTACGGAGCTGATTCTATTTATACTAATAGAGAGAAGTCTCTGAGTCCATTTAGCATCCAGTTTTGGCCAGATTTGCTTGGATGTGGTGCAGGTATCAATGCTGTTCCACCTGTTGTTTGCGATCCTTATTGCCTCCTTAAATAAGGAAAATTTAATGGATTGCATAGGAACGTGCGGTTCACTGTTGTTGTTCGAGTGAAAGTCGCTTCCTTGTCTGGCTAATTCCTCCGCTTTGCAGTTGCCAGGAATGTCGCTGTACAGGGTTGCTGAACATCTGTCTGCAATCTCGTTAAGAGATTCCCGGCATTGTTTTACCAACTTTGATCTAGTTGTTGGTGCATTCAGGGCTTTTATGGCTGCCTGACAGTCTATGTATAGTACGCTAGCTTTTCCGTCTATCGCAAACTAGACAAGTCTGCAGGCTGCCTTGTGTATAGCCATTATTTCAGCCTAAAAAACGCTACAGTGGTCTGGAAGACGTAGGGCAATATTAATTTCGGGTGATGGAGAAAAGACTCCCGTGCCTGCCGCCATTTTGGAACCATCTGTATAAACTTCAATTGCATAGTTATTTTCTATTGTGCTATTTTCCCATTCGGAACGTTCTGAGATTATTGCTTTGTATTTTATGTTAAAGTCCTCGAAAGGAATAGGTTAATCCGTTATATCTGGGATTTTGTCAGGGAGAATGCTCGTATGACCTATTTGATAGTTGGTCCATTTCTGGGATTCCCTAAGTCTAAAGGCTGCCATGCATGCGCCCTACCTAGGCATTTGTTTTGCGCTGCAGCGGTTCATATGTCTATCTTCTATCACCTTTTTTCCGGCGTACGCATTCATCATCATACCACGGGCTTTTTCTCTGGGTGGCTAGGCGATCACTTATCGGCTTAAAGTCAATAACTTTTGTCCTAAGCCGATTTCCCACGACGATTCCGTATATCCAAATACATGCAATCTTTTATTGCAGCTGTAATAAATATCGCAACTCTTTCTTTTCATCCTATCCATCGTATCACCTGGATCGCGGTAATACCTGCCTTGTACCGCGTGAGGAAAGACTCAAGTTTTTGAGGGTGTAGAGCCTCCATTATGATAAGTAAATACTTTGATCGGGCCATACAAACAAAGTGAGCTTTGAACTAAATCATTCCATTGGCAATCACTCAAAATTCAAAATTTTTCACAAAACATCACAACTTTGGAAATTTGTTTTCTCTTAAAATTTTTACCAAACAACAATGAACTACGGAACTGATGCAAGTCCATCTGGAGGAAAGAAACTAATGCAAGTCACTGAAGAAGTACAGAAACCAGTCCATGGTATCATCCAATATTTCCTGTAAACGGTTCGAGTATGTGAATTTCTTTTTTTTCGCAGTTCCAGTTGTATTGGGCAACGAATGCTTTATAATAACCCAACAGGATATCCGAAAAATTGAGGATGTTCGCTTTTTATCGTACCATAAACTTGGTCCAAATGGTTGAGTTTTTTTCTGTTTATAATGAAGTCCCCGTAACTGTCCTTTGTGTATGTCATAGGAGAACTTATTCCTGTTCAAGCGGTACTAGGACAGGAGATTGCGTTAAGAGATGCCATTCTAAACGCAGCAAGGTTTCACACTCAAAACCAAGGCGAAGCTGAATCTCGGCAGATGCTTGAAATGCTTGCAAAGTGTTGTGGGTGAGTTCACTCGATTCGCATAATGTCCTGCATTATTAATAAATTGACTAGGCAACCAGTTCCAACCACCATGCCAACGTCGACCACAGCTTCAATTGAACAACAAATTGCATGGGCGAATTCTTGCAACACTACCTCACCCGCAGTAAGTCCTTTTTTTATATAAACTTAAACGCTTATTTCTGCTCAAGTGCATGGAATTATGCCCTACATAATTGATATTTTAAATGCAGTACCCCTTCACTTATTCGAAGGCTACATCAACGAGCGACTTGCCACCTCGGCAAACCTTGCAATGCTGTTGCAACCAGCCCTGCTGCTGTAATTGCCCGCCAAGATACGTGACCCATCAAGGCTGCAACACAATGGAAACAGATCCCAGCACAGACCACTTTGAAGGATCACTCAGTGCAAGACAGATGCTGAAAATTCGAAAAATGATTGAAGACACTATGGGTGTGTAGTTGTCCTATTTATTCAACTCCTCTATCGACAAATACATGCCATGCAAAACAATTTTTATATCCTCTATCAGTGCGTCCTTATTGCATTTGACTTTGTTTCCTTCACCAGTCAGGGCACATCCATTCATAGTTGCGACTTTGAATTCTCTTTCGCTGAAAACGTCGGGTTTCCAAATGCCAACAATGTCTCTGCCGCCGCAGGGATTGTAGAAAAAGAGGCAGAACTCGGAAAAGGCTTCCTGAAAATGCAAGAATTAGTTACAATCAATGTTTAGAGAATGACCGGTGTAGACTTACTCTCAGATCTGTTATCGCACTTTTGAGGAAATTGTGATCGCTTGGAAATTGTCGGAAATTGGGTGCAGTCCATTCGGAGAACGCCGATGAAAATTCATTTGCCATGCAGTTGGGAACGTGTTCGGGTTTCAAACGTATCAGAAGATCATATCCATCCTTTGAGGCAGTAAACAGTTTGCTTGGCTTTATCGTTGCTGTGCTATCGAGGACTCTTGATTCGATAACTGTGAGTGCGTGTTTGGCCAAAAGTTGGACACGCGCCAAAACGGGAGCGATTGGTGCATCTGTACTCCAAATTCCGTATCGCTTTTCGTCGTACGAGGTGACTATCAGCAGCGGTGGGAATGAATCGCGTTCAGTGTTGAAACGATTCTCCAGGTCTGATATGCTTTGCTCTGGAAATGCAAAGTTTTTGTTATAATTTATCCAACTCTCGCAATAAGCAAGGACAACCCTTAACAGTGAGATGTAATGCTTTAGTCGCCACTTACCATCCAACTCATCGTTGAAGTTCAGGACCGCCATTTCCGTTCGCCAATCGGTGTTCGCCAGCAGGTGCAAAAACCTAAAGAATCCCGTCTGCGGCTGACATATGTTCGCTTGCGCACCCATCTGCATGTATTGACTGGCAATCAGCAGCTCAGTACACTCGTCGGGCCAGAGTGCGTCATCGATTAACTGTGAATACAGCCATCTTTTGGCAATCATCACAGTTGGTCCAAAACTCGAATCCAACTGATACAGTCCGTGCAGAGCACTTGTCATCTTCGGAAGCAGGACGTGCTGTTTCTCCAGGGCTATACTCTCAGGAGTGTCCTTGTACTGAGTGATGCCCTTTTCGTTGACTTCCTTCTTCAAGAGCGCAATCTCCTTCGGATGTGCGATTTCCACACGAAACACAAATCCGTCCTTACAGATGAAAACACCATCGAACCGGAGCATCGTTCGGAATTTGTGTTTCTCCTTAAGCGCCTCAGCTATCTTCACGTAAAATGCGATCTTCAGCGCGCGCAATGCAGACACTTCACTAGGCCATTTGCCGCTCATTCCTAGAAATGTAAGCAAAAGCGTGAGAAATGTAATAGTATTAACGGACGGAGACTCTACCCAATTGAATGACTCCATGGCTTACGGTTCTGCCCATCAGACCCATTTTGTTGCTCCTTGCGTCGGGTAGAATCGGCACTGGGTCGCAATACCTAAACACAGAGGATGTTCCCTGTATCGACGTGATATCCAATGGCAACCCATCCAGCATCCTTAATTTCTGGCCCAGATCATCAAAGCTTTTTATCACCTCCAGAGCGGTTGACTCTGCATCTGTTTCCTGATTTACGTCCGCCTCGAGCTTTTCGACTTTGAAAATACGATTCAATTTGTACGCGACATCCAAGTCCCCTGCCAAATATTGCATCTCTTCAGGTTCCACTGCAAAGTGATGCTGGAGCAGATGTTCAACTATTCGTCGAACTATAAGGCGTTTCTGGGCGAAAGATTCACCGCTGGCTGACCAAACGCAAGCCTCAGTAATGCTGCCATCTTGAAAGCGACGAAGTTCGGACTTGTCGCCCCAGAATTCTCGGAAGCTGTCTGCACCGTCATCATTAGCTTGCGGTCCTTTGTCGAGCACCTCATAAGCTTGCTCGGGATTCAAAATTATTCCCAGTCGAAAGTTCTTCTGAATGTCCTTAGGCGGCTCATTGATTTGCCACGAAGCAGAAGGTGTCTCAATTGGGACAATGTGGAATATGCGATCAGAGAGACCCTTGCGAAGAAGACTGTTTGATTGGAAATTACTAAATGGGAAAAAGATTCGCAAAGATTTACGTACGTTGTGGTCATTTTCAGCATTTGTGGGAACCAATAACCTGCAAAATTATGCCGGTGTGGGCGTGACGAAGCCATTTCCAGCACTTTGTCTATAACTGATTCACCGGAAATTCTAGAAAAATAACAAGAAAGTTAAAGTTGGTTAAGCCAAATGGATGAAGCGGGTTTTGATTTTGCAGTTCCAACCCCCAACCGGCTATGCGAACGGTTTTCGTCAACTTACTTCAAAATATGATCAAACTGAGTATAAACCGGGCAGTTGGTCATGAAAATCAGCTGAAAACTGTTGACTTTCATGTTGTTGAGGATATCCACCGCTCGTTTGGCTTCTGCCTTTACCCTGCGGAACACATCCAGAGATAGATTGGCGCAGATGTTACAAAACCCAGTGAAATCCACAAACACCACATCGTAGCTGGTGGAGAACTGTTGCAAAGTCGGTTGATTTGCCGCTTTAAAATCGTTGCACAGCGTAATACCCTTGCCATCTTCGTCCCACGTACTCAGAGCTGCAAAAGGAGAATACAACATAAACTTTTAACGCAGATTGACCTGACTCACCCAAATGATTCCACACCTGCCTGGCGACTTGATAGCTGCTCATCGCAGAATGCAACTTACGCTGCCTAAACAAATAGACAACAAACGCCGACATGACATGACTTCCGAAGCCAGCGAAGCCGACGTCCAAATTCCTTTGTCGCAGCCACACTTTGAGCAGGACCAATCCCTCCTGGAGGTTTTTATTGGCCTCAAGAGTTTCCTGCAAAGCCACCAGATTCCTTTTCATTGCGATATCGAACAAAATGTTTGCGTTGTAATTGGGAGTCGCCAGAGGAAGGCTGTCTTGTGAATTCTTCTCTCCGAAAATGCTTCCACGGATATTGCTATTCCAAGGAACGAAACGATTCAGTTTGAATGTGGACTCTCCCACACCAACAAACAGTCTCAGTGTTAACTTTTTGCCAACACTTCCCGATGGAGTAATCTCAAGAACTGGCTTCAGCGGATTGTTGTTGAAGTAGTTGAAGCTGAATTCAGCCTTTTCCGTATTCGATTCACACATCTTGGTTGCAATGAATGACAAGTAGAGCGCACGCTTTTGGTCGTAGACTAGGTTTAAGTAGTCGTCCTTTTGGAAACACTCACCAGGCATCACCACGCAAACATCAACAGTTAGTTTTGGACCGAACATTGTTTTGTGCTTGAAGGAGCCCAATACGTAGGGCTCTTCGACTGGTTTGATGAATTGAAATGGAAAACTCTTTTGATTCAGCTTCTCAACAGCCAGCGGCATTTTAAGGCCGCTTTGCTGCAACCAACTTAAATTGTCTGAATCAGTTTTCGCCTTTTCGGATTTCAGTTTCATCACGAAGGCGCTGAATGTTTCAAGCCATGTGTTTACAAATTTTGTGTATTTTTCTTTAACCTTTAGTTCGCCGAGCAACTCTTGAACTTGCATTCGAAACAGATTCGAGTGGAAGAGGTTCTTCGTCTCGTTTAATTGGTTCAGTTCCTCCACAGTTGGTTGTTTGAATAGTTCGGGATTTTGATCGATTTTGTGTCGCTTTTGTATGGAACCAGACTCCATAGTATTCTGCTTTCGTTTTGCTGGTGCGGCGGCAGTCGGCGTTGGTTCATCTTCTTCAGAAAATCCATCGTCACTCTCGTCCCCATTCTGGTCGTCGGATTCTTCATCGGAATCCTCACTTGTTCCGTTTTCTATCATCGAATCGTAGTGGAGATCCTCTTCATCATTGCTTTCATCGGCACTATCGTCCATTTGAACTTCCTTCACTGGCTACAGATAACAAAAGGTGAGCAAATAACAGTCAATTAGTTGGAAAATATAATTTTACCTTAGTTGGTTGAGTTTTTTTCTTAGTTTTAACCATTTTGCAGATATAAATATGAGTCAAAAATTAAAACAAGCAAAATGTTCAACAAAAAACGCACGTGCGACAACTTTGACAGAGAGTTGTTTTGGTTTTCCCAAAATGACATTTAACCCTCGGTGAAGTTTCGGCTGGTTTGGGTTGCGTTCAGAGAAACATGCCAAGATTTGATTTCGAAATCGATTTGTATTCTCGTTACATTTTAACGAATCTTTTATTTCTGCTGTAGGTAGGTACCTATTCTAGCTAGCTACTTAAAGACTATTCATATTATGAGAACGAATTGCGAACTGTGAACAAGCGAATATTCGTAGTTTCTCACATTAAATTCACATGAAAACCTTTTTTTCTTGTCGCAGATACCCGCGAATCAGTTTCATTGGTAAAAGTTAATTTCAAACGAATTTTTCAATCGTGGGTTTGTGGATAATGACTGTTTTAAGTTGATTGTTGATAGTTGATAGTTATATAAAGTGTGGCAGTTCTCAGCGAAATAGCTGTAGTTATAAATTTTTGCTATTTAAGTCAAATAAGCGTCAGTTTTTTTTTTAGATGTTATAGCGTTTTTTATTGAATATTCGAGAGAATTGCCCCGAAGTTCAGAATTGCTCTTTTCAATGAAATTCGTTGGAGCACTTTTGCAACAGTGGTTGACACCATTATGTGTAAATATGAATGTTTTAATAGGCCAAATCAATATATTTCAATTTCAGTTTACATTTTGCAGGCGTAATTGTATATTTTCGGACCACAAGCCAAAAATTTGTTTCTAATAACACAACTAACGTTTCAATCTAACATTTTGCTTGTGTGTGATGGTGAATTCGGGGCAATTCTCTCAAAATATTCCAGACACTTCTGTCGTGTTAAGAGTGCACTTTTTTTTCAATGAAACATACTTCTAGATTTGATGTTTTCATAGAAAAGGCAATTCTTTTCTTCAATCGAAAATGCCATTAGATTTTTTATAAAACATAGTGCTTTTGTGGCAGAACAATAAGCAAGTTGTGCCGAAACGGCAGCGATATCTTTTGTAAAAGAGCAACTTGACCAGCATACTCCTACTGTGGAATGTGACAGAAACGGTAATGGAGTGGTGCAACGTGCAGCTATGTATGTGCCACGGTATAAACAAGCAACGTCTGCACTAAGTTTTGTACTTCCTACTTATTACTTGTTAATCTTTTTTTATTTATAAAAATATTTTCATTGTTTAGAAACACAAAGATTTTAATTTAAATTGATTATAAAAACGAAAGAATTCAAGTCAACAAAAAAAATACAGAAGAAAAAATAATAAAGACTACGTTTTCTTGATGGCACCTTACAGTCCATTTCTTTACCAGCTGAACTTTCGACACAAGTTTCAATTCATAAATGCAGTTAATTTAATTTCAACGTATCGACCTCTGCATACGTTCCCTTGGTGGACATATGAACGAAGTCCAATTCCATTGATAAATATTTTGATAGCAATTCAAGCCAATAATTTTTTTTGAGACTATCTCAAATAGTTTGCATTATATTTAAAAAAGAAGTTGTCAAGTTATAAATAGTTTCAAAAATAAATTCACCCGATGCAGTGCATTTTCCTGCAGTTGAAAAATCTCACGAAAACATAAACAAACTCCACTAGTTATCAAACTCAAACCCACTTGAATTTGTAATTCTGAGGTAGGTAACTCTGAGAAAAAATCCAGATTCGCAAGTGCTCTGAAATCTGAAAAAGGTGTACCAAATGTACCAAACGAACAAAAAAAATGCTCTGAGAGCGCCCTATAGAATACCACATTAGTTTTTTCTCGATGACATGAAACTTTCAATCAAAAATATCATTTCCTGGCAGATCTCGCTGAAGAGCAGGATCTTTAAATTATGTAACATTAAGGAATTACAACAGAAAACTACATCTACAAATGACGATAATAAACACACATTCCGAAGCCATCCAGCAGATCACTTTGACACCGGTTCGTCCTTAATCGGTGTATCTTTCATCCCCAGATCTGGATACAACTTCGCTACTTGACCGGGTGGTGTGCACAGGCGGCCAGTAAAGTCTAAGCGCTTTTGATTTTGACTCTTCTCCGCGGATGAGAATATATCCAAGAGAGACCTAAAAAAGCGAACAAAGTTATAAGAGCTTGTTCAATCTGTACAGATACCACTTACCGATGCCCATTCGAAGACAAATTTCTTTTCGCCTTGCTCAGAAAATTTCCCTCGATACTATGTGGCGGTGAGAGAGGAGAATCCGTCGTCGACCGAATGATATTTCGCGTGGCATCTCCTATAAACAACCCAAGAGTAACAAGTGTAAGGTGCAGCAGAAGATTAACTCACGACTGCTTTCGGAATCAGATTTAGTTCCAGTTTCCCCGCCTCTTGAGCGACATTCCTGCAGGCACTGCAGTATCGACTTGTGCTGAGGTGAATCCCCGCTACTCTGTATAAGAAGTTCTAGCTCAGACCAAAGCAGTTTGTACTGGTCATCCTTTTTCGCCCCTTTCAGTCTAAAGCATGAGGGTGCAAATGAAAAGACATAATAAAATGGCACTAAAAGCTAACCTATTTCCCATATTCGGCAAGGGCAGGGCTTCCCCCCTCGACGCCGAGCCCAACACATTAAAAATCGTCTGCTTGCACTGTATCACCTCGCTTTCATCTAGCTCCTCCTTGGCGATTTTCTTTAGCAAAAACTCCAGGTATCGAACATTGTAGGCTATTGTTGTGCTCAGCGTAAGCGGGAAATATCTAGACCGGCGGAACATCTTTGTACGCGCTCGTGCCAAGTTTTCATCGGGCGGGTGCTCGGGTATCGCTTTCATTGGATAGAATCGATGCGCACGAATAAATGCACCGAAATCGCTGACTCGGTAATCGGTTACGCGCCCACCCGCTCCCTCGGATATTGACGGCAGATCCTCTAGACAAGAACGTGTAATCTGCAGCGCGTGAATAAATATTTCACCTCCACGGGCGGAGAGCAAATGACTAGTCAACTTTCCGCCGATTTTTCTGCAAAAAAAAAACAAGTAGCAGTGGATGGACTAGTGAATTGTTTTCTCTACCTTGGCATCTCCAAGAGGACTGATCTTCCATTCAAAAGAAAGTTAATCAAACAAGAACTAGGTCGCGACGTCACATCGACAGGTGTCACTCGATGCATAGCCAAGCACGGTTGCATATCGGAAGCGCCACAGCCTCGTGGAGTACACCACTTTAATGTGACTGTGTTATATTCGGCTCCTTCCTTCACGCTGGTAGGCAGAAGGGCTTCTGACCCACAGATGATCGTATGAGCGTTCTTCGCGTGAAGGATTTCCACATCATAGTTGGCGCTAGAGTTGGCGTTCTGCTCCTCCTGTTGACAAAAGTTGTAGGTCAATCTTTATTGGATATTCTTTGTATCCCTACCTTCATTGGAATACCAGTCACAGTCGTACTGGCCAAATTATAATGCGACAAAATCAAGTGAGTGAGCTTATTCGATATGCACGGCGCACTGGTCGAGTGTATTTCTGTCGACAATGCCGGAGAAACATCCCTCAGAGCTCTATTTGTGACCAACGACTCCATGCTTAGCGGTACCACATTGATAATCACCAGATGGCAATGATCAATGTGCAGGAATTTATTTTGTGCAGTTGCCACTGTATTCTGTTGCATAAGCACGGTATGGAATATGTCTTCCAAACTTTTCATGCTTGGATTATCGCGAGCCGATGTTATGCAAATTACCCTGCCTTTGTTTGGTACTTTTGGACTCTCACCCAAAGCAGCCTGAACGTCCTTTTGATGCATAGTTGGTTCGGCAAGTGCCTCTATCGCCGCTCGCAGGCCATGTATGACTGAAAAGTCTGACGATTGTGGTGTATTCCGTTGCGGGACACCGACCATGGCCATTGCGTTAAGAACGTGTGCCATATTTTGAGTGTTAAGGCCCCAAGTGTTGACTATATGCGCGGCGGTATCACTTACTATGAAACGAATCTGAAAGCGAAATGGTCATAGAAATTTTATTTCACTTCCTGGATGTGGTGTTTTGTTTATACCAGTTTTCCTTTTGGAAAGAGATCCCATACTATACGACAGTATTCCACTGAAGCCTCCACGGAACTTGTCCATAGGCTTTTGCTGAACTGGGGCAAGGTGACATCGGCGTTTGTTTTGCCTTTTAGAAAGTCCAAATCGATGAAATCTTCGCTTGATATGCTAAAATATTGCGTATGGTCAAGCACAAAAATGGTTTTGTGATTGATATCATACATTTTGTGTGGTAAAATAAATAAATTTGCGGCCAAAGTTGTTGTGAGATTTGTGATGGGGTGTCATTTGGATTTTAGTCGGCTTTTTTGATATTTTTGACACTTGATAAAAATGACAAACAACAGTGGTTCTCTTACATATTAGGTCTGGAAGTGAATATGAGAGATCGATATAAAATGTTGCGGATGTAAAGAACTGACATTTTTTAGACAGTTAAATTTTAAATAATATAAAAGAACCAATTTGATTCTTTCTTTTTTTAAAACTGAGAAAAAAATACTGACAGCTTTGATAAATTGCCGGTTATTGTATATAAATATTTCGAATCGGATTCTTTGTAATTTTGAAAGATTTTTTTCTGACGATTCTGTTTGTCGTTTCTGATTTTATATTTTAGGCACTCGTAGATAGTACCAGAGACAATACAAAAAGTATGGTTTGTCTATGGATAGTACTTTAACCTTATCACAATACATTTTTTTTAGATGTATGGAAATGTAAGCCATTGTGATTCCATCAGATTCCCGTATTCGATTTATTAAACTATATAGGGAACTGTTAATAAAGTTAGATCTATGTAAAGCCCGTTAATTGGCTCTAATATTGAACGTGGTATTACGAATCGGGTTTGCTTGAAACCAGAAATATAAAAAGGAAAGGTTCTGTTAAATTCCCGAGGACTGGTCACATTCGGTTGGAGTGTCATATCTTTATTCTTGTGGGAACTGGTTATGGATGAAATTTACATTTTTAGTTCCGACTTAAGCAGGTAATTCACAATGACTATATTTTTCATACGAAATTCCCAACTGTGAGCTTCCGCAAATCCAAAGTCGGGACTAATTTATTATTAGTACGGCGCATTTAGTGTCTAGGCCATATAAAATTACCCATTGTAAACTACAAAATATTTAGCGTGTAGGTTAAATATGATTAGCAGTAAGGCCCAATAAGCAACTGGGCTCGAGGTGTTGGCCCAATCGAATACAACATCAATGTGTGGTGTACAAAGATCAGCATATTTGCACTTTCAACCATATTAAACAATATTCCGTATAAACCCTTTTATATAAAACGAAAAGAGAAAAATTGTAAAGGTATGGAAAATATGTACATTTTTAACCTCAATCCTTCCGTGAAGAAAATTTGATCAAAATTATGCAATCGATTTTTGTCCCCGACCGTGAAAAGCGGTCAGTAACGCAGCTAACAAAATAGTACGTATACGCTAGAGTTTTTGACACATTAAGTATAGAGGTACCTTTTTTCAACACTGAAGCCATTGACAAGTCATTGGATATAAATAAACTGCTTAATCCCGCTTGCAATTCAAAAGTAATATGTTAACTCAACAATGTTATCGCAGAAATTTTGATAAAAATTTATCTCTTGACATATTGACATATCTAAGTTGATTGCTAAAAAAGAATAATAGCAAAAGGAAAGATAATGACGTTTTCGATTGAAGAAAAGAATTGCCCTTTCTATGAATATGAAAAAATCAAATCTATGTAGAGGAGGTCTTTCTATACATTCTATTCTACATTGGAAAAAAAGGTGCACTTCCAGGTCCGAAATATTTTGAGAGAGTTGCCTTGAACTTACCAACACACACTAGCAAAATGTCAGAAACGAATTTCATTGAAAAGCGTAATTCTGAACTTCGGGGCAATTCTCTCGGATCTTCAATGAAAACCGCCATAAGATTTCATATCTGACGATTTCTTTCAGTTCTCCCAACCAAAATAGATTCATGCAGTGTGATAGTCTTATGTCATTATGCCATTTTCAATTGTCATTTTGTTTTTGATCTAAACCTCTTTTTATGGTCATTTGGGCAAACGAAAAATATGTTTCTTTTGATTTGGATCACCTTTTGCAAGTCTAGAAATTTTTTAACCTAATAATAATTTTAGTCTTTGACAGCTTTTTTACGTCATGCGGACTAAACTATTTTAAATCACAGAAGTATGTACCTGCATAGTTTCAAGAGGTGTTCTTTGTTGTTATGTTTATGTAATAAATGGTTTGCTATTATTTGTTGTCAGTTTTTAGTTCATTCAATCTTTTTGTTTGGTTCATAGTTACGGCCGATTCGTATTGCTCTTTAACCTAAAAGCTAATATAAGCATTCTGATCACGTAATAGGACACTAAAAACGCTGATCTTTAGGTCATTTACCCGTGGTCATTTCTTTTGACGTAAGCGTTTGCCAGGATTGAAGTAATTTTTTTTTTTAAATTAATATTCAACTCCGTCGATAATCGAAATCTATTCGAGATATTCGTTCCGAAACCATTTTCATTAACTTACTTTTGACAGCTACACAGCAGACAGCACATGTTTTCCGAAGTTCTCTGACAACCAATAGAGTGTTTCGCGAAGCCCATCCTTTCACAGATGGGCTACCTTTTTTGCTCAAACGTCAAAAAAAATTGTAGGAAAACAAAGCTGGTTTATAATGGCCAGAGTAGTGTTTTGTTCAAATATTGCTGAAAAGCGCACAAATGCCATTAATTTAACTTCTCAGTTGTTACCAAATACATTTGATAAACATAATTTTTTAATTCAACAATGCTTTTATCTTGTTTTTTGCACATTTTTATGCACTTTTCAGTAATTTTTTAATATAATTGGACTACATCCATACAAAATCCGTTTTGCTTTCCTACAAGTTTTTTAGCTGTCACTTGGATTTTTCTTCTTCTCAGTTGACACTGACGTTGTCGCGAACTACCCTATTGCTGCGTAATATTTAAAAGTCAAATGAACGCGCTTTATACTCCATTTAAACGGATACTTTGCACACATCTGAGTCCCGAACAGATTTGACATTATTTTCGGAGTTTTTCCCGAACGGAAACCTCCATAGGGGTGATTAGCTCAAGCCCCTTAATTCTTTTATGCCGTCTTGTCGATATCCTCTTTTGTAAGTATGTGTATAAAGCACTCTTGTTTTTAATAAAATTCCATTTTAAATGAGTATTCTCTTTGTTGGTTTTTATTAGATTTTATGCTTATTATGATTTGATTTACTTTCTTCAATTAATAAATTTATTATAATATACGAATACGAATGAATAAGAGTAGCAAGCTTTAACACTCATTGATGTGTGTATACTACTAATAAATTTAGTTATTGATACATAAATATATTTTACCATTGCTTTCTTTCGTTTTATTCTTTTTTGTTAAATTTTAATTTATAATTTCAAACGACCACATTACAAGTTAAATATTAATTTTGTCGTAAAATTTAATTTTACTATGATTGTTTTATTTTCAAATGTAACTTTAAAATATTTTTTGTTTCTTTTGTTTTTCAATAACGATCTCTTTACCTACCTTTCTTTTAAGTCGACTTTGCTTCAAATCACTAATGGAAAACAATTGATTTTAAGTTTTTTAATGTACAAATAAATCAACTAATATTGATATAATTTATAAGAATCATATAGAAATACTTAATATACTTAATAGAATAGAAATATTTAATTCTGGGTGGTTTTTAGCCAATTTAACGATTTTTTTTAATATAAAGGAACAACTTGACATTATAAATGTAATAAAGGAGATTTCAATCTATATAAACTCTGCGGTGGGCGGAGGAAGTGAAGTTATGTTGAAAAAAGTTTTGAATTTGCATTAAAACTTGTCAGCGATTGTTTTAAGTCGAATTGCGCAGTCGAAGTACTTAAAAGCCTAGGCCCCTAGGGCGTGCTAAAGAAATCGAATAGCTGTCTCACAGCTCAGAGTTATTAGTTACTGTACACCATAGTTACATGAGGGAAATAAAGTTGACGAATGCACAATAAAATACTTTACAGTCATTTGTGATAGAGTGGATTGAACTGCTATATTTTGTTGTGTCTTGACTTTCAGTTTGCTTCTTTGTTCTTCAAGGTTTCTGCTCCCTAAAAGTGGACGGGGCTGAAAGCAGTTCACTAGCAATGTCATTAACACCAGAAAGCTGTTAAAATGAACTGCTGCAGTCAAGTCACTTCTATTTGGTAAAATACCTATCACGAAGCACGACAGTGTTAAGAAGACCGTAGTTGTTGCTTTCGCGTGCTGAAGATTCGTCTTAACTTTATTTCGCTGAGATAGATATTCACAATAGCCAATTGTGCGTTTCCGTTTGAAAATAGAAAGAGGCAGAAATTGTCCCTCTTTGACAATGGAAGCAGGGAAGAGGAATACTCGTTACTCGTTATTTTTCTAAATCATTGTCAAAAACTGTTAGGTATAATTTGTGGTTTATGGGAGGTCGAACCAAATAGTTTAGTTACTGAGACTCCGAAGCCATTTTTAAATGATAAATCCGTGCAAACTTGAAAAACTTTTTACAGAAAAAGCATAAATCAATCACCGCCATTTCATCTCCCGCGAAATACGTATCCAGGTGATGCGGTTCTTAGACAAACTATCTAAATCTTTTGTCCGTAAATAAAAAATTTGCGAAGTATTTCTTTTTTTATCGCATTGTATCGTAACATCGCCTTAATTCCCGTTCACGGATTGTATGTCGATTAGATTTGCGTGAACGATTCGTTGTTTATAATAAAACGTCATAATACGTCTGTTTCAGCTTACTTTTTGAACATAGTGGGAGCTTTTTGAAAGAGGAAAAGTCTGGGGTCGAATCGCGTCGTCCGTGAACGAGCTATACGTTCACGGAATTATGTCGATTTTGCATGTGAAACAAAAACAAATTCCGTCACGTAATGCTCGATCACGGACGACGCGATTCGACCCCTGATGAATTACTAAATCTCAGTAGGACAAAGTTAAGATTAACGATAGGATTACTCTCTGGACAGTGCCTTCTAAGGAAGCATGCCATGAGACTAGCCTTAGCCAATACGGATGTATTCAGGTACTGTGGGGACCTACAGATCTCCCACCTTCTATGCGAGTGTCAGGCAATTGCTCGGAATAGAAGGAAACACCTAAGCAGGTATTTCTTTGACAACTGAGATGAGGTTGGTTCCTCAAACAATATTGGGAACATACTTAAATTCTGTAAGGCAAATGACTGTTTGGGCGATTTGGTTTAGGTCCGTAAATGTTTCCTTGGGGATGGCGATGGGCCCGCCTTGGTGCCTTGTCTTTTGTGACGACAACAACTCTCAACCTAACCTAACCTACCCACCGTCCAAAAAGACATCGATGTGGTTTCTTTGGTTTTCTGGTACAGCTGTGGCAAAAGAAAGCAGCTCGAGTGAGATTTTCCTTATTGTCCAAAAATCTGTTGCAGCCATTACTACATCCTGGGGTTATGTTTATAAACAGCGACTTGGTAAAACAAAGTCCACGATGGCAGTAATGGATAAACAACGATAAATGGATCACTAAAGATAGTGGGCTTCGCACGGAATCTGTGCGGAACCTAAACGATGGGTACAAAGTACAATATTGTCAATGAGGTTATTAACTTTCGAGTTCTAAAAAAATTGCACTAAATTAAACAAAAAATAAAAGACACATACCTATTCACATATAATATCTCATCATCATTTCCAGACGAATCGTGAATTGTAAGTATAAATGGCGTACTTCCTTTCAAACTGTCGTTCCAAATTATTCGATTTGCGTATGGTTTTCATGTTTCCTACTTTGGAACATTTTTTGCTTTATTCACATAACCTCCATCTTCTAACCCACCACAGAAGGTCATCCTATCCTGGATATGGTTAATTATTTCATTATTTGTTAAATTTTACTTTTGGTTGATTTTTTACTCAGTTATTTCTTCTTTACATACAAGCGCACTTTATTAACTAATAATATTGTTATTATTGTTATTTTATTTCTCAAGCAACTTACTCTAGGTATATTTAATTTTCATTATTACTCTTAAGATAATTTTTTTTTTTGTTGTTTGGCGAATACAAAAGAAAACTATTCGTGGTTATTTGTTTTGTATTCCTTGAGTCTGTTGATTTCATTTTCAAATAAAAAAATCTGTAAACGTGTATAAAAATGTGCGATAACTGTTTATAAACGAAAGTCGTAAACTACAAATAAAAAATGTTGTCACTACTCTAAAATGCACCGAACACGGACTTGTGTATTCGATTGAGGGTATTTTTTACAAAAAGGTTATCAAAATGAAAGTCGAAACGATAAATAAAATGCATCCTTTTGTGTTTATTAAAACGAAAATGTTTAAATTTTATTAAAACTGTGTAATACTTAATAGTAAAGGAAAACAAAAAGTGTATATATATTTCTTTCAAGTTCATGTTGAACATGGGTAACGTTGATTTTGTATAGGAAACAAATAAAAAAACTAATTAGGTGGCTCAAATCTGTTTGTGGTTATGCCATACATGCACATAACTACGTAAGTAGGAAGTAGAGTTTTTACTTATAGACATTAAGCTAAGTGTGCTATTTTGTAATAATTACGAAACGAAAGACATGCGGAGAAAATGATAAAAAAACATATTTTTCTGTTTTATAAATAGGTGTATAATGAGATTCAGAAAATAACACAATCAATTAAAAGAAATGTAGTGAGTTGCCTTATGGAGCGTATAATGGGTCTGAGAAGAGCGAAATGTCTGGCGGTTGCAAGTTGAAGTATTACAGTTGACACTTGATGACCCGGGGTAAATGTTGGTGTATTTTTATAGACATTTATTCAAAAATAATGATGGACGTATTAAATAAATAAGTCCCGAGTTAAACGTTTACTTTTAAGCTACAACTGTCACGCGCTTTGTTTAAGAGGCTGGTTTTGTCCGTTGTAGCCTGACCCACTCAGATCGTGTCTGTCTGAAGTGTATAAGCAATAAACATTCAGTGTGATTTACGTATCATGGATGGATCGCGATCCGGAAGAACAAAGAGACAGAAAAAGCACTCCGTCAACATTTTCTAAAAAAGTGGTGCTTTTTAATTGAAGGCGCAGATAAACCATAACCTTCTGGGTAGAGTATATATAACCTATATAAGTAATAATCTTTAAATGTTGTCACAGCAACAATTCTGCGGTATAGCAGAATGATCGATTAAACTGCAGCGAATTTATTTTTGGCTACTCAAAATAAAATGACGTTAGCGATAAGACCACAAAAATAATGCGCAGATAAACGGTGTGCATTAAATGTATGCCAAAATAGACGTACACTGGATGAATTGAACCTCAGCGTGTGACGATTTCACGAAAACCAATATTACGGCCAGTTCACGCAACTCTAGCAACTCAATGCTAACGCTACAAGAGAGCGGCAGGCAGAGATTATCCTGCACCAAAAATAATAAACACTGCCGATAGTCAAAAACAGTAGTTTTGGTTCATAAAAATAATAAACGTCGACCGGTATAGGTGGTCTCGGTCAAGGGATTCAACTTTATGATCGTTTAAGGCTCAGAGCTTGCAGAAACCCATCATGTTGATACTCACCATCTTCTTAAAGAAGTCTATCACAACATCACCTTGCGCATAGAAATTCAGTGGGTTGGGTATCAATTGCAACTGCTTTGAGCTATTTGTGCAGATTCGCAAATGTGTCGTCAAAGTTGGAGGACAGGAATAACGCAATTGACTTGTAAAACAAATTAAATCCAGACAGACAGACTTGAGGCAGCAAATGACTTTATCTTCTTAAGGTACGTTGAAAACTCCATAAATAACACAGATGCGCAGATCAAACAAATAATAATTAGACAGTAAGTGTTTGTTCGGCTTAAGAAAGCAAATCCGTTCAAACAACAATGAGACTTTATATGAGCTACTTAAATGTGCATTCAGCTACGCCGCGATAAATGTGAGTAATAAAAGTATTCTTTGCTGCAAGGTCAAGCAAAGACACCGACCCAGAGAAAATAAATCAAATAAAGTTGCTATTGCAACGTACTGTGTAAAAATTAAAACGTATCTGCACAAAACCGCACTCTTTACTGTGGTTTTTGGCCTGGAAGTGCATACTTAAGAAAATCTAGAAGAAGACCAACAAACTTGAAATCCAAGACTCACCTTTTTTTGACTTCAAAGCCGCATATGATAGGATTCATCGTCAATATGTCATGTAACACCGGAAAACAAGCCGTGCAATGTACACATTGAGGAAGTAGGTCTTCCGAAATGGGTTATAATGTAATGCGCTATCATTGAAGTTCCATAATCACGTTCTAGACCAGAAAGTGATCAGGGCAGATGTCAAAACGAGGCTCTTTCTTAAGCAAAACCTTTCAGCTACTGAGGTATGCGGACGATGTCATAGAGGCCATTACTCCGATTGTAGAACAAAAGTCAACTCCTGACTCAAGGAACGACATGTACGCTCCCAGAGTCCTTACTCCGCCACTATAAGCAGAAATGGTGATCTGATGCAGATGTGAATGAAGTCGAAAAACAAACATAAAGCCTTAAACATCGAATCCATTGGGCGAATGGAAAATAATACTCCTTTCGAGACGACAAAAAGACCAAACTTTCGTTTTAATTACCAAACCATCGCGGAAGCCAGGGCGCTTGGTCTGGACAACCAGAAGCAAACAGCGTGTGAGCTCGCGGAGGATGAGATAATTTCGTAAATAAATGATTTACTATTCCTTCAGTTGTGGCCATCATTGTCGTTCTCAGAACTACCCACACCCAAAAATCAATACACTAACGACAAGGAGAGAGAAAAGTGCCAACTGGAAAGAGATTCATTCCAACTGGAGACCTCCGGATCCACCCCGCGCCATCAAAACTTGAGTAAAGTCAACAATTTCTATGCTAAGACTAATCGCTCATTCAATTCAAAACCAAATACATTTCAATACGTCAAACTTAAAATTCTATTTCTCTGTTTTGTTTTTAATTTACATAAGAATCACGTTAAACGCTTATAGTGTAGTTGTGTGTTGTGCATGGATGGGTGTGTGTGTGTGCACCAGAGGAAGGATTAAGTAGAGAAATTATTGTTATGCGTCCTTTACACAAATCATTGTTTGTTTCTTGTTTTCTTTATAGCAATACACTAAAATACACTAAAATGTACATTAAAATAGTTTAAAAATTAAAAATTAAAGTATATTATAATATATTTATAAAAAAAGACACTTAAACATAAAAAATAAATCAATATTATTCCACTATCACCGATTTAATTTCAATTTACATTTTGTTTTCTTTCGTCTTTATTTATTTACAGCGTTGACATAAAAATGTTTCTTTTCTGTCCTTCCGTCTTTCCAATGAGTTTCATTTATTGTTTCTTATTTAAATTCAAAACCTCAAGAGAGTTTTATATATAATTTAACTAAATCATTGCTAAAGTAAACTTTTATCGAATTATTTCAATTGTTACACTGGAGTGTGCAGTTGAATGCTTAAGAGAGAGCGAAAGAGAGTAGAGATGGAATAACATTTCCAGACTGTACGAGAGTATGGTGTGTGTGGAGTTTTGTTTATTTTTAGTTAATAAATATAAATATATTTAATTTGCTTGAATTTTACACATACAAAAGGCGAAACAAACTTAGAACAAGGATAAGTGCGCGGTTCGATTTCATTTTCGGCTTTCACAAGACAAATGGAAAAAATATAAAAATGCGACAAAACAAAAACAGTTAAGAAAAAGAAAGAAATGAACAAATAAATAATACTTAGCAATCGTAGTAATTTATGTTTATATAATGTATATAGAGATATATCCTTGCACTATTATCATTAGTACGTTTGATTATCGTTTTGTTTTGTTTGTTTATTTATAATTAATGTTATCTCGGTATTTATTGTTATCAATTTTGCGGGAGGCGCGTCGTGCCCTTCCCTTGCTGCATCTTCACATTTAGTTAGTGTTTAGGTTGGTTTGCTTAAAAATAATACATGACTTCGACATCATCATCATCGGATGAGTTATGATGATGGGTTACACATTTCACGTTGTTGTGTTTTTCAAATGTAGCAATTTAACTTTCAGCTCGGCAAATGTTGGCCTCTTGATTGGGTTCAGATCCCATGCTTGGCGCATCATTTCGTAGATTTCGGGGGGACATCCTTCGGGTGCTTCCATTTTGTAACCCACCTCGACGTGTTTCACAACATCGGCAAGTGGCTGAAAAGTTATTGCAAAATTGTTTTAATTAGTTGTGGTTGAAAGTACATAATTGTTTATATAAAGTGGGGGTGACGTTTTCAAATTAATACACTAGAGCAGCTGAATAATTTGAAGCAGACTTGAGGATTGACTACAAAGCCGCAAAAAGCAGGAAAAGGCCCGCATGTGGAATGAACTAACTCGATGAGTCGTCTTGCGCTGAATCACCTACAGTGTGGTTTCAAAGGTTCAGGGATTAAAAACTGATCACAGAAAGTTAATTCAGTCGGCGACTCGGCTTATCGAAACGGTACACAGAGAAGCGAAGAACTTGAAAAGCATTTTACACCCGCGTAGGTACACAGAGCTGGACGGCCTATAGTTTAGAGCGGAAATCGGTAAATAGTCAAACAGTAGAGCAAAGCAATTTGTCGTTTGATTTTTTTGTGCCGGAGGTTGTAACTATCCGATGGAGTACTCAGACCCAACTACTGGCCCATTGTGCTGCCAAACAGACACCTTACTTTTATGTACTTATTTTCCCGTCTTTCGAAGAAAGAGGAGAAGGAGCTTCAGTGATGAAGAGCTTAGATGAAGAGCTTAAAAGAACAAAGGCAGGACAGCTACAGAGGAAGTGTTCCGCTGTATCGTCGTCCTCTCCGCAAGCAGGACAGATGATGGTGTCGTTCAAGCCCAATATATTCAAGTGTTTGGCAAAAGCTTGGTGGCCCGAAAGGACGCCTACAAGCAGTCTGCAGGGGGTCCTTTCGGGCCACCTGCCCTAAGAGACAGAAGGAAAGACGCGGACCTTTTACAGATGTCAGGACGAAGTCGTTTGGTCTGTCTACACCCGGCACTCGTGTCAGTCTGCAGTCGATTCTCCTAAGAGACAGAAGGAAAGACGCGGAGCTTGTACAGATGCCCGGACGCAGTCGTTTGGTCTGTCTACACCCGGCACTCGTATTCACGAGAAACCCAAGTATCAATGGAAGACCTAAAGTGTAGGCAGACCCAACGGTTCGAGACCTGAGAAAGCTTCTTCTGAACCCAAACTGGCAAGCTCATCAGCGATCTCATTTCAAAAATTTTACTAAATGTTGAAAAAATCCATCAAAGTAAAAGAAATCTAGACAGAAATGTTCAAGCCCTGTGTAAAGAGCGAGTCGATCTCTATCTCGTGTCATTTAGGTGGTCTGGAAATGCGACGAAACTTCTAACGACTGTCAAACTGGAGTGATTATGCTACGTTTCAAAAAAGAGGATTGCTGTAATTATTATAAGTTCCCCGGAAAAGTCTCTTGTCAGAGTTCGAGGGAAGGTTTGGAGATAAGCAACACCGTTTGCATCCAAAGCACTACCGACCAGCTATTCACTCTCAGAAAGGTACTTGAGAAGGGGTGAGAGTATGCCCACGGGTTGTAGCTTTGGAAAAGGCATACGACCGAGTCCGTAAACTCCAAAGGGCGGTTCTCGCCTGGAGCCATTATCACACTTTTACAACCAAATTTAATAAGTTGTTTTCGGGTAAACGACGACGACGTTCAATCTATACCAGGGGTAAGTTTTGTCTATTATTGTCTATTCTCCTTTTGGTTACTTTATGGACGTTTCACTTTCGCTGATGGGATGATTTAATCATCCAATATTCTCAAATTCCTACCATACTAAACTTTAGCGCGTCCTTAAAAGGTTTGTAGCTGCCTGTTTTTAAGCTATCATGAGTGCAAACGTGAACAGTTCGTGCGTGATGATCGTCTCTAGAACACCTGTATGACGAGCTCTGTTAGTAAAGTTTCATTTAAATGGGTGCAGGAGTTTAATACTCCCAGGGTTTATTCACAACCGATGAAAGGATTTTTCCTAAAGGAAAGTCCGATTTCGGATAAATCTGTTATCAGGAGGATAGACCTTGGTGTCAAGGCCAAGTTATCAATCGCGTTTTCTAGTTTTGCAAGCCCGACAAAGTTTTCAATGACGGTAATACTAACGCAAGAAACCCTTGGTAATCACAATATAATACTCACAATTCGTGGATAGGGCACACGTCCGAAAGAATAGATTTCCCACAACAGAATCCCGAAGCTCCACATGTCGGATTTGTTTGAAAACCGCTAAAAAAGAAATTAATAAATTCATTGATAAATACATTCACTTCTTTTTGTACTTACTCCATTTTTCAGAGCTTCTGGTGCAGTCCATTTGATAGGAAGCTTGCCCACTTCCAAGTTATAACACTCCTCTCGAGCCAATCCGAAATCGGATACTTTAGCGACACAGTTTTCAGAAATTAAAACATTTCTAGCTGCCAAGTCTCTGTGAACAACCTTTTTTGCTTCCAAATACTCCATGCCGGACGATGTGTCGCTAAAAAGAGAAGTTTTGTTATTCATCGCAAAGTGAAAAGGTCGACAGTAGATACCACATTTGTGGTGTAATATGGCAACTGATGGATGGTCTAAGTTTGATGGGATAATGTCAAGTTTATTGAATTTGCGTCCATGGAACTTTCTCTGGACCAATGTATAAATTTTAGCAACAACTAGACGAGATCTCTTAAATTATGTTAAGAACACGACGGCTCGAGTGGCATAGTTGGAGGAGGCTGATTTTATGGCCATCTGGCGTTTGCACAATTTCCCGAGACCTTCATGCTACCACGAGTTTCTTTTTTCCACTTGAGTTTGCCAGCTGACAGTTAAGTCACTGATCCTCTCTGCAGATTCACTGACGCACCGCCAAAGCAGACGTGGTTTCTACCTGTCTGCCTACGATAAGGGGCAATAAATAAAAACATCGAGCCAAATTACCCCCCAACGTATGCCCTAATCTCCAGACAAAGTACGGATAAAACCCAGTCAAACGTCGTATAATAGGTTTGGAGGAATTTCTACAGCCCCAGTAGATAAGTAGATGAAATCGCGTCGTGGCCACAATCAAGCTCATCTGCCTGTCGTTGTAAATCAATAAAATATACTTACTAGGCAAAGTTGATTTGGTCCTTTTTCGTAATGTGCTGCCGTCCCCGCGACCTCAAGTAATCAACCAGTGATCCTTTGCTCATGTACTCGGTTACCAGGTAAATGTGTTTGCTGGTGAAAACCAATCCGATAAATTTAACCAGGTTTTCATGCTCCAACGTTCTAGAAATACACAAGTCAACATCAAATCCCGTCCTTCGACGCAAAGACATATCGAAACTCACGTCATAACAGATGCCTCGGCTAAGAACTTCTGTGCCGCTCCATCGTCTTTCAGCATTTTCACAGCGACCTTCTCGTTGCGCAGTATACCCAACATCACATCGCCGAATTCACCTTTTCCTATGCTCTCGCGTAGCTGCAAATCAGACTCAGGAATGACCCAGCCCTTGTCGGCAAAGTCCTTTGAATTTATGCAGAACTCTTGCCGGCCCTTCTTGGATAGACATTTGATAAGCTGCGTACACAGACCATCGGCATCTTTCTCATAGTGCTGCAGAAAAAAAAGAACAAATTCAGCTCAACCACTTCATCACAGCTTTGTGTCTACTCACCGCTACAAGTTGGCCAAGATTCTCAAAGTACTCCTCATCGTCTATAGTTAGTTTATTATCTAAATATTTCACTCGATAGTGTTCCACCTTGCCCTGAAAGCACACGCAGAGCGTGTAATCGCCTGGGAAATTGGTAGACTCTCGCACCAAGAACAATCCATCGTCACGAGGCTGCAGCAAGTGTTCAGCTTCGTCCCGAGAAATACTTCCATGGAACCAACTGCAAGAAGAAAACGAATTATTTGCGTTAGTGTTGAGTGTCCTGCGTAAGATAACCTCAAATTGCATAGTCGCGATCGTCTCCACAACCACCAGACCCTCATATTGCCAACAAAACAAAGGAAATTAACTTTTATTCGCCTCTCGTTACAGGTACAAATTGCTAACTTGATAAGAGGTGCTTTTCCTGTTTTCTTTGCTTGTACAGGTGATAAGAACCACATTGCGTATGTGGGTTTAGATATGATTTATCTTTTCCCTCTGTTTTTTTCCGATTGTGTTTTTAATTATAAGAGTGTAGTGTTATCAAGTGAACTTAATGGCTGTGCTTTTGTTTGGGTATAATAATTGGCTTTTAATGAATGTGTGCGAAGCCTATTTGATTTGCAAACAAATTGAGCTGCGGATACATAATCGGTGTGGTTAGCTGTAAATGCCACTCAGAGTAATCTTTATTGGGGATGATTACAATGAAACAGTACTGAAGGTCATCGGGCTTGACACTTTCGAAATGGGGTCACGCACTGTAGGGCACATTACTAGTCTTTAATGGAATGTAAGCACCAAGGGCGCCACAACGTCTGTAATAATCCGCACATGGGGTTTGGGAGTACGACACATATTTTTTTGTGGTAGCTTTGAAGGAAACTCATATGTAAAATATGGTCGGAGGAAAGTATGCCCGATGAATGGAACCTCAGCAATGTTTGCCCGATCCTCAAGAAAGGAGACCCTTTGAACTGCACCAATTACAGAGGAATCAGTCTTCTTAACATTGCCTACAAGATCTTATCTGCCGTGTTGTGTGAACACCTGAAGCCTTTCGTAAACAACCTGATTGGTCCATATCAGTGCGGCTTCAGGCCAGGAGAGTCCACTATAGACCAAATTTTCACACTGCGACAGATCTTGGAGAAAACCCAGGAACTTCAAATCGATACCCACCACCTTTTCATCGATTTTAAGGCCGCCTATGACAGCATTTATAGGGACGAACTATACAGAGCTATGTCAAGTTTTGGCACCCCTGCCAAACTCGTCCGTTTGTGCAGGATGACGATGGAGAATGCACGCCTGCTCCATCAAGGTCGGTAAAGAACTCACCGAGACCTTCGATGTCAAAAAAGGACGACGCGCTGTCATGCGATTTCTTCAACATCGTTCTTGAAAGAATAGTGCAAAACTCAAATGCCAACACCAGAGGCACGATCTTTCAAAAGTCCGTCCAATTACTCGTATACGCAGACGACATTGACATAATTGGCAGAACGCAGCGTGTGTAAATGGTGCGTTTGTGAGTATTGAGACTGAATCGGCGAAGATGGGTTTGGCGGTAAATGAGAGCAAGACAAAGTATGCTGTCAACTAAAAAGGACACCCAACACCGACGTCTCCATAGACAGATATAACTTTGAGGTGGTTAGGGACTTTGTCTACCTAGGCTCCGCTATGAGCTTAGACAATGACACCAGTGCTGAGATTAAACGAAGAATAACTCTTGCCAATCGCTGTTTCTTTGGGCTAAGAAGGCAATTGAGTAGCAAAGCCCTCTCTCGAACAACTAAAGTGACCCTTTATAAGACTTTAATGATCCCAGTCCTGCTCTGTGGCGCAGAGGCATGGACCCTCTCAAAATCGGATGAGGTTCGAGAGGAAAATTCTTCGAGTCTGCATAGACGGTGAATGGAGGAGGAGATACAACGACGAATTGTACGGGCTGTACAGCGACATCGACCTAGTCAGAAGAATAAAGGTCCAACGACTGAGGTGGCTGGGTCATGTTGAAAGAATGGACACGAATGCTCCGGCCCGGAAAATCTTCGAATCCACACCGGAGGGAGTAAGTAAATAGTAGAGGAAGACCGCGACTCAGGTGGCGCACGCAAGTGGAAGGGGACCTTAACCAACTTAGAGTGCGAAACTGGAGACAGCTGGCTAAAGATCGTGCTGGCTGGAGACGCTTGTTGGTTGAGGACCAGGTCCACCCCGGACTATAGCGCCACCTTAAGTAAGTTTGAAGGAAACTGCACTTTTAGAGTGTGTTTCTAAAATGTTAGGTTAGGATAGGGCAAGTTTGGCAGAGGGGCACTTCAACTGTCGAAAATATGCCCAATTAGCGCGAAAGCTTTAGTCCAAACACTGTGCAAAAGGAAGAGATATAGTCAGTCGAACATTAAGTGGCCAGACTCAAACTATTTAAGTCTTAAACGGAATGACGATGGCGTTAAGTACAACAATCAGTACCAAGAGTATCGGTCCTTGGATTTTTAGTGTGAAATTCTGTGGCTGACGCCGCCGCACGGAGTAAAGGTGATCGGCTTTGTTGAAGATATCGCTGTGGCAAAATAAATCTACAAGTTAGAGCTTGGAGGAATCGAAAATTGGTTAGAAGCTGCCCAAAGCTAACCGACTAAAAACTGCACGTCCAGTTGCGAAACAGTTGAAGAGGAGTCACGGCAATTGGACACAGCTGGGGACCTAGTCGAAAGTAAAGTAAAAATGTGCAGCCATTCAAGTTCTAAACGACGAAGAGCGACAAATTTACAAAACACCAAGGATACCTTCCTTACATTTCCCTGCCGGGTAAATCTGTTGTTTGTGCTTTTTACGTGACCATATCAAGTCACTAAAACGAGTGATACGTTCACGAGATAATTCTAGTTTCTTCATTACAGAGCAGTCATTCCCGTTATCACGAAATGAAGCCTTTCCTGGATACCGAGGGTGCCTACGATGAAAACAAGCAACTGATAGACGATTGAATAGTAACTTGGCTTTTCCAATGCAATGTCATACAGAACGTACGCCTTCTTACTGTAGGTCTCATTGACCTCATAGTTCGCACAACTCCAACTTATGTGTTTCTATTTCTAGCCAGTGTTAGAGTCCAAGCGATAATTATCGAATTTCGTAAGACGTTGAACCCAAAAAGCGGTGACAAGTGACAATTGAATATCCCAAAGCGAAAACATATCAAAGAAGAGATGCAAAATGAATGAGTTACTTCCAAATCCGGAGTTCTGTCCTCTCATCCATTACCCGCCTTCACAACTTCGGCTTCTCTATAATTCAGATGCGTTACAATTTTTCCATAAAGCCGGTAATTAGCGAACAGAGTCTATTATACGCGCTAGCATTAATTGCAAAAAGGAGAAGATAACAACCAACTTCATTGTTGGCGCATTAATGAAACAAGAAACCAAATATAATAGTAACCAACACTTACGGCATTGCATTTAATTTCACTTCGCATTTCCGGTGCTGATGCTGGTTGTGCATCAATTGCTGCTGCAGTAGTCCCTGTTGTTGCTGTTGTGGCAGTAACTGTAGCTGTAGCTGCTGCTGTTGTTGTTGCTGTTGTATCGTTTGATGATTGACGGTAGAGGATGAATTCGATATGGTGGGTGATAGAGATGAGGTACTGTTCCACGCAGTACCATTCGCATCAAAGTTGTGCAACGACGTTGACATGACACTGCCGCCGCTAACGCCACCGCCCACGGCAACGTGCATCACTGGGGGACACTGTGTCGCAGATAGAGACATTGCGGATTGTTGCGTTGGATGATGCTGTTGTAATTGTTGTTGTTGTTGCTGCTGCTGCTGTTGTCGCAAATTCGGATGCATCATGAGCGTCTCTGCGCATACACCAACACCTGCACCAGGATGTAGTTTCACTGCATGACCGGCACCGGAATTGACAACTGCAGCGGCAACAGCAGCCGCAGGACTCATATGGTTCTGCAGTTGAGCAGCATTTAATGACGACGACATCAGATTGTTGTTGGACGAGTTTGTTAGAAGCTGAGCTTGACAGGCCGAACTCGATGTGACCATCGCATGTGTCGGCTGCCCAAGCATATGTTGTTGTTGCTGCTGCTGCTGTTGTTGTTGTTGTTGACCGACTACGGCCGCACTGACTGCTGTCAGTCCGACTGAACCTTGATTTGGCGACTTGGGCGAATGATTGGCGACGGCGGCGGTTATTAAATTATGACTATTTAAAGCGTGCGAGGAGACATGAATATGCTGATTCTGTGCAAGAAGAAAACAAGATACAGTTTTATAATATTACAACAAAAGCAAACTAAATTGTACTACCACGTTATTTTGATGGGGTGGAATTGTCGGTGGTACAATATGCGGTTGGGATTGGCTTAGTTGTTGCTGCTGTTGCAGCAAACCACTGGTAACACCGATTCCTGCCGCGATGCAACTGTTGCCAGTACCTGGTTGCGGTGCTGGACGTTTATTGTGTCGGATAGGCGCTGTTGGGGGCATTTGATGACCAGTCGATTGTAGGAACCATGGATCTCCGGCTGAATTGGCTACAACCGATGGCTGCGAGAATCCACGGTGATGACCAACAACTGATGTCTGACCGGCGCTCGATTGCAAATTAAGTGCCTGCGTTGCTGTCGCGTGACTATTCATAATAGCGCCAGCTTTAGGGCTTTGCTTAGCCTCTTCTTCTGCGCGGTGTACCTGTTGATTGGTTGTGAGTGATTTGTCTTCTGGCTTTTTAGATGTAAAATCAATGCGAGGAGCATTAAATTTCTCCGATAAATCAATCACTGTTGTGCAGCGATCGATTTGATGACGTTGCACCGTCGATTTGCCGATTACATCCACATCTGGAACGAAACAAAAGGTAAGGTCAGTAAGTGTTTTGATGAAAAAATTTTTTTGTAGGTTAACTCAAGACAATGTCGTGTTAACTGGACAACCGATTGAGGACTGATGACTACGTTATGGCGCGATTTGCAAACTAGGGGCATTAGCAGGTTCTATCCCTGCACAGAATATAAAGCAGGTCACATGTGCTGGCAACGAATGATTAATTAATGCGCCACGTTCCAAATATGAATAGCAAAACAGGGGTGGTACTATATAATTAAACACCAGCCGCGTTAATTTCCTTACACCAATCGCATACGACATTCATTTCAATGCCTCGATAGATATTGAGTCAAGTTTATACGCAGCACTTGATTGTAACAGAAAGTAGCTTTTGGTATAGCTTATTCTTAGAAAAGGTTTTGTATTTAGTAGAAGGTGCTTTGAAATCTGACAATTGAGCTCTTTACAGAACTGCGCTATTAGTTTTCACAAGATCTAACGAAATATTTGTAAAGAGAACTTGAATAATTCAGGAAATGACAACAAGAGGCACTCCAAATCAAATTACCTACATATGGACGTGTTTACGAATGTAACAATTACAATTTCTAAGAAAAATAGTTACAGATTGTCAAAGCTTTCGGCGGAAGATTGTTCGAGTGAAAAAGTATTGTTTTTAGTGCCAGCAGTAACACCGAAACAGTTTGTTATACATATGCAAATAGAACACACACTTCCCATCCACTTGAGAATGCTAAAGAACGCGATGGAAACATTTTTGTGTATTAAACTCGTGTCTTCTGTCTGTAGCCTGGTAGTACTGTTTCTACAACGGATGTCAAAATAATGGGCTGGTTATATCCGACAATGGAAAGTAAAGGCTAACTAAGGAGATAGTGCTTATGTTGGTCTCCTTCTTTCGTAGGAAATTGACATTTCACTAGAAGTTAATATAAATACAAGTCTGTGGCATGTACATGGGCGCAAAACCTAACCAATAAATTGAATTTGTAACCAAGAAGCTTTATTATGTACGACGTGGACTTGGAGTGAACACATCGAAGACGGAAATTCTACTGTTCACGAGAAGAAGGGCGATCCCCGCCCTCAATCCCCCAAGGATGGGCGGGGTGGATCTAAAAATTTCAAAGGCAGCCAGATATCTGGGCGTAATCCTAGATTCCAAACTTATCTGGAAGGAAAACATAGACGATTGCATCAAAAAAGCATACGTGGCACTATATGCCTGCAGAAGAGCATTCGGCAACACATGGGGATTCAGGCCGCACGTGGTGCACTGGCTATACACAGCTGTAGTGCGGCCTATCCTAACATATGGTACAACAGTGTGGTGGAAGGCTATTGAGAAGAAATACCATCTTTCTAGCTTAACTAAAGTTCAAAGGGCTTTACGGGTTCCCTACGGACCACTCCCACCGCAGCTATGGAGGTGATGCTAAACCTCACCCCTCCTGACATTTACTGCAGCAGCAAGGCGGTCAAGACCGCAATCAGGTTAAGAGAATCTGGACTGTGGTCATCTAAACCCTACGGTCACGCCGCCATTGAAAGCCATTGGGACGCGACGAAGGAGAGGGAGACTACTGACTACATTCCCTCCACCCTCGTCTTTGCAAGGAGATTCAATACCAGAATTCCAAACAGAAGCGAATGGGTGAACAAAGAAGTAACAGAAGAAGAGGAGTTAGCTCTATATACCGACGATTCTAAGATGGATATGGGTACAGGCGCGGGCATCTTCAGCGAAGCACTGGACCTGCGAAAATCATTCAGAATCAGCGATGACTGCAGTGTATTTCAAGCAGAGGTAGCGGCTATCACCCAAGCGGCGAAGGACGTTAAGAGTCGGCACATTGTCGGTAAACAAATCACTATTTACTCTGACAGCCAAGCGGCCATAAAAGCCATGGAGTCTGTCTGGACGAAATATTACAAGCCAACGCGGTGACCATATGCTGGGTACCAGGGCATATGGATATTCCAGGCAACGAACATGCGGATGAGCTTGCAAGAGACGGGTCTAAGATACATGCATGTATGGCCCTAAAATCAGTAAGAACTCCGCTAAGCACGCTCGCGAGGAAGATTGACATTGAATCCTGGAGTAGAACTAACCTAAGCTGGACCAATCTCACTACCTGCAGGCATACAAAAGAACTATGGCCAGAGGTGAGCAAAAAGAGATCTAAATGCATGATCGGATTAAACCGCGAAGAGATTCGCATGCTCACGGGGGTCATTACTGGACACTGTGCGATAGGCGCACATGCGGAAAGGCTGGAGATACTGCATAATGACTTTTGCAGAAGCTGTAGGGACGTTGAAGAAATGGAATCTGTTCGCCACCTATTTGCGAGTACCCAGCCCTTAAGAACAGCAGAGAGAGGATTCCCAACAGTTACTTCTTCGACGACCTAGATGATTTGAAGAATGCTGATCTCAAATTACTCCTGAGATTCATACGTAAATCTGGATGGTTCTAGTAGATATACAGACTTCATATCATTGGCTAGGAAGTACTAGAGGGTCATGTTACAACGGAGCTTTAAGAGCCCATGAGATTCATACTAATCTATGTGGCTCCAATATGAAAAGCGGTCCATTTCTTGTCTTTCAACAGGTCACAATGGACGCAACTGATTGTCTAAGTGAAGCTTGTGGCATTATTACCACAAGAGTACCCACCTATCTAACTTCCTACCTACCTACGACCTTTTAAAACCTTTTTATATGTGAAGTTTCTAATGAAAATTTAAAGGTCTAAGGGTGAACTTCTTCACTTCAAAGACCACTTTCAAATGAAAAAAAAAAAACTTTTGCAAGTCCCACCTGTTTGCAAACTTGAATCGGACGCTTTGCATAAATCAATAGAAATCGATTAAAATTATAAATCCACATAACAAAAGTTGAACGAAAGTAAGCCCGAACTAGTTTAACACCATTTCGTCGCCTAATTGAGCAAACATTTGGCCAAATTAGCGAAACCAAATTCAGAAATCTCATTGTAAACATAGTAACCTTGACACTGAGTCACATGCAACAGTTCATTTTGAAATTTACTCATCAACACAAACAATAGAACCGCTCTGGACTCTTGTTTGACAAGATGATGAATTATCCAAACAAGAAAATACAGAAAAAGTCAAAATAATCAACCAGAGTGGCAAGACAAGTGTGGCGTGTCCAACTTGTATTTATATGACAATCGGTCATTATTTTGCATTCCATTTCGAAAAAAATAAATAACAAAAACAAAACTATGAATGAATCTGATAACCAGTTTCTTCTCGAGTTCAACTTACGCAAATTCGACGAGTAAGCGAACTCGTTTTACTACTCCCAACAATGGCAATTTTTTGTGTTTCCAATCAAAAAACCAGAAGGCTATAGCCACACTACAAAAATGTGTTGTAACCTAAGGTTTAACTTTTTCGGAATTAACGATATTTTTCCACGGGTCTCATCGTTTTCAATGGATTTTTTGGGGGAAACACAATAAACAACGCGGCGGTAAACGAAAAAAATTCGCCAAGTCGAGCTTGAAGTCGTATATATTCGTCGTTGGCTTTGAAAATGTTCCCTGTTTACATTTTCGCTTTATCGCATCTGTATGGAGATCGTAGTCGATCTTTGTTGATTGTCAACATACGTATATATGAGTGTAGTCTTCCCACCTATAGCACTGGTGCTGATGTGACACTGGCTTCAATGTCAACTTTATTGTGTAATTTTTAGGCATAGAACTTCCCACAGTGTCCCAGTCGCTGATGGCTAAAGGAAGGAAGTTGGCAAACCGTAATTGCCTTGCCTTGTCGGTGAGTAATTCGAATCGTTTGCCGTGTATAGAATTGTTGTGCTGGCGACTGTCGAGCATGAGTCATTCGAGATTACCCTTCTTCCCAGATATAGTCTTGCAGTCGTATCTAAACGGATACCATACATTAGCATCTACTTGCGATGCCTACCTACCTATTCTAAATGGCACACATAAACGCGGAGGTTCCATAAAAATGTGTATGAAACGACAAAAACAGCAACAAAAGCACTCGTAACAAGTGCCTGCGGCTTGTGGCACTTGTGTCGTTAATGACAGATAGCGCAGCCAAGATATACCATACTCGTGTTAAATGAAACAGTCAACGACAACGTCGAAATATTGTTCGTTTAATGCGGTCGACCTTGACAGTGAATTTCGTTGTTGTCGTTTTTTTTTTTTCCTATTTGTCGGTGTTTTTATTTTCAAATTCTGTCTCTGCCCATATAATATGCTGGGAGGGGGAGTTCTATATCTGGTCGCTTATGCGATTGGGTAGCACAACAAACACTCTTCGTACACATAGCTACAGATGAAAATAGTAATTGAAGGGGGAGAATGCAAATTGCCCGACTGAACACAGTATTGCTCGCTTGTGACGCATTTTATTGAGTGTGCACTTGAAATTATTATTTATTTTTGATTGAATAAAAGTAAATATAGAGTGCGACTGCGAGTGGAAAAGTTTTTCAAGCTAATGTGCAAGACATCAGGTGCTGTTGTTGGTTTGCAAAAACATGTGTATACACATCACCGACCTGTATTGTTATTTGTTTATACAAATGTCCGACAAGTTGAGTGAGGTAATTCACATTTGTTTGTTTTGTAATGCATTCGTAACTAGTGTGTGTCATTTCGGTATTTGTATTTAAAAGTCTGACAACTATTTACGATTGTGATAAGAACTGCATGCTTGATCAGCTTTTGCAGCCATTCATTTAAAGGTAAATAGTTGCTATATAGTATGTCCGATAAAAAAGGGTGAATAATGGTATGCAGTAGGTAATATTTACCCGTAACCACTTTCAACCAGCATTTTCTGGTTCTTAAGGTGGGACCTCTTATATCAGAGGCAACAACAGGACAGAAATCGTGTGCCTCCTTTAAGCACGCATGATACTCGTACGTAAAGCGCTCAATTGAGCTATAAATTTATACTGCGTCAGCTTAATTCAAAGAAGTTTATTAACTGTTATTATAAAATTCATTAAGGAAAACTAAATGAGGGCAAAGGAGTATTTCCTTTCACCGATGGGCTATCTTTTTGGTTTGAACGTAGGTTAGTTTTCCTGCAAGTGTTTAAACTGTCATTTGGTATTTTTCTTGTGTCGTTTTCCATTGGTTTCACTTGGTGATCCACTCATTCGGAAATCCAATGGAACAACAAAACTGCTTCTGAAAGAATCCACATAAGTATTGGTGAAATGCCAAAAAAAATAATCTACGGCTGCTGCCTAGGAGTGCTTCTTGAGGTGGATTCTGACCTCAAATCGAGAAGCGAAACTCTCTTCTCTGAATCACCAAAAGAGTACTTTTGTGTAAATGGAACGGATTCAAAAGTGATTTTTTCGATTCCGGACTCTGCCGGATGCTTCTCTCTGCCCAATGGAACTACAAAAGTCTGTGAACGAACTGAATATGACACTTTGCATTTTCTTAATAAACTTGAAAGTAGGACACATCAAATGTTCAGAATCTAGTACTGACAACCCGATTATCGCAATACATTTGCGGGTTCAAATCATGTAACTTTTGAGACGATCTTATCCTCAAAACGGTCTCCAAAACTCTACGATCTGCATATCTCTAAAAGCAACTCTACAGTGCTTAAGTCAAGGGTTTTTAAGAAAAATCTAGTTTTGAATAAGTCACATCGTTCTAAATAAAGACTATTTGGCGATATAGACTATGCTGGATATACTACTAGCGGACCACGCGAACTTCGTCCCGCCCCAATTTAAAGCATTCAGATAAACTCTAGAGTGGTAATAAAACACAGATAGTTCAAATTTCAATGTGATTTATTTGAATGCATTTGATGCAATCGAAAGCAGTAGAGAGCGATATTTTTTTTCGATTTATTTTCCGGCGCAAAAACAAACAACGAAGACGGTTTGCCAACACGCAAACAGGCAACTACAGCTGACCGTGCGAAAAACAGGGAAATTCAAAACTAATTCCACAGACTTCCAACGATTGGCCTTGCGATTTATTGAGTCTCATCGCAAAAGCCAATCGAACGGGGAACTGAATCCGCTTGAATAGGAATGGAAGATCAGTTGGAATAATAGGTATTCATGGGATAAGGACTTCCTTTCCTTTGAATTTGCCCTTGATGATCGGCACTTGAATCACATTGTCCATCAGTGCGTCAAAACGGTCAATTTCACACTGCCAATAGCGCAGCATAAGCCGGCGGATGCGCTGCAACGTGTATTTGCCGTGTGTATGACATCAGCACACAGTAAACATACAGCACACGCTTGTTGGCTCCTAGGTTTTTTTTTTATTTGGACAAAATCAGATGTTGACATAACTCACGAACGCGTTGACCAACTTCGTTCAAACTTTAGATAAACTACAACTACATAACCATACAAACAAAACCTAAAAATTTGATCGAATTCGGTTTGACCGTTCGAGAGTTATAGAGTCACAACGCTTTTGCAACTCTCTTTTATATTTATATTTATAGATATTATGGTAGATCTAACCCCTGGGCTCTTTCAGTTTAGGAACTTGTTATAACTCCAGAATCGTTTTGAATTTTCATGCCCTTAGACTTAAAAAGTCATTATGAATGATGTTGGACTATTGCGTTAGAATAATCAGGTTTCAGAATTATACTAAACTCTGACTGCAAAAAAATCTATTACATTTAATAAAATTGGCTAATATATGATGATACAAAAAAAAGAGTTTACGCGAATCTTTTAGCTCTATAAATCTTAATCTAAGCTGTTCAACATCTGTCAAATGAAAAGCATTGCGATCATAAATGATGGAGTACCAATTTAGCGATACTGGAAGCTTGATTTTATGAGTACTAGTGTCAGAATCCTAATTCTAAATCACTTAATGCGTGTAAACAAATTTGGTAGTTCGACCACAAGTTACACTTGGTTATGTCCCGAAAACTAAACCATAAATATAAACTCAGTTTTAGAAACCTGAATGACGATTAAATTAAGAGGAACTTAGTGATAAATACGCTCTCAAAATTGTAGTAGATTAGATTTGACTTGATATTTCTCGAACGTAAAAACAAAAATTATCGGTAACGTTACTCTAGCTACGTCTGTCTGTAATCAAAAACTCAACTTAGTACTAAATCAAACTATTCGTGAGTACCTAGATTTTACAGCTTTCCTTTAATAAACGTCAAAGATTTTTTCAGGTTAGGAACTTCTTCTTTTTTTTTTGTTTAGTTGGCGTCTAAAACAAAAAAAAACCGTTTACTTGACTAATCTAGGCCTGCTGTCAGATTTAACAAACTAGAATTTTAAACGTCGCCATTTTTACAAAACAAAATAACTGACTGTGGATAAAATTCCAGCGAAATTGAAAAATTCCTACCAAATTTAAATGGGGTTCTGCGTATAGTTTTTATCAAGTGGTAAGCATAAGCGGAATTATAGTTTCTTTATAAAAAAAAGGTCAAACTAAAATTTTGCTTGAGATAAATGCGCAATACACTTACATGTATGGAAGACTTATGAGTATTTTAAGCCTATGTGGTTTGCCCGACATTTATTCGGTAAAAACCCAATCGTACTATTCTCATTCATTGTCCTTTAAATATTCCAAATGTTAAAACACTAAATTCGTCCAATTTACGCTTAAAATAAATACATAAATCGCTAGATGAATTGCCCCGGGAATTAGGACGGAGAATCTTGAGGTGGGAACACATTTGGTCTCGACGGATTATGAGCGTAAACGGAACTCCCCTTGGGAATTTCTTCTGCTAGTTTTTAGGTCAGCGGGATATTTATATAGATAATTAAATTAGGAGTTTGAACTGAATATACGTTTTTGTTTTTATCCGCTAAATTTTAGATCAATGGTGTTTCTGTAGAGAAAGTAAAGTCCCAATCGCTTGAGTTATGGGTGAAGCTTCAAATAAGTCGAATGCTCCTACTTTTAAGTTAATTTTCCAATCTCTGAGAGTTTTTGACTCACTTATTATAATGTTCGCAAATGTATTTAGTTTTTGTCTATGGAAATGGACCGGGTGTAAGAAACATCGAGCATTGTTGTTCTTATCTTCGTCCCGATCATGAAAAATCCTTTGCATTTGTTTCTGCAAAGTACAAAAAGGTCATTCCTATGATTTTTGGTTTATGAACACCAACATTTACAGCTTTAACACCTCAGAAACCTTAGAAAACCGTTGCAGTAAAAAGTATAAAGTGTACATCGAAAGAAGAAGAGACCTTAAAAATGACTGACATGTGAAAATTTCCCTTAAACAAGTTAAAGCGGCCGGAAAATGGGTCGTATGAATAAAACGTAGCAATTGCTTTTACTCAAGAGAAATGTCAAAATCGAAGCATTTGCTACATTTCGTATGAATAAAAACCAATTTGAGTTAGTTCCAATTTTTGACATGTTCGAAAAGCGGCGGCACTGACCTTTTACTCAGATCGGTATGAATAAAACTTATCAGACAAAGCAAATGCTATGCAAATTCTGAGTCTTTACATTCTTTACATAAAACAGTTTAAGTATTGTGAATTTTCGATGTTTTGTTTATAAATAGTTAAATTAAGTTCTGTTCGTGCAGGAAAACCACGGAAAACATGGATGCGATAAGTTTTCGCATTACACATACCTGTTTTACCTCTTGTTGTTAACGTTCGTGCTAAAAAAACAAAAACAATGTAAACAAAGAAGAATTGGTGACGATAATAACTTCAAGCAATTGTTTCCTTTCACGCGTGAAAACGTGGACATTTTGGCTAATACTTTTTTACTAGTTTTGCGACGCGTGGTGGTGCTCTTTCAAATATCCAGAAAATTAAATCTTTACTAAGGTATTTAAGAGATCGGGGCTTTCAGGTAAACATTTCAAAATTCATGGCTTAACAAGTGAAAAATTTAGGTGGCTAGGTTGGTGTTGGAGAAGATCTTGGTGTTCATCAGTCAACCGAGGAAGAAATCAAACTTCACCAAACGATTTGGCAAATAAAATTTATGTTTCCATGTGCAATTGGAGCTATAGGTTGCATTCATATTTCTGAATTTTATTTATTTTTAATTTCAATTTCCACAAAATTCGTTACAATCTCAAGAAAAATTCAAAAATTCAAATTTACTGGTCAGGTTTGACAGGAACTGCAAGGCAAGGCCATATACAGCGAAGTAAATGCTGTGTTCAAATTTTCGAACTTACTTCAGCAAACTATGTTTTTATTCATACCGATGCAAAGCATTTGCTAAGGGCTTTTACTTTGCTAAAACCTTTCACTCAAAGCAAATGCTAGTTTTTTTCCATACGACCCAATATTAAACAGCAATTGCATCGCAATAGAACGAGCACATTTTCTAATAAACCCAACTAACAAGTGCGTTCTATTTACACCTATTCGTACGTGACTTGTGTTTGTAGATAATGACGTCAAATAGGTACACAGCTGTATGATACCTTTTTATAATATTCTAGCAGTAAATATTGTGTTGGCGCATTGTCTCATTCACAATACGGTTTTGCATTTGCCCAGTTGATCACGCAACGTGAACTAGTTCATCACAAAAGCGACACAAGTCTGTTTGTATTATTTGTGGAACATGCCATCATTCCCATGGCGCAGCGGGTTTTTGTTTCCAATATTTTTAACTCCCAACCGATCAAAGCGCAAATGTAATTAAGCCCGGGGAAAATAGCAAACATTGCAAAGTGCATAGCAGAGAAAATTAGCCAAGCATTTGTTTGACATTCCGAATGTTCGTCTTATCAGGTGGAAGTTTCAATCTTATCTAGACGGCTTTATCGCTCAATGAAAGCCAACACGAGATATGAGTGCGATTGCAAATCGTAATAAGGAAAGTCAAACTTTAAGCGGATTAAAGATGCAGCTACAAACGTGTCTTTGGCTGGAGATGGCGTGAGTTTTACGTTAATTTATTGCAGCGGGAACGCAAATGTTGCGATTGAGCATTGCAAATGCAGAAAGTTGCAAAGTCACTTTCTCTGCGGCAGACAAAGGCGAACCGGCAACCAGCAAGAGCTTGTGACGGGGAAAACGAAAAATGTTTACAAATACAAACTGCCGGGATGTGGAGTCGAGTATCCGAATCAGTGGATCCGCTCGTTTAACATGGAGTGACATATATTAATTTAAAAATTAAGCCGTGTCTCGCTATGGCTATGTAATATACGACTTCGCATGACAGTTCACAAACAAACTGATTAATAGCACTTTCGTTTGCATACAGCGTTGGGGTATAACTTTTCGGACAGTTTGGCAATACCTACATGTTTTTTTTTACATAAATTTGCTCACCGATGGGTTTTGGTTTTGATGGGGATTGTGACAGATATGTCAACGACATCGGCTCACCACCGATTTTATGCAGGTATGAATATTTAGAGAATCTTATATATAAATAGGCAAATAGTTGAGAATCACTTTCACTGCCAAACACAACATATTAGCTCGATTTTTTTTTTGTAAAACTTGTGCAGAGATGAAATGGTGTACGTAATTTGCTTTTCAATATACTGCGTACAAGCCAGGTCACTGTAATGGTAGAATTTCTACCACTGGCGAACTCTAGTCTAAATCAATGCACCAGAAATCTTTTACACGATTTGTTACCCTATAACGAGAGTAAGTCCTTGGTTGGTTGGTTTAAGTGGCTGTATTTCCCGAACGAGGAAAAAACACAAATAACGCATTGAGCGCCGTTTTGAGACCACAACTCACGGAAACCTGGAAAATAAAGGGGTGAAGGAGGATAGGAAAACTAACAACCAGCCTGAGGAGTTAAGAAATTTGATTATCTTGAAATGGATACAATGGATGACCGAAAGGTCATCATAAAAGGGATGACCTAGAGCACTGTGTCTGGTTTTGGCTAGGGCCGGACACTCACAAAGAAGATGAAACACTCTTCCACTCTTGTTTGTGTCAGCTCAACTACGGCAGTGGGTGTTATGGGGATGCCAAACTTGGCTGCGTGAGTTCCTAAAGGCCAATGAGCCGTACTAATTGCCGTTAGTCTGGCGACATCTGCACGCGTTCTGGCTAAGAGGTTGTTTGTTCTGGCATCATCGTAGGTTGGTTAGATCTTCTTCGAAATGACACAGCTCGTCAGGTTAAACCATCTGGGCTTCGCCCTTGAGGTGCAGTATAGGAGGATTTCTCTCTTAACGTAACCCAGCGAAGGGAATACTTCCTCAGCATGAGGCACGCATAGAGCAGAGCCACGTCTGGCAAGTTCATCGGCTGTTTCATTCCCGTCTATGTTCCTGTGGCCGGGAACCCAGACGAGAGTGATTTCAAACCGATGGCAAGCCCTGGTCAATATCTCCCTGCAAACCACAACAAGCTTTGATGTTGATTTAGTAAAACGGACAGCCTTCATCGCGGCCTGGCTGTCGACTATTTTTTTCTGGTTGTAGTTATATTAAGGAGCAGCCTACACGCCTCCTTGATTGCAAGTACTTCCGCTTGAAAGACGCTGGCTGCGTTGGGGAGGCGGAAAGATTTGGAGATGTCTAATTCTGTTGAGAAAATGCCCGCTCCCACTCCACAGTTCATTTTGGAACCATCTGTGAAGATAGGTATATCGAATTCGTTTACGACCGCATTTTCCTCCCATTCCGATCTAGAGGGGAATCTAACAGAGAAGTTTTTTATGGAAGTTGAGTTTGGGTGAAATGTAGTCCGTAGATATACGACCTATGCCGTCAGAAAGAGAAAGTAGGATGCTGGAGTGACCATAAGGCCATTCGGACCAACATTTAGATTCCTTCAATGGAATTTTTTAGGCGCAAATCCATTGGCAGAAAATGACATTGAGCGCCTCGGTCGGACTTGATCTTAGGGCTCCTGTGAATCCAATTCCAGCTGTTCTTTGGACTCTACTTAATTTAGTGATGTTATAGGCTTTGCTTAAGGCGGGCCACCATACCAGTGACCAGTAAGTAAGGGATAGGACGTACTACTGCTGTGTACATCCAACGAACCATCTTTGGTTGAAGACCCCACTTCTTGCCGAAAGTTTTACTACAGGCGTAGAAGGCTATACTTGCCTTCTTCACCCGGTGTTCGATATTTGACTTCCAGTTGAGTTTAGGGTCGAGGATGACTCCTAGGTATTTGGCACTGGTGGATAAAGTGAGATATTGGTTATTCAAGCAGGGAAGTGAGAAGGTAGGTATTTTGGTTTTGGTGGTGAAAAGCATCAGTTCAGTTTTGCTTGGGTTTACCCTGAGGCCACAACTTGTAGCTAATCTTACCCAGTGCTCTTTCCATGATTTCACTTATCACGTTCGGAAACATTCCTGATACTAGAACGACCACGTCATCCGCATACGCAACGGCTTTAATACCTTCCCTGTCGAGTATTGACAGAATTCTGTTGAGTACCATCATCCATAAGAGTGGTGAGATCACCCCACCTCGAGGTGTACCTCTGCTTACTGATTTGGTTAAAAGGGTGTTACCAAGTTTTGCTTGAATGATCCTTGCTTTGAGCATGGAAATGATCCAAGAAGTGACGAAATCCTCTACCCCAAGTTCTAAGAGAGATTCCTGGATCAATTCAGTGAGGACAAGCGCCCTCTATATCTAAGAAGGTAGCTAAGGTCTATTGGTGATGAGAGAGTGACCTTTCAACTGTACGCACTACTTCATGAAGAGCGGTCTCCGTCGACTTGCCCTTGAGGTAAGCGTGTTGCGAATGACATAAGGGAGACCTTTCAAGGCCTGTTCTTATGTGAAGGTCGAGTATACGTTCTAAAGTTTTAAGTATGAAGGAGGTTAAGCTTATAGGTCGGAAGTTGTTTGCGGATTCGTGATTTCTTTTGCCGACTTTCGGTATAAAACCTACTCGGACAAACTTCCAAGACTGGGGAATGTAAATAAGTAAGATACTGCTTCTGTAAACTTTGACAAGTAAGGACAGCACTATCCCTGCATGTTTTTGTAGCATGATGGGGAGAACGCCGTCCTGCCCCGGTGATTTGTACGGAGCAAAACTGTTAATGGCCCAGGAGTAAGTCCTTACTGACCGAACATTTTGTATGACTGTATATGGCTCATTGTTAAATGGTGTAAAAGTGTGCGTTGTCAATCGTGTTCCGGAATCTAAGGGCTCTTATGATGACACCCCATAAAGTTGAAGAGTACTCTTTGAAGCCTTGACCAGCTTAACGCCGCTGTATAGCCCGTAAAGTTTAATCTCGTCCCCCACAATCCAATCGCACAACCTGAAACGAATGAAGTCCAGCACATCGGTTGCAGATCTTTTGGAACGTAGTCAGTATTGCAGCTTATCCACTGCACTTACTGTTGTAATCTACTTCCTAAGGGGGTAAGGCGGAATGTGCTGCCGTTAATTAGCGACCCTGACTAGTCCTGAAAATGAAATGAAATACAAATTTAGTCTCAGAATGCCTGTCAACTTTCAGAACGTGATTCAAGCTATAACCTCTGCAATTAGTTGGGAAAAAACCGTAAAATTCTAAAATTCTGTCAAACAACTGTCAGCTATTTGAATAAGGTCCACACCACTTTCGCATTCGCTAACTAAATAAACAAACATCATAGTCCTTGACAAAAACAAACTCGTTCAGCGCATGATTCACTGGGCCACACATGATTGAGTCAACAGAATCTACGACATCGTGGGCGTTTCTCATCACAAAGAATCTGCCAACTCTGCACACAATCTGGTCGCTCTGACGATATTGTAAAGAAAACAACAACGAAGATGACTTGAAAGTCCTCATTTCTAATGTGGGTTTTCATTAGTCACTCTTATTACAGTACCTCCATTGTCTTGGCCTGACAGTGTACACTGTACTTCTCCCTCCTAGGCTGTAGAGCTGGCAACCATATATGAGATGAGAAATCTAATTCATTTACAAGATAAAATTACGTTCTTCAATCAGAAACTAATTCCATTTGCAAATTTCCTCAGACTGTATAACTAGCTTATTCTCCTCGTCTGTGTATGTGCTGTTTTCTTTCCGGAAAAGTATACAACGTGCGACTACGTGCGAACGTCAGACTTCCTCATTAGGTTTTTGACGCCTTAGTTCGAACGGAGAGGAAGCCCGGGCAGACGCAAAAGAAGCCAGTTGAACTGATTTTCCTTCTGCATAATATACATATACTCGTAGTTTTTTCTCTTTTTTGTTTGCGCTCTTCTTCACATTTTCATTATTTGATATTCGATTCCGAGTCGACTTTTGCACATTGGCATGGCAAAGCCAATGAACCGCCACAAATGGCTGGTTGATGGTTGTACCTATGAGTAATCTGCTTCCTCCTTCTGGATGCAATAAGTGGATTAACGCAATTCACGTGGATTGATTACTTTTCTTAAATTTCTTCCCCCCCTGTACTCAGTATGCACTCGAACTGTTGGTCTTGGGTGGTTTTATATTTGCCAAGTCCAACATTGTTCCTTGAATCGATTAAGAAGAACAATTCAGCAAAGTTAAGAGTGGTCCTATAATTGGATGAAATTTTCTCTGAATCGTGGGTAATATTTTTAAATTTTGGAGATGGTTGTGGTTCACTTAGGTCCCAGTCGGACACTGAGCGAGGGGATCCAGTTTAAACCGTAGGAAAAACTCAAAAATGGCACCTGAAAGTTTTTTCCACGGTCCATTCGAGAGTTTTTAACTGTCCTGAGAAAGCTTACGGACAGTTTTTCGGATGTGGTGTTAAACTGTAGCTCCCTTTCACTGTGAGCCCACCCAGCACATTCTGGGCGGAAAGTACTTTGGAGTAGAGGCTCCTAAATTAGAAAACATTTGAAGATAATCATAAAAATGCATTAAATTTAGTACAGGGTGGTGACATGGGTTGTGTGGCATGGCGCCATTTTGCATGAACCATAGGTCGTCCAAATCCGTGTCTTCAGTTTCAGAAAAAAAAAAAAAAGTCGGTCAACATGGCTCTGAAACGCCCACTGTTGACCGAAACGTTGTTGTTCCCAGCCTCATATTCGAAGAAGTTGATGTTCGTGAGTCTCACACTCTCGGCTACAGAAGCCGCCTTCTCGTCTGTCCGCACCGTACGACGACGAGAACCATGAGTGTTGTCCACTAACAGCAATCTCACGAACTTTTTGCACAAACTTGCATACAGCAGCAGGCCTTATTTGGGCCAAAACTTCTTTTCAAAAACCACACTGCCTTGGCTACACAGCACTCACTTTGGAAATTGTTTTTAAATATTTCCCAACGTTGTCCAAGCGGAAAGCGACTCTTTTCGTTCCGCGGGGGTATGATACTGACTTTCTGTCAAGATTTCGAGCGGGAAACAGCTGTCAGTGTCAAAATAACCTATCATTTAAAAAGAAACCACTAGACGGCCCACCCTTTACTTTCTTCAGTGTGTCATGATTTGAACATGCTTTTTAAACTCCCTTCCAGGTTCATATAGGACGACTTTGGAGAACGGTTTATCGATCGAAATCCTCCAAATATCGCGAAATGCTAATCGACTTTAAGGCTTGATAAACACACAAAAATATGGCGGCGCGGTAACATCGATATAAAGTCGAAAGAAGAATCATGTCAGTGACGTTGTATTGTGTCAACGATTCCGCCACAAGAGGTTTGCATTTTTTTTTATACGTCACAACATAAGAAATAACTGAAAGTTCACATATATTTCGTTGTGCCATTTTTGCAACAAAACAAAAAATTATCCATGCGAATGTATTTGCATTCAATGTTCATCCATGAACCATTTGCAGTCAAACTTTCAATGAACAAGTTTCGTGCGACCCAGTCGTGCACTGTTTTCCCAAAACTTACCTGTCATCTTTTCGTGGAAGATGACGATTTGTCATTGGCATACCAAAGAACTCCTTACTTGCCATTATATTCCTCCTCCCATCAACAATATTCATTTTGATAATTTTACTTGCATTCTGTCAAAAAGGCTATATACGCAATTGTTGACTAACACAAAAGAAATAAATTATATCACAGGGACTGTCATACCGATGATTCAGAAGAGATTGATTGTATAAATCACGCAGCTCCGGACAAACACCCCTCAGTGTGCTGCTTCTGATTCATCAGCAAGAGACTATGCGAATAGTTAATTAATTTCTTAAGTAGTTGTGCCTTTTTTTTTATGATAATTTATCGCCATTGAGGCAATCTCCCAACTAAACATGAGCTGCTTGCTGTTTGTAAAGTAATTGATATGCAAATGATATTCAATGACTTCGTGTGATGTTTGTGTAAGAATTTTAAAAACAAAATTATCCCAGCTTCGAATTTCTCGCCGACGCAGCAGAGACCTCTTTATTTATGGTTCGGCGTAATTTAGCTCACGCTCTTGTAACAGTACAGTCGTCTTCATCTGATGCGGGTATGAAGTACGTATACTTTTTAACGAAATTAATTTGTTGAGGCAACATTCATGGCGCATAATACAAAACAAGTGCACAGAAGGACGTGCCTGGAGTGGGCAATCAGAGATGGCAAAGACGTGGTCAAGTTACGATTTTTTTCCTTTCGTTGGAAACATTCTGCAGAGCACAGTTTTATTGCAGTGCATGCCAAGTCACAATCGGTTTAAATTTATTTCAACGGGCATACACTCATGGTAATGTTCAGCAATATAGGCGGGGTATGGTTTCTCAATAGATATTGTGGGTGGTGACGGAATGACTTGTGACATCGACTGCCACTATAGGGTTGTGTATGACTAATAAGCTTGGCTGATGGAAGTGTTTCGTCTAGGGAATTTATTTGAATTTGGACTGCCCATTAAGCCTGGCGGGGTAAAATAAATTAAAATAATAAATTAAAAAAAAAACAAGTAAAAGTGTTATCATCGGCCTGGCCGATGCTTTGATACCCTCCACTGCATACAAGTCATGCAAAATTGGTTTTGTGAGGGAGGTACCAGAACTACTTGACCGACATAGCCCATTTTCAATACCAACCTGACGCCGATAAAAAGAAGTCCTTTCGCCAAATTTCGTTCACCTACGTCAATTACTTTGGGCGCTATCGTGCTTTCAACAGACAGACAGACAGACAGACGGACATGATTAAATCGATTCAGAATGTGATCCTGATTCAGAATATATATACTTTATGAGGTCTCCGGTGACTCCTTCTTAGCGTTACAAATGTATTGGCAAAGTGAATATACCTTCCTCTGGAGGGTATAATAAATCATTGGGACTGGCATTCAGGGAAACCCTACTGTGTGGAGGGACACTGTCCAAGAGGTGTTACTGAACCAAGTTTTAATCGAATAAAAAGTAAATTGGTAGCACAGGACGTCACTAAACGTCTTATTATTTATGACATGTCAAAGTCAATTTTCATATTTAGTGTAACGTATGAAAATAAGAAAGGGAGTACTTGGTCTAGAATAAAATAATAAGCAGATTATTCCAAAGCTTTGCTTGTTTAATGGCTTAAGGCCTATCTATATGAGAGCGGTCCCTTCCTTCGGACTACCGAGCATTTGCATGTTTTGACAGTTCATTCATATGACACACTTTATTTGGTCGCAGGTTAAAATATAGCACTGACATTTCGGTTTTGAGGTTAATTCCGAACGAACATTCTATTCGCTGGTTTGTGGCTTCCTTGATGTTGTCGATTGTGAATTAACTGACTATTCATAGCAGGGGTGGGTTTGTTTGGGGCAAACATTTTGGAATTATAAATTTCGTTATTTAAACTCGTTTTAAACTTGTTTGTTTAATACAGAACAAAATGTTCCGACTTTCTGTTTGTAAATACATTAAAAGTTGTTCGATTCGTTGATTTACTGACGATAAAAAAATAGCGATTCAATTTCCTTTCAATGGCAACTAATGGTCAACACTTACACTTGCTTCGATTGAAAAGGGAAAAGAATATTCACAAACTAGAATGCTGGGCAGACGTGAAACTTAATGAAACTCGAAAAGAAATGTCCCGATTAATAGAATTTCGACTGCAGTTCAAATGAGAATGCTCACTACCGATCACAAGCGTTTTCAAAAATATACAGTCGACCTCCGTTTTTCCTTACGTGTGTCAGTATTTGATTTAGGCAATAACTTTGACAAACTACACTCAATAAGAAACAAACGCTGCACGACTGATTATATGCTGTAGATTCAAGCCTTGGAAAATTCTACAAAACTAGTTGCCGCATGTAATTTCTCGAGATAAATAAACAAGTAAATAGATGGCGCAACAGGTCCGTAGGGATCCTAGGCCTAGCTTATCACAACCATTTGTTTTGTTTCTCATTTTTGAGACGAATGGAAGGGATCTACAATTTTATGCGGAGTCCAAACGGCTAATTGAGAAGCTCTTTCATGACAGTTATACTCTCGGATGTTCGTCAGACGTTCGCGAGAGGCGACGCAGAGGAATTTTTTTTTTTTTTTCGGGATTCGAACCCGGGCTTAGTATTCCAACACACTAACCATTAAGGACAAACAAATTCACATATGAGAACTCGCTACGAATTCTTCAATCGGATTGAAGATGGCATGATGTCCCGTATCGGAACCGGAGACAGTAACACAAACTTAATTTCATAGCTTCGTCAATAATAATCGTTATGTGAACCTAATAGAGGGTTATAGTCGCTCAGGTCGCAAAGGAGTTGAAATTTTGGGCAATTTCTTGTAACGCCTCCGCAGACGAAGAGTGTAGACTCCTTTTTTATGTTAAATATGTCTTTATGAAAGTCTGAAACCCTTTATCAACATCTTTATCGGCCGCTAGCACTGTAAATGGTCTCAGTACACGAAAGTTCACAGTGTATAAAATTTTCACACTTCGACAGATCTTTATAAAAGAACCAAGGAGTCCAAATCGATACTCACCACCTTTTTGTTGATTTTAAGGCGGCATAAGACAGTTTTTATAGAGACGAGCTTTAGAGCCATGTCTAGCTTTGGCATCTCAGCTGAATTCGTTCGCCTGTCCAGACCGACGATAGAGAAAGTTCGCTGCTGCATCAAAGCAAAGTCAGTAACAAGCTCACCGGGACCTTTGACATTAAAAAAAAAAATTCAGAAAATGCGGCGCTCTGTTTTGCGACATTTTTTTTATATCATGCTTTAATGAATAATTGTGCGAAACTCACAAGTCGGTCCAAAAAAACAAAATCTTTCTGTGTCTGTGGTGGTTGGGTGATGTATGAATAGGGTAGACACTGATTGGCGTCAACTCGGCGATGCCCAGGCGTTGCAACTGGTTCATACACATCAATTGTGCTTATTTTACCTCCTCGTGGTAGCCACCGGATACTGGTCTTGTCCTTCCGGGCATGACTTGCTAAACTTATAAGCGCGAGTGTTGAACACGAAGAAAATAGCAACACTATAATGCTCTGTCGGAATGACTGGCTGAACGAGTCTCAGAGGTCTTACATGAGCCCCTCAGAAAGAGGACATACAGCGAATGAATCCACGAGATTGGATCAACGGTGGTGTCAACAGTCAAGATGGCAGCTACCTTACATGAGCTACTCTGACATATTTGGAGAAAAGGTCAGTAAGGATTTTTCAGCACTAGTCAGGGTGCTGAAATAGAGATGGTGGCGGATGAACCCTTTATGGGCCAACGGCAGCACTCATATCCCCGAAGTGGGTTACTGGCAACGGAGTTTCCGACCCGCTGTCCTAGGGTCAATTCAGGGCCTGGTCCTCCAAGTTGGGGGTTGTGCGTGGGGTTAACTACCCAACCACGGAAAAATTGAGACAGTTGCGAAGCAACCATTAGCCTCGGAGACGGACGGATTTACTGTTGACGACCCTGCAAAACGAAAAAAGGACAATGACTTTCGGATCTGCACGTGGAATGTTCGGACCCTGAATAGACCGCGTGCAGCCGAACAATTAGCGGAGGCCCTACGCTGCTACAATGCAGATATCACCGCCATCCAGGAAGTGCGGTGGGATGGGCCGGGCAAAAAAAGGATGAAAAACTGTGACATCTACTACGGTGATTGCTATAAGGAACAGAAGCAGCGACTATTTGGATGTGGATTCGTTGTAAGCGGCAGACTTAGGCAAGAAGTCTTGAGCTTTCGACACGTTAGTAAACGCCTTGCAACTATCCGCATCAAGGCTAAATTTGCCAACATCAGCCTAATATGCGCTCACGCCCCCACAGAAGAAAAAGACGATGCTACCAAGGAATGTTTCTACGAGCTCCTCGACCAAACATATGAGCAATGTCCTAAATATGACGTTAAAATCGTCCTTGGTGATTTTAACGCCAAAATAGGCAAGGAGGATATCTTTGGTAGCACAATCGGAAAGCACAGCCTACACGACAACACGTCTGGAAACGGACTAAGGCTAATTGACTTTGCGGCGGGACGTAATGTTACTATAGCTAGCACACGGTTTCCTCACCTCAATATTCACAAAGGAACATGGCGGTCACCGGATCATCATACTGTCAATCAAATTGACCATGTTGCGATCGACGCAAGGCACTCCTCCAGTATTCTAGATGTCCGCACCTTCCGAGCGGCCAACATAGACTCGGACCACTACCTTGTTGTAGCCAAGGTACGAATGCGGATATCCCAGACACCACAACAACAACAAGGAAATACTGTGAGGAGATTCAACGTCGAACGGCTACAAACGCAACAGACCGCCAGAACCTTTGCCGATCGCGTGTCCCTCAACCTCTCGAGAAGTCCTACGCAGCCAGCATCAAGTGCTGAAGACCAGTGGCATAGATGCCAAGAAGCCATTAGAAACGCCGCAACTGATGTGCTTGGTTTCACCAAACCACCCCCTCGAAACCCCTGGTTTGATGAAGAATGCCGGCAAGCGCATGCAGCAAAACAACGTGCCTATGAAGCGGCGCTGCACAGAAGGACGAGAGCAGCTCGTGAGCTCTACGAGCAAAAGAGGAGGGAAGAACACCGGCTTCTCCGAAAGAAAAAGAAAGAGCATGAGAAGCGCGCGATCGAGGAAATAGAGAGATGTTACTCCAGGAACAATGTTCGGAAGTTTTACCAAAAGGTAAAAAGAACGTGTCATGGCAACAAAACCCGAACAGAAGCCTGTATAGAGATGAACAAGGGAACCTTGTAGTGGAATCACAGTCGGTGCTGAGGACATGGAAAAACCATTTCTGCAGACTGCTAAACGGCGAAGACGACCAAGATCCCGCTGTCAGGCAGAACGATCCATTCAATCTGGACGATGAAAGCCAAGATTTCCGTCCACCTGACCAAAATGAAGTGAGGATTGCAATATCCAAGCTGAAGTCCAACAAGGCTGCTGGACCAGATGGCTTACCTGCCGAGCTCTTCAAAGCAGCGGGAGATGACTTGGTAGAGTGCATACACCAACTCGTCTCCAAGATTTGGTCGGAAGAAAGTATGCCTGATGAATGGAACCTCAGCATTGTTTGCCCGATCTATAAGAAAGGAGACCCTCTAAACTGCGCCAACTATAGAGGTATCAGTCTCCTTAATATCGCCTATAAGATCCTCTCTGCTGTACTGTGTGAACGCCTGAAGCCATTTGTCAACGAACTGATTGGACCCTATCAGTGCGGTTTTAGGCCCGGTAAGTCCACAGCCGACCAAATATTCACACTACGGCAGATCCTGGAGAAAACCCAAGAAGTCCAAATCGATACCCACCATCTGTTCATCGATTTTAAGGCCGCATATGACAGCATTTATAGAGACGAGCTATACAGAGCCATGTCTAGTTTTGGCATCCCTGCCAAACTCGTCAGATTGTGCAGAATGACAATGGAGAATTCTCGCTGCTCCATTAAGGTCGGAAACAATCTCACCGAGACCTTTGATGTCAAAAAAGGATTTAGACAAGGTGATGCGCTGTCATGTGACTTCTTTAACATCATTCTTGAGAAAATTGTGCGCAACTCACAAGCCAATACCAGAGGCACAATTTTCCAAAAGTCTGTGCAACTGCTTGCATACGCGGACGATATTGACATTATTGGCAGAACACAGCGAGCTGTCACTGGCGCGTTTGCAAGTATCAGTACGGAAGCGGCAAAAATGGGTTTAGTGGTAAACGAGGGCAAAACAAAATATATGCTGTCAACAAGAAGGGACACACAACATCGACGAATCGGACAGAACGTCACAGTAGACAGCTATAATTTTGAGGTAGTTAGGGACTTTGTCTACCTCGGCTCCGCTATAAATTCTGAAAACGATATCACCTCAGAAATCAAACGAAGAATCACTCTTGCCAACCGCTGTTACTTCGGCCTAAGAAGGCAATTGATTAATAAGGCCTTGTCGAGAAACACTAAGGAGACTCTATATAAGACCCTCATCATCCCAGTCCTGCTATATGGTGCAGAAGCATGGACGCTTTCAAAGGCGGATGAAGATCTCCTTGGTCGTTTCGAACGAAAAATTCTTCGAGTGATTTTCGGTCCCGTTTGCGTTGACGGGTTTTGAAGGAGGAGATTTAACAGCGAACTCTACGAGCTGTACAGCGACATCGCCCTGGTCAAAAAAATACGCATCAGTCGTCTAAGATGGCTGGGGCATGTAGAGCGAATGAACACCAATGCTCCGGCCCGAAGAGTCTTCGATACCAACCCGGAGGGACAACGCAGTAGAGGAAGACCTCGCCTTAGGTGGCGCGCACAAGTGGAAGGGGACCTCAACCAACTTGGAGTGCGCAACTGGAGGCAGTTAGCCAAAGATCGCGCTAACTGGAGAGGCGTATTGGTTGAGGCCCAGGTCCACCCCGGACTGTAGCGCCGCCTAAGTAAGTAAGTTCTGTGTCTGTGCAACTATACTATTTGCCTATATCGACAATATGTATTTAATGGGTCTGCCAAAATGGGCCTAGCGATAAATGAGAGCAAAAACAAGTGCATGCTCTTAACTAGAAAGAACAAGAAATTAGACGGGGCTTTAACTGTAAGAGGAATTTGTCTACTTATTATATTACAACGATATCTGTTTGAAAATTAAACGAAGGATAACGCAGAGGGATGACACAGCAGACGAACACCTTGCTCTATGTGGCACGCACAGGTGGAGGGAGAGACCTCAGCCTACTTACAGTGAGCAACTGGAAGCAGTTAGGTATAAGGATGAGGAAGGGTAAATGGTGGTCAGGTTCACGCCGAACTGCACCGCCACATTAAAGGAAGAAGAACCTCTTGAAAACAAAATTTGTCAAGGGACATCTTCGAGTAATGTTTCGTGTAACAATCAGGTTGGAGCTGTTTTCATCAGGTATCGTATATAGGATAGACATGCAGTTCACTTGTAAGGAGTAAGTTTTCTTGTTTAATTCCTTGTTTATAGTCTGAGGAGCTTTGTTCTAATAAAGGTTAATAGGTCTTTATCATGAACGACTCATTGAACTGGAGGGGTCGTCATATAAAGTGTAGAGCCGCTTGGCAATATCCTAAAGGGAGATGTAAAGTGTTTCACCAACCGACAGCTGTCGCCCTGGAAGTAAGGCTACCTTGCTTATACGGACCTGTTGCGTTAACTATTTATTTAGATGATTTTAGAATGGGGTCATCGCAACTCATCCATCCATAGACAATTGATGCATAAACGCCTCACCAATGAGACAACTGAGCTTTAGGACAACTCATCCAGGGAGACTTCTTCCAACTTGAACTATTTCATCAGGATAAGTTTCTAGGAATAAAGTTAAGTCCTACTCGTACCGGATGATGTCCAAAAATGACATGGACTACAGTTTTAAACTTTTGCAGGGAGCGAAGCGAGCCTCGCATCTCAATATTATGGTGGGTAAAGTTCAGTTGTACAAGGTGGGCCAAAAGAAGTCATCCGATGTTGTTTGGCTCTCATTTTTTCTAAATGAAAAACTTCGATTCTGTTTTTTTGATTATGTTTATCTGAAGCTGAACCTTTAGAATTTTATTGGTCAAGTCGAGAAGATGATATCGGCCAAATGGGCGCCGTCACAATTGATTGCCATATACGGAAGAATCGAAGTTTTTCATTTAGAAAAAAAATGAGAGCCAAACAACATCGGATGACTTCTTTTGGACCACCCTGTAGATAAGTTGAATGATGTCTATGAGATTACCGTGGACGAGTTGCACAAAGGTGATCGTTACCCGTCCTTTCCGCAATAAATTCTGCATTTTAACCCACTCAATCAGGTGGTGGTTACTTCTTCAGGTGTTTCCAGCTTTATTATGCACCACTCTGGAGATATGACGACTTAAGGCCTTAGATGGGATAGGAAATTTGGAATTTTTTTAGGGTTAGACCAGCTGCAAGTATCCCAAAACCCTGCAGCCTGTAGTAGCGATTTAGATTTGGCTTTCCCAAAAGAAGTATACATTCAAAGAGAAGAAAAGGCAGTTGAGTACCTACAAAACGGAGACCTATTAAAGGAAAACCTTGATAAAAGCTCACGAGATTAATTTATCTTAAAAGCGAATCATTTTGAGCGTTTAGAGAACTTAAATGTCTTTCCGTCCATTTCCTGCTCTAGTTTATACGAAATTCTTCTTCTTATTTGGGCAGATCTTCATTCATTCTTCACTCTATCAGCAAGTGAAGTTCAGAGACATTAAATATCAACTTTGTGTGCCAAATTAAATCGGTAACGCGTAATCCAACAATCAAAACAACTTGAATGGACTGGGTCACCCTTATTTGCGACCCGGCCCACTTTGTGCATCCTATTTGGCACGCCGTTAGGTACCATTACGAGAACCAACCCCAAGACAGCGCAAAAGAGAATGAAAAACTCGGTCGGACTCAAAGAATATAAATGTTAACAAGGAAAACATATAACAAACTTACTACTGCCATTTGCGGCGGTGGGTGACGCCGATGAGACTTTCTCCAGTGTTTTCCCAACCGATGGCGAAGAGGAGCTTGCTCTATTTGATGCACTAGAATTGGATCGCTGTTTGTGATGCTGCTGCTGCTGCTTTGTCTCTTGATGATTTCCCTTCTTTGGAATAACTACTTCACAGTCGTAAGATGCATCAGTCAAGAGATCCGGATTCTTAGGAACCGATAGCAATGCGACTTTCTTTTGTGCAGACTGCTGTTGTTGTTGTTGTTGTTTATTTGTCGACGTTTCGCCGCAATAATAATAAGTCTCGAGTAATTTTCTCGGTGGAAATGATTTTCGCTTCAACTCCATGCAACTTTTGGCCTTTTTCACATCACTGCTGCTGCCACTGTTAGCCAACGAATCGACGTGCTCTTTTGCACTGAAAATTTCATGGCATAACTTTTGGCTGCGTCGCTTGTGTCTGTGATGTGTCAGAGACTTGTTTCGAGATGTGCCAAACTGATGCTGCTGCTGCTGCTGCTGCTGGAGATTCTGCTGCTCTTTGGTAGTCAGACTACTCGTGCTGCGGCAAATCTTTAGCGAAGTCTTTGAGTAGATGGATGTTGGCGATGATTTTGACACGATCTGCTTGCACAGGTAAACGTCGTTGAGATCATAACGCTTGCTCTTTGGTTTGGGTGACAACAGGCGAATTGTGGTGGCTTTTGCAGAGGGTTTTTCTTTGCCGCCACAGCTACCGGAGGGGCTGGTGATCTGGGACTTGACAACAGTTGTCGTCGGGGATAGATATGAATTCGATTGGATGAATACTCCGTCACAGGTTATCTTAATTGTTGTCACCATTATATTTGGTGTAGTCAGTGATGGTGAATGTTTGCACAGATGACGGGTTTTGCCAGGACTGGCATTGCAAAGTTGCTGAGGGTCTTCTTTGTCTTTCACTAAACACTTTTTACTGGGAATTGCTAGTTTTGCTTGTGTTCCTTTACAATATTTAGGTTCAAGTCAAAAGCTGAGATGGGATTTGATTTATCAGGTGTGTTGTTGTTGCGGTGCGGGGCGACGTGTTTTAATCACTGAGGTGGGTTTTTAACTGACTTGCTTTGAAGTAATATGCAAACTAGAGGAGAATATAAATAAGCGACATAAGTGGGGGCGTCCTCCTCCAGGGGTCCTCAAAGGAAACTGTTTAAAATAAATAATATAACTTCAAGTACGTCTGCACTGACCCAAGGATCATAGTTTACACAAAAGCCTGTTAGTACCCTGACAAAAGTTCCTGATGTGGACTGCTAATATTTAGTAGGCTTTTTGTTTAGCGCCATCTAGCCGTGAGAGTTTAGAACTGTCACGATTAAACCGTATGTCTGAAGCTAAAATGACGAGATATGGTATTAGCTTAATAAGGATCCTGTTTGAAACTCTCAAGATTCGGAAGACGCTAAAAATATACTTCTCACAAAAAAACTACAACCCACAGGAGTTTTCAATTATATCCACGCATCAGACAGCGCAGATTCAAAACCGGAACGCTAGCTTAAGCTTCGATATTCACTATCACCAGTAATAAAGCGGAGCTATCTGGAACTTACTTCTGTTTTGATAAATAAAAAGGAAAGGGAGAGTCTTTTGTTTTGGGCAAAGTCGTCTTTAAAGTCTTTTTTTTCTGAATTTTCTACAAAAATCAAAAATTTAACAGCATTCGCCTTTGAAGTTGAGTACAGACTCGATCAAGCCACGACTTCTTATTGCTGAAAAAGCTATACAAAGGTTAACAGATGAGCAGTCAGGTTTGCGAAGGAAATCACTCACAAAGAAGTAAAATCCCAGACTACCATCTACGAACCAAGAACTGGATGAAGTTACAAGACTTTTGAAAATCCCTTTAAGGCAAACTACGAGTTTACCTATAGTCCACAAGTAATCAAACTCAAGATCAGAGACACATCCATAGAGCTGTCCCATCTAGAAACTCGGTATATGCCGATGAACTACTAGAAAAAGACTGTTCATTTGGGCCTTTTAGATTCGAGCGCCACCATGGGATTGTTTGCCTTCTGAGACTGGGTAATTAAATTAAAACATTTTACTATACCACTCTCGCCAGCCGTTAAAACAGCAAATATCCAATTAAAGCCCGGCAATCATAGGCAAGTTAAGTGTGCATGTACCCATCTCACTCTAACTTGTAATAACATGTGATATCTGACAGGTAAAGAGAGGACAACCTTACTGAAAATGCGAAACCAAATGTGTTAACTTATTTTTCATTTTTACAGCTGAAATTTGTAAACTTGTCCGGTTCTACAGAAAAATACTAAGCTATGACTAAATAAAACAGGGACGCTACAAAAGTAGAGCGTCAGGGACAGCAAACGACGCCGAATTTCTTGCCGCTCTTTTGACATTTCTCTTCAGTAAGGTTTGCCATTTCATGATGGAAAGATATACGAGCCAACGAGTCGGAATTATTAAAATTTACTACCGAAATTCGGAGTCAGTGGCCTCAACGTTAAGAGCGCTACGTCCAATTTATGGTCGTCATAATCGTCCTAGCAGATCAACAATTGAGCGTCTAGTGGAAAAATTTTAATCCACAGGCACAGTACAAAATGTTCCCGTGCCAGTGAGACAAAGAAGTGCCCGTAGTGTCGAGAATATTGCTGCCGCTGAGGCTTCAGTTGATGGAAGCCCAAATGTGTCTTCAAGCGTTGAGCATCTCGGTGACGTCGTTGTGGCGAATTTTGCGAAAAGATCTTGGCCTACATCCTTACAAGATTTAATTGACGCAAGAACTGAAGCCGCTTGACCACCAGAAGCGTCGTATGTTCGTGAATTGGGCTGAGCAACAACTTGAAAATGATTCGGATTTTCATCGAAAAATCATCTTCAGCGATGAGGCTCATTTCTGGCTGAATGGCGTCGTCAATAAACAAAATATGCGGTATTGGTCAGGCAGCAATCCACACGTACTCCATGAGTCATCATTGCATCCCGAAAAAATTACGGTTTGATGTGGTTTATGGGCCGGCGGCGTCATTGGGCCGTACTTCTTCCGTGATGATCAAGACCGGCACGTTACTGTGAATGGGAATCGCTACCGTTCAATGATAACCGAATATTTTTGGCCCCAATTGGATGATATGGACTTGGAGGACATGTGGTTCCAACAGGACGGCGCCACAAGCCACACAGCGAATGTCACAATCAATTTATTGGAAACCAAGTTTGGAGAACGTGTTATCTCACGAAATGGTCTAGTCGCTTGGCCGCCTCGGTCGTGCGATTTGACGCCGTTAGACTATTTCCTGTGGGGCTACGTCAAGTCTATGGTCTATGCCAACAAGCCAGCGACGATTGATGAACTTCGTACGAATATCGAACGTGAAATTGCAGCAGTATCGGCCGATTTATGCTTGAAAACCGTCGAAAATTGGGTTCAGCGTCTGGACTTCTACAAGCGTGCCCGTGGTGCCCATGCAAAAGAAATCGAGTTCCATACATAATGGCATCGAACGTACTTTCACATGAATAAAGAATTTCATTGATATCCAAAACCGTTTTTGTTTTATTTAAAAAAACTTTTGTAGCGCTCTTATTGAAAAACCCTTTATTTGACAAATTCTACTTTACCAAAATCACCCTCGTAAATTTGCATATCGTTAGCATTAGTCTCCTTTTGACGTTCGCATTTTGTTCTTCCGCGAGTGTTTTGGCAAGCCGCCGGCGATTCTTCCGTCAAATATCACCGCAATGTCAAGCATTTTACACGGTACATGCATTGCCTGGAGGCTGATTCCGTATATATAACAATAATCTTCTGTGCGATAATGTTTTTGAAATATATACTGCCCGAATTTGTTTGACTTAAGTGGAATAAGCTCTCAAACTCATAGTTTTGGAGGTCTATCTTGACGATAATCGTCTGAAATGTTACGAAATGAGTGCCCTGGATTTCCCAGATGAACAGCGAACAAAATCTTCTTCCAGGGAACTCGAAGCGAATGAAATGCGAACCGCCTGACTTGCAAAGTTTTAGTGTTTCGAATTTGAATTTTCTCCTTATTCTACGGAAGATGGTGCACAATTTAAGTAGGTATGATACTTCGGAAAATTGAAAATAACTTTACAAAAGAGCTTCAGATCTTCTGGCAGTTCTTGGCCTCTTTATCTCTGTTATCGTTATAAAAGAATCTTCTCTGTAACGACTAAGGCTCTTTTCAGCCTTATGTATGATTTTCCCACGATTAAAATCCCTGTACTTTTGCATATATCGTTTTCTTATTAGCGCTAACTTTGTTTTGACGTTCACATTTTGTTCTTCCGCGTGTCGCTGGCGATTCTTACGTCGGAACAAAATCTTCTTCTAGTTGAACTCGAAACGAATAAATAAACCTCCTGTTTAACGACTTTTATTCTCATGTACAACTTTCGCTTCGATTTTAAACCACTCAACCCATCCGGTAGAGGAGAGTATTCGATGGGTCTAGGGTCATAACTGTGGACCCAAAAATGCTTCGGCTAAAGGGAAGTAACATCACAAACACTTGACAAAGCGGCTTGTACCCTTCCATATTCAAACTATAAATAGACTGCGCCATTCAGAGAACAGTCATTGACTTAACACTCACAAGTGCTTTGCTTGAAATTCCAATTTTAAATCCAATTCCAAAAAAATCACTCAAAAAGGACGCATGACATCATCTTCCTCAAAAAAAATTAAATAAACAGCCAACCCCTTGGAGATGTACCTAATATAACTTTGAAATTCCTCTCCAGATTCCACTTTATGTTTTATTTTTTATTTTCAATTTAGCAATCTAATGAAATCCTCGCCTCGTTTCATTAATAATTCAAATCAAGTACAAGTAATTGTTCAACGTACACAATGCATACGGCTTTTGGCCCCCGCAAAACACGCAACAACAGTACACAATATCAACACTGAAATTAACCTATTAACTGTGTGCGGAGGACAGGAAATTAAATTTCGTCTCTCGTTGACGTCGTTAAACAATTGCGCGACATTCCAAATTTAGATTGCGCGCATACACAAACTCTCAAGAATTTAAAAAAAAGAAAGGAAAAACGAACGAAATTCCGTTCTTAATTCGCCACATACAAAAGTGTTCTTGTTCTCCATTAATTTCCCGCTGGGAATGGGAAAACAATTTGTTCAACCGCGACCAAGAGGTTGGTGAGCTTTAATCCGATTTATTGTGATATTCCGGGAATACGCAAGATTTAATGTCAACTGTCAAATGGAACACGCTTTTGTGTGCCAGATTGAAATATGTATGACACATGGTAAGCACATCTTCGAACAAACACTGCAATTACTCTTTATCTGTCAGGAATAAAACGCACTCATCATGGCGGATGCACACACTGTCACTAGTAACAATAATTAGTTATTATTTGTTTGCAGAGAAAGTTTATCGTTTCATTTCAGTAGTACACATATCCCGGAGGTTTAAAGCTACGCTTTCATCGAACACCATCGAACACAAACAATATACGCCGCACACGAACAGTAACTTTGGATTCAAAAATCTGCATATCAGTTGATGACGCGACTTTTGTTTGGCTGTCACTCACGAGGTGGAATAAATCCTACTGTCACCATATGTGGCGGTTATTTAACATTCTAGCGAATAAATTTGAATATTCTTGTCACTTTCACTGCGCGCGCAGACGTAAATGGCGGTTCGCGTTGTATTGTCTTCACCGACCGAAAGACAGACAACAAACAAATCGATTAACAGTCAAATTAAACTTTTTAATTGTTTACCTATATGCTTAATATACCGTTCCGCGCAGTCGTCGTCTGCGAGGTTTGTAAGGTTGATGAATAAACTAACGTATGGTATAGCAGAGGGAATCCATCGACATTTACGATTAACGTCTAACCGCTGACTGACTGACTGAACCAAACTTGGAATGTACTTCTTCGCTGACAGAGGCGCAGGCATAGCAGTGTAGACTGTGTAGACAGTGTGTGTGCAGTAGCAGCACTCAAACTCAAACCACTTTCCTCTTCTGTCGAGTTCGATACAAGTGTGTTGTGGTAAATCGGATAGCTGGAATGTGGGGGGTTAGAGTTTAAGTTTTTTTTTTTTTTGTTGTATTCCCCGAACAAGTGTCGCCAGATAGAATTGTTTGGGTTAATTGGGGGTTAATTTGTTTTGTAGCCCCGCATTAACTATATTTATGGAGGAATAACGAAATCAAAGAGCCATTTTAATTAACTGACAGTTTCGAACTGTCAATGATGTCGGTATTGAAAGATCCTCCTGTCTTTCAACAGAAATGTTTACGTTCTGTCAACTTTGATTTGAGGAACGCTTTTCGAAAAAGTCTATAAAATAATTATAATCCTAACGCGAAAACAACTGACAGACACTATCTGACGTTTGATCATTATGTAAATATACGCTAAGCAAACCTGGTTCAGCCCCTTTTTAGTTGCCTTGAAAGTATATTGCTAAATTTGAATTTTATATCGTTAAAATGATAGTGTCAAGAGGAAGTGCACAAAATGATTTTTATATACATGTACATATATGTAACGTGACATCAACGTTATATATATATACATATGTATTTTGCATTAAGTTAAAGGCATGTAATTGTTTAATTAGTTAGAATTTGCAAAAAAAAAACAGCAATTACCGGATTATCGTTCCCCTTTATCGAATTTCTGGTGCTGTGTTATTACGCATTTAGACACATGCACATCCAACTTGAACTGTCATTACCTTTTTCCTGTCACTTTCTTTCTTTTCCTTTTGATTTTTGTAGAACGTGGTTTTTGATGGGAAAAGTTTTAACAAAACGATCTTTTGGGAAACAGTCATTTCCTATTTTGATCTTCAACAATCGGCGTGAACAGTTTCCCTTATTCTTTCAGTTATGCTCCAGTATTGGAAATGTCAATTTGTGAAAACTGTCAACGGATGCAACGAACAAAGAAGTAGAAAGTAAACCTACTTTATCCGTTGCTTACGGATCCACTTCTATTTATAAGGTGGCGTGCATTCTATCTATCTGTCAGTTAAATACATTGTACATCCCTGCACATCGTTTAAAAACCCTTCACAAATCTTGTCGATTGAAAATTGTAAAACGCCGGTAATTTTTAAGCTTTGCTTTTTTTTCTTGTCATTCTTTTTTTTCTTTAAAAAAATAACCACCGTAATAACCACCTGATGCTGATGTGGATCTCGTTTTTCCAGAGTTGCCCTGCTAAACTCATCAACGGTACCGTCAAAGGTGAGGATGGTAAGCTACTCAAACATCTTTGGAACTGATGTCAGTAATGATTTTTGAGGGTTAAGTCTGGTTGCCGACAAAGAAATGGTGGCAGATGAACCCCTTGTATGGGCCAAAGATAGCTCTAATATCCCGGTAGTCAACTATTTTAAAAAATATGAAATACTAATAAATTATTATACATATTAAAACCGAAATACTCGGATTGTGATTTAGGGTCAAAGTAAAGACCTAACCCTGCAGGTTGGGTCGATACAACTTGCTTACCATGGAACAAATCAGAAATAGATTAGAAAAAGTTCGATAACTAATACGTGCACATCAGGCGTTACTTAAAACCTTTATTCAGTCCTTAAGTGGTCATTCTTCCAATCTAGGAGTATTTAAATGTGGATTGGTCATGTCTTGTCTATGTATATATGGCTCACAGCAAAAGCTATCGACTGAAAGCCGATAACTGATTGCCTAGTTGTATCTGTCATTTTTATAATATATAAGCCTTATGGCAACACAGAAGAGCTTGAACACCCTATGTAAAAGTTGACCACCTGGACAGAGCCTGTCCGGAGTTCTATGTGCTCGGCCACTTCAGTGCTGTATTCGGAAAGGAAAACACCTCAAGTGGGGTTTTTTCAGCTTATGCGTCTATTTTACCATTATAAAAGAAAGTTTTAGCTGGCCAGGGTTTCCGCTTTCCTTATAAAATATATAATGATTATACATTGATCTATTTCAAAGCGCTTCAGTTAAAAGTGGAACCTCCTGAAAAGAGAATCGACAAAAAATCGCAAGTGATACGACAACTAATAGCAAGAACCAGAAGTCGATGATAATGCTACTTTTTGACAGTCAGGCGACTTACCCTACTTCTTTTGTCAAACTTTACATTAGGCTTGTTCGGTCACTTTTTTGCAAACGTAAAATTATTAAAAATTTGCTAAGAAACTTTAGCGAATGCGATCACCTACTGAGAAAATTGGGAAAAATGAGAGAGAAATTCATTTCCCCTCTTTTAATTTTTTTTCGTAATTGGGGACGTTCAAGTATCTAGTTTACTAAGTCTGACAGCTCTCTCACTAAGTGTATCTCGGTTTTGATTGGGGGTAATCGGTCATATGAGCAGCTGTTTGAGTTGACGTTTATGGAGGGGTAGCCGACGAATCTAGTCAAGAAATTCGTGACTGAGTACTAAGTTGACAGTTCTTATATGTGGCTGACGTAGAAAAAGTGACGTTCCCGACGAATCCGGTTTTTGCGTTCAGTTTACATCTCATCCAGACCAATCTAGTCGACTTAAGATAACTAGATTCTTGAATGCGGCCATTTTCTATTTCGACTTACTGAAAAATTAAAACTGACAACTACCTATAAGTGACAGCTCAAACGTTTGACAAGTAAAACTCTATTTATGTTCGTCTTCAACGATATCGGAGGAGGAAGTTGTACTCGAATATTCTCCTAAAACATATCAGCGCATTCAAAATGGTAAGTTTAATAAAGGGTGTTTGTTTTTAGAGGCATAGCACTTTAAGTTTGAAACCCTATTTCCACTGGCGGCCATTTTGTCAGCTGTCAACTGATTTATTTTTAGTTTGGTTTGACATTTCAACATGAATAGACTGACGCCTGAACAACGCTTTCAAATTGTGCAAATTTATTTTGAAAATCATGGTTCTGTTTGAAATACGTATTGCGCACTGCGTCCATTTTACGGTCAACATAATCGTCCATCAGAGCAATTAATTCGTTTACTCTAAATCAGTGATTCCCAAAGTGGGGCAGGTGGACCCCCAGAGGTCCACGGGAGACTCGACGGGGGTCTACGTTGGCATGAAAAAAAATGTGGGTTTACTAGTTTTAAGTGACGAAAATTTATCTACCATTTAATTTATTTTACCACTCCGAACTTAGGGTTGAAACTCATTCGCCACTCAAGTTTCCATCGTTCTTCACATTTTTTGACGAGTTTTCGGAATATGGTAAAGATGTAGCAGCAGGGGGTCCACCGAAACCTGGCTCATTTTGAAGGTGGTCTACGAGAAGAAAGAGTTTGGGAACCTCTGCTCTAAATGATAATACGCATCCACAGAGACGTCGTACAATGCGTACAGAAGAAGTCATTGCTGCTGTAGAGCGTAGCGTACCCAAATCAGTCTATCCGAACGTTAGTCAATGGTGACAGCTATAGAGCCATGATTACTGATTTTTTCGTTCATCAATTGAACAACCATGATGTGCAGGAGCTGTGGTTGCAACAAGACGGCGCAACATGTCACACAGCTCGTGCCACAATTGATTTATTGAAGGAATCGTTTGGTAACCGCATAGTTTCACGTTGCGGACCCGTGAATTGCCCTCCAAGATCGTGCGATTTAACGCCGCTTGACTATTTTCTGTGGGGATATGTGAAGTCGCTAGTCTACGCCCGATAAGCCTGCAACAATTGACCACTTGGAGGACAACATTCCCCGCGTTATTGCCGATATACGGCCACAAATGTTGGAATACAGTCATCGAAAATTGGACCTACAGATTAGACTACGTCCGAGCCAGCTTGTTTATCTCTAAAAAGTAGTGAAATCTAGACAAAGTCGTGCCAAGTCTAAGGTTGCTTACTGCGATTTCTTTATTATTATAGCTAGTGTTGTGTGACTTGGCCGTTGAAGGGTACACAAGGGTACAAAACCAGGTGCTCCATGACACCATTGCACCAATCTGTCGCCAGAACCGCTACCCATTGCCGATGAAAAATTGCCACTTGGAAAACGTTGATGTTCAACGGCCAAGTTGACGTTTTAATTTTTCTATGCTGAAAGCACACGAACGAACCCATTACTTTATTCTCTCACCTAAGCTTCAGAGCCTTCAAACAGAGCCTTGCACGTACTTCGTCTTAAATTATCAATTACCCAAGGACACAATTTTGATGATGAAATCTTTTATATATGAGTACGCAAAATGGGCATCCACACACTTGTGTTTTTACTTTCTACCCCATACTAACAGTAACTATCAACATTTAAAACACACATGAATGAGCAAATATTGGCTCATCTATTACCACCATCGTATGGCAAATTTAGCAACACTTTGTTTACCTGTCATTGCAGAAGCACTCAGCCAGTCAGTATAGGTCTGAAAATGAAAATGTTAAAAAAAAAAAAATTTGCAATTTGTTGCCATAACACATGCAACCTACGATGGCTGCTGCTGGTTTTAAGAAATTTCACAAAAATTCCATACAAAGTGCAATGTTGCGCCAAAGAAAACAAAAAGAAGAAGCCGCAAAATTCATAGGTACCTATACTCCATGTTGGTTTCGTTTCTTTGTTTCATCCTGCATACAGCATATGCATACGTGACAAACAAACGAAAGTGGGCTCTCCCATAACTACAACTACATATCTACCTACTACAGAAATGTGGTTGAACTTTGGTTTTGTATAACTAGCTGTTGTGTTGTCTCTTCCACCACTCTTTGTTCTGTTTATTTCCGGCAAAAAGCATTCCTTATAAAAATAAAAGAAGACGAAAATATTCCACTCCTCTTCATTCGAATTCCATTTAAATATATATTTGCTTGCGAAAGAATCACACCACTCATTCATGTCAAAAACGAAGAACTACGCCACGACGACGGGCCGGAACGGAATCTAGATCGTCAAGGACGGTACAAAAGGAAGTTTTATAAAAAATAAAACACAAAACACACATTCCTTCTACACAAAGTGGAGTGGCAAAGAAGAATGGTAATGTGAAAAAATAATGAAAAGGAACTTGCTCAGCTAAATTTCCGAGTTGATAACACGTTTCGTGTGGTGTGCGTGTGCGGATCGAATAAAACACAACTCTGCTTGCAGGGTGCACTTTTAAAAAGATTTAGACGACGACCGACGACTTTGGCGTTCAACGACGCATTTAGACGCACATTCCTGACGAGTTCTTAAAATAGAATACCACGGAAAGTGGTGCCAAGAGATGTTTTTTTTTTTTTCTTATATCCACTCTATCCGCGGGAAAGAAGTCAACGTCCAAGGTAGCTATGACTGGCAGTAAATACGTTCAGCGACTTTGACAAGGATGCTTGCAAATAGGATAGAAGTAGTATCAGTGGACGAATTTCCGCGAGCAATTGGTTACAGAATAATGTGGACTTTGTGTCCAAAACAAAAGCACAAAATGTTGCGCTAAATAGTCGTAGAGACGCACGACGTTTTCCGCGATTGCCACATTCAGCTCCAGAAACCTTTTAAAAATTAGATTCCCTACAAAAGGGTAATGGAAGCGGGATCAAGGACTTTATGATGTGTGAATTTGCTACGACGGTTTGACGATGGGCGGTAAAGCCAAGATAGGAAAGTGGGCTACCTGCTGGAAAAACACCTAACTTCCTAACACAATATTGCTAACTTTTTGGATAGCAACGCCGCCATCAAAGTTTCAAAGGCATTTTTCAAAAGTCAAAGAGGTTTCGTTTATTACACCAGAGCCAGAGCGTACTAAAAGACTGTTAGCATAAACGTGATTGCGAATAGGCGAATAGGCGAATTGCAAACAAATCAATTTAACTCCATTTATGAATTGAAAACTTCTATTTGTTCCACCAAAAAAAGAATTTATTTCATTAATCTTACATCTAACCTAAAAAAAACTGACATATTGATTTAAATAGCGAATTCCCCCGAATTGCAAAATCTTTCCGCGAACTGTCACACTTTATTCACAATCCACATAATACAGTCGCGATCCACAAGCCCACGAATGAAAAATTCGTTCGAACTTAACCTTTAACCCTTCTGTCAAATAAATATAAGGTGGGCCAAAAGAGATCACCCTCTTGGAAGATGCTCTTGTTTTTGCAAATAGCCGTCAATGTCAAATCTGTTTTGACATTTGTGGACTATACAGATGTAGAATACAAGTGAACAAGCCATGGAGCGATACACTCCCCAAGAACGCGGAATAATCGTGTCTATTTTTTTGGGTAAGAGTTCCGTCGCCGATTCCACGGCTTTCGACACCGACTGCGCAAACACTGCGCCGTTTGGCCACCAACATTGAAAAGTATGGGACCACACGAGACGTTGACAAGAGTGGCCGGCCCATCGACCAGACGCCGTGCCTCGCAATTAGCCATCCGCCGGTCGTCCCTAAGGCGAATTTTGGTCAAAGACTTGCGCATGTTCCCGTACAAAGTCCAGTCCGTGCATCAGCTGCTGCCTGTCGACCGCCAAACGCGTGTAACCTACACCCAAGCCATCCTCAATCTCGAGGACGAAGTGGACGATTTTTCGACCAAAAGCATAATGAGCGATGAGGCTCATTTCCACCTCAGTGGGTACGTGAACAAGCAAAACTATCGCTTCTGGGCCCGAAAATCCACGAGTAATGCACGAGGAGCCATTACACCTGCTCAAAGTTACTGCATGGTGCGCTGTTCACGCTGGAGGAGTCATCGGGCCATTTTTTTTTCGAGAACGCCGCTGGTCAAACGACAACAGTGGACGGTGCGCGCTATAGGGCTATGTCAACCGAGTTTTTTCTGCCGCAATTGGACGAATTAGGACTAGAGGACATGTGGTTCCAACAGGACGGAGCTACGGCACACACTGCGCGACCCACAACCGATATTCTGAAGGCGGCCCCCTCATCTCTCGTTTTGGCGATTTGCACTGGCCCGCAAGATCGTTCGATTTAACCTTTCCAGACTTTTTTTTGTGGGTTTTTTTGAAGTCCCGTGTTTACGTGAACAAGCCCGAGACCCTAGAAGCCCTCAAGGACAACATTCGACACGAGTGCGAGAATCTGTCGCCCGAACTTCTCGCCGAAGTGATGAAAAATGCCATAAAACGAGCCCGTATGGCAATCAATTGTGACGGCGCCCATTTGGCCGATATCAAAGTCTCGACTTGACCAATAAAATTCTAAGGGTTCAAATAAACATAATCAAAAAACAAAATCGAAGTTTTCCATTTAGAAAAAAAAATAAGAGCTAAACAACATCGGTTGACTTCTTTTGGCCGATTGTATAAGGTCTGGCCAGACCTTTACGACTTGTTGATGCGAGTTTTCTGTTAGAAATAATAGACCCAGCTTCTTCAAACTTCATGATAGGGCCAACGAAAATGTTTTATGTGATTTAAGCATTTTTTTGTTTGGATATAAGTGCTCGATAGGTATTGAGAACAGTTTTTCAATCTTTACACTTTTCGTCAACTGCAAGATCTATCCAGACTTCAAACAAACAACGACAAACTTTAACGCAAGACAAGACAAGACTTTTTTGCCTTTTCTTGCAGCAGCACTTGAAATAAAATAAATTTGTAAGTCTTACACAGTGAAAGTGTAAACTTTTCTCTTTCTATTGAAAATAAAATATAAAAGGTTTGTTTGACGTGGCTAGCACTAGTGCCCACTAGTGCGCACTGAGATGTGTCAGCTAATTTTCACGACTGTCAAAAACCCTGTACAACGCTGAAAATTCGGCTTCTTTATCGAACGCAAAATATTGCCCTAAAGTCTGTCAGCTGTTGATATTGACAAATATTTATCTTTTGGTAACACTTTTTCCCGTTTATTGTTAAAAATGAGTGAACTAAATTCTGAATTTGGGTTTTCCATAATGCAAATAGTTGATAAAAGTGTTCGCAAGATAGATGACGAGTTTGAAAATGAATGAGAGCAAGCGAAATGACAGCAAAACTCAGCACTGAATTCTTGCCCCCACAAATTAACTGGGGTCAGTACAGGGCACAACTAGGGTGCCCTAGAACCCATGTCAAACACAGGTTTTCAGTACAAGGGCGAGTTCAGTGCTATATCGAACGCATTAAAATGTTTTCTGTTTTGTCACTTTTATTTTCATACAAAATGTATGAAGTTCAGGCCAAACGCCAGACCTTGGGGTTGACGGAGAGGTATAAGAAGTTGTAATTGACAGAAGGGTTAGAAATGAAACTGAATCACGGGTATCTGCGACTAAAAAAAGTTTTCATGTGAATAAGGTGTCAGAAACAACGAATATTCGTAATTCGCTTCCATGTGAACTGTCCTTAAGATAGGATAATGTCTGTGCCGACGATCTGGCCAAACTTTGATTACACTTTAAGCGTGCTCTACAGAAAACATTCTATATTTTACAAGGTACCTTCGACGCATTTTTTTAAGCCAAACCAAGTCCAAACTGATATGTCAAAGAGGTTACTTGGCAAACAAAGACAAGATATTGCTAGAATTGTAGATATTATCAATTGCCACTTGTGGCCAGCTATAGGCATCCTCTACCACACCTTCTGTAGAGGTAAGATTGGGTTAGGTTGAGTAGGGCTGTGAGATCATCACAATAGGCACCATAGCAGGCCAACGCCATCACCAGGGAACCCTTACGGTTAAAATCTAAACCAATTCGCCTAAACACTTAATTTCTTTACAGAGTTTGAGTACCCTCCAAGTTGTTAAAGAAATACCTTCCTTGGTAGAGGAGTACCTGCCGAGGTGCTTTTATAGCTCCGCTCCTTCTATCTTCTGACTATCAATGTACATGGCGATATCCTTACTGTATATCGATCTCATATTAAGTAACTCCGCAGCTTTAAGTGTGGCTAGAAACTCTGCCCGGAACACACTGCACGTGTGCGAAAGTCTCAGCGCCATCTGTAGGTCCAACTCGCTGATGTATGTACATGAAACTGTACCCTCTTTGGTTTTGGACCGAACACTGTATACCGTGAAACTAAACTCATATACATATACCAATCCTGTCAGGTTACAAAACACCGTGTCGAGGTCAAGTGTAGACTTTCATCCGCTTTTTCAGGGATGTCGGAGGATGATTCCTTCAGTCCAGTTGTAAAAGATTCACGCCTTTTGGTAGAAGAATGCAATAATATTCACGAAAAAGAACATGTATGCCACTTCCTTGACAGGTTTCTACTCCAAGACTAGGTACTCAACAAGTTTATTGAGCTGGAGAACCGATCATTACACTTTTTCAATTATTACATCTTTTTGCTCGAGTTTTTGGAAACAAACTGCCCTAGTGGGATTCATATTCGACCTACCTTTCAACTTAGTACTCAACAACATCACACAGTCAGAGATGAGAGCAAGTAAGTTCTTTGAGCGGAAGATCTGGACTAAAGTTCGGAAAAAGCGTGCCAATTGCACAGAAGTCGCAGTTAGCCACCGTTTGCAGGAAAAATACATCAACGAGCGTAAAACTATTGCTGAAAGCAAAAATATCCACACAGGAGAATCTACCAGATGAAGATGGGAGGATCGCAACCATTGGAACTTTGAAGACAGCCGAAATGCAATTCCTCTATAACTTCTTTGCAGTTCCTTAGATCAATCGGACAAAGATCAGCAGTGACCTGACTTTAAAAAGATCCGTGAAGAAAAACATCACGGTCTCCAAAAGATCCAAGATGCATAACAGCGGCAGCTCTTATAGGCTATTGAACGAACATCTTAAAGGGGTTTTAGTGAGGTTCTCAGATATCATCATCGGCAGACACAATATCGATGGAATGGTCCCTCTCGGGGCAGAAGGTAAAAATTTGCCATTCAGTTAGCTTCATGAGCACAGTAAAGAAAGGCCACCCCAATGAACGAACTCAAATCACTTGCCACGCGAAGCTGATAGCCCGTGAATAAGGACGGCTAACTCAACATGGGGAGGATGAACTTATTCGTTTGTCTTGGCAATCAAACAACACTGTGGTGAGATTCTATGACTGATTGCAGGAAAATGATGGACCTAGTAGATTATTTTCAAATGTAGACCCATAGATCATGCGCCTTAAAATACGTCCGCTCTCTACCCATTTGTTTATGACTGCAGCTTAACTGAAGATTTCGAAATTGCTTTCGCGTTTGGGTGTTCTTTTCCTGATAATAGCCTATTGAAGCCACTCGCAGGGGAAGAAGGGATCAATTGCAAATTCAGTATTCAAATGTGACCAAGAGTGCGCAAGCATACAACAGAATTTTATGACTTGTGTTTTGTCTAAAACAGTGTGGAAAAATGCACAAAATCGAACTGTTGTACAATATGTGAAAATTCTTCCCGTTGTAACTTTATTTTAAAAAACGGTTGAAAAGTTAAAGAATAACGCACAGTAAATTTTAGTCAACGTTATAAATTGCGGGTTTATTACTAATTGAATTATATATCGAAAAAGTTTGACATTTATACTATTGTTTATATACAATTTTGTGTAGACTTTTATTGACAAATGTCAATTATATGCTTAAGGCTATTAATACAATGATTATTTATTATACATGACAATTTCACTTTATTGTAATTTCATTTTAATAATACATCCTCAACATTCATCCCCACCGTGAACTCTGTTCGCAACAAGATCTGCTCATCAAATAATGAAAAGTGGCATCACTGGTCTTCGATAACACTCTATCATATTTTCGCCTCATCTCTGGAATTGATCTGCTATCGGCTCTGCAATTGTAATTTGCTCTTCTATGACGCTGTTAAAGAGACAATTAGTGTAACAGAGAAAGACATAATAACAAACAAACAACGTTGAAAACATGGTAGATATGTTTATGACTACCTAATTGAAGTGAGTAATTTGCCTTATGCCCCTACTTGCCGTCTCTTTTCTACTACCTGAGTTGATTGGTATTTTTTTGTGTTTATCGCATTTCCATATCGCCGTGATTTATTGCATTTGTCGCTTTCGGTGGATTATTTTTTGTTAAAAAAGTTGTGTTTTAAGTGTAAATTGTTGGGTGTTTAAGTGATTTTCGGGTGAGTAATTCATAATTTTACAATAATAGTAAAAAATATTAGCGATTTAGTGTAGTTTTAGAGAATTTGTGTTTGTTAATTTTGTTGCATGATGCGGTGGATTTATATGTTTATGTGTGTGTGTGTGTGTACTATTCCAAGCTGCAATCAGTAGCAAAGCACAATTTGATGAATGAATGGGCTTATGTGTTATGTGTTTTCGATTTGAGTGCATTTGACTTCATTGAGTGGACTGTATTATGATGTGTAGTGTTTGGGTGGAAGGGAAATTTTTTGATTTGGTATGAAATTTCCCAAATGAGAATTTTGTGAGTTGTGTTGATTTTATTTTATTGTTTAGTGTAGTGTGTTGTATATGTTAATAATTATTATTTTGTGTTTGTGTAGTGTTGTATTTATTTGTGTAGTGTTGTGTTGAGAAAAAAAAAAAAATATTTTGTTATTATTTTTTTTGATATTTTACTTGTGAGAAAGTGCGTGTGTGAAAATGTATGTGTGTTTTTTTTTTTTTTTTAAATTAAATATTGATTGTTTGAAAAGAAATGGTTTATATTAGGGATTGGTCTGTGGTTATTTTGTTGCTAGGAAGCGAACATATTTTTGTAATTGGTCGTTTTAATTCACCGGTTTGTGTTTTTAGAGTTACGACGCGTATTAAATTATCCGCTCCAGGGTGTAGCTTGATAATACGTGCCATCATCCACTTTGATGGTGGTAATCGCTCGTCCCTTATTAGAACGAGATCTCCTAGCTCAGGGTTTTCTGCTGTTTTCAGCCATTTTGGACGCTGTTGTAGCCGAGCTAAATACTCTGAGCTCCAATGCTTCCAAAAATTTTGATAGAGTTGCTGAATTCTTTTCCAGCGGTCGTTGTAGCTTATATTCTCATCTATAGTGTCTGGTTCTGGTACGCTTTGTATGGGTTCACCTATTAGGAAGTGCGCTGGAGTTAAGGCAGTGAAGTCGTCAGGGTTACTAGTAAGTGGACACAGTGGTCTAGAGTTGAGGCAGCCTTCTATTTGTACCAACAATGTTGAGAGCTCCTCAAAAGTAAGAGTAGAATTACCAGCAACTCTTTTTAAGTGATATTTCACTGACTTAACCCCAGCTTCCCATAAACCTCCAAAATGCGGAGATGCTGGAGGAATAAAATTCCACTTCGTGCCGTCTGATAACAGGGTTTCCGCGACCTGCTTTTCGTTGAAATTGGCTGCCTTTCGAAGATTTTCCAGCTCCTTGGCAGCACCCACGAAATTTTTCCCGCAGTCGCTAAACATTTCCTTGCATGTTCCTCGTCTGGAAGAAAAACGTCTAAAGGCTGCTAGAAACGCTTGCGTCGTCATATCGCTGACCAATTCCAAATGAAGCGCTTTGGTAGCCAAACATACAAAAATCGCGAAATATGCCTTAAACATTTTTGATCCTCGACCCTTCCATGACTTAACATCGATGGGACCAGCGTAGTCCACGCCAGTGAAGGAAAATGGCCGAGAAATCCTTACCCTCGGTGCTGGCAAATTGCCCATGAGTTGACAACTGGGTTTAGCCTTTTGTCTAAAGCAAACGTTGCAGTCATGGATACATTTTTTGACAGCATTTTTGAGATTTAATATCCAAAATCTTTGCCGAAGCTGAGCGATCATCTGCTGAGTTCCTCCGTGATATGTTGTGGAATGTGCGTCGTTAATAATGAGTCGACTGAAATGATGATTTGGCTTCAAGATCCGGCTCGAAGGACCAGCCTAATACGCGATCAAGCCAAAGATTTGTTGGCATCCGCGGGCTTCAACTTGCGAAAATGGACATCCAATAATGACATGCTTTTAAACGATATTCCACCTGATCAAAAGGAGTTAGGCTTTTCTTTACCCTTTGAAACTAACGCTATTCCACAGATAAAGACGTTAGGTATTAGATGGTACCCTTTAGGCGATTCTTTTTCTTTTCAGAACGTCTTCGTTGATGAAGTTGAAACTCCAACAAAGAGAACGATGTTGTCCACTATCGCTAAGCTTTTCGATCCCCTTGGATGGATCTCGCCGTGCATTATCTTAGGAAAGATCTTGATGCAACAGCTGTGGTGCCGCGGTCTAGAGTGGGATGACCCGATTCCAGAGGAGTTCAAAACCCATTGGGAAGACTTTCGACGCGAGCTGCCCTCTATCGAAAGTATACAGATACCAAGATGGATTCACATGAGAAATAAGCCAAAGGACCTGGAATTACACGGATTTAGTGATGCATCAGAAAAGGCATACGGAGCGGTAGTCTACTTACGTGTGTTAGATGACGACGGCAGTATTCACGTTCACCTCCTGATGTCCAAAACCAGAGTTGCCCCTCTAAAGACCGTAACCCTTCCTAGGTTGGAACTTTGTGGAGCAGTCACATTAGCGGTACTTCTGGACTACACTGCAAAGGTCTTGAAGTTAAACAGCGTTAGGAAGTACGCCTGGTCGGACTCGAAGATTACGCTGGCCTGGATTATGGCACCTCCTGCTAGGTGGAAAACTTTTGTCAACAATCGTGTTGCGGAGATCCAGCGTCTAACAAATTGTAGTATATGGCGCTACATACCAACGCACCAAAATCCTGCTGACCTGGCGTCACGTGGTCTATTGCCCACCCATTTAAATGGCAATAAACTTTGGTGGAACGGGCCAGAATTCCTAAGTTCCGAATGGATTTTCGAAACACCAGCTCAACCATCAATTGGGCCAACTGACGAAGAGATTTAATATCCAAAATCTTTGCCGAAGCTGAGCGATCATCTGCTGAGTTCCTCCGTGATATGTTGTGGAATGTGCGTCGTTAATAATGAGTCGACTGAAATGATGATTTGGCTTCAAGATCATAGGATGACGTTGTTCATAGCTTAGATCAGCGTTTTGTAGTCTTCCTCCTACTCTCAAAATTCCTGCATCATCCACAAAGGCCTGTAATGACTTTACTCCTTTCAGGTTAGGTTGGTCGTCCTGATTTTCAGTAAAAAACATGCTCCTTTGAACTATTCTTATAGCTGCCTTCAATGCTAAATCCATTTCCATCGGCGAAAGTACCATTAGCATCTTATCAGTTCGTCGAACGTTTGAAACGAATCTGCAGCAATATGCCAAAATCCGCAATAGCTTTCGCAAATGCGACTGTCGAAGTATCAGTTGATGGATTTCACAGCTCTCTGTGTTGACGCAGTGAGATTGGATATTCCGCATCTCTTCGTCAGTTGGCCCAATTGATGGTTGAGCTGGTGTTTCGAAAATCCATTCGGAACTTAGGAATTCTGGCCCGTTCCACCAAAGTTTATTGCCATTTAAATGGGTGGGCAATAGACCACGTGACGCCAGGTCAGCAGGATTTTGGTGCGTTGGTATGTAGCGCCATATACTACAATTTGTTAGACGCTGGATCTCCGCAACACGATTGTTGACAAAAGTTTTCCACCTAGCAGGAGGTGCCATAATCCAGGCCAGCGTAATCTTCGAGTCCGACCAGGCGTACTTCCTAACGCTGTTTAACTTCAAGACCTTTGCAGTGTAGTCCAGAAGTACCGCTAATGTGACTGCTCCACAAAGTTCCAACCTAGGAAGGGTTACGGTCTTTAGAGGGGCAACTCTGGTTTTGGACATCAGGAGGTGAACGTGAATACTGCCGTCGTCATCTAACACACGTAAGTAGACTACCGCTCCGTATGCCTTTTCTGATGCATCACTAAATCCGTGTAATTCCAGGTCCTTTGGCTTATTTCTCATGTGAATCCATCTTGGTATCTGTATACTTTCGATAGAGGGCAGCTCGCGTCGAAAGTCTTCCCAATGGGTTTTGAACTCCTCTGGAATCGGGTCATCCCACTCTAGACCGCGGCACCACAGCTGTTGCATCAAGATCTTTCCTAAGATAATGCACGGCGAGATCCATCCAAGGGGATCGAAAAGCTTAGCGATAGTGGACAACATCGTTCTCTTTGTTGGAGTTTCAACTTCATCAACGAAGACGTTCTGAAAAGAAAAAGAATCGCCTAAAGGGTACCATCTAATACCTAACGTCTTTATCTGTGGAATAGCGTTAGTTTCAAAGGGTAAAGAAAAGCCTAACTCCTTTTGATCAGGTGGAATATCGTTTAAAAGCATGTCATTATTGGATGTCCATTTTCGCAAGTTGAAGCCCGCGGATGCCAACAAATCTTTGGCTTGATCGCGTATTAGGCGTGCCTCCTCCAAAGTGTCAGCTCCAGCGATTAGATCGTCGACGTACATACCCTTACGGACGACTTTTGATCCAATCGGATAACGATGCTCCTCATCGACTGCAACTCTTTGGATTGTGCGATTGGCAAGATACGGTGCACTTGCAGTACCAAAAGTGACCGTTTGCATGCGATAAGTCCTTACGGGTTGATTCGGATTGTCACGCCACAAAATAAGCTGGTAATACGAATCCTCCTTCCTCATTCGTATTTGCCTAAACATTTTTTCAATGTCGGCGGTGAAGGTAAATTGATACGTTCTCCATACTAACACAATATCACTAATGTTGTTTTGGGTTTTAGGTCCTATCAATAAGTGCTCGTTCAAGGATGTACCATCTAAAGTCTTCGCAGCGGCATCAAAGACAACTCGTAATTTAGTTGTCGTGCTAGACTCCTTCAGGACAGCATGATGAGGAACAAAGTAGTGATATGGAGTATCAAGAACAGTATCGTGAAGGACATCGACTTCTGACATCTGCCTCAAATCCAGGTATTCCTTAATGCACTTAGAGTACTCATTGTGTAGTGTCGGGTTCGCCTCGAACCGTTTCTCCAACTGATGAAACCTACGCAAGGCCTCGCGTTTCGAGGGTCCAAGCCCAGGTTTGCATCCATCCTTAAAGGGAAGAGATACTTCATATCTCCCGTCTGAAAGACGTCGGGTCGTCTCTTCATAGTATTTTTCACAAGCAACATCTTCTTCAATTTTAGCATCGGCATATGGTGCTTCTTCCATTTCCCAAAATTTTCTTAATTGGGTGTCGATGTCGAAGACCTGTAGAAAACACTGCTTTGATGATTTTTGTTTCTGAGTTGGTACTTTACCGAGCAGAATCCATCCTAGCTCCGTCCTTTGAGCAATTGGTGACATCCTATCTTCGCCTCGGACAATCTCCGGAAGAATAAATTCTGCGAAAACATCACTTCCCAAAAGCAGATCCACTGTAGCCGGTTTGTAGAAGGTTGGGTCTGCTAATTCTAGTCCGCTAAGGTGTTTCCAGTTGCTGAGTGTCAGTTGTTTGGCCGGGAGAAGCCCAGTCAGGGACTTAAATACGAAGGCCTGCGTGTTCGTCTCAAAAGTAGTGCGCAGAGACGCAAAGGTTATGTCGACACACTTGCGACATGCTCCGCTGCTGACCTTTCCCAACCCTGACACCTCAACTAACGTACTCCGAGTCCTCAGGTTTAGAATTTGTACGGCTGCTTCCGTGATGAAAGTGGCTTCCGACCCCGGATCAATTAAAGCTCGAAGGTTAAAATACTTCCCCCTAGAACACCTCACCTTAACAATAGCTGTAGCTAATAAAATGTGAGTATTTTCACTCTGCTTGGAATGGTAAGTATTTACGTTGCTAGTAGTAGGGCGATCTGTATTACCAGGATGAGACATTTGAGTACTTGGGCCTGCTGAAGGATTAAATGTACCAGATTGTTGAAACGTAGGTGGATTAGAAGATATTTGCGGTGTGGGGTTAAAACTAAAAGTTGAATTTGTATTTGGGTTTTGAATAGGAGCGGAATGCAGAAGAGAGTGGTGTTTTTGTTGACAATAATAGCAACGTGCCTGACTAGGACAGTGTTGAGTTTGATGACTATAGGCAAGGCAGTTGCTACAAACACCTATCTTGTCAACAATGTTGCACCGCTCAACGGGATTCATTTTTCCAAAAGAGTTACATTTACGCAGAGAATGTTGGCCTTTACTACATATCTTGCAACTGTATTTGTCCTTTGGCTTTTGTTGTAGATGATATACCGTCTTCGGTGTAGACTGTCGTTGACTAGAACCTCCGGCAAAACTCTTTCCCGATTTGGGTTTATCCTGGTCAATAACTTCCAACGTTCGGAACCTCGTTTCCAAAAACTCCGAAAATTCGTCAAAAGTTGGTAACTCCTTTCTTGCTCCGAGTCGTTCTTCCCATAGTTGTTGTGTACAAGATGGTAATTTGTGCAACAATATATAAATAATTATCAAATCCCAATGTTCTGTAGGAACATCAAGATTTTTTAGCGAATGTAGACACTCATTGGATGTATCCAGCATTCTCTTAAGGCTAAACGAGTTCTCGGTCGTAATTGTCGACTGATTAATAAACATTTTCAGATGAGTATTTACTAAAAATCGTTTATTATCGTAGCGTGAGCATAAAAGAGACCATGCCTTTTCGTAGTTACCTTCTTCCACTTCCAGGTGCTGTAACAAACTATCGGCATCTTTGGATAAACCGGACTTTAGATAATGCAGTTTTTGAATTTCACTCAAACTAGTGTTGTTGTGAATCATGGACTCAAATTTGCTCTTAAATGGCCGCCATTTTTCGTATTGTCCTGAAAAAACAGGAAGAGACATTTCAGGAAGGCGAATTCCATGCGGATTTGAGCTGATTGGAGGTGGCTTGTTTGCAGAAGTGGATTCCACAAGCTTATCTAAACAATCAAGGAGTTCGGCTCTATATTCCAGGTAAACTTTACGAATTTCCTGGAAAATTCCCCTAAACTCCGAAAAATCCTCATCGTCTTCATCCACCAACATTGTCAGCTTATCACTGATGTGTTTGCTATCCCTAAAAACATCTTCCATAATTACTAAGCGACCATTGACAAGATTTTTCGTCCGTTTGGTTTCCACAGTCGAAGAAAAACTTTTAAAATCGTTTTGCAGGATCGAAAGAGAGTTTTTAAGTAGTTTTAACTCTTTTGCGGCGGTCATTTTGGCAGATTTGGCAAATAATTTAGTGGCAAATGTATAAAAAATAGGCAAATAAGGCTTACTCACTCACCTCAATTTTTCTGCAAGCACTGCTGATGTCGCTGAAGTCTTTTGCAGCGTGGAAACCTCGGTTGCTTGTATGCTAGGTAAATTACGCGGCGCGAGAAACCGATTTACACACAAAACTCACAAGAAATTGTCTTTATTAGCTATTTCAGCAAAAATTATAAAAAAGTTTAATAGAAATTGTTTTTTCTGTCTTGCAGATATAAAACACACAAAACTGTCACTGGAAAGTAGGGTTATATGGCTCGAATGGACCAAATGTTTTGTCTAAAACAGTGTGGAAAAATGCACAAAATCGAACTGTTGTACAATATGTGAAAATTCTTCCCGTTGTAACTTTATTTTAAAAAACGGTTGAAAAGTTAAAGAATAACGCACAGTAAATTTTAGTCAACGTTATAAATTGCGGGTTTATTACTAATTGAATTATATATCGAAAAAGTTTGACATTTATACTATTGTTTATATACAATTTTGTGTAGACTTTTATTGACAAATGTCAATTATATGCTTAAGGCTATTAATACAATGATTATTTATTATACATGACAATTTCACTTTATTGTAATTTCATTTTAATAATACATCCTCAACACTTGAGTTCTAATTGAATGAAATTTTAACTACAAAATGTCGTTCAGTTAAAAAGTAGAAACTAGTTGTGACTTCTGAATGCGGGGCTTGCTTTAAAATATGCCCCAAACAAATTGTACCATTCCAGTCACCGAGCAATTCACATTTGCGTTGCCCTGTTGATTAATGAGCCGTAAGTGCAAATTGTTGCAGCGCACTGTCTGAAAGAAAAAACCACGCCTAATCAGTTCGGTTAAGGAGTACGAAAACAAACTACTTTCCTAATGCAATTAGTGCAAAGTCTCTGAACAGGCTACACCGCGCTGCTTAATTAGCACCACTTAATGTTAAAACATTTTCAACTGGCTTGAAACGATTCCGCAAATTCACAAATTTGTCTTAATACCAAGTCACGACACAACAAAATGAGATAAGATTTAAATGCGCACGGACCTGGGTTTGGGTTATCGGAAGTGTTAATTGATTGGACAGCCAGCGACTGTTACCTGATATACATGTTTCCAGCTACTACATCAATCATGTCCACACAAATTCGATTGGGTACTTTGATGTTTGATGGTTTTGATGAATTTAATTTCTCAAGAAGAGTGCCACTTTTAGAATTCCAGAAAATAAATTAAATTCCTTTCCGACATACAATCCATAGACCGTTGAACGACACATATATTCCATTGTCCTTGTGACAATTGCCTGTTTTAAAACCATTTCAAAGGACAAATGAAAGCATGTACCCTAATTTGAGAACAAGTTTTAGTCCGTGTGCATATATTAACAAAACAGAACCGTAAATAAACAATTATGCATGCGCAAGTGTTTGTTCAACCCCTCTTAATGCGCTGCATGACAAAGGGATGCTGTCTCTTGTGTAGCGTCGTAGTTTTTCAAAAGATTAACCCGATTCCGGTTTTGTTACAGATCGACCGACATATACGAGCTGTACTGCCCCTAAGAATGGATGTTATTTGAGATGAAAGGAACAAGAACGGTTGCGGTTTCCATGTTATAATCCTTTTTTAATGAGAGTCACCCTTAAATCAAATCTGAAATCGGCTTCAAGGGAATTGAATTACAACCTGGGAGAGGAGAACATGTGATGGCAACAAACACCGGAAGACTTATGTTAAAGCAATAATTAAAACACAGTAAATTGTAATTAGTAAACACCCTATATCATACTATAGTTTTCTAGCGACATCTTTATAATTATTATGTTGTCAATCAAAGCAAGTTGTCATCTTTCTCTTTTACTTCCTTTCTTGTAATTTGTACTCTTTTTTCCTACTATACTTAACCTAATAAATTGATTATTCCCTTGTTAACCTTCAACTTAATCGGAACGTTTTTTACTCCATCGCTTATTATTTAACAGGTTATGGGCCCAGATCCCATTAAAATATTAAAGCAGTTTAATTATTGAGTAATATTTTTAAGTAAAATGTCATCGCTGTTAGGAAAAATACCATTATTTAATGGCAACAATTTTTTCACATGGAAACATCAAATGGAGGCAGTCCTCCATAAGAATCGTCTTCTAAAATATGTGAAAGGCACTGTGGAAAAACCAATTGATACTATAAAACTGCAGGAATGGTATGATAAGGATTTGGACGCAAGAAGTGAAATAATCGTGTCGATGGAACCGGAACAAGTGTCACTCGTACACGGAATTGCGACATCAAAAGGAGTTTGGGATTTTTTAGAGGCGACATACAATCGTAAGGGAACACGTACCAAAATTGAGGAATTCCGTAAGTTGATCAATTACAAAATGCATGAACATCAAAATATGGAACAACACCTAATTACCTTTAATTTAATTGTCACACGATTACACGAGATGAATGCCAAATTAGATGATGACTTGTTATCTGTGCTGTTGCTGGATAGTCTGCCGGAGTCATACAAATATTTGCAAGCTGCTTTTGATGCATCTAATGATTTTCCTACACTGGAAGTTTTGCGAGCTCGTCTATTGGAAGTCAGCGATAAGAAAAAGGAGGATAGTGAACTCAAAGAGGATGCTTTCAAAGTAAGATTTCATCAAAAGAAGGTGGAAAACAATCAGCGGCGTACAGGTATGTCACATTTTCAATACAATTGTCACCGATGCGGTCGAAAGGGACATATGAAAAGAGATTGTCGGGTTGCATTGAATAGGGATAGAACAAATCTTGCACAGAAGGGTGATTCATCTGAAGAAGGGTTTATAGCATTTGAAATAACTGGCGGGCTCACTATGCCCATCAATGAAGTATCTCAAAATGTAAAGGAACAAACCCCTGAGCGTTCCAATTGGTATATAGACAGTGGTGCAACGTCTCATATGTGCTGTTTAAAAGAAGCTTTTGTTAGCATAGACAATAATTATACTGGTGAGGTCCAAGTTGCAACCAACGAATTCGCAAAAATTGAAGGTATAGGAACAGTTAAACTAGATATTGTAGTATATGGTAAATCGAAAGTCATAAACCTCTATCAAACGCTTTTTATTCCTGAACTTAGGAGCAACCTGATCTCTGCAAGCAAGGCTGCAGACAATGGCTGTAAAGTAGTTTTAGAAGGGAAACAGGGATGGATCATGAAAAAGGATAAAATCATTCTTGAGGCTGTAGAACACAAGAAATTATATTTAGTGAAATTACGAAAGGTCAATGAAGTTTCTAATATAGCAGTGAATGCAACGCATAATTTGTTAGAACTTTGGCACAAGCGATATGGCCACCTTAATATACCATCCCTTCGCAAATTAAAAGACAAGCAGATGGTGCAAGGCCTGCCAAATTTTCAATCTGCATTAATTGATTGCTCAACATGCTTGAGGGGAAAACAAACTAGACTACCATTTCCTGCTAAAAGTGAAAAGTCTTCAAGCGGATTGCTAGAAATAGTTCACACTGACCTGTGTGGACCGTTCAAAACCGAATCAATTAGCAAGTGTGTTTACTTCACCACATTTATTGATGATTGGTCTAGAAAGACATTTGTTTACTTTCTGCAACAAAAAAGTGATTATTTGCATGTATTCAAAGAATTTAAGAGCCAGGTGGAAAACGAAACTAATAAACGAATTAAGATTTTGAGAAGTGATAATGCGCGTGAGATAGTTAGTAAGGAATTTTCAAAATTTTTAATTGAGCATGGAATAAAACGTCAGTTGAGTGCAGAGTATACGCCTCAACAAAACGGAGTTGCGGAACGCATGAACCGAACTCTCGTTGAAATGACTCGGTGCTTTTTGCTGGAAGCCTCGTTACCGAAATTTCTGTGGGCAGAGCTTATTCATACTGCAGCATATATTCGTAACCGTTGCCCAACAAATCTTAATTTTAACCAAACACCGGAACAAATATGGACTGGAAGAGTACCTATAATTACCCATTTACGTCAAATAGGATGTAGGGCTTTTGTTTTAAATAAATCCCCGAATAGATCAAAGTTGGATCCTAAGAGCGAGGAATACGTTTTGTTGGGATATTCAGAGGAATCGAAATCATATCGTTTATGGAAAAGAGGATCTCGAGCAATTATTAAGAGCCGTGACGTACGTTTTATAGAAACAGTTTATAACAATAATCACTACATTGAACTTGTACCAAATGATAGAAATGAACCAGTAAAAGAAAACGGCAAAATAAAACCTCACGAAAAAGAAGAAATAATTGAAAAAACGGTAATAAATTACGAAGATAACAATCGAAGCAACGATGATGATGATGAATTCGTGGAAGCTTTCGAGGAACAAAATGAACTATCGGAAAATAAAAGCGAAAATAGTGTTACACAAAATGAAAATGAATTTGACAGAGATAATATAAAAAACCGATTGAGACCTAGACACCATTCAAAAATTGCTAACGAAAAGTCTTTTAATATAAGTCAAATGGATGATCCAGTAAGCTATCAAGACTCTAAAAACTCACCGTATGCGAAAGAATGGTATTCCGCCATGAAAGAAGAGTTTAACTGCTTGATGAAGCATCAAACTTGGACGCTATGTGATCTACCTCTTGGAAGAAATGTAATTGGTTGTAGATGGGTTTATAAAACCAAGTATCTACCAAGTGGTAAAGTAGATCGACGGAAAGCAAGACTTGTCGCCCAAGGATATACACAAAAGCATGGGGTCGACTATGTAGATACGTATGCGCCTGTCATACGGCAGAGTTCACTTCGTCTCATATATGCTTTGTCTATTGAAAATGATTTAACTCTTCATCACCTCGATGTATCAACGGCATTTTTAAATGGAATTCTAAAGGAGGAAATATATATGAAACAACCTGATGGTTTCATAGATAGAGACCATAAAAATAAAGTTTGCAGACTTCATAAAGCATTATACGGATTAAAACAAGCGAGCAGGCAGTGGCATAGTACTTTGGATGAAAAACTTAAAATATTAGAACTGACACAATCAAATTATGACAACTGCGTTTATTATAAAACCGGTAATATTCAAAAAACCATTTTGGGTATTTATGTTGATGACATTGTTGTTGCTACTAACGACATTAATTTTTTCGATAAAATAAAAAATAGCCTTTCACAATGTTTCGAAATTCGAGACCTTGGACACCCATCTTTATGTATTGGGCTTGAAATTTCAAGGGATCAAGATATGTTATCGATTTGTCAGACTCGTTTTATTAACAATCTTATTTTAAAATACAACATGCACAATTCAAAGACATTCTCTATACCTATGCAGGTCAAACTTAAACTCGAAAAGGAGCCAACAATCATTGGAGAGAACGAATCAGTAAACATATTACAATACCAGGAGCTCATAGGATCAATTATGCATCTAGCTGTTTACAGTCGTCCAGATATTGCTTTCACTATTAGCTCTTTATCTCAATTCAGCCAAAACCCCAAAAAGCAGCATTGGAGAACAGCAATTAACTTACTTCGCTATCTTAATGCTACAAAAAACGCAAAATTAATATTTCGCAAAACTGGATTATCCCTCGTTGGTTATGTTGACGCTAGTTGGGCTGAGGATCGTAATGATTGCAAATCTCAAAGTGGTTATTGTTTTGTATTTGCAGGTGCGGCCATAAGCTGGGAATCGAGGAAACAACGCACTGTAGCTACTTCAAGTGCTGAAGCGGAGTACATCGCTCTAACTGAAGCAGCAAAGGAAGCATATGCGCTTCGCAACTTATTACACGAACTAAATTTTGGATGTTCTGATGCTACAACTTTGTTTTGCGATAATCAAAGTGCTCAACACATAGCTGTTTATGGCGGAAAATACTCACGTACTAAGCATATACACTATAAATATCACTTCATACGAGAGGCAATAGAACAAAAAGCTGTGGTTCTCAAATATCTTCCAACGAATAAAATGGTTGCTGACGGCCTAACTAAAGCTGTTCCAAAGGATAAACATTATTTTTGTTTTAAAATATTTGGGATTAATTTCGAAAACTAAATTCCATCGTTTTAATATTGAAGGGGAGTGTTAAAGCAATAATTAAAACACAGTAAATTGTAATTAGTAAACACCCTATATCATACTATAGTTTTCTAGCGACATCTTTATAATTATTATGTTGTCAATCAAAGCAAGTTGTCATCTTTCTCTTTTACTTCCTTTCTTGTAATTTGTACTCTTTTTTCCTACTATACTTAACCTAATAAATTGATTATTCCCTTGTTAACCTTCAACTTAATCGGAACGTTTTTTACTCCATCGCTTATTATTTAACAACTTAGAATGGTACACGTATCAAAAGCATGGAACGGAATTTGGTATTTAAACAATGATAATGTCGTCATTGTTGTGACTTTATTAGGTTTCACTTTCATTAGGTCATGTAGCAGCCATACCCAATTGTGTACCAAGGGAACGCCTTCATTCCCAGAAACTGATAAGTATACTACCACCTACTACTAGATGAGAGTGTCACAACAACTTCAAGCAATCACGTATATTTTGAAATAGAGTCAGAGGGTTGACAAACGTCTTGGTGCTTATTAAACTGTTTGTTTTTGTAGAATGTAAGCAAGCATTGGGAGCACGAAGCTTGAAGACGAAAATGTTATTGCTTTAAATGTGAATTGTGTAACAAACAAGTGGTGTAACATAAAAACAACAAAATAAACAGTTTGCGCAACAAGTCTGTATAGGTTCTATCGTTTGGTGCGGATTTTTGTTTTCAAAGTGGCTATTCGCACGAAGTTAGGGACACGGCTTAGGTCGACGGCTACGTATTTGACGTAACCTAATAATTAAAAATAGGCCGCATTCAAGAATCTAGTCATCTTAAGTCGACTAGATTGGTCTGGATGAGATGCAATCTGAACGCAAAAACTAGAATGGTCGGGAACGTCACGTTTTCTACGTCAGCTACATATGAGAACTGTCAACTTAGTACTCAGTCACGTAGCCGTCGACCTAAGCCGTGCCCTTAACGTCGCGTCGTGCGAATAGCATCAGCCTTGTTTTCGGGACGAATGCACACTTTTATTTCCGAGTCCGAACGGCTGAATTGAAACGGTTTTTCAGGTCAATTATGCATAGGTATACCTACATATGGACGTTTGTCAGACCTTTTCGACAGGTTGCGCAGTGGAGAACTAAGATGTAATATCTGTTGTTTCGAGTATCGATCCTCAATGAGCTGCAACGAGGTGTCGATGTCATCTAAGAGAAAAAACAGGATGCCCACTCTACACTCGGCTACATCCAGCGAACGGACAATGATGCAATGGCAATCAAGACCACATCAATTCCTTAGACTTTGCATATCTCTCGTTCAATGATTAAGTCATTTAGGTATGACCTTGAGGTATAATTTAAGCCTTCTTCACTAAATTTCCATTTTTAACGTCGTGGTTCTTCTAAAATTGAGCCCATGTTGAACCAATTTAATTAGAAATAAAATCCCATTAATCCCCAACACGACTGGGTAAAAATAACCCATTGAAATTCCTCCGAAGTACTTATGTCGTGTTACAGACGTTCCAATCTACCCTCTAAAATTCCGCCCAAGGACATGCCCCGAGGATAATGAATCGCACAGTCATAGGAAAATTATTGAAAAGTACACATACACACAATCTCATTCTCTCTCTCTCTCTCTCTGAAGACACTCCCCTTTTACAAAAGGACCTTGATACCAGTTCCGTGACTTTTCTTTACGGTGTCTTCGAGGAATTTTCCTTCGCACCATGTATACGTATTTTACTCCTTCTAAAAAGCGAATCAACGCATAAAAAGCGACGCTAAAAAAAACGACGATGGAAACGTAATCTGAATTATTCATCTTACTTGACGTTGTGGCATCTCTTCTGCTTCTTCTTCACCTTCTTCTTGGCGAAGGTGAAGAAATTCCCCAAAAAGAAAATGCGTATAAGCAGCGCACTTCGTCTCATGCCTGCCTGCCCGTCCCCATCCACCTTTCCCAATTCAATACACGTTCACTCACTTGAATTCAGCGTAGCGGGCACAGCGGTCCACTAGCCAGCACACAGCCATGACCCAAAAAATACAAAAACAAAATGCATACACCACCACCACAACCGCTGGGGCGCCTAATAGGTAGTGTGGTCCGAAATTATATTTAAAAATAAATCCAGAAATTGCTAGTAAAATTTTGCAAAATGATCTGGTCAAAAATGAGAGCTCCGTACGACATCGAACGCAAATTGTATTTGTCGTGGAAAAAATAGGTGCGCCCATGTATTTCACTGATTTAATGCACACACCAACCACTAGAGGAGGAAAAACTTGCGAAAATAACTCACCTTTGAGGGATTTTATGCAATATCCAAGAGTGCGTCCTAGGGGTGCTCCTTCAATTGGATGTGCTGGAAACTTTCAAAGGCGAATTCAGATGAGACTCCCGTTTGGGTATACAATTTCTTTTTTTTTGGGGGGAATTTGAAAATTTTCTTCACTTTTCTGTACGATTACACGAAAACCACGACGACAACCACGGAAACGAGGAGTACTTATAACACTTGCGATTCGACTTTTACAAAACTCTACCACACAACACACACGGGAGACGAGTTACAATTTTTTTTTTCTTTTTGAAGCACTTTTCTACTCAAATTTTAGGAATAAATTACACTCTCTACACATCACTGTTTGTGCAAACTATAGTTTAACTATTTATTGCTATTTTTTGCTCGAAATTCACATATATTGTAACTTTTATTTAGAAATAATTTCATTTGTCGAAGAAAACACCTTACACATTACTTGCCGCCATTTTGACAAAATCGTTTATTTTTTTATTTTCATTACACAAATAAGTGGTGTCAGTTTGGTGTTATTGGGGTTGTGTGCTAGTGTTAGTATAGGAATTTTGGGATATTACTGGGTGTGTTCGGTTTTGGTTAGAAAATTTTTCTGGAAAAGCGGGGGAAATTTGTTTGGTACTTTTTTGAAAAAGGTATGTCAGACTGAGAATCCGAATCCGAGCACATTTTTCGGAACATTTGATAACTAGTTGTTTTTTTTTTCAGCATCTATCTAAGCAAAACAAAGTAGGACTTTCGTCGCGCAGTAACAGCAATTACACTCAACTTGACACTTCAAAGACTCACACTAGGTACTCATTTTCAGCCAGAGACACTTGGGAGTGAATGTTAATTTCTAAGAACCAGTAAGCTGCAATATTAGGAGTGTTTTTTTTAGCTTCGATCTCAGCAAAGCAAAGTAAAGGTTAGATTAGACTGTATGCCAAGTGGTCATAAAATGCCAATTTCTGACAGTTCTCTGGTCAAAATATGGTCATACAATGTAACGGGCATATCTCATATGCTCTAATGACCTAGATGCCACCTATGACCAGGCTGATTTTGACAGATAAAAATGCCCAAATAGCATATAGTGTAATCGGACAATAAGCACGAATGCCAGCATAAAGCCCTATATGCCCATATGCACTTTTTTGAAATTTCGTTATGGCATTGCTGGCATTTTTGATAGAACACGAATTATTTTGTTGTCATCGGTGTTTGAGTTCGTGGAATTGTGATTTATTTTCATTTTCGTTCTCTTTTTTGTGGATTATTCAATCTTACATTTGTGTAATTAATTTAACTGCGTCTTTCTTTGTAATTTGTTTAGGTTATTAAACCTTGTCTTTTTCCAGCAATTGTGTTAATAAATACTTTTTTCCTGTTGTGAAATTTTGTTTGTGTAGAAATTGTTTGCTATCTATTTGTAAATTTTTGTAAATAAATAAATATTTCCAACTTCAACTTTTTGCTTTGTTTTTCTTTACAGCATTACCCCACTACAATATTTGATAAGAAATAACAAATTATGCATAATTGGCATGCAGTCTAATCTAACCTTAAGGTAGGATTTTCAGCAAGCAATCACAACAACTACTCTGAGTTCTCGAAGTGTCAAGTAGAACGTAGTTGTTGTAATTGCGTGCTGAAAATTCTACTTTATGTTGCATTTACACCGTCATGCACGCTCATTTTTGCACGAGACGGGACAGAGAGACCCGTTTGTCCGCAGTCAATTCTAATAAAGGTGTAAGCTGCTCATAATTATAAATACGTTAAACGGAAAAAAAAGTTGCGGCGGCTAACATTTCTGTAAACACTTTTCTTTTTCTTATTTAAAACATGTGAAATGAGAACTGTTTTAAGTTTCAGTAATGTCGTTTTCGATTTGGCTTTTCAGATTTTGATCTGAGATTTCAGATTTCGGCTGCCAAATCGAACATAAAATCCAAATTTTATTGATTCTTGTTTGTATTGAGTTGGCCGCAAACAATTTTTTTTACTTGCGCTGGAAGTCCATTTCAATTGATTTTTACACATTTACGGACATATTATTCACTCTGGGTGTAACTCAGGTTTAAGTTTTACACCCGATCATTAATCCGCATTTTTTAAACCCGATAATTTAACCTGCGTCCATATTATTCACTAAAAAACACGCATTAAACTCGCTGGATTTAAAACACTTTAACCCGTTTTTAATCCGTTTTAAACCCACGTAATGTCAAAATTCACAAATAATGGCATGTGTGTTTTGTTATTTGACACTTGGAAATTGATTTATGTGGTATTCGATTGGGCGCTCTCAGAGCACTTTTTTTGCTCTCAGAGCAATTTTTATGTTCGTTTGGTACAATAAAGCAATCTTTTTCAGATTTCAGAGCACTTTTACGAATCTGGATATTTTCTCAGATTTGCTTTAGATTTACCATTACACATGCGTTTGAGTTTGACAACTAGTGGAGTTTGTTTACGGTTTAGTGAAACTTTTCAACTGCAGAGAAACGCATTGCATCGGGTGGATCTATTTTTGTTAATTATTTATGTACAAATGTTTAGAAATCAATTTGGGCCATCATTTTGATCAGTGAATAGAAAACGCTTAGAAAAGTGTCGAAGGCTACACATATTGCAGTCGCACAAATATCAACAAAAAAAAAGAGCAAGTGACGTTTTTGTGTTCGATTAGCCACACGAAATCTGAAATCTGAGAGCAAATCTGAAGAAGCCCAATCGAATACCACATAATAAAGTTGGTGTGTACGCACTCAATCTCGCAGGAATTTCCGTTCTAAAGCTAAGATTAGACTGTATGCCAATTACGCATATGAATGCCAATGGGCAAATGACCGGATTAGCTGTCAAATGACCAAAATGTCAGGGTTATCAAAACTGTATATTAGACTATATGACCAAAATTACGAATATGGTCATATTTTCCTTGATGGTCATTTAAGGCATTTGTTATTATATTATCAAATATTGTAGTGAGGTAATGCTGTAAAGGAAAACAAAGCAAAAAGTTGAAGTTGGAAATATTTATTTATTTACAAAAATTTACAAATAGATAGCAAACAATTTCTACACAAACATAATTTCACAACAGGAAAAAAGTATATATTAACACAATTACTGGAAAAAGACAAGATCACTTTCTAAACCTAAACAAATTACAAAGAAAGACGCAATTAAATAATTTACACAAATGAGAGATTGAATAATCCACAAAAAAAGAGAACGAAAATGAAAATAAATCACAATTCCACGAACTCAAACACCGATGACAACAAAATTATTCGTGTTCTATTAAAAATGCCAGCAATGCCATAACGAAATTTCATAAAAGTGCATATGGGCATATAGGGCTTTATGCTGGCATTTGTGCTTATTGTCCGATTACACTATATGCTATTTGGGCATTTTTATCTGTCAAAATCAGCCTGGTCATATGTGGCATTTAGGTCATTAGAGCATATGAGATATGCCCATTACATTGTATGACCATATTTTGACAAGAGAACTGTCAGAAATTGGCATTTTATGACCACTTGGCATACAGTCTAATCTAACCTTAAGTTTTCGTACTGCTCTAGTTTCTTTATTAAAGCAGAAAAAATGCAAAAAAATGTAGTGTCATACGGGCTTTAGTGTTTTTTTTTTTTAAAACATGTGTTTTTTTTTTTGCTAAAAAATGTACTTCTATAGCAATGCTCATGCTTATCTTACTTAAGGTTTCTACAATTCTCAAGACAATTCTCATCAACAAACGTCTTGGAAATCATATAAATCACGGGAAATATACTAACCTTACCTCTACCTTTTATTTAAGGATTTTTTTCTGACCAAATAAGCCTAGAAAAAACAGAGTTAACACGAAATTTTTTTTGCTGACATAATAAAACAAAATTGTTTTGCTTGATTGTCATAGCCGTAATTTAACGAACAAGTTTAGTTTTTTAACAAGTAACCACATAATCAAAATGTATGCCTAATGTAGACTCGCATTTAGGTAAAAAATAATTGAACGAACAAATCCTATTGGAATTTATTTTCGGAGTTAAATGTCAACCGACAGCTGATTTTGACATAATCTATAACCTCCAAAATAGTCTTCCCATGCAAATCCAAAACTCATCACAGTGAAAATGAAATTGTGTATTCAATAAAAGAAAGGAGGCAATATTTGCATAGCTACTACACGTCTTCTAGTCGAAAAGTAAATCCCAAAAATGCGCTTAGGAGCCATACTCTACGTTTACAAGGGCGAATGGGGTCTTCCATCTGTCGATTTCGAATGCCTACGAGCTCTGGTAAATTTCTTTGAATCATCCAAAAGTTGCATCACTAATCGGTTATCTCTTAACCCATTCCAGTGCTTAATAAAATTCACACGATGCCCGGTCAAAATCGAAACCAACAGCAATCCATTGCGGTCTGGGGGTGGGAAATTACCCTATCTGCAGATAGGAAACAAAAAATTCGTCGGATACCGGCAAATAAAAGATCTGCTCGACAAAGAGGTTCAACAACATTGTCATCTATAAATAGTCGCAATGATTATATTATTTGTTTTCCTTTAAAAACAGGGCTACCCAGTCGATGCCAATTTAACACCCAAACAGAAATTCCTTTCCGTCGCATACACAAATTTAGTTTTCAATAATTTGCATGCGTATTTCAATTATTTTATGTTTGGCGAGACAAACAATATTGATCATACACGTGCCCTGTACGCGAAGAGGACACCTTTTCCATTTAATTTTTACTTCCCCGGAACTTATCACAGAGAGGCGCACAGTATTGTTAGCATTTTGGGCGGATTCGATTTACACGACAAGGTGGAAACACACGAAACAGATTATGTAAGTATTATTGATTAAACTAGCTGAGGCTGCCTGGTCTGAACTTATTTGCGATGCGCACAAATTGGCTTTGTATTCCATAAAGTTACACTAGTTGGACGCTTATAATGAGGACCTACTTCGACAAAAGCAAACATGTTGCATTCGTATATTATTCGTATGCACCGTCAACGTAGGCCAGACCCAACACCTCAACAGTTTATCAATTGCACCATTTAAATCCGATCTCCGATTTTATTTACAGCTCGTCGCCAATGCGAAAAAGTGCGTTAATATGCTGGCCAAGAAACTGGGCAAGAAAGTCTGGTTCTTTGGAGATTTCTACAGTGAATTCGATGCAATAGTCTATTCGTACCTTTCGGTGTTGTACAGCATTTCTCTGCCAAATAATCCACTACAGTATCACATCAAGAGCTGCCAGAATTTGGTGAACTTCATCAATCGAATATCAAAAGACGTCTTCAAACAGGAAACCTTCAACTCGGCAAAAGCAGCCAAATCAACTACCAACGATCCAATGCTTACTCCCACGGAACGTGACTTCCTAGAAACAGAGAAAAAGACAAAGATCATTGCGGGCATTGTGGCTCTAGTTGTGATGGGAACATTTGCCGCCTGGAAAGGCTTCTACCAAAAAGTACGTCAACTATACAATTGCATATTCAAATTTTTTTTATTGAAATGAAAACAACACACCGTTCTAATTCTTTCAATTGCAGTTAGCAGTGTCCAACAGATACTATGGCGATTTCGATTATGATGACGATGACGACACCGAAGGCGACTGAGCCTAATGGCGTAGATCGTGTGCCTTGTAAACCTCATTCAGTCGCTGCGACCTGCTTCAATTTACAACAAAACTAACTAAATAAATTCAAAACAAGCAACCCATAGAATTGTACGTAGTTGTTAGAAATAAACTCGGAGATTTTTTTTCGGTTGTCACCAGTGAGTGAGATGTTATTTCTTTTTGGATATTTAATTTCGCTAATGGATGTTAAAGCGACGTCGAGATTATTGCATCGTTTATCCGGTATCTGACTGCATACAGATTCAGATCATACTTGGCGACATCAACAAAACAAGCTGTAGACTCTGCCAAAAGCCGCGGTATTGCTCGGTTTATAGACATGCGAATCTGAAGCGTTAGAGCTGGACAGCTTTGACCGGGGCATCAAGCCTTATTAAGCAAATTAGTTTCCTATACATTACCGCAACCACTCCATGGATGAGAAGCCTTTTCCAAGATATGTCTGATTTAAATTATAGTTGATATGGTATATATTCGGCTTTGCTGATGAACCCAATCTCCGGAAAGAATGCATCCAAGATGCACTCACCTCTCTACCACACTGTTAGCGATTGCCATACGGATCTTGGAAACCAATTTTAATCATGATCAGCAACTACCAACTCAACATAATCTACACTTACTGAGTACTTTTAATTAAAAAAAAAAACTATTATACATTATACAACTACACATACGAACACAAGGCGGAACATCATTCCAGGCCCGCCTTTCGCAAGCGGTCTTTCGCATAAAGGAACCAAGTTTTGATAACTTTAATGATATCCACTGTCTTAGCTGATGGAAATTTCTTTCTTGCACATTCTGTAAAAAAAATTTATTTATTTTTTTCAAAGAGGCTATTCGCACGACGTTAGAGATACGGCTTTGGTCGACGGATATGTATTTGACGTAACCTAATAATTAAAAATAGTATTTTAGGAAATAAGTTGAGCCTTTGAAACATACAGGCTCGTGCCCGAAAATGATATACTGGAGTTTAGATCCTTTTAAGCGAGCAAAGCGAGCCACGTTACCCCCATTTGCCGCGTTTAACCGTAGCCGTCGACTTAAGCCGTGCCCTAACGTCGTTTTTTTAAATCAACATCATAAATCTCTTGCAGTACCAAGATACCCACCTTCTACTATAAATATGACACGAAAGTCTTGAACTGGTATGTTCTGATTCTTGCCATGCCATGTGTATTCCTTAGCTACAGAGTCTGTTAAAATCGCCTTAAGGCAGGCGCGAATATACTTCTTCAACGACTGATCGGTTTCTCTGGCCAGGGAGTATTCCTACGTTCACATTTCAATGGGTAACATAAAAAAAAAAAAACATAATATCCAAGCAAGTTACCAAGGACTTCACCGCCTTGGGGTCATCTCGAATTTTGGCTTCGAAGAGGTTGAAATCTTCGACAGTACTGCAAGGAAGTTCCTTGAGTGCAGGAAAACTTGCAGTCACAGATTTGTCGCCTAAATTTGAGCTTTTGAGCGACCGAATTTCATTGCGTAGATACTCCGTTTCACTAATAAATGGCATTTAGGATAACTGATGCGGAAGAACATGGCTTGGCTGCAGACGATGCACAAGAGGATGTTTTCGGGTGTGTAATGTTCGATGTCACGGTTTCGTTCGGGATAGTAGACTTATTTCCCACAGTGACAATATTATACGGTTTGGATACCGTATCGGTGATATTTTTTGTAGCAAACGATTGCCTTGAAGCTGGTGCTGCCGGATATTGGGAATGATTTGAACTGCATTAGTTTACATGAGTTATATGTACTACCTCTTGTACTGTTTGTGTCCATGCTGGTTTTCGTTAATTTACCAAGAAATTAAAAAAAAAAACAACAGCAAATTATGTGGTAGTTTTGTGTATAATAAATAATAACAGTCGTAGGCGAAACAAAAGAGATTTGACGGAATCAAATTGAAGTCATTTTTCCAGTGGCATTTCCCTTGGCTTTGAAAACATTCAAAACCAGAGATCAATGATTAAAAGAGATGGATGTCTTTCTTACGTCTATCCGCCCTAAACACAATTATTGTTTACTTGTGTTCTTGTAATTGCAATCCTTGTCTGTGAATACGTGTCACAAAAAATGTCGTTTTCGATTAGGCTTTTCAGATGTTGATTTGCTGCCAAATCGAACATGTTTGTATTGAGTTGGCCGCAAACAATTTTCTATATCAATTGATTTTCACGCATTTCGAAATAATTTAATATAAGAAATCGATTCCAAACGCAAAAAAATTAATAATTCAGATAAAAAGACAATCCTTCCAACGATAAGCAATTCGTAACCGTATATGTCCCAAAACTCCGTCGGATAAAAAAGAAAATTAATTTTTTTGGCAAATCGAACATGAAAAGCAATCTCGATTGCTTTTTTGCCAAATTGAAAATGACAAAATTGTGCACGACATCAATTTCTTGATTTCAATTTTAATTGTGGTTACGCAAACTGATTACACTCTCATCATTTGTTTACCATTAAGGGTTTATTTATCTCATCTTGATTTATTCACGATAAATGACGTTTAACTTAAAATAGAAAAAAAAATATTTTGATTTTTACTAAAACTTACTACATTACTTTTCTTCTCTATTGTGTTTATTTTTTTCGATGATAATACAAAATATCGTCCTTATAAAATATATAGGTAGGTACTCTCAAATCAAACACAAAAAACCTACTCCCTCAATCACATACCTGCTGGATACACTACAAACCAAAATTTACCTAATCAACTAGCTTTCTTCACCGTCCACTTGAGCCCGCTGCTAACGCGAATCTGTCATGTGATAGGCAGAAAGTTTTTCGATCGGGATCACCTGTCACAAGAATTCTTTTCAGATTTTGTAAGTGCAAATTTTCCAGTGAATATTACCCCAAATTTAATCTAATAATTTGCAAATTTCCATCCGCCCACATTATAGCACAAGCAAAATGGCCTCAATAAGAAGCGTCGTTGGACAAACATTTGCCTATCTGTTCGTGTCCGCTGCCACCGTTCTCATCTTTTACCATGTCCTTACTGGCAAGGGTGAACGTGTAAGTGTTGGCTGGTTCCTGGGCTCAACCTCCCCCTATATGTGGGCATGCCTCGGAATTGGATTGGCAGTATCCCTATCTGTGGTTGGTGCCGCCCTGGGCATACACACCACTGGTACAAGTATTGTGGGTGCTGGTGTCAAGGCTCCTCGCATCAAGACGAAAAATCTTATCTCGGTTATCTTCTGTGAAGCTGTCGCCATCTACGGCCTTATCACGGCTATTGTCCTGTCGGGTCTATTAGATCAATACCAGTCGACCATTGCCCTTCAAAGCCAAATTGTGATGAACAACAACTGGACAGCTGGTTACGTGATGTTTGGTGCTGGTCTTGCCGTTGGCTTGGTAAATCTGTTCTGCGGTATTGCTGTAGGTGTTGTCGGCTCTGGCGCTGCCCTTGCCGATGCAGCCAACTCTTCGTTGTTTGTGAAGATTCTGATTGTCGAGATCTTCGGCTCAGCCATTGGTTTGTTCGGACTCATTGTTGGAATCTACATGACTTCCAAGGTGAAAATGGGAGACAAGGAGTAAAGTTTCATTTCTGTTTTCCATCTTTCTCTCCTCATTTCTCTTCACGTTAATAGTTTTTATCTTTCGCCAAAAAAAAATAGAAAATATTCGTTCAACACTAATGTCAATGAATATCTTTCTGTGTACATATTATACGAACCTTAAATATATTAATTATGTAAATGTGTGACATGAAAACTCGTAAAATGCATATATTCATTCCGTTCTCTAAAAATTGATTTATTCGCCAAGAACAACTAAAGACTCGTCCGTATTTATCATGGTCTGTTCACTGTTTCATACGGTAAACTTGCAATTTTATACTTGTTTTTTTCTCTTTCGTTTTGTTTTTGTTGTACCTATTTGTTTAAATAAAACTAGTGTAGTACTACTTGTGTTTGTTCATTTGCAAAACATTATTTTCAAGTATATATTCGGTATTATCCTTATTAGTAAAAGTCAAAACAACAAATTTTAAAGAGACAGATGTTGTTCTCTCTGTCGTGTGTTTTTGTTAGAAGATAACAGTAAAGAACATTATTATATGAAAGCAAACCTAGTAAGTTCATTTATGTGAAAAAATTGTAACTTAATATTATAATTATATAAATGTAAGTGAATTGTATGATGCAAAGTATTCCAATAAAATGTTCGTTCTCCATCAGGGAACCGCTTGTTTATTGTTATTGTCATGTTTGTTGGATAACTATTTTGTTGTAGCTAAAGTGAGAGAGAGGGATAACAAAGTTGGTCTATTACTCAGCAGCAGAGTAACCGTAATTGTTAGTCATGTGGTTTATATCAGCAGGTTATCAGCTGCAATTGATGAACCACGAGCGAAACACCGACACACAACTAAAAAATGTTGTTTTGGCATACGCGATTCCTCAGGCGTAGTTTTGTTACAGTGCAGTATTATCCTAATTTGTGTTGATATATTGTCTTGTGAATTGTATTTTTTGCTCCTGGAAAATCCCTCTCTTTTGATACTTCATTTGTTAAGATTGGTTAAGGTATACTACAGAAATAATATGGAGACCAAGGGTTAAAGAGAGGTGGCCTTTGGTACCACGCGCATTGGAATTTTGAGGAACTTGTGCGAGAATTATCCTTTGACCCCTGTCTTATGAATATGCCGTCTGACGCAACGACCCCAGAAATCCTACTGCGACAAAACTACCACGTCAACTTTCCTCAGGAAACGTAATGGCTTCGGCCAGACTCTGAACCTGGGAAAAAATGCCATCGTGTATTCACGGATGGCTCCAGAACCAGACCCGTGTCCGTGTCTTTGTGGAAAGCGAGAATATTAGACTATACTACCCCTTAGGTAACCATGCGTCTGTCTTCCAAGCGGAGATTTTCGCTATCCTTGTGGCTATGCGCTATATTGCGACAAACATATGAAGCATATGCGTTTGCAGTGATAGCCAAGCCAGTTAGTGCTCGAACTCAAGCTTTCTCTGAAGGAAGGCTTAACACAGTGAATCTTGTTTGGGTCCGAACGAAGGTTCGAAATCTTCTGTAGAACGATATGCAGATGCCGTAATGTGAGTTACAGCTTTATTCGGATCGAACAATTAAAACGTAGATTTTTGTATCTGTTCTTTACGCAATCGTCTTTTACTACAGATGTTCCTATACCTTACCTACATTTTAAAACAACATCGGCAATTGCCTTAACGTACCTAGACCTAGAGTACGAAAACATTTTTTTTGTCGCAATAAAATCGAACTAAATCGGCGCAGTGGCTTAGTGGTTAGTGGACTTGGACTACTAAGCGAGAGGTCACAGGTTCGCATCCCAACTTAAGGTTTTTTTTCACTGCGCCTCCTCTCGCGAACGTCTGACAGACATCCGAGAGTATAATTGTGATCAAAGAGCTTCTCAAATAGTCGTTAGGAATCGGCATAAAATTGTAGATGGTTGTGAGAAGCTAGGCCTAGGCTCCCTACGGGCCTGTTGTGCCAACTATTTATTTATTTATATTTAAAATCTAACTAAATATTAGAGGACACCATCGAACCACAATTTGGGTAACAGTAAGAACTCAAATATCAGATAGAAGCAACAAATTTATAATCTTATTTCAAAATTGGTTCACCTACTAAATAAAAAGACAATTACGACTTGGTGCTTAAAATGTTTGACAGCCCTTCCTCAAGCGAGGGTTGATTTCTTTTTGTAGTCTTTTAATACCAAACTTTTGTGTACGGAAACAGAGTTTGATTTAATTGCCAAGAAAGACGGTTCAAAGCGATGCGTGGTTTTATCCGAGGCTGGAATTTTTTTCTAGTTTTTTTTTATAAGAGGTTTTTGATAATATTGATGTATTCTCTTTGCACATACTGCCCTATCCCCTATTGGAGAAAAGATTCAGATTGAAATCAATTTTCAATTCCGTTCAGAATTTTACCTCGATAGGGAGAAATGGGTATGGTCATTTTTCTCTTTTTTCCCTTTTCACCATACTCAAATTCCCTTTTTAAATCCCACGACACTTTTTGCATTAAAATCCAGTTTTCAAAAGTATAATTTGTATTACACGGAAAGAAAATCAAGTTAAATTACCCTTTAGTATAAAAACCGCAGTTTGTAACACTGCTATTATTATTTTTTGGTACTAGAAAATTTTGATAAAAGACGATTTACATGAGCTGTTTTTTATGGACATTCAGTTCGTTGATAATCATGGTGAAATACAGGTGTTTTGGTAGAATTTCACCAAAAATTTATAGTTTGAAAGTGTTTTTGTTAGATTTCTGAAAATCCCACGATTTGGTGCATTATCCCTTTATCCCACGGAAGGCTTTTCGGACATCGAAATTCCCACAAAAAGGGATAAATCCCACGATATAACAACACTGCCTATACCTCGCTTTTTCGTAAATGAAAAGTGCATTTCGGTGAGAGTTTTCTTTACTATATAGCCCTGACTGTATAGATAAATATTGCTCAAAGTTAATGTAAAAGATAACCAAAAGAAATAATTTTTAAATACATACATGTATAAATATACAATGCATTTAAAAAAAAAATAAAATTCGACGTGGGAAACTATTCTTACAAAAAACAAATGTTACAAGCTGTGCATGCAGCTTGAACAGGGCTTCCAAATTCAGATTTTCGAGTTATACTTATGTCTTTTTTCACTGGGCAAAAAGAATCTTCCGGGAGAGTCCGGATCCGGAATCGAAAAGATCACTTCTGAAACCGTTCCATTGGCACAAATACTCCTCTGGTAGTTCTGAGAAGAGAATTTCGCTTCTCGATTTGAAGTCAGAATCCACTCAAGAAGCATTACACAAGTGTAATTTATGTATTTTATACATGTCAGCTGCTGTCAGCCGTAGATTATTTTTTGGCTTTTCACCAATACTTTTGTGGATTCTTTCAGAAGCAGTTTTGTTGTTCCATTGGATTTCCGAATGAGTGGATCCCCGAGTGAAACCAATGGAAAACGACGTTACACAGTCCAATGTCCAACCAACCAACCAACCAACCTTAATCAAATTTATTTTATTTCGTAAATTGTTTATAAATAATTTTTTCATACAGACTTAATTGCGTTAAATCATATTGATGATGAGTATTGTTAAATAAATCTAAAGTAGTCTTTTGAATCTGTTTTTACTGGCTGTACTGTACGTCGAATGAACTCAATTGGCTGCACAACATTCCGTCTCTTTTTACCGCACGGTTAGCTCGTATATCTGCTCAGTTGCACTTGTAGTCACTTTCCATATACGCCTCTTCCATACTCACACCAACCACGAATGAAATTCTACAGAAATGGAAGAAAAATTCGAAACACGCCGATTCCGCGTGCTAGTTTTGCTGAACTCCCAGTTGTTCAGCGGACTTGAAGTTCCAATAATTCCGTCGGTAAAATCCTTTCCGACGATTTCTTCCGTCCGATTTGTTGGATTTCGTGGCGCAAGGGTTGTGTGTTCTCTCACATCGTCACTTTGTCACATCTTACCTCTTTGTGCTGGTGCGGGCATCGCTCGCTCTTGTCGTGCGGTGCCGGTGACTTTGTGACGAAGATGTGCCGCTGCCGCGTGCAAAGACCGCATCACGTCGTCAATTCAATCGGCGATTCGTTTGTCGGAAAGAAAATGAATCGCAATGCGCCGCCGACAGACGCCGGTGCACGCTTTCGCTGTCGTATTTCAGTCGCAAAGCCGAAAATGTATCAGGCAAACAGAAATTTCAGCAAGCAGTTCATCGCAGTTAGCTTGTGCGATGTGGAAGAACATTTTCCCGGCTTTTTGCTGTTCAATGGATTTCGTCCACTGACAATGGAATGTGAATGGATATGGAATGGGAAAATATGTATTTGGTTCGCAGAAGGGGAGGGAAGAAGTATTCCTGTTACTGTAGTGTGCGTCAGGGAATGGGTGTGGCTTCGTTGGATAAGCAAAGCTAAGCACTTGGAAAATGGAAATTGGAATTAATTGAAATGGAGATAGGGCATTCTACATGATGACGAACACTGCTGGTCGCGGACATTGCGATAAAATGGCCGGACCAATGAATGTGATGATGATTATTTATGATATATAGGTAGGTACTTAATTTTTTAGAATAAGAAGTTAAATGAAAATAATTGCTTGAAATAGGTACGTACCTACCTTTTCGGCTTTTCGCTGTCAAAAAAGTTGTATGATAGGTAGCAAGTCACCTTGTTCTTAGTCTTAATCGCAGTTAACACTCTATTTGACAAGACATAAACGCTATTTTAATAAAAAGTCTTCATTAAGCGCTTCCTGTCTTAAAGTTCAAATAAAACAAAGTTTGCATGAGAGATAGGTAACCTAGGTATCATCGAAATTTTTTATTCGTTTGAAATCGATGTTATTACACGGTTAAAAATATGGGGGTGTTTTTTAATACATCCGCAGTATTACAGGTCTATGCAATACAAGAAAAATTGGTTATATTAAAAACTTTTTGTAATAAATTCATATTGAAATTTAATAAATGTATCATTAAAATGCTAATTTTAATACGAATTTCCTAAAATTAAATGTCTAAAGATTAAAATCTAGTAGTTTTGTCCTACAATCTAACCCGGTCTATATTAAAATAATATTTCATTCAATAAATTATTAGATAAATGATGGCTTAGAATACTCGGGGAAGTATTGACTAAAGAGCATTTTAAGCATTTTTGGATTGGCGAAGCCTTATGAAAGTAATAGCAGGATGAGTGAAGTAAGGTTAAATGAAAAAGTTTGCATCCTCTTTTTCAACCTTTATAACTCGAATTTTGAAAAAAAGGCGGAATAGGTATTCGATGATTTTTTATTTTCTATAAACTTACAAATTTTTAAGTTTATACGATTAACGTATCGTGAGTAACAGAAAAACCTCTCTAAAAAGGGCAGGGAGGGTCGTATCGAAAAATCCCTTCTTAGTGAGCGTCTACACAGCTAGTGGAACATATCCTGAAAGTTTCATGAACCTACAATTAGCGGTTTGGCCTGTACGATGTCTGTCAACTCAATCATGCTACTCTTTTATGTAACTGTTTTTGTTATTGTTTTTTTAACAAAATGGTTTTGTGGATACTTACTAAACGTTGATTTGAAGCACCAAACACGCTTCAAAACAAGATTCTGACCGTTTCTGTTGAAAGTAAGCGACCTTTTCCATCGAACTCTGCTAAAATTCAGCTCTAATCGCAAGAATCTTAATCTATCTGGAAAGCTCTGATCTTCTCTTCGTTGCACTGAGTTGCAGATCTGCAACATACCTCTTATACTGTATAGAAATTGTATGTTTTTATTTTTTTTTTTTCAAATCAGAGCAATGTTGCAGGCATACGAGTGGCGTAGCGTGGGTTAGGGCCGCCCGGGGCAGACCTAATTTATGCCGCCCCTCGCAATTTTAAACACTAAAAAAAAACCATCGTATACGGTTTCAACCAGTTATACCTACACATATAAACTTGGTTAAATTTGTCTTCTCTGATCTTTTTTCAAATACTGATTTTATCTTTAATATGTAGATATTTTTAACCAAAATCGTTAGAGCGGTTCTTGTAAAATTTGGCAGACAAAACAGTACCAAATAATGCAATATTTAGTTTGAAAAATACTATTGCTTAACTTTTAAGCTAAAAACTGAGTATAAGTTATTGTTCTTGATGAATTCTTACATCCTTGGTCTTTAAAGTTTTATTTCAAATCAAATTGGAGTTTTCGAGATACAAGTTGCAAATCTGCGTTTTCGGTGATTCGAATTGAAAGTTAGGGACACAATAATTTTGAAAACATCAATTTTACTCTAAGTATGTAAACTAAAGCCCCCAAACTACAAATCCCAAGTTTGAACGAAATCCGGGCAGCCGTTTACGCTGTAGGCCTCGGGACATACAGATAGACAGACGGACATAATTTTGCGACCTACTTTTTTGAGTTCCACTATCATCATAATGTCAGAATTGATTAACATCTCTAGTTCGAAATTTTGTACGATTACAATATCTTTCTCGTACTACGTAATCGAGAAAGTTAAAAAGTTATTAATTTTGTAATTATTTACAGAAAACTTCTTTAAAATTTTGTTTTCCTTCTTTTCATCAGGGCAAACTCTCTAATTATTCTTTCAGTATCGATGGTCTCTATGATTTCCTGCTCTATAGAGTGCTCATTGTCGATCTTAAATAATTTTTAATAAGCTTTAATTTTGAGAAACTTCTCACACACACACAAATTTTAGCAAGAAAAGAGAAAGAGAGTATTTTCGAATGCAGATGTTGTGTACTGTGTTATAATTTGTGTGTGCTGTGCAGTGTTGTCATTTCTGATAAAGTGTAGTTGCATACTAGGGAGCAGCAAGATTTTGTTGTTGAGTAACACAAGGAATTGAAAATAAATTCGTTAGACTGAAAAAAGAATCCGTTTTGTAAATTTTTTATATTTCAAAATTATAAACGCCCCAAATTGCCGCCCCTAGCAAAGTGCCGCCCGGGGCCTGTGCACCCCTGGCCCCCCCCTCGCTACGCCACTGGGCATACCATTTCGAAGCGCGATCATTTCTCACTCTCTCTATTTGTCATTGGGTCCCCGTTATCATTTGTCAAAGTTGCTTTTTTGCACAAAGTCGAGGTCTGTGTTTGAGCTGATTTCATTATTTGTGGGGAATTATCATACAACCATTTTTTTTTCTAAAGAAGTTGTTTTGTTTTCAAAGTAAGTTTATATCAGACGTAAATTTTGTTTTGTTTCGCAACATAGAAAGGTCGTGGTTATTAAAAGTCGTATTGTCGTTGTACATCTGCAACATTGCATGTTGAAGAAGCCACAACCCAGATATATTCGACCCAGTATATTTGACATAACTTCAAATTGTTTACATCTTGCAGAATGCGCCCACATCGAAAAAACATTCTAACTAACCAACAGCTTGAGGAGATAACCAGTTCATGGTGCGAAAGTGAAGACGAACTTGATTTTTCTTCCGATGAATGTGATGAGGATCCTATTGTTCCTTATGAAGATAGCTCATCAGGAAACGATTCCGACAATCCACCACCACTGTCTGCTGTTTAATCTCCTTCACCTCAGCCGTCAACTTCTCGCGGAATTTCAAGAGCTGCAGAGACCAAGCCAGCGTAAGCGAATGTTATATGGAAGAAAAAAAACCTTGAGCTCAATCAAGAGCAGCTTAATTTTTTAGGCAACGAGGATCTTCCAAATGAACTCCTGGAATTAGAAACGCCATATCAGTTTTTTTCTTATTTTTTCACTGAAGAAATTGTTGATCTTATACGCGATCAAACCAACATATTCAGCGTACAAAAAAAACCCAAACAAACCGATAAATGCTGAAAGTGCCGATATTCGTCAATTTATTTCAGTGGTTTTATACACATCTACTAGTAGGTACGCGTTTTGAATGTAAGGAGTTACTGGTCACATAAAATTGGAATATCTATAATCAAAGACACTAGGTATGCCACTGAAGAAATTTGAGCGTTTGCGACAAGATTTGCATTTCAGTGACAACTCCAAGGCGATGTCTTACACCCAGCCCGGAAGCGATAGGCTTTATAAGGTAAGACCTCTCATAGAAAAGCTAAACGAACGCTTTTCGGAAGTGACTTTGGAAAAGTACTTGGCTGTAGATGAGCAGATGTGCTCAACCAAGGCTCGAAGCATTCTGAAGCAATACATGCCGGCCAAACCTCACAAATGGGGGTCCATTTTGTGCGGAGTTAGTGGTTTTGGCTACAATTCCGAAAAGGCAAAGAAAATATTTTATGCGAAGACGAGCCAGAATTGTGTGCTGCCTCAAATGTTGTTGTGCGTTTAGCGAGGCAAATACCAAACAATTGAAGCCCTTAGGTGAAGAAGCAGTTAAGTGACATTTACATACTTTCGAGATACTTGGGCTTAAAGTTTTGAACTGTAACTTTGATTGTTTAATACAACTCAGACTAGTACCTGAGGAACAAAATAAAGAAAACATAGATCACATAAAGAGACGTGCATTGCACAAAAATTTAAGTTGCCATATAACACCTTCATTGCTGAAAACAAATTTAATTTTCTGAAAATGTCGTTTAACCCCTTCTTCACCTAAGCGCTTCAATTGTAACTACTGGCTTTACTTCGACAACAATTATACGCCCTTGCCGCTTATCGAATTTTTGGCTAGGAGAGGCATTCATAGTCTTGGAACAGTGAGGAGAAATGGAGTTCCCAATTGTAAACTCCCCGATGAATCTTTTTTTAATTAAACAAGCAAGGGGTACTTCAGTTGAGTTGGTTGGCAATCACAATGGGATTCAGATTTCAACAACTGCTTGGAAAGACAACAAAATTGTTTCACTGTCGTCAAACTTTGCAGCTAAGAACCCTTACATCCAATGTTCAACGATATGATAAAGTCAACAAAGTCCGCGTGGCGATTAAAAGACCATTTGTGGCAGCCGAATACAACTGTCACATGGGAGGAGTTGACTTGATGGATAGCATTACTGCCAGACACAAGTAAATTTGGTATATGCGTTTGTTTTACCACCTTCTTGTCATGCCAATTGGCAATGACAAATGCATAGCTACTCTATCGTCGGGTCAGCAAACAAGCTGGCCGGTCTTACAATTTTGACGCCGCAGACTTTAGATTGGAAGTGGCTGAAGCACTTTGCAAAGTGGGCATAAAACAAAGGCCGAGCAAAAGAACATCAATTGTTGAACAAGGTCTGCAGGCAAAAAAAAAGAAAGGCCCTGCTCAACACGCACCGCCCAAGGAAGTTCGGCAAGCTCAAATGAGCCATTGGCCAGTATGGGGTATGAACCAGAGGTCGTCCAAATCCTTGTCTTCAAATTGAGTAAAAAAAAGTCGGTTAACATTGCTCTGTAACGCCTAACGATGACCGAAACTTTGTTCCCAGCCTCATTTTGGAAGAAAAATGGTTCAATGAGACCATCACTCACAATCCGCACCAAACTGTCACTATATGGTGTATGCGCACCGTACGACGACGGGGACTATGAGTGTTGTCCACTATCATACCAGTCTCAGGAACTTTTGGCACAAACTTGCGTTTGGGCTCCACAGCACTCACTTTGAAAATAAGTTTTCAACATTTCCCAACGTTGTTCAAGAGTAAGGTATGATACTGACTTTCTGTAAAGATTTCGAGCGGGAAACAGCTGTCAGTGTCAAAATAACCTATGATTTAAAAAGAAACCACAAGATGGCCCACCGCCATCTGAGAAGAGAAGCAAGAATCTAAAAATCTAACAACATCCATCAGCATCAGAAAAATAATTTCCTCTACAAAGTTAAACTCGATGAACGTCGGATATAGCCTGTTCTTCTTATTACTTAGCGATGTTCTTGCAATTAGTCACTTCATAAGTGAGTCCCCCCGGAAAATATCACTTAAACTCCCCCCAACGGATGTTGTGCACGTTGGCGTATACGTAACATTTTGGTGCCGATTTCACAACTTTCTAGGTTTTTCGCAACTCATATAATTATTTACATTGCAAATGGAATACTGTAGTTTTTTAAGGCAGAATCAAACCTTATCGCTTGTACTCGAATCCACTCTAGTTAAGTTTAAACAATAGCTCACTTAAACTATCTGCTATCAATTGGCAATTATCGTTATAGTTTTACAGTATAAAATAGACCGTTATTGCACGCCAATAGCAAGTTCATTTTCAACACTGACAATGAAAGTTCTGTTTGTTTTGTTCTTCGCAATTGCTTCGGCATGCGCGTTCTCCGTGAAGCCGCAGGAGTCCATCGATATGGAGCCGGTGATTCCTGACTTCAACCCAAGTGCACGTATCACCAATGGCAAACCAGCCGCCATTAGAAACTTCCCATTTCAAGTCGGTTTGAATGTTAATGGGGGTTCGTGCGGTGGCTCTTTGATATCCAATACATGGGTCCTCACCGCTGCTCACTGCGTCGATGGGTAAGCTCACGAGGATGGGTGTTTTTGTTTTTAATACAAATTTTTCAAAATTCACAGTATCAATGTTGAAAACATGATGGTCTTCTTGGGAAGCGCCAACAGGCACGAAGGAATCAGCAGGATGGTCAAGACCAAAATCATTCACTCTGAATACAACCCAATGACTTTGGTGAACGATATTGCTGTGCTGAAAATCTATGCCGTCAAGTATTCGAGAAACATTAGACCCTCCATTCTGCCAGCTTTCGGAACCTCTTCCAGCTATGAAGGAGAAACAGTCATTGCCTCAGGATGGGGAAAGTTCAGTGACAGTAGGTTTCTTTTTCCACAAATATCCTCTATGGATGCAGTTTAAATAGTACACACTTTCCCTATAATAGACAGCACCGATTCCAGCAGACTCCAATATGCCGAACTAAAGGTGATCGACACCTCTGTCTGCACCAACACTTACCGATTGGGCCAGCAATCGAACATCTGCGTGGCCACTCCCGGTGGAATATCCACCTGCAACGGTGACTCGGGTGGCCCACTTATTCTTAAGAGCACCAAGGTCCAGATTGGTCTCACTTCATTCGGCTCAAGGATCAGCTGCACCAAGGGATACCCATCAGGGTTCACCAGCGTCACCAGCTTCAGGCAATGGATCAAGGATAACACTGGCGTGTAAGCACGTTTTTGAGCGTCAGCATTAACTTCGTTCGCTGAATAAATAAAGTTGTAAAGCATTATCGCAATGGTTCTTGGTTTTCATGTGCATATTTGTTCGAAACTGTGCTAAGTTTCTGAGCATACTCTCCCAGCATTGTTATACCTTTTGGCTGTCTGCTTTTGGATCGGATTGCACTCATATGTTTGGTATGTATATGCAGGGACCCATAACAGTTCCACTCAAATATCTTGGACAAGCTATTGCCATGAATAGATTTTTAATATTTGATTTCCAAAATCGCACAACTTGACTGACGTCTGACAAAAAAGAAGTGAAGTTTTTAAATGCTCAACAGCAGCATTATATACTGCTGTTGTGTGCCTGTGCATAGAGACAATACTGAGACCACCAACTTCGGCCGATTTCCCGTTACTTAGCCTACAAGCTATATTTCTATGGGGTGGCAAATGCTAAGTGCGCTTGTATTGGTACATAGAAATTCGTATTGACAAAAATTTCACGTAACTTCAGAAATTCCGGCTCACAAATACACTCGCACCTTGCATATGCCACTTCCGCTTTGGGCAAAGTGGCTTGCAGTGTTCATAGAATTTTATCCGTTAAATTTGAAATTGTACGTTACGTGTGAATAATATTTTTTTTTAGGAAAAAGTGTACATTTGCTTAAAATATTTGCGAAAAATTAAGAATGTAGGTTGGTTGAGGGAAAATAAAAACATTTTGAGTAAATTTTCTTTATTATTTAAGAAAAAATTACACACGAAATCGAAGTTAATTATATTCAAAAGCAGGAAATACACAACCATATTAATTTGTCCTAATATATTTCTAGAATATAAAACATCTCCTTTAGATAGCTTTACTAACCACACAAATAAAATTATTCACCTTTAAAAAAATTATAATAACTAACCAACCCAAGTAGAAATTTGTGACTACTATCCAAATTAAATTTAAATTACGGTTACCACACGGTAAATTTGACTCAATTTTGTGTCGATTAAAGCATTTCGATAAGATGGTAACTATTAACATTTTTGTAACCATTACACAACTCAAAGATACAGTCATTTCAGCTACGCAAATTGACTGCGCACAGTCTCATTTGTGACCATTAAATGGCACTATAATATTTTGGCGCATTTTTTTGCAAACAATCAATGACATACTACAAACTTGTGTCTCCTGTAGGTGTACACAGACGAAGTTGGTAAAGCATTTATACTCACACATATACCATGCACCTTTTAATGTAGATATGCACGGATAATTATATGACATTCCTTCTCAAGCGTAAATTATCTACACAGGGTGGCGTAGCAAAAAAATTCTTGAATTGTGTTATGATGAATATCTTAAAGGAGTCGATATATGTAATTTTTTGTATATAATTATATGTTTTTCTAACTAATGTTCCCCAAAAGTATTAGTTTACATTTTAAAAATTGTATTCAAAATACATAGCTTGCCATTGTAGTACAACATTAAATACATAAACTTTTTTGTTTACTTTTAAAGGGTGATTTTTTAGCTGGTTTGGTTTTGGCAACACTGGTTTTGACAGCTGACGTGTGTTTAGTACCTTGTGTCACTGTCAAACAGCTTCAGTTTGGTTTGCAATTTAACCATGGATCGTCTTACAAATGAACAACGCTTGCAAATTATTGAATTTTACTATCAAAATTCGTGCTCGGTTCGAAATGTTCATCGCGCGCTTTTTTATCGAAAAATTGTGTTCAGCGATGAGGCTCATTTTTGGTTGAATGGGTACGTAAATAAGCAAAATTGCCGCATTTGGAGTGAAGATCAGCCAGAAGCATTGCAACAGCTACCAATGCATCCCGAAAAAGCCACTGTTTGGTGCGGTTTATGGGCCGGCGGCATTATTGGGCCATATTTCTTCAAAGATGATGCGAATCGCAGCGTTACTGTCAATGGTGAACGCTACCGAGCGATGATAACAAACTTTTTTTTGCCCGAAATGGAAGTTCTTGACTTGCATGATATGTGGTTTCAACAAGACGGTGCCACATGCCACACAGCACGCGAAACAATGGCGCAATTGCGAGGCGAGTTTGGTGAACAGTTAATTTCACGTTTCGGGCCGGTCAATTGGCCGCCTAGATCGTGCGATTTGACACCATTAGATTATTTTTTGTGGGGGTATGCCAAGGCTAATGTGTATAGGGAGGGACAAGCCCGCTTCGATTGACGCACTGGAAGCCAACATCCATGCATTCATTCGTGAGATACCGGCCGATATGTGTGAAAGAGTATGCCAAAATTGGACTCAGCGGATGGGCTACCTGAGACGCAGCCGCGGTCAACATTTGCATGAAATTATCTTTAAACATTAAATTGCAAGGTTCAAACTATCGATTCAAATAAATATTTCATTCATTTTTTCGAATTTTTTGCGTTTTTTTTTTAAAAAGTTCTAAACCTCTTAAAAAATCACCCTTGTTGTCGAAGTAAAGCCTGTAGTTAAAATTGTTTGTTTAGCTTGTTTGTTGTTTTTGCCTCGCTAAACGCACAACAACATTTGAGGCAGCACACAATTCTGGCTCGTCTTCGCATAAAATATTTTCTTTGCCTCTTCGGAATTATAGCCAAAACCACTAACTCCGCACAAAATGGACCCCCATTTGTGAGGTTTGGCCGGCATGTATTGCTTTTGCTTCAGAATGCTTCGAGCCTTGGTTGAGCACATCTGCTCATCTACAGCCAAGCTGTTGGTTAGTTAGAATGTTTTTTCGATGTGGGCGCATTCTGCAAGATGTAAACAATTTGAGGTTATGTCAAATATACTGGGTCGAATATATCTGGGTTGTGGCTTCTTCAACGTGCAATGTTGCAGATGTACAACAATACGACTCTTAATAACCACGACCTTTCTATGTTGCGAAACAAAACAAAAACACAAAATTTACGTCTGATATAAACTTACTTTGAAAAAAAAACCAACTTCTTTAGAAAAAAAAAACTGGTTGTATGATAATTTCCCACAAATATTGAAATCAGCTCAAACACAGACCTCGACTTTGTGGAAAAACCAACTTTGACAAATGATAACGGGTGCCAAATGACAAATAGAGAGAGTGAGAAATGATCGCGCTTCGAAGAGGTATGTTACACGCCTGCACGCCCTGATTTGGAAAAAAAAATAAAAACATACAATTTCTGTACAGTATAAGAGGTATGTTGCAGATCTGCAACTCAGTGCAACGAGGGGAAGATCAGAGCTTTCCAGATCAATTAAGCTTCTTGCGATTAGAGCTGAATTTTAGCAGAGTTCGATGGAAAAGGTCGCTTACTTTCAACAGAAACGGTCAGAATCTTGTTTTGAAGCGTATTTGGAGCTTCAAATCAACGTTTAGTAAGTATCCACAAAACCCTTTTGTTAAAAAAACAATAACTTCCTCGTCAGTATAGTATATATTTGTAATAAAACAAAGGAATTCCGATTTACGATATAAAAAATGTGTTGCTTTGTTGGCTGCTTTGCTTGAAGTAAGTATTTCTTGGTTATGTCTTATAAAGGGTGATTTTTTAAGAGGTTTAGAACTTTAAAAAAAAAAAAAACACAAAAAAATCGAAAAAATTAATGAAATATTTATTTGAATCGATAGTTTGAACCTTGCAATTTAATGTTTAAAGATAATTTCATGCAAATGTTGACCGCGGCTGCGTCTCAGGTAGCCCATCCGCTGAGTCCAATTTTGGCATACTCTTTCACACATATCGGCCGGTATCTCACGAATGAATGCATGGATGTTGGCTTCCAGTGCGTCAATCGAAGCGGGCTTGTCCCTCCCTATACACATTAGCCTTGGCATACCCCCACAAAAAATAATCTAATGGTGTCAAATCGCACGATCTAGGCGGCCAATTGACCGGCCCGAAACGTGAAATTAACTGTTCACCAAACTCGCCTCGCAATTGCGCCATTGTTTCGCGTGCTGTGTGGCATGTGGCACCGTCTTGTTGAAACCACATATCATGCAAGTCAAGAACTTCCATTTCGGGCAAAAAAAAGTTTGTTATCATCGCTCGGTAGCGTTCACCATTGACAGTAACGCTGCGATTCGCATCATCTTTGAAGAAATATGGCCGAATAATGCCGCCGGCCCATAAACCGCACCAAACAGTGGCTTTTTCGGGATGCATTGGTAGCTGTTGCAATGCTTCTGGCTGATCTTCACTCCAAATGCGGCAATTTTGCTTATTTACGTACCCATTCAACGAAAAATGAGCCTCATCGCTGAACACAATTTTTCGATAAAAAAGCGGATCCTCGGCCAGCTTTCCGAGAGCCCATTCACCAAAAATTCGGCGTTGTGGTAGGTCGGCTGGCTTTAGTTCTTGCACCAGCTGTATCTTAAAAGGCTTTACGCCCAAATCCTTCCGCAAAATTTTCCACGTAGTGCTGTAACAAAGGCCTAACTGCTGGGAACGGCGCCGAATCGACATTTCGCGGTCTTCTGTCACACTAGCTGATACGGCCGCAATATTTTCTTCACTACGCACAGTACGTAAACGTGTTGGTGGTTTAATGTCCAACAAAGTAAATTTGGTGCGAAATTTGGTCACAATCTTCCGAATAGACTGCTCAGAAGGTCGAGAATGCCGATCATAAAATGGAAGCAGCGCGCGATGAACATTTCGAACCGAGCACGAATTTTGATAGTAAAATTCAATAATTTGCAAGCGTTGTTCATTTGTAAGACGATCCATGGTTAAATTGCAAACCAAACTGAAGTTGTTTGACAGTGACACAAGGTACTAAACACACGTCAGCTGTCAAAACCAGTGTTGCCAAAACCAAACCAGCTAAAAAATCACCCTTATAATACCCCCTTTCCGCTTATCGAATTTTTGGCTAGGAGAGGCATTCATAGTCTTGGAACAGTGAGGAGAAATAGAGTTCCCAATTGAAAACTCCCCGATGAATCTTTTTTTAATTAAACAAGCAAGGGGTACTGCAGTTGAGTTTGTTGGCAATCACAATGGGATTCAGATTTCAACAACTGCTTGGAAAGACAACAAAATTGTTTCACTGTCGTCAAACTTTGCAGCTAAGAACCCTTACATCCAATGTTCAACGATATGATAAAGTCAACAAAGTCCGCGTGGCGATTAAAAGACCATTTGTGGCAGCCGAATACAACTGTCACATGGGAGGAGTTGACTTGATGGATAGCATTACTGCCAGACACAAGTAAATTTGGTATATGCGTTTGTTTTACCACCTTCTTGTCATGCCAATTGGCAATGACAAATGCATAGCTACTCTATCGTCGGGTCAGCAAACAAGCTGGCCGGTCTTACAATTTTGACGCCGCAGACTTTAGATTGGAAGTGGCTGAAGCACTTTGCAAAGTGGGCATAAAACAAAGGCCGAGCAAAAGAACATCAATTGTTGAACAAGGTCTGCAGGCAAAAAAAAAGAAAGGCCCTGCTCAACACGCACCGCCCAAGGAAGTTCGGCAAGCTCAAATGAGCCATTGGCCAGTATGGGGTATGAACCAGAGGTCGTCCAAATCCTTGTCTTCAAATTGAGTAAAAAAAAGTCGGTTAACATTGCTCTGTAACGCCTAACGATGACCGAAACTTTGTTCCCAGCCTCATTTTGGAAGAAAAATGGTTCAATGAGACCATCACTCACAATCCGCACCAAACTGTCACTATATGGTGTATGCGCACCGTACGACGACGGGGACTATGAGTGTTGTCCACTATCATACCAGTCTCAGGAACTTTTGGCACAAACTTGCGTTTGGGCTCCACAGCACTCACTTTGAAAATAAGTTTTCAACATTTCCCAACGTTGTTCAAGAGTAAGGTATGATACTGACTTTCTGTAAAGATTTCGAGCGGGAAACAGCTGTCAGTGTCAAAATAACCTATGATTTAAAAAGAAACCACAAGATGGCCCACCGCCATCTGAGAAGAGAAGCAAGAATCTAAAAATCTAACAACATCCATCAGCATCAGAAAAATAATTTCCTCTACAAAGTTAAACTCGATGAACGTCGGATATAGCCTGTTCTTCTTATTACTTAGCGATGTTCTTGCAATTAGTCACTTCATAAGTGAGTCCCCCCGGAAAATATCACTTAAACTCCCCCCAACGGATGTTGTGCACGTTGGCGTATACGTAACATTTTGGTGCCGATTTCACAACTTTCTAGGTTTTTCGCAACTCATATAATTATTTACATTGCAAATGGAATACTGTAGTTTTTTAAGGCAGAATCAAACCTTATCGCTTGTACTCGAATCCACTCTAGTTAAGTTTAAACAATAGCTCACTTAAACTATCTGCTATCAATTGGCAATTATCGTTATAGTTTTACAGTATAAAATAGACCGTTATTGCACGCCAATAGCAAGTTCATTTTCAACACTGACAATGAAAGTTCTGTTTGTTTTGTTCTTCGCAATTGCTTCGGCATGCGCGTTCTCCGTGAAGCCGCAGGAGTCCATCGATATGGAGCCGGTGATTCCTGACTTCAACCCAAGTGCACGTATCACCAATGGCAAACCAGCCGCCATTAGAAACTTCCCATTTCAAGTCGGTTTGAATGTTAATGGGGGTTCGTGCGGTGGCTCTTTGATATCCAATACATGGGTCCTCACCGCTGCTCACTGCGTCGATGGGTAAGCTCACGAGGATGGGTGTTTTTGTTTTTAATACAAATTTTTCAAAATTCACAGTATCAATGTTGAAAACATGATGGTCTTCTTGGGAAGCGCCAACAGGCACGAAGGAATCAGCAGGATGGTCAAGACCAAAATCATTCACTCTGAATACAACCCAATGACTTTGGTGAACGATATTGCTGTGCTGAAAATCTATGCCGTCAAGTATTCGAGAAACATTAGACCCTCCATTCTGCCAGCTTTCGGAACCTCTTCCAGCTATGAAGGAGAAACAGTCATTGCCTCAGGATGGGGAAAGTTCAGTGACAGTAGGTTTCTTTTTCCACAAATATCCTCTATGGATGCAGTTTAAATAGTACACACTTTCCCTATAATAGACAGCACCGATTCCAGCAGACTCCAATATGCCGAACTAAAGGTGATCGACACCTCTGTCTGCACCAACACTTACCGATTGGGCCAGCAATCGAACATCTGCGTGGCCACTCCCGGTGGAATATCCACCTGCAACGGTGACTCGGGTGGCCCACTTATTCTTAAGAGCACCAAGGTCCAGATTGGTCTCACTTCATTCGGCTCAAGGATCAGCTGCACCAAGGGATACCCATCAGGGTTCACCAGCGTCACCAGCTTCAGGCAATGGATCAAGGATAACACTGGCGTGTAAGCACGTTTTTGAGCGTCAGCATTAACTTCGTTCGCTGAATAAATAAAGTTGTAAAGCATTATCGCAATGGTTCTTGGTTTTCATGTGCATATTTGTTCGAAACTGTGCTAAGTTTCTGAGCATACTCTCCCAGCATTGTTATACCTTTTGGCTGTCTGCTTTTGGATCGGATTGCACTCATATGTTTGGTATGTATATGCAGGGACCCATAACAGTTCCACTCAAATATCTTGGACAAGCTATTGCCATGAATAGATTTTTAATATTTGATTTCCAAAATCGCACAACTTGACTGACGTCTGACAAAAAAGAAGTGAAGTTTTTAAATGCTCAACAGCTGCATTATATACTGCTGTTGTGTGCCTGTGCATTGCACAATGCACAGACATCGGTCGCAGGTCCCGCTACCATAAACTAAGTATTAAATAGACCGTCAGCTCTTTCAACTTAGGAGAATTTGCCTACAAGCTGTTTTCGGTGTTTCTATGTGCCAAAGTATGTGTGCCAATGTTAAAGTAAATTAGGCACACGCATACACTTGCACATAGGCACCTGACAGATGCCTCTGACAGTTTATTCCGTGGTAACTTTGGAAAAAATTCAAATAATTCAAATAATTGCCCGTTATTGGGACGTGTTAAGAAAACGGTGGGTATGGTGTGGTGAATTTAGTACCAAATTATATTAAAACGCATGGTAGGTATACATTATTAGGATTTCTTTTATTTTACCTTGATAATCTATATAGTACGGGATGTTTACATTTTTGTTGTAAACAATGGAAATCGATAAACTTATGAATCATTGACAAAAATAAAAAAAAATCTGATTACTAGGTAATGATTTTGAATCGAAGGAATAAAAAGAAAATTGTAAGCAGCAAAACTTAAATGCGTGAGACATGTCAGTGCCAATGTTCTGTTATTATCACATAGATATATATATAAATATATATATTTATCACAAAAACGATATGAATTGAAAGAAAATGCTCCTGAGTTAAATAAATAAATTTTCGAATCGATACTTTTTAACAATTTTCTTTCAATTCATATCGTTTTTGTGATATGATAAATATATCGATGTTATACTTACAGAACATGGGCACAGGACCCCAATTCTCAAAAATTCTCGCATACGTTTATCTGTCAAAATCTCTGATGCCATGCGAAAAACTGAAATTTGCAATTCCCGAAATCCGTATACGAGAATTTCTCTTCGAATTGTACTCGTCTGCCTTTTCCATGCGGATTTGCGTCTCGCATACGGAATTGTGAGTTTGACACACAAGCATTGCTTGACTTTATTGAAATGAATCCTGCTATTAAGACTGGAAAATATTTACAACATTTTACTAAGAAGCCAGTTTGATGTGGGAAAATGCATCTTAATGTTTCAATTCAATTCCCGGCTCTAAAAAAGATTGGCAAAGTTGGCGAAAGGTAATTTTATGGTTATTTGTAAACACATGCTAACATAAATACTACTTCTAGTGTTGGCACGAATAATTGTGTATATTTCCGTTGCGTCTAACTGCTCTATTGTCAAATCAACTACTGCTAAGCCCAAATCACCCAATGAATCCATTGCGAAAACGTATAAATATTAATTCCAAACCAATTTAAATTTGAATATTTTGGATTGATGATAATTTTTTTTCACAACCTGTCAAAATTGTTTACTTGACGTACTCCAAAATTCTACCTCATTCGAGAGGTGAATATAATTTTCGCATAGGTGGAAAAAAAACCCGTACAGCTTTGAGAATATCAATTTTTCTGCTATGCGAAAAATTCAGGCGGATTTGCTCGAATACGAATTATGCTATGCGGAGAATTGGGGTCCAGGGTACAAATCAGTGAACGTGTTTATTTCCAATGTAGGTACCTATACCTATAATATCTATATTTGAAGTTTCTATCTTTCCCGTATACATTTTAATGAAAATAAATTTTCGTTGATTGTGTCTATTAGACTTTTTCTTTTTATTATAAAACAAAATTATTAATATTCTGGGCTCACGCAATTCATTTCAAATGTAATTTTTAATTATGTCAATTGTATCAAATTTTTTAATAATTATTTTTTTTCTTGTTTTCCATTAATAAACGGAATCTTCATGAAAAGATTGGGCCTTACTAAATTTAAGTACGAGTAGTTAACAGTGGTTATATCTTCGATACAAATTTCGCAAATGTGAGCTTCCGTAAATTTAAAGTCGATATTAAATTTGTTATTACTACGCGCAGTATAACTCAAAAATCATACCCACACAGAAATGTTTATATCTTTCCCTAGAGCATATTTTAAATTTGAATGTTCTTAATCAATGCTTATCTTTATATTGGTTACCGTTTTTCTGTCGACATTTCGGGCGAAATAATTTTTTACCAACAACAACAAACGAAAACAGACACAATAATTATAGGAACAAAAATAACTTATTTTATTTTAACGAATGCATTTTTCACACTTTATTCCTTTATTTATTCATATTGATTACATTCGCTTTACGCATTTTGTAAAACACATGTTTTCGTGGTGAAATAAAACAACGAACTTAAACTCTCAGAACGCATCCATCAGCTGACAGAAACTCACCAAATACACTAACTCTCAGCAGTGTTCTTAGCGCTCTCTCTTTATTTTTCCCACGAAGCGTATTAATTGTTCCCTTTTCACTAAACACAAATTCCCTCGATTTTTTAACGAAACAAACCGTACTTTAAAAGTAAAATTTCTATTGTTCGGAAAGAAAATCACATTAAAATAATCTTCAGTATAAAAACCGCAGTTTGCTAATATTATAATGAATTTGTTTGGTACTAGAAATTGTTGCTAAAGGCAAATCATTTTTTGCTGCTGCATACGTATTCACAGATACGAAATTTAATGTGGTCTGGTATTCGATTGGGCGCTCTCAGAGCAGGGATGGAAAAGTCGATACAATTGTATCAAATTCGATACAAATGAATTTGCTCTAGTACGAAAGTACAATTTGCCTTATTTCGATACAATTTATTTATCTGCATCTTTCAGCCATAAACGTTATTTTGTTATTTTATTTTTGGTCATGTTTATAAAAATAAAATATTTAGAATTTACTCTTTTAGCTTAGTATCCTGCTCGCGCTAAAATTTTAGCTCCCATATAAAAATGTCTACAAAGATAAAATTTAACGAGGCAGTTTAGCAAGGCAGTATCCTGTTCGCACGCTAAATTCCTAAAATGTAGATGGGTCGATGAAAAGTCTCCACTCATTTAGCTCTTTAGCTCGCGAAATAAATGTCCGGTACATTAAATCGAAGATAGAAAAGTGTCGAAGGCTACACATATTGCAGTGGCACAAATATCAACAAAAAAAGAGCAAGTGACGTTTTTGTGTTCGATTAGCCACACGAAATCTGAAATCTGAAAGCAAATCTGAAGAAGCCAAATCGGGTAGGTGCGCGGGAGCTGACGGTCTATTTAATACTTAGTTTATGGTTTCTGCGCTTATTAAAAAGAAAGAAGTAAATAAACGAAAGATAAGAATAAGCTCACACATTACTTATCGGAAGCAGACTCCATCCGTTCTCGTAGGTAGCTGAAAAGATAAACTAGAGCATCGAAAGGAAGGAAATAAAACAAAAAATAATTTATTTCTTACCGGATAAGGTACGCGAGATTGTTGCTTGTTTGTAATTTATGAAAAAGTTGACAGAAAGGCAAATGTCACCGACGTTCAGGTGTAGACTTCGACAGTTCGGAACAAGGGCCTGTTCACAATGTTAGTCGGAGTTCAGAAAGGCATCTGATTTTTCATGTAGCACAGTTTAGAACCAAAAATTCAAATGATGAGAGGAGCGGGATTTTTGAATCGGTGGCCGGTTCTGATTGGCAATTCCGCAGTCGGAAGATGTTAGCAAAGATAATATAATTACCTAGATGACGCAGTCCAATAGGAACTGTTGTCATATGAAACCAAAATGCGAAACATTAAGAAGCTTTTCCAAAAAGCTTTTACAGAGAGAAAGCGTAGGTAACCAACGCCAAAGTTGAACACATTATTACTACACAACTGTATAGAACATATATGTTCATATATAATATAGGTATATTGCAATGCATGCGTAGTCCAGACAGATCACTTATTCTCTCTCGATTTCATTATTCGTCATTTTTGTCCTTCGGCAAAGTCGGCTGTTACATGCATATTGAACTCATTCGAATGGAAGCGTATTATTTGGATGTGTATGGTGTATCGTTATCGTGCATGACTGATTTTCTTTCTTTTGTCCTATCCTATGCTTCTTCTTCTCAATACAAATTGAATTTGAATATCCTCCTGCAAGTCGGAAAAAAAATATCGCCTTCGATAGAATAAAAATGAAGAGTTATTTCTGTTAATTTATTAATACAGTGGAATCCGTTTAGTACGACTTCGTTTATAACGACGAACCGTTTTAAGCGACGTAAACACAACAACTTGTTAGAAATGCATACTAATTCCTATGAACGAAAATCCGTTTAGAGCGACTCCGGTTTGAGCGACCAACCGCTTTAAACGACGTAATTTTCCAATAAATCGTTCGGTTACAGCGACGAGTGGTTGTTGTTTAAAAAATATAAAGCAATCGTAGTATGCCACTCTTTGAATTTTCTCTATGCAATAGCAATAGGTAGCACAATTAGCGCGACAGGCGACAGTTTTTACGCAACAGAGTTACTCGACGGTGCAGTTTTTATGTACATACGTATACATATGTATATTAAAATATTGTTTTTCTTGTAATTGGCATGTACCTACTAATAGCTATTCTGAGTGAAATTAAAAGAAAAATGTTTCTGATTTAAAGGTTTATTTGGTTTTCATTGACGTTACTTCCTTACATACAGATATGTTAATATTTACATATAAAATTTTTAGTTCGTTTTGTGCGTCGTCCGGTTAGATCGACTTAATGTCGCCGGTCCCTTGACCGTCGCTATATCCGGATTCCACTGTATCTGCTTTTTGTGTTGATCTCGTATCATCTTGAATATTTTTTTTAGGAAAAAGGCTTATTTAATAGGCACCTTGATATTCCTACTATTAAAAAATATATATATTTTTTTAATTTGTAGGTACGTACGTATATACGTACAAAAAAAAACTAAATAATACCTACCCATAAAAAAAAGTGTTTTTATTTTTGTATTTTTAGTGTGGTTGTGCTAACAGCAGCGATTAAAAAATAAATGAATACTTTGAAACAACAGGTTTATATAGGCACCGTAGGTTTAGCTTCTCAAAATTAATATGTAGTTTGTGTAAATTTTTATTTTTTTTTTGACGAATATAAGGGACCTACACTGTAAAGATGTGATTACACGGCCATTTTATCGAGTCATTTAAATGACGCTGTGACTTCAGGGAAAAATGACGCATCGGAGTAATTTTCAAGCTTCTATTATTTGTCATTGGTCATTTGCGAAAAAATTAAGATTTCTTCGCATGTTCCAATGGAGAACTCATTTGCAAGTCGAAACGAATTCATAATCATTCGGATTACCTACTTTCATAAACATTCCGCGCTCTTTAATTTTTCCATAGAGATTACCTGTCTCTGCATTTTTCAGTTTAGGAAATTAAACATATTTTATTAACAAGTAGCTATTATACACACTTTACACACCAAAAAATAGTACCTTTTCTACCCTATATTTATTCTTTCCACATTTATCTTTATTACTAGTATTAACTTTTAAACTATTAAAAGAAAGAAACGATTAATAAAATATTATATTATAAGTACCTTCTACTTAATAACAGAAAAATTTTGTTGTCCCTTTTTCTTTCTTAGCGAGTGTAAAGTGAGATAATAAAACAATCTTCGATTTTTGTTCTATCGACTGCCGTTTTTTTTTTTGCCTTAGGAGGACATTTACATTATTATCACAAGCAAATTGAAATGTTTGTTTGTTGGGAATGAGAAAAGGGAATTGGGAACAAGAGGCACAGGTTAAAATGAAAGCAAGAAATTTCGTCTCGCACTATACGTTTATGCACACACGCAAACGATTACGATATGCTCAATTGGCACTCAGGAAAAAGCTTTTATTTTGTTGGATAATCCTTGTTAGACGATGAGAAGAGCTTTTTGTTGCACAATCGTTGTTGCACGATCGCAAGAAATGCGGACATCAGCTAACATGGGACTGCGACATCTGTATATTATATTGTCTGTGATGTTAGGTTAATCTCTCTGGTAGCGGGTATCTGAGATTGTTGTTGCCAATACCTCGGACGAGGGTTTGTTGCTTTTGCTGGAGGAAATCTCGTCGGTAAGACCACATCCTAAACCGTAGTGCAAAGAAAAGACATGAAAAGAATAGTGAAAAGTTAAGATAAATGACTACCATACTACAGTGGCAGCGACGAAAATCAAAAAGAACAATTTAGTTTATGAAAAATAATAAAAGTGTTAGAAAAGACTAGTAGGTATTTAAAAGGACGAGAAATAAAGTTAAATTAAAAGACAATTTGAACGATAAAACAGTGACAGCAATATAGGTATCAGGTCAGTGGAGGTCTCACCAACTGAAGCTGACCAACCCCTTGGATTGGGCTCTGCCTCCTCTTCTGCCGAACCGAAAAGCAAGAAGAAGCGACCCAAGCTCGTAAAGAGAATCAAACCAGCTCAAGTCTGTGAGTCCGACCGTGCACGGTCTCCAAATGAAACCGGTGCTGCTACCAGCAATGGAATCAGTACTGGTGGACGGAAACCGGATGCTGCGATATCACCTACTGACGTGAGCTCAAGACCCGCATGCGACCCTTGTGGCTCTATGTCCGATTCACTCGGCAATTTGAGAACGGGACAAGCTGCTGCCCACTGCACTGCCACTGACGGCCTGACTCGGGATACCTCTATGGTTGAACGGGCTCCTGAAGAGACGAGCTCTGAGCGGCGCCTGTCTAAGGGACAGCGGAAGAGGAAAATGAAGAAGCTGTTGGATCAGCAGCGCAAAGAAGCCTTACCGGCTGAAGGCGCAAGCACGTCTCTCAGCTCTTCGGTGGTGCCTTTGAAAAGGAACAGGTCGGTGGAGGTCTCACAAACTGAAGCTAACCAACCCCTTGGACTGGGCGCTGCCTCCTCTTCTGCCGAACCAAAAAGCAAGAAGTTGCGTGGTTCTTTTGAACGCAGAACAGCTAAGGCACGAGATAGCAGGCTGTCCTATAAGGATGCTGCAGTTTCTTCTTTAGCCGTTCGTATAGGGAAAGCAGGCAATGATAATAACATGAGTGATAACATGAGTGATGCAGAGTGCAAACACTGCAAAGCCCATCTTTTGGAGCTTGTCGCGGCTACGAATGCTTGTATCCAGGTTGAGGGCTGTGAGTTCAAGGACGGAACCTTCGTGGTGAAGACCTCCTCGCAGCAAACCTCTGAATGGGCGCCGAAGATCCCTCCCCTTGGGACCAAAATTTTTGAGGTCTACAAGCCACCCAAGCTTACGCGTGCCGTCTGCTGGATCCCTGGGAAACTGGAGAAATCGGCGGATGTGCTTTAGCGTCTGAATGCCCAGAACCCTGGTCTCGACACAAAAGCCTGGATTGTCCGTTCTCACAGGCAGAGCAGAAACCGTCACGATGAAGATGGTAGCTCTCTGGTTGTGAGCACAGACATGGTTTCTGCCGAGACCATTAAGTCTAGGTACAACATGCGTCCCTATCTGCATCTTGGTAGGATTCATTTCCATTTCAATGCCAAATAGTGCAAATAGAGGACGTAACCCAGAGTCTACAACCATTTTGTTTACTCAGATAAACCTACAACACTGCAAGGCTGATACTGCTCTTTTAAGTAGTAGGCTTGCGGTATGTAGAACAAAGAACTGCATAACAGCTTTCAGAATCCTAACTACGCATTCACACACTAAAAGCTGTTGTTCTTAAGCCTAGCTTTTGGGGTCGAAACTGTAACCTAGAATTGGATCCGTAGAACATCGTATTTAAAACCTTATATAATGCAAAATATCGCCTTGAAAAGAAAGCAAATCGTAGAGAAGGCAATAGATTCCCTAACTCGTACCAATTACGATATATTTATATGATAATATTTAACAACGCTCGATACATTTTTCGTTGTTAATGTTCATATTTTTGCCAAGATTTCATTTGTATTTTTATACTAAATATTTTTTGAGTATAGGTTTTTATTCACACCGAATACCGATTCAAAGCATTTGCTAAGGGCTTTTACTTTGCTGAAACCTTTTACTTAAAGCAAATGCTAGTATTTATTCATACGACAAATTGTCTAATATATACGAGGGTTGTTTGATAAGTCAGTGACTTTTTGGATAATTTGGTAAAAAAGGTTTTTTATTTCTCAACATAATTACCTTTTAGTTCGGTACACTTAGTCCAGCGTTTTTCCAATTTTTTTATTCCCTCCGAATAATAGGTTTTCTCAAAACTCTCGAAATAGGCATTTGTTTCAATGATGACCTCTTCAATGGACCTAAATCTCTTACCGCCCAGCTATTTCTTTAGGTTTGGAAACAGGAAATAGTCGCAAGGGGCCAAATCTGGAGAATATGCTCGATGGGGTAGCAGTTCATAGCGTAATTTGTGGAATTTTGACATGCTGACTACACTCGTGTGCACCCGGGCATTGTCTTGATGAAACAGCACTTTTTTCTTTGCCAAATGCGGACATTTTTGCTTCAATTCAGTATAAAATCTATCCAAAAGCTCTGAATAATAGACGCCGGTGATCGTTTTACACTTTTCAAGATAATCGATGTGAATGATACCGCGTGCATCCCAAAATACTGTGGCCATGACCTTGTTGGCAGAAAAATCCACTTTAGCCTTCTTTGATGTACGAAACCCCCTGTTTTGATTGTTCCTTGGTCTCTGGTGTGTTGTAGTGGATCCATGTTTCGTCAACGGTTACGAAACGGCGCAAAAACTCCTCGGGATTACGGTTAAACATCGTTAAACAATCCTTTGAAATGGTCACTCGGTTGCGTTTATGGTCGATTGTGAGCAATCGCGGCACCCATCGCGCGGATAGCTTTCTCATGTCCAAATATTCATGTAAAATATGATGTACCCTACCCACTCATGTGAGATGCCTGATGCCTCAGCCATCTCACGAATTTTAATTCTCCGATAATCCAATATCATTCCATGGATTTTATCCACGATTTCTGGCGTAACGACTCTTTGGGGCGTCCTGAACGTTCGGCGTAATTTGTGCTGGTACGACCACAACGGAACTCAGTAAACCACTTCTTAACCATTGAAATTGATGGTGCAGATACCCCATTGTATTTATCTAGCCTTTCCTTGGTTTCGGTGATGGTTTTCTTAAATAAATAAATAATGCTTGCGCAGCACACGAAATTCCCTTTTTTCCATTTTTATTACAATTGTAGAGGTTTATTGCTTAAAATGGCTCTCAAACACAAAGCAAATGACGCAGGCTACTCAAATTGTTACAGTAGTCTCAAAAGAGATGACAGTTGACTATAGTAAAATAAAAATTTACAGTTACTGATCAAAAAATTAAAAAAGTCACTGACTTATCAAATTGTCCTCGTATTTACTTTTAAAAATATTTATCAGAAATAACTTTATTTTCCTTTTTTTTATTTTTCTTATATTTTATTAATGATTCTGAACTGAAGTAATCGTAACCTAAAGCTTAGTACGCTGCTCAAGCTAAATTTTCGCTCTCATACAAAATTCTCTCCAAAATTTAGCTGAGCTAAGTTTAAGCGAACCCATTTAGCTGAGTGGTACGCAGATCTAACTAAATAATCAAACTTTTGTTTCAGAATGTACTTCATGTGTCTGTCAAAATTAAGCGTACCCATTTAATGGGTCGGCACATTGGCCGCATTCAAGAATCTAGTCATCTTAAGTCGACTAGATTGGTCTGGATGAGATGCAACCTGAACGCAAAAACTAGATTGGTCGGGAACGTCACGTTTTCTACGTCAGCCACATATGAGAACTGTCAACTTAGTACTCAGTCACGATTTTCTCGACTAGATTCGTCGGCTACCCCTCCATAAACGTCAACTGAAACAACTGCTCTCTCGACCGATTTCGACCAATCAAAACCGAGTTTCACTTAGTGAGAGAGCTGTCAGACTTAGTAAACTAGATACTTGAACGCCCTCATTTTCTCAAGCTAAATTGTGACAAATCGTTGTGTATTTGTTGTTCTGTTGCGGAAAAGTATGCAAGGATGAGCTTTTTAAATTATTACATGGACGAGCAGAACAGAATCAGAAATATGTAGTTGAAATAAGAGAGAATTCAATTTTTGAAGGAAGTTTTTTCAACGAACAGCTGTTTTCTGTGACACTTATCCACTGCATACTCTATGTCACAGTGGCGTGGCGTCCATATAACCCAATTCCTACCGACTAACCTTTTAAAATCTCCACCAGTTAACACTATCTATGTACCAAAAACCAAATATATCTACCTATAAATGAAACACAAATGAATTTGCTCACAAAATGGTACACACACATAACCCTGCAAACCAAAAGTCAGTTAATAAATAATATCGTGTGTGTATCCATTTTCATACAACATGGTCATCGTTTCGTCACGACAAAGCGAAGGGAACCCAAAATATGTCGGGTTATTAAAGCTCTCACTTGATAGTTATTTTGAGAGAATATTAGTCTGACACCTCTTTGTTCAACACCCACTTGGTTATGTAGAAAATAACGCGCTTTTCTTCGAGTTATTCTTAGTTCTTACTACGATAATTTTGATTGCTGACGCTGGATGAACATTTGTATCTATCCCTTTTTTTCTTCCCTGAGTACTGCGTTGGGTTTTGGTTATGTGTTTTACACCCGCTTGGTTATGATATGATATGAACAAAATAACACGCTTTTCTTCGACTTATTCGATTTTATTTTACTTCTTCTTTTCTTATTGTGTCTTGTGTGGGTAATTGCAGGTACCATGTTGAGGTAGGTAGGGTTATTGTTTTTGTTTACAAATTCAGTTGGCAGATTGCAGTGTGTGACTTAAAGTGAATTTAGTATTGTGAACTCAATTTGCATAAAATTAAATTAAAAGCAGTGGAAGTTTTGTTGAAAAAACCTTAAGTTAGTTTTGAAGGTAACGGTTTTGTGCTTATATTAATAGCTGCAGTGTTAGGAATTTAATATTAGTGCAATCCGAATATAATGAAAATGGCATTATTAAGTGTAGATTGCTGCTTAACAGATTACCTCCTCGAGGAAGAAATTGATTTCAGTAGGCTATCATTCGTTAAAAAACAAAAAGTTATAGAGATAGGTCGCTGTACGCCTTTTATGAAAATAGATTATAAACGCAAGGATGGTTTTTCTTCTCATTTTTAAGAATCTTTATACCAAAAATATACGTGGCTGACTGGTAGTTGCAAACTTAATAAAATGTTTTGTTTTCCATGCCTTCTTTTTTCCAATTCGCCGAGTGTTTGGAGTCGTACGGGTTTCAGTTGTTAAGATTCCCAGATAATGAAAATCCTCTTCAATTAAAAGAAATACTCCAAAACGAATATGGTGACAATTGAAATATAATATTGGCTTTATTATATGTAATGAATATAATTCAAGAATAAAGTTTAAGTTAATTATATAATGTAAATTGATTAACGCAGATAGAACCTTCCATGTCGACGGCTGAGAAAGAAGAGAACGAAGAATTGTCTTCTACAAATGAATGTTGTTAAGATGACTACAAGTTTAATGTTTATTCTAATAGATGTCATGATGAGCATTTAATAGCTGGATGCGTGGTGCCAGATCATTATGTCAACACTCCTCCTCAACACGACATTCCCAAGCTATTCCTCAGATTCTTGAACTGCTTCTTGACTAACCCTTTTGTAAAAATGTCTGCCTGCTGGAGACCTGATGGAATATAAGAAACGATTATTTTGTTTTCATGAATTACTTGTCGAATAAAATGTAATTTAATATCGATGTGCTTCATTCGCTTATGCTCCCTTGGCTCTTCAGCTATTTTGATGCATGCTTGATTATCCTCGTAGATAGTAGACGGAGTAACATTTTTAATTCCAATTTCAATGAGCAATTGTTGAATCCACAGTGCCTCACATGCTGCATTACTAAGCGCCACAACTTCAGCCTCAGTTGACGAAAGTGCCACTGATCTTTGCTTCCTTGTTGCCCAAGAGACGGTGCATCCGAAAACTTTAAATACATATCCGGATACTGACCTTCGATCAATTATGTTGTTACCCCAATCTGCATCAGCGTATCCAGCAAGTGGTGGTGCATTAACATCCCGTTTGTACACTAACTTCAGCTCTAATGTTCCTTTGATGTACCTCAGTAGTCTTTTTAAATGATTCCAGTGCTCATCGCTTGCTTTACTTTGGAATTGGCTAAAATAGTTTAACGATGCACTTAGATCTGGTCTACAAGATAGCATTGCATACATAAGACAACCAATTAACTCTCTATATGGATTCTTCGTTTCTGTGCCAGTATTTGTATTTAGATTCAATTTAGTTTCCATAGGTGTTTCTATTGTCGTGCTATTTTCCATTCCAAATTTTCTAACTAAATTGGTTAAATATTGTGGTTGACTTAATTCCAACGTACCTGTTTGCTTGTCTCGAGATATCTTCAAACCCAAAAACAATTTTGGTTCACCCATATCCTTCATTTCAAATTCTTCAGATAATTTCTTCTTGATTTGTTGAATGCCTTTGAGTTCCTTGGCGGCAATAATCAGGTCATCCACGTATAAAAGCAATAGCAACATCTCCTCTTTGTTTTCATGGATGTATAGACAGTGATCCGCTTCCATCCTCTTAAAGCCCAATGTGATAATGAAATTGTGAAAACGTTCATTCCACATTCTGGATGCCTGCTTCAAACCATAGATAGATTTATTTAATTTGCAAACTAAATTACCATTAGTGAATCCATCTGGTTGCTTCATATACACTTCTTCATGTAAATCTCCATTGAGAAACGCTGACTTCACGTCCATCTGATGTAGCAACAAATTGTATTGGTTCACGACTGCTAACAAAATTCTTAAAGTTGCAATTTTTGCTACTGGAGCATATGTATTAGTAAAATCAAAATTTTCTTTCTGGGCAAAACCTTTTGCGACTAATCTCGCTTTATATTTAACCGGATTTCCATTTTCATCACTCTTGATTTGGAATACCCACCTGGATCCTATTATATTTCGACCATGCGGCAGTTGGACAAGTGTCCATGTGTTATTCTTTTTCAACGAAATTATCTCCTCCTGAATTGCAGCCTTCCATTCTGGCCAATTCTCTGTGCTTTTTGCTTCTTGTATCGTACTGGGCAAGCTACTTACATACATTTCGGCGCTAAGTGCTGAAAGATCGTAATCGTTGTATAAAGCTGGACATTTAACCACCCGACCTGATCGAGTTGAAATAGTTTGTGTAGGACGTTGTTCCTCAGGTTCACATCCAATTTCTTCCTCGAGATCGTGTCCAGTTTCCTCCTCGCCGTTATGTTCTTCCTCGCCGTGCTCAGACCATCCTTCAAAGTTTTCTTCTTCGTCGCTACTGCGTTCCATATTTGAATCTTTCTCAAATTTAAGACTTTCAACTTCATCGTTGTTGATTTCTGTCTCCCAAGATGACTCACATTTCTCTGATTTACTTAATGTTTCGTGGAATACAACATCTCTGGCCGTGATGATTTTGTTTTCGTTGAGGCTCCACAGACGATAGCCATTCGGTGCATAACCAAGCATGATACACTTTTGAGATTTCCCATCCAATTTCGTGCGGAGTTGCGATGGAACATGAGCGTATGCTGTACATCCAAAAATTTTTAGATTAGAGAGGTTAGGTTTCTTACCGTACCACATTTCAGCCGGTGTGCAATATTGGTGTTCAGTGTTCTTAAAAGCTGCTGTGGGACTCCTGTTTGCCAAGTATATAGAAGATAAAACTGCTTCACTCCAAAAAGACTTGTTTAGCTTATATTCCAGCAACATTGTTCGAGATTTGTCCATGATGACTCGGTTAAATCTCTCTGCAACGCCATTTTGTTGTGGACTATATGGTATAGTGTATTCTAGACGAATCCCAGATGAAATACAAAATTGTTGAAATGCTTTCGAACAATACTCACCACCATTGTCAACACGAAGACGTGAAATTGGCTGTTGCAACTGTGCGGTACTGAGTGCACAATATTCTTTGAATCTCTGGAACACCTCACTTTTGTATTCAAGAAGATAGGCTACTGCAAAATGTGTATAGTCATCCATAAAAGTTACTACGTACCTTTTATTGTCGTATGATAATGGAGTAATCGGTCCAATGACGTCACTATGTATTAATTCCAGCGGCCTTTGTGATCTGCATCCAACAACACTTTTGAACGATCTTCGATTCTGTTTCCCAATAATACAGGATTCACAAAATTCTAAATTAGCATTTGTATTCATCTGTTCCATTCCTCTTACCATTTTATTCTTCTTTAATTTTATTGTGTCTGTGTTATTTAGATGACCAAGTCGCCTGTGCCACAACTCGAGATTTTCATTGCTTTTGCACACACCAGCGTATTCCTTTCTACTTACAAAGAAATTCACCTCATAGAGCTTTCCGTTACTAGTTCCTTGTAGCACTAATTCTTTTCCATCAAATATTTTCACCATTTTATTGTTAAACACAATTTTTAGTCCTTTTTCTTCTAACTTTCGTATTGACAATAGATTGTTGGACAATTCTTTGACGAACAACACATTTTTCATTACAAATGGTACCTTTTTGTCATTAACAATAATTTTTGCGCGTATATTTCCAATTTTTGTTGCTTCTATATTAATTCCACTTCTCGCGACAGCTATTTGTATTGGATTTGGCAAGCTTTTCAACTCAGTCAAGCACTCTTCATCGTTCACCATATGATCCGTTGCACCGGAGTCGAGGTAAAACTGTACTATACGGTCTGCAGGGCATAAAGAACCGTTTTTGGAATCAGCAACGAACGCATATTTTTGATCGTTTAATTTGCTTTCCGTGACATTCGCACTGTGCTGTGGATATTCACGTTTTCTTATATAGCTTTTTCCATATACTTGCGACTTTGACCTACACTCACTTTTCTTGTGTCCAATTCTACCACACTTGTAGCACTTATATTTGAACGTAGATTTTACATGCATTGCAACATTTGTATGTTGAGAGTTCTCGCTCATGTTTCTTTTGTTTGTTTCTTCGAGTAATCTGCTTTTGATGAACTCAATTGTTAATTTTTCTTGTTCGACTGTTTCCAATGCGGTGACAAGCGGTTCAAACGATTTAGGTAGAGATAATAAAAGATGACAAACAATGTCTGTATCCTCTAATTTTGCTCCAACCGACTTCAACTCTCTTACCACTTTATCGAAAGCGAGTAAATGCTGCTCTATACTCTCTCCTTCACCACATTTCAAAGTTAAAAGTTTCTTCCGTAGACACATCTGAGATGCAATACTTTTTCTCTCGAAAATCGCCGTTAAACAATCAAAAATTTCTTTTGCTGTGCTTTTATCCTTAATGTATTCTAGCTGGTCATCTGCTATTCGATGAATAATCATAGCTTTGCACTTCTTTTCTTGTTTTTTGATTAAGTTTATTTCATTTTGAACTGTTTTCCCTTCCAAAAATTGTTCCAGGGTTTCGTGAATAAATTTAAGCAAATCTTTCTCCTCAAGATCGGTTTCAAGTCTGAAACGCCAATTATTGAAATTCGTCCCGTCGAATACATGCAATTTATATTTGTCTTCCTCCATATCAAGTACTTGGGGTGCCGAGGTGCCTTGGATGTCTGTGTTGCCTTATTTGCCTGGTTTGCTTTGTGTGCCTGCTTCTGGGCCCATAACCTGTTAAGATTCCCAGATAATGAAAATCCTCTTCAATTAAAAGAAATACTCCAAAACGAATATGGTGACAATTGAAATATAATATTGGCTTTATTATATGTAATGAATATAATTCAAGAATAAAGTTTAAGTTAATTATATAATGTAAATTGATTAACGCAGATAGAACCTTCCATGTCGACGGCTGAGAAAGAAGAGAACGAAGAATTGTCTTCTACAAATGAATGTTGTTAAGATGACTACAAGTTTAATGTTTATTCTAATAGATGTCATGATGAGCATTTAATAGCTGGATGCGTGGTGCCAGATCATTATGTCAACATCAGTGACATTAACAATTTTGTTAATTCATCTAAAAAGCATATTCAGACTGAAAAACATATTCGGAGTTGTTTATCTTTGCACGAGTTCGGCGTAAATCGTATCGAAACTTCCTTAGGCAATACTTTTGTAGCTCACAATAGAAAAGTTGATAGGAATCGCAAAATAATGGAGAGTTTTATCGACACCGTTATTCTTTTAGGGAAACAAGAACAAGCATTTAGGGGCCACGATGAAAAACCCGGTTCCGATAATCGCGGTAATTATGTCGAAACTGTTTTATACTTATCTAAGTATGACACTTTAATAGACTCTCATTTAAAGCAGTGTTCAAGTGCACAAAATCCTATTTTTTCAGGCCTCTCCAACGACATTCAAAACGATTTGATACATTGCATTGCATTGCTGCAGTAATCAAATCTGAAATAAAAACGGAAATAAATGAAACTCGGTTCGTGTCTATTATGATAGACGAAACACCAGACGTAAGTCATAGAGAGCAACTAAGTGCCGTACTTCGATATTTATCAGAGGATGGAATAGAGGAGAGGTTTCTCGGATTTTCTGATGTTAGTGCAAATCGTAATGCAGATGAGTTGTCCAATCATATATTTAATATTCTTGAGTTATACGCCTGTAAGAAAAAGTTAATTGGACAATCTTACGATGGTGCTGCAGCTATGTCTGGGGAAGGGGCGGTGTTAAAAAAAAGTCCTCGATGTATGCCCAATGGCTAATTTTATTCCCTGTTATGCACACGTTCTCAATTTGGTATTATTCCGATCGCTAGAAAATATTCCTGAATTAAAAGGATTTTTTGGCTATACGAACAGCATTGTTCGTTTTTTTAATAAATCTACAAAGCGTTCTAATCTTTTAAAGCAGATAGCCAACCGACGCATGCCAGGAGTTTCGGAAACACGCTGGCATTATCATTCCAGAATAATTAACGTTATATTCAATTGCAGAGTAGATATCATAGAAACTTTTAGCAGAATATTAAATGATCCCAAGGAATTGGATAATGACGCGCTTTCTATAGCTGAAAGTTTGTTGCATAAATTAGAGGGCAAGGATTTTTGTTTTTTACTGCACACTCTTTCCGAAAATTTTTGCAAAAACCGATGTAGGGGAAGTACGTCCAAGATGACACATATGGATAAAATGACATACTAGCCTTAACTTGAAATGTGATACACTTACAGCACTAGATGCTATCTTCAAAGGTGACTTCGATGATATATAAAATCCTGTCAAAATAACAGCTCAGTTAATAGCCGTGAGTAGGTGCCAAAAAGCAAAAAGTATTATCAGCAACAAATAATTTTTTTTTTGGTTCAAACTTTTTTTCGTGTTTTGGTGAGTTTTCTGTAATTTTTCTTTAATATTATTTATGATATCGATAGATTATGACAAAACTTATGAAATTAGCTAATTTTCTGCAATAAAATCAGAGTTTTATTACACTTTATTTGGAAAATTTTGTCAAAACTACGATATGGACAAAACGACATATGCATGCGAATTCAAAATGCACCCAAGAGTCCCCCAGAAAAACGTAAAAGAAAGGTCACCAAGGTCCTTTTTAATGATGATGAGACAGATGATGAAGGCTTTACTGCCGACGGCGATGACAACTGTCCGTGCATCTATTGCAACGACATTTTTTCTCACTCCAAGCCTGGTGAAACTTGGTTACGTTGCATAAAGTGTAATCTTTAGGCTCATGCATCCTGTGCTGATGTGCCAATGATGGATTCATTTGTGAACTATGTGTTTGAACTAAATTTGAAGATAAAAAAATATTTATAAAAATAGTTTGTAAATTTGAAGCGATATGGACTTATCGGATATGCCATAATATGCTGTATGTCATTATATCCATACCAAATATGTCATTTTGTCCATATCATATGGAAAAAATGGATTTTTACATTGATTTGGAAAACCATATATTTTTTCTGTTTGCATTTTTGTTCAAATTAAAATAACATTTTAAAATGTTCACAATAAATATCAATAAACAAATAATAAACATAACAATTGCAATATCTCTTAGAAATAATATTCTTTGAATCTAAAGGCTAACAGTATGTCATTTTGGACGTACTTCCCCTACTGTTCAATTTGATACAGAATAAATATACGGACGTTGACGTTGCTAAGCAAGAAATGGAGCGTTTTGAGTATTGGTTATGCTCTGAGTTTCTTAACCAATTTGAAGTAATTTTTGAAAGCGTAACCGATTACGCTGAACCTCCACGAAAACGCCGATTACTTGATATGGATTTAAAGTCTCATTATAGGCGCCTTTTTACAGAAATAAAGGATAATATTAGTAGCCAGCTTAGAACGTGATATAAAGCTTTTACTGATTTAATTTTTTTGGATTTACTCAATAAATCGAAATATGATAGTTTTGCGTTATCTAGTCCAGATGAAAAAATATCTTCTTTAATCAAATTTTATCCTGGAATATTCGATTTTACAGCGTTAAAAAATGAGCTCAAAGTTTTGTACACAACTCCTTCACTTCGGCAGCTCGACGTTTTCAACCTTCACAATCATTTAAAAAGTGAAATATTGAGAGAAACATTTCCTCAACTTTTAAATGTGAGTGTTTTTTTTTTAACACTTCCTATTTCCGTCTCCACCGTAGAAAGATCTTTTTTTGCTTTAAAAAGAATCCACACGTATTTAAGAAATTCTCAGGGCGAAGACAGGCTCTCCGATTTAGCGCTTCTATCGATAGAGAAGCGACTCCTTTTAAAAATAAAAAATAGACCAAATTTTTACGAAAGAGTTCTTTCGGAATTTGTTAAAAAATATCGTAGAATAGTCTTAGAATACAAATAATTAAAGTATAATTCGACAAAACTCTTCATTGCTTTTATCTTTTTTCATTTGCAAATTTGGTTGTTTATAATTTGAAATACCTATTTTATATTTTGTTCTTATTTTCTTCCTTATATTATTTTTCAAATATATTTCTTTATTATTTATTACATCTACATGGATTTCCATTTTTTTTTTAATTTCACATTAATTTAAAAAATTATATGAACACTAAAATATTTGTGAATTACATATGTTAATTTTTATTATAATCATTACCCTGAATTTGCTTTAAGTTATGGCATCATGCATCTGTCAATAATGGCTTCTATCGAAGCCACTTTTAAAGGTACACAGATGTAGAGATTTTTACATTTGTATGTGATTAATTTTGCTTCGACTTCCCATTTTAAAATGTTCATGCCACGCCACTGCTATGTCATAATTTAGCTAGGACCTTCGCTTAAGCTTAGTATCCTGCTCGCGCTAAATTTTAGCGTCCCTAGTCTCCACTTCGTTTCTCCACAGCAAAGATAAATGCTCGCTAAATTATTATTACACACCATATAGATGGGACAAAAACTATTTCTTCATGACAGTAATCAGTAGGGTTCGGATTTTCATGCACTAAAGATCTCAAAATATGCGCTTAAAATATTCGCTTAAAAATGCAAAATACGCATTTAAAATATGCACTTAAAATTAGATAAACTTAATTTCGGTTCAATTTAGAAACACATTTTCTTCAGTCTATAAGAATACGTTAAATTTTTTATTTTTATTATTTAATAAAATAATAACTTAAAACGAGATCAACATTTAATAAAAAAAAAACAAAAACACAGTTAACGTCTTCCTTTGTTTAATAAAAATAAATAATTAAAAACAAATTCCTTAATTCATTTTGAAAAGTTTTATTTGCATAGATCATGAACTGCTTTTTTGACATTTACTTTGACAGTGCTACGTACTACTGGCTACTGCTGCAGCTACACCATTGTGCGCAGACAATTTAGCTTTAAGCTTTAGCACGTTGTATTTACACACTTTCATTTTGCTTAGCTTTGTGTCGTCGGAAGCTTTTCGTAGCCATTTTGGAGCTTTTGGGTATCGTTTAAATTTCGATCTCATTCATACAGTCCCAGGCAAACAGCCTTTTTTTTTCATTTCAATGTTTTGCCGCCACAATCTAGTCAAGCTCATACATGCAGCTTTGTTTATATAGTGCATTATATTGTGTTGTTGGAATATCGTTCAAGATTGTGAAATGAACAAAAGAAAAAGATAATAGTTTTAAGCTTCGTTTGCACTGACATAAAGAGGATATTTTTTTACTGTCTAGTTAACTTTTTGAACAATATACTCCAAAAATATGAATTAATATTATAAAAAATATGCAAATATAGTCAAATATGCACAAAAATTGCAAAATATGCATTTATAGTAAAATATGCAAAAATATGCACTAACGGTTAAATGCCATTTTAAAGGAAATTTCATGATACGTATACATAATAAGTTGCCTTGCATCCAAGGCGTTCATAAAAAAACATGCATTTGCATGGAAATCCGATCCCTAGTAATCAGTAAATATAATTTTTACAATTTTCGAATTTCAAACTTCAAAGACATCGCAGTATTTGAATCATTCCAAAACAATGGGTATGAAAAAAATTTAAGAAGAAATTATTATTGCTGTATTAGCTCAAAAAATGTCTGTAATAGCAAGCAGAAGAAGACACTGTTCTTCGTGTCCCATAAATTCCTATTTGCAAAAAAGGCAAAAAGGCTGATTTTCAAAAGACCTAAGATTGTTTGAAGCTTAAAAAAACTAGTTTTCCATGAACATTGCAAAAGGTTTTTTTTTGGCTTTGCGTTCCTTTCTTACTCTATCAAATTTTTCTCTGCGGTTTCCTTCAAACAAATATCCATAGATAGTAAAGGCAACACAAACTTCTTCCTCCGTTTTTCATGTCAAAATTTATCTTCGATTTAATATACCGGACATTTAATTCGCGGGCTAAATGAGTGGAAACTTTTCATCGAACCATCGACATGAAATTAAGAATTTAGCGTGCGAACAGGATACTGCTTTGCTAAACTGCCTCGCTAAATTTTATATTTGAAGACATTTTTGTATGGGAGATAAAATTTAGCGCGAGCAGGATACTAAGCTTAAAGCAAAAACAAAAACGATTAGCAAACGCCAAAACCGATGATGCCAAATACTTGAAATTGCAGTTTATTTTCTTTTGTGTTGTGGTACTCTTGAATTTGATGTATGATCTGTGAAACAGGCCCCAGCTAGCAAAACTAGCTCACTGAAGCATAAGTTCAATCGCCGAATGCTCTCTGCTTGTTGAATTAAAGGCCCAACACAGTCTCCTTACTTATAATTTAATTTACTTAATTTAGATAGGTAGATAAACACAGCTGTGAAAACATCCACTTAAGTTCGCGCTTTGTTATCGGTTATTTTAATTGGTGCCGCCTATTTAACGTTCAATAAGTTAAGCGACTAGACTCGTTTTTCCTATAATGATTGCGACCAGGAAGCCCTCAAGTACCTATACACATATTTGCAGAATGAATTTGCGGTTATCGTTCATCTCCTACGTAATGTAACAATGAGCGATATATTTCGATTTTTAATTTCTATTTATACATTGTATAAAAGACTATTTACAATTCTTAAAGAAATGCTTCCTTAAAATTACCAACAATTATGTTGTACATTTGAACACACAAGACACAATTTCAAACTCCCTACATAACTTATAAAGGTATATCATTGTAGAGCGCATGATGCGGAGGCAAAATCGCAATATCAGCACAGCCCTTGAACTGCTCCTGTGGACCGCAACCAACTCCACCACTCCCATCGGCACATATCCCCCAAGAGTTCGCTGTTAGAAAATATAGCTACTATTAGTATCGAGCAAATATGGTTCACTGCGATGCAGTTCGTGGAATGCTCCTCCAATCTTATCGCTTATGAAAACAATCAGAATAGCAAAACAAAGTAAATATTGATGCCTTAGACTCACCAGCCGTATATGTCCATCTGAGTACACAGTGATTACAAATGACATCGGAGGGAATGACCACTGTGGTATTGAACATGCCTGGCCTGTAGTTTGGTAAATGGTATTCGAAGCCGCCTTCCCTTAACAGCAATGGCTCTTCTTCAAAGCATTCCTCTGATTCTGGACTCGAGTCGATGTTGCACAAATGAAACCGGAAGTAGCCTTTGTGATTTGTAGTGACCCTTACGCTAATTTCCGCAGTCTCCCCAGCGGTGTAGTTTCGCACAATTACACCCCCGCCATAGATTCCTCCGTTTTCATGGGCTCTTGGCGACTTGTCGCCGTATTTATCTCCACAGAGACCGCATTTTCCACCATACACTGACCACTGTGTCTACAAAAGCAAAACATAACCGATTGACAGGAGCTCCAAAAGGCACACCCTAAGACTTACATAAAATCCTCCACAGAAACCTTGATTGTCATTGTAGTCTTTGGGTGCAGTCGGATCAAAACGCCACAGTGATGCCCTGTTAACCGGCTCCAGCATCATGCCGTGACTGTGAACACCTGTCAAGTATCCAAAAAATAACACAACAACGACACTAAGAACGGATGCGCAGGAGCTAGGGTCGTGGGGTCTTGCAAACATTTTTTTTTTGTTTAAATGAATTGGGACTGCTAATTATTGCTACAGTTACGAGTGAATGACTAGAATAAGATGTGAACATCCTCACTCTGCATTTATATGGTGAAGTATAAGGTACTTCAAAGCGTTCGCCTTATCTTATCTTCTAGAACAAAACAGTTAACCCTTTAATACACTGTAATTGCTTCGCACGATGCGATGGCTCGTATTTGAAATTCAATCAATTGAATGACGGCAAGTTTTATAATTTGTTTACACTTTGGTGTAATTTATTTGCACTTATGATAAAATGTACTCAAAAAGGGTTTATTTTATTATTAGGTATTTGAACAGGAAGTTCATTGGTTTGTGTACGCAACAAACAAACAATTAATAATACTTAGCCAAGAGCATTTCATTATTGGAACATTTCTGAAAGCAAGACACTCTGAAGGTATTCGCTGAGCGAAAAATTACCATATCGGGTATTACATTTTTAGACACATGTACATTTTCTGCCGGTCGCAAATCTTAGACCCGAAATTGATATTTGGTTATTCTGCATAGCTAAGTTGCGTTGAACTCGGAACAGGGATGTTTGGTTCAGGGGGACATTCGGATTTCTGGTTTAGTAAGTCTGACGCTGCTGACTGACTTGATGTATTTCAGTTTTTATAGGCCTAAAGTGATCCCGTGAATAGCTTTTCAGACGTTTATGAAGGAGTAACGGACAAACCTAGTCAAGAAAATCCTTCCTGGCATGCTCAGTTGACAATTCGAAAAGTAAAATAAAACAAAAACAGGCCGCCGTCAAAACATAAAACGGGTTGTTGAAAGAAAAAAGTACCTACTATCATTTCTGAAGCTACCCTGGAAATTTATAATTTTCGCTCGATATTTAACAATCATTTTATTTATTTGTTAATAACAGTTTTTTTTTTTAAATTGAAGGGCATTTTCCAAATAAAAAAGGGCAAAATAGCAAACAATTGTGGCAGGCTCTCGAAAAAAGTGCCAAACTTCATCTTTAGTCGTACAAAGTCAACGTAAATCCGTTCGTATACCTAGTCTAGACAAATTAGTTGAGGTTTTACATGACCTAGGCATCCGAACGTTCCCAATAAAAGATCTGCCAAAAATCAAAAGTCTGGCCGCAATCATAACGTTTTCAAATGAAAAAGCATAATAACTTTTTTTTATGTAAAGCCCTAGTACGCAGTTCACGTGAAGTTAAATTTTTCATACAAAATTTTTCACCGCGAAATGTTAAAATGAACTTTCTTCGTTGACATAGAGTACACTGTGGATAAGTGTCACAGAAAACAGCTTTTCTTTGTAAAAAAAAGTTAATATGTAATTAAAAGGCTCATCCTTGCATACTTTTCCGTAACAGAACACAACGATTTGTTGAAATTTAGCTTGAGAAAATGTGCCGACTCAATAAGTGGGCACGCAAAATTTTGACAGATGCGTAAAGTACATCTTGAAATAAAAGCTTTAATTTTTTAGCTCGAGCCGCGTACCTACCACTCGGCTTTTTTTAATTTTTTTTTTTTAAAGAATACCCATGCCCAGCTGGCTGACACTGCGACCTGTAAGATCTGTTGTATCAATGGGAAAAGTTAGTCTAAGAGACTTTCGACCTCCCTAACGAAGGCCAATAAGTCTTTAGTAGCAGAGAGCGCTATATCTGCTGGCGTACGAGTCTCTCTATTAAAGACGCGTTTTCTTAACCAATGAAAAGCCGGACAGTCACATAAAATGTGTTCTGAGGACTCAACATCCTCCAGACAGAATCTGCATTCTGTTTCCGGACAAAGGTTCATTTTGTTGAGGTGATATCTAAGGCCACAATGGCCTGTGAGGAAGCCCGTTAGCTTTCTTATGTTATCCTTACTGAGCCTAAGGATTTCCTTATAGGAGTAAGGCTTAATTAATCGTTTGGATTGTCTTAGACCAGGCACATGTTCCCAATGATCAAGACGAAGTTGTTTTTCCCAATCGTTAATTTGCCTTAGTGCAGTAGTCCAATTGACTGAGCAGTAGGGTTCTGGTCCACAGAGAAGGGATTCTGAACCAGCCCTAGCTAGTTTGTCTGCATGTTCATTGCCTGCAATGCCTTGATGGCCTGGTACCCAGCCAAGCCTAACCTTGTTGTGTTTGGCGAGAGTTTGCAGAGCATTGTGACAGCACTTAACTGTTTTAGAGTCCATTGTATTGGATGCCAATGCTTGTAAGGCTGCCTGACTGTCTGAAAAAATTTGAATGGTTGCGCCCTTCATACCTTTTTTGGAGATAAGATCAGCGCAAGTTTCGATCGCATGGATTTCCGCTTGAAAAACCGTGGGGCACATCCCCATGGGTATCGAGACTTTGGTGTTGGGTCCAAAGACACCAGCTCCAACTCCGGAATCCATTTTCGATCCATCGGTGTACCATACTAGGCTTTTTGGGTCCATTGTCGGAACTCCATTGGCCCAACTAGCGCGTACAAGCAGTTCTACCTCATATAGTTTACCGAAACTGTACTCCCTAACCATAATGTCCGGGACGGAGCGGAACATGTCCAAGTTCGGTATACTGTTAAGTATCTGCAGATGACCCACATGATCAACTGAATTAAATCTATTTTCTGTCTGTAACTTAATGGCGCATCTAGCTGCACTCTTCATAATGAAGAACTGCAGTGGTGAGAGCCCAACAATGGCCTCAATTGCTGTTGTTGGACAAGTGCGCATAGCACCTGTGATGCCGAGACAGGCTATTCTTTGAAGCTTCTGAAGCTTGTTTGCAGTAGTCCGTTCTAGTACTTTCGGCCACCAGACGATTGCCGCGTACGAGATAATGGGTCTTACCATCATAGTATATAGCCAATATATCATTCTGGGATTAAGACCCCAAGTTCTGCCGTACAGGCACCTACAGGCCCACATGGCTCTAGAGGCACGCTCTGTGGCGGACTTGATGTGTGAGTTCCAATTTAGTTTTTTATCAAGGATGATTCCGAGATATTTTACTTCGTTGGAGTAGTTTAATGAAGTTCCATTCAGGATAATGGGTTCTAACATGACTAGTCTCCTTCTGGTAAAAGGAACAAGTATAGTTTTGTTCGGATTGATGGATAAACCTTCCGTGTTGCACCATTCCAGAACATGCAGTAGAGCATTTCTCATTCTACTAGTAATGGTAGCACAGAGCTTTCCACTAACGACAATTGCCAAATCATCGGCATAACCGATGACGTCGTAACCAAGATTATGCAGACTGACTAGTAGGCTGTCTATGACGAGTGACCACAGCAGAGGGGAGAGCACGCCCCCTTGGGGGCAGCCTTTGACTGCTGTCACTGACACTGCCACTCCCCCTACCACTCGGCTTAGTTGATTCGATTAAAATTTAGCAGAGCTAAATTTTGGAGAAAATTTTGTATGGGAGTAAAAATGTATTATAATTTAATACATTGATTTGTATGCAGTCCGTAGTTTGCTCCCATAATCGAGTACTTAAATATTACACAACCTGTCTTTAGTAGATCATTATATCAAGAGAATTGACTGATCTTTAAAAAGGTGTAGGAATACTCTCTATTCAATGTTGCTTGAAGCTGCAAAAATTTAATATTGAAACATTTGTTATTTTTAAAGTAACATCAAATCTCGAATTCCAAGAAAAACACGTTTGAGCTCAGTCACCCTGCACAGATGTCTCACATAAAAAAAATATTTCACTTTCGATTTCACAGCACTTTTTGGAGAGTAGTGAAAATTTCGTTTGGGAATGCGAACGAAGTACTAATTGGAGCCAATTCTGAAATAGATCCTAAAAATCCATCGAAATAGAACACTTAACTTCTGTGGTGGGAAGGGCCACTGCCCTGCCAATGCCAAGGAGGTAATCATCTTGAAAAATATTTCATGGATTGATTTCTGTTAAGAAAGGAAACCATTTAGGTAAAACACATAAATATTAAGTATTATATACCACCATTGTCCTCGATAAAATATATATCTTTTCAATGTCATTACAATTATAGCATGAACATGAATTTTCAATTATCAGTTCTTTTTTTACAGATACCCATACACAGCAAACTAATGTCGTTTTCCATTGGGACCACCAAAAATCTTTTTCAGATCTCAGATTTATCGCGGCTCATGGAACATGCAACGAAATTGATCTGCTTTTGTGAATGGATTAGTGGATTGCTTTTTATGTATTTCTTTATTTTGCTTTTCACGAAACTTTGCGCATTTGTTTTCAAAGCAAACTTCTTGCAATGACGTAAAACAACTGTGGGTATTTGTGCCAGTATGTGTAAATCTGAAAAATTATCGAGATCTGCAAAAAGTGATCCGAATCGAAAAAAAGATTGATTTTTTTGCCCAATGGAAAACCACATAAATTTCCATGGCAGGTAATTGAAAGAGAGCACCTTCGTCTGTTTTGAATGTTTTCCGTTGCATATCAGTCAACATAAAGCGAAATATAAGAAAGAAAGGTACGAAAAAAATAAAACATTTTCTTAGCACAAAAAACTATTCATACGAGTTTATAAATATAAAGCAACTGTACAATTGCAAACGTCATCTGCCATGTTTTCGCTGCGCTTAGATAGCCAAATTTCATATGTTTGGGATTTTTTTTAACATAACCTATCATAGAGGAGTGTAGGTTTTGGCTACAATCTTATTTGATACTCGAGCAGATTAGGCCGATTCTTCATTACTTTTCCTTGTTGAATAAGACCAATACTTGCTATAGGTTTCTGTATACTTAATTATTGTTGGTTTTGTAAATAAATATAAACAAACACATTTTCTGGAATCGCTTCAAAAAGGCTTTAATAGTTACCACTTAAAACAGTCTTCATTTAAAAACCACTGCCGTTGCAGGTTAATTAAATTTCAAAACGCTTTCAAAAGCGCCGACAGGTTTGATTAAGAAACAACACTTAACGGTATAAGAGGGCAATGCAATTGCAAACACTTGATTTGATATTGACGGATATAAGAAAAACTCATAACAAGAATACATCGCTTATAACAAGCGCATGTTGAAACACCGTGGACTTTGTTTCTTGTACACGTGTTCGGATATAAGAAAACCCAGGAAACGATATTTTTTTTTTTGGTTTAAGAGGTTTCTTATATGCGTCATGGACTGTACGTTTAAAGTGTTAAAACAAATTACAATTAATGCATACATCAGTAAAGAAACCAGTTCTTTCCCCCAAATGGTTCTTGAGAAACAGAAAATATGACATGATAACACGAAAGTAACCGACGAAACTACTCGACAGTCGCTTCCGTTAACATACGTTAATTATGAGCTACTTCAGAAATTGACAGCACTAACCAAAACTTACCGCAGACTTTTACAGTTTTGGCTAAAAGAAACATCCCAATATGATTGCATCGAAGACGAGGAAGATTAAAGGGATGAATATAAGTATAGCAGTAGCTCACAGTAGTAAGTAATGGTTGTCAAGTTCAAACCCCCGAAAAAAACACAACAAGGCCATTACGGTTTTTTGAACTGCACTCTTTCTTGCGAACGTCTGACAAACATCTGACAAATAAGTTTTTCTGGATTCTGCATTTGTAAATTTATTTGTTGAAAGATTATTGATACAAAGCTAACCATACCTAACCTCAGGCTTTTCTTTTGTTGCAGAACAGGTATAGATCGTTCATTTGCGAAATCACTGATTGGTTGATTTATGTTTCTACTTGTATCTACTTCGGTTTCCATAGTAAATTGGAGTTAATTGAGCCAGTGAATCAAGAAAACATTTTGCTTAAGATAATATATGCTACCGCCTTAATAAATCGACATTACCGACATAGAAGTTAAAACTAGTACAATTTGGAAAAAAAATTGTAAACATACCGCACGTGCAGTTACTTGTCAAAAATAAATAAATGTCACACGCATTTTGTTATTAAATTTCGTAAAGTTCTTTTAATTTAAAAATGGCAACAAAAACCCTTAAGCGGAAAATTCAATCAGGTCAGTTGTTCAAATATAAGTAAACATACAAACCTTCCATGATATTTGATTTTTAAAGCTCCCCGTGCAGAAAAACCTGCCGAACCTATTGAAACATCCTCTTCGGAAGAAGAAAACGACAGTGAAACTGAATCAACCACAGGCAATGCAGCATGGGCAGATTCCATAGCAAAAGTCCTCAATACAAAAAAGCCGAAAACTAAAAAAACCATTGTTCTATCAAAGGCAAAGAAAATCACACCCAGAAGCAAAGATGCGACGGATGCAATCAGCTTCGAAATTGATGGTGAAATCAAGGAGGAGAAGCCCGACACAGATGACCTTGATCAGCAGGCAAAGAAGTTAAAAAATCAGACATTGGCATTGAGAGTTAAGCCAACCACACAGGACTTTGAGAGAGAACGCTCTCTTCGAAAGATCGCCACTCGAGGAGTTGTTCAGCTTTTCAATGCTGTTCGACTGCAACAAAAAGACATTGAACAGCAACTGAAGGAGGCAGGTCCACTCGACTCCAAAAAGGATGCTGTCCTGAACAACATCGACAAGAAAAAGTTCTTGGACGTGCTGATGGGTGGTAAGCGTGCAAAGTCTGAAACTGTTGACAATCCAGTTAAATCAGAGGATGAAGATGAAGACCAAGAGAATAGAACTAAGAAAGGATGGAGTGTGCTACAGTAAGACCGGAGCGATTTAAATTCGAATTTGGGTTATTTTAATTTTCATTTTCAGGGATGACTTCATGACGAACAAAAAGGTAAAACATTGGGACGAAGAAGATGAAAGCGATGAAGCTGCGGACGAAGATTCATCGGAAGAAGAGGACAACGATGAGTAGAATATATACTGTATACCATAACTAGATGTACAAATATAAGACCCTTAATGTTAAGACTAGTCTTTCTATGTCCCTTCTGGGATGAGAGCATCATTATCATAAACTTCGTACCAGAATCGAACCGAGGGTAACAATTTAAGAAAAACAAACTTCGAGTCGTCGCCTCGTCGCTAATGTTTCGTGTTCTCTACTTGAAAATTTAATGTTTCTCTCAGAATTTGTATGTTACGAAGGGTACTTACTAAATCAAGCAGAAACAAACCTTATCTCATTGCTTTATCCTGTGAAATCATATTTAAAGCTATTCGTTGTCGCAAAAGTAATTAAACTACTTGGCTTGGCTGTGCTGTGGGAGCATAAGTGATCAGTGACAAACATTGGCGCCACCTTAATAGTCAATTAAATACAAAAACGAGTAACATAAAAAAAGCTCTGTTTATTTCTACAATAGCATGTACAAGTATTTTTCAGAATCAACCATTGTTGGATCTTTTAAGGAATGCCATATTAAAAAGTCTGGCTATGCCCGCCGAAATAGCTCCTGTAAGTATAAAGTTTAGTAAGCTATTTTCTTTGCAATAGTAGATGTAGAATGGATTCTTGTTTATACCAGCAGAAAGTATTTTCATCAAGTTTCTTTCTAATTTCTTTCTTTTGTGTGCCTGGGAGAAGATATAACAACCAATAGCAATTATTCCAAACCCACTAACTAGTCTACATTCTAGACAGTCCTTGGGTTGACTTTCTGTTTTATTTAACATGTTTTTGGTAAGTACAAATTTTAATTTATAACTTTACATGCATTTAAAAAAATGTGAATTTCATAATAATCAACATAAATGTGCCGTCCGTCACAGATGCCAAAATCAGCTGTAAACATAATTTAACTAGCGTAGTAGATTGTTGTCTTTTTTCGTCGGTAATATAGGGCTTTGTTTGTTGGCTAAACGCAGCTATAACTGATTTTTTTTTATCCAATTCGTAATGCCTAACACAAAATGGGTAATTAAATATATTAGAGACGTTCAGGCTTTGGGAGTGTAGTTTATAAAGCTTACAGCTGGCTGACTTGAATGTCTCAGTTTTAATTGGCCTGGATCCGTCACATGAGTAGGTTTTTAGTTCAATAGATTGAGACTGGATGTTCTTTGAAATCAAAACTAGGTGGGTCGGTAACACCCTTTTTCTATATACTGTGGTCACAAGGAAAAACCGCTAAAGTCTGTTATTCTCTTTTTTCAGGAGAGCACTTTAAAGTTTTTGACAAACGTGTGAAATTACATGTAACTCTATTGACTCTAGTGACTTAAGCTGTTATGTTTTTTTGAAATTGTAGCCACATTTTTAAAGATATAAAGATGAAAAAATTTTACAAAATAAATTTGAGTACGCTGCATCCAATGGCATCAAAATCTCAAATTCGTCTAAAGTCGACTTTAGCGGTTATGGTTTGTGGCCACAGATATTAGTGTAAGGGTGTTTTTTTTTAGAGGTATAGAACTTCGAATTAAAATAAAACACAAGAAAATTAATGTCCATCAATTTGACTTTATTGGAAGGATAATTTTATGCCATTAATATTTAAATATGATTTCGGGCATATGGCCGCCGCGGCTGGTTCGAATAAAGCCAATTTTCAACCACTTTTTCGAGCATTTGGGGCTGTATGTCGGCAATAACGCCACGAATGTCGGCTTCCAAATCCCCTAACGTTTCTGGTTTGTTGGCGTAGGCGAGCGACTTCACATATCCCCAAAGAAAATAATACAATGGTGTCGAATCACACGATTTTGGTGGCCAATTGACAGGTCCGTTCTGCGAAATTATGCGCTCATCGAATGTTTCCTTCAATAAATCGATTGTGACGTGCGCTGTGTGGCATGTAGCGCCGTCTTGTTGGAACCACATCTCATTCACATTCATGCCATCCAATTCGGGAACAAAATAGTCGGTTATCATGGCCAATTGCTGTGCACGGTGGCGAATCGATTCATTCGGGTCCTCTTCAACACTTTGCTCTACAGCGGCAATTGTTTCTTCGGTGCGCACTGTTCGACGTCTCTGTGGATGCGTATTATCAAAAAGAGTAAACGTAGTGCGAAAACGATCCATTTTTAACTGAATTAATTGCTCTGATGCACGATTATGTCGCCCATATAATGAACGGAGCTTGCGGTAAACTTCGCGAACTGAACCATTATTTTCGAAATAAATTTTGCACGATTTGCAAGCGTTGTTCATTTGTCAACCTGTTCATGATGAAATGGCAATCCAAACTGAACATAAATGACATTAGAGTTGCCAGATATGACCACAAAATGTCAGTTTTAGCTCTATTCGAAAAACCAACCTCTAAAAGAATCACCCTTTATAATATATAGAAAATATACGAAACTTTCGTCCTTCAACAATAGAAAACATTTCGGCAGGCTACTTAAAGACTGACAGATATTTCAATAATATTTCAATAATGGTAAGTAAGGTTTTTGATTCTGATAAGGTATTCGCTTGGGCTTCTTCAGATTTGCCCTCAGATTTCAGATTTAGTGTGGCTAATCGAACACAAAAACGTCACTTGCTCTTTTTTTTTGTTGATATTTGTGCCACTGCAATATCTGTAGCCTTCGACACTTTTCTAAGCGTTTTCTATTCACTGGTTAAATTTTATATGAAAACATTCAAAATGCTCGCCCAGATTGATTTCTAAACATTTGTAAATAATTAATGACAAAAATAGATCCACCCGATGCAATGCGTTTCTTTGCAGTTGCAAAATTTCACTAAAACGTAAACAAACTCCACTAGTTGTCAAACTCAAACGCACGTGTAAAGGTAAAGAGAAAAAATTCAGATTCGCAAAAGTGCTCTGAAATCTGAAAAAGATTGCTTTTTTTGTACCAAACGAACATAAAAAGTGCTCTGAGATCGCCCAATCGAATACCACATAAGTGTTTTGTGATACATATAAGTAAAACTATTTTCGTCCTGACTGTAGTCGTGGTAAGGTAGCTCTATGCGCCTGGTGTTGTACTAGATTTAGTTAAATACATCCATCTAATTTTGACAGAGCGTCTTGAACGTTTTCGTAAGTCCGAATTCTTCACTTCTTTGCCACCGGCGAAAAACAAATTTTGATTCTCATTAAAGAAAACATTAATTATAAGCAAACAAAATGCTCCAAATGAAATTAGAGGCATTGGAACATCCAAATCCAGCCTCCGTAGATGTAAAAGGTAAGACAAACATTAAATTACTTACGTGTAAAACGAAAATCTATTTAATCAAATTTTCAGATCGCAAAGTTTTCGCTAGCACTGTTCTCTGGTTGGAAGATCAGAAAATTCGACAATACAAAATAGAAGATCGTGTTGGATTGCGTGCTGTCGATAACATTCCAGTGTGGGAGAAAGCCTATCAACAATATAAAAAAGATGTTGGTATTCCAAAGTTTGATTCGCCTGTGGAAGAGCTCTCTTGGCTGCTTAGCTATGCCGTGCGACTTGAATTTCTTGATGCACCAGACAGTTTTCAGGGTTTTACTTCAAAAGAAACTCTAGAACGAGAAAATAAATCGGTTGCACCCAGTATGAAGGCCGAAAACTATTTCGACAATATTGATTGTGGGTACCTAGTTTGTGGTTGATTTTATAAGCTGAAACCAACTAATACACATTTCTCTCCTGTTCATAGTTCAACACAAGGACTTTATTAATGGTGTTCGAGCGCTGGCAAAGAAGCTCCAAGTGGCCCATCATCCAAATCACCTGATACAGTTGGAAGCCGTTGCTCGAATAGTTCATGATCGTCTAGCGCCGGAAGTAAGAAACCGTGCCCCAATTACCGGGACACCTTTCCCGTTTTCCCAAGGAAACGATGTTGTTACCGATGATCCCGCTTTAGACTATGCTGTCCGGATACTTCGATTGTTGCAAATCCAAAGTTTACGTAAGCTACAAACGCTGATAAACGAGACAATTGTATCTGTTCAGGATCTAACGGCCTATCCAAAGACTGACACTAAGCTGGGTAAAGTTGGATTTTAGAAGACTCCTTTTGAATTTCCCTATAGATGAGAGTAATAAATTGTGATTGAACAAATGCGATAGCATCTACTCTCAAGTCAGTTTTTTTATTTTATTGATTCTTCAGCCATGCAATTGTATTGCACACAAGGTTTCACTTTGTTCTTTGGATTCCTTTTCCTATTAACATTTAGCAAAAATGTGTTCGCTAAAAACCTGGTAAAGACCTAAACTCCTGCACCTCTTTTGTAAGCACCTATTTTGAATCTATTGATGGATGGATTAAATCATTTCTGCACTCACATTCAAAATTACGAGTGAAAAGCTTAATTTTCTGATTTGGGTGCCAATATTCTGCTAACTACTCACAAATGCAGGTTCGTACGGTGCCCGGTTTCCATTAAGTGAGAGAACATACATAAAACGAGCCTTAACCTTATGCAGGTTATTCCCTGTCAATCCAGAGCCAACGATTCTCCCCTAAATTGCGCATTTATTTATTTCACTTAATCAACAAACTATAAGTGGGACTTGGTGAATATATCTGCAGCGGGTTGGCCGAGTAAACAGTAATCGGCAGATTCCAAATCATGGTCTCCACTGGAATTTCTTGCGGCGCTGTTAGCTCTCCGCTCTCAGCATTTGGCTTCCCTATACTCATCATCGTGCTGCTGACGAACTCGAAATGCAATCGCCACCTAACGTCGACCAAATCCGTGCGGAAAGATGGCGCTGCATGCAGCGGAATGGGTATGATTAACTGCGTCTGCAGCATGGAATAGCAAACTTGATGACTGGTCGCATATGTTGTGATTTTCCCAGTCAAGTCCTCGGCTACTGTTGACTTTAATCCCTCAACAGCGATACTACTTGTGTCAGACGATGAATTCACAGAAACTGTGTCGGCATCGTCCTTGGTTTGAGCAGTTTTCCTTAGGACAATCTCTTCAGACTGCAACTTTACAGAGAATTGCACGCTGCGAACTTCGCAATTGGCGAAATCCAGACTTCCCACAATATCTTCACCAAGTTTGTATGCGGTTTTGAATAGACAGAAGATTCCAATGTAGCCACGTTTGTTTGTGATGCGAAAGAACTTCGGGGACCTCCGCGCTGTTACGTTCTAGAGACAGAAACTGGTTTCTTATCCATTGAACAAATCTATGCCAAGATAACTACCTTCAAATGATGCCACGATACTTCTAGTTCGGTGATTTCACGTTTCTCCAGAAATGGGTTTGTTGGAGTCAGTTCTTCGTTTGTTTCGGTACCAAGGAGTTCTTCTGGCCTTGGAATCACGGGAATTGGCAGTACTCGTATTGGCACCGTCAACGTTTGCACCTTCGACTTAACCCTCTGCGTGGCAATGGTTATTTTATAGAAATACTTTATGTCGTGTCCGCGATAAGTGGGCGGACCTTCTCGCGGTACAAAGTCGTTGAAGAAGTCTAAAAGCACCATATATGCGTAATGAATGTCGCCTGTTCTACTACCAAGACTTACAAATTTTACTCTCTGCTGGTCTCAGTTTCAAGTCACAAAAGAGAATTTTCGGTTTTGTTGCAACAATTATTTCGCCAGGAGTCTGAGTAACTGCATCCAATGCAGTCTTGCCGATCATTTCGGTTAGGTCGGTTATTGAATTCGCTGAATCCCGGGAGAAAGTAGTCTTTCGGTAGCAGTGAATTTGCACAGAAGCCCAAGCTAAGTTTTCGAAGTGGTCACTGGCAAGGTAGTTGAACAAATTAGACTGTGAAGCCCTTTAAACAGAGAATGGAGCCTTACCCAAATGCGCTGCTTTCATTTCCCGTAGTTCTGTTGGTGAACTCAATAAGACATTCAACTTTTTCACCAGCCGCGTAAATGGCAGAGTCTGCTCTTATAAGTTTAGCTTTGATTTCAATCATTGTGGTTCTTCTGCAAGTCGGTTACCTACATCAAAATGTTTAAGAAAAATCAGAACAAGCAATATTATTTATTTTACAAATAAAAGTCTTTGACAAAAGTGACGTTCAACTACAGAGTGACACAAAAAGTAAATTTGTCACTCATACATTTGTTTGTGGAAATCTATTTGTTCAGCTGTGTTCGCAAAATAGTCAATAATAATTTTCAATATAAAATGTTATATTTTCTTTAATAAAACCGAACGCTCCAAAGAACTATTCGACAAATAGCCTGTCACTTAAAATAAGAGCTGACGATAAGTGGCTTGATAGGATTTATGGTAATCGCAAGGGAATATGAACCATCAATAGAAACCGCCTCTTGATTGTTGGAAAACCGAACGTTCCGCGACTGAATTGAAAGGCTTTCTTAGAACTCCAGCAATTCAGAATTCGTGAAATGTACCCGAGTGGAAAAATCTGTAAGATGTAATCGTTCTGGAAGTTGAATTTAAATTCCCTCACTAAGTAGTCCATTACACTAGCCACTGTACTTCGAACTGATTCGATTGTCTCCGGGTCACAAACTTATCTGGTGCCTAATTTTACAAATATCTTCTAGGCATTTAATTTACGATAAGCATTCTCGAAGGACGCGAATATATAATGGATTCACGACCCGCAGTTGTGACTAGTAACTTCGATAATGATTGGGTACAGCAAAAATACCCCACCACAGAAAAACCTCACCATCCTTTCCAAATGCTGCGGAGCGAGTACAGCATTTTTCTCGATCGTTAAAAGGTGCAGCACTGGAATTTAAGGGGCTACTGAGTTCGCACAAAGCGATCACTTAAGTTTGTTACATTTATAATAGGTTTGTTTGACGTGGCTAGCACTAGTGCCCACTAGTGCGCACTGAGAAGTGTCAGCTAATTTTCAAGCCTGTCAAAAACCCTGGACTACCCTGAAAATTCGACTTCTATATCGAACGCAAAGCGTTGCCCTGAAGTCTGTCAGCTGTTGATATTGACCAATATTTATCGTTTGGTAACACTTTTTCCCGTTTATAGTTAAAAATAAGTGAACTAAATTCTGGATTTTGAGTTTGTATATTGCAAATAGTTGATAAAAGTGTTCGCAATATATATGACGAGTTTATAAATGAAATGACAGCAAGCGAAATTACAGCAAAACTCAGCACTGAATTCTTGCCCCCACAAATTAGCTGGGGTCAGTTCAGGGCACAACTAGGGTGCCCTAGAAGCCATGTCAAACACAGGTTTTCAGTACCAGGGCGAATTCAGTGCTATATCGAACGCATTAGGGTTAACTAGTGCGCACTAGGGCAAACGTCAAACAAACCTAATAACTCAGTCTTTTCTATATACTCTCATTAACTTTGTTCTTTATTTCTTTCTTTATTTGGTCTTCTCGCATGCAATCATTTGGCTGAAAATCATTATGATGTCAACCATTTCAAATGTATGTATTTAAGATGTACCGAATATGATCGATTAGAAATTATCTTCCGGGAATATCAATGGCAGTCATACGATTTGGGTAGCATTCTTGTCATTTATAGCAACCAACCTACTGAACAAGTCCATTCTAATTGGTTAAAAGCCGTGCAATGGAAATCCACTCATTCCATTTACAATTCACAATAGTCTTGTTGGAACCAATTGACGCCACTGAACAATCAACTCCGATTTGAGAATGGTATTTTTTGGCGTGTGTGTCGGGTAGTTGGGCAATTTTGATTGAAGTGTAATCTAGTTTGCTTGCATGTCAGTGAGATTATAATAAAAATTTCCAGTGAAATATTCTTCAATTTAAACGCATTTGTAAGTTTTAAATACTTTTTAATAAAATTCCCTATCTCCTCACCCCCACATAACCCATATTCTCATCATATTTTCACCGAAAAAAATCCAATCGGCTACGACGACTTCTTTTTTCTCGTTTGATTCGTGGATCGCAATGGCGGTTTTGACCAGCGCCACTAGACCTAAGGTGAAACGTCAAAATTTGCCACGGAAAAAATCCTTTTTTTACTTTTCTTCTCCATCTCTATCGAAATTTCTGAATGATTTCCAATAGTTTTTCAACGAAATGATGTGTATTTGATTTTTTTCTGCGAACTGCAATAACAATTGGCCACGTAGTTTGTGTAAATAGATTTTTTTTTTAAATTAAAAATCAGACATAAAAAAAAATGGAACGCCGCCGGAGAGGAGGAAATTTTCACACAACCGAGCTAAAAATTCCTAGTTATTTTTAGTGACATCATCAATTTTGTGTGTGAGCTCTCTCTTGTGGTGGCTGTCACTCAAGGAAGCCCCAGCTTGCACCGCCTATACGTATCCCCAATCAACAAATTATTAATTGTACATCATTTTGCAGTAGCTGCAACGTTGACAACGATGAGCGTATTTCCATTTCTTTTGTTCTTCGGCCAGTTACAGAGACATACATTTTGCATATTATGAGTTATGACCAACTGTGTGGTGCAGTGGCAGCCGGACCAGAGATAGTGTCTGTCGTGGCCTATATACCAGACGGCAGCCACATTTATGTGCACACTCGTCTTGCTGCGCTATGTAATGATTATTATTACGCGAAATTGCAAATTCATTATTGGTGCTGTGCGTATTTAGGACGACGTGTGTACCATAGCCTGGGAAGCGAACACGAATCTAGGTCTCTGTGTGTGCGGCGACTTTCTTTTCTCACTACACTTACTCATCTTCCGGTTGATGACCTTAGCCGGCTTCCAACATCACACATTCATTGGTTGGGTTTTCATTGTAAAAGTAATTGTTTAATTGATTGCTGTTGCTGCTGCTGCTGCTGCTCCGGCTATGGCTATTGTTTCGGTGACTTTGACTCTCTTCTCTCTCTCTTTTACACCATTCCAAACGGCAACGACGACGATACACATCCCAAACGAAGGGGTGATGATGATGTCTCGCTGAATCAGTAAAAGCCGGTTGTCACATCATTTCACACAAATTCCAGCATTCTCGGAGCATACGTGGTGGTTTTTCTATTTCTAATTTTGAAATTTTCTAATCTACCTACTATCTCTTGTCGCAGTTGTTGTCTCGCGTTTGTTGTTGTGTAATTGTTTTTGTAGCGCACATCCTATTTTGTTTTTGCATTGAATGTGTGTTCCTCTTATCAATGAAAGTGTTGTAGAAACAACCGTTCTCTCGATTTTACTTCACATTTTAAGATAAATCCAGCTTCGTTCAGTCGGTGGAATTTGCTCGGTCTTTTCGATGTCGCTCGTCTTCAAATTCTCCTCAAAGTAAGTGAAATTTCAATAGAATCACCTTCTTCCCATACACAAGACATCATTTTTAAATTGAACGAAAAGATGTGACGTGTACACATTTTGTAAACTTTTGCTGCCATTGATGTACCTACAACAATACTGCCAACTGGTAGTACCTGTACCAATACATACTCCTACATGGAAGGTTATATTGGGAGGTTCATGCGAATGCCGACACTGAGCCGGTTAATAACTTTTTTATTCCAAGACGACAAACAACGAAAAACGTTAAAAAGAGGAATCGAGTAAAGTAACACACGAAGAAAGGCAACAAAAACCGGATAGAAGTCAATAAAATTCTTCAGATAGTCTCATGGATTTTGCAACGAAATTCGTTTGTTGTTGTTGGAGGTTCATTTCTTTTTCTGCAAAAAACACTCCTCGGAACGATCGTTCGTCGTTACTGTGTTTGCTCTCTCTGTGATTATGTTACGTGTCTGATTCTGATGGTTATCATTTTGTTTTCAAGTGCGATTGCGGATTTTACTGACGTCAGGGGAATTTTTTTTTTTTTGCAAATTCCTAAAGATCACTGGATATCATTTTGCACCTCTGCAATGCTGATGTTTGAACGAGTTTAGGTTGTAACATGTACAACTACATATTCCGTTTGAGATGAATAAACGAAATGCATCAGTACAGAGCTGAATATGTTTATAAAAATCTCATACAGGAGTGTGAACAGGATTTGCCCGCATTGATCTTATTCATTCAATTTTAGGTGTGTCCTGAATATCCTCATCAACCACGCCCTAGAGGCATTGCGTACGAATTTGATTTGCAGTATATCTCCTTAGATTGCTTTACTTTGTGTTAGCAACCAAGTTGATCTCCAAATTTTGGTTTTTATTCCGGATACTGCTTGTGAATCACTCTGCTGAAAAAGAGGACAAAATAAAAAAGGGCTGTTGCTATTCGCCCATCGTTCAGGACAATTGACAGGTCCATTCCGCGAAATTATGCGCTCATCGAATGTTTCCTTCAATAAATCGATTGTGACGTGCGCTGTGTGCCATGTAGCTCCGTCTTGTTGGAACCACATCTCATCCACATTCATGCCATGCAATTCGGGAACAAAATAGTCGGTTATCATGGCTCTATACCGGTCTCCATTAACGGTAACTGACTCTCCAGCATCATTTCGGAAGAAGCACACCAATCAGTCAGTTTTTGTGGATGTAATGGCGTCTCAAGGGTCTCATGTGGATTATCTTCACTCCAAATGCGGCAATTTTGCTTTTTGAAAAAAATTTTGCGATGAAAATCAGCATCGATATCAATCTCATTTTCGGCCCATACACCAAAATCACGACGCATTGCATGGTCTCGCGGCTTTAATTGTTGCACAAGATGGATCTTTAAAGGTCGTAAGCCAAGATCTTTGCGCAAAATCTTCCATAAAGTTGATGGACAAAGCTCCAATTGCTGTGCACGGTAGCGAATCAATTTATTTGGGTCCTTTTTAACACTGCTCTACAGCGGCAATTGTTTCTTCGCGCACTGTTCGACGTCTCTGCGGATGCGTATTATCACATAGAGTAAAAGTAGTGCAAAAACGATTCATGGTTTACCGAATTAATTGCTCTGATGGGCGATTATGTCGACCATATAATGAACGGAGCTTGCGGTAAACTTCGCGAACTGAACCATTATTTTCGAAGTAAATTTGCACGATTTGCAAGCGTTGTTCATCTGTCAACCTGCTCATGATGAAATGGCAAACCAAACTGAACATAAATGACATTAGAGTTGCCAGATTTGACCACAAAATGTCAGTTTTATCTCTATTCGAAAAACCAACCTCTAAAAAAAACACCCTTTACTTTTCGAACTGTTTTTTTTTAGATGCAAATTATTTGAAAGCATTGCGCTGAACAACAGAGCCGAGTATCATTTGGCGAAGAAGTTAAAATACCTGAAAGGTGTGACCTTCTTGCACTTGGCCTTAAGGGCTGAGACTAGGTGGTCGAATCGCTTGTAGGTTTAGTAAGTCAAGTCCTCATGGACAACTGGTGGTTGCCACAGGGGGGGGGGGGGGGGAAACATGAGTAGCATTGGGTATCGCCATTTCATCACAATGAAAGTTTTCCATTACAAACCCCAAACTTCAATTCAACCCCAACGTTTGGCGAGTTTTACTGGCTGCGCGTAGGTCGGTGGAGTTGGATTTGACCTTAGTAAGGAGTTTGTCAGTGTTCAGGTTCTTTGTTCTTAAATCGACAGCATATAGCTGATAACCACCTGATTGAACTAGCAAAGGCAGCATTGATTGTTCGGCTTGTTCTGCGAACATATCAAACACTTTGGCGTTTGTTTTCTCGACTCAATAAGTAGGTTCAATACAATCCATGGCATAGGTACGTGTTTCATCTATTCCATTGTTCGCTCTCCTATACCCACTCATCTATAGGACATAGGCAGTATCATATGCAGCAACAAGTTGACCCCACTCAAAGCCTGTTCGCATGCAGACAGCAATCGCCGTAAGCGTAATTGTTATCCTGGAATTAGCCTTTAGTTCCACTTGGCAGTTCGTGACATTCTTCGAAAGTGCTTTCGAGTGTGTAATCATTTAAAACTCGACTGTGTAGATTTAATCACAAATAAAATTAGCAACTTTTGTAAATATTTAAACATAAATTTGTTCTCTATCCGCAAGCAACTATAACTAACAACATGGAAGACGAAGAGCAAACAACAAAAATGTGCCCTCCCCGCTCGTCACCTTGCACAAAACGCAACGCAACAGAGTAAATAAATTGCAATTCAGGTTAATAGCACTGTAACCCATTTAAAGTCACAGTTTGTGAAACAAAACCGCGACCAGAGGCGAACATTGGGCTAAATTGATTAATTATTGTGTGTGTTCGAGACTGTGCTTGCCTGTCGGCTGTATTCTCCGGCGCATTATAGGTTCATGACGACAACAATGTCGTCGTTGGAAAAATCGAATAACATTTCTGTATTTGTCGAATAATACGAGTACTATACACGCTGTGCCGTGTGTTTATCAATCAGTAAAAATGTGAAATTAAACCCAAGTCCTGGGCACGAGTACCAGCACTTTACGTAGTATACTTTACGCAAGTGTTTGTTCGGCAAATACATTTTCTGTCTACTTTCTCTTGTTATTATTATTTTTTTATTTACCATTATTTAAATCGAGAACAGATATTTTTGTCGATACTTGAACAAACGGCACAAAAACATTTGCGCAAATTGACAACAAAGTAATGATGACAGCCAAGAACAAAAAATGTTGGCACGGCTGACATTGGGCTGCCGCTCTAATGAATGGCTAAGCGAGAGACTTGGGATTTATTTAGTTAATTCCGTTCTAAGTAAACTTTTTGGCTTTTCGTATTCTTTTCTTCGACTTAATTTATGCAAATTACCAATTTGAATGTACACGAAATGTGTCGCCATAAGTAAATAATTCACCTGGAGCTTAACTGTGGCTTATTGTTTGGGTGTGCATTTATGCATGAAAAAGATTTAAGGCGACTGTTTTGCGTGTTCATAGTTCGCATATTGATTGACAGTCTACAAAAGTGTTTGAATCAACAGCATATTTCCAAAAACCGAGATCAATATTCATCCCGGACAGGTTCTCCAAACAAAAAATTCTTCCATTGCTACCTTTCACATTTATTTACCAGCAAAGCTGCCCTCTTGCCATCTACCGACAATGTTTTTCGCAGTCTAGTGACAAATATTGTCGGTAGATGCAAGTTTTAGTGGTAACCATTGTGAAGTCCTCGAACTCGGCTAAATCATTTTGAAATGTAGATTGTGTCTTTGTATTGTACTTCGCCATCATCAATGCAGACACCGGGGACGTATTACAATGTTTTTGGGCTGCGCTCCTTGTTCCCTACCTTCGCCGTTGCCTAACTTCGCATTCAGGTCGGGTATCACTGAGAAAATCTTGTAGGTGGGCACACCATTTTGTCCGGCATGCAAGACTCATGCAACTCTGATCTACTTCTAGCAGCGAATAGAGTTGCTGTATATTACCCGGAGGTCAGACAATCTGTTCACGTTCGTTAGACTGAAAGCCAAAAGTAAATAACATGGAATCCCGAAAATGCTGACTTACTTTGGCAAGAACTTCGAGCAGAGAGTTCCAAACCAGCTTTGACCAGATATAATTCGATCTTACTGTCTTGAGAACTGTTTTCCTGGCCAAGAGGATTTGGATTTAAGTGGAATAAATCTTCTCAAACTATGTTTTTTGGAGGAAAAACAAGGAGGCAAATAAGTAGCAAAGCTCTCGAACAACTAAAGTGACCCTTTATAGTTCGTAAGCGTGTGCATTGTGCAACTCCTCCAGAGAAATATTCTTTGATTATCCCAGTGTTAAAGCTGTTTGGAACCTAAGTCCATTCTCCAAGTTTGACGGTCATATATGGATAGTTTTCTATTTTCCGTAGAAGTGTATAAATTGGGTTAGGGTCAAAATTCTTTTTACAAAATTCTGCTTTCAAGATTCTGTTTCAAAAATTCTGCTTATAATTTCAAGCATCGAGGCTGAATCTCTGATCTTAGGATCTTCTTGGAAAACAATTCTTATGAAGCTGTCAAAAATGTCACTCAAAACACTGGAGCGTGTTCCATTGCATCGGTGCGGGTGTTCGGGAGAAAAACTCGAAGATAAGATCCTCCATTCCGGCGGTTACCTCACTCGTGTTGTATGACCTGTCTTGAGAGAAAGTGTCAAGATTGAAGACTGTCGCTCAACAACACTCTTTAGCAGTGTTACAATTTGCCAATTTTGAGAAAGCTACTGCGATGTCTTATCAAGACATCGAATGTAGTTATCGGTCTATGTTCCGACTCTTTTCTACGGTCGTGGTGAAACCAATCAAGTCGCACTCAAGCTGCCGAAACAAAATCCTTTCGCCGTATTGTTAGGGTCCATCGCAGCCGAGATCGTATGTGAGGATCAACGTCAATACGTGAGATATTCAATTTTAAAGCGGTTCATGATTTGATCACATTAATCGAATGTTTCCAACTTAAATTCCAAGATGTGCCACGGAATATGTGTCACCATAAAAGCGTCCTCTAGGCTCTAGAAAGATGGTTAAACCCGATGTCTTCCTCCTAGCCGTGTGGGAATTTCCGCTTGATGAATTAGAGGTGATCCCAGGCAGGCGGGTCATTGCGCCGTACTAATATAAAATTGTAGTCTCCACTTTAAATTTGTTGAAGCTCACAATTGCGAAATTTGCAGGGAAAATGCAGCCACTGTGAACTACTTAAATTCAGAGTCGTAGCTAAAAATGTTTACTGGTAGGACTCATTGAAAATAATGATTAAGTTGCCAACTTATTTTTGTTCATGTAAATAATAATCTTTCAGTGGATTGAAGTTGCCTGCTGTTTGGAAAATGGTTGCTACTATAAAGTTGTCACAATTAAACAAGAGATCTGCTCGGATATTGAATTGTGGCGTTCTATTCCGAAAGATACAGAAAGGTGACGGTACAGAGAGAGAGGTTCCATCACCTCGGTTCCAATACAGTGCGGATGGCCTCAACCATTAATTGCCAGCACGATCTCTAGCCAGCTGCCTCTGGTTTCGCACGCTAAGTTGGTTAAGGCCAACACCCACTTGCTTGTGCCACCCGAGCTAACGTCTTCTTCTACTGATCCATTCCTCGAATGTGGATTTGAAGATCTTCCAGTCATTATACCCTCACTTTTCTGGCAAAGCGCCAATTTATTCCACCTTTAACCTCAGTGCGGGTGTCATTGTTTGAGTTCATAGCGGAGCCTTAGTAGACAGAGTCCCTAACCACCTCTAAGTGCCGTTTGCTCATACGACTCTTAACGATTTAAGTTCTACTTAAATACTTATGGGCTACTTTTTTTAGGGCATAAACTGTCACATAAGAGTTTATGTGGCACTTAAATTCGCTATGAGTCGTATCAGCAAACGGCCCTAAGTGATATCTGTCTATGGTAACGTCGGTGTTGGGTGTCCTTTCTTGTTCACATCATAGTCTTTGTCTTGCCCACTTTGACCACAAATCCCATCTTTGCCGCCTCAGTCTTAATACTCACGAACGACGCACCACTGACATCACGCTGCGTTCTGCCGATTACGTCAATGTCGTCGGCGTACGCGCAGAATGGGACGGGCTTTTGAAAGATGGTGATTCTGGTGTTGGTGTTTGAATTTTGCGCTATTCTTTCAAGAATGATGTTGAAGAAGTCCCATGACACCGCATCACCTTGTCTATATCCTTTTTTTTACATCGAAGATCGTAGGTCTCGGTGAGTTCTTTACCTACCTTGTTTGAGCAGCTTGCATTCTCCCTCGTCATCCTCCTCGGACGGGTTTGGCTGGGATGTCTCAAACTAACTAGACATTGCTGTGTATAGCTCGTCCCTCGTTTGGTCTTGCTGTCATATTCGGCCTTAAAGCAGATGATAAGGTGGTGGGTATCGATTTGAAGTTCCTGGGCTTTCAAGATCGCCCTGTAGGTGCCAAATTTATTAACTTTGCCAATCTGACTGGACGGCTGATTTCAGCAGTTCTGTACTCGGTGTCCTAAATTTATTAGTAAAAATAAACAATATCATTTGTTTTCATTATTCTGCTACCTTGAAATCTGAACCATGCCGTCAAATTGTTTGCACCAAATCCAATTTTATTGAATATCTTTTAAAACCGTAAAGTAATTAATATTCATGTATTAATCAACTAAACGTGACGCAAAACTCTACAACTTTTTGTTTTATTCTTCTCATCAGTTGAAACAACAACAAAACAAAAAAAAAGAAGAAAGAAACAAAAAGAAATTCTCAGACGACTTTCCCCCCACATACACATGTTGTTCCTCTCTTTGATCGCGTCAAGGTTATTGCTCTATTTGACGAGCGAATTTCACTAGCGTACCTATACACCGCGGCGCGCCGTGATGCCATGATGTCAACTGTCAAGTTTGGTGAGGCTGCAACGTTTGCAAATTCCATTCGCAGAGGTAGTAACTTAACCTTACACAGAGGTTCCATCATCGTTTGGTTTATGATATAAAAAACGACTGCCTGTGGTTGTTTTATTTCAGTTGATGAACAATATTGTCGGTTGGTTCTTATTTGTATTTGTTGTCTTTTTTTCTTTTTTTTTTGTTATATGTATTTGACCAAACAGATGGACAAGTCGACTGAGTCATCATCAATAATTCTCATATATTAACCAGAGACGTAGCATTCTAGTCGTGTTTTCCTGTGTCGCAGTGCAGACTTCTTCCTTTTCAAGAATAATTTCGACTTGTAAATTGAAACTGGACATTCGTCAAGAGTATGATCGGATAAATTTTAATATTTGTCTGTACGTTGTATAAGTAGACAAAGGGTATAAATAAAACAGCAACTGATGTTTTTGTGATGCCGGTTGCGCGACGCGAATGTCAATCATTTTAAATGTGTTTTCCAAATTAATTGCTTTTTGTCAAGTTATTGCGCGGTTTCGTGAGAAGAAGTGTCCAGACCAAAATGATGAGAAACTGTTGACTGTGCCGCCGAATTTCTTCATTTGAGCTTCAAAGTTGACGGCGAACTATAAATGGATTTTATAAGCCAGACGGTAAACATACTCGTGGCTCACAAACGTGACAATAATTGTCAGATTTTACACTAACCTGCATCATTTCCGGGCATTTGACTCGCTAACACCGCAGTAGAGTATTTTACTCAGACAGACAAGTCTTTCGGTGCACTGTTTGGTGACATTTTCCAAAAGTGTTGTCCTGTTTTTCGCTAGCGATATTTTTTGTTCTCCACAATCGTGTTTGGTTAGATGGGAATCGTATCATGGACAGTAATCAGATTCTGTCTGACTACATCATGTAGGCTTTCTGGGCCTATTCTCAACAGAAAGGTTGACACATTTTCTTTGGGATCATTTCAATTACTTGGAACTTGTTATTGATGCAATTTAGTATTCCTAACACAGTTTCTGTAGATCAGTTGCTGCGTGATCGATCTATTTCAATTGCATGCATGACAGGCTAAGATTATAGATCTGTAGTGAAATTGAAATGAATGAACGTAAAAAAAAGACAGAAGCTGCTGGCTACATATGCCCCGGTTCAAGATGTACGACAACTCATGATGCGTGCGCAACGGCAACTGATGTTAGGCGGAGATATTCATCAACAGCTTAACGTAAAAGTAAGATGTTGATGTTCTCCGGTTCTCAAACTGTACGACTTGCTTTCATGCGAATCCTTGCGAAAAGCTCTTACTCCACTCATCAGCATCTCAGGTTTGTGTTTAATTTGCTCTAAAAAATTCCATTGGTACACTTTCAGATCCTGCACTTTGTTCCTCTATATTTGGGCACTAAAAGTCTGTACTAAAAATATTTTATTGCTTATCATCTCCTCGGGTGTTCCTGACTCCTGGTGGCGAAATTGCTAATTTGGTTCGAGGTTGCTGACCAGGTCGATTGACATTCACCTGCTGGCAGATTTTGTACATATTAATAGTAGTGCCACTGACTATGAAGACAATTTGCATCAAAACGTTTGCCGTTGTTGGTTACTTACTTAACGGGCTCCCGACCCATGGAGAGTCTCTGCCTGAGACACTGCAGCCTTCCATCCTCTGCGATCCCGGGCACGCTGCTTCCAGTTATCCAGACCAAGCGCTCTGGCATCCGCGATGGCTTGGTCTTTGAAACGGAGGTTCAGTCTTCCTTGTCGTCTCAAACCTGGCGGCTGGGATTCGAAGATCCTCTTAGCTGGAGCATTATTGTCCATTCGCTCGATGTGGCCGAGCCAATGTAGTCGACGTATTTTGGCCTTTTGGACTACATCCACATCTTGGTACAGCTCATAGAGTTCGCGGTTGTATCTTCTCCTCCATTCGCCCTCCTCGCACACAGGACCAAAAATCCGCCGAAGAATCTTTCTTTCGAAGCAGCCCAGTATCAGCTCTCCCTTCCTGCTTATCGTCCAGCACTCGGCGCCATAAAGCAGAACTGGCATGATAAGGGTTCTGTAAAGCATACATTTTGTCCTTCGAGTTAGGAGTTTTGAACCCAATTGCTTTGCCAAACCGAAGTAGCAGCGGTTTCCTAGGGTAATTCTTCGCCGGATCTCCACTAGGATGTCATTTGTGGAGTTCATGTTTACTCCGAGGTAGATAAACTCCTTAACTACCTCGAAATTGTTGCTATCAATAGTAACGTTCTGTCCTAGGCGGTGGACAGATGCTTGTTTGTTTGTTGATAGCATGTACTTAGTCTTGTCCTCATTTACTACAAGACCAACGAATTTCGCCTGTTCTTCAATCGCCGTAAAAGCCTCTATCACGGCACGCTGGGAGCGACCGATGATGTCAATATCGTCTGCATACCCCAGTAGCTGGACGGATTTGTTGAAGATAGTGCCTTCCGTGTTGACACCTGCCCTGCGCACTATCTGCTCTAGCTCGAGATTGAAGAAGTCACATGATAGTGCGTCTCCTTGCCGAAATCCGGTGCATGTTTGGAATAGTTCGGAGGAACTACTTCCAAATTGCACGTTGCAGCGTGTGTTCTCCAGCGTCACGCTACATAGCTGGATCAGTTTTGCCGGGATCCCGAATTCGGCCATCGCCACATAAAGCTCCTGACGATGAATGCTATCATATGCGGCTTTAAAGTCGATGAATAGGTGGTGAGTCTCGACTTGAAATTCATTGGTCTTTTCCAGGATTTGCCTCAGTGTGAAAATTTGGTCTATAGTCGATCTGCCGGACCGGAAGCCACACTGGTACGTGCCGATTAGTGTGTTGCAGAACGGTTTGAGACGTTCACACAGTACGTTGGATAGGATCTTGTATGCGACATTAAGCAGGGATATGCCTCGATAGTTCTTGCAAGACATAGGATCGCCTTTTTTGTAGATGGGGCATTTGTTGGTTGCAAGTCTGATCTATTGTCCCCATTACCATGACTGCAACTCCATTTGCTGTTTACAAACATAGGATTTACTTTCCGTGATCAGATGGTTGTCAAGAAAGTAGGAAAATGGATGAAATGCCGAGGTAGAGGTGTACATTTTTGCAAGGGTCAGCAGCTCCTTATCCGACGGTAGCCGGACGCAATTTGCTAGTCCTTGCGATTTACCCTGTGGATAACTGACAGTAATAGGTAACAGCCGATATGCAATGTTTAGCTGGTGTCTCAAACCAGTCAATAGTTTCTGGATCAATTACTTTCTTTACTTTTGTACAGTCCGGGGTGGACCACGGCCTCAACAAACAAGCCCCTCCAGCCAGCTCGGTCCTTGGCTAGCTGCCTCCAGTTACGCACACCTAGTTGGTTGAGGTCGTTTTCCAGTTGTGTGCGCCACCTAAGGTGGGGTCCTCCTCTGCTGCGTTGTCCCTCAAGGGTGGATTCGAAGACTCGTCGGATCAATCGCAACATATTCCATTTTGGTATCATTTCCATATACCAGAGTTTCAGGAATAAAGCGCATAGAATTCTGGAATTGCCCTGCATTTTGTTACATAGAAATTGCAATTGCAAGCAGTTGAAACCATTATTTACATGGGCGCAATGCTACTAGTACCTGATTAGAGGTCAAGCGTGTGCAATTTTGTTGATGATCAATCTTCTTGTATTATGCAACTTTCACAAATTTAACAAGTTCCGTGGAAACTAAAAGTTTGACAGTTGTTGTTTTCAGTCTTTTTTAATCCAGAAACTCTGAAGCAACTTTATGTACCACCTACGTTCTTGCGGAAGAAGCATAATTCAGTTTTCAACGAAAATGTATTCACTTTGCCTTTGCCTTGCATCGAGAATATTCGCTTTTGACCTTTAAAATCTCTCGCCACCGATAACAAGCTAAAAGTGATACAAATAATTTTTTTATTTTTCCGAGAAACGTTGTTTATCGTCGAGCAGAGAGATAGCAAGCAAACTGACTCGCTTTCAATTTAGCCGTCAGCGTATTTTAAATCGTAATCGTTCAAAGTTCAAGGTAAGCATGGATGTTCACCGAGTCCACAAAGCTTAACTTTGTTTGCCCTGGCTCTGATATCGATTTTTGTTTGTTAAACGTGTTGGTGGGATCATCTTCATTTTGGCACTGCACCATTATTAACGCGTTGGCGCTATTTGCTGCGTGTTGACCGATAAAGAATGTTGACTCGGTATCAGTGCTTGGTAACAGATCAACTGCTTGTTTGTAATAATAAAGATTTTATTTTTCATATTAATTTGTGTGGATGAAGCTTAAAAGTTTGAATCAAGTTGAGTGGGGTTTGGGTTCTTGCAACGTACATAAAGTGTGGACATACGTTGAAGCTGAATTGTTCCACCGTAAATAAACTTATTTGCACCATTTGTACTCGTTTTGCAAATGAATGCAAAATTGGATGTTAATGCGAGGCAATCCAAAACAGCGATAAATTTCGGAGAATTTCTATTTTTGTTTGACTGACGAGTGACTCAGGTTTTTTTTTTTGTTTAGTTTCCTTTTTTGGGGAACCAAAGCTAGCGCCAAAGTGACATCATTTCAAAATAATCATATATAAAATGCGGATTGTTCTTTATGTCGATTTGTGAACAATGCTAAATGGTTTTGGTTATTTCCACCGTTCTGTTGGAATCACACGAGTCAAATGAAAAAAAAAAAACTTGGTAATCGTTGCCCTGCACCGGTTGCCGTTGTCTAACTCTTGATATCGACGCTAAGTTGAGACGTGGTGATTTCTTTTCTTTATTTCGCCAAAAAATTGTGAGCTGGCAAGAACGCTCATTACAACGAACTGAGTGTTTTATGGAGACAGCTTGAATTTTGATAGTACACATTGGCGTCGTTGGATCGCGTAGCTGATAGTGCATCTAGTTCACTAAGCTCAAACCGTAATCAGCTGTACCGTCCTTTCACAAAACTTCATTCACCTAGGTTGATTCCTTTGGGCGCCATCGTGTTTTCAACAGACAGAGAGGCACATGGGTCCAATATTGGTTTTGTATGGGAGGTACCAGAACTACTTGACCGACATACCCCGTTTTCAATATCAACCTGACGCTGATAAAAATAAGTGCTCTCACCAAATTTCATTCACCTACGTCAATTACTTTGGGAGCTATCGTGCTTTCAACAGACAGAGAGGCACATGGGTCCACTATTGGTTTTGTATGGGAGGTACCAGAACTACTTGACCGACATAGCCCATTTTCAATACCAACCTGACGCCGATAAAAAGAAGTCCTTTCACCAAATTTCGTTCACCTACGTCAATTACTTTGGGAGCTATCGTGCTTTCAACAGACAGAGAGGCACATGGGTCCACTATTGGTTTTGTATGGGAGGTACCAGAACTACTTGACCGACATAGCCCATTTTCAATACCAACCTGACGCCGATAAAAAGAAGTCCTTTCACCAAATTTCGTTCACCTACGTCAATTACTTTGAGCGCCATCGTGTTTTCAACAGACAGAGAGACACATGGGTCTAATATTGGTTTTGTATGGGAGGTACCAGAACTACTTGACCGACATACCCCGTTTTCAATATCAACCTGACGCTGATAAAAACAAGTGCTCTCACCAAATTTCATTTAAATACGTCAATTACTTTGGGCGCTATCGTGCTTTCAACAGACAGACAGACAGACAGACGGACATGGCTAAATCGATTCAGAATGTGATCCTGATTCAGAATATATTATACTTTATGAGGTCTCCGGTGACTCCTTCTTGGCGTTACAAATGTATTGGCAAAGTGAATATACCTTCCTCTGGAGGGTATAAAAACGATATAAACTCAGCGAATTGAAGAAATGTGCCAGAGCTTAGTTGGTTGGTTTATGTGGCTGTATTCCCTGGGAAAACACAAATAGCGCTCGAGCTCCGTTTTGAGCCCACAACTAACGGAACCTGTAGATAAAAGAGGCAGAGGTATGGTATGGGAGGTGTACAATAGACCAAAAGGTCGCAGTACAACAACCCCTTTTACATAATAATGGTATGGGAGTTGAAAACCATCCTGTGGAGTTGAGAGATTTGCTGATGTTATTGAAATGGATACCTTGGATTGCCGAAAGGTCATCATAGAAAGGAATTAGGGCACTGTGTCTGGTTTTGGCTGGGGTCGGACACTCACAAAGAAGATGGAATACTACTATTCACTTGTTTGTGTCAGTGCAGCGACGGCAGTGGGTGTTATGGGGGCTGCCAAGCTTGGCTGCATGAGCTCCTAAGGGATAATGGCCCGTACTAAATGCTGTTAGTCTAGCGACGTCTACACGCGTTCTAGGTAGAAGGTTATTTGTTTTGGCATCATCGTAGGTTGGCCGAATCTTCCTTGAAATGATACTGTTCACCTGGTTCACCCACCCAGTCTCCGCCCTTGAAGTGAAGTGCAGGAGGAAAGACTTTTCAAAGCCTGAGCTACAAGCTGAGCTTAGGTTCACACTTTTGCCTTAAACCCAACATTGCCAATTCAAACTGCGGTGTCTGTTCGTTACGGACTATTTCAGATTTTATTGAGGAACCTTGTCGATTACACAACGACTTCATGCACTTTGTTCTTGTTTTTGTCTCTGATTGAGGACCGCTGTAACTATCCTATAGGGATCATCACTGTAGCACTGAAGATTGTCATCATTGTCGAACTTCCACTTGTTGTACAATTCGTATGTATACCCGTTCCATATCAAAGTTTCGACACACGCAAGCTTTTCCCACAAACCAGAGCCAGTCCAAGAACCAGCGAGGCACATGCCATTTTGATATTAGTTCACTTCTATTTTAAGTCATTCTATCAATTGGCAAATCCAACTTCAGTCTAATCTTATCACATGTTTATACGAATGGACATATCCGCGCCGGTATCTGATCGAGTTCATCCACCCTTGAAAAAGTTCTGCATTTCTTATCGTATCGATTGGGGACTTGTCTTCACCTGCCGTGAATATCCAAAATAGAATAAAATAGATAAACAAAAGTCAGCTGGTAGTTATCGAAAGTGATTATTGCGTGCCAACACAAACGACATTCAAATCGCATTAAATTAACGACGGCGGAAATAAATGTCATCGATTTTATTGTACAGGAAAATACTCGTAAATAATTCAATAATGTACTCTTTCTTGTTTCAGATAGCAAAAGTAGTCGCCTAAAGTTTGGTGGTTCACAAAAATTGTCCCATAGAAGAAAATAATGCAAAAATGGATTTTCATATATTGATCATAATCGCATGTGTGTTCCTGGCATCTCTGTTCTCGCTCTTGTTCATAAATAAGTTCTTCCGCCGGAAAACATTCGAGGAGATTGTCGCCGAGAAGAAAGCCATGACGGAGAAAATCTACGGCCCCGCCAAGTTGGCAAAGAAGCAAGCGCGCGCCAAGCTGCCCACCAAAAAGGAGTTGAAAAAGGAAAAACGACAGAGGCAACAAAAGAAGGCCGAGGACAATGCGACTGAGGTCGATGATAGTGATGCGCAATCAGAGAATCCATCGATTGAAGACGGCGTCCATCCCGAAGAGCAGCAGTCTAGTAAGAAGCCGGTTCAGCCAGCTCATGTAGAGTTTGCCGCAGAAGCTGAAGTCGTTGACTCAGATAATGCCAGCTCTGTGGGACAGAGACGCTTCAGTGGCGACAGCAACAATCAAAAGTCGAACAAGTCCAATAAGCAGCGCAAGAATGCAAACACCAAGAGTGCCGGCATTTTGGCGAATAAAAATGAACAGCCGGTGCTTGTGAAGGAAGTCGCAACTGAAGAGGAACCTGCTGTGAATCACTTTGAAGCCAAACCGCCCAAGGATGTGATCGAGCTAAAGAGACAGGAAAACGCCGAGGCAAAGAAGTCCAAGGATACGAAGAAGTCAAACAAGAACCAATCGAAGAGGGAGGCACCAGAACAGCCCGTCGAAGTGCTCAGTGTGGCCAAGGAACTGAAACAACTGGATGAGAAGCCGGCGCGTACTGGATCACCCAAAAACCAGAGCAACAAACTGAAGCAGCAGAACAAAAAGAAGAACGACAAGGAGAACGTCGCCCTGGACAAGATCAATGACAACGACATCATCGGAGTGAATCTGTTGATGAATCTTTTTAATCGCGCCGAGCTGAATCGCAGCGAAATTCAGATACTCATTGACTATCTGTTGAACAAGCAGCAAGATATGCCTGCTTCGCACTCGGAATGGAGCGATGACATCGTGCAAAAGCTAAAGAAGCAACTGGAAGAGAAAGAGAAGGCCCTGCACGAAGAGCAAGAGGCATCGGTTGGCCTGCAAGCTAAACTTCGTGAATTGCGTACTGAAATCAATGCCGAACGCGCCCAGATGAATGCCACTGTGAAGAGCTACATCGAAGAGATTCAAAGCAAGAAGAACGAGATAAACGCAGTGAACCAAGAAATGCAAACACTCAACGACAAGTTCACACTGGAGCGCCAGCAGTTCCAAAACAAGCTGCGTCTGGAAAAGCAGGCCGGCTCACAGGATGTCCTACTACAGTTGCAACGCGAAAATGAACGTTCAGCTATATTGCAGACGGAACTCGTTCACAAGGAGCAGGCCATTAACGAATTGAAAGCCGAGCTGGTCCACAAGGAGCAATGCATCAATGAATTGAAATGCTTGGTTAATGCCTCGCACCAGGAAGTGGAGGACACCAAACAGAAGTCGAACGAGATCATCCAGACCCAAGTCAATCAGATTCGCGTTCTCGAACAGAAGCTGGACGACGTTGAAGTCCTTATCAACAAGCAGCGCTATGCATTGGAGAAGGCCAAGACCACCGAGGGCGAGCACGAGACAAACAAAGTCGAACTTCGAAACTTGCAGAACGCATTGGATTCCACACAGTCTGAACTCGATTTGGCACGCAACGAATTGGGCGACAAGCAACAGGAAATCGATACATTGAATTTGCAAAAGCAAGAGCTCTCCGAAGAGCTGGGCGGCATCAGCAACAGAGCTGAGGTGAAGAACAAGGAACAGAGCGATTTGCAGCATACCTTGGATGTTCTACAGACCGCCCTCGAGGAGAAGGACAAAAAATTGGCCGAGTATGAGGTGTCCCTGAAGCAGCTGGCCACCAAGGAGGACGATCTGATCAAGCAGATTCAGGAGCAAAAGGAGAGGAATAATGTGAGTTGGGATTTTTTATTTCCTTGATGTTCTGATTGCATGTTTATGTTGTGTCTGTGGTGATTGTTTTTTTCTTTTTCTTTTTTAATTTAAGCGATCAAGCGTTAGCCTATTTAGCTTTACTGAATAGAGGCACATACCAATTAGATAGCAGTGGAGCTTCATAGCTCGAATATAAGTTTAAATCAGTTGAACATGTGGAACACCTGAAAATACTTAATCTAGTCTCAAGGTTAGGTTAGGTTTGGTTGAAGTGGCTGTCGGCTTACCGACACAATTAGACCATAATAATTCCTACTCGTTGAACCAGTTAAAACTCCTAATGAAGCGCAGGAGACTACGCATGTCCGTGCTTTTTAGATCGTTAAGATCGCTGTAGTAGAATTCTCCTGAATGGAGTTTTCGTCTTCGTGAGAGAGCCGGACAAGTACAGAGGAGATGAAGAATAGTCTCTTCCTCCTCCTCGTCAAAACAGCTTCTGCAGAAATCGTTAGATAATACGCCAAGCCTTTTTGCATGCCTGCCTTTAGGGTTAGGTTAGGTTGATGGGTGGATGCTCCAGAGTAACCCTGCAGCACCCCACTTAGGTCCTTGTGGACCCATTTGCCTGCCTTTAAGACAGTGTCCTGTGATAACACCTATTGTAGCACTGATATGCTTCCTATCAGATGCCTAGAACGTTTTAGATCCAACTTTGGCCTGATCTGTTTTGCCACTAGACATGTCGAGCCGGTTGTCCATCTAAGATTTGTTCTTTCGATGGCATCCAGCTTTATTGCGAGTTTGCAAGTAGCGATTGGGATGCCTAAGGAATCCTTATCTGGAAGTTTAGGTAGTGTTGTTCCGTGTTTGGTGAGTTCATCAGCCTTACAGTTACCTGTGATGTCCCTATGCCCCGGCACCCAACAGAGGTGAGAGACGAACGGCAGTCTTGGGCTGTTATTGAATTTGTAGAGACTGATTCCAGGCACTTTATAGCCGCTTGACTATCCGAGAAGATACGGATATATTTAGCAGTTTTCTTTCAGCCAAGATAAGACTTCTTTTGTCGCCATTATTTCTGCCTGAAAAGCGCTGCAATGATCAGTAAGACGGAAGGAGAGACTAAGATTTAATCTGTCGGAGAAGACACCGCCACCAACACCGTCCACAGTTTTCGAACCATCTGTGAGGAAATGGATCGATTCATCGTCCAGGAAAGCTTTCTCCTCGCAGAATGATCTAGTGCAGAGGTTCCCAAACTTTTTCTTCTCATAGACCACCTTCAGAATGAGCCAGGTTTCGGTTGACCCCCTGCTGCTACATCTTCACCATATTCCGAAAACTCGTCAAAAAATGTAAAGAACGATGGAAACTTGAGTGGCGAATGAGTTTCAACCCTAAATTCGGAGTGGTAAAAATTTGTTCTTTACTATCGAAACCAGATAAATTTTCGTCACTTAAAACTAGTAAACATTTTTTTCATGCCAACGTAGACCCCCGTCGAGTTTCCCGTGGACCCCTGGGGGTCCACCTGGACCACTTTGGGAATCTAGTGGGAATGGAGACCTGGAAGTTTCTATCAAATTGTAGTTCTCTGTGTAGTGTAATCGATGTTACCCGGAAGGTTTTTAAAATTGTTCAAAATAGCGGCATGGCCAGTTGTTTTTCTGGTCCGTTGTGAGGTAGCTTTAAGGCGTACGGCTGCAGAAGCTGCCATTTGCCTGCTGAAGATGTCAATGGGTGTCAGATGAAACAGGATGTCAAGTGCAGCGGAGGGGGTAGTACGAACAGCCCCGCCGATGCACAAGCAAGCTGTTCTTTGGACTTTGCTTAATAACTCTGCTGTAAGGCATAGTCATAGCCCAGTTTGTCAGAAACTGTGATGAACCTGACTCCTCAAGTGAGGATAAAATGGTATTAGTATTCAGGTTGTTGAATGCACCTTCTATGTCCAGAAAGGCCGCCAATGTAAATTCTTTGTTTCCAAGGGATTTCTCGATCGTTCTCGTTACTTCATGTAGCACTGTTTCCACGGATCTGCCTTTGACATATGCGTGTTGTGCACTACACAAAGCACCGGTTATTTCGAGAGTGTTCCTTATGTGCAGGTCCAATACCCCTTCCAGTGTTTTGAAAAGAAAAGATGAAAGGCTAATTGGCCTGTAGTCCTTGGGTGTGGAGTGACTGGGTTTTCCTGCTTTGGGAATCACGAGTTATTGCCAAATGTTTTCTGTTCTTCTAACGCTTCTTCAACGCACATGTAGTCTGTTTTTTTTCAATGTATCAAACTGTTTCCTAACAAATTATTAAAAGCATGCTTTGCCTGTAAACAGCTGTTGCTATATTCCGAACTAAGCACTTCATGTTTGTAACAATAAACAACGCAGCTGATGTTACACCACACTTCCAGTTTACTGCGAATTCATTACATTTCTAAAACACTTGTTCTACCTTAGATGTTGTAATCCAGTCAGTTCCACACGCACTATACTTCATTTCACATGTAACGTGCAATTTTAACTGCCACACGTACACACACATAAATCCAAAGGCTGCAACGGTTTCGTTGTTTCTCTAAATGTTTTTTTTTTGTTTTTTTATAAATATATATGCAAGAAAAACCAACCGCAACTGTGTTATGTTTTGTCTCGTAGGATTTGCGAACTAAAAACTGGAAGTTGGTTGAGGCTTTACAAGCTGCTGAGACAGCAAAGAAACAAGTTAGCAACAGCTTAGTTGTAAGTGTTTTGTTTTATTTTGTTTTCAACTTTCTGTGACATAAGATTAAAGGGATTGGCTTCACTTGATGACGCGTTTCTAATTGCATTTCGGTTTTTTTCTTTTTTTGTCGCCCACAGCAACAGCAGCAGCAGCAAAAGGAACAACAAGCTCTATTACTTTCGCAGCAGCAGCAACAACAGAAAGTAACACTTCAACAATCAGATCCGGCAAAGGATCAGAAACACATCCGCGAAATACTAGAGCGTCTGTATCCGGATGCGGTGAAAACAAATGCCGGTTCAGCACTTTCGCTGTCGTTCGATCAGTGGATCGAACAAGTCCTCGCGACACAAGTGAAACAATCTATTAGTAAAAATAGTGCAACTACCGCCACCAATACCACCAGCACCAACACCACCAATCCACCAGCAACAACAAATAGCAACAGTAGTAGTAATCATTCTTCACATAATCATAATAACTCAAATAGTAGTGAAGACACAACAAATAGTAGTAGTATTAATAATAGCAGTAGTGTTAGCAGCAGCACCAGCGGCGACGTGGACGTGGACGCCGACAAGGCTGAAATACTGAAACTGAAATCACAAAATGCTCAATTGCGGGCGAATTCAGAGGAGTTGACCAAGCTCGTTACGAAAACTGTAAGTAACAAGCAGGCGTTTCTGTAAATTCATAACTACTCGCGTAACTTTGTGTGGCAGGTGGTTATTTTTTGTTTAGTTTTTTTATTTTACTAATCTTGGTTATATTTATTTTATTTTTTATTTTTTGTTTATGATTTTCTTGCTATGATCTAAGGGTAATACTTTATTGGAGCTGGAGGCTCGTGCCCGCGAACAGGATGATAACTGGCGAAGTATCGTTCGTTCCAAGGAGGAGGAAATTAATTTATTAAAACATTCTAATGGAGAACAACAAGTGAGTTTTCGTGCACGTCCTTTTGTAGTAGTTGTTAGCTTACACAAGTAGGGTAGACTTGCGAATGTAAATGTAATCTCCATCTGAGGGTGTATATCGTGTATGCCTAGCACCTCCTCCTTGTCGAGTTTTACACTCTGTCGATGTCCGAAGGCGGCTGGTTATATTTCGCTAAATATTGTCGACTTTTATACCGTCGAGTGAAATTCCACTGGATAGAAAAACACAATACACGCATTATTTGCCAGCTGGCGGGACACTGGTTGACTTCAATACATACTCTTCTAGTTTGTATCTATATAAATGTCACCTGATGTCGCTATTTCTTTAACAAAGCAGTGCCATCATTTGTGTCTGTGTGAAGACACCGCTTACAGAGTTTTCCCACAATGCGGCAATTGTTTTAATTCGAAATTCATTTTCGAGTTCGACGATCGTAAGCAAATTATGTATGTAAGTAGGGCCTAAGCGCACCATCCGTGAACGAGCTTTTTGAACTATTTCCCTGTGCTCTTGTACTGCAATTGTAGTTGCGGATTTATGTGTGTACCCAGTTTTAATAGGCTTCCGCTTTCTAACTGGACAGACAGTAAAATGTTGCCCGGGCAACTTTTTAACGCTACAGTGTTTAGTGGACTTTGGCCTCTCCTGCGTGGTAAGAACTGTTCAGTAAGCCGTGGCAAAAATTCATCCATAATCCAGGCTGAAGTCCTTGTCAAAACCATTGCGCTAGAATAAATCTAAGTTCTAATACACTTGGCAAAAGTATTTATCTTCTCAAACAGCCAAGCAACTCTAAAACCAGTTGACTGATCTGAGACATATAGGGTGCGGCAAGAAAACTTGGAAGTAGTGGACATACCGTTACAAAACTTGTTTGTTCTCGTTACACACGATCTGAATTTTTCATTACATGGTTTTAAAGATGATATCGGACAAGTGATGGCCTCCATTTTCGGTACACTGAGATCAGTGCTGCCACAAGGGAAAAAGTTTGCGTAGCAAAACTTAATTTGTGTAGCAAAACTCAAAAGTCCAAAATATAATTTTTTTTTCGAAAATAAACAAAAAACACTTAATTCTTTATTCAAAGTAAATATTTTTTTAAGGACTAGTACAAGTATAGTTGGTAAACTATATATTTTACAAAACTATAATCAAACAAAAAAAACATTAAAAACTTCACTTAAAAGGCGCTTAAAAGGCGCTTTGCATGTAAGCATTGCCTTAAAAAAAAAAGTAGCAAAATAGGCGTTTTTAGGGAGAGTGCGTAGCAGCGGAGCAAACGTAGCAAAGTGGCAGCGCTGACTGAGATACCCGATTTTCTAAGCTCCTCTGAACTCTTTGAAGCATGTTCGTATGTTCGCTATTGCTTCACGAATGTTGTCCTTCAGATGATTTAACGTTCGAGGCCGATCGGTGTAAACGATAGATTTAAGGTAACCCCATACAAAAAAATCGCACGGAGTTAAAACAGTTGAGCTCGCCGGCCACGTAAGGTCGCCCCTCAAGAAGATTAGACGATCGGGGAAATGTTCCTTTAAAAGATCCATCTTTGCTCGTGCTGTGTGGGCCGTGGCTCCATCTTGTTGAAACCACACATCACCAAGGTCCAGTTCATCGAGTTTAGGTATGAAAAATTATTCAATCATCTCTCTGTAGCGAGCTGCATTCACCGTAACAGTGCAACTGCATGTTTGCGCGCCGACCGCCGGGGAGATCGCAAGACAGAAACTCTCACCCTCTCAATGTTTTCCTCTGTTCTGATTCTCCGGTGTGCTGGATGGGATTTCGTCACGTTTTCGCTCTCCCTGAATGTTTTCACCCAGGAAACAATCGACTGCCGGCCAGGAACGCAACCTGCGGGATAGATTTTAAAGCGAGCACGGAAAGCACGTTGAGTCGAAATCATGGAACGACCGTTGGAAAAGTAAGCCTCGCAGGCAGGCAAGTGCGCGTTGCTCTTTCGTATAATGCATGATGTCGACTGACTGCGGCGTAGATGAAACTTCGGGAAATCCCCTAAAAAATGGGACACTCTCCACCCACATCCGACCACTCTCCCGCCTTTTCTATATATTTCTTCTATTCTCTGTTTTATCTTCTTTAACCGCTAGTACTTGCTTTTTGATTAGTGTTCCTTTTTCAGTAGTTTGGAAGCAATGAATGGATAAATTTCATATAAGTTTGGGATCTTTTCACGACTTTCTTGAGAGTCGTCTTAAAGAAAAAATGTCTGTTCACTCAAGTTTGGACGACTCATACATGAATACCGGATTTGTTTCTACAATTCTCAGTACCTTTGGCGACTCCGGTAGATATTGCATTTAGTTGGCTGCAACAAAACTCCTATCAAACTCTTTGGAAAAGGAGCTTGTTCGCCGAGAATGAGATTCTCTAATAAAAAATGATTGGTTTGAAAAGATTGAGTACGGCAAGATATTCAAAATTTTGTCGGTTTTTTTAAAAGTTCAAATTGTATTTATTTTCACAGCAGAGGTCGTCCAAATCCATGTCTTTAATTTCACATGGCACCGAAACATTGTTCCCAACCTCATTTTCGAAGAAAAATGGTCCAATGATGCCACCACTCCACAATCCGTACCCAACTGTCACTCTCTGTGGGTGCATTGGCTTCTCGACAATAAAATGCTGGTTTTCCGAGCCCCAGATGCAATTTTGTTTGTTAACGTAACCGCTGAGATGAAAATGCGCCTCGTTCGAAAAGATGATTTTTCGCTCAAAATCGTTGTCCAATTCAAGCTGCTCTAAGGCCCGAAGCGGATGGTCGTTCGCCTTCAATTGCTTTGTCAATTGGACCTTGTAAGCGAATAATGCGAGTTCTTTGTACAGAACTCTTCTCAGGCTCTAGTGCGTGAAATGTTGAGCTGTTGAGATCGATGGCGAGTTGATGTTCGTGAATGGAGTCTCACACTCTCGGCTGCAGCAGCCACATTTTCGTCTGTGCGCACCGTACGACGACGGGGACCATGAGTGCTGTCCACTAGCATACCAGTCTCAGGAACTTTTTGCACAAACTTGCGTACAGCAGTCGGGGTGTGTGCTTCATTTTGGCCAAAACTTCTTTTTCAAAAACCGCACTGTTTGGGCTTCACTTTGGAAATAAGTTTTCAATATTTCCCGACGTTGTTCAAGCGTAAAGGGACTTATTTCGTTCCGCGGAGGTGTGATACGGACTTTCTATAAGATTTCGAGCGGGAAACAGTGTCAGTGTCAAAATAACCTATGAAAAGAAACCACTAGACGCCCCATCCTTTATTGGAAAACAAAGGAAGACGTACTATAAAAAGTACCAAAAATTGTGTTCGACAGATTAGCGAAAACAAATTATGAAATCTAATGTCGTTTTCTATTGAAATTGTTATTTAGTTCAACATGAGAACCATACCTTACAATGTTCATGAAGTATACACTTACCTTTGAGTGTAAACACTTGGCATCACCAAGTATATTATATTGCTATCCTTGTCTATTATTATCGTTTTATGTGGTATTCGATTGGGCTTCCTCAGATTTGCTCTCAGATTTCAGATTTCGTGTGGCTAATCGAACACAAAAACGTCACTTGCTCTTTTTTTTGTTGATATTTGTGCGACTGCAATATGTGTATCCTTCGAACTTTTCTAAGCGTTTTCCATTCACTGGTTAAATTTTATATGAAAACATTAAAAATGCTCGCCCAAATTGATTTCTAAACATTTGTACATAAATAATTAACAAAACTATATCCAACCGATGCAATGCATTTCTTTGCAGTTGAAAAATTTCACTAAAATGTAAACAAACTCCACTAGTTGTCAAACTCAAACGCACGTGTATTGGTAAATCTGAAGCAAATCTGAGAAAATATCCAGATTCGCAAAAGTGCTCTGAAATCTGAAAAAGATTGCTTTTTTGTACCAAACGAACATAAAAACTGATCTGAGAGCAAAAAAAGTGCTCTGAGAGCGCCCAATCGAATACCACATAAATAAACTCTCTCTCCATTTTCTTTTCCACCGAATTGGTTGTCTTTCAATATTGTCTCCGATTGAACTTTAACTTTTCAGGATTATTACATCAGGTTATGGGCCCAGTCACGCCTAAACTAAAAGACTAAAGTTCAAAGACAATAGGGCAAATAAATTACTGAGTTGTAATTGCATAATGGCGAATTTACCGGCCATTGAAAGATTGCTTGGAAGAGAAAATTATGACACGTGGAAGTTTGCAGTTAAGACGTTTCTGGAGCATGAAGGATTGTGGAAGCATGTTGTCGCAATTGACCAAACGAAGAAGGATGAGGATACGAAGGCCAGATCGAAAATTGTACTTCTAGTGGATCCAGTAAACTATGTCCACATCCAGTCAGCCACTACAGCAAAAGAAGTTTGGGATAATCTAGAAAAAGCGTTTCAAGATTCGGGGCTGACAAGAAAGGTGAGTCTATTGCGAACGTTAATTATGACAAGACTTGACGAATGCAAAACAGTGGATGAATATGTAAACAAAATTATATCTACTGCTCATAAGTTACGAGGAGTCGGCATGGATGTGTCAGATGAATGGGTAGGAACGTTGTTGCTAGCTGGCTTGCCGGATGTTTACAAGCCCATGATAATGGGGATTGAAAGTTCAGGAGTAGCTATTAGTTCCGACGCAATCAAAACTAAACTTCTACAGGATGTCACTTCTGTCAATCCCCAAATGTCGTCATCAGTCCTCGTAGCATCCAGGCCGAACCATATGAACAAAAGGTTTCCCAAGAAAATTCGATGTTACGAGTGCAACAATTATGGTCACATCGCCCGCAACTGCCCGAGTAAGAAGAAGCAAGTCAATAAAAAATCAGTATTAATATCTTCACTGTTAGTAAACAAGACTGATTCCGAAAGCTGGTACATTGACTCTGGGGCATCTGGCCATATGACCATGAAAAGTGAATGGTTGACGAATCATCGAAATTTCAATGATGGGGAGATAGTCATAGCGAACAACACCCGGCTCTCTGTGGCATGTGTTGGTGACGCTGAGATTCAGCTAAGTCGTGGTGAGGCTGTTATAAAGAATGTCATGTATGTACCAGGTCTATGTACAAATTTGTTATCCGTCAGCGAAATGATGAGAAATGGAAACTCTGTGGAGTTTGACTCGGTTGGTTGCAAAATTCGAAGCAAGAGTGGGACTTTGGTAGCTACAGCAACTCTCGAGGGAAGTCTCTACAAGCTGGATCAAAAGCAAAGAACTTGTTTGATTTCTTCTTCAAATCAAAACAAGCAAATTTTGTGGCACCGTCGTTTTGGTCACCTTAATTTTGAAAGTTTGAAGAAGCTGCAAGAGACGGGCATCGATGGAGTAAACGTTTCATCTACGAATCTGGAGCCCTGCATCATTTGCTTAAAAGGAAAGCAAACGCGATTGCCATTTAAGACACCTGGCACGCGCGCAACGGGACAGCTTGATGTTGTGCATACTGACCTATGTGGCCCAATGTCTGTCAAGTCAATGGGAGGAACCAACTACTTCTTGACATTTATCGATGACTTCAGTAGAATGACTTTTATCTACTTAATCAGCTCAAAAACAGAAGTCAGACAAAAGTTCATTGAATTCAAATGCATCGCTGAAAATCAAACGGGCAGAAAAATTAAAATTCTGAGGTCAGACAATGGGACACTGCAATCATGAATTTCAACGGCTTCTGAAGAATAATGGCATTATTCATCAAACAACAGCTCCGTATAGTCCTGAACAAAATGGGTTATCCGAAAGCATGAATCGGACTATTGTTGAAAAAGCCAGATGCATGTTGTTCGATGCAAATCTAGACGTACAGTTTTGGGGTGAAGCTGTTTCAACTGCTGTTCATATTATAAACAACTCACCCTGCCGTAGTCTAGCGGTCAACAAAACACCTCACGAAATATGGTCAAATAAAAAACCAAATCTGAGATACTTTCGAGTATTTGGATGTACAGCTATGGTCCATGTGCCAAAGGTGAAGAGAAGTAAGCTTGAACCGAAGTCCCTGAAATGCATCATGATGGGGTATTGCGCTAACTCTAAGGCGTACCGACTCTACGATCCTTTGACAAAAAAAATTGTTGTTAGCAGAGATGTGGTGTTTCTTGAGAACCAGACGGACCATCAGACAAATCAGGTAGTTGATCATGGAAATAATCCTAATGTTTTCTGTTTTTATCCAGAATATGAGAATCCACTAAAGGTAACGCCGGAGAAACGTGAAGATGAATCTAATGAGTCATCAGTAGTTGTGGACGACGTTGAGGGCTCTGACGAAGTATTGTTGGATGCAAATAACTCGGTTTCATCTGCTGCGGACCCGCTTGAAATCCCTATGCTCTCCGAGTCCCACCTTATCGACGTCAACGATTCAACGATGGATGATGACTCATTCAACAGTGCCAACGGAACATTAGTCGAAGATTCAGATTATTATCAACCATCGCATGATCAGGAGGAGGAGCCTGAAATGAAAAGAAGTTCGGCTAGAGTCCCAAAGAGAAAAATGTTTCCTGATTTCGTCACGTATATAGCAATATCAGCGGAGTTATCAGATCCAGTAACTGTGGACGAAGCGATGTCCAGATCTGATGCTCAATGTTGGAAGGAGGCGATGAAGGAAGAATATGATTCGTTGGTTGAAAACGAAACGTGGTTTTTAGCAGATCTGCCACCACAGCGAAAACCAATAGACACGAAGTGGGTGTTTAAGATCAAACGGGATGCATCTGGTAAAATTAATCGGTATAAAGCCAGACTGGTAATAAAAGGATGTGCACAACGTAAAGGTATTGATTACCAGGAAACATACTCACCTGTAGTCCGCTATTCTTCAATACGTTTCCTCATGGTATTGGCTGTTAAATATGATTTAAATATAACCCAGATGGATGCTGTGACTGCATTTTTGCAGGGGGAATTGGACCAGGAGATTTATATGCTGCAGCCGCAATGTTTTTCAGATAATACAGCTAAGGTATGTCGCCTAAAAAAATCCTTGTATGGCCTCAAGCAGAGCAGCAGAATCTGGAACCAAAAGCTAGATGGTGTTCTTCAGTCCTTCGGTTTAAAACCATTGAGTGCAGATCCTTGTATCTATATGATGTCCCATGGTGCAAAAATGCTTTTAATAGCAGTCTACGTCGACGATTTGTTATTCTTCTCAAATGACAACGATATGAAAAATCAAATCAAAATTAAATTATTAAAGAATTTCAAAATGACAGACTTTGGCGAGGCAAGCTATGTGCTAGGAATGAGAATCGTACGAGATCGTGATAAAGGTATTGTTTCGATAGACCAGGCAAAGTACATTCAAGAAGTTTTGACTCGTTTTGGAATGTTAGACTGCAATTCCGTTTCAACGCCACTGGATATCCATCAAAAATTAACCAAGGACATGTCACCAAAGACGCAGAAGGAGAAAGATGAAATGAGTCATATACCATACCAAGAAGCAGTTGGCAGTATCTTGTTTGCATCTCAAGTATCCCGGCCGGATTTGTGTTTTGCAGTCAGCGAGGTAAGCAGATACATTTCAAATCCAGGAAAGGCGCATTGGCTGGCGGTAAAACGTATTCTTAGATACATGAAAGGTACTATTAATGCAAGACTTGAATATAAAAGAAGTAGCAGTTCAGATTTAATTGGCTTCTGTGATGCTGACTGGGCAAGTGACGTAAACGAAAGACGATCTGTTACTGGATACATCTTTTTGCTTCAAGGTGCAGCTGTGACGTGGAGCTCTAAGAAGCAACCAACGGTTGCCTTATCAACAACTGAGGCGGAGTACATGTCTTTGGCAGCAATTACACAGGAAACTCTTTGGCTCAAGCGATTTCAAGAAGAGATCGAAGGTAAAACCAGCGGTGCCATTAGAATATTTTCAGACAACAAAAGTGCGATACAACTATCGTCGAATAGTATTTATCATCAACGCACCAAGCATATTGACGTTCGACACCACTTTGTCCGCGAGAAAATACTGGAAGGCATAATTGAAGTCAAATATGTACGAACAACTGAAATGACGGCTGATGTTCTCACCAAGGGTCTTGATTCCAAGAAGCATATCAAATGTTCAATTCAAATGGGTATCATATTTTGAATATTTGAAGGTTCTTCATATATTTTTTGATTTAATTCAATTTAACCAAGTAAACAAGTATGGTTCTAGTGAGGGTATTGAAATTGTTATTTAGTTCAACATGAGAACCATACCTTACAATGTTCATGAAGTATACACTTACCTTTGAGTGTAAACACTTGGCATCACCAAGTATATTATATTGCTATCCTTGTCTATTATTATCGTTTAAATAAACTCTCTCTCCATTTTCTTTTCCACCGAATTGGTTGTCTTTCAATATTGTCTCCGATTGAACTTTAACTTTTCAGGATTATTACATCATTTTCCATTGTGACAAAAAATCAATCTTTTTTTCGATTCGGATCACTTTTTGCAGATCTCGATAATTTTTCAGATTTACACATACTGCCACAAATACCCACAGCTGTTTTACGTCATTGCAAGAAATTTGCTTTGAAAACAAATGCGCAAAGTTTGAATGCAATGCAATTTGAACAGCTGACTTTGCTGTCAAATACGCACTAATCCATTCACAAAAGCAGATCAATTTCGTTGCACGTTCCATGTACCGCGATAAATCTGAGATCTGAAAAAGATTTTTAGTGGTCCCAATGGAAAACGACATAAATTTTTCGATGGCAACGAATGTAATAGATTCTTAAAAAAGTTGCCACACTAGAAAATGTCGAGGTCTAATTGCGTTTTTCACTGAAAATCCCAGAGAACTGGCCGAAATTCAGAATAACTCTTTTCAATGCAATGTGTTGGACACTTTTGCAATAGTGGTAGAGACCATTTGCACATCTTATGTGTGATATTTGGTTATCTATTGCTACTTTTTTTTTCCAGTAACTTGAATGTTTAAATGGACCGTTTAGCTTAACATTTGCCCGCATAATTGCATATATTCGGATAAAAAAATCGCAAAATTTGTTTCTACCAACGCAACACCCTTTTCAATCTGACATTTTGCTGTGTTGTATCCCGGACACTTCTGTCGTGTTAAGAATTAACCTGAAAGTGACCTTTTTTCTTCAATGCATCATAAGAAAAGCACTTCTACATTCGCTCTTTTGGTAGAAAGGGCTTTTTTTTTTCTTCAATCGAAAACGCTATAATTGTTCACTAATACTGTACGTTTTTTGTTACTATACGTAGACATTTGTGTTTGATTATTAGTAACGCCGACAGTATTTAACTACCTTCGAAGTAATATGTGTTGGTCGTAAAAATTCGCCCCATTTGCTTGTTGCGAGTTCTTTCTCGATGACAGCATGTACTTGCTGCCCTCATTACAAGCCAGACCCATTTTTGTCGCCTTCGGTTTAATACTGTTTAATACTCACAAGTCGCAACTAATAACGAATTGTACTCCCGACTTTACGGAAGCGCACAATTGAAAAATGTTTATGGAAAATATAGCTATTTTGAATTCTACTAAAACTTAAAGCTAAAACTAAAAGTGTATATTGGTAAGGCTCATTCTCTCCATTATTTAATCCTTTGCCCAGTAAAACCTAACCCCCGTATTAATAAACAAATGTGCACAAGTTAGTTAGCCAGTAGACATCAGATAGCATACAAAAATTTGACGTAACTTCTGAATAACGAGTTGATAACTTTTACGCAGCGTTTATTAATACAAGGGCAACTGTATAGCGCGTGAATTTTCCTGGTTGTTTAACTTGCATATTTAACCAAAATCTGCACCACACTATCTATATATACTTACACCAACTGATTTCCATTTGCAGGACATTTAATGTTGAATAACATCATCAGATACAAATGGAGATTATGATTGCCTTCCAGAATTCAACGTAATGAAATAAATCAACTTAAATCATTTTCTAATGAAAATATTATTAGAATATGACTTTTTACATCTAAAAAAAAAACAACAACAGCAACAAAAAACAAAACCAACAACATTTAGCTACCCATCCGCGAAAGTTGAAGAATCTCTTCCATCAGATACTACAGCTGGCATAGCTAGCCCGTTATACCAGATGGTAAGAGCCATGGATACTCCCCAAATCGGATACGCCCAACCTGTTGTTTCATGAAACCTAACACCACTACGGACAGCTATGTGTTCCTAGACTACAAACCCTAACTGCAACCAACAACAATCGATTACATGTTGTAGTACTATTATAATTTTCTTATAAGCTGATTAAACAATCGATTGTCTTTGCTTTCATACAAACTTTCGGCTACTTACCAGAACATAACATCTCTATGTACATCTAGCCAATGTCTAGTTAAACAAGCAACAGCATTTGTGCGTTCAAATTAAAAAAAAACAAACATGAAACAACAAATAAAATAAAAATCACTTATACATAACTTTAATTCATAATGAATCTATTTTTATATAATATACATTTAATAATTTAAGAAACAAAAAGAAAATGAGAGAAAAACAAACGCTAAACAACAACAATCGAATGTGGAATAACCAACAAAGCATCTTAAACACACATGTACGTAGAATGCAATTTAAAACAAAGTAAAAGCGAAGCAAAACAAAAATATACGAAAATACGATGCGATAAACAGTAAAATTAACAAAAATCCTTATTCATTGTGTACTATTTACTGTTTTATGTTTTATTTAACTTTTTTTTCTTTTTTCGTTTTTTTTTTTTTCGAATGATATAGCGAAAAGAACCCAATTTTTGTTTTCTTCAACAGAATTTATACACTACTACTACAAAAAAGGGGACTAAATCCAAGAGGACATTTGAGTAAAAAACAAAACAAAACACTTGTGTTTTAATGTGCAATTTAGAAAGAAATATGTATTTAAAAAAAAAGGGGGAAAGCGACAAGAGAACCTCTTGCTGCTGCAAACCAATGATATTTAGAAGAGAAAACAAAAAGATTTATTTGAAATATTCTCTTTTTTCTGTTTTTCTCTAAGCGAAAAAGTATAAATGGGATGTAACTATATAACAAATAAATAAAATAAATAAAGGAACTGAATGATATAGTGTCAAATTAGGAGAGAAAATGTTAGAATTTAAACAATAATAAATAAAATAAAACACATTTCATAGATAAACAATAAACAAAACACACAACTGTTAACTAATGAAACGAATGAAACCATCAGAAATCTGGACAGGTATCAACTATCAACTATATTACATAATTTGTCACTTTAGAAAAACCAATTGCGTAACAGAACAATATTATCAATTATATTCCAAGAGTTATTTTCTTTATTTCTATACACACATACACACATACATGTCAGAATAACCAACAACAACAACACCAGTAACAACAAAACAAGAAACAATTCCATTTATTATAATTAAAGTATATTTTTTATAATTATTAAACAATTTTTTGTTTGGTTTTGTGTTTTTAATTTTCCATATTTTTTTTCGATTTTATTGTTACAAATTTTTCTATACAATATATTTTTTTTCTCTTTATGATCATTTGTCGTCTTTCTTGTGCAACAACTTATATTATGTAGAAAATATTAAATATTATGTTTCATGTTTCCTTCTTTGTTAAACAAAATGATATGATACGCATACGTGTAAAACTTGCAATTTATTTAAAGAAAAAAATTATATTTTGGTTATGTTTAATTATCTTTTGCTGATTTACAATTATTATATATTATTTTTGTCTACTTTATTATTATTATAAATATATATTATTTGATGTAACAACGATATTAGGAAATGAAAATAAATATGAATGAAAAATACATGAGTAAAAAATAAAAGTTTAAAATAAATAAATAAAAAAAAACACCCTCTAAAGTAAGTTTAAGAAATCCAGATTCAGATTTACTATGTGTGTAATCATGCATATATACACATACACAGACACACCAGAGTTCGGTAAGATAACAAAAATAAACAGAAAAGAAAAAAACGATAAAAATGCTTTATGAGAATAAAACAAATGAAAATAAAAGGAAACCGTAGGTAATAGAGATATACAATACAGAATTGTGCGTTTTATTTAAATCGGTGAGTTTGGTTTGGGCTGTCCATCTCTTTCGTTTTATTGCTACATAGCTAGCTTCTTCGACCACTTGGGACTCGAATTTTACACCCCTATTGCGAGTGTCAAAAAGTAAACGATAAACGATGGTTATCATCAAATTTCTGTGGATGGTATTTGCAACTGTCAATTGTCAATGACTATCATCAACTTGTATTCAATTTCCATTTTGAAAGGAATCAAAGTTTGCGATTGTCAATTGAGATAATTTTGATTGATAAATGTCAATTATTTTGTCAGTTGCATTTTTGTGGACGATAAGTATATTTTAGTGTACAAAATTCAAAATATAAAGAGAAATGAAACTGGAATTACTGCAACAGCCGAACCGTTTGCATCATTTAAGTGATATTGAGGACGCTGTTATTCAGTTAATGGAAATTAATGTGGTATTCGATTGGGCGCTCTCAGAGCAATTTTTATGTTCGTTTGGTACAAAAAAAAACAATCTTTTTCAGATTTCAGAGCACTTTTGCGAATCTGGATATTTTCTCAGATTTGCTTCAGATTTACCAATACACGTACGTTCGAGTTTGACAACTAGTGAAGTTTGTTTACATTTTAGTGAAATTTTTCACTTTGCAAAGAAACGCATTGCATCGGGTGGATATAGTTTTGTTAATTATTTATGTACAAATGTTTAGAACTCAATCTGGGCGATCATTTTGAATGTTTTCATATAACATTTAACCAGTGAATAGAAAGTGCTTAGAAAAGTGTGGAAGGCTACACATATTGCAGTCGCACAAACATCAACAAAAAAAAGAGCAAGTGACGTTTTTGTGTTCGATTAGCCACACGAAATCTGAAGAAGCCCAATCGAATACCACATAATGTTCCGGAGCGAAATTTTCCGATGGTCTCCAAATGGACAGCGAAACACAGCTGAAACGTATTTAAACGGCGAATATATTACTTGTCCTTAACCCGTCCGCTTCACCACGTCGCGTCACGGCCCCCAAGACCTCAAAAGTTTCCTGCACCAAACGTGATCGTTGAAGATACTCAAGGATTAAAGCAAGGCCGTGGTGCTTTTCCAGAACATCATAAATGATGGCGCCTATGGTCAGTATTCGGTGAAAGTAATCTAATGGAAGCCAGTTCTGTGAACTTTTTTCGCCATTTTCTGCGTATTATTTTTATAATAAAAACACCAACGGCAAGTTGTGTTTTGCATTAAAATTAGTTGAAATGAAATTTTGAGACAAAAAATACCGTCATCCCAGAGAGGTGGGTCAATAAAATAGTGATACTTCATGAAGCTCAATAAATAGTGGAGGATACTCACGTTAGTCCAAAGTACAAAAACGCGGTGTGGAAAGTGTATCAAATATTTGCATGCTCCGCCAAAAAAAAAAATCAATAAAAGATTGTAATGCTGTTTGAACTAAACTTTAATGTTGAATTAAAAACAGTTAATCTTACATCGCGTACGGCAATAGATGATGGCCTTCATAAAAGTAGGAGGTTAGCGAAATATCTTCTCGACCATCCGTCTGATTGGCTGACTTCTGGAGATGGAGGTGCAACTGTAGAGTCGACTTACTGCTCTGCTTTTCGTTGCATTCACTTTTCCGCAATCTTCAGTTGTGCGTCTGAAGATCCGCTAGCTTCAGAACCTGAAATAGAAGAACATTTTTTGAAGTAAAGATCATGCGTGGCATCTCAATATGATCTTACCAATAGTTTAAGACATTCGTAGGCACATAACTCCTGTCCTGGATTTCGTGTAGGAGCTGGAGGTGCAACTGTAGAGTTGATTGCTAGGCTGCTTTTCATTGCCGAACATTTTTCCGGATCTTCAGTTGCCATCTAAAGATGCCCCAGCTTCAGAACCTGAAATAGAAGAAAGTTCTGTCAAGTATTTTCCAAGATCATGCTCGGTATCTCAATATGAACTTACCAGTAGATTTAGGCATTCGTAGGCACATAACTCCTGTCCTGGATTTCGTATAGGATCAATTTTCTGGTCTGCTGCAGTGATCCTTTTCATAGAGGGATTTTTAAAGTAAGCCCACCTAGCTGAAAAAAGTTGAAGCCGAAGTGGAAGTGGATCCCCATCGAACTATGGAGGACAAGTACCAAACTATAAAATGTGTATTAGAAATGAGAAATGCATTGCAAATGTAGTTCTGTAAAAAAAGAAATGTCTTTTTAATAAAAGAACGATTTTCTAGCAACAATTGATTATAAGAACGAATAACAATGAAAGCAAAGGCATGAACAAAAGAACAATAACTCAACAAAAATGTGGAATCCAAAATAGAAGCTTGTATTTCTCCGCGAGCTGAATCCGAACCCAAAGTCTCAAATTTTTTTATTATTATAACGTGGTTTCGGATTCAGCGCGCGAAAACCTACAAGTCTGCTAAAATAAACAACAGCTCGGGATTCTCCGAGTAAAGCCAATAAGGGGAATGGTCGACTTCTTGTCTCACATTCCCTTGCTCGTTATTTCGCGTTGGAAGAGGCCCGATGCCCTTGACCACATCCGCAACCAATCTTGCGAATTTGGTCTCCTAAGTTGTGTATTATTGTGTGAGGTGTGATTGTTAATAATAAATATATTATGTTGGTACTCACGAGTATATCAGATGAGATTGGGCCTGGTTTCTTGATGTTTCTTACTAATAGTATCTTGCCGCTGTTTTTGAAAGCATAATAGGGCTTCAATAAAATGGATGGCATTCTCTTCATGTTGACGGCACTTTTGCTTGATTTTTTTTCCATTTTGCTTCGCTTTTTTTCTTTTTCTTTAGTTTTGTCTTGAAGTCTTCTTTTCTGCGTTTGTTTTGATTTATTATTTTTTTTTTTGACAACAAAAGTCACAGCCTGTTATAATTTTTTTTTTGTCAATCATGGGAAGTGTTTGTTTTAAAATTTATGAAGTACAATGGGGTAGAAAACAACAGGCAGAATAGGTAGATTAAAGGCACCAAGTGACAAAGAACAGAAACTGAAACAGAACAGAAAGCTTTTTCGTTCTGTAGTAAATTCTGGTTCTGTTTACGTTGCTAGCTCAGCTACACAAAACTGAAACAGAAACAGATCCATAAAAACATGATACATTTTAGCTTTGACTTCAACGAAAAAATGGAACAGATTTTGAAAATGTTTAGTGAATACGATTTACATGAAGCTAATTGTCGAATTGCGGTCTATAAAGAAGCAGAGCGGCAGTTTGCAGACGATTTCGATTTGTTTGTTTGTTAGATGACAAATGCAAAAAAATCCAAACAAAAAAACACCCCCCCCCCCCCCCCCCCGCCTATGATAAATTAGCATTTCTGTTGCATAAACAATCAATATAGACTTGTTTACGTTCTGTAGTCAAACAGCCATTTTTCTGTCGCTAAATTCTGTTGCTGAAAAAAAAATTTTCTGTTCCTAATTCTGTGGATTTTTCGTTTCTGATCAGCTCCGTTGTTTTCGACAAACGACAACGGTAATTGAGGTAAATAAAAAGCTGCAACCGCTACAATCTCTGCCGAATGCGTATCCCGATGTCTTCAAATCAGTAAGACCGCGACAACTGTCAGCACAGAACCCAGTGCCAAGACTGCCAGAAAATTGTCACATATTACGTGGTTTTAAAGATGATATCGGACAAGTGATGGCCTCCTTTTTCGATGCGCTGAGATACCCGATTTTCGAAGCTCCTCTGAACGAATGTTGTCCTTCAGATGATTTAACGTTCGAGGCCGATCGGTGTAAAAGATAGATTTAAGGTAAACCCATACAAAAAAATCGCACGGAGCCAAAACAGGTGAGCTCGCCGGCCACGTAAGGTCGCCCCTCAAGAAGATTAGACGATCGGGGAAATGTTCCTTTAAAAGATCCATCTATGCTCGTGCTGTGTGGGCCGTGGCTCCATCTTGTTGAAACCACACATCACCAAGGTCCAGTTCATCGAGTTTTGGTATGAAAAATTATTCAATCATCTCTCTGTAGCGAGCTGCATTCACCGTAACAGTGCAACTGCATGTTTGCGCGCCGACCGCCAGGGAGACCGCAAGACAGAAACTCTCACCCTCTCAATGTTTTCCTCTGTTCTGATTCTCCGGTGTGCTGGATGAGATTTCATCATGTTTCCGCTCTCCCTGAATGTTTTCACCTACGAAACAATCGACTCCCGGCCAGGAACGCGACCTGCGGGATGGATGTTAAAGCGAGTACGGAAAGCACGTTGAGTGGAAATCATGAAACGACCGTTGGAAAAGTAAGCCTCGCAAGCAAAAGTTGCTCTTTCGTCCAATGCATGATTGTCGACTGACTGCGGCGAATATGAAACTTCAGGAAGTCTCCAAAAAATGAGACACTCTCCACCCACATCCGAGGATATTCTGCCAAAGCATGCGACTAAGAGCGTATCGCTGCCGTAAAATTATATTAGTTAGGTAATACAAACACAAAAACATTTCTTAATAAAAATAGTAATAGATTTATTTCGCAAATTTGTAAAAAAACTAATAAGAGGTACACTTTACGTAGATGTAGCTCATAGTACAATACTCGTGAAACTAAAAATGAGTTTGATAAGTCACCGCAAAAAACGTTATTGTCCTCGACTCCGCCTCACACTCAGTCCATCCGAACTGTTCGAACTTGGGCATTCAACTGCATCAGCTTTTGATTGAGTTTCAAGTTGTGATCCTTCAGATAGCTTATGAGATCAGCCTGTGAACATTCGCATGAAAATTTACCATTCGCTTCAAACACAAGGAACTTACTTGTTTCTCCAACAGTTCGGCTGTATTGCCACCTGGTTGCACAAGTCCCAAAGACCCTCCGGTAGGATTGCTGCCACTCGATGCGTCCGGGGGCGAAGCGGCCTTATTGAACTTTGTTACCCGCGCTATAAGCAACAATTCAGCGAATTTCATTTCATGCAAAGCCAAACACATGATCTCTTACCGATATAGGATCCATGGGTGCAGGCCAAAACACCAGTTTCCAAGACATTGAACGCAGTAATATATACAATAGGCGATAGGAATCCTTGAGCGCAGTGCTCGGCAAAGTGATCGCCATAGTAGTGCTGAATCAGCGTTTGCACCGTCAATATTGCTGTATTCCAAAGAGAGACCACACTTAGGGGCACTCCCTTGTGCATAGCAGTGGAACGATGAAAGTCATGGTAACCATTGAGACGCAACGCTTCGTGTTGATATTTGATAAAGTGATCGAACAGCTACAGTCGGGCAAAATATCGATAAATAGAGTTGTATGTATAGGTATACTCCGCAATCTACTTACGTATGTTATAACCCAGAAGAAGGCACGCAAGTAGAGCATTATAAAATAGGCCTCGCATCGTTTCTCTGGCGGCCAAACAGACGCCAGCATCACTCCCGTGAATGAAATAACCGTAGAGATAAGCAGATGAATGCTGGGGATTGTAATGGAATAGATAATTTTAGGGGCAATGCCATCGCAAGTGGTAGCAATACACTGCAAGTTACTGTTCTAAAAATATTGTTATTTTGAGTCGTAATTGTTGAACAGCATTGTTTGGGTTAATCTACAATCTAATGGAAGTAATCAACTGATAAAATTCTTAAGTGGGTTCGTTGTTCGTTGGACTACCAAAAGACCGACAAGGTGTTTAGTATCACGATACAACTTTTAACAGATGCTGTGACGGGCCAGTGTGGCATTCCCCTGCCGACTCGTCGCCAAGTGCTATGTACTGTTTCTGAAGGCCGACCTTTAGTGTGGCTGGATTCTAGGCATGAATATGACTCGGAACATGCCTTGCGAACATAGCAATACCTTCAACACGACATGTCACTATTCTTAACAACATGGAAAGTGAGTTGCTGTTATATTAACTTGTGCGATTTCGCACAGCGTCGACACTTCTGTTAAGGCAACGTTGCGCCTTTGATAAAACGCTTTAGTAGAAGGTTCACAGAGATTAGTTCACATAAGGTTCCACAGGTTGACGAGTTCCTCTTGGCGAATTTATGTATTTTTCCTTGAGTAGCTTGACGATGTCTAAATATCTTTCAAACGAGTGAAAAGGCGAACTGAATCGTCAACTGATGACAACTTTGATACCTGAAAGCTGCTGGTACCTAACAAGAGCATATAACTGCAAAGATATGCGCTTCGTCGATTTGTTTCAATTTTTGTTTACTTTTGTTTACTCAGTAAGAGAATTCCACTTCAGTGAAGAAAATATTTATATGGCATTTAGCCAATTTCAGTCCAAGAGACAGAAACCTATAGATATTTATGTATGCAGTGTTGGAAAGCAATTGTCATAAATGCCAAATGACGTCTTTGTTTGGCATTCCAAGTCGCATCCACAAAAGTACTTTAAAAAGGAACCAAACCGTGCAGAGTTCAACTTCTTTCGCAGTAGTGCACTCATAATTCAATTGAGAACTAATGGTTTAAAACTTTTTGCTTCCAGTGTAATCGGTTTTACATATTATTCAGTTTCATACGTCGTAATACTTGTAGGAACATGACTCAATTCATTTAAAAGGGATGATAATGAAATGATCATTTAAATTATGATTTGTCTGTATTAATAGATAAGAAATTGAGTTACCTAAACGCCGGCACTGTTTTTAAAGGCGTAAAACTACTGTCGGAGTTTGCCGACAAAACTGGATCGAGCAGCTGCTGACGGTCGTTGTCGGTTGAGGCTTGACCAGCCTCATTTGCGTTTCCAGTTGTATCGTCCATGTATTGTGCACCCTAAAATGTAAAAAAAAATATTCTTTCAACAATTGCAACAATCAAGAGCAGCTGCACTCACTGTGTTCATATGGAAGTTGTGTCCCAAACTGACCATAATATGGTAAACCAAACGAAATCAAGCGTTATTCATTTAGATAAGCAAAATAAAAGCGATTGCTAATCTGATATCGGTGATGCAGGCAATAGAATATAACTAGACGAACCGGGGGGAAATACAAATAAAAAATGCAAATCGAAGAAATTCTTTGTTTTTATTTAATTTTTTTTTATTGTTAAATTATGACATTACCAAAAGCAAAAGTTGCAGTTCAAAGGGTGTGTTCAGTCATTAAGCGCTTAAGGCGGTATGCACGCTCGTCTTTTTGAAGAACAGGGGTGTTTTATTGATCATCTATCAGAGCACAACCTGAACTGTTATACAAAAAGTTCGTGTTTCTTTTTAGCTCAGATGCATCAGAGCTCAGAATTTGTGTTTCTTTTTTCGTTCAGAGCGCTATCAGAGCGCGCTCGATGAGCTCAGAATAAATTGACTGAGCGGGCTGAGTGAATAGCTGATTGCACACGTCCAGTCACATTTGACAGAAAAAAAAAACACAGGATAAGCAAAATAGTTGAAGTGGTGGACGAACCTTGTTGTTTTGTAACTGAAAATTAACCAATTCAATAAATAACAATTAATAAATTTTAATTTATGCATTTATGGGAACTATGTGCTCAAGTGTGTTTCATAAATACCTCAGAACAATCTGAGCTAGCTCGCTTCAGAGCGCGCTCATAATGCTCGAGCTCAGTTCCTAAAGATAACGTCATGGCATAATTTGCCCAGAGATATAAGAAAATTGTACGGTATGTCAGACATTTAGTTGGAGAGATTATATCTCTAGTGGAGTCGGCGTGTAAAGTCAAGACACACAATAAAATATGAACAGTTTGTAAAACTTTGTCAAAAATGCGATTATGAACTGCCTTATTGTGCATTGATAAGGTAACTGTTCAATAAAACTGACCGAGTGTAGCAGGAGCTGCTCTGATCCTAACCAATTCAGTTTGTCAATTAGTATTAGTATCGCCATTAGATCTTCGAAACAAGCTATAAAAAAGCTATGTAAATTATGTTGAAACATTTTGTTGGAAATATTTTTATATTTTTATTCGCATTCTGTTATACTCAGGTGGGTTATAATTCTTTTATACCAGATAAACTATTCCACTTTAATTTTAAACTGCATGCAACTTCATGTGTAACCCAAAATCAGTAAACTGTCAAACAAATTTTTGAAATATTGTTTGTTTTTTATTTGAAACAATTTGGTTTGAATATTTTTTTTGATCTTCCCGTAATAAATGTCTTTTCTGCCGAAAAGAGTTAAAGACCTGCCCCCACTAGAGCCAGATTCAGAAGATGAGCACAAAACACCCCAAAAAAGGACGGAACAAGACGAAAATAAGGAACATCTCGGCAAAAAGAACCCTTCTTTCACTTCCAGAAATCAAAACGAAAACAAAGAAAACTGTTCATTATCTCGGGGTCGTGATGCCTTTGAACATCATCGACGAGTGTAAGTACCAACTAGAAATTTCAACTAGCTATTTCTATAATTTGTTTGTTTGTAGACCAAAGAGAGTGTCCGAACTGCCACCATTGGAATCAGATTCAGACGAAGACGAGGGCAAACATGATAAGTATGTTGATAAGTGTTGGCTTGCTTGCAAATAGGTAATCTAATGGGCTTTTCCAAAGGTTAAACTGTGCCATCCTGAATGACTCGTTTATAATGAGTCCCGGCAAAAGCGAAGGAGATGATAATTCACCGAAGAAGGAAAAAAACGCTTTGCAGCCAGCTGGTGACGATTCACTTCTCTTGCACTTTGACAAGATGAATTTAGATGAGAATTCAGCGAAGCATATGGATAAGAGCCCACCCAAACCAGTCGAAGTTCAGCGACCGCAGAAATCCCTTCTTCCGCTAAAGTCAATTCAAGAGAACAAAGTTTCAATAAGTGATAACCCGCCCGAGGCAATACAATCAGCAGGGCTGGTGGAGTTGGAAACACCGCTAAAAGACACAGAGGCTCAGTTTGTAACGCCGCAGATTCGTTCGTGGTCGATCGCGAGAAGGCCGCGAGACTTTTGCTCCACTCAATCTCAGAAGACTCGCAGTGCCATTGCCAATGAGTTTCGCTCGCAGAAGGTGCTGTTCCAGACTCCAATGGCAGTGGCGCGTACGCCCATTGCTTGTATATCAAACGATAGCCTTACACTCTCCTTATGTGATACCATTAATGAGAGTGGAACGCCTGGCACAGGGGAAAAACCACCAAATTCACCGAGAAAGAGCAATGCCGATGTAAAGTCAAAGAAATTCCTTAGTGGAGCGTTCAGCGGACAAGAAGCCGAGCTACAGAAGTCTGAGCAACTACCGAAGCCAAAGCCAAAGGACAACGTAGTGATGATCAATGGATCGGAGTATACGATTAAACAGAAACTGGGGTGCGGTGGCTCGAGCAGTGTTTATCTGGCCAATCGAAAGGATTCCGGAAAGGATTGCGCTCTCAAAGTAAGGTTTCAATTGCTTGTTTACTTTAAAAAATACAAATGCCTCCCCTTCCAGATAGTAGACCTCCGGGGAGACGCTGCAGTCGTTGAGGGGTACCTTAACGAGACAAAATTACTGGCAAAACTCCAGGGCAACATTTGTGTGGTTTCGTTGTATGAATAGTAAGTAGTGCCATCATACTCGAGTGCAAATCATTGTATTGTGCAATTTTCCCAGTGAGCTTCTCGCTAAGGAATCGAGGCTGTACATGGTGATGGAGAAGGGCGATTCCGATCTGCACAAGATCCTCCAGACATATAAATCCAACCTGCCGCTGTATGTGCTAATGAACTTTTGGTATCAAATGCTTCAGTCGGTCAACTATATTCACCAGAATGGTAAGTGGTCACCGAAAGACTCCTCAAATGAACCTTACTGTAGTAGCTCTTTTTCAGGCGTCATCCATTCCGATCTGAAGCCCGCAAATTTTTTAATGGTTCATGGTAGACTGAAGTTGATAGACTTTGGCATAGCTAGCAATATATCCATTGACTCGACCAGTATCATAAAGTTCTCTCAAGCAGGCACATTCAACTACATTAGTCCGGAGGCTTTGATAGATACTTCCACCGGCAACAGTCCGATGGGAAAAAATCAGCCAAAAATCAAGGTGAGTTTATTCAGAGACAATAATATCCTTAGACCGTTTGTTGATGTGCCCGCAAATGGAACCAGAGTTAACCAAAACCATTCCTTACGTCTAATGTTGCCTCATGGAAGGCAGATAAATAGTCTGACATTTTAAGCATCCACCGGGGTCCATACGTTTCGTTTATCAGACTGAGACTCAACCCAGCTGAGCGTTATAAAAAAAACGCCTTCCTCCTGAGTTCGTTGTATTTGTTGGCTTTGACGTTTCTTTCACAGTGTTTGTCATATCCCATTCATTTCCCCTGATTAGAAGATGGATAACCAGTATCACTTTTCACCAACTGACTGCACACCTAATTTAAGCCGACACACTTCATCAATTGCTTCTTCTTTTTTTGTATATTTTGACTTTTTCTGATACTTATCCCGAAACACAATTCCATTATTTATTTTCCAATTAAAAACGAAATCTGGTCCAAATAACCTCTAGATCTCAACAAAATCGGACGTATGGTCGTTGGGTTGTATTTTGTACTTGCTGCTCTATCAGAAGACTCCATTCGGTCACATTAAGAATATTTACGCCAAGGTAAATGCCATCTCTAGCCCATCGACTGAAATTCTATATCCAGCCATTCCGCCGTATTACCCGGCCATGTTGGTGCAAGTAAGTTATCCATTTGGCAAAATATTACAACTGGAATTGCTTCATTATTGCTTCTTTCATTTGCAGATGGCAACAAAGTGTTTGCAGCACAACCCAAAGCAGAGGCCTTCAGTTGCTGACTTGCTCAAATACCCATTCAACATGGTAATACCGATACAAAATCTGAGTGTTGCCGCTAAATAGTTTTGATCGTCCATTTTTTACATGTATACCCTTTACTTTATACGACAAACGGTAGTTAGTAATTATTATGAAAGATACAAAACAAATGCATTAGATGATATAAGTTTTTTTTTTATACAAGAAAAAGTAGTTTATTTATTTAAAGTCAAATAAAAATACATAACATTCTTAAACAAACAGATAATAGAGCGACTACTTTTGTGGACTTTGAGTGTTGGACCTTGGACGCCGATTGTGCTACGTCGGTTGTTGTTGTAGCAGCGTCATTCGTCGGTTAGTCATTCAGGTTGAGTCCAAGAAATTGGGCCACTTGGGTTGGATGGGTCCGGAGCATTAGTGGTGTAAGTGTGGTTGGTTTGGCCGGACAATTAAAGAGGTGTTGAAAATCGTGTGGGCCTAAGTTGCATTGAGGGTATTTGTCTTCAATGTTGGGGTCAAGGCGTGCCATGTAGTTGTTTAATAGATGGAACCATCCCGAACGAAGTTGGGCCAGAGTAGTTCTGGTTGGTCTGGGGAGTGATTTCTCTGCCGGAGCAATAGGTGGAGGTCTGCCTCCAAGTACCACGTTCGCTTTGTAGCTGGTGATCGCGTTTAAGACTAAGGTCTGGTGTATATGGTTTTTGCCACCGTGGTATAGATCTGAGTTGATGACTGGTTGTTGTGTGAGGTGGTTTATTTCGTCTTGTAGATCCAGGATGCATCGGCGTATGCAGCGGGGAGGTTTCGGAGCGGAGATAAGGTTGTGATTTGGGTGATCATGTGACAGGCTAGTAGAAATTGTTGAGTAAGCATGCTGTTGTGTGTTTTGATCGGGAGCGTCATTGTTTCTGTGTGAAGGTGATCTTCGTCAGCCATGAGATGACAACCTGTGATAGTGCGCATGGTTGTGTTGTGGCATACTTCGAGGTGCTTCCAGTTGGTGTCGCTTAGTTGTGGGGTCCAAATAGGTGCCGCATAATTTAAAACTGATCGACCGATCGCTTTGTAAGTGGCGGGGAGTGTTTCTTTGTCTTTTCCCCACGAACTTCCGGCGAGTGATTTGATGATGTTATTTCTGGACCTGAGGCGATTTTTGATGTTAGTGGCGTGTGCCGAGAAGCTAAACAAATTGTCGAATGTGACTCCCAGGAGTTTGGGGTGTGCGATGGTGGGGATGCGTCTTTCAGCAATTGATATGTCTAGCTCTATCTGGTGATAGTTTGAGGTTGCGGGCTTTAAAGAATCTGTCTATCGTTCCCAGGTAGGTGGTGATCGATGCAGAGAGGTCATGAATGTTAGGACCTGATGCTAGTATTGTGCAATCGTCTGCATACGATACTAAGTTTATGCCTGCTGGAGGTGGTGGTAGCTTAGAGATGTAATAATTGAAGAGAAGGGGAGGTAGTACCCGCCTTGAGGCACACCTTGTTTGGTTTTCCTGTGTTTTGATTTGGAGTTCCGGAATTCCACAAATGTTTGTTTGCCACTGAGGTAGTTTGCAAGCCAGCGTTTGGTGGAGTTTGGTAGAGATGACTCAAAGATGTCTTTGAGCAAAACGGAGTGGCTTACTGTGTCAAAGGCTTTGGACATTTGATATTACGTCGGTGATACCGTACTCTCTCCTTCGAGATAAGAGTTTCGGACGGAAAGTAATGAAATATTTATTTTCATGTTCAAAATTAAAACATATCTTTGGTAAGGCCCGCGTCCAAAGCCTTGGCTGCGACCCTCTTATTAATTAAGTTAATATTACTCTGAACCATCCTCCTTTATACGAACAAATTCTACATAACCTGTCAATTGCATCGCCCTTCCACGTACCATTCCTTTATTGTAAATATGAACCTTTCTTAATTTGACATATTCTTGATGTCTTTACCAGAATACAGTTTTATATCTAGAATGATCTTCAACATCTTTTCCTATAAATGCTGAAGCACTTTTTTTTGGAACCGCTAAATTGTTTTTCCGTCATCCGTTACAGTTTTATATGCCCAATTAACAACTTGGGTGGGTGTGATTTTCACCGAACTGGTATCATATTTTATTGTTTCGCAAAAACTGCAACTATAGAGAAAATATTTAAAATCATTAGCCGATGATCTAATGTGTTTACTTAATTTTAAAATACGCACCACTGGCGGGAATGTTTTTAGATCGATGGGGCTTTTGCTAATCCACTGTGCACGCCACATATAAAATAAATCGCTACACTAGCAGTTTCGCTATATTTTGGCAAGCCGCTGAGCAACCCGAGTTGCTAACCCGAGTGTTAACAGCACTGGCTATTTATCTTTGATTTGGCTACTCCAACTTTTCACTGGCTCCTTAAAATTGTCATTTGGGATTTATCCAAATAAATGCTATTCACTTCAAAGTTTACCGATTTTTAGGAATTTCTGGCTTACGAAAAAAAATACATACTTCTATTGCGAACGTTCCCTTTTCGTATAGGTGACTAAAACTTTCTAAACAGTTATGTCGTTTTCGATTGGGCATTTAATCCGATTTATACTGGTTCTTTAGTATATTTTGATCGTTAAATCTGTACCTTCAAAGCCTGGCAACGCAAGTATCTCTCTCTGGAAGCATAATCTTAGACAAAAGTTTAACCAGGGTTGGTGTTGGCATTCTATTCGCCTTATAGAATGCCGACACCAACCCTTCCAACGTTCAAATGTTTTCGTATGCAGGAACGATTTACTTCTTTAACTTAGAGAAAATCAACCGTGCCCACGAAAACGTTTCAACGTTTTCAACTTGCAGAATTTGACCCGAGGTCTGCATCAATCTTATGGAGGCGTCATCCTCTTAAATCTTTTGTAAAGGACTCTACTTTAATCAATATTCTTCTCAGCCCAAAACAACAACGTTTGGTAGGAGCTGGGGTTTGATTCTAAAACGATGAAACGTTTTCGTTTCCACGAATGGTTTCGTTTAAACAGCAAATAGTAAAAAAAGAAATTCGGGATCGGATAGGACTAACAAGCGCAAGAACCTTTACAAATTTCGCAGGCTCCAAAAAGAATAAACCCTCGAAATTGGCGGTGGACGCCATTTCACGAAAAAAAAAACACCTCGTTGCTTTCGTTTGATCTTTCAGATGTAGGCCGTTTCTCTTCAAATTAAGCTTGCGGGACTCGCACCAGTTGCCAGCGAAAGAGTTTCACTTCCAGTCGATGAGACGATATCAAGTCTGTTGGCAACTGGTGCCAAAAAAAAGTTAAACATCGAATTTTGTTGATAATGGTGTTTCCTATATTGTTGACACCTGCCTCAACAATAGGTGGATAGGCAACAACAGGCCCATCGCATAATAAAATAGCCATGCCATCAATAACACTGGCTTTGCCGTTGCCATTTAAAACTTCCACCTGGATCTGGATCAAAGTGAGTGGATAATATGGCCGTAAGAGTAGGATATGTAATTATTCCAAAAAAAAAGCAAATAAGTTGGAAAAGATTATAAATAACAGCATTGCGAGTTCTAAACTATTCGCAGGGAACAAAAACACTTTTGCCGCGAGGAGTTGCAGTTTATTTACATCCACAACATTACAAAGCGATGTACCAGGAAAAAAAAATCGAGCTTAACCTCAAAATTGAAATACAACTGAAATTTCAGCTATTAGTCATTGTATTTGCGAGTACCTGCAACCAAATAAAATTTGTCATGTGGACGAACTGTCAAAACTTGAGAATACATTTATTTCCTCGTTCGAAAATAGTTGCTGGATCGATTGTGATGTTTTGTCCGATTCCTCGATGTAAGTTATCCCTTCTTATTCAAAGAATTTACGTGGTTCTGCCCTTGTTAACCTTTCACTGACCCCCTAGTGTTAACTTGCGTGAGTTCCGGACAATTTTCTCAAAAACAAGAGATCACCCTATTGGAAGATGCTCTTATTTTTGCAAATGGCCGCCAATGTCAAATCCGTTTTGACATTTGTGGGCTAGACAGATGTAGAATACAAGTGAACAAGCCATGGAGCGATACACTCCTCAAGAACGCGGAATAATCGTGGCTATTTTTTCGTCTGTAGTGGTAATGGTGCAAGTCTTTTTTAATAGCTCGGAACGTTCGGACATCTAGTACAATGACGGAATAATTTACGTCAAGTCAGCAAAGTTTATTACTTAAAAAAAAGAAGTTGCATTCTGCAAGAAATGTAAATGTATATTTTTTTAAATATAAACAACAAAAAAATAAAAAAGCAGCAAGCGCTGAAAACTTAATAATACAATTATGCACTTAAATAATAAGTTGAATGCACTTTAGCTTTTATCCTTGGTAACAATATACTTGGGTATATCGATAATTTGCATTGTGTTGTCCTTGGCGGATGTGATGAGCTGTAAACGAGATGGTTAGTATTTCTGTCAGCAATAGTCAAAACTTTTCAAATAGCGAACCTTATCGCCAGCGATTTCCAGAGCTAGAATCATTTTGCCAGATCCCGGAAATCGTCCAATCTGGCATCCTGTTATCTTGTCCAAGACATATACAAAACCATCATAGCATCCGACAAAAATATACTTCTCCTTGTACAGTTTCATAGAAACGGCACCATTGCCACAATGAAATATTGCTACGCGTCCTCCGGTCTGAAAAGTTAACCAATTAGGTAAATTCTGGGCCATTTGTGGCAGACTTGAAACGTACCGTAAAATTGTATTGATGTATTTCATTGCGTTGCGTTCCGCAGTAGATGCATCCACCGTCTAGAAGGATGCTGTATATATGCAGATTATCTGGAACATCCAGAGATCTCAGTAACAATCCGGACATGGCATCACGGAAGTGTATTTGATTTCCCTTCGACGAGACTATGAGTATCTTTCGAGGACCCTCTTTGGTTGCTTTGATTGCGATTATGGAACTTTCCGACGAACACAGAAGCGTCTCCGATAAGTTGTTTTTCTAAAAAAATGGAACAAAAAAAAAATAATTTAGAATGTAAGCGTTAAGGACAAAAAAGGACTCTTTGGAGATGCGGGGCATCGATCCCCGTACCTCTCACATGCTAAGCGAGCGCTCTACCATCTGAGCTACATCCCCGATGGGTTGCGGTCGACTTTTTGTCCAAAACAAATCAATTGGCAGTATTACAGAGAAAAGTGAAAGTGTACCACACTACCAATTACGCACTGACGTGACTTCAATGCCAATCCACTGACCAAGTTAAGTGAGAATAGAGTTACTTTGCCCATTCGCATACATGGGGATGTAGCTCAGCTTAATCACTTAAGCCACCGTTCAGTTTAAATGTTAGCCTGTGTTTTAGTTTTGAAGAAGAAGCTCCATAGACTCCAGATAGATTCTTTTCGATAAGCCCAACTAGAGCTTTATTCAGTCTTGCTGCCGCAATAACTAGAATTGTGTTGGCTTCAATCAACATTTTTTCTTTTGCAGCACTCAGACTCAAAAGTTGTACCGGATATTTAATTTTACTGTGACATTGCCTCCTGCATTTTAAGCCAGTCAAGGAGGTTCTTCAATGAATAGGAGCTTAGAATTAACTATATAACCACCATAAGAGCCTAGATTCTACTGGAATACGCAAGGCAGGTACAGTCCAGAAGATGTGCTGGGAGTAATTAAGTTATCTTACAAGCGACGCAGATAATTTTGTCACCTAAACCCAACCCAATAAATTGATTTGCAAATGCATGTTGGGCGAAAACGATTACTGTCAGTCGCCTGCAGTATTTCATCGCCATAGTGACGTACAGAATGTCACAGACATTCGGGCGAATTCGTTTTTTCTAGTTCAGCCCACAATTATGCCATTGACAAGTATGGCAAGAACATCAACGGATGTCCTAACAAGGGAAGTTCAATCACTATATGGCAAAACGTGTTCCGATCCTACTTATCAACCAGCAGTGACACATTAATATTAGTTCTATTCGCGTACTTTTTCGAGCCAAACACTACAAATCTGTCAAACTCAAAAAATTTAGCAAAACTCTCTCAGAAAGCTGAAAATATACGCAAAAGTACGTGGATAGACTTCGAGCTACTTTGAGCCACTTTCATCTTTGACATATCTAGTCCATATCAGAAATAAATATATAACTTACCTTTTTGCAACATATGAAACGACCTAGGAGAACATTCGACCACCACCGAAATTGTTTTCTTGGTAACTTTGTGCATTTGACATATTTATCAGCACTTGCCGGTTGAAATTCTCTGAGCTGTTTCGAGCCAAGAGAGGAGCCACTCGTTACACGTTCTTTTGCTAATTTTCTCTTTTTCTGTCATTTTTGATGAGTCTATCTACACTTTGTGCGATTGCGATCGATTTATATCGATTGCGTTCGATTCGAACCGCGTACGCGAACGAACCTATTATATGCCTTGATGCTTACTTATTGGCCTTGATTACAATGTCTGACAGTTGGAGGATGGTATTTGCTTTTATTGTTCTGGATTTTTCACGTGGGCAGTTTTCGCGATTCAATACATTTTTAAACCCTAGTGAAATTTGAGCCACTTCTCAACCCAAAATGTAGCTACAAAAACATAATTTCTTTTCATGATATTTTTTACTTTATGTGACAGTTGAGCTGCAAGCTATAATCCAATTTCCAACGTTGTTAACAAATGTCGTTTTCAATTGAGCAAAAGAAAAAAGGGTTCGTGAAAGTCCGGAATCTAGAAAATCACTTCTGTTCCATTGACACAAAAAATGTTCTTCTGGTGATTCTGCGAAGAGAATTTCGCTTCGCGATTTGAATACCGAATCCACTCAAAAAGTACTTACCTACACAGGTAAGTGTAATACTGACAGCAGCCGTAGATTACTTTTTTGGCATTTCAGTAATACTTTTGTGGATTTAATCAGAACCAGTTTTATTGTTCCATTGGACTACAGAATAAGGTGATCCCCGAGTAAAACCAATGGAAAACGACATAAATAATCTATGACAGTTGTGACAATTTAAAATGAATTCCTACTAAAGGAAGAACTCAAAACTGTTTTTGGTTTTTTTGGCCATGAAAGATTGAAAAACATATTATGTGTCAGTGAATTTATCTATGACATTAGTAACAAAAACTGTTCCAAATTACAATCAGTAACTACCTTTATACGATCGTAAAAAACAGTTTTAAGTTAAAATAGTTGATAGGGGCGTTCAAGTATTTAGTTTAGTAAGACTGACAGCCGGCTAAGTTGAAGTGTCTCAGTTTTGATCTGCGTAGATCGGTCATATAAATGGTTTTTCAGTTGACGTTTGTGGAGGGGTGGCCAACGAAGAAGAATTTCATGACTGAGTATACTAAGTAAACAGTTCGTATATGTGGCTGACGTATATAAAAAGTGGAGTTACCGACAAATCTAAAGTTTTTGCGTTAAATGTACACCTAATACAGACGAATCTAATAGTTTAATGGCGTTTTCGTTTAAAAATAAGGAGTAAGGATTCCCCTTTCTATATCAAAGAGGGAATCGATAAGTGCTCTTCCTATGTTCTCTATGTCTCATTGAAGAAAAAAAGAGCATTTTCGGGTCACTTTTTAACACGACAGAAGAGTTCGGATATAAAGAATTGCCCTGTACGCACCACCAGACCACCACACTTGCCAAAATGTCAAATTGCAATGTTTTGTTAAAAAAATAGTTTTACATTTTATAATTACAAAATCTGAAAAATAATGCTGCATTTGCAACAGCACATATTCCTAACACAAAAGATTAAACGATGCCCAGTAGGTACTAATAGGACAGCATAACTTAACACGTAAAAAAACGTGACACGTATTTTGATCGGCCATCTTGTTTCTTAAATAGGAATTATGACAAAGTTCTGCATGCTGATATTTTTATAACGATGGCTTGCGAAATTTCGTTATCCTATAAAACTAAATGGCTTCCGGAAGCGATGATCGGACTATTATTTATTATTTTTGTATAACTGATTGATGAATTGTTGGTTTATTTTCTGAAACTAATTACCACTCTCATTTCACATGTTTTACATCAGAAATAGAAATGTTTTCAAGTGATTGAAGAAATATTTTTCCGTTTTACATTATAAATAGGTAGCACATTTATGCTATGCATGACACCTTAGACGTCTGAGTTGTGATTTTATTCACGCAGACTGAATTATTTTGATTCGGTCGAGAAAAATCTTTATTTTCACTCTAGAAAACAAATAAGAAGTAGTAAAAATAGACAAATTAAACATTATGACATGCTTGGTGGCAACCACTATGGCAAAAGCGCTATAACGCATTTCATTGAATAGAGGAATTGTAAATTAAACTTGACGTTTGCATTATTGAATTACAGCCCTATTATGGCTATCAAATATCAACACGATATTTGATAAATATATGATACATATCAACAAAATGAATAAATCGGTATTATGTTTATCAACCTATCAAAATTGTTGACGAATTGTGAATTGTATTAGATTTAAGATCTATTGTGAATGGTTTTATCGATAAACTTGGTTTTACGGTTGTCAAAAAATTGTATATTCATTTCATTTCATTTGATATTTAGCTTGCTTTTCATTTATTACTTGAAAGTAGGACAGGATACATTTAAATAATAAAAAAGTTCAATAAGAACATTTCTATGTTTTGTAGTGCTGTCACTCTGTTGCTATGCATTATCACCGTAGGTGTCATAGACAAAGCACACTGTTACATAGAAATTCGTATTGACAAATGTCGGGTAACGTTAAAAATTCCGTCTCGCCAACACACTTACCAAAAATATAAATATGAGCCACTTCCGCTGTTTGCAAATTTGCTGGCCTTGTCTCTTGTGGTCCTATATGTGCTGAATGTATTAAGATGTTCGTATTTGGGAGTGGCACCTTTGATGGTTCTTTCTATTGCATTTATATTATTGATGCGAACTCGTCGTAGAAGAACAGTATCTATACGAGACACCCCCCCCAATCTTCCAAATTATTTCATTTCCCGATATCTAATTGACTCCCTTCTTTCTACCGAAACGGCAGCCATTTTTAGTGTTCCATTATTCTAAAAACTGACGTCAACTATTTGCGTTGCACCCTACTCATTCTATCTTAGTACATTACAAAAAAAAAAAAAAAAAATTGCCGCACACTGCACTCCCAACAAGGAATTCTATTCGTCCTTCGCCACCAATCAAATGTTTACATAACGTTTTTCGTACATAGAGCTACACACCAACCAAATGTCGGTCCAGTTTCCAGTTGCATTCCATAGCAAAGCAAACAAAGAAAAGCTTCAAACCATTCCAAGTCACCGCGGGTGAAGTAGAGTTCCCCTTATTGAAGAAAGACAAGACTTTTGCGCTATGCAACTGACATGCTCCAAGTTTCTGTACATATAAAATCCGTCCTCCTTTACTGAAGAGTCCTTTTTCCTTTTTGTGTGCATTGCATCGATGTGTACTGCATGAGACTTTTGTCTTGCAGTTACATAATCAAACGCATGCGCTTGTGTGTGAGGGGGAAAACTTTTTAGAAGCCAGAGGCAAGCTTTGCCTTGCACTCTTATTTGACAGCCGAATTTGCTATGCTTTCTTTGTTTGCTCTGCTTTAGGTGACAAGGACTATTATTTTTGCATCAAAGGATTGGCGGCGCATCTTTCGAAACGCCCCACAGGGTGGAGAATATAACGAGTGCAGCTGCTGCATGGACAGAGAAGACAATTGGATTTATCTATGCACACTTTAATTTCATGAAGGCTGAGTTATGTCGAGGCGTGGAGGGTAGGATTTCGTGACGGAGAAGAAAGTAGGTACCGTGAATTACAATCACGTCTCGGCAATAATTTAAAATCGATTCTTATGACTGCCGAATGAGGGGAATACTCCTCCGGCGTATGTCTATGCAAAATGAGTTTTTAAATTACCTTTTGAGAAGTCCGCAATTACAAGGGGTAATGGAAATACGCGCACCTTTCTTATGAAAATTTAATTTGCTTTTGTTGAAAATGAGGAACGTTGTTTGGTTGGTTCAAGTAGACTAGCTAAATATAATGCGAACGTAGCCTGAACTGTCAAAAAGTTTATGTTTCTCGATTAGCAGAGACATCAGAGCTCTGAATTTGTGTTTCTATTTTCGCTCGCAACATCGTTACACACTTTATTTGACAGATCATAAAAAAGCTAAAGCCTAGAATGATGTTCGCACTTAAATTTAGCCGCCTTACAAAAATATCTAATAAGATAAAATCAAGCTAAGCAGTTAAGTTGAGCTGTATGCAGTTCAAGTGTTTTACACTGTAAAAAAGTCTCCAAAAAATACATTTTTTCACAACTTAATTTTGACAGATCAAGGGGACGGAGGTAACGAAGAAAAACGGGTGAAATAACAACATTTGTCTGTTTTTCCGTTGAGCTTTGACCTGTCAAAATTTAGCGATCGTATAGTACTAGATTACAAGTTTGCTCGTTCAGCAAGTTAGGGCACGTTAGCATTATCAGTTTCTTCATTAAATTTTGGTTTTGTTAATATTTACGTTATTGCTTTTAAGAATTTAAATGAAATACATATAAAAATCAATGAACAACTTCTAAAATACACAACATTTATAAATAATTATGTATACAAAATAATTCATAATAAACATCGTCTTCATATACAGAAAGGATGGATGCCGTAAGTATAAATCATTTGACAGATAATGTTCAATTGAACAGAGCATGCTTGACGAGTTCGAGCTCTATTCAGTACTCTATTCTAAACGAAAGAAAATCGCAGTCAAATTTTATACGATCACAAACAAAAATATTCAGGGCACTCATTCCGTAATTTTTCAGACGATTATCGTCGAAACGATAGACCTCCAAAAGTGACAACTAAGTGCCAAAATTACGAGTTTGAGACCTAAATCCAATTCATTTTCGACAAAGGTAATGAAAACTAACGATAGAGAAACAAATTCATGCAGAAAATAACTTCCTACGGTCATTAAAGTTTCAAAAACGATATTATCCCGACGACCATTGTTATACGGAATCTGCCCCCAGTTCAGTTTGTTAATGACTTTCAGTTAATATCTTGAAACACGAACGAATGTCAAGTGAAGACTTATCATAGACTTCAAAATTGCATATTGATAGCGTAAATTGTTAAGATCTCTTCATTTAATAAACTATTTGCAAGATTAATGAAAGTATTCTGTTCGCACTTAAGGTGGCGCTACAGACTGGAGTGGACCTGTTCACACGCTTAATCTTAACTTTGTTGTCATGGGCCGGGTGACGTAAAATAAAGCCAAAAGAAATAATGCCAAATTTTGGAAATTTTTCAAAAGGGAAATAATCAAAAGGCTAAATATTGCTGTTTAAGGATACAAATGTATTTAAAGTGGTTATGTTGCAGTTTGAGTTTCATGTAAATGAAGCTTTAACTGGATGAAATTTTGCATAAAAGGTCAACATACTAACCGTGTTGCCGACTTGAAATATAATCGTACAAAAAAATCTATCGCTGTCATTAAAGCCTGAAATATAAGCCAGACCTTATGAAAGATGAGGTATAAAGTTTAAAGTTTTTTTCTGGCTTTGAATTGTGCCAAAAGGGTCAGAAAATATTCAGACTAGTAGTCTCTATTTTCCCTACATATAGATGACGATACATTCAGTAAAGGATTTCCTAAATTCTTCGCACCCATTATATTCCTGAAAAAGAACTTCCTTCTATATTTGTAAAGGGCTGAATGTTCAATCATAACATAGGCATTGATCAGCTGCTGCATCTTCCTCAAGACACATTTTCACAAAATATTAAAGACGGAGTCCGTTGCCGTTGCTGTGACGCCACAAGCATGTTAAACCCTTGTGAAGTTGGTTGTGATTCGTATTTTGCGAAAATGTTTAGAAGTTACAACGAACCACACAACAAAGTCACCTCACAATGGTAAGATTTTTTTTAATAACAACAAATTCTTGTGTTTTTTTCCTAATTTTATGCTACACGCTATCAGCCTTATTTATAAACCCAGCGTAGAGTCTGCTTTACTTTAGGCACCCTCTAAAATGCCCCTACGCAGCGAAATGCGACTTATAGAGATTTTTCGAACTTAAGCAACGTTACTTTAAGGCTGCGTAGTTTAAACGCGAAAATTTGAGAGCTTACGTAAATATGTTTTTGCAACTAATGTCATTTTTGGTAGGGGTCGAATTGTAAACAAATCAAAATGTTGATGTAAATTTGCACCAAACGAATTTCGTCTGCAAATGCAATTATAAAATTAAATAATTTGGCCTTTTGTTTGTATTATGTAAAATGATGTTCTTATGAAGCTAATCTGTCAACAACAGCTAAGGTCAGTTTTAGTTGCAAAAAGTAATAGATTTCAGTGTTTTCTGTAATAGTTTTTAGAAATTCTTACATGTTTAGACGCAAACCTCGTTTAGTAAAGTTACCGCGGAAATATGTTTATAAATCACAATTTCAGGAAAGCCACGTAGAGTAAAGTGACCATAAATTTTTCCTCTCAAAGCGGGACATCTGTAGGGGGAAAGCGGAAGACTTGAGCCACTTTTTGTTAGATCGTTAAAAATTTGATTATCATTTACAACCACTTTTTAAATGTATTTTTGTATAGCTACATTTATCTATTTTAAGAAATGTCTCATGAACTTACAATAAACCCAAGGAATTATTGGCAAATGCCAAATGTTTCAAAACAGATTTTCGGCTCAAGTCTTTCGAAACACCGGGAGACTTGAGCACCCCTTCGGGTAGACTTGAACATCAAATTCTACTAGCAAAACAATAAAACAAATAATTTATCCGCTTCCAATGTGAGTAGAATTTATTGTTATTGTTTTTGTGGTTTGAAAACAAAAAAAAAAATTTTAACAAGCATTAGAAATCTAACATTTTACAGTTCATAAATAAAAAAAAGTAGGTACTTAATATAAAGAAGCTAAAACGTATGGTCACTTTAACGTAGAGGCTGTGTAAATTCTTACGCATCTAATAAATACGGCTGTATATTTTTTATAATAGACACTAGATTTTTTTGCTAAATTCTTTCAATCTGTGTATACAAAGCCAGATACACCTAGTTTTGTACCAACTACCGAATGCAGAACTGATATCGGCCTCATCCAACTTAGTCCTCAGGACATTTTATTGGCTCTTGATAATCTTAAGCCCAATTCAATTCCAGGCCCCGATGGAATTCCTGCAATTATTTTTAAAAAGTGTTCCCAAGCTATTTGCTATCCCCTCCATCATATTTTTAACATGTCTCTGTCCTCCGGTATTTTTCTTGATGAATGGAAGTCGTCTTTTCTTATTCCAATTTTTAAATCTGGATCCAAGAACGATATTGAAAATTACAGAGGAATTTGCAAATTATCTGCTTTGCCTAAGCTTTTCGAAAGTATGGTTAAATCAAAAATTAAATTTTTAGTTAAGGAATTTTTTTGTAATACACAGCATGGCTTCGTCACTGGCAGGTCCACTACCACTAATTTAGCTTGCTTGTCTCATTATACCATCAATGCTATCGAAGATGGTTATCAAGTCGACTGTGTTTACACTGACTTCAGTAAAGCATTTGACTCCGTCAATCATCTAATTTTGCTTAGAAAACTTGAAAGTTTTGGATTTCACTCAGCTATGCTTGATTGGATTAGATCTTATTTGATTGGCAGGATTCAAAGAGTCAAAATTGATAATTATTTTTCTCAGAGTCGATGAGGTGAAAGATCTTGGCATTATAATTGATTCCAGGTTCACCTTTGCATCTCATATTGACCACGTTATTGCCAAAGCAAATAAGCTTTGTGGTTTTATAAAACGTAATGGCAGCGAATTTTCGGATCCTCATACCCTTATTTCGCTTTTTATTGCGTTGGTTAGATCTCTGCTTGAATATGCTGATGTTATATGGACCCCATTCTATAAAACTCACTCAGATCGCCTTGAAAAAATCCAGAGGCGTTTCACAAAATACATTTTCAGGAAAATAAGATGGGATTTTGAAATTTCTTACCGGACTAGATGTCAATTGTTGGGCATATCAACTTTTTGTTCTAGAAGAAAAGCCCATGACATCATGCTAATAAGGGATTTATTATGCTATCACATTAAATGTCCATCTCTTTTAGCCTTAGTGCCAATCTTTGCCCCAACCAGACCTTTAAGGGAAAGAAACCTTCTTCTTCGACCTGTTCATAGAACTAATTATGGCCATAATGAGCCCATGTCCAGAGCTATTGTTTCATTCAATGATGTTTATATTTTTGTAGATCTAAATTATTCACGCGATCGCTTCAAAAGTGTTATTCTTAATTTGGCAGCATTATCTTAGTATTAAGTACATTGTTTTTTTTATATAATTGTTATACTTTTATTGTAATCTGTATAGCTTAGCTAGTAGATGATATCAAATAAATAAATAATTAAATAAGATTTCTTGGGCAAAATACATGAATCTACTGCCACGGAAATATTCTGTAGGAAACGAAAAAATAATATTTACGACATCTGACACAAATCAGTTTTAATTATTGAAATATGTATTTTTCCGAAATTAACGCATTAAATCGAACGCAATGGAACAAAGTCTATACATGTCCTCATCAAGAATGACGGAAAAAGAGAAAATTATCAAAATAACGAGTAAAAACGTCGAGATGTCAAATGCACGAAGTTGACAAGTAACAATATAACAAATTCAAAGCCCGTCGTAGAAATCAATTGCGCACAAAAATAAAATCTGTGAAAATAAAGAAAATTCGGCGGTGGTCGAATGTTCCCCCAAAACTTTTCATACATATGTTGCAAAAAGTTAAGTTATTTGCTGATCCACGTCATTTGGAGCATATTTTCAGCTCACTGTGAGATATTCGCTAACCCCCGTATTAATAAACAAATGCGCACAAGTTAGTTAGCTAGTAGACATCAGATAGCATACAAAAATTTGACTTAACTTCTGAATAACGAGTTGATAACTTTTACACAGCGTTTATTAATAAGGGGTTAAGTTTTCTGAATTTGACATATTTTTTGTAGTGGTTGACACAGGAAAGTACGTGAATAGGCCTAACATGTATATGTAACTCAAATAAATGTCAGAGAAATAGAACAACAAATAAATATTCATAATCGCTTATCACTTCTTGTAAGCGTCTATGACTTATGATTGATTTTGAATGTTGTGATCTGCTCGATACATAGGAAATCACAATTTCAATTATTTGTGCGAGCCTCACAACTCAGAAGTTGTGCTGCCAGAATACGGAAGCCTCACAAAATCGAATTCACCTCCCCTTGTAAAGGTTTTGAGACTTGTGAGGTGTCAGTGAGGTTCGCAAAAATCGGGCTGATAATTAAAACTTCGATGAACCATTAAACAGCTGCCCAGTAAAAAAAGTAGAATAAAAAACTTTAAAAGCAAAAGACCGTCCTGGAGATGCGGGGCATCGATCCCCGTACCTCTCACATGCTAAGCGAGCGCTCTACCATCTGAGCTACATCCCCTTGGTAAAATGGTGCACTCTATATGTCTGCATTACTTTTAAAATTAACTTAACGTTCACCTAACTTGGATTGACATTGAAGTCACGTCCACAACGTGCGTCGGTTGTGTGATACTTTCACCTCACATAAAGCACATACCGGTTAAGCCACGAGTTCGGTCAATTAATGCAACCGAATCACAAGTCTCAACGGGGATGTAGCTCAGATGGTAGAGCGCTCGCTTAGCATGTGAGAGGTACGGGGATCGATGCCCCGCATCTCCAACTATTGTCAGTTGCTGACGATAATATTTTGTTGTTGTCCAAAATAATCATACTCAAATATTTAGAGGTCTATAATTGCAATTGCTGCGCTCATTTTCAAGTCAATAAACCTTTGGTAAAACTTATTTCCGACAGACAGACAGACGACTGACCCTGAATCAAACTGAACTTCCTCACGCTTACCAGAGTGAAATCGAAACTTTACACTAAAACTGAAGTTTATACAGTTGGTAATGATCGCGTATTGCGCTAAAAGAAATAAACGTCATTCCTCACCCGTGAATAAAAACCTTAGCCCCAGAGATGTCAATAAAGGAACAGTTTCACTTTCCATATAGTAATTATCAATCAATCAGTAGTATAAGCAAAAAAAAAAATACAAGTACAGATGTGGGCACTTGCACGGTGTGGGACGACTTGGGGCATTATATAAACCCAAGCTTAGGCCAGTCCTCATCTTCAGTATCAGTTTCATTCGAGTACACAATGCGCAAACCATTTATGCCGTTTGTTATCCCCGTACGTATAAAGCTGGCTCATTTTACTTTTGACTTGTAAAATAAATACAAACACATCTACTCAATTCCAGATAGTTTTACTGGGCCTAATAAGAGCATCGTTTGGATTCGGCCTAAGCGGGGTCTTACCCAGCCAATTACCAGTCGTGCCTTTATCAGCTATAGCCGCACCATCACCGTTTCCGTTCCCTTCACTTTTTCCATCACCTTTCCCGTCACCGTGTCCGTCGCCTTTCCCAGCGTCGTTTGCATTTCCACCACCGGTATTGGTCCTAGCGCCATCTTTCGCACCGGCACCGTTTTTCCCACCACCATTTCCGGCTTTCGGACCTCCGCCACCACCATATCCCCCTCATTACGGATTAGCTGCGGCTCTTTTGAATGTGATTTTAGCGAAGAAAGGAAAGTCCCTTCCTCCACCACTATATCCGTATCCCCCACCGCCTCCTTACCCTCCACCACCGCCACCTCCGCCGAATCATTATCCACCTCAGGTATGTAATTAAAAAAAATGTGTATGCATATATAAACGATTTCTTGCTCATTTCCAAATACCAAGGACCACGTGCTTAATGTGCATATAACGAAGGACAATGCAGGCGACAAGGAACATCACGACTGGCACAATGACAGATCGAAATGGGATTAACTTATAGTTCCAACTGAATTGTGTTGGTGTATATATGCAACAGGAGGAGTTTAACGAGTGTATTTCATTTCATTTGGGCCAACAAATTATATAATATTTTTTAAGAAAATTGTTATTTGATTCAATTTATTAGCAGTTGTAGAGTTTTTGTGTGAAACAGATGCTTAAAGCCCTAGTTACAGCCATACGTAAATCGAAAACGTACAAGTTTTCTTTTGCTTTTCCAACTTTTTCAGTTGCATATGTCTATAGCCGAGGCCTAAAAACTAAGTATCGTAAAATGTTATTCCAGTGTGGATAACAACCGATTCAAGTTTTTAAATTTTCTGACATTAATGTCCTATATTTAGTTCTCAGTGGGCACATTCCAAAAAATCAAGTTACCTTAAGTCGACTAGATTGGTTTGAACTAGACGTACCGTGAACGCAAATTGGTTGGTACGTGACATTTTCCATTCGTAAGCCACATAGACGAAATGTCAATTTAGCTCTAGATTTGTGGGCTTCGCTTATATAAAAGATTTTTCAACAGGGACGCTACAAAAGTAGAGCGACAGGGACAGCAAACGACGCCGAATTTCTTGCCGCTCTTTTGACATTTCTCTTCAGTAAGGTTTGCCATTTCATGATGGAGAGATATACGAGCCAACAACGAGTCGAAATTATTAAAATTTACTACCGAAATTCGGAGTCAGTGGCCTCAACGTTAAGAGCGCTAATTAAAACACTTGTTTCTTACTTTTAAAATTAAACAATATTTATTTGGAACTATGTCCTTTATTATTGAAATACTTTTTACTAATTCTAAAAGGAGCTTAAGGCTACTATGTAGTTACAATAAGACTGTTGATAAATTCATCATACAGTCGTATTTATATACTTTTCTTATCTATCTACAAGGAGACCCAAGCGTACAATCGTCTTGCTTGATAATGAAGAAGAGATAATATTCCAACATTGTATACAAACGATATTATCTCTTTTACATATGTTATCATTGTAGCGTTGTGTGCAAGACTGTACTAGAGACTAAAGATATCATTGAATACAAATAATGTTATCTTTTTTCTCAATATGTTTTGCTATGGATACTTAACTCCCCCCCTTGTTAAACGAAATCGTCCCGATTTTTCGACGCTATTTTTAACATTTCTCTTTCATAAGTTTTGTTATATGCGTCAATCTTTTTTTGTTTTTGACGATCTGTTATACATTGTATAGTTTTTATCATTACGTACGTAAATGCTAGAATAACAATCAGTGTTACAATTGTGTATATAGTTGATAATATCGGTTTTTCTTCAAAAGGAATAATTAGTTTTTTTAAAGTATCTATGTTATCGAATTTGTACATTGTATCTTCTTTAATTATTTGGTCGATGTAAGACTCTGAATTATGATTTCTTAATATAACTTCTTTAATTTGCTTATGCATGTTTTTGTATATTTTATCGTCTAGATTTATAGTATTTTCATAAGTAACTAAGTTTATACCATTAATTGTTTGATTATTTAACTTATGCTTGCCGCTTAATAACATAACACCGGATTCAATTTCTAAGTCGTAATCGTATTCTTGTTTAATGTTGCATTTTGAAGTTATATTCTTTAAAAGTGGAATAAGACAATTTTCTTCTTCAAAGTTAATTTCACAAATGTTTTTACTTAGATGATTTTGACAATTTCTTGTTCTTAAATAAGTTTGGTTACATAAGGCAATTGTTTTATCTGTAATGATTTTTCCATGTTTTGAATTTAAAGGTGTTACTTTATACAATTTACATGATTTAATTAGAACTGGATATTTATATATTGTGATGAAGAATTCATCAGTTCTAGCTAATAATATTTTAGAGTACTCAAGTATATTTATTATGGGTACTTGAATTATTTCATGTTGAATAATATTTTTAATGTCATCTAAGTCTAGGCTTTCTGATAAATATTCATTATTTTTTGCTGCATTAATTGTTCTGGTCAATAATAATAATTGTTCGTACACTTGTTCTATTACTAAATGTTCTTTAAGGCTCTGACCTTCGAATTGTTGCAAAATTTGTTCAAATCTAGAATTTATAGTTTTTTGTTTATTATTGTTTTCTATGAGATTATTTATACTCGTTTCTATGTTAACTAAGTCATAATGGTCAGGATTACCAAACACATATTTGAAAGCTGTTCCTAAAAAGTTAATTGATCTAGTATGCCTAGTATGTTCTTGTAATTGGTCTGCTAAATTCTTAATTTTACTTAACCAAATTTTTTCTTCTTGTGTAGGTTGATATTTACTAGTTACGATATTTACGTAAGGTTGAAATATCGAAGTCAGGTTGGTGGCATGTAACAAATAAGTTTGTTCTTTGAATAAATACACGTCATCTGTTTGCGTAAGTATAAACTTCTTGTTTAGTAACTCAGTTATTTGAACGTTTCCTTGCCCTTCTTGACTCTGTACAATTCCTAGTAATGTTAGGAATATTAATATTTTCGTCATCTGAAAAATGATAATTCTTTATGTTATCCTTGTGAATTTTTATTCCTTCTTTAGAGATTACAGTGTCTCCTTTATCTTCTTCTACTATTCTTGTTATGTATCTGGCGTTAGATTTCTTTCTAAGACCTGTGATTCTTACCATTATCTTATCTCCTTTTTTATACTCTCTGTGTCGAGTTCCTTTATTTAGACGTTCGATCACTTTTTTGGATGCTGAGTTTAGTTTATTTATTATAATTTCACTATTGCTATATTTATTTTGATTAAAGAAAATGTCTCTAGGTTTCAAACCGGTAACTGAGTGTATAGAATTATTTAATTCACGCACTGTTCTAAATATTTCTTCGATAAGTCTTGTTTTATTCTGAATTGTGAATATTCTAGACAGTTCAGTTATTGTACCGTTTACACGTTCTACCTGACCGTTCGCTGTCGATCTGTATACTGGAGTTTCTACTTTAGTTATGTTGTATTTCAAACACATTTGGTTCACCATTTCTGTTTTGAATCCCTTCTCGTTATCTGTCATGAGTCGTTCACATTTTGGGAAATAATTAGATAAGACCTCTTCCATAACGTCGTACAGTCTGTTTCGAGTTTCGATTTCCCGAAGGATTGTATATTTAGAATACTTATCTACTGTTACAAGGAAAGTATACTTGTCGTTGAAGTATATGTCCATATGAATGTGTGTTCCCGCATGTGTTGGTATTTCTGAATTATTCAGAGGTTCTCTGATAGGTTTTCTTTCATATTTTCCAAATAGACATGCTATGCATTTTTTGTTGAAACTCTTTGCTTGTTTATTTAGATCGGGCCAGTAATATTTCTCTGAGATTTCTTGTATATTGTTACGTAACCCTCGGTGTGCTCTTTCGTGAGTTACCCTTACAAGTTTTAGTTGTTCCTCCAAATTTGTCACGTCTTGAAGTTTTCTTGGTGTGAATATAAATCTTACTAGTGGGAATTCTTTTTTTATGTTTTCACCATATTTGTATATGTTTTCAAATTTCGTATGCAAAGCTACAATCTTTTGGGGTTGTATAACTTCTTTCATCTGCCTTAGTAAAGAGTCTTTGTCCTTAAACTTTATTATGAGTCTTATTTTGTTACTAAAATAGATTTGTGTTTCGATATTATTTGTTATATCTTCAATAAGTTCGAACTGTGCAGTGTATGCATTAAAAGGCTGATTCACAGTTTTTATTATATCATTAGAAGAACTTTCAGCTGAATGTGCTGTTTCTATGGTAGAAGTATTTATGCGTTGACGTGATAATGCGTCAGCTACAAGATTTAGGTTTCCTGGTTTATAAACTAATTTTGCTCCAAAGTCTTCAATGATTCCCTTCCAACGTTTCAGCTTTGTGTTGGGATTTTTTTCTGATACAGAATATATAAGGCTCTGGTGATCGGTATATATGGTTAAGTCTGCTATACCATATATGTAGTTTCTGAGTTTTTGTAAGGACCATATGATCGCTAATAGCTCTTTCTCGTTTGTGCTATAGTTCTCTTCTGTCTTACTCAGTGTTCTTGACAAGAAGTGTATAGGTTGCTTATTCTGACTTAGTACGGCTCCAATAGCTATGTTGGATGCATCAGTAGTAAGCTCGAATGGTTTACTATAATCCGGTTGAAAAAGTTCGACTTGTTCTTTCAAATAATTTTTTAAAATTCTAATCGCTTCTAATGCTGAATCATTCAGATTTAACTTAATATTTTTACTTTGTTTTTTGTTTACTTTACCGTTATCTCCTCGTAAATATAATGTCAGGGGCTTGGCTATGCTTGCGTATCCTTTTATAAACTTACGATAGTAACCTGTAAGACCTAAAAATCCTCTCAAATCCTTTACCGTTTGTGGGACTGGAAAATTTTCTATAGCTGCTATTTTCTCAGGGTTCGTAGTGATTCTACCATGTCTGATTATGTGACCTAAGTATTCTACTTCTTCTTGAAAAAACTTACTTTTCTCATCAGATATTTTTAATGTGGCTTTATTGAGTACGTCGAATACTTGACTTATGTGCTGTATATGTTCTTCCTCAGATGAAGAATATATCAATACGTCATCAATGTAAACGTGTACGAATTTACCTACAAAGTCTCTCAAAATGTCGTCCACGCATCTCTGAAATATGCTTGGTGCATTTTTGAGCCCGAAAGGCATTCGTTTAAAATGATATTTTGCGCCATTTATAGCAAAAGCTGTTTTTTCTTTGTCATCTGTTTTGATTTTAATTTGGTGGAAACCTGACTCCAAATCTAATGTTGTAAAGTACTTGGCTTTACCTAAATTTTGAATTGTCATGTTGACATCCGGAATGGGGTATCTGTCTGTTACAGTGTGAGCGTTAAGTTTTTGGAAATCAACAACCATGCGCCGTTTTGGTTTTCCTTTTTCGTCCAAACCTTTTTTAGGTACTGTCCATATGGGACTGTTATAAGGACTATGGCTTTTTTCTATTATATCGTCATGTAAGAGTTTCTGTATTTCTTTGTTTACGAATTCGTTATCTGCTATGGGATATGGATATTGTTTAACATAAACCGGATTATCATTGGTCGTCCTAATGCTTGCTTCTATAGTATCTGTAAAGGGTAACGGTCCTATGCTGTTATTAATCTTCATCAGTCTATCTATGTCTGCTTTATAAATATTATTTTCCCCAATTATGTAATTAATTTTCTGAATAGATTCGACACTGCTTATGGTAGTTAGAGTCATATTACTGAAATTTATTTCCGCGTTTAGAACTTTAAGTCCTTCATATCCTAATATCATATCAAAAGACTGAATATCCTCTAATTCAAAAAATGTTATATTTTTCTTTAATATCCTAACTACTTTCTTTGTATCTACCATAGAATAACCATGCATTGTTTTTATTTTTATAGGTTTAATTTTAATTTTTTTGCTAGAATCGCATTTTCTATTAATGTAATTATGGGTTGCACCAGTATCAATAAGAATTTTATAAATTTTCTTAGAAATAGTACTAGTTAAATTTAAGCAGGGCAACCCGTCTACTAGTTTAAATGATCTATTCTTATGTTATTATTTACCATACATTCCGTTTCATCTGCTTCTGCATATGTACTGCTGACATCGTCTCTGCGTTGTTGTCGGGAGTTATTTACTCTCTGCTGCTTGAAGTTCTGCTGATAAGATCGTTGCGGTCTGTTGTGTGTGTTGAAACTCCCGCTGTGTTCACGTTTCGCTGGTGGATTATATACATCGGGTTTGTATTGATTCCAATTTTGTCGCTGTGCATGTACAATTTGTCTCGAGTTTATCTCCATCGGCTGTGGTCCTTGATTGTGTTGCTGCATATTATCGTATTGCTTCTGGGGTTGATAATTCGTTGTTTGGCTCGAATAATTTGGTCTTCTTTCGTTTCTGCGTTCATGTGGCATATTTTTGTGGTGCTTATCCTGAGTGAGATGTAAATGCCTGTGCACATTATCATGTTCTATTCTGCGAGCAATTGCGAATGCGTGTTCTAGATCATTTATTGTAGCTGAATATAATGATCCTCTTGTAAAGTTGTCACTCATACCATCAATGAATATACGAACTGCGTCGTCGTTAGCATTTTTAATTAGTCTGTCGATTATATTCGGCGGATCACCTGACATAGTGATTTTTGATATTATTAAATTGAGATTTTTATTTATCTCGTCGTGGTATTCAGACAGTGTGCTTCTTTTTTGCGTGATGGCTTTCATCATGTCTTGTAGCACGTATAGAGGTTCTTGATTAGAGTACGTATAATCTAATCTGTTACGTATCGCCTCAAAATTAAAAATTTTGTTTCTAAATTAGTGTTTATTTGATTTTGGTTAGTTATTATTGCTGCTAACCTTGCATTCTCTGTGCGTGTGTGCTCTAGGGTTTGTGTTACTGTGTTGCTCCTGGTTTCTAAAGCTTCTAATCTTGCCATTAATACTGCGAGTTGTTCCATTTTGAACTCGTGTCTGTTGTCGTCGAATTTGTGTGTTTTTTTTCTCCACATATACACTTTCACTGAATTGCTTTGCTGCTTCGTACGAAGAAGCTATATTTGTACCTGCTATGCTAGGTAATTCTTGTAACCGGTAACGCGAGTGTTCTGTTTATACTAGATTTCACTACTTGTTCCCGAGGTCCGCTCGATTGAAGTTAAAAAGTATATTTAACCTCCTGGCAGGATCGCCAATTAAAACACTTGTTTCTTACTTTTAAAATTAAACAATATTTATTTGGAACTATGTCCTTTATTATTGAAATACTTTTTACTAATTCTAAAAGGAGCTTAAGGCTACTATGTAGTTACAATAAGACTGTTGATAAATTCATCATACAGTCGTATTTATATACTTTTCTTATCTATCTACAAGGAGACCCAAGCGTACAATCGTCTTGCTTGATAATGAAGAAGAGATAATATTCCAACATTGTATACAAACGATATTATCTCTTTTACATATGTTATCATTGTAGCGTTGTGTGCAAGACTGTACTAGAGACTAAAGATATCATTGAATACAAATAATGTTATCTTTTTTCTCAATATGTTTTGCTATGGATACTTAACTCGCTGCGTCCAATTTATGGTCGTCATAATCGTCCTAGCAGATCAACAATTGAGCGTCTAGTGGAAAAATTTGAATCCACAGGCACAGTACAAAATGTTCCCGTGCCAGTGAGACAAAGAAGTGCCCGCAGTGTCGAGAATATTGCTGCCGCTGAGGCTTCAGTTGAAGAAAGCCCAAATGTGTCTCTCACACGTCGTTCTCAGGCGTTGGGCATCTCTGTGACGTCGTTGTGGTGAATTTTGCGAAAAGATCTTGGCCTACATCCTTACAAGATTAAATTGACGCAAGAACTGAAGCCGCTTGACCACCAGAAGCGTCGTATGTTCGTGAATTGGGCTGAGCAACAACTTGAAAATGATTCGGATTTTCATCGAAAAATCATCTTAAGCGATGAGGCTCATTTCTGGCTGAATGGCTTCGTCAATAAACAAAATATTCGGTATTGGTCAGGCAGCAATCCACACGTACTCCATGAGTCATCATTGCATCCCGAAAAAATTACGGTTTGGTGTGGTTTACGGGCCGGCGGCGTCATTCCGTACTTCTTCCGTGATGATCAAGACCGGCACGTTACTGTGAATGGGAATCGCTACCGTTCAATGATAACCGAATATTTTTGGCCCCAATTGGATGATATGGACTTGGAGGACATGTGGTTCCAACAGGACGGCGCCACAAGCCACACAGCGAATGTCACAGTCAATTTATTGCAAACTAAGTTTGGAGAACGTGTTATCTCACGAAACGGTCCAGTCGCTTGGCCGCCTCGGTCGTGCGATTTGACGCCGTTAGACTTTTTCCTGTGGGGCTACGTCAAGTCTATGGTCTATGCCAATGCCAACAAGCCAGCGACGATTGATGAACTTCGTACGAATATCGAACGTGAAATTGCAGCAGTATCGACAGATTTATGCTTGAAAACCTTCGAAAATTGGGTTCAGCGTCTGGACTTCTGCAAGCGTGCCCGTGGTGGCCATGCAAAAGAAATCGAGTTCCATGCATAATGGCATCGAACGTACTTTCAAAGGAATAAAGAATTTCATTGATATCCAAAATAGTTTTTGTTTTATTTAAAAAAAAACTTTTGTAGCGCTCTTATTGAAAAACCCTTTATAAACGTCAACTGAAAAAAATTATTTACGCAATAAAAACTGAAACAGAAAGGCAGTTGTCAGATTCACTAAATTAGATTCTTGAACATCCCCAATTACTGTACGATTTACCCAATACACTAGTGGATACATATATGCAACGTACAGCCATTAAAGAAGTTGTAGAAGAAATTATTAGAATAAAAATTGCTGCGAAAAGAAAAATCTCATACAAAACAAGATCAGATCACGAACGAGAAGCTTCGTTCTACTTTTCTTTTTGTAGTATAGGCAATTGTAATAGATTACTAGATAGAAGTCTCCATTCACTCTTCCCACACAATTTATTTGACAGTTCATTGCTCGCGAAATGTCAATAGATTATTTTTCTAATTGTGGTTTTTCCATTCACAACTGGCGTTGAACTAATACAAACAAACCAAGAACTAATAAAGATTACCTGCTTTTAGAATATGTCAGCTGGCAAACGTTTTGTGTAATTATTTGGAAATGGTTTCGTTAATAGTGGAAAAATTTAAAAAAGGAAATAAATGTAAGCAAGTATAGTACAATTTTAAATTCTGTAGACGTCACTTTTCCGTCTACGGTCTACCTAATGGTTTACTACTTTCAAAAATGGAGAGACAACCAGAATGCACTTTATTTATTAAGAAGCTTTTAGTAACCTGAGAGAGCTTTTGTTCTTAATGTCAGATATAAAGTTACCCGACACTTCGGGGTTTGTTTGTGTAGGCTCAACAGCAAAAACTTGTAAAGAGAAGAAACTCTGTGAATTGAAAGCTGTTGGAGGTGAAACGAATCGCGGTACTACCCATTATTAATAACTTAGTTAATTTACCCTCCTTTGAACTGTTACAACACTGACAACACATGGCGGACATTCAGATATTTGGTTTAAGTTGTGTACGTCGACGAGATTTGCCTTGACTAGTTTTAAGACCGAGTAAACTTGACTTGCCAATTAGATTTCAACTTGATTGTTACCTAGGGCAGCGCTTCAAGTTCAATATTACCTGGAAGCATAATAAAAGTTTATTTAGTTACTTGCGTCACGTTGATTTTACTTTATGTGCACGTACTCACATTTTTCAATGTCGGTGCATTTGCTAGGTCGGTCATATACAGTTGCATTATGTTACCAACAAAATGTTGAACAAATCCGTTCTATTGTAGATGTGATATTTCTCATTTTAACTGTCAAATTCCAACAATTTTTAACAACGAGCACTTGGAACGGCGCATTGATAAAATTCAAAATTTTAACTGCATATTCAGGCAAGATTTTTTGATTACCTATAGATTCGTCGGCAGCCCAAAGGCCAACTTCACTTAAAAAAAATTGTCATGTGATCAATTTAGACCAACCAAAAGAGAGACAAATTCTGTCAGACTGCTGTCAAATTCACTAAACTAGAAAACCGATCCTTTCCATAGTTTAAATTCATAAAATGACAGTAGTTCAAAGTATGACTCTTTTGTTTTAACAAACAGTATCTGATGTCGCATTTGATTGATATCTATGCGTACAAGCAATCGTCTGTAAATTAACTTCATTTAAGAAAGGCGCTTGCAAAGTTTTTACCTGCATGTTTTTTTGTACCAACTGGTGAAACCTTTGCACAAATAATTTTCTGCACAACTGTCTTTTCATTATCGTCTGGGAGCAGTGTTGCCACTAAAATAAAATGAATCCGGTCAAATCTGACCGAATGACCGTTTTTCTTTTTTTAAAATTCGGTCAGAAAATCCGGTCAAAAGATAAAATAAGATTTTTTGACCAGAATTCCGGACAAAAATGGAATAAAATAATATATTTTAACAAAAAAACAAATATTATTACAATATGTATGTAACTAATCTTGAATTTAGTTGAACAAAAAACAAACAATTCATTGAAAAGCTTTGCATCACAATGTTTTGCAGAAAAACAGAAAAAGGAACTTTCCACTCCACTTCGGCGTTTGAAACTCGTAAAACCAACACCGAAATTGCAAAATATGCTAAATCGTCTTCACTTCAGTCTTGTTTGAATGCACACACCCAGTCACAGTCACAGTTGGAGGAACATTCAAATGAGACTGGTTTCTGTATGAAATTCTGAGTGTGTTCATTACGTATGGCCAAGTATTATTCAAAGTATAGAAATCTATCCTTTATTTCTAGTCATAGAACAATATTATTTTTCAGGTCAAAAAAGGTTTTTCCGGTTAAAGAATTTTTTCGTTCCGGTTAGAAATCGGTTAGACCGGATTTCAAAATTTTCTCCGGTCAGAGTGAAGAGATTTCGGTCAGATATGACCGGAATCCGGTAAGAATGGCAACACTGTCTGGGAGACAGAGTACTAGGCTTCAAAGTAACAAATAAACTGGAATATTGTTTTTGCTTTTAAAAACCACATAGCATTTCTGATGGCGTTTTCGATTGAAGAAAAGAAGTGCCCTTTCCATGAAAAGAGCAAATCTAGAAGTGCTCTTTCTATGTATTCTATGTTTTATTAAAAAAAAAAAGTGCACTTCCAGGTCAATTCTTAACACGAAAGAAGCGTCCGGAATATTTTGAGACAATTGCCCTGAACTCACCAACACACACTAGCAAAATGTCAAATTGAAATGTTTGTTGTGTTATTAGAAACAAATTTTTCGCTTGTGATCCGAAAATATACAATTACGAGTGCAAAATGTAAACTTAATATTCTAATATATTGATTTGGTCTATTAAAACATTCATATTTATTGTAAAAAACAAAAAAAAAAACAAGTAACAACAGAAAATCTAATCACACATAATGGTGTCTACAGTCTACCACTGTTGCAAAAGTGCTCCAACGAATTTTATTGAAAAGAGCAATTCTGAACTTCGGGGCACTTCTCTCGGATCTTCAATGAAAAACGCCATGAAAGGAATACTTAATTTTTGTTCCGAACTTTATTTGGCTACACTTTTGTCAATCTACTACAATCAGTACTCGCATTCCTGATCAGTAATCATGTGATTTGCTCTTTCAATATTGTTCAGTCATTTATACTGATCTCACTCATAGAATAATCATGACCTGCCTGAGCCAAAACAACAATTGGGAATTACTCTAAGGTGTCTGAGCTAAAAAGAAAATCGAACTGACAGTTTTGACAGTTCACGCTCGCACTGGGTCAGAAAAAAAAATGCCTAATGAGTGCGTGATCAACAACCGGTAGACAAATATTGTTACTGAAGCAAAACGTGTAATTGCCAAATTTCATCCAACTCTTAGAAGATTTTAAGAATGTTTAAGAATGTTGCTGTGGGCTAAAGTGCTGAACTAGTACGTTCCGCAGTGACGATTGTAACCAATGATATCAGATATAAAAGAACAAAGAATGCGCCTTGTTGTTTGTATTTCAAAAATTTTAATTTATGATTGCTCGCAATTGTAAAATTTATAAGAATCTTATATACTTATCAATTATATTGTAATGCATAATAAAAATAAGTAATTTAATATTTATATCTTCACTTACCTTAATGTCGTACGTAAAAATATTTCCCCAACGGCTACCAATATATGCAGTACCCCATTCAATGTCGATGGACTGCAGTGGCTCTTGTAGATTTAGAGATTGAATTTCCAAGCCAAAGTTCTACAAAAGACAAGAGTGCAAAAATATGTACTGAATATTATTTAAGGCTGCACAAAACAATACTCAATTTCAAATTTTATATACCTATGACAGAGCTAAAAAATTAAAAAAAAACCGTAGGTGTGATCGAATTCAGAATGTTTTTCGACTTTCGGTATCTTATCTGCGGTCAGGACTTGCTTTAAATAGATATTGCTGTAGTTCATTGTGTCAAACTTCAAAAGCTCAACTGTCATTTTATTGGTCCATTTACTATTTTTGAGAATTAGTACACTTATTTCAATAATTGCAAATTTAAAAAAGGGCAACCTCTTCTAGCTCTAGTTTAGAAATTGTAGCTACAATTTTTTGGATTCTATATTTAAAAAAAAACGCTTGGACTTATCACTTTTCATTTGTCATACATCGGATTTCTTTGGCAGAATTTTTAAAAACAAAGCGATAACTTGAAACATGTTTAATAAAATTGATAAAAAAAAATTCTAATTGCAACTTTGACACATGGAAATGGAAACAAATAATAACCTATTAGGTCAAATAATGAACTGTATAAGTCTAAGGTCAACCAACATAGTGACAGAGGCAGACTGAGTTAATTGGAGATCCATACCTATCCAATAGATCCATTTTATTCACTGATAGATGTATTGATACTGAACTGAGGATCGCACAATAGCTGCATTTCTGTTTGTTTTTGCAGTCTTGGTTATTGTTGTTCTATTGAAAGATGATTTTTTTTCATCATTGGCCACGTTAATGGAAAAACACCAGCTATTCTTATGTAACATTAGCGAAACAAAAATGTTATTTGGTTTAGGAAATACCAAGATGCACATTGAGGTTGGGCAAATGCAAGAACCTAGTTATAAATGAAGTCCCCTAGATTGGTCTGGACTAGATGTTAGCTGAACCCAAAAACTATATTGTTCGAAAGCGTCACTTTTCCCACGTCAGTCACATATGCGAACTGTCAACTAAGTACTCGGTCACGATAGCCCAAGGAGCATTTTGCGACTTCATGTGTCATGTGTCACGAGCGACGTCGTTAAGACGGTTTTGTTACCAGAAAATATTCCCAATGAGTAACATTTTAGACACATGATAGGAAGCATTTCCCATTTAGGAATATTCCTATCTAGGGATTTTATATCTACACAGGTACGCTACTGTGTCAAAATTGTTTCTTCAATGAAACATTATGCCCGCAGCGTGTAAAATGTGTGGAGATGTGTGTTCATGCACACAATTCCTAAAAACTTACTGTCAACACAGATTAAACGCGATTCCCGATTGGGAAGTTTGTGGCACACAGAATCAACACAATTCCCAATAGATTGTTTACTACACAAATAAGAACGAATTCCTAATTGGGAATATCTTCTTCGCATTGAAAAAGAATGTTTATGGAACATCAGAAATTTTAAACTTACCTACTGTTTTGGTGGATATGGTGTAATTAATTAGATTAAAATGTCACTATTATGTCTATATAGACATCGTAGATTTATTTTATACTGATTTTATAATGCTCCTTATCAGCATTTAAAATACAACAAATAATTACAAAAGAAATTTTTCATTAAATATAGCATATTTTGTAAGGATCATGTTTTTTTTCGAAGGACATTAGTAACATTTCAAGGCAAAATGATGTTCCCCGTAAAATTTCAGTAGCAGTTTTCTTTTTAATAATGAAATGTTTGATGCATTCAGAATATTATTTTGCTACATAACACAGGTACACAAAATGAATGACGTATCATAACGTCACAAATTATATGGTATGGCATTTTTCCTAATTTGTGTATATATAGGATTTGCGTCAAAAACAATTCCGACTTTGTGTTGCGCCACTTCCGAAACAACAAATGAACTGTAACTATGTTGTTTCAAAACATATGTTCCTAAATGGGATCACGAATTGACACCAGAACGTCGCCAGGCCTAAAATGTGTATTCGAATGCTACTTGGGAGGTATGTTCCTTTACTTTTAAATCTTACAAATTTTTACTAGTTCTTACGAATTTTTACTCAATGTCGTCCCTTAACTCGAAAAATTCGTTAAAGTCAGCGTCATCAAGATAATACCCCTCAACTGAGAATCAATTTTTACTCAACAAATTTCTTGGTATAAGAATTGAAAAAGCTGTCAATTAACAGCTGATGTGAAATTTGTTGTTCTATTTGACATATAAGTGCAATTGTTTTGATTTGTTGCGTATTAAAATAATATCAACAGCCGGAATAATATCTTTCTTTCTCAAAGCCGCTCATTTTTTTTACGATTTTTTCGAGTTATGAAAGGGCAAAAGTAAAGAAACAGATCTTTTAAGTCAGCCACTTGTCAGACTTACTAAACTAGATAGTCGTTCGTCCATTTATTAAAGAAATATCTGTTTAAACATTCAAAAAAATTAACTGTGCTGTAACACATATTTTAAACAATCTTCTCCTCGAAAACCCACAAAATCCTCAACCGTAAATTGGAATACCTTGTTCTTGAAATTTAGCATAAGGATAAGCTTCTTCTAAATGCATGGAATTTGTTCTTTTGTGTTTTGGTAAAATCATATCATTTAATGGGTCTTTTATTTACGACTTGACAACTTCAAACTTTCAGTGTGAACGCACCCTTAAGCCTATTACCGAACTGTCAATGTCAAAATATTCAGTAAAATCAACATTTTTATCATGGTAAAGTACACGAAGGAACAACGTTTACAAATAATTAAAATTTACTACGGAAATCTCGAGTCGGTGGCCGCAAAATCATCTTCAGCGATGAAGCGCATTTTAGGTTAAACGGCTTCGTCAACAAGCCAAATATGTGCTACTGGACAGGTAAGAACCCTCAAGCACTTCATGAAACAGCACTTCATTCGCAAAAAGGCTTGGAGTGGTTTTCATATCGGTGGCGTCATTGGGCCGTTTTTTTCGACGATGAAAATGACCGTCATGTTACGGTAAATGGTATTCGCTACAGAAACATGTTGGATCGTTATTTCTTTGAACAATTGCATGAACTGGACATCAGTGATATGTGGTTCAAGACGATGCCACAAGCCACACAGCAGGTGCAACAATCGAGTTATTGATCCGGACCCGGAAACGGACCCGTCCATTGGCCGTCGAGATCGTATGTTTTAAAGCCTCTAGACTTTCTTTTATGGGTCTACATTAAATCATTGGTTTATGCCACCAAGTGGGCGACGTTAGAGGGGCTCAGAATGTGCGGCCGAGTCACGAAAGTTGGGTTGAACGTAGCTACATTTTATTAAAAAAAAAAAAATTGTTAATTCCTTAATGAAAGACCCTTAACATTCGCCCCGGAGTTGATTTCACATAAAACACGCATCGCCTGGGATTCTCAGATGAACTCGCCGACGAATGAAATGCGGATCGTCTTTCGCATGTTTTCTAAAACCGAATTATTTCGTTTGCGTTTGGAGGGAGTAAACTACACTTATAAAAATATGTGAAAGAGTTCCAAAGGATTTAGTGAATTCAGTCTTGCTTAATCACCGAAAGTCTCTAATCTACATTAGAAAAGCCTGATGGACGTGGAGACATGACGGACTACAATGGATGTAATAAATGTGTAACAAAATACAAACTGCAACTCACCTCAATGGAAGTCTTCTTCAAAAACCCATCCAGCGAGGTGGTGTAGACGAAATTCTCCCTCGGGCAGGCGAAAATCTGCGTAATCGCTTCGGTGTGTTTTGAAAACTTCGACTCCAAGGCACGAGTTCGAATGTTAAACTTGTAGATATTCCCGTCCTCTGAGGCGGCCACAATCGCCTCACCAGTGACAATAATCTGCGTAATTGGCAGTTTCCATCCTTCAAGATTCCCATTTGGCACATTTGTATAGTCAACCTGAGGAAGTCCTTTCACACTCTCCTCCTCCTCTGCCTTCACCTCACCATCAGTCTTGTTTGCTTCTGTGGCCGCAGTCGGGTTCTCGGCCAACGATATACCTCGCCTTGTCTGCCTCGGCTGCAGCATCAACTTGGATATATCCGCAACCTCCTGGCCTAGCTTATTGATTACATTGTCGGTATCTTCCAGAAGTATGTCGCGTTGGCAGCGCTTCTTTCGATTTCGAAGTTTCTCGGAAAATGGCGTCGAAAATGGCTTTCGCTTTGCAATTGGTTTGGCTTTCTTTTCGATTTTGGGAGGAGCAGCGAAGATACTGCTTGTGCTGGATGCATTTGCCAGCGCCGAGTTTAGAAGGATGAACTTTTCGTTCTGCAGTCTCATGGTAAACAAGTCGACTTCCATTTTGTCCTTTTGCAGCTTGAGAATCATCTCTTCGATGTACATCTTTCGCTTGTGCAGTTCCATGAGTTTGACGTCAATCTCTCGAATGCTGCTGACCGCCTCATTGCCAATCGGGCTGTGTGAACTGATGGCATCGAGGTCCAGTGAGTGGCCGCCAAAAGGTGGCGGCAGCAGTCCAATACTACTAATGGCGGGGGAGGATTCGAGTTCAATGCATTTTTTCTCACCCGGAGACTTCCACAGTCTGGAGGAGGGCGAGCACGATGAGTTGCCTTTGTCCGTGGAACCATTCAAAATCGAGTCGGTATCTGAGTCCAGTGCAACAAGTCGCCCATCAGCAGACACCCCTTGCGCTGAGTTTGCATCATTCGCACCCTCTGAAGTCGACGGGTGGGGAGCTTTATCCACTTTTGTACTTCTTGCTTGTGCTGTGTCGGCACTTTCACTTTGTGCAGCCACCCTCCGTTCAGTGTCGTCAGAGTTTCGCTGATTACATGTGGAATCTGTTGACTTATTCTGCGTGGGACTAACAGGATTAGAGTGATTTCTGCGGTTCTTTGTGACAGTTGCAGTTGATTTCTCCTTAGACATACGACGCTTCTCCCTTTGATTTTCGAAGAGACTTAGAATCGCCTTCATTAGGAACTCCAGCGATTCTGCATTGTCGGCAGTGCTGAGATTACGTTTCATTTTGAGCTTCTCCTTGGGATCCATGGAGGTGTTTGTTTTATTCGCACGACTCACGCAAACCTCATGGATGTACAGCAGGGACCCCTTTGTGGATTTCGAGTATTTCTCTTTGTAGCGACGGCGTTGTGCTTCGGTCAAATTGGGCAAGATGAGCTTCTCAAAGTTCCCCACCACATTCGCCTCGAGGATGCGTTTCTTTCTTCGCCGCCGCTTATAGGAGGACGTTGAACTCGCATTGCTGCTGCTTGAACTTGTGTCGGAGTCGCTGTCAGAGCTTGAACTGGATGAACTTGATGAGGACGATTCGATCAGTACTACGTCGTCGGCGGTCTTTGACTTGGAATGCTTATTAGGTGCTCTCTCGGGAGACACCTTTTCCGTTTGGGACTTAGTTTCCGCCAGTATCTTCAATCGAGACATCAGATCGGGAGATTTCGACGGTCGGTCTTTTTGTTGCGATGCGGGTGGTGTCATTTCAGCGGTTGGCGGCAGAGACTTTTTCTGCTTTTGAACGATATTCTTATCCTCGATGAGTACGATGCCGAACGCCTTTCGAATCTCGTCCAAGACCACGGCGGGAATGTTCAGCGAATCGACTATTTCGTCGGGAACCAGAACACTGTTCTCACTGTTCTCGGGCGGGGTGAAGTTCATCGACTTGAGCTGCTTGCGTATCTCCTCGCGCAACCTTTTGCGCGCTTGAATCTGCAAGGCTTCATCGTATATGGTTCCAGAACTGTTGATCACATTTTTAATGCCAACTTTGTCCATATTGGCCACGCGCTGCACAAGATTCTCACTCAGAGATCCCTCGGTGATGGATTTCTTTCGGCGTTGCACCAAGTTTGGCCGGAGTGTGGGTCTTCCCCGGGCCGGTGTGGTTGGAGCTACAATTTCGGTTCGATTTAGGTCCAAAAGTTCGCTTTTCAGCAGCTTGGACAGTGGAACGACAGATATCGAGGGGAACCGTCGGTTGCTGTCAACATTTAGGCAGTTGGCGAGGTCGAAATCTGAGTCGGACGCGTCTGGTAGCTCAGACTTTATGCTTAGGAGCAACTCCTCTGCGCTTGGGATTTCAGGGTTGGATGTCTGAAACGGTGTTCCCTGGTGGGGGTCTTCGGTTTGCACGTAGTCGTCCGCGGGTTGAGAAATCTCACTCGTCACTTGCTGCTCAGGATTGGGTCCCTTTTCTATTTCCGAACACTCCGGGTTCAGACTGATGAATTCTCCATGTGCCTGAGTGGCGTTCTTCGGCTGTGGGTTCTCAGTAACTGTGTTCTCTTTGAGACCGTCTTCCTTTATATTCACTGGCTCGTCAAAGTCACCCTTATTTTGTGGTGTTTGTTGTGGAGAGCAATTGTTCCTTACTTGCGATGGCTTTTGGCTTATATCAACACTCCTGTTGGGGGGTTCTTTCTCTTTGTCTGACGGCCTGTTTCGATTTTCCCGGCTATGAATCTTGTCGGCCTTTGATTTAGAACCTTGCTTGCTTTTATTGAAAGGATTTCCTTTCTTCGGACTATCGCTTTTCGGTTGCGAAGTGTGATTGCCGTGGCTATAGCGATACTCCTGGTTCGTCTCTCTCGCTCCTTGATCGTTTGCAAAGCCACCAGTATAATGCGATGTATCTCCACCCTCCAAGCTTCTGTCAAACCTCGTCGGGTAGCCGTGCGATTGATCTAGAAACTCCTGACCATTGGGACTTTGCAATTGTTGCAAAAAGTAATCTTTTAGGTACCCGCCGACGATTTGAAATTGGTCTGGCTGCGTATAGGACTGATTCTGATTCGGCTTATTGCGCTGCCATGACAGATTGCCGTATCTCGATCCGAGCCAATTCTGATTCCGGTTGGGTCTTCCGTTCCAGTCAGGAGTGTAGTTGTTCTTGTGGTTTTTACTACGCTGCATTTGATAAAAGACATTTATTAGCACTGACCTTTGGTTAAGTTCAAACTAAACTAGAAGAACGAAGTAAGTCTTAAAATGTGCTTCAACTTACTTTATAGTCTTCGGAGCCTCTGTTTGAGTTGTATGATCGATTGTTACGGTATTCCGGCCTTGGTTGATATCTGAAAAGGAAAAGAAAAGATGTCAGTTTGATGATCCATCGGAGTTGATTGAATAAAAAACAATTAGTAAGCTGAAAGACTTAATAAACGTCTTAAGGCTGAGTGATCTGATTTTCCCTCTTAAGCTTGACTTCCTTCCCAGATTATGGGCCAGAGCAGTCTTTAGTTTAACCGCATTTAGCACTTACAGTTTATGAAGGGCCTGTTGTTTTATATACTACTCTGTTCTGAATTTTTGTAGCTTTAGAAGCTTATTGCTGCTTAGGGGGAGACACTCCCCTTTTTCAATCTTGCCCACCTTTAGCGACGTGCTTTGCTATGACAAACCAAATCAAAGATCCAAATTTTGCAACTAAGCTCCCTTTGGTGGTTCCACACCCCTTTGTGCAATATCGCCCACAGCTTGCAAAGGACCTTCTAAGTCAAAATACATCCGGTTTTTAAATTTTGCAACTGTAAAGATATAGAGAACAACGTTTCTTGTACCGAGCCACCTTCATGATGCTTCGAACTCTGTGTCAGAAAGCTAAAGCTGATGCAGATAATTTGGACATGGTGTAGTGGCAAGAGGGTTTACTAACGCCAGAAATCGTACTCGTGACAGCTATTGTTACGAGATTTTGTACATTAACGCGTATTGTATCATGCAAATGTTTTGAAAAATGTGGGCGGAATTGTAGAATAAGGCGTGGTGCCTCTAATAAATACAACTAACACCTCGGGAAAAACTGTGTAATTATATATTTTGTCATATTGCACATATGGAGAAGCTGTAACATTTGTTAATAGAAACACAAGGGTTGTCAGTTTGAGATAATAATGCATCTGGAAAACATTTTGACTTCTTAAATTATTTGTTGTTGTTGAAGTCCAGTTAAAAACCGTCAAGGCCCTAGGACCGAGGACCTAGGTGAAGAGGGTATTAAACTGGCCTGGGAACGTGGCAAAATAGTCTTCGATTGACAAACTGAGGCGATTCTACAGCTTTTTAACAAAGGAGATAAAAATGGTTGATCTAATTAAAGGGTCATGTTAGTCTTTACGGCTTAGTCTACATTAAGGTGTTGGAAACACGGGGCCACCCAAAATTCTAGCTCAGAGAGTTGTAAAAAATTATTTGATGGATTCCATTAGCAAGCAATTCATCACAAAATTAAGTGTAAGGCCCCCCCATCTAAAATTCTAAAATCCAAAAAAAAAATTCCAAGATCCAAAATTTTATGCCGAGTCCAAAGGCTAATTGAGAAGTTCTTTCATGACAGTTCTACTTTCGGATGTTTGTCAGACCTTCACTGAACTGAGCCTATCACCTGTAACCGCTGTGCAAACTCCGTTTCTTTTCACAATGGGAGTTGAACTTTGTAAGGGGTGCGTGTTGTCGCCTCCACATTTCATCACTCATATAAACTAGGTGAATTGAGATACCTAACGACTCAATTGCTTTTCGGCGATGAGTTGGTGGATCTTTGGCCTCCCCAACTGAACATCGAACACTCTGAAGCATAGAGGAACTAAACTAGAGGGCACACCTATCCGATTTTCCCCGCAAATTTTGAATGACAGCCCTCTCTCGCGCGCTCTTTTTTTCCTGTCTGTGAATACGTGTATTAATGGCCGCCGGGTGGAACTATTTCCAAAAACAAACAATTTGTAAATAGATTTATAACAATAAATGTAAAAAAGCAAATGTTGATTATGGTTTTTTTAAATAGCATAATTTCTTCTCTACACATTTTCGTCACCAAAAACTGTTCATCCATTCACATTTCAGTTTTTTTTTAATTTTATTTGTATGAATTCTTTTTTTGACAGCAAAATTCATGCTACTGCATAAAAGGGGTTGTTCCAAAAATGAGGTAACAACATGCAAGTAAACCCAAGCTTGCACTAGGGCACAAGTGAATTTTCTAAAATGTTTATAAACATTCAATAAATTTTTATAAGGTTTGGTGAATGTTTTCAAATTTGTTTATTTAACACCATATTTGTACAAATTAAAAATATGATTGGAAATTCTGTAGTATACAGCATACATAGTTAAATTTGAGAGCAATATATGTAGTATAAAAAAATAAAAAAATATCGAACTTATTTTTCAATTTAGCATTATGCATACTTGGATATAATTACTGTACAAGTATGCATTTGCTAAAACTAAAAAATCTTTTTCACGAAAAAAAATAAAGGATTTTCTTAAACGGTGTTCAAATATTTTGTTTCGATATGATTTCGAAATTAAAACCATTAAAATCAACGAAAAAAATGTTCTTTCCTTAAAATATACAAAAAAAACTTGAATTTACAAAATCTCTTTTAACAAAAGTGAAGAAAACGTGATAGTTAATTTTTCTCTGATTGTTATTATGAGATAGATTTCTGCAAGATATTGACAAATTATTATTTTATTGTAACGAAAATATAAAAGGAATTCCATTTGATTCCAACAAGTTCATAGACATTAAAAACTCTTAAATTCAACTGTGATGTGAACGCCGTGTAACTAAATGGCACAAAATATGACGAACACAGTCGCCCAATGGCAGCTCGATTGACATAAAGTTGTAACAGGAAATTGTATAAGTATGCGTGCGGCATTAATGGCGCTCCTTTGATTTGTACAGGCACGAACACTTATGCAATTTGCTGTGACACAGGCAGCTTGTAGGCAGATTTCCCGTTTCTGCTCTCAGTTGGCCCTCTAGTTTAGTTCCTCTATGCTCTGAAGGTGTGTAGCCGCCTAAATTTAAAGCGTCTCCCATAATTCACGCAAAATGCAATTTTGATAGAAAATGCAGATTTTCAATTAGAAAGCTTACATTTTATTTCAAGATTCATAGAGTATACGGATTGGGGTTATGTATGCACATCGGATAAATGGCAGCCACGGCTTTGCTGGTAATTTTATTCAAATTTTCTATGACCGTTTCGCATAAATGTGGCTGAATTTCATTAATACACCTCCCAATTTTCTCTTTCAAGGCGTTGGTGGTCGTGGGATTGTTTGCATAGACCTTTGACTTTAAAAGAACCCCAAAGAAAAAAGTCCAATGGCGTTAAATCGCAAGATCTGGATGGCCAATTCTGATCGCAAAACGGCAGTAATTGATTTGTTTTTGTAATTTAGGCATTAAAAACTGGGTTACCATGTCACGATAAAAAACACAATCAATTGTTACTGCCTGACCAGCCGCATTTTCGAAGAAGAATGGTCCGATAAATGCCTCCAGCCCAAAATCTGTACCAAACAGTCATGCGTTGTGGATGGATTTGTTAAATGCCACAATTTTGACGATTAACGAAGCTATCAAGATGAAAATGAGCTTCATCACTGAAGAAGATTTTGTATCTGACAAACCTTCATCATTTTTAAAATATTGCTCAACAATGAAATTGCGTTGTTCTTTCGCATTTTACTAACCCCGAACTGTCAGGTGTCAGCTGTCACATTGTTATTTTTTTTTCCTTTGGCATCACCGAACTATTAAATGGCGGAAAAATTAAAATTTTGTGTGAATTATAGGACGGCCTTTATAAGCGCGGATGAAGGCAACTTATGAACAAATTTAATGTCGTCTTCAGAATGGATGTGCAATACACTATGCAAGTTGGTAGAGACTTTCATAGAAAGGTTTAGCAAGGCTTAGGTTTTAGAGAAGTTTAAGCACCTCAGAGTCTTATTCAAGAGTGACGGAAGGAGCTTTGCTGAGTTTTCTTAGACGATTGATTGAGTTGGGTCAACTTTAAGACAGCTTTGCCGTTCTGTTACGAGGAAGACCGAAGTTTATGCCAAAGCAAAGCTGTCGGTCTTTTATTTGGCATATCGCCGACACAAGCTGCCGAAATGATAGCTTCATTGTATTTCTCGGGTGACACGCTGAAGATCGCAAAAGGAATACCGCGGAATAAAAGGTACTCAAGCAGTTCTACACTTCTACGGACGAGAGGTCTATGATTTAGGCGAACTCTCTGCAGGCGCAGGATGAGCTTTGGTTAGATCCAGTTCGACATCTTTCTTTTATCCGGTCTTGGATAATGCGAGTAGTTTTCCTGGCCAAATCTTGAGCTAGGACAGACTCGGGACACCATCAGCGGTCTGGCAACTCTACACGTAATCTATTCAACATAATTCGGCTGCAGCAGCGACGTATTAAAGGGTTGAATCCATAAAAGACAAAGACCAGGTAGTTAACTAAAGGGTGATTTTTTAAGAGTAAAGTTTTCCAGCTTGCCCAGCACTGGTCAGTAATGCCGTCCAAACGTCATCTTGCAAAGTGAAAAGTTGTCAGTATACACTGCCATTTAATCATGGAAAGACTTACAAACGAGCAACGATTGCAAATTATTGAAATTTATTATAAAAATTGGTGGTCTGTAAAAAATGTGCACCTTTTGTTACGACCATATTATGGTCGTCATAATCGACCTGGTGAATCAACAATTCGCGCTGTTATCACCAAATTTCGCATCAAATTTACTTTGTTGGACATTAAACCATCGACCCGCATGCGTACAGTGCGAACCGAAGAGAATATTGCAGTCGTAGCAGTCTTCGTTAATGAAGATCGTTCTCAGCAATTGAACATGTGTTACTCAACCACATGGAAAATTCAACTTGTGCAAGATTTGAAGCCGAATGACCTACCACGTCTAATTTTTGGTGAATGGGCCTTAGAACAACTCCATGAAAATCCGCTGTTTTATCGAAAAATTGTGTTCAGTGATGAGGCTCATTTCTGGCTCAACGGATACGTAAATAAGCAAAACTGTCGCATCTGGAGTGATGAACACGAACAGCCACATGCCATACAAGAATTCCCGATGCATCCCGAAAAAAACGACAGTTTGGTGTGGTTTATGGGCTGGTGGCATCATCGGTCCATTTTTCTTCAAAGACGACCGTGGAAGAAACGTTACCGTCAACCGCGAACGATATCGAGCCATGATACGCGACTTTTTTTTTGCCCCAGTTGGCTGAGTTAAACTTGATTGACATGTGGTTTCATCAAGACGGTGCCAAATGGCCCTGTGAGTTTCCCGCCAAGATCATGCGATTTAACACCTCTTGATTATTTCTTCTGGGGTTATTTAAAGTCGTTAGTCTATGTGGACAAGCCGAACACGATTGAAGCCTTACAGGACAACATAACACGCGTAGTTCGAGGAATACAGGCCGAAATGCTCGAAAAAGTAACGCAAAATTGGACCTTCCGAATGGACCCTTTGAAACGGAGCCGCGGACAACATTTACATGAAGTTGTCTTTAAAACGTAAATGGCAAAGACCTATTTATCGATTACAATACAAATTTTGAATATTTGATGCAAATTTGAATGTTTTATTCGATTTAAAAAAAACTACGCTTACAAAATCACCCAGATCCCACAGAGATCTTCAATGCACTCGAGTTGCCTTGGCTTGAATTTAGCAAGAGTGTGAACGCTATATAAAAAAAAGAGAGTCTCCGATTATTCTATTGTGGAACTCGGGTCCAGTTTTAGAAGGCACAAAAATTTCTTCCAAGTGTCATTGCAGACAGAGATAGTTCCACATAAAAGAGCAGCAATTTGTATAAATTTTGTTACCTATTACGCCCAACAAACAGGTATACCGTTTACACAATTTTGTAAGCGGTCTTGCAAATGTCAAATTAAAAGCAAGTTTTCAGCTAAAATATTCATTTCGAAGCATTCCCTAATCTGAGGCGCAAAAAGCGTGCGGCTCAATGGTCTAGGGGTATGATTCTCGCTTTGGGTGCGAGAGGTCCCGGGTTCAAATCCCGGTTGAGCCCATTTCCTTTTTTTTTTTTTTGGAATTTTCAAAAATATTAAACATGTGCATTTAACAAAGGTTGGCCACAAAAAAATTCTCTAATCCAATATACGTCCAAATTGCAATTATTACTCTCCAATAAATTGGCGCTCCCCAAACCAACCGCCCAAAAGTTGTTAATCCACAAAGAAACAGTGAATTCCTAATGCAATCAACGCGGCAGAGTTCCATCCCACCGCCGGCATTGTTGCAAAGATGAAGGAGAACAAAATAAAAGAAAACTCAGGATTAATTTAGCAGATTTAAAATTTATAACCCAAGACATAGTGTATGTACCTTTGCTGAAACAAGCGAAAGAAAATTAGAACAAAAAAAGTTAATAAATCCCAAGACGGAGGGAGGCGCCGCCACAAATCTTTTCACCTTAAACTAATTAAAAAATGTTCCTTTGAATTAATTCGCTTAAAAATGCATGTCCTTTGTTTGTAATGATTTAGAATTCCAACTTTCCGGCGGAGTAGAAGGTTCGCACCTGACTTGAGGGCGTGACATGACTACTCGTTCCCATTCCACCCCCAAAGTGGGGTTAGAGGAAGTGATGTGTCCTCTTCCTCTTCGTCCTAATAAATATTTTCATTAATCACAGCGATAAATATTTCATGGTATTTTTGTCAAGCATAAAAGTTTTGAGTTTGACTTGGAAAAGTTTTCTGAATAGCAAGTAAATTGAGGTAAATCAGAAATTAGGTTCCATTTCAGGGATTCTCTGACTGTGGCGTTTTGAGGTGGAGGAGATGAGCGAGTGGTTGTGTGAGAAGTGGTTGTGTCCTGATTAGTGAGATGTCTTTACATAGGAGAAGGTGCGACAACATTTATTATGCACAACACGTACGTGAAAGGATTCGTTTTCTTGTTGGCAGGTTTTAAATTTAAATTTATTTATCCTCTGTTTGTGTGGTTAAGGAGAGAGGCAAAAGTCAATCAGCCAGAAAGAGTTACAGTGTGTTTGAGAAGAGGAAATATGAAAATACTGCTTTAACAAGTTCGGCGGAAAGATTCTTTTTTTTAAATAGATTCAGATTCAGTGAAAGGGCGACTTATTTTTGCACTTATTGATATCTGCCCATCCATTAGGCTGTTGGTTTTTAGATGTTTTATTTTGAGCTAAATATGTACCTACCTTCAGTCAAACTTTGACTTCTTGCAAGTTTATTTGTTAAAAACAATCCATGTACTTCCCTCGTTAAGATAAGAAAGAAGCAAATGCTTACAACAACGCTGCTTGAATCAAATTCGGCATTTGTTGTTTAAAGTGGATTTCTATAAAAAAAAGAAACGAAAATAGTTCCAAAAAACGAAAGAAATTTTGCAAATGCAAAAATTTGTTTCATGCAACTCCTTTCGTTTTTTTCGTCCCCTTCGCAATCGATATGTAGTTTAATCCGCTATTTAATTTTAGGGTCATTTTGCAGTTCTAGTCGAGGGCCTTTGGTTTGTTACAGCAGCCAGGTGCTACCTTTATTGACATCTGCATCGGCTCTGTGTAAGGCGAAAACGTTCGAACGTTTTCTTGTGTACTGGTAATTTGCTCTGTGTTACAAAAGTAAAAGCCTCTTTTGGTTCTACATTAATATATCACTCATTTGTAACCAACAATCTTTTTTTTTTTTGTATTCACAATGCAATATCAATTTTCTTCCCATTATTTGCTAATTAAATTTGCATCTTTTAAGAAAGGAGCTTGGAGCCGCACCGCCATATTGAGAATATTTACTGCTAAAGCATTTTTTTTTATTTCGACACCTTCTGATTTATTTGGTGTGAAAGCAGCAAATAAGTTAAATCTTAAAGAAATAATGAAAAAAAAGTTATGGTAAAGCCACTATCAATAAGCTTATTAAGACGGAGCATTTCAGCAAGTCAAAATAGCTGAGGCTTCACAAAAATACTTGGCAATTAGTACAGACAAAGGGCTACTTTGTTTTATTCGTCTTCCTTCTACTTTTCAGTACGTTATAGATAGTATTTTGCAAAATTTAGTTCGCGTTAAAGCTTATATTGACGACATCGTAATCAGAGACAATACTGAGACCACCAACTTCGGCCGATTTCCCGTTACTTGCCTACAAGCTATATTTCTATGGGGTTGCAAATGCTAAGTGCGCTTGTATTGTTACATAGAAATTCGTATTGACAAATGTCACGTAACTTCAGAAACAAAAGAAATCGCACCTTGCATAATGCCACTTCCGCTTTGGGCAAAGTGGCTTGCAGCGTTCATAGAATTTTATCCGTTAAATTTGAAATTGCTCGTTGCGTGTGAAAAATTATTTCCTTTAGGAATAAGTGTACATTTGCTTAAAATATTTACGAAAAATTAAGAATGTAGATTGGTTGAGGGAAAATAAAAACATTTTGAGCAAATTTTCTTTATTATTGAAGAAAAATTTACACACGAAATCGAAGTTAATTATATCCAAATGCGGGAAATACACATCCCAATATATTTCTAGTATATAAAACATCTCCTTTCGATAGTTTTATTAACCACACAAATCAAATTATTTGCCTTCAAAAAATGTATAATTACTAACCAATGGCATTCAGTTATGCTAAAATGTGGTATTCCCGAACTCTTTCACATTTCCCCACGGTTGCCGAGGTTGGCAGCATTTATTTTTGTATTTTTTGTATGTTTTTGCATGTCACACGGATTCCCAATTGAAAGAACACCGATAGGAATACAAAATGGCGAATTTGAAAAAAAAACTGAGGGCCAGCGGCAAGAGGATTGTGAGTTGGGGGTCTCAGTATGATTTGTCTATGATCGTAATAGGCGGCTTATCTTTGGAAGAGTGCAAACAAAACTTGATGGCTACTTTAGAGAGACTGCAAAGATATAACGTTAAGGTTCGTCTCAAAAAATGTTTATTTTTTGAAAGGCAAGTTGAATACTTGGGATTCATAATTAACCGGGATGGCACATGGCACAAGGCCTAAACAGGACAAAATGAAAGCAATCTTAAATGCACCTTCCCCAACAGATGTGACATCTCTTAAGGCCTCTACCGGTTTACTAAATTTTTATGTTTCTTTTATTCTTAATATATCCAGTCGTCTGGCTCCTATATATGAATTATCGAAAAAGGGCACTGAATTTATTTGGACTAGTGAACATGAACGTATTTTTGCAGAAGTGGTTAAGTGAATGTAACCTCTTAGTTCATTACAACCAAAACAAACCCATTGGTATTGTCTGTGATGCTAGTGCATATACGGCGTTTACCATTAAGGCGTTCTAAAAGAATTCAGGAACGCCAAAATAAAAACTAAAACTAAAATTAAAAAATGAAACTACATATATATATTATTGGATTAATGTTTTGTCATTATTATAACTATTTTCTAAATGAATGTACATTCTTATAAAATATACCGGTATATCAATCAACTATATTAAAACTATTTAAGAACATGAATTTATCTATATACTCAATCAATTTTATTTCAAGAAGGGGCGAAATGTTGCGTATTTGATACTCTACAAAAATCTCTTATACTGCATTTCTCTCGTTCTCTCATTTTACATATTTACTTATTAACTAACTAACACTCGTACTAACACCCTAGGCTAAGATCACCAAATAAGTAGTCCAGTATTATAAGTCAACCAATAAAGTTGTTCGCAATAACTTACCTTCGCTTTTCTTTTTATTTCATGCCGCATACATATTAACCACAAGAAACCGACTGTCAATTTAGTAAAAGCCCAGCCGCTTGTCTGTCTTTTCATCTCAATCAAGACTTTGCAAAACTTTAGTCAACCTCGCCTTTGTAATGACACAAGACTTGAGATATAAAAAAAAAAAAGATTCCCAATGGCTGTGGCCAAGGAACAGTGAAAGTTATAAATATAAATAGCAACAGACTCCGTGTAGTACAGCAGGACTGAGAGTGCCTTGCAATACACATCAACAAGCTCAGTAAAAGTACTATACCAGTATCTGGTTGTCATAAGGCGGGTTGCTACAGTTTAAATTACCCTCAGCTTTAGACTGAGCTGTGAAATTCTTGTCACCAATACTGTTAATCTGTACACGCACACAAGTAACCACCTCGTGCAAACTTGTTTCCGGTTTCATTAAGTTTCTTTCAAATCCGCTGAGAAATGTCACACAAGTCAATTAATAAAAAAAAAACGGCAAAAACGTGACTCCATCCCTGGATTGTCCTCAACCCTGGTTTCTCCTCACTCAGAACATTCGATGAGCAACATCTTAAGTTCAAGTGTCTTCTTTATTTATTTTCTTTTCCCAAAATTGTGGCTGGGTAGGGAGGATATGGAAGTGGTGGAAGATGAATGCGAAAAGGTAAACTGTTATTGCGAGCAGGGATCCTGTGCCCCATTCCATCTCAGTGGTGGTGATAAGATATCACCGACTTTTATACGCTCTCGTAAATATGAACGAGTTGAACTTTTCCTTGTCTTTGTTCACTAATTGTTGCATGCGCGTTAACAATTTAATGGATGCTATAGAGATTCTGCTTTGAAACAGCTTGGGGTTAATTTGAAATTGTTGCACACGTATATACGAGTTGAACCTGATAAAAGGGGTTCACGTTGAAGGTGGCTGTGGCATTGTTTAGCGTGCTTCGAAAGAAATGCTGAGGATGGCAGGCAGTTTTGAAAATACCTGAGAAAAACATTGGCAATCGACTAGGAACATCGTACATTGGGTGGTACTGTCCTAGGGGACAAACAAATAGGCCTTAGAGTTGTATGGAGCAGCAAAAAGTCAAAAAAATCAAATCTGAATAACTATAACCACCAACAGCGGTATATATAGCCATACTCTTTGTGACTCTTTAGCTGGTAATGGTAAATGAAAGTACCTCGAACTGGTTTCAATTGGCTTATGGTGCGTAATGCTCTGCTCATTGGTATGCATATGTCGGACACACCTTTCCCATTGCCAATGTTTAATCTGCTATTTTTGGTTTTTCGGCTTTTTGTGGACGTAGCATGGTGCATTTCTTCAATCGGGGATGTAGCTCAGATGGTAGAGCGCTCGCTTAGCATGTGAGAGGTACGGGGATCGATGCCCCGCATCTCCAAAATATTTTTGGTAGCTGACAAGCTTTTTTGTGCTTAACGTCCCCCAATGTGACAAATAAAATAAATAAATATTGGCCGTAGAAAGCCCAGACAGGAGCCAAGGTTTAGCTTTTTATAACCTTCCTAATATGTAGAAGCTTAGTTTTTTGAACTACTCAAGAAGCAACCATTATTGGCCATTCCTAGAGACGATGCCATCAAAAGATTTCCAAAAGAACTTTGTTAAAAAATTCAGTAACAAGAAGAATTGGATCAACGAATCCACAATCCACAGACTGAGCAATAAGACAACAAAGTGGTACACGGATGGCTCAAGAGCTGGAGTGGGAGCATTCGGACCCAGAACCAAATATTCTGAACCAATGGGCAAAAGTACCAGCATCTTTCAGGCTGAAATCTATGCCATAGAGAGATGTGTACAAATCGACCTCGACAGAAGCATAACCAATTGTGATAAGGCTATAATGTCAGACAGGCTGCAATTGTGGCACCTAATTCCTACACCATTAAATCCAAACTTGTGTGGGAATGCATACAAAATAAATAAAATAATGCTCTGCTGGGTGCCTGGCCATATGCGAATAAAGGGGAATGAAATGGCAAGAAAGGGAGCATCAGAAGCTCTTATAGAACAAGAACTAGGCAGAAGGGTTCAGGACCTATGATGCTCCCTTTCTTGCCATTTCATTATCCTCTATTCGCATTTTGTCAGGCATGAGGCAGTCCAAGAAACTTCTGGGGCAATACAACCGGAAAAGATTCCAAGCTTGCATCGGCATGAGCAAAAATAACCTCCGTATCCTAACGGGCTTCGTAACGGGGCGTTGTAGACTCAAGGAACACCTCAGGAAACTGGGTATATCTGAAGAGGGTCTCTGCCGATTTTGCGATGAGTGCAGTGATCACAGAACAAGTGCTGAGAGCGGCCTACGAACTAAGTCCCAACTGGAACTAACTCCCACTAGCCAAAATTAACAAAGTCCCAGAAAATTTGGGATTCAGTTCATATGAACTAACTCCCACGATTTTTAAGAACTAAGAGCCAATTATTGGGTGTATGCAAAGTTTCATTACGCATGACAAAGTAACTTTACATAAACCCAATCTCGCACTTACTCTAAATCCAACAGTGACCCCAAGCAGGGGGGTTGCATGGGGGCATCATGCCCCCCGTACATATCCCACGTTTTATGTTCACAGTGCAGTCGGTTTCTCCAATTTTTTGCCAAACGAACTAACTCCCACTTTCAACAGAATTATCTTATAGAACTTGCTTCAAATCAAGTTAAATGAACTAACTCCCACTTTCTCAAATTGGGACTAAATTTATTGGGAATTTGTTCATAATGAACTACGAACTATCTCCCAAACATATGAACTAAATCGCACTGCAAAATTTATGGGACTAAGTTAATTTGGTTAGTGGGAGTTAGTTCCTGTTAGGACTTAGTTCGTAACGCCGCTGAGATCATGTGGGGCATTAACCCACAAAAGACTGAAATAATTGGGTAAGTTCCAACTAAAGGGTTTTCCAATAAGAGGTGTTATTTTGGTATTCAAAGAAAAATTAAATTTTTTGAGATAAATGATCGGATGTTTATTTCATAATAAAGAGGAAGGTATGCCGTTAATAATGAAAAACAATATCAGCCAAATGGCTACCACGAGCACGCATACAGGACCATATCCTTTTCATGAAATTTTCCATAACCAAATCGCAAAGTGGCTGCCCTATGTCCTCGATAGCCTCACGAATTTTAACTTTGTGGTCTTGAATCGAAGCTGGCCTGTTGGCGTAGACCTTATCTTTCACGTGGCCCCAAAGAAAGAAGTCGCAAGGTGTTAAATCACAAGATCTCGGTGGCCAATTGTGATCACCTCTTCGAGAGATAACACGGTCCGGAAACTTTTCCCGTAAGAGATCAATGGTTTCTTTGTTTCTTGTCTTGTTGAAAGTAAACGTTGTCCAGATCAATACCATCCAACTCCGACCATAAAAAATCATTATCTAATCATCTCTCGATATCCCAATTCCAAAGAACGACGAGGAATGGACAAACCTGGGTTTTCTTCAACACTTTGGGCTACAGCAGCAATATTCTCAGTTGTTCTTGAGCGACGTGCACGGGCTTTATTCTTCACATCGCTAACTTGTCCCAACAGCTCGAATTTTTACACCAATTTCTGTATTGCGGTCCGACAAGGTGCTTTACGACGACCAAAAAATGCTTTAGTTTTGCGAACTGTGACTGCAAGATTTTCACCATTTTTATAGTGAATTTTAATAATTTCAATGCGCTGTTGAAGCGTGTATCGTTCCATTTTTAGTAATGGCGTAGTTGTCTACTTGTCAAATGTTAAAGAATAAAAGCTGCAAAAGTGACAGCTACCGAAATAGCGGGTCATTCACAATAACACCTCATTGAAAAACCCTTTATCCGATGAGGAAATACTGTCACTGGAGCCAGCTCTCATAATAAGATTCTTAAAGGAAACTGTTCTGTAGAGAGTGCTATAGGACAGATTTCTTCCGCCAAGGAGAAACCAGAGAACAAGAACCTCTAAGACGATTCCGAAATGAATTACAATGTGAGGGGAACTCTTATGACGGCGTATACCTCACTGAGGCGTAAGCAGGGGGTACAATAGACCAAAAAGTCGCATAAGCAACCCCTCACATAATAATAATAATAATAAATACATCAGCAGAAGCGACTTATACCAAAAAAAAGTGTTATCTTGACAAATAAGAACGACTAGTTCTGTGGAAGATTAGGCGCTAAAGACAGTAAATTAACTGCCCAAGTCTCATATGCGGCTATTATGCTCTTATCACCGAGGTGATAGCGGCAACAGATCATGCCAAATAGAAAAAAAAAAGATTACACTCCACAATCGCTCAAAAAGAATTACTAGGGATGAGGAGGAATTGATCCCCATATGTCTCACATGCTAAGTGAGGACTCTACCATCTGATCTACATCCCCGACGATACAAAGCGTACGATTTCTTCAACTTAAACTCGAAAATATAAACAATACCCGTCCACCGTAAAGATTACAAATTCACGGCACGATTGCGAGTCCAAAATAAAATAGCCACGCCACGCCATATAGTGCCGATCGATCGCCGTGAAGCTATACCCGTCGCTATCTACCGCGCTGGTCGCCCTCTCCCACCCATCATCAGCATAGAGGATAGAGCTAAGCTAACATAAACATCGTAAAACACTTAAAACAATTAAAAACACTCAGGTAATAAATTTCCATTTGTCGGCGAAAACTTTTCTTATACACCACCGAGAACACAAATCGTTCTCGTTCTCGTGTGCTCATCTTGCACACCCTCGACGAGGGGGTCTCCCACATCAAAAAAAAGTGCTCATTCGAAAAACAAAAACAACCCTTCCCCCCATAGAGTTGCCATTTGGGGGAGAGAAAAACCAACTACCATGTAATAATGACAGTGAGATCTCTCGGTCCCTGTTTAGACGGATTCCATTCGCAAACTTTTAACTTTGTTGCAATCGACGACAATTGCCGCAGAATCAAACCAAACTTACCCCTGTTTGCTGACTGGGGATCCGGTTAAATTAAAACAGAAGCTGTCATCGTAAATAGCACATCATGTATCATTATACAGGGCTCCAAGGAGCCACCACAACCTCCCCGTCGACTCATACACGTTTTTTAATTGCTTAACAGCCAACTTGGGACAACAAGCAGCATCCGTCGACAGCGAGGGAGGGTGCAAATCAAATTACGCGGGTTGATTTCACCTCTCCCGCATAGCCCGTTGCATATGTGCTGGCAAACAAATGAGATTGTATTTTTTGCACTCGAAACAAAAAACCCAAGTATCGACTGTACCTTTTGTAGTCGTTAACTCAAGCCGAACTTCTCGGTCCTCGGCATGTGAATATTCATCATTCGCTCTCAAGATGCGCCAAAGGAGCAGCGGTGGGAGTTGAACAGGCCATTTGTATCCATACTGTGAGTATACGGGAAAAATGTTGTCGTCTGCGGTGGAATATTTGATATATGCGCCAAGGGTTTTTCATTTTTCACCCTCGATTTAGAGAGGTGTAGGAATTTGCCAACGAAAGCTGAATCGACAGATGAAGTTGAATAATTAATTGGGCGCTTTAAGAAAGGCATTAAACGGTCGTTTATTAATTTGCGCGAAGGATGTTCAGTTCATGTAGAATTAAGGTTCTTTGGGACCCTCGGAGTTCTTTCAATAGGGGTTGCAGTGTTTATATCCTTCGCACATTTTTGAAGTGCATTTGACGATGGTAGGCAAAGTTTGCAGTCGAAATGTGGGTTTCATAACTAAAACTGATTTTACTTCCATGGAAACCAACAGATGCCTCGGGTGAGTTGCGATTATAATTGATTTTGGCTTGCACCCTGACAGTGAAAAGATACTTTTTTCAAATCCTAAGAACTATTCTCGCTTTCCAAATTAGAACGTTATTTCACGCGAGATAGGTCGGACGAAAGTTCCCAGGAATTAGGGCTCAGTAAAGAAAGAAGTAGAGAAAATTAGGATTTAGGCGAATCTCCAATGCGTGCATCCGTGATACTGAAAATCACCCAGAAAGCGGAGCGAACATTAATTTGGAAAGCTGACTAAAAACCGATACGGTGAATGAATTTTCACAGCTAATGAAACATAAAAAAGCGAAACCAAAGGAGAAAGTTTTGTGCGTCCCAGTTGTGCAATTTATTTGTTTTAATTCCGAGACGACTTTTATACAAAACTATCGGATCCGGCGAACTCCGTTCGGGTCTTTGACGCGTTTTTTTCAGTCTTTTTTTGCGTTTTTTAACGAATTTGTTTGCACGTTTTTACATGTGTTTTTTGGCCCATTTTTTACGCGTTTTATAGTTGTTTTTCAAAGCGTTTTTCTGAGTTTTTTAGGCGTTTTTGGACGCGCTTTTTGGCGCATTTTTGGACGCCTTTTAACACGCATTTTTGAAGCGTTTTTTTAGGATTAGGGTCAAAATACTTGTAGGGTCAAAATTCTGCTTTCAAAATTTTGTTTTTTAAAATTCTGGTTTTATAAATTCAACTTTACAAAGTTCTGCAAGCAATAAAATGAAAATTATTATTTTTTTAATTTATATGTTTTTTTTCCCATAAATTGCGCATTTTTTCAATTGATATTGTTTTCTTTTTTATTTTATTTTTTGTAGTTGAAAGTTGCAAAATAGCATAATCAGAATTTTATTGATTTAAGACTGAAGAAGAAGCAGTACTAAGAAAGCAGAAATTTTGTCGAAAAAGACAGAATTTTGAAAGCAGCATTTCGACCTGCTACTGTTTTTTCAAGTTTTTTTTCGACGAGATTTTTGACTCCTTTTTCGATGGGTTTTTTGACGCATTTTTTGACGGTTTATTTGATACCACCTTTTCGTAATAATGGTTAATGTGGAAGGAGCAATTATGCTTCACAGTTGTCAAATGTGAGTCTGAGAGCGTAACGCCATCTGCTGGCGGTACCATTTTCGTGCACAATTGATAGGTTTAAAAAAGTACAGAAACCGCTTTCATTCTATTTAAATTTCCTAAAAAGTGCCCACCCCATTGAATTCCAGACAATAGCGCAAGATGTTCAAGAGATGTCGCTAGTAGGTTTTACTGCTAAAGCTGCAGAGCATTGTGTTCGGCCAGCAAATAACAAACAAATAAAGTTTGCATTGCCAGATATTGTTTAGAAAAATGTTGTTGGTTCAAAATCGTCTTGAAAGCCTTGCCAATAGCCATGACTTGCACTATATTCACTTGACTTTGGCATAGAATAAAGAAAAACTCATTCGTTTTTTCTGTAACTTTGCTTTTGCCCATTTCCAATGTCGATGAAAGAAAAGCACAAAATTAACGAAAACAACTCGACACATGATTGACAGCTGTCCATGCGGAAATTTTTTACTAAAAGTGACACCTGTGAGATGACATGTAAATGTGCAAATTTTACATTTATAAAAGAGAGTTGGCTGATTGCAATGCAGAGGTCTGATTTTGTAAGGCGAAACGATGAAACGTTTTCGTGTGCAACCATAGCAGACTCAGGTGATACGAAAAAACGACAAAAAATGGGATGATCTAGTGAGAGCCTTCATAAAGTCGAGTTTCATAAAGCTGGGTCGGCATTCTGTAAGGCGAAACGTTCAAACGTTTTCGTGTGAACGAAGAAATTTGCTTGTGTAACATTCGTGTGCACGAATGGTTTGCCCTGTTCCTATTTCAAAACGCTTTGCTTAGAAAATGCACATCCAAGTTTAAAATTTTCCCATAAGTGTCAAAAAATAGCGTTCCCAAGGTTTTTTTGTTGCATGGCAGGTGCCACGCCCCTTCATCCGATGTTGAGCAAACTTCACTTCAACACCACTGGAGCCAATACGGAATTATAATCAAATTGTTTAAGCGGACGATTTAACTACATTCAACGATATCACTCAACTGTCAGCAACGAAGTTGCAAACAAATAGAAAAGTGCGAATACAGCGCCACCAGATTCAACATATAAAATTATAGCCAACATACGTCCATTTTAGTATGAACAAGAGTAGATTTTCGTAAATATCACGACTCGATCGGCACTTAGAGGGTCCAGATTTCAGCAGCAAAGTTATTTTTGTTTAAGAAATTTGTTTCGTGAGTTTAAGACAAATCGTACGAAAAATTATCATATAACGACTACAGCGCCACCTATCGGGATTAAAGAAAAACCTTTTCTGCAGAATAAACTATACCAATTTGCTCAAGTATGGTGTCAACCGGGTCTTAAAATTTAGACACTCGTACCCGAAACGAACGTTGTCGTAAATAGCGCAAAATAAATTTAAAGATTTTAATTATCTCTTGAATGCGTCCAATACAACCAAAACTCAACTTCTCAGTCTGGCTGCCTGCCATTGACTTCGAAACTATTTTTTGTACAACGACGACGAGACGAAAAAGAAAACAAATTGTAAAAAACTCTTTCGGCAAATGTACAATCAAATACTATAAATTTAAGCACCCGACAGTGGTTTAAAATATAAACAAAGTTTAAGCTTAAAATTAGTACATATTTTTATGTCAAAAAAAAGTAGTGACAAACGTGTTTCTAAAGGCATTAAGAAGTGAGATTGTATTTACATTCTAAATAGTTGGCAACTAAATCGGAAACTAAATTTCAAAATTGTAAAAATTAAAGCGAGATCTTCGAGTTTGTTTGATTTGTTCTTTTATTGAATCCATTTTCCATAGTTGACAACGATTTTGTCTTATACGGCATTTTGAATTGCTTGTGAATGTCAGAAGTGGCATTTAATTTAATTTGTAAAATTGAATACCTGTTTAAGGAAGAAAAAAAAAAGTCCTGGAGATGCGGGGCATCGATCCCCGTACCTCTCACATGCTAAGCGAGCGCTCTACCATCTGAGCTACATCCCCTTGTAGAAATAGATAAGCTAAAATCAAAAACCACTTGCGGCTATCCAAACGAATATTATCTACGAGTATGTTTCACACTGAATACACGATCACCTATTTATATAATATACAAGTCACGTAGACGCACGAGTGTTTGTCGTATCCACCTGCAGCTATTATTAGAAACTGTACAGCCAGCGCAATCGACTATTAATACCAACGGCACACGTTTTACAAATTAAAATGTTGCGTTCGTTAATTATTCTAAAAATAAAAAATATATTTAACCATATCAAAGTGTTGTCTTATCAGTTTTGAATCTGAAATTGTTTAGTTGATATAAAAATAGATGTGGCGCATTGGGTGTTGCATGAATGGGGTGCCATTTGTTGTGACTGTTGTCATTAGCCGTATTTTATTATCAGCGTGATCTGATCCGGATCAGATCACGAAAATAAAACAAGACGGATCATTGAAAAGTTTAATTTTTGAATTGCTGCAACAGTTGCTTTAAAAAAAAAACAGATAGTATAGGCGTTATTCAAACTTCATATTGCCACCAGCCATATTGCAAATATTCTGCGTAACACAAGGCACATGACATTTCACTTGCAATGTCGGGGGTGTTACCATTTTAATCAAATTTGCATAGTTTCTTTTCCATATATTTTTTTAGAAACAACTTTAGTAAAGGGTTTTCCAATGAGAGGTGTTATTGTGAATGACCCGCTATTTCGGCAGCTGCCACTTTAGAAGCTTTTATTCTTTGACATTTGACATTTGATTTGTAAAAACTAAGCCATTACTAAAAATGGAACGATACACGCTTCAACAACGCATTGAAATTATTAAAATTCACTTAAAAAATGGTGAAAATCTTGCAGTCACAGTTCGCAAAACTAAAGCATTTTTTGGTCGTCGTGAAGCACATTGTTGGACCGCAATACAGAAATTGTTGGAAAATTTCGAGCTGTTGGAACAAGTTAGTGATTGTGAAGAATAGAACCCGTCCACGTCGCTCAAGAACAACTGAGAATATTGCTGCTGTAGCCCAAAGTGTTGAAGAAAACCCAGGTTTGTCCATTCCTCTTCGTTCTTTGGAATTGGGATATCGAGAGATGATTAATGATTTTTTATGGTCGGAGTTGGATGGTATTGATCTGGACAACGTTTACTTTCAACAAGACGGCGCTACGTGCCACACAAGCAACGAAACCATTGATCTTTTACGGGAAAAGTTTCCGGACCGTGTTATATCTCGAAGAGGTGATCACAATTGGCCACCGAGATCTTGTGATTTAACACTTTACGACTTCTTCCTTTGGGGCCACGTAAAATATAAGGTCTACGCCAACAGCCCAGCGTCGATTCAAGACCTCAAATATGAAATTCGTGAGGCTATCGAGGACATAGGGCAGCCACTTTGCGATATGGTTATGGAAAATTTTATTAAAAGGATATGGTCCTGTATGCGTGCTCGTATGGTGGCCATTTGGCTGATGTTGTTTTTCATTATTAACGACATACCTTCCTCTTTATTATTTAATAAACATCCGATCATTCATCTCAAAAAATTACATTTTTCTTTGAATACCAAAATATTGGAAAACCCTTTATATGGATCAAAAAAACAACTATTGTTACGAAACGACATTGAAGTTGGGCGCAGACTGCTAAGAATACTAAGAATAATAATTCTTAGTTGAAAACCAAACTCGAAACCGAATGCCAGTGATATTTTAAAGGAAACAGTGGATGATATGTCTAGGCAGAAAGTGGGAACCGAACTTAAAAACGAATCCAGCAGAACGTCCCAAATGGACAGCTATAACTTTGAGGTTATGTCACCATTCTCCCGCCAGATGTGGCCTCAAAAGATGGACCAAACCAGGTACAGCCATCGATCGAAATGGACTGATTGCTGCATCATTAATCCCGACGACAATCAAAATTAGTTGATTTGCATTTTTAACATTAATATTTGCTGTCACTTGGGCCACCTTGAAGAGGACACTCGCAGTAACGAAAATATCGAAGGGAATTCCGAACATCTGGTCCTTCATCAAAAAAGTTTTTTTTTTGCCGTTTCCATTTTAATTAATTTGAAAACACTTGGACAAAGTTTATTTCATTCTGACGGGAGTATCTCACATTTGTCTCATCTGCCACCGACCGACGACGAGGGGACAAATCATCCCGACAATCAGATTAAACCACCACCATCCCTTGGCTGGCATAGATTTCCAATTGTAATGAACTTCCATCGAACGCTCTCCGCCTTCACTCACTGTCAATTGGAATATAATCATAGGAACAATATAACAATCGAAGAAGAACGAAAGAGCAATTCAAAGTCCAGGAAGGCTGCGTCATCCCCTAATTGAGATGATCACAATATTTTCTATCAATATATAGGGAAGCGGGAGGGCGGTTTATGTCGATGTATACTCGTATCTATCCCGGCAGCAAAAGGCAAAGCCTCACCGTCTTTGTCCCGTCTCAATAAAGCGGATTAATGCCCGGAAAATATATGAAATTCTTTTGCATTATTTTAAAACTTTGTGTGTGCGAAACAAAAATGCGAGAGAGCGCAACGAGCGGCGCGGCACGGTGCGGGAGAGAGCGAAAGACTTAAAAGTAATTTTACGTCTGACTAAACATTAATGTGCCAATATTTTATTGTTTGTTTGGAAGAAAGCGATTTCGCACAAGGACTCATTGAGAGTAAAAACTTTTGCCATCGTTAAGTCTGAGGAGCGTCGCAATATGTATGAGCGTATTGCGTACCCCTGGAGGATGAATAAAGTTATCCCAGAGGCGGCCGGCGGTTGGGGGTTACACCGAATGAAAAGTAAACAAGGTTTGCAAAGAGTGTACAACTAATGTGAGGTGGATTTGGTGGTGTCTTTCCGGATTTATGAGACCGACAGAGGGGGGTGCCAACTGCCAACAGTCAAGCACTGACTACTAAGAGTAGGCAATGGTTCATTTGTTCGTAGCTCAAAATCGTGGCACTTTGTTCGCGCTGAATGAATGAATGAATGAATAGTTGAATTTTCTCAAGCTTTACAAAAATATTTTGAGGCCAGACTTAATAAGAAAGTCCCTTCCATTGGGAAGAGGCAAATAAAAAAAAAGTCCTGGAGATGCGGGGCATCGATCCCCGTACCTCTCACATGCTAAGCGAGCGCTCTACCATCTGAGCTACATCCCCGATGAATGCGATTTACCATAGTTAGCTCAAGTGCTAACCACTTATTGCCATCGGATTGACACACCCAAGACCCAACGGTGGGCGCACAATTGGAACAAGTCCATCGACCGGTTTCGCTGCCAATTACGAACTTGATCACGTCGACTTACAAGCAGAGGTGATTGCCATTACGCAAGACAACTACCTACCGTTTGATTGTTGGTATATATTTTGTGACCTCAAAAGACCGGCACACGAGTTGGATTCGAATCTTTCAATGTCAATGACCAAGTCAACTGAGTGGACAATTGCATTGACGCCAGAAAGAAAGAGCTCAGCGAAGTGAAATTTGAAAATAATGTAAAACAAGCTTCACAACTGTCAGAATTGTGAGTCACAAATTATATTGCAGCTCTATATCATGATTAGCAACGTCATTCTTGGCATTGCTTTGAAATGCTTGTAAATTAGTCTGCCTGTTTCCATTCATACTTTTTCTAGGTCTTGTATAACTATTTATATCTGTTTAAAAATACAAAATGGCAGCTAACAAGAGCAGGAAATACATACATACTTTGAAAGTAGTAAATATTTTATGCGTGTCATTCAGTAACTCGAAAATCATAAGCACCGGGTCTGGGATAGCAGCTTACAAAAAATACACTCCCTGTCAATTTTGCGGCAAAACTGGGAGAGAGTTCCTCAAGAGCTTTACCATCTTTCCACTTCGAGGATGAAAAGAAGGCTAAAGGCTGGAGTAATAAACCATGAATATAGCGAAACTGTGGACGAGATCTTTGCTTTGGAAGATCGAGTAACTTTTTGTCGCTTAATACGTTGCGGTCTTTCTGTTCAAAAATAAGGGAAGAATTTAATTTGTCGAAGCAAACTGTAAATATCCAAATCAAGACTCACAAAACTGTTCAAAATTTACTTTACTCCGAAAACCGAAGGTAGAAGGATGGAAGTTATATTTTGGGGAAGTTGGTTAAAAATCCAAGTTAAACTCCTTAAATTCTCGAGCTTAAAATAAAAACAAAAAATAATGAAAGCCCGTTTATTTAAAGGATATGCGCCTTGCTGAACTCGATTTGGATACATATGCTGTTAGAAAAGTATCGTATATAACTACGAAAAAAAAAAATAAAGAGGCTACAATTTGCCCAAGAGTTCTAAAATAAACCCATAAGGTGGTGAGTGAACCGGGTTTTATGGACGAAAGAGAGTTCTTTTGAGCCCCACGGGTCATCGTAAGGAAGATTTGTTGGTATGGCGAAGTTATATCGCGTAAAATACGCACCAGTCGTACCAGACCAGTTCAGTAAGTATGGAGGTGGGTTTTGTAATGTTTTCGGGTTGAATACCGTCCACAGATTGTGCAAAATTTAGTTCCAGTCGATGGAACGATAATCCAGCACAAAATGTAAACAATTAGGTATGCATTCCCATCTGGCGGTAGCCAAATCAGGCAGTCAACAGATCCATAAATTCTTCTCGTCGCAAAAATTGAACAAGAAGCACACAACTGTCATGTTATTGAATACGTTGCATTAGAGAAAAAAATAACTGTATCTCTGACTCCGTTTTAGAGGAAATCGTTTTTGTAGTAACAAAGCTCTGGGATGACAAATGGAGCAAAAACTCGTTGAAACGGTTCCAAAACAATTACAGCAAATTTTTCAGGCTAAAGCGGGAATATTTTTTATTAAATAATTTTGTTTTGTTGCTTTTGAAATTTCAAAATATATTTTTTTTAATAAAACTTATTTGTCATAATAATTATGCCAAAAAGTTAATTTTACTAATTTTAGATACTTGAATTACTTTATTTAATATCGAAAATTCCATAAGTTCAATAAGTAATTAAGTAAGCGAACTGTGTATTATTTGTTTTTAGTTCTTTCTAAAATTCACAAAATCTAACTTTTAGTTTTGTCAAAATACTTTTGCCCAGTGCTCCCAGACCGTGAAGACTGTTTTCCCCCTTTTTGTTATTCGAAAAAGCTTTTTTCTCCCCTTGATGAAATTTGCACTTGGTTTCTTATGAAACACTTGATGCTGTAACCGTTTTTATAAACAAGCTTAAAATAAGCATACCACATAAAAATATACATATTATCATTGTATATGAAACTAATAGTACTATCACTTTGGCAAATCGATGGTGATGCCTCTATCGGCGCGAGATACTACTAGGCCAAAGAGGGCTGAAAATATTACGCTCTTTTTATTAAAATTAATGGAGATCCACTCACATAATTTATACAGTTCTACTTAAAAATAAAACCAATCGCATGCCAATATACTATTTCTTTCCCGCTCATTTTGTCAAATACGAAAGCGAAGTGAGTTACTTTGTTGCAATGCGAATATACCGCCGATATCAGCAATCGCATTTCATATCTCAATCTCAGTGCTGCAAAGCCATTTGCTGAGGTAGGTTGTACATGTCTTGTTTCATATTTTACTCAGATTCAAATTTAATTTTTGTATTTTTGTTGTTAATTTACTCAAAGTATACTAATATTTGAGCCTGAGTGAATAAGGAAGCATGAATAATGTATGTTATGTTCCCATCATCCCATCCCATATCATCTTTGTCCACGTACAGTATGCACTCTGCTTCAATTCAATAACCGGTTTTTTGAGTATTTTTTTTTGTGTGTGTGCTTAATTGATACTCATCGCTCATATTCAACCTCTACCATTGCATATTGCTTATTATCTTATTTATGGTGTTTTCCATTGGTTTCACTCGGGGATCCACTCATTCTGAAATCCAATGGAACAGCAAAACTGCTTCTGACAGAATCCACCAAAGTATTGGTGAAATGCCAAAAAATAATCTATGGCTGCTGTCAGCCGACTTGTAATAAATACATAAAATTGCACTTGTGTGAGTGCTTCTTGAGTGGATTCTGACTTGAAATCGAGAAGTGAAATTCTCTTCTCAGAATCACCAGAAGAGTATTTTTGTGCCAATGGAACAGCATTTTTTCGATTCCGGACTCTCCCGGACGCTTCTTTTTGTCCAATGGAAAACGACATTAGTTTAATGGGAGTACGCTAAAACCGGTTTGTTGTTGTTTGCACTCTTCAAATCACTTATGAACTCACTCATTACGCCATTATTTACTCTATTCAGAAGGAGTGAATAAATGTTTCTTCTCTGGAGAGAAACGATCGATCACCCCCTAGGCGGCTGGAGACAGAAATAAAAAAATTGGCGTGATGATACTACTATAAGTTTCATATACAATGATATTATACAATAATTTTCTTTTTTATTAGAAATAATATCAAAGCGAGTGAATGCATTCACATACACAAAAATTCTTACGTAGACGTTCGATGTGCTGTTTTTTTTTCATATTTAATATAACAATTATTCATTCTTTGAAATTTCGTAATGAAAATACATATTTTCTAATTTTACTTTTAAACATTTACCCCTGTATTAATATACAAATGTGCACAAGTAAGTTAGTAGACATCAGATAGCAACCAAAAATTTGACGTAACTACTGAATAACGAGTTGATAACTTTTACGCAGCGTTTATTAATACGGGTGTTGACGTGTCATAGAGATTTTAGATTTTCCTCCATTTTTTTATCTTGTCCATCTTTTTCTCTTTTTCATTCAGTTAGTGCCAAAATTGACACATTTCACCTCAATCTGGGACCACTGCTTCTGCCGATGAGTGTATAGCATTCTTACAAGCATTACTTTGGGTGGAGTCCTAAATCGAACAGAGCTATATCTTGCCTCTTTATCAATGTAATACCTTGACTCTGTCAAAATGATTTGGCGAGGTCTTAAACGAGCTTGTTACGGGAATGCTTTCAACACAGCAATATCAGAAGAAAGGAAACTGGGATTTGTAGAAATATAAACACAACAGCATTTTCTAACTTTCTAAAGTTAACAATTATAAGCACACCAAGTCGATGATAAATTGTTGCGATCAGCCTGGAGCCTGGACCTTTGCAACCATCTCTAAACGATTTTTAAAGTCATAAGCATGCATTAGGCAATTTAAGGTTATGGGTTATATTATATGGGTTGCTTTTCAAAATGTTGCAATAATGTTTATTTATTTTTTTATAATTTTTAATGAAATATCAATGCAATTCCGTTACCGGCAGTGTAGTTTACCTAATATTTTGGATTATATATCTTAAAATGCCGCCCTACCCTGAAATCCTTTTATTATTTTCGTAACAGACTTAATAATTAATAAAAATATTGAAAAAACCTCTATTTTTATTGTGATATGTTGCATATATACTCTCTTTATCAGATAAAATGCAACTTGAGTCTATTTAAATTTGTAAATCATTAAAATAATTATTTTTATTTTTTTTCTGGCTTGAATGTCATTTACATAATGAAAAACAATTTAAAATATTCAGCCTTATTGTGAGTTTCGCCCTAACAATATTCCACCCGAAAAAAATGACATTTCAGAACAGAAATCAGTTTTTTTTCGGGTGGAATATTGTTAGGGCGAAATTCACAATAAGGCTGATTATATAATAAAAAAATGCTGGTTAAAAAATCTGTTGGGTCTAATCCTTATTTCCACCTAAAAGAATTACAGTACCAAGTTGATTATGATTTAAAAAAGAACTATATAATATTGTAGTGAAAAGCAAAATTAAATCCTTTGTTTCTTTTTTGGGGGACAGAGCGTGAAGAAAATTTAAAAAAAATTGCCGCGGTAGACAGTATTGACCAAAATTATTTTATTTCGCTATAAAAACGTAAAAGAAATTTTTTAAAACATCAAAATACATTTAACAAAAGATTAACAAAACGAAAAGCATTCAAAAAGAAACTTTTATTGTCCAAACTATGTTCATTTATAGGTTTTGAAAAAAGAAAAAAACGACTTCCTTTGATTTTTAGATTGGATTTTGAAGCTTTGCAATTATGTCATTACAATTTACATCAACAAAGTCGTTTTTATCAATTTTATTTGAGGTTTCTGTACTTGCACTTTCAAGATGTGACTCTGATGACTTGTGACAATTCACACTGATCACAGCAATAAGTTATTGGTAACACAATCGGCCTTACCAATAATCAAATTTAGTCTGGCAGTTTATGCAAAGACCCCACACTTTCCAAAATCCCTTTACCAATAAACAAATATAGTTGCCAGAATATCGCTAACTGTAGGGTTTAATGTTAATGTTGAGAAATCCTCCCTTAATGTCGTTTTGAAGAGGAGTGTGGCCCAACCATACTAAATGAGGGTATGGAATTTCGTAATAGGAGCGAATTTACACACGCTGTTGTTCAGCCTGAGCGTTTATAATATTATAAACTAATTTTAGTAAGTTGTAAGTTTTTTCTGATTTTATTCGTTGGAATACAACAATGCAAGTGGTTTTTAAGTCTAGCAAACACAAATTTGTGAAAATATATGCACAAAATTTAAAAATATTGAATTTTTGTTTTATTTCTCTTATGAATTATGGTTGGCGCGAAAAGATTGACTTCGCGGAAAATATAGATATACTGCCCGACAACCGATTAGCGCCCCCTATGCTTCTTGTCTTTGGAGCTTAATATCAGCCAGTCAAACAAAACTTTTGAAATAATTTTTCTGCCAATGAAAGTTTATAACATTATACGAGAAAAGAAATTAAAGTTACGGTAGTAACTCAATTAATAACATTTAAACAGAATTTTAAAGAATCTAATATGAAAAATCCACTTTTTTTTCCGGACATTTGATTAGAACCCCCACAATAAAATGACGAATAACATAAGAAAATGGGCAGAGAATACCTTCAAATTAAGTTTTTATTTTAGTTTACTAAATTTATAACTTATTTATTTATGAATTAATAATGTGTTGTGCCACCACGGTTAACTATGACCTCGTACATCCTGTTGGGTAAGGAGTCATATAATTTCTTATATAATCGAGGGAAATAGTCTCCCAGCCACTTTTTATTCCTTCAATGAGTTCCGCTTCAGTTGGATACTGCCTTCCAGACACCTATACTTTGCGTGCCAACCATCCCCAAACATTTTCAATAATGTTAAGATCGGGCGAGTATGGCGGCCAGGTCAGTAAGGGCACGTTTTGGAGCTCAATCCAAGACATAACGAGGCGTTATCATGCTGTAACTTCCATTACAAGGGCCGAAGAATATCCTTGATTGCAGGGAAAGCCATTTTCAATACACCATTGCACGCTGTGGCATTCATACGACGAGTAGGAAATTGCAATTCAATGCTGCCATAGTACGTAATTGCTCCCCATACCATGACACCACCAGCACGGCTGTGCAGTCGATCTAAGGTATGCTCTTCCTTTCGAAGATCATGAAAGTAGTATGCATAGCCATTGGGACCCTCCAAATAAAATATGTTTCTCGTCGGAAAATACTACTCTCTGCCACTCCTTTGTCCAGGTCATATTCGATCTGCAGAAATCGAGGCGTTGCGTGTTTCGAAGTTGGTTGAGAGGTGTTTTTTTTTAATTTTTAGATGTTTTAAATGTTCAGCATTAGAAATAACTCTTTGCACAGTCCAGACGCATGCTTTTACACCGTTTTTTTCTTTAATTTTGGCTGCAGAGTCGTGCGAATTGGACGCGTGCTTCAAAATAGTTCGCTTGTCAGCTGCTGTAATCACAGATGATGGCCGTCTTTTCATATTCTTTCCATAGTTATGCTCATTACGTTAGAATGAGGAAATAACTTTACGGCTGCGGTTAATTTTTTTGCAAATTTAATGGATTGATTGGCCAAACTCACTATAAGCCTTTATTTTGGCTCTTTCGGACTCATTTAACGATTCTGCTTTTCCCATATTTAATAAATTTAATTCAAAATTATTCAAATTTAACTAATAATAACTTTAATAAGAAAATTTCGACTACTTACACACAAAAATTAATTGTTAAGCGTAGAGGCGCCAATCAGCTGTCGCAAGGAAAACGCATTAATTTTTGTTACATTTGACAAAAAAAAGCAAAACAAAATAACGGTTGATTTCAAGGACTCAAGTATTTTTTCAGAGTGAAAATAAATGGAAGAGAATGAAAAAAAAAGAAGATTGAGCATGGTACATATTCCAAGTTCCGAGTTATTTGCATTAACACTGGAAGATTAGAGAGGGCGCTAATCGGTTGTCGGGCAGTGTATGTAGGAACTTCCGGAGAACTTACAGGTAGTATGTGCGAATTCAAGACATACTTTTTTATTTGTTGTGAATTTATAGAGGAGAACTCAGCTTTTATGTAGAAGAATGTCCACGGCTTTAAATTTTTTAAAGATCTCTAATCATATTCATTTTCACACCTCCAAAAACTTTTGCAATTACTGTTTCGTAGCTTGGCATAAATTGTAATTCAAACGGAAATGAATTAGCAGGATATTATTTCTTTCAAATATATTCACTCACTTTAGAATATCAATAATAATAAGCTTTGATTTACATCATCAGCGATCTAAAAAACTGTGTTTCGTTTATTGAATAATTTGAAAGAGATCTTATTACGACATAAATTGGCCCAGAAATTAATCGTAACTTATTAGAAAACAAAGGAAAGCGTACCAGAAAAAGTACCGAAAATTGTGTCCAATCGGACGATAGGGCATTACTGATACTGATTTGCATATGATATTTGATAGATCAGCGGATATCTTGTGCATTTCCTATTTTCTGTTTTGCTTTTTGTTTATAATAAGCTCCAAAAAGCCTTTTAAAGATATCTGTTGGGCAAATTAATTTTCAATTTATATATTCCTTTTTTAGAATAAAATCCTCGGTGTGAAATAAACCAATGAGCTTGTTTTTCATGAAAACAAATTAAGAAATTTGAATTCTGCGGTGACAAAAAATGTAATAGATTCTAAGAAAGCTGTCCTACTAGCAAATGTGGAGGTCTAATTGTTTATTGGTACCGTTTCACAAAAGCTGTACATTTTTACTAAAGCAGGCAACCAGCTAATCGTCGACATTATTGTTTAATTATATAAGGCCGAATGTATAGATGTATACACAATTTTTTAATTAATAGCTAACCGTTCTCTTTTTCCCTCTTTCTGAAATACTTCTAAACTGATTTTTAAATGATTTCATTTAAAAAAACATCGCGACACTAATGAATTGCAATAAGCAAACCGACCATATTCAGTCAACAGCTTTGATGTAACTGACTGTTTCCCCCCCTTTGGGTTTTTGCGCTGCTCTTAATTTGTACATTTTTTCAGAGAAATATAGATCAGGTACCATTTGCAATACAATGCGAATTTCTAATTCAAAATTTTAACGGAAATCAGTTGCATGATGAACTACGATGATGAATAGTTTTTTTTGAATAAAAAAAATAAAAGATAATATTATTCTTAAATATTGATTAGTTATACAGTACGCCCTCGGTAAAAGCAACCGATGAAAATTCGAGTAGTAGCGTTAATTGAGGTTGTTGCTTTAACTGAGACAAAAAAATGTGCCTTGAATTAGAATTTAAGGTATAAAAAGCATAGCATAAAAAATAAAAGAATATTATTCGTCGTACAAGAAAAGAAAAGAATATAATTTAATTAATTTAAAAAAAATATTTATACATTCCTACAGTTAATACAGTTTTTGTTTAAATTGCTTTAAAATAATGGGAAATGTTTTCTTAGAGGATATATTAATGCACCTACGATCTATGTGTGTTTAAAATACTGAGAGAAGTAGCTGTAAAATAACTGCCCAGTTACAGTTAAACCAATCATAAAAAAAACGAAACAAAAATTAAATGAAATATGAAGCATGGATGGAAAGTTGCGTTTACCGAGTCACAGTTTTTTGAAAAGTTGCAATTACTGAGTCACTAATGGTAAAATTTTAGGTGTTGCTTTAACCGAGGTATTGCGTTTATCGAGGGTTGCTTTTACCGAGGGCGTACTGTACTATTAAAGAACACAAACAAATTGCTGCGTTACGGACAAACGCCCTTTATTACAAAACGATTTGTAGTGCTGGACGATAATTCAAAATTATTTAGTTTCGACTCTAAATTTTCCATACAAATTTCGCAATTGTGAGTAAATATAAAGCCGAGGCCAAAATTTGTTAATATAATTACACCGCCCTGTATTTTATAAAAGGTGTACCTAAAGCTTTCTCTGGAAGCATTTCTGAAGATTTGAATACCATACTTTTTAAGGTTCCGTACCCAAAGGAAAAAACGCAACCATATTTAATTTTTCAACATTGTTCATTCATTGAATTTAAATGTAATCAGGCTTAAGAAACGGATATTGGTCACGGCTTAGGCTAAAAAACACGAGGTTGTGTTTTCAATTTATTAGCCACTCAAAGTGGTAGAAACTAGTGTCAGAAAATACCCTTTGAAGTCAACTCATATCATTTTCATTTCATTCAAAATATAAGCCTCATCATATCACTTTATACATTTTCCATTCACTTATGATTCCTTGTTTAAATGGCAGGTGGCTGCAAAAGGACAATGTCAAAAATGTTACAGTTTTTTTGGCATTTCACTTCACTTTATAACTGGCGGGTTACATTACTGACAGTTTCAAATGCGATTCCATTGTATGCTCATGAAAAATGTGCTATTCAAAAATGATGCAACTGCAAGTGTTTGTTTGAATATTGTTTGTTGTTACCTCGTATAAACTGTTTTCACTTAAAAAATGGGGGAGCTACTTTATCTCAGTAAGAGGGTCCTAAGAGGTGCAATTGTGTTTGATGGTTGTGTGCAAAATACATCCAGCTGCAACCAAAGTGATTGTTTATAAGGCTGATGCAAATTGGAAATATCACTGCTATCACCTTAATTAAAGATTTTTAAGTGAACTAAACACAATTGCAACCTAGCACTGAAAACTATGTCTCCCATAAAATGAATTCAAATGCAAGCACTCCGGCGAAAAAACGTTAAAGAAATTCCTGTAGCTTCCTCAAGCCGGTCGAAGAGATGTCTTGGGGTTTTCTGTACCGCTTCTCCATTGAAAACTTTATGACAGATTTAATACGAATTAAGTCTAAAATTTGCATAGTACTCAACAAACTTACATTATTCAAAACTGACCTTGATGAGTCAATTTCCAAAAAAGTTGCGTTTTTTTAACCACTAAACACTCAGTCTCACTTTCCTTTCATCTTCCTATCGCAATCAAAGTATAAAAAAAATTTGCAACTTGGTTGCTTACCACAGCACTATTAACATCCTCACTCAATTATTTCACAATCACATATCTCGCGCAAAAATCAACCCCACACTCACTGAGCAATAAAAACCCGCGCCGCTAAAAATCACATTAAAAATCATCACAATTACTCTGTCGGTGGTCGCGTCCCACCCTCAATCACCATCTGGTGTTTATATCACACATCATTTAAGCGTTCGCACTTCAAAGGAAAAAAAAAAGAAACCATCAACACACCATCATCAGGATAAAGGCGAACAGCAGCAACAACAACAAGAACAAGGAAAATATCCTTTTCCCATCGGACGATTAAAAAACCCACCAAACAACCGATTTGGGAGCCAACAACGAAATGCCAGGATCCCGCTGGCTGGCCAGGCCACTTAGCATTCCGTTGTGGAACAACCCTCAAAAGTTATATATAGCGCAGATGAAAAGGAACAGCCCTCCTTAGTAGGGATAGAGCCACAGCCGAAAAAAAAAGAACAAACAAACCAAAACAATGCAGTTTGGAGATTCCCACAGCACGTGGAGCTCGTGTCCAGTCCACCGTCGATACCCTTAATTGAGACCAAAAGAAATGTGGATCCCAAGTCAGATTGGCGCCAAAAATACAATGAATGCCGTGGAACTCGATCGCAGAACGCATGCGAGAGAACTGCTCCGATGGCAAAGCCAAAAGTAAACATACACCACTCGCTTGGAGCAGGGAGTCGTGCGACAATCGTCGACTGGAGAAGTGCCATTAAGGAGTTTTCTTCCATTCGAAAGAAAAACACCCAAATGTGTCCTTCGGTCGAGAGGAAAACTTCTCTGGAATTGGAATAACAACACGTGACGCAAGTGGGGGTGTACCTAGATAAACAGCACGATTGCATCCATTTTTACTTTTGCAGTTTTGTTGGTTTTTCTACAGGGGCTAAAACCAAAAGTCCTGTGTTATTTTTTCCTTTCCTAAGAAATGCATATTTAGTGGAGTGTTAATAATCTTGTACCGGAGATTGGGGTTGAAGGTGTGTTGGATTGTCCTTTGTCTCGGCGAGCAGATAAGTATAAGAAAAAAAGGAAGAAATCCTCGTGAAGGTGGAAAGTTCGAGATGATAATTTTGTTATTCAAATTCATTTCTTTCTTGGGTGTGTGTGTGTTTTTTTCTTTTTTTGTTACTTTGGTGAAGGGGTGGGGCTACCAATATCTTAAGACGGTCGGCTCTGTATTTTATGGGCAAAAAGTCGAGACGTTTATTCATTTCCGCATTATTTTTGCCATTGTCCTCGCGTAGAGGATTTTCTTAGTCCGGTCTGGGATGAGACGGGTTTGAATATTTTAATTTAGACCATAATTAAACAAAAAAGGATATCCGTGCGATTTGTAAAAAAAAAACCCACACAAACTTGGCACTGAATGTGAATGAGGTTGAATTTTATTATTCACTTGGGTGATTTTGAAGTTAAAAAAGTGCAAGGGTGAGTGCCACTCATCCTTCAACGCTGCGTTTTTGAAGCAATCTCTTCAGATGGTTCTGTATAGTGGTTCCCATTCGAAATATGTTTCTGTAAGAAAGTACCTTCGATTTAAAGTCCTCTGTGGGTCCAATCAATGGGTGAAAATCAAAAACAGCGTTTTAGGCCAATTTGACACGAGCTGGTTCCACTTACTCATTCTCCACCAACCCAATAGTACAGACGAGTGCTTTCGCGACCAAGAGGAAGTTGGTTCGAGAAAGAGACACACTTCGCCTTACTGCGTTTAAATGTTTTATTAACTTACCTGAAAAGAGAAGAGAAGTGAGGTTAGAACGTGTCAATAAAATGAATACTTTTTTGAACTAAAGACTTTTCCAATAGAGACGAGTCGATGCTGAAATAAAACAGACTCTGTGTAAAGTATTAACGAAAGTTTTTTTTTTTGATTTAAAAGGCCCATTTGTGCCAATATGTATGAATTATAAAATCGTTCAACTTTCTTTTCATGGTGGAAAGGATCCGAGTGGTCCAACTTTTAATGACTCTGTCATAGATCTGGCCGAATTTGAGCGATGGCATTGGTTATGTTGGCTTAAAGGGCATCGATCAATTGGGGCTAGTTGACATAGACCTGCGACTTCAATAAACCCAACAAGAAAGAGTCTAGCGGGGTCAAATCACACGATCGTGGCGGCTAATTCACGTCACCTCTGCGAGAGATAATCATACACTCAAATCGTTTAATGCAGAATGTCCATTTGCTGCGTGGCGCGTAGGCACATCCTGCTGAAACCACATGTCGACTTCAGTTAGCATTGATCTGTAGCGCTCGCCTTTGATGATGATGGCCTCACAAACGCCATTTTCAAAGAAGTATTCAGAGCAATGAGGCCGCTGGCTCAAAACTCGCACCAATCAGCATTTTTTGGTGAATGTATTGCCACCTGGTGTCGGTGAGCCTCTCGTGGGTTGGAGTCGTCCCATACGCGACAATTTTGGTTGGTAACCTAGCCGTCCATTCATATCCATTCATAGCCAAAACTGCACCTCGTCGCTAAAGAAGATTTTTCCGCCAAAACTGGGGCCCTCTTCCAAATGCTCCGCAGTCCAGTCAGCGAAAAAACGCTGTTGTATATATGATTATTAACTTTGAGCTCCTAATGGGTCAGTTGGATCTTGTATGGGTGAAGACCCAATTCCCGACGCAAAATTCGCCCAAAGTTGAAGTCTGCGAAAGTCTGACTTTCTGTGCACGGCGACGGATTGACCGCCTCGGCTTCTCATGTAAACGCTTACGGACTGCAGCCGATTGGGTGTTCCTTTGGCGTACGGGTGTTGGCTGATTGTTTTTCGAGCCGGTTGTCTCGAATTTGGCCAGCAAAAGTTTGAAGAGTCGACTTTGAAGGGCCAATACGTCTACGAGCAATGGTTGCACTGACGAACACTCGTTTTTATAATAAAGTTTCATCATTTGCCACGATTGGGTATCGTGTAACTTGCCATAGTGGTTTGGCATCACTGATTAAATTAGAAAGACGCCACCAAAACAACAACAAAACAAAAACATGGCCGCCACAGGCTGACAGTATCGAACAGTCCCAATTAAAAAAATTTATTTCGCACTTAAATATAAACTTTTCAGCAATTTTTAAACAAAACTATGCTCCACCCATTTGTGTTCTCAGAAATTTACTTGTTGGAAACTACCCTATTTCAAGACGGTGCGCCATGCCACACTGCAAATCGAACAATGCAGCTTCTGCGACCGAAATTCCCTGAAAGTGTGCTGTCAGATTTGACCCCTCCGGACTTTCTTTTGTAAACTTATTTGAAAAGCAAAGGATACGCCAGCAAGCTTTAGACCGTTGGCGAGCTGAAGGCAATTATCACAGGTCATTCTTCTGTCCTACAGAAATACGTCAGCCATGTACCAATTACGGACTAAAACCCGCCATCCATATTTATCCATCCAGAATGGAAAGAGAAACTCGTAACAAAAACACAATACTTAGCAGTATTTACAGACGGATCTATAATATACACCGGGGTGGGGTCAGGCGTCTTCTCTGAATCGTTGGGTTTATCAGAATCGGTACACCTCCCCGATAACAGCAGTGTCTTCCAAGCAGAGATCCTGGCAGTGACAACAGCAGCCCGTAAGTCTGTGGTAAGGGCAACACCACCTGAAGCTACATATTACCTTTTTTATCGACAGCCAGGCAGCAATAAAAGCCCCAACTGCAACAGAAATAAAATCGAAGCTTGTGAAATTCTGTCGCGAAGAACTCAAGATTCTTGGTACTCAGCGCAAGGTATATCGTTTCGGGACATGAAGGCATTGCAGGCAATAAGAAAGCGTAAGACCGGGTTCGATAGCTTTATGATAAGTAGCTGATCCCTCTGTTAATATTCCAACTCTAGGTTGAATCCGCTAGAAAGGCGAGCGTTTGATGGACTGCACTAGAAACTTGTCGTACAACAAGAGTGCTATGGCCGACGTTCAATGAAGCCAGAATCGAAAGTCTCATTCGGAAGAATAGAACATCCCTTTCCCAGTATTCAACTCCAGTCTCCTCGCCAGCCCACAAACCTAACCCAAATTTTCTAAATGCACTCACTCATCTGAAATGATACCCTTTAGAGTTAGTTTTAAATCTGTCTTGGAAATTTAAGGTACCTAACTCAATTGACAATCTTTTGCAACTCATTCTCCATGTGCGAATGAAGTTATTCTCATCAGAAACCATGGCACTCATCCCGTAACTTTTCAGACGATTATGGTCGAAACGATAGACCTCCAAAACTACCAACTAAGAGTAAAAATAACGAGTTTGAGAGCTTAATCGAGTTAACTTTCCACAAATGTGATGAAATCTGACGATAGCTTAAAAAATTCGGGTAGAATATAATTTATAACGGTCGTCAAAGTTTCAAAAACGATATCGCCAAGACGATTATTAGGTGTGTTTTTTCGATCTCAGCAAAGCAAAGTAAAGTAAGATTTTCAGTACGCGATTACAACAACTATATTGTGAGTTTCGAAGTGTCAAGTAGAGCGTAGTTGTTGTAATTGCGTGCTGAAAATCTTACTTTACTTTGCTTTGCTGAGATCGAAGCTGAAAAAAACAGGGCTAATGTCATACAGAATCTGCCCCCATATTTTTATTTTTTTCAGTATTACCAGCACATTATTTCCTTAATTTAAGTAAGTTATAAAAAAGAATCTGCAGAGGGCGTAGCAGTAGGTAAGTAAAATCTATTACAGACTCGAAGCTAAATCTAAACTTAAAGCTTAGTATCCTGCTCGCGCTAAAATTTTATCTCCCATATAAAAATGTCTACAAAGATAAAATTTAACGAGGCAGTTTAGCAAAGCAGTATCCTGTTCGCACGCTAAATTCCTAACTTCATGTAGATGGGTCGATGAAAAGTCTCCACTCATTTAGCTCTCGAATTAAATGTCCGATTTATTAAATCGAAGATAAATTTTGACATAAAAAACGGGGAAGGAAGTTTGTTTGCATTTTTTGCAAATAGGAATATGGGCTATTACAGAAATTATTTGAGCTGCTGCAGCAATGATTTTATCTTCTTCAATTTTTCGTATACCCATTGTTTTGGAACGATTCAAATACTGCGATATCTTTGAAGTTTGAAATTTGAAAATTGTAAAAATTACGTTTACTGATGAATAAATGGTTTTTGTCCCATCTATATGATGTTTAATAATAATTTAGCGAGCATTTATCTTTGGTGTGGAGAATCGAAGTGGAGACAAGGGACGCTAAAATCTAGCGCGAGCAGGATACTAAGCTTAACACACGTTTGTTGAGAATCTAGTACATTTCTTTTTATATTTATACTGCTCATATCTATTGTACCAAATTATACACATCGCTAACACAGGTTAAATGTCACTTTTCGTTTGACACTGGGGACGTTTAATTATGGCCGCATTCATGAATCTAGTTTACATAAGTCGACTAGATTGGTCTGGATGAGATGTAACCTTAACGCAAAAACTAGATTGGTCGGAAACTGTCATTGTCAACTGAGTACTCAGTCACGAATTTCTTGACTTGTCTGACAGCTGTCTGACTAGATGTAACTCGGTTTTGATTGGCTGAAATCGGTCATATGAGCAGCTTTTTCAGTTGACGTTTATGGAGGGGTAGCCGTTGTAGCCGACGAATATATTTATAGTCAAGAAATTCGTGACTGAGTAGTAAGTTGACAGTTCGCATATATAGCTGACATAGAAAAAGTGACGTTCCCGACCAATCTAGTTTTCGCATTCACACCAATTAAGTCGACTTAAGATAGCTAGATTCCTGAACGTGCCCACTTTTTTTATAAACCTACTTCTGTTTTTGCTTTCACTTTACCTGGCTCGTCTTTTCTTTTTCCTTTTGTACCAAGTGGTAATATTTAAACATCTCAATAAAGTTCAGCCTTAGTTAACAATAAAAAAGCGGCCACAATGGCTCATTCACTTATCTTAAAACAAGCAAAATAATTCCCTGGCCAGATGCAGCCGCTATCACCTCTAATAATGTTGCCAAGCACGTCTAAGCAAACTTCGCACACAGCCTATACAAATCCAATCCTTACAGCCAAGAAACTAAAAAAGAAAAAAGGACCTGCTACGCTGTTTTGGTCATGTCGCAGTTATGCGAACATTCACCACAGATTACAATGTCGCTTGTAAAGGAAACATTCCAGAGAATGTTATCGTAAAAGTTTTCCACTCGCAACCACGACGACGATGTCAAAAAAAAGAAGAACGAAACACGACATCTTCCTGTAAACGAGCAGTTATTCAGATGATTCCTGAATCTGACCGGACTTTCTCCGACTTTGGCCGAGGACACGGTGTCCTCGTGTCATCAACGTTACACAAAAAAAAAAAAAAATACTTTGGTTTCGCGCCGCCGGCGTCATTCCACTCTGACGTCCAGAATGCAGAACTTTTTAAAATCCTTCGCTCATACCACCCGTCTTGCCATGAACAATGAGTGCGGGCATAAATTGAGTGCCAGGACTGTACCGTGATGAGAAGCAAATGAGTCTGGAGAAGTTCGGGAAACAAGAAAAATTTCTGTTGGCGATTGATTGGAATTTTTATTTTTATTACCCTCCCAATAATGTCGGAGTGTCCTACCTAAAATTGAAAAACCATACATATCCGTATCCGTATCCTATGGCTCATCCTTCTTGAGAAGCGTCGTCGAGTCCAACGGGGGTGTATGTTTGCGGTAAATTTCTGTCTGTCTGCAGATGGTCTCCTGCTCGGAGTTGCTCGGAGTTTAAGTGGCGGGTGGGTGTGCATATTTGGTATTCGGTCAGTTGTCCAATTTGTACGTCTTCTATTCCCGCTCACATCTTATTCCATGCGGGAGCTATCGAACAGCCGTAAAATAAAAACAACAAGGGATTTGGATAATTGCTATTTGTGATCCAGATGATTGGTTTGTGGCGCGGACCTTGCCAAAAAAAATAAAAAAAAAACGACAGCGAAAACAAGTTAAAAACATCCTCCGCTAAGCGGTGTGGGTAATTTATTAAAATTCCTAGAACAAAAGGATCACGAAAAATTGGGTTTGTTATTTTTGCTCGCAGCGCCCCTCTCAACTGCCATTCACACTTGGTGGACAAGCGCGCGCGAACAAATCCAAAGCAAAAAAAAAAAAATGGTGTCGGTGAAATTCCTTCGCACTCATTTATAATAATCATTCTTCGTCCTTTTTGTTTGTCCATTCCGGCTTGTGTTTGCACCTTTTGTGTATTTAAGAAAAATTACTTTTCACACCGGACGGCGGACGACACATGATGAAAGGGACATTGTTGGCCTTTTCCATGGCATTTCACCTCTGAATTCGATGGTGGAAAAGTTTGCGGACGACAAAAAGGACGAAAATCGGACTAAAAGTGAGAAATAGGAAAATTAACACATAAATTTCCGGCCAATAATGTGAAAAAAGTTTTTATTTTTTTGCTTGGAGGATTTTTACTGCTTAAAGCATTCCAAGTGAATAGTCCTGTCAAACTTTTTCAATACATTTACTTTTGCTAAATGTGCTGAACTCCCGAAGAGGTATACGTATAAGTAGATGTAAGGGTGGGACTGAAATTGACAATTCGCCGAATGGATACCATTCTGGGGAGCATCTGAATTTATCGAGTCAATTTAATCTGCCTATAGAGATGCAGTGAGTTGTTTTTACGACAAGGAGTTGTTTTGCGAATGAAATGGTCTCGGTGGAATTGGTTGAAGGGAAATGCAGAGTTTGTTGCGGACAGTAGAAGTGCCGAGTTGGGGTGCTGAGAGTTTGGAGGAGATACCTACGTAAAACCGCGACTAAGTCGGCTGTATTTATATTGTTTAACATGACGACGACGAATGCAACTTACTCGAGCCTATGTAAGCTTACATTTAACGCAGCTGTAGGAGGTGACTAAGGCATGGCCGCTTAGCAAAAGACAAAGGAGTACTAAAAAGGCCTTGCAAGAGGTCTTTTGAAGCTTCTTAGGAAAGAAAAATAGCTGAGACAGTAATAGCTCTTTAAAGCGAAAAGCGGAAACAACTTATTTACATGACAGCCTATTCCTCACCAAACAAATAAAGGGTTTTCCAATGAGAGGTGTTATTTTGAATGATCCGCTATTTCGTTATCTGTTACTTTTGAAGCTTTTATTCTTTGACATTTGACAAGAATAAACTACTCCATTACTAAAAATGGAACGATACACGCTTCAACAACGCATTGAAATTATTAAAATTCACTACAAAAATGGTGAAAATCTTGCAGTCACAGTTCGCAAAACTAAAGCATTTTTTGGTCGTCGTGAAGCACCTTGTCGGACCGCAAAACAGAAATTGGTGGAAAAATTCGAGCTGTTGGGACAAGTTAGTGATGTGAAGAATAAAACCCGTGCACGTTGCTCAAGAGCAACTGAGAATATTGCTGCTGTAGTGTTGAAGAAAGCCCAGGTTTGTCCATTCCTCGTCGTTCTTTGGAATTGGGATATCGAGAGATGATTAATGATTTTTTATGGTCGGAGTTGGATGGTATTGATCTGGACAACGTTTACTTTCAACAAGACGGCGCTACGTGCCACACAAACAAAGAAACCATTGATCTCTTACGGGAAAAGTTTCCGGACCGTGTTATCTCTCGAAGAGGTGATCACAATTGGGCACAGAGATCTTGTTATTTAACAAATTGCGACTTATTCCTTTGGGGCCACGTGAAAGATAAGGTCTACGCCAACAGCCAAGCGTCGATTCAAGACCTCAAAGATAAAATTCGTGAGGCTATCGAGGAGATAGGGCAGGCACTTTGCGATTTGGTTATGGAAAATTTCATGAAAAGGATATGGTCCTGTATGCGTGCTCGTTGTGGCAATTTGGCTGATATTGTTTTTCATTATTAACGGCATATCTTCCTCTTTATTATGAAATAAACATCCGATCATTTATCTCAAAAAATGACATTTTTCTTTGAATATCAAAATAACACCTCTTATTGGAAAACCCTTTATTACATACAACATGAATTATTTTATATCATGGCAGTACAGATGTAAACGAGATTTTTTGTTTATATCTGCATGTACAGTTTCGACTGTACATATGTGTCGGTGCAGGGAAATAACTTTACTCGAGTGGAAAGTAATTTCACTTTTTGTTAAGTTATTACCCACTGAAAGTATGCAGTGTGAAGTTGTCTCCCATTTGCAGTTATTGCCCGTAAAGTTATTTCCCTGCAAATGTCTATATAAAAATATCCAAGAGATATATTTGACTTTTCCGCATTCGCTGTCAGAAAAGTCAGCTTCCCCTTCTTGTAAAGAAAAAGGACACAATCCGCGATACCAATAATCGGTTTTAGTGTCCAGACTGAATTTTTCGAACTCACAATAGCGAAATTTTCCATACAAAATTGCACATTGTGACCTACAAAATATTTAGTGTGGAGGTTAAAAACTATTATTAAATAGTAAGGCCCAATGTATTTAGAGGCGAATACTTATTGCACCTTCATTGAACATGATGGACATGGTCTTGACGTCTTTCGATTTTGTAAATCGTTTGAAAGCATGAACCAACAGAAAGCATCAGATATGCATCACTCACTTAGATTTGAGTGTGGTAAGCAGAAAATCAACTAACAAAAGAGTGTGACAGCCTTCATTGACATGAACTTTCAATACCTACCACATCTACTGCATACAGTACCCTATTATTAAGCAAAGGCATGTGCCGTAGAAAAAGCGATTCAATAAAACGATGCTCGTCGTATATCTGCCAAAGATGGCACAAGTGTTCATGCTAGTTAAAGTTGCTACTGGTTAATGCGCCCTCTAAGCAGATGAAGATACGTAGGTTGGGTTCATAAATGTAAAAATGCTACATTCCTGCAAATTTCGCGTTTATTATTGTAAAAGAAATGTATTACCTATCGTTGCTTTGTACTGCGTTATTTAGCTTACTTTTGACAGATACCCGGCAGCGCTGCCGAAAGTACTACCATAGGAGTGTTGTACTCCTTTTTCGTCCGCCCTCCTCCCGTACTTCCCCAAAGACAAATTGTATACACCTATTTTTACCCGACTGATAAGTTTCGGATCTACCTGGGGTCGAATCGCGTCGTCCGTGAACGTGCTATACGTTCACGGAATTATGTCGATTTTGCATGTGAAACAAAAACAAATTCCGTCACTTAATGCTCGTTAACGGATGACGCGATTCGACCCCTGTTTTCACTTGTCTTTACATTTCTCTATAAGCAGTAAATTGGAAAACTAATTTTACATTCTTGATGTTTAATTTTGTTAACAAACTTGTCGCGGCTTCTCACAGTGCCACGGATCCGGTTGGTGCAATTTATGGTTGATTTTTTACCGAACCGTTTGTTTTAAATTTGACCACCAAATGTTGGAGAGTCGACTTTGAAGAGCCACCACCTCTGCCATAAAATGAATGCAACGCGCGCAAAGTTTGCACATTTTGATGATTAAGTCATCATTTTGACTTTCTGCTAAATTCTGTAACTTGCCATTGTGATTTAGCATTAGCGACTTAATGATAAGCAACAGATTAGACGGATACCACCGTGATGCTCCCGATCAAAACACACAACAACATGCTCACTCAACAATTTCTACTTGCTTGTCACCTTCCTGATCACCCCAATCACAACCTTATATCGGCTCCTAAACCTCCCCGTTGCATACGCAGATGCATCCTGCATCTACAAGACGAAATAAGCCACCTCACACAACAACAACCACTTATCAACTTCGATATATACCAGGCCGGCAAAAACCACATACACCAAACCTTCGTCTCAAACGCTAAAGTGAACGTGGTACTTGGCGGCAGACCTCCACCTATTGCCCCCGCAGAGAAATTACTCCCTAGACCAACCAGAACTACTCTAGCCCAACTTCGTTCGGGCTGGTGCCACCTTTTAAACAATTACATGGCACGCCTGGACCCCAACATTGAAGACAAATGCCCTCAATGCAACTTAGGCCCACACGATGTACAACACCTTTTTAATTGTCCGGCCAAACCCACCACACTTACACCACTAATTTTGTTCTGCACTTCCCGGTACAAATGAAAAAACTTCTTAAATATACTCCTCAACGAAAATATCAAAGGGCAGCTCTTGTACGCGGCACATTTTTTTCCGAAGCTCTCCGACAACTACTAATTGCTGGGTAATATTTTCATAACAAATGAACGCGCCTATATGCTTAATTTATTTTGTTCCGAAATGGAAACTTCAAACACAGTCTTAGTTCCGAAGATTTGAGTTTCGTTTCGGAATTTTTCCGAAATGACAGTGCGGTCGTCTAAACTCTAAAGAACGATATCAGATCGAAATGCAGTTTTTTTTTTGTCTTTTATTCTTCCATTTCTTTAAAAGATTACAAAATTTACACACTTAGTCAGGATTTATATGCTGCGTGCTTTGTCGTACGACACTTCTTCTTAATTCCCTTTTGGGAATTGGATGGGAATCTGCGGACGATCCGTATTTAGATTTCCCCCACATTTTCCATCCCCTTTACCTTCAGGATTTGAGATGAACTTCAGGGCAACTCGATCGCGATCTCTAGGGAACCTTCATAGAAAAGAACAACTTGGTCAAACACTTAATTTTTCCTATACCTAGTCTAAATTTTTCCTTTTTTTTTTTTAGGTTTCCAACCTCCTCTAAATTGTCGAAATAATACTTTTCGATGTGTTAACTTTTACTCAGAGCAATCGCGTGGGATTCACCGAGAACATGGGTAGCTAGTTGAACCCAATCTCACAGTGTGCTTCCTCGGAAGGCAAAAGTCGCTGTTCGAGTTAAAGCCCATCACTAAGAAACCTATTTAAATTATTGTACTATACCAATAATTTTTTGTAAGATGTCGCTTTATGTCTTCCATCATACGACATTGTCTATGCCCTAATTCCTCAACTACTTACCTAACATCGGTCTTCTTGTACCAACTCTCAACGAGGTAAGGCCTTTCAATAAGCACTCGAATAAAGTAAAAGAAACACTAACTCTGGATTTTCTCTTTACTTTTATTTCTTGTCCGAAATGTTCCTCACGAGTATACAACCAGCGATAAGGATCTATCTCGCCGCATCCTAACAGCCCCAAACTTTGTTCTTAACTTTGCTTTGCTGAGTTTTATAAACTCCCCATATTTTTGCCGATCTAATTCTGTCTTGAAGGGCCTTAGGAACCCTGTGCTCTTCTTAATGTAACCATGAGTCTGCCAAATCGATGGTTTTATTGAAAATAATTTTTGCAGCTACGGCTCTTGGTGAACTTATGCGCAATTTATTTTATTCAGTGGGAGCTCTGATATGTTTTTGGCCAAAAACGTTGTCACTTCCGTTACCCTTAACACCGGTGTCCAAACATCCAACACAATCTGTTAAGGGAATAATGCCCTAAACATTCTGCGTGGGTTTAGGGATTTTGCTCTTTCCAAATTGCAGTCGACTTCCATGTCTGCATTAATGGTGAGATTGTCTATGAAGACTGCATGCAGATTAAGCTCCTATAAGGAAACTGACCTTCTATGCGGCGGTTTTGCCACATCAGTTCAAGTCTTCTGATAAGAGCCGCATTTAGGTCCATCCATCGTCCCTTCTGTTATGAGCTTAGTTAGAATAACAACACTTCTTAAACAAATTGGTCTAAGGCTCAAAATCCTGAAGTTAAACAGTAGCAGAAGCTTCTGACGAAATCAACCAATTGGCAAGTTAAATAAATGTTTAGAGCATTTATATCTCTCCCTTCGCGTAGACACTGGAGCAACAATTGGATGCGAACCCTCCTCCCATGTTTACAGAAAAGTACCCAGTACTTAATGCGAAATTTAAATTCCACCGAATTCCAATGGTAACAACAATGACTCTCCTACTAGGCCGCCATAAAGCTTTGTTTTTATAATCTGTCTTGTAACCAAAATTAAAAATTGGTTCAAATGTCCCTGTCACTCTTTTGGTCCCTGCCCAGCACAACCGGTGAAAGTTAGAAGGCTTAATTCAAAATACAACACATTGTGGACAAAAATAGAATTTGGAGATGCGGGGCATCGATCCCCGTACCTCTCACATGCTAAGCGAGCGCTCTACCATCTGAGCTACATCCCCATGTATGCGAATGGTCAACTACAACCATACGGTTAAAGTAACTCCGTTGTCACTTAACTTGGCCAGTGGATTGGCATTGAAGTCATGTCAATGCGTAATTGGTTGTGTGGTACACTTTCACTTTTTTTTGTAATATTGCCAAGTGAATTATTTTGGACTGTAAGTCGACCACAACCCATCGGGGATGTAGCTCAGATGGTAGAGCGCTCGCTTAGCATGTGAGAGGTACGGGGATCGATGCCCCGCATCTCCAAATATCCTTTTTGGGGAGAAAACATTTTTTTGCCTTGCAAACAGTAGTGCAAGGTGTCACTGGTTTCATGGTCATATGACACATAAAGTCAATCATATTCTACCAGTTTCATCCTTGTCTGTCCTTGAGATATACCGTATACAGTACGGCTTATTAAAAAAAACCTTTTTCATAATCGCATTCGAAGGATAGTTATGTTAAATATTCACGACATGCGGGCCATTTATCCGAGACAAGGTTATAAAAAAAAACCCAAAACAAAAACCTCGGCAGATTTTTCTTTTTTCTCTCGCGTAATTCGCTTGACATCACGTCCTTAAAAATTGTTGAGCTTAATTTTATTACATTTACTATGCCCTCCCGCCGCCCCCATCGGAATTTACCACACTTGTGACTTTACATATGAAATATTGCCCCATCAAGCTGAGGGGTGAGGAGATTTTGTCGCCCTGATGTTATTAACACTCTCACTTCCGTTTGCTCTAAAAGGCAGATGTTGCCAAAAGAAAAAAAAACAATTCAAACCCATTTCTGGAAGAAGGACGCGTTGGCTTTCAAATGCGTTATGATGGAGAAAACGTGTCGATAATCGATGGGTATGGGGTTCGATGTTGTTCGATGCGAACACACAACACTTCTTCATATTGGCGCAAGTGGAGCATGGGAAAACGAAAAACACTTGCGTCCTGATCCCTAATGCGATATAAATGCCAAAAAATTCGATTCAATGAATCGTGTTCTCTCCATTTCGGTGTGGGTGGGTCTACAAAATACACCAACTCGTCCTTATTATCATTACAAACGTTATTTGTTTTGGTTAAGTGTAAAATGCTCGTGTCTACATCAGCGCATGTCCATCAGGCCGGATTAAAAATCCCAAATGTGGTTATTTGTATTAAATGGAGTACTTGGTTAGGTACTGAAACCAACTACGACTACGACCAAGTGGTGAGAATACACTTTTTCGTTCGTTTCCATCATTTATGCTGGCGAGATGTGTGAGCTTTTTTATTTACTTATCCTTGGTGAGGGACAAAATCAAGAATATCATTATGATAATAAACGTGACGACAGAAAAAGGGTTTTCGCTCCTTTATCTGTCGCCTAAGTAAATATACTTTCGTATGAGGGTATACGTTCTGCTGAGTTTGTAGATTTTGTTTCAAAGTAGAGTAGACCAGGGGATGTTACAGGTGGGGCACTTACATATGTACAAAGCGTTTTGATTCGCATAGCGCCGGTACACTTCGGACTGCATCACCACTTAAGAAAGATCCGTCATCGACTTGGTAGATCAAAGATCACTAAAAAAAGGTCACCACAACAGCGGAAGGTGGAAAGTGGTCGGCTGTTGGTGGACAATAATTCCTTCTCTAATAGGGCGATGATGTCAGTGGACGCCCAACGATGTGGTAGTGGACGCCCAACTTTGACTCCAACTCAGTGAAGCAGCTGCAAACTGTCACGATGGTCACATTTTTAGCCTCCAGAGAGGAATGGCAAATTATAGCACAGGATTTTATGCTCTCCATTTCTACGAAGGCCGATCGCTGCCAACCCCAAAAGCATTGACTGCAACACGTCCTTCCAACTGAAAATGTGTATGCTTATTGTATCCAAATCATCAGATACTTACAGCGTGAATGCTTTGGCAGTCAGTAGGCTAATGAGGCGACAGGTTGTCAACAAAACTAAAAATAAATTTCTGGAGACTGCGACTGTACTTTGAGATGTGGATATTTCTCCAGCTTCCGATCAATGATAGGGAATAGAAGCGCTTCTCTTCGTTGTTTTATGAATCGTTAATGAAATATAAAAAAAGGTTCACTCGAAATATTCGCAGGCACACCGTTTCTTATCGTTAACCATATTTATCAAAACAAAATGCCTCTACAAACAATTTTTTTTAAATAGTTTTCGCAGAATTATGGAAAGCCCAGAAGAACATTGTCCTTACAGACAGTTGTGGGAAGAAACATCCCAAGAAATATTAAGCAGAGTAGCTATCCACTGCCCCTTGCACCCACTCGTTGAAATTCTGGGCAAAATCTATCTGAAATGTTGACAATATAATTTGTAATTTTTTTCCATTGGAACTTGAAAATGTACGAGTACGACTCACCTTCTCATGTCATTCTTTTTCTCTTTACCACCTTGACTTGGATTCCAGCTTTTATCATTTGTGTTGTTTCTGTGATTGGATGCATTTCTACTGTTGGATTCTCGTGAATGCGACGAATGTGAATTCGAATTGGACCCGCCCGGTGGTTTCGATTGGGATTTTTCACCCGAATTTTGCGAAGCACTTGAATCCATTTTACGATTTGGATTTATTATTATTTCACTATTTCATTTTTATACCACGAAAATTCATAATGGATATTCACTTCACTTTACACTTCGAATCTTCTAAATGATAATTCACTTTATATAGACACCAAATGCTGAATTGCCTCATTACGAAAGGAAATAACAGAACTAATTGCTGAATAAGGGAAAGAATATTATAATTAACAGTTGCAGATGAGATATTGGTTGTTAAATGCACTGGCAGTGAGTAATTTGTTAAAAAATAAAAGATTAACTTGGGATTTCTATGGTAATTCGCCATTACCGCCACACGTGACAGCTGACATTTGCAAAACAGCCGGGCAATAACAGAAATGAAGTTGGTTGTAGTTGAAATATAATACAACTTGCGCAGTCTTCACCAGTGGCTCTAAACCATTCCACAGTTTTTCTTATTTTATGTTGTTGTTGTAGCTAGACCTATCTTTGTTTATAATTAGGTTTTCAATTTTAGCTTGTTGAGTCTAAAAAAAATAGTTGCAACCACAAAATCTGAAAATGTGTAGACTGAAGTCGTTTTCGATTTAGGTTTTTAGGTTCTTTTATTGGTTCTTTGCCGCAAAAAATTATTTTTTTCTTTTCTCGAACTGGAAATCCATTTTAATTGATTTTCATATATTTATATTAAAGCCTTTCAAAATAATTTGATATACAAAATCGTTTCCATACTCGAAAAATTAATAATTCAGTTAAAAAGACAATCCTTCCAACGATAAACAATTCGTAACCGCCAGCTGTGTGTCATAAACATTGGTATTAGTGAAAGCATGTGTGAAATCTGAGAAAAAAATCTAGATTTTTTACAAATGAGAGTCAGATCAAAAAAAGATTGATATTTTTGGCAAATCGAACATGAAAAGCAATCTCGATAAATAAAAAATGTATTTTTTCTTAAAAAATGGATATTTTTGCCAAATCGAAAACGATATAAGTCGATATCTCAAGATTTGTGTTTCTAATGACACTTTCCTACTGCATATTTGCATAAAACATCTAAGAGGGGCAGGAAATTGGTTGATGTTGTCGAAAGACAACGTACTAAGTACCTAAGCTTTACGAATCACGATACTGAAATTTAGAATTTTACGGAAAAAGAATAACTTTATTACACAAGTAAATAGTCAAACTAAACAAACTAAATTCTCTCAAATACCTAGGTATTGAAAAGGCTGCGTCAAAACGAGCTGCCTTGCTGAGAATCGTGAAAGTTTTAATTCACCTTTAGGTGGGAATTTCTAGACTACGTTTGTTGCCTGCGACCCGTTAACGTCAATAGAAAAAAATACACACGTGACCAATCTATCCAAAAACGAAAAAAACTGCTGTCAGGCCTAGTTGGCTTGAAACTTAAACCTGCCGCATTATTGGTCACTGGCTGCGTAATATCATTCAACTCATTTTAAAGCATAAGGGATGCAATGAAAAACATTTTTTTAAAAATCAATCCAATCAGTTAGTCGGCGCAAACAATAAACTTAGTTCAATTATATAAGATAAAGGTTTTGAAAAGTTGTTATATGATTATTTGCTTTCTTGGGTCTAGGTGCAGTTAGGTTGTATGAGAGGAGTAGCTGAGTCATATATAGTTCCCCCCAGCTTGACTGCCTTACTACTTAACTACCCCTTAAATAACATTCTACCACACTTCAAAGCAATTTATTTCCTTACGCTTTTAAAGAAAATTCGTTATCACTTTCTCCAGCCCCCGTCACCTATGTCAAAGCATTAAAGTTAAATTAACGAGTCAGAAAACGTATCTTAGGGTCATAAGTTTCTTTCACCATCCAGCAGCCGCCAACAAACCATGCAGCGTATGTTCCATTGAACAGCTATACGCATTTTATGAAATTACCTCCACCCGACTACTAACCAATTTACAATTCGTATTTACACTGCTGTCTCAATATCACAAAACAAAAGGTACCTACCCACCTCCTCCCAATCCGTAAGAAAACATGTTTAACGACATCGTTATTACCAAACCCGAAGGAGTTATGAATAATTAAATTCAGCTCAAGCCAAGTCAAGGCTGTTTGCTTGGAAAGTTTTCTCGCCGAAAAAGAAAGAAACTCCTCGTACATTCATCGCGAAGATGTCTCACACCCGCAACCAACCCCTTCGGCAATGTTTTGGTTACCAACTATCAACTCACAGTCGTCCTCGTAGCTCCCACCTCACGTCGTTTTCACCGAAGTGTGTCGTTTCTTTGGTGTTTAATTTTGAGTTTTAGTGCGGTGTTCCTGGAAACCAGAAACCTGAAGTTACACTCCGAGTGGTTTCAGGGTTGGTTTAACATTTGGTAGCTTGCCTGCCAACATACATGCTTCTGGTTGGGGTTGGGGGCGTTGAAATTTCTGGCGTTAATGATTTCGCTTCCATTCAGACATAGATTGGTTATCTAACGAAGCAGTGGAAGTAAATAATGATTCAATGGCTTTCAGTGATTCTTTTGTCTAATTTTTTCTTAAGCCACAGGCAATTAACGGACGATTTTCTTCTTTCTTTTCTTTCACTGTACCGGAGTAGCCTCATTTGGATAAATAGCTTTTAGCCAGTCACCGGGTGTGAGTGGATATTTTTAAGAAGGACACGCCGAGCAATTAATGCCTTCGAGGCGAGAGAAAACGATTCTTGGTAAAGCAATCGAAAGTTTTACAATTACAGTCAGGATTTTAATTAGCCTGCGGTAAATTCAGGAAAGTGTTGTCTTACACGACAGGGAGGAGTGAAATTTTTTTTTCTACAGTTTGAGTGCAAAGCGGTTGCTTATAATAGGCCTGTTTTTTTGAGCTTCGAAAGTAAGGTAGGGTTTTCGCTTTACTTGACACTTCGAGACTCACAGTAGTAGTTGTAATCGCGTGCTGAGAACCTTACTTTCCTTTCCTGAGATCGAAGCTAAAAAAAAAAACACGCCTATTGTAGAGATGACAAACAAATGTCAAGCGATGGCTTTAGAAAAAACATGAAAATTTTTACATTTAATACTCGATCGAACTTGATTTGTTATAAACAGAAAAAAAAAATGGAGATGCGGGGCATCGATCCCCGTACCTCTCACATGCTAAGCGAGCGCTCTACCATCTGAGCTACATCCCCCACGTAAGATTCGGTACAAAATTGTGAAGTTGTCCCTGTTCACCAAATATAGTTTTTTTTTACCTTAGTTGCGATACAAAATAATTAAAATCTTATTGAAATTCCAAGAAGTCGGTTAGAATGGGATTCGCGTAGCATAATAATGACAAGATAACGAAGTACCTACTCTTACTGTGATAGGGAATGTCAGCTTTGCAACTTTTTTATCTGGAATGGAAATGTTATCTTTTCCGATTAATCAATCTACGTTGCCCAAAATTAAAACTAGGAAGAGATAAGAAAAACACAACCGCAACGGCAATTAGCAACAATTTTGATGAAAGCCTATGGTGCAACTTTTTGCCAATTGTCATTCCCCAGGAGACCCGAACCAGATGTCCCTTATTTCGGATCGGATTAAAGTTCATCGGTCAACAAATTAATTTAATTGGGTTCGAGACTTTGACTCTTCTACTTCTCCATAACCGCTCGAGCAAAGATATACAGAAGAACCTTTTTTTAAGTGCTTTTAGCAGCCATTAAAAAGTTGCGGGAACACTTTCTGGCACAACAAAACCGATGCGATGATGGCCGTAAGGAGTTTCGGAGCTTTTTTTTTTGTTTTCATTTCAATCACCTGACCCGTCGCCTTTTCGGGAAATATTAATTATTCATGATGACGGTTTGTTAGCTTGAACTTGGATGTAGATTTATAGAGATTGATGGAAGAATGGCATATTGAATGTGAATATGGAAAAAAAGGAAACAGTGAAACAAAAAGAAGTCGTATTCAAATTGTTTTTATTTATGCCAAATGTGCGTTGCGTGCAATCCTACATCATTTCCATTCAATAATTGTTTATATAATTATATCTTTTCTATACCATTTTGGTATTACATTTGTAACGTCAAGTCTATCTGTTGGGTGTCAAGTCTCTCTGTTTGTCTGTCTGTCTGTTGAAAGCACTATAGCGAACAAAGAAATTGGCATAGGCGAATGAAATTTAGTGAAATTACTTCCTTTTACCGCCGTCAGGTTGGTATTGAAAATGGGCTAAGTCGGTCAAGTAGTTCTGGTACCTCCCATACAAAATCAATATGTCTCTCTGTCTGTGTCCAAAACCAATTTTGCATGACTTGCATGCAGGGGAGGGTATCAAAGCATTGGCCAGGCCGATGATAACACTTTAACTTGTTAAATAATGCTAATTTTTATGCACATTTTTAGAACTTACGAGTGTTGCCAATAACACACTGCACCATTAATTCGTATCATTTTGTTTTTTTTCATTAGAAAGAGTAATTTCCCGATAACGTCAATGATATAATAAGAAGTTGAAAACAACAAGCAACTATTAGAAAACTTGAAGCAATACGCAAATTTAAAAAAGTTTAAACCGAATTTAACCCGTTTTAAACCTACGCTATTTAAAATTTCGCAAAAAAATACATAGGTTTTTTGTTGTTTGGCACTTGGATATTGATTTTATTTGTTTTGGGCCCAGTTTTATTTTAAGGTGCATAAACCTTTGAACCTTTGAGCCTTTGAACCTTTGAACGCTTGAACCTTTGAAATCTTGAACAATTGAACCCTTGAACCTTTGAACCCATGAACCTTTGAACCTTTGAACCCTTGAACCCTTGAACCTTTGAGCCTTTGAACCTTTGAACCTTTGAACCCTTGAACCCTTTGAACCTTTGAACCCTTGAACCTTTGAACCCTTGAACCCTTGAACCCTTGAACCTTTGAACCTGTGAACCTTTAAACCTTTGAACCCTTGAACCTTTGAAAATTTGAACCTTTGAACCTTTGAAACTTTGAACCCTTGAAAATTTGAACCTTTGAACCTTTGAACCCTTGAACCTTTGAACCTTTGAACCTTTGAACCTTTGAACCTTTGAACCTTTGAACCTTTGAACCTTTGAACCTTTGAACCTTTGAATCTTTGAACCTTTGAAACTTTGAACCTTTGAACCTTTGAACCTTTGAACCCTAGAACCTTTGAACCTTTGAACCCTTGAATCCTTGAGCCTTTGAACCTTTGAACCTTTCAACCCTTGAACCCTTGAACCCTTGAACCTTGAAATTTTGAACCTTTGAACCCTTGAACCCTTGAACCTTTGAACCTTCGAACATTTGAACCTTTGAACCTTTGAACCCTTGAACCCTTGAACCTTTGAACCTTTGAACCTTTGAACCTTTAAACCTTTGAACCCTTGAACCTTTGAACCTTTGAAACTTTGAACCCTTGAAAATTTTAACCTTTGAACCCTTGAACCTCTGAACCTTTGAACCCTTGAACCCTTGAACCTTTGAATCTTTGAACCTTTAAACCTTTGAACCCTTGAACCTTTGAACCTTTGAACCTTTGAAACTTTGAACCCTTGAAAATTTTAACCTTTGAACCTTTGAACCCTTGAACCCTTGAACCCTTGAACCTTTGAACCTTTGAACCCTTGAACCTTTGAACCTTTGAACCCTTGAAACTTTGAACCTTTGAACCCTTGAACCTTTGAACCTTTGAACCTTTGAACCTTTGAACCTTTGAACCTTTGAACCCTTGAACCCTTGAACCTTTAAACCTTTGAACCTTTGAACCTTTGAACCTTTGAACCTTTGAACCCTTGAACCTTTGAACCTTTGAAGCTTTGAACCCTTGAACCTTTGAACCTTTAAACCTTTTTAACCCTTGAACCTTTGAACCTTTGAAGCTTTGAAACTTTGAACCCTTGAAAATTTGAACCTTTGAACCCTTGAACCTTTGAGCCCTTGAACCCTTGAACCTTTGAACCTTTGAACCTTTGAACCTTTGAACCTTTGAACCTTTGAACCTTTGAACCTTTGAACCTTTGAACCTTTGAACCTTTGAACCTTTGAACTTTTGAACCTTTGAACCTTTGAACCTTTGAACCTTTGAACCTTTGAACCTTTGAACCTTTGAACCTTTGAACCTTTGAACCCTTGAACCCTTGAACCTTTGAACCCTTGAACCTTTGAACCTTTGAAACTTTGAACCCTTGAAAATTTTAACCTCTGAAAACTTGAACCTTTGAACCTTTGAACCCTTGAACCCTTGAACCTTTGAACCTTCGAACCTTTAAACCTTTGAACCCTTGAACCTTTGAACCTTTGAACCTTTGAAACTTTGAACCCTTGAAAATTTTAATCTTTGAACCCTTGAAAACTTGAACCTTTGAACCTTTGAACCTTTGAACCCTTGAACCCTTGAACCTTTGAACCTTTGAACCTTTGAAACTTTGAACCCTTGAAATTTTGAACCTTCGAACCTTTGAACCTTTGAACCTTTGAACCCTTGAACCCTTGAAGCTTTGAACCTTTGAACCTTTAAACCTTTGAACCCTTGAACCTTTGAACCTTTGAACCTTTGAAACTTTGAACCCTTGAAAATTTTAACCTTTGAACCCTTGAACCCTTGAACCTTTGAACCTTTGAACCTTTGAACCTTTAAACCTTTGAACGCTTGAACCTTTGAACCTTTGAACCTTTGAACCTTTGAACCTTTGAACCCTTGAACCTTTGAACCTTTGAACCTTTGAACCTTTGAACCCTTGAACCTTTGACCCTTTGAACCTTTGAACCTTTAAACCTTTGAACCCTTGAACCTTTGAACCTTTGAACCTTTGAAACTTTGAACCCTTGAAAATTTTAACCTTTGAACCTTTGAACCCTTGAACCTTTGAACCTTTGAACCTTTGAACCTTTAAACCTTTGAACGCTTGAACCTTTGAACCTTTGAACCTTTGAACCTTTGAACCCTTGAACCTTTGAACCTTTGAACCTTTGAACCTTTGAACCCTTGAACCTTTGACCCTTTGAACCTTTGAACCTTTAAACCTTTGAACCCTTGAACCTTTGAACCTTTGAACCTTTGAAACTTTGAACCCTTGAAAATTTTAACCTTTGAACCCTTGAACCCTTGAACCTTTGAACCTTTGAACCTTTGAACCTTTAAACCTTTGAACGCTTGAACCTTTGAACCTTTGAACCTTTGAACCCTTGAACCTTTGAACCTTTGAACCTTTGAACCTTTGAACCCTTGAACCTTTGACCCTTTGAACCTTTGAACCTTTAAACCTTTGAACCCTTGAACCTTTGAACCTTTGAACCCTTGAACCTTTGAACCTTTGAACCTTTGAACCTTTGAACCTTTGAACCCTTGAACCCTTGAAGCTTTGAACCTTTGAACCTTTAAACCTTTGAACCCTTGAACCTTTGAACCTTTGAACCTTTGAAACTTTGAACCCTTGAAAATTTTAACCTTTGAACCCTTGAACCCTTGAACCTTTGAACCTTTGAACCTTTGAACCTTTAAACATTTGAACCCTTGAACCTTTGAACCTTTGAACCTTTGAAACTTTGAACCCTTGAAAATTTTAACCTTTGAACATTTGAACCTTTGAACCTTTGAACCTTTAAACCTTTGAACGCTTGAACCTTTGAACCTTTGAACCTTTGAACCTTTGAACCTTTGAACCTTTGAACCCTTGAACCTTTGAACCTTTGAACCTTTGAACCTTTGAACCCTTGAACCTTTGACCCTTTGAACCTTTAAACCTTTGAACCTTTGAACCTTTGAACCTTTGAAATTTTGAACCTTTGAACCCTTGAACCTTTGAACCTTTGAACCTTTGAACTTTTGAACCTTTGAACCCTTGAACCCTTGAAAATTTGAACCTTTGAACCTTTGAAACTTTGAACCCTTGAACCTTTGAACCTTCGAACTTTTGAACCTTTGAACCTTTGAACCCTTGAACCCTAGAACCTTTGAACCTTTGAACCTTTAAACCTTTGAAAACTTGAACCTTTGAACAATTGAACCTTTGAACCTTTGAACCTTTAAACCTTTAAACCTTTGAACCCTTGAACCTTTGAACCTTTGAAAGTTTGAACCTTTGGACCTTTGAACCTTTGAACCTTTGAACCTTTGAAACTTTGAACCCTTGAACCTTTGAACCTTCGAACCTTTGAACCTTTGAACCTTTGAACCCTTGAACCTTTGAACCTTTGAACCCTTGAAAATTTGAACCTTTGAACCTTTGAACCTTTGAACCTTTGAACCTTTGAACCTTTGAACCTTTGAACCTTTGAACCTTTGAACCTTTGAACCTTTGAACCTTTGAACCTTTGAACCTTTGAACCTTTGAACCTTTGAACCCTTGAACCTTTGATCTTTTGAACCTTGAAATTTTGAACCTTTGAACCCTTGAACCTTTGAACCTTTGAACCTTTGAACCTTTGAACCCTTGAACCTTTGAACCCTTGAACCTTTGAAACTTTGAACCTTTGAAACTTTGAAAACTTGAACCTTTGAACCTTTGAACCCTTGAACCCTTGAACCTTTGAACCTTTGAACCTTTGAAACTTTGAACCCTTGAACCTTTGAACCTTCGAACCTTTGAACCCTTGAACCCTTGAACCTTTGAACCTTTGAACCTTTGAACCTTTAAACCTTTGAACCCTTGAACCTTTAAACCTTTGAACCCTTGAACCTTTGAACCTTTGAACCTTTGAAACTTTGAACCCTTGAACCTTTGAACCTTTGAACCTTTAAACCTTTGAACCCTTGAACCTTTGAACCTTTGAACCTTTGAACCTTTGAACCTTTGAACCTTTGAACCTTTGAACCTTTGAACCTTTGAACCCTTGAACCTTTGAACCTTTGAACCTTTGAACCTTCGAACCTTTGAATGTTTGAACCTTTGGAACTTTGAACCTTTGAACCTTTGAACCTTTGAACCTTTGAACCTTTGAACCTTTGAACCTTTGAACCTTTGAACCTTTGAACCTTTGAACCTTTGAACCTTTGAACCTTTGAACCTTTGAACCTTTGAACCTTTTAACCTTTGAACCTTTGAACCTTTGAACCTTTGAACCTTTGAACACTTGAATCTTTGAACCTTTGAACCTTTGAACCTTTGAACCTTTGAACCTTTGAACCTTTGAACCTTTGAACCTTTGAACCTTTGAACCCTTGAACCTTTGAACCTTTGAACCTTTGAACCTTTGAAACTTTGAAGCTTTGAACCTTTGAACCTTTGAACCTTTGAACCTTTGAACCATTGAACATTTGAACCTTTGAACCCTTGAACCTTTGAACCTTTGAACCTTTGAACCTTTGAACCTTTGAACCCTCGAACCCTTGAACCTTTGAACCTTTGAACCTTTGAACCTTTGAACCTTTGAACCTTTGAACCTTTGAACCTTTGAACCTTTGAACTTTTGAACCTTTGAACCTTTGAATCTTTGAACCTTTGAACCTTTGAACCTTTGAACCTTTGAACCTTTGAACCTTTGAACCTTTGAACCTTTGAACCTTTGAACCTTTGAACCTTTGAACCTTTGAACCTTTGAACCTTTGAACCTTTGAACCTTTGAACCTTTGAACCTTTGAACTTTTGAACCTTTGAACCTTTGAACCCTTGAACCTTTGAACCTTTGAACCCTTGAACCCTTGAACCTTTGAACCTTTAAACCTTTGAACCCTTGAACCTTTGAACCTTTGAACCTTTGAAACTTTGAACCCTTGAAAATTTTAACCTTTGAACCCTTGAAAACTTGAACCTTTGAACCTTTGAAACTTTGAACCTTTGAACCCTTGAACCTTTGAACCTTTGAACCTTTGAACCTTTGAACCCTTGAACCCTTGAACCTTTGAACCTTTAAACCTTTGAACCCTTGAAGCTTTGAACCTTTGAACCTTTGAACCTTTGAACTTTTGAACCTTTGAACCTTTGAACCTTTGAACCTTTGAAACTTTGAACCCTTGAAAATTTTAACCTTTGAACCCTTGAAAACTTGAACCTTTGAACCTTTGAACCTTTGAACCTTTGAATCCTTGAACCTTTGAACCTTTGAACCCTTGAACCTTTGAACCTTCGAACCTTTGAACCTTTGAACCTTTGAACCTTTGAACCCTTGAACCCTTGAACCTTTGAACCTTTGAACCTTTAAACCATTGAAAACTTGAACCTTTGAACCTTTGAACCTTTGAACCCTTGAACCCTTGAACCTTTGAACCTTTGAACCTTTGAAACTTTGAACCCTTGAACCTTTGAACCTTCGAACCTTTGAACCTTTTAACCTTTGAACCCTTGAACCCTTGAACCTTTGAACCTTTGAACCTTTGAACCTTTGAACCTTTGAACCTTTAAACCTTTGAAAACTTGAACCTTTGAACCTTTGAACCTTTGAACCCTTGACCTTTGAACCTTTGAACCTTTGAACCTTTGAACCCTTGAACCTTTGAACCTTTGAACCTTTGAACCCTTGAACCCTTGAACCTTTGAACCTTTGAACCCTTGAAACTTTGAACCCTTGAACCCTTGAACCTTTGAACCTTCGAACCTTCGAACCTTTGAACCTTTGAACCTTTGAACCTTTGAACCTTTGAACCTTTGAACCGTTGAACCTTTGAACTTTTGAACCTTTGAAACTTTGAACCTTTGAACCTTTGAACCTTTGAACCCTTAAAAATTTGAACCTTTGAACCTTTGAACCTTTGAACCTTTGAACCTTTGAACCTTTGAACCTTTGAACCCTTGAAAATTTGAACCTTTGAACCTTTGAACCTTTGAATCCTTGAACCCTTGAACCTTTGAACCTTTGAACCTTTGAACCTTTGAACCTTTGAACAGTTGAAAATTTGAACCTTTGAACCTTTGAACCTTTGAACCCTTGAAAATTTTAACCTTTGAACCTTTGAACCTTTGAACCTTTGAATCCTTGAACCCTTGAACCTTTGAACCTTTGAACCTTTAAACCTTTGAACCCTTGAACCTTTGAACCTTTGAACCTTTGAGCCTTTGAACCCTTGAACCTTTGAACCTTTGAACATTTGAAACTTTGAACCTTTGAACCTTTGAACCCTTGAACCCTTGAACCTTTGAACCTTTGAACCTTTGAAGCTTTAAACCTTTGAACCCTTGAACCTTTGAACCTTTGAACCTTTGAACCTTTGAACCTTTGAACCTTTGAACCTTTGAACCTTTGAACCTTTGAACCTTTGAACCTTTGAACCTTTGAACCTTTGAACCTTTGAACCTTTGAACCTTTGAACCTTTGAACCTTTGAACCTTTTAACCTTTGAACCTTTGAACCTTTGAACCTTTGAACCTTTGAACCTTTGAACCTTTGAACCCTTGAATCTTTGAACCTTTGAACCTTTGAACCTTTGAACCTTTGAACCTTTGAACCCTCGAACCCTTGAACCTTTGAACCTTTGAACCTTTGAACCTTTGAACCTTTGAACCTTTGAACCTTTGAACCTTTGAACCTTTGAACTTTTGAACCTTTGAACCTTTGAATCTTTGAACCTTTGAACCTTTGAACCTTTGAACCTTTGAACCTTTGAACCTTTGAACCTTTGAACCTTTGAACCTTTGAACCTTTGAACCTTTGAACCTTTGAACCTTTGAACTTTTGAACCTTTGAACCTTTGAACCCTTGAACCTTTGAACCTTTGAACCCTTGAACCCTTGAACCTTTGAACCTTTAAACCTTTGAACCCTTGAACCTTTGAACCTTTGAACCTTTGAAACTTTGAACCCTTGAAAATTTTAACCTTTGAACCCTTGAAAACTTGAACCTTTGAACCTTTGAAACTTTGAACCTTTGAACCCTTGAACCTTTGAACCTTTGAACCTTTGAACCTTTGAACCTTTGAACCCTTGAACCCTTGAACCTTTGAACCTTTAAACCTTTGAACCCTTGAAGCTTTGAACCTTTGAACCTTTGAACCTTTGAACTTTTGAACCTTTGAACCTTTGAACCTTTGAACCTTTGAAACTTTGAACCCTTGAAAATTTTAACCTTTGAACCCTTGAAAACTTGAACCTTTGAACCTTTGAACCTTTGAACCTTTGAATCCTTGAACCTTTGAACCTTTGAACCCTTGAACCTTTGAACCTTCGAACCTTTGAACCTTTGAACCTTTGAACCTTTGAACCCTTGAACCCTTGAACCTTTGAACCTTTGAACCTTTAAACCATTGAAAACTTGAACCTTTGAACCTTTGAACCTTTGAACCTTTGAACCCTTGAACCCTTGAACCTTTGAACCTTTGAACCTTTGAAACTTTGAACCCTTGAACCTTTGAACCTTCGAACCTTTGAACCTTTTAACCTTTGAACCCTTGAACCCTTGAACCTTTGAACCTTTGAACCTTTGAACCTTTGAACCTTTGAACCTTTAAACCTTTGAAAACTTGAACCTTTGAACCTTTGAACCTTTGAACCCTTGACCTTTGAACCTTTGAACCTTTGAACCTTTGAACCCTTGAACCTTTGAACCTTTGAACCTTTGAACCCTTGAACCCTTGAACCTTTGAACCTTTGAACCTTTGAAACTTTGAACCCTTGAACCCTTGAACCTTTGAACCTTCGAACCTTCGAACCTTTGAACCTTTGAACCTTTGAACCTTTGAACCTTTGAACCTTTGAACCTTTGAACCGTTGAACCTTTGAACTTTTGAACCTTTGAAACTTTGAACCTTTGAACCTTTGAACCTTTGAACCCTTAAAAATTTGAACCTTTGAACCTTTGAACCTTTGAACCTTTGAACCTTTGAACCTTTGAACCTTTGAACCCTTGAAAATTTGAACCTTTGAACCTTTGAACCTTTGAATCCTTGAACCCTTGAACCTTTGAACCTTTGAAAATTTGAACCTTTGAACAGTTGAAAATTTGAACCTTTGAACCTTTGAACCCTTGAAAATTTTAACCTTTGAACCTTTGAACCTTTGAACCTTTGAACCTTTGAATCCTTGAACCCTTGAACCTTTGAACCTTTGAACCTTTAAACCTTTGAACCCTTGAACCTTTGAACCTTTGAACCTTTGAGCCTTTGAACCCTTGAACCTTTGAACCTTTGAACATTTGAAACTTTGAACCTTTGAACCTTTGAACCCTTGAACCCTTGAACCTTTGAACCTTTGAACCTTTGAAGCTTTAAACCTTTGAACCCTTGAACCTTTGAACCTTTGAACCTTTGAACCTTTGAACCTTTGAAATTTGAACCTTTGAACCTTTGAACCTTTGAACCTTTGAACCTTTGAACCTTTGAACCTTTGAACCTTTGAACCTTTGAACCTTTGAACCTTTGAACCTTTGAACCTTTGAACCTTTGAACCTTTGAACCTTTGAACCTTTTAACCTTTGAACCTTTGAACCTTTGAACCTTTGAACCTTTGAACCTTTGAACCTTTGAACCTTTGAACCCTTGAATCTTTGAACCTTTGAACCTTTGAACCTTTGAACCCTTGAACCTTTGAACCTTTGAACCCTTGAACCCTTGAACCTTTGAACCTTTAAACCTTTGAACCCTTGAACCTTTGAACCTTTGAACCTTTGAACCTTTGAACCTTTGAACCTTTAAACCTTTGAACCCTTGAAGCTTTGAACCTTTGAACCTTTGAAACTTTGAACCCTTGAAAATTTTAACCTTTGAACCCTTGAACCTTTGAACCCTTGAAAACTTGAACCTTTGAACCTTTGAACCTTTGAACCCTTGAACCTTTGAACCTTTGAACCCTTGAACCTTTGAACCTTCGAACCTTTGAGCCTTTGAACCTTTGAACCTTTGAAACTTTGAACCCTTGAAAATTTTAACCTTTGAACCCTTGAAAACTTGAACCTTTGAACCTTTGAAACTTTGAACCTTTGAACCCTTGAACCTTTGAACCTTTGAACCTTTGAACCTTTGAACCTTTGAACCTTTGAACCCTTGAACCTTTGAACCTTTGAACCTTTGAACCTTTGAACCTTTGAACCTTTAAACCTTTGAACCCTTGAAGCTTTGAACCTTTGAACCTTTGAAACTTTGAACCCTTGAAAATTTTAACCTTTGAACCCTTGAACCTTTGAACCCTTGAAAACTTGAACCTTTGAACCTTTGAACCTTTGAACCTTTGAACCCTTGAACCTTTGAACCTTTGAACCCTTGAACCTTTGAACCTTTGAACCTTTAAACCTTTGAAAACTTGAACCTTTGAACCTTTGAACCTTTGAACCCTTGAACCCTTGAACCTTTGAACCTTTGAACCTTTGAAACTTTGAACCCTTGAACCTTTGAACCTTCGAACCTTTGAACCTTTTAACCTTTGAACCCTTGAACCCTTGAACCTTTGAACCTTTGAACCTTTGAACCTTTGAACCTTTAAACCTTTGAAAACTTGAACCTTTGAACCTTTGAACCTTTGAACCCTTGACCTTTGAACCTTTGAACCTTTGAACCTTTGAACCTTTGAACCTTTGAACCCTTGAACCCTTGAACCTTTGAACCTTTGAACCTTTGAAACTTTGAACCCTTGAACCTTTGAACCTTTGAACCTTTGAAACTTTGAACCCTTGAAAATTTTAACCTTTGAACCCTTGAACCTTTGAACCCTTGAAAACTTGAACCTTTGAACCTTTGAACCTTTGAACCTTTGAACCCTTGAACCTTTGAACCTTTGAACCCTTGATCCTTTGAACCTTTGAACCTTTAAACCTTTGAAAACTTGAACCTTTGAACCTTTGAACCTTTGAACCCTTGAACCCTTGAACCTTTGAACCTTTGAACCTTTGAAACTTTGAACCTTCGAACCTTTGAACCTTTTAACCTTTGAACCCTTGAACCCTTGAACCTTTGAACCTTTGAACCTTTGAACCTTTGAACCTTTAAACCTTTGAAAACTTGAACCTTTGAACCTTTGAACCTTTGAACCCTTGACCTTTGAACCTTTGAACCTTTGAACCTTTGAACCTTTGAACCTTTGAACCTTTGAACCTTTGAACCTTTGAACCTTTGAACCTTTGAACCTTTGAACCTTTAAACCTTTGAACCCTTGAAGCTTTGAACCTTTGAACCTTTGAAACTTTGAACCCTTGAAAATTTTAACCTTTGAACCCTTGAACCTTTGAACCCTTGAAAACTTGAACCTTTGAACCTTTGAACCTTTGAACCTTTGAACCCTTGAACCTTTGAACCTTTGAACCCTTGAACCTTTGAACCTTTGAACCTTTAAACCTTTGAAAACTTGAACCTTTGAACCTTTGAACCTTTGAACCCTTGAACCCTTGAACCTTTGAACCTTTGAACCTTTGAAACTTTGAACCCTTGAACCTTTGAACCTTCGAACCTTCGAACCTTTGAACCTTTTAACCTTTGAACCCTTGAACCCTTGAACCTTTGAACCTTTGAACCTTTGAACCTTTGAACCTTTAAACCTTTGAAAACTTGAACCTTTGAACCTTTGAACCTTTGAACCTTTGAACCTTTGAACCTTTGAACCTTTGAACCTTTGAACCTTTGAACCTTTGAACCTTTGAACCTTTGAACCGTTGAACCTTTGAACTTTTGAACCTTTGAAACTTTGAACCTTTGAACCTTTGAACCCTTGAAAATTTGAACCTTTGAACCTTTGAACCTTTGAACCTTTGAACCTTTGAACCTTTGAACCCTTGAAAATTTGAACCTTTGAACCTTTGAACCTTTGAATCCTTGAACCCTTGAACCTTTGAACCTTTGAACCTTTGAACCTTTGAACCTTTGAACCTTTGAACCCTTGAACCCTTGAACCTTTGAACCTTTGAACCTTTGAAACTTTGAACCCTTGAACCTTTGAACCTTTGAACCTTTGAAACTTTGAACCCTTGAAAATTTTAACCTTTGAACCCTTGAACCTTTGAACCCTTGAAAACTTGAACCTTTGAACCTTTGAACCTTTGAACCTTTGAACCCTTGAACCTTTGAACCTTTGAACCCTTGATCCTTTGAACCTTTGAACCTTTAAACCTTTGAAAACTTGAACCTTTGAACCTTTGAACCTTTGAACCCTTGAACCCTTGAACCTTTGAACCTTTGAACCTTTGAAACTTTGAACCTTCGAACCTTTGAACCTTTTAACCTTTGAACCCTTGAACCCTTGAACCTTTGAACCTTTGAACCTTTGAACCTTTGAACCTTTAAACCTTTGAAAACTTGAACCTTTGAACCTTTGAACCTTTGAACCCTTGACCTTTGAACCTTTGAACCTTTGAACCTTTGAACCTTTGAACCTTTGAACCTTTGAACCTTTGAACCTTTGAACCTTTGAACCTTTGAACCTTTAAACCTTTGAACCCTTGAAGCTTTGAACCTTTGAACCTTTGAAACTTTGAACCCTTGAAAATTTTAACCTTTGAACCCTTGAACCTTTGAACCCTTGAAAACTTGAACCTTTGAACCTTTGAACCTTTGAACCTTTGAACCCTTGAACCTTTGAACCTTTGAACCCTTGAACCTTTGAACCTTTGAACCTTTAAACCTTTGAAAACTTGAACCTTTGAACCTTTGAACCTTTGAACCCTTGAACCCTTGAACCTTTGAACCTTTGAACCTTTGAAACTTTGAACCCTTGAACCTTTGAACCTTCGAACCTTCGAACCTTTGAACCTTTTAACCTTTGAACCCTTGAACCCTTGAACCTTTGAACCTTTGAACCTTTGAACCTTTGAACCTTTAAACCTTTGAAAACTTGAACCTTTGAACCTTTGAACCTTTGAACCTTTGAACCTTTGAACCTTTGAACCTTTGAACCTTTGAACCTTTGAACCTTTGAACCTTTGAACCGTTGAACCTTTGAACTTTTGAACCTTTGAAACTTTGAACCTTTGAACCTTTGAACCTTTGAACCCTTGAAAATTTGAACCTTTGAACCTTTGAACCTTTGAACCTTTGAACCTTTGAACCTTTGAACCCTTGAAAATTTGAACCTTTGAACCTTTGAACCTTTGAATCCTTGAACCCTTGAACCTTTGAACCTTTGAACCTTTGAACAGTTGAAAATTTGAACCTTTGAACCTTTGAACCTTTGAACCCTTGAAAATTTGAACCTTTGAATCTTTGAACCTTTGAACTTTTGAATCCTTGAACCCTTGAACCATTGAACCTTTGAACCTTTAAACCTTTGAACCCTTGAACCTTTGAACCTTTGAACCTTTGAACCTTTGAGCCTTTGAACCCTTGAACCTTTGAACCTTTGAACATTTGAAACTTTGAACCTTTGAACCTTTGAACCCTTGAACCCTTGAACCTTTGAACCTTTGAACCTTTGAACCTTTAAACCTTTGAACCCATGAATCTTTGAACCTTTGAACCTTTGAACCTTTGAACCTTTGAACCTTTGAACCTTTGAACCTTTGAACCTTTGAACCTTTGAACCTTTGAAAATTTGAACCTTTGAACCTTTGAACCTTTGAACCTTTGAACCTTTGAACCTTTTAACCTTTGAACCTTTGAACCTTTGAACCTTTGAACCTTTGAACCTTTGAACCTTTGAACCTTTGAACCTTTGAACCTTTGAACCTTTGAACCTTTGAACCCTTGAATCTTTGAACCTTTGAACCTTTGAACCTTTGAACCTTTGAACCCTTGAACCCTTGAACCTTTGAACCTTTATACCTTTGAACCCTTGAACCTTTGAACCTTTGAACCTTTGAAACTTTGAACCCTTGAAAATTTTAACCTTTGAACCCTTGAAAACTTGAACCTTTGAACCTTTGAAACTTTGAACCTTTTAACCCTTGAACCTTTGAACCTTTGAACCTTTGAACCTTTGAACCTTTGAACCCTTGAACCTTTGAACCTTTGAACCTTTGAACCTTTGAACCTTTGAACCTTTAAACCTTTGAACCCTTGAAGCTTTGAACCTTTGAACCTTTGAAACTTTGAACCCTTGAAAATTTTAACCTTTGAACCCTTGAACCTTTGAACCCTTGAAAACTTGAACCTTTGAACCTTTGAACCTTTGAACCTTTGAACCTTTGAACCCTTGAACCTTTGAACCTTTGAACCCTTGAACCTTTGAACCTTCGAACCTTTGAACCTTTGAACCTTTGAACCCTTGAACCCTTGAACCTTTGAACCTTTGAACCTTTAAACCTTTGAAAACTTGAACCTTTGAACCTTTGAACCTTTGAACCCTTGAACCCTTGAACCTTTGAACCTTTGAACCTTTGAAACTTTGAACCGTTGAACCTTTGAACCTTCGAACCTTTGAACCTTTTAACCTTTGAACCCTTGAACCCTTGAACCTTTGAACCTTTGAACCTTTGAACCTTTGAAACTTTGAACCTTTAAACCTTTGAAAACTTGAACCTTTGAACCTTTGAAACTTTGAACCCTTGAACCTTTGAACCTTCGAACCTTCGAACCTTTGAACCTTTGAACCTTTGAACCTTTGAATCTTTGAACCGTTGAACCTTTGAACTTTTGAACCTTTGAAACTTTGAACCTTTGAACCTTTGAACCTTTGAACCTTTGAACCCTTGAAAATTTGAACCTTTGAACCTTTGAATCCTTGAACCCTTGAACCTTTGAACCTTTGAGCCTTTGAACCTTTGAACAGTTGAAAATTTGAACCTTTGAACCTTTGAACCTTTGAACCCTTGAAAATTTGAACCTTTGAACCTTTGAACCTTTGAACCTTTGAATCCTTGAACCCTTGAACCTTTGAACCTTTGAACCTTTGAACCTTTAAACCTTTGAACCCTTGAACCTTTGAACCTTTGAACCTTTAAACCTTTGAACCCTTGAACCTTTGAACCTTTGAACCTTTGAGCCTTTGAACCCTTGAACCTTTGAACCTTTGAACATTTGAAACTTTGAACCTTCGAACCTTTGAACCTTTGAACCTTTGAACCCTTGAACCCTTGAACCTTTGAACCTTTGAACCTTTAAACCTTTGAAAACTTGAACCTTTGAACCTTTGAACCTTTGAACCCTTGAACCCTTGAACCTTTGAACCTTTGAACCTTTGAAACTTTGAACCGTTGAACCTTTGAACCTTCGAACCTTTGAACCTTTTAACCTTTGAACCCTTGAACCCTTGAACCTTTGAACCTTTGAACCTTTGAACCTTTGAAACTTTGAACCTTTAAACCTTTGAAAACTTGAACCTTTGAACCTTTGAAACTTTGAACCCTTGAACCTTTGAACCTTCGAACCTTCCAACCTTTGAACCTTTGAACCTTTGAACCTTTGAACCTTTGAATCTTTGAACCGTTGAACCTTTGAACTTTTGAACCTTTGAAACTTTGAACCTTTGAACCTTTGAACCTTTGAACCTTTGAACCCTTGAAAATTTGAACCTTTGAACCTTTGAATCCTTGAACCCTTGAACCTTTGAACCTTTGAGCCTTTGAACCTTTGAACAGTTGAAAATTTGAACCTTTGAACCTTTGAACCTTTGAACCCTTGAAAATTTGAACCTTTGAACCTTTGAACCTTTGAACCTTTGAATCCTTGAACCCTTGAACCTTTGAACCTTTGAACCTTTGAACCTTTAAACCTTTGAACCCTTGAACCTTTGAACCTTTGAACCTTTAAACCTTTGAACCCTTGAACCTTTGAACCTTTGAACCTTTGAGCCTTTGAACCCTTGAACCTTTGAACCTTTGAACATTTGAAACTTTGAACCTTTGAACCTTTGAACCCTTGAACCCTTGAACCTTTGAACCTTTGAACCTTTGAACCTTTAAACCTTTGAACCCTTGAACCTTTGAACCTTTGAACCTTTGAACCTTTGAACCTTTGAACCTTTGAACCTTTGAACCTTTGAACCTTTGAACCTTTGAACCTTTGAACCTTTGAACCTTTGAACCTTTGAACCTTTGAACCTTTGAACCTTTGAACCTTTGAACCTTTGAACCTTTGAACCTTTGAACCTTTTAACCTTTGAACCTTTGAACCTTTGAACCTTTGAACCTTTGAACCTTTGAACCTTTGAACCTTTGAACCTTTGAACCTTTGAACCTTTGAACCGTTGAATCTTTGAACCTTTGAACCTTTGAACCTTTGAACCTTTGAACCATTGAACCCTCGAACCCTTGAACCTTTGAACCTTTGAACCCTCGAACCCTTGAACCTTTGAACCTTTGAACCTTTGAACCTTTGAACCTTTGAACTTTTGAACCTTTGAACCTTTAAACCTTTGAACCCTTGAACCCTTGAACCTTTGAACCTTTGAACCTTTGAACCTTTGAACCTTTGAACCCTCGAACCTTTGAACCTTTGAACCTTTGAACCTTTGAACCTTTGAACCTTTGAACCTTTGAACTTTTGAACCTTTGAACCTTTGAACCTTTGAACCTTTGAACCTTTGAACCTTTGAACCTTTGAACCTTTGAACCTTTGAACCTTTGAACCTTTGAACCTTTGAACCTTTGAACCTTTGAACCTTTGAACCTTTGAACCTTTGAACCTTTGAACCTTTGAACCTTTGAACCTTTGAACCTTTGAACCTTTGAACCTTTGAACCTTTGAACCTTTGAACCTTTGAACCCTTGAACCTTTAAACCTTTGAACCCTTGAACCTTTGAACCTTTAAACCTTTGAACCCTTGAACCTTTGAACCTTTGAACCTTTGAAACTTTGAACCCTTGAACCTTTGAACCTTTGAACCCTTGAACCCTTGAACCTTTGAACCTTTAAACCTTTGAACCCTTGAACCTTTGAACCTTTGAACCTTTGAACCTTTGAAACTTTGAACCCTTGAAAATTTTAACCTTTGAACCCTTGAACCTTTGAACCCTTGAAAACTTGAACCTTTGAACCTTTGAACCTTTGAACCTTTGAACCTTTGAACCTTTGAACCTTTGAACCCTTGAACCTTTGAACCTTCGAACCTTTGAACCTTTGAACCTTTGAACCCTTGAACCCTTGAACCTTTGAACCCTTGAACCTTTAAACCTTTGAAAACTTGAACCTTTGAACCTTTGAACCTTTGAACCTTTGAAACTTGGAACAGTTGAACCTTTGAACCTTTGAACCCTTGAACCTTTGAACCCTTGAACCCTTGAACCCTTGAACCTTTGAACCTTTGAACCTTTGAACCTTTGAACCCTTGAGCCTTTGAACCTTTGAACCCTTGAACCTTTGAACCTTTGAACCTTTGAACCTTTGAACCCTTGAACCCTTGAACCTTTGAACCTTTGAACCTTTAAACCTTTGAAAACTTGAACCTTTGAACCTTTGAACCTTTGAACCTTTGAACCTTTGAAACTTTGAACCCTTGAACCTTTGAACCTTTGAACCCTTGAACCTTTGAACCCTTGAACCTTTGAACCCTTGAACCTTTGAACCTTTGAACCTTTGAACCTTTGAACCTTTGAAACTTTGAACCCTTGAAAATTTTAACCTTTGAACCTTTGAACCTTTGAAAGCTTGAAAACTTGAACCTTTGAACCTTTGAACCTTTGAACCTTTGAACCCTTGAACCCTTGAACCTTTGAACCTTTGAACCTTTGAACCTTTGAACCTTTGAACCTTTGAACCTTTGAACAGTTGAAAATTTGAACCTTTGAACCTTTGAACCTTTGAACCCTTGAAAATTTGAACCTTTGAACCTTTGAACCTTTGAACCTTTGAACCTTTGAATCCTTGAACCCTTGAACCTTTGAACCTTTGAACCTTTAAACCTTTGAACCCTTGAACCTTTGAACCTTTGAACCTTTGAGCCTTTGAACCCTTGAACCTTTGAACCTTTGAACATTTGAAACTTTGAACCTTTGAACCTTTAAACCCTTGAACCCTTGAACCTTTGAACCTTTGAACCTTTGAAACTTTGAACCCTTGAACCTTTGAACCTTCGAACCTTTGAACCTTTTAAGCTTTGAACCCTTGAACCCTTGAACCTTTGAACCTTTGAACCTTTAAACCTTTGAAAACTTGAAGCTTTGAACCTTTGAACCTTTGAACCTTTGAACCTTTGAACCTTTGAACCCTTGAACCCTTGATCCTTTGAACCTTTGAACCTTTAAACCTTTGAACCCTTGAACCTTTAAACCTTTGAACCCTTGAGCCTTTGAACCTTTGAACCTTTGAAAATTTGAACCCTTGAACCTTTGAACCTTTGAACTTTGAACCTTTAAACCTTTGAACCCTTGAACCTTTGAACCCTTGAAAATTTGAACCTTTGAACCTTTGAACCTTTGAACCCTTGAACCTTTGAACCTTTGAACCTTTGAACCTTTGAACCTTTGAACCTTTGAACCCTTGAACCTTTGAACCTTTGAACCTTTGAACCTTTGAACCTTTGAACCCTTGAACCTTTGAACCTTTGAACCTTTGAACCTTTGAACCTTTGAACCTTTGAACCTTTGAACCTTTGAACCTTTGTACCTTTGAACCCTTGAACCTTTGAACCTTTGAACCTTTGAACCTTTGAACCCTTGAACCTTTGAACCTTTGAACCTTTGAACCCTTGAGCCTTTGAACCTTTGAACCTTTGAACCCTTGAACCTTTGAACCTTTAAACCTTTTTAACCCTTGAACCTTTGAACCTTTGAACCTTTGAAACTTCGAACCCTTGAAAATTTTAACCTTTGAACCCTTGAACCTTTGAACCCTTGAACCCTTGAACCCTTGAACCTTTGAACCTTTGAACCTTTGAACCTTTGAACCTTTGAACCTTTGAACCTTTGAACCTTTAAACCTTTGAACCTTTGAACCCTTGAATCCTTGAACCTTTGAACCCTTGAACCTTTGAACCTTTGAAACTTTGAACCCTTGAAAATTTTAACCTTTGAACCCTTGAAACTTTGAACCCTTGAACCCTTTAACCTTTGAACCTTTGAACCTTTAAACCTTTGAACCATTGAACCTTTGAACCTTTGAACCTTTGAACCTTTGAACCTTTGAACCTTTGAACCTTTGAACCTTTGAAACTTTGAACCCATGAAAATTTGAACCTTTGAACCTTTGAACCTTTGAACCTTTGAACCCTTGAACCCTTGAACCTTTGAACCTTTGAACCTTTGGAACTTTGAACCCTTGAACCTTTGAACCTTCGAACCTTTGAACCCTTGAACCCTTGAACCTTTGAACCTTTGAACCTTTGAAACTTTGAACCCTTGAACCTTTGAACCTTTGAACCTTTGAACCCTTGAAACCTTGAACCTTTGAACCTTTGAACCTTTAAACCTTTGAACCCTTGAACCTTTGAACCTTTGTACCTTTGAAACTTTGAACCCTTGAAAATTTGAACCTTTGAACCCTTGAACCTTTGAACCTTTGAACCTTTGAACCTTTGAACCTTTGAACCCTTGAACCTTTGAACCTTTGAACCTTTGAACCCTTGAAAATTTGAACCTTTGAACCTTTGAACCTTTGAACCTTTGAACCCTTGAACCCTTGAACCCTTGAACCTTGAACCTTTGAACCTTTGAACCCTTGAACCCTTGAACCTTGAAATTTTAAACCTTTGAACCCTTGAACCTTTGAAACCTTGAACCTTTGAAACTTTGAACCCTTGAAAATTTGAACCTTTGAACAATTGAACCTTTGAACCTTTGAGCCTTTGAACCTTTGAACCTTTGAACCTTTGCACCTTTGAACCTTTGAACCCTTGAACCCTTGAACCTTGAAATTTTGAACCTTTGAACCCTTGAACCCTTGAACCTTTGAACCTTCGAACATTTGAACCTTTGAACCTTTGAACCCTTGAACCCTTGAACCTTTGAACCTTTGAACCTTTGAACCTTTGAACCTTTAAACCTTTGAACCCTTGAAAATTTGAACCTTTGAACCTTTGAACCCTTGAACCTTTGAACCTTTGAGCCTTTGAACCTTTGAACCTTTGAACCTTTGAACCTTTGAACCTTTGAACCTTTGAACCCTTGAACCCTTGAACCCTTGAACCTTGAAATTTTGAACCTTTGAACCCTTGAACCCTTGAACCTTTGAACCTTCGAACATTTGAACCTTTGAACCTTTGAACCCTTGAACCCTTGAACCTTTGAGCCTTTGAACCTTTGAACCTTTAAACCTTTGAACCCTTGAACCTTTGAACCTTTGAACCTTTGAAACTTTGAACCCTTGAAAATTTTAACCTTTGAACCCTTGAACCTTTGAACCCTTGAACCCTTGAACCTTTGAACCTTCGAACCTTTAAACCTTTGAACCCTTGAACCTTTGAACCTTTAAACCTTTGAACCCTTGAACCTTTGAACCTTTGAAACTTTGAACCCTTGAAAATTTTAACCTTTGAACCCTTGAACCTTTGAACCTTTGAACCCTTGAACCCTTGAACCTTTGAACCTTTGAACCTTTAAACCTTTGAACCCTTGAACCTTTGAACCTTTGAAACTTTGAACCCTTGAAAATTTTAACCTTTGAACCCTTGAATCTTTGAACCCTTGAACCCTTGAACCTTTGAACCTTTGAACCTTTGAACCTTTGAACCCTTGAACCTTTGAACCTTTGAACCCTTGAAACTTTGAACCTTTGAACCCTTGAACCTTTGAACCTTTGAACCTTTGAACCTTTGAACCTTTGAAACCTTGAACCCTTGAACCTTTGAACCTTTGAACCTTTAAACCTTTGAACCCTTGAACCTTTGAACCTTTGAACCTTCGAAACTTTGAACCCTTGAAACTTTGAACCGTTGAACCTTTGAACCTTTGAACCTTTGAACCTTTGAACCTTTGAACCTTTGAACCTTTGAACCTTTGAACCTTTGAACCTTTGAATCCTTGAAACTTTGAACCTTTGAACCTTTGAACCTTTGAACCTTTGAACCTTTGAACCTTTGAACCCTTGTACGTTTGAACCTTTGAACCTTTGAACCTTTGAATCCTTGAAACTTTGAACCGTTGAACCTTTGAACCTTTGAACCTTTGAACCTTTGAACCTTTGAACCTTTGAACCTTTGAACCCTTGAACCTTTGAACCTTTGAACCTTTGAACCTTTGAACCTTTGAATCCTTGAAACTTTGAACCTTTGAACCTTTGAACCTTTGAACCTTTGAACCTTTGAACCTTTGAACCTTTGAACCTTTGAACCCTTGAACCTTTGAACCTTTGAACCTTTGAACCTTTGAACCCTTGAACGTTTGATCCTTTGAACCTTTGAACCTTTGAACCTTTGAACCTTTGAACCTTTGAACCCTTGAACCTTTGAACCTTTGAACCCTTGAACCCTTGAAACTTTGAACCTTTGAACCTTTGAATCCTTGAACCTTTGAACCTTTGAACCTTTGAACCTTTGAACCTTTGAACCTTTGAACCTTTGAACCTTTGAACCTTTGAAACCTTGAACCCTTGAAACTTTGAATCTTTGAACCTATGAACCTTTGAACCTTTGGACCTTTGAAACCTTGAACCCTTGAACCTTTGAACCTTTGAACCCTTGAACCTTTGAACCTTTGAACCTTTGAAACTTTGAACCCTTGAACCTTTGAACCTTTGAACCTTTGAACCTTTGAACCTTTGAACCTTTGAACCTTTGAATCCTTGAAACTTTGAACCTTTGAACCTTTGCACCTTTGAACCTTTGAACCTTTGAACCTTTGAACCCTTGAACGTTTGAACCTTTGAACCTTTGAACCTTTGAACCCTTGAACGTTTGAACCTTTGAACCTTTGAACCTTTGAACCCTTGAACCTTTGAACCTTTGAACCTTTGAACCTTTGAAACTTTGAACCTTTGAACCTTTGAACCTTTGAACCTTTGAACCCTTGAACCTTTGAACCTTTGAACTTTTGAACCTTTGAACCCTTGAACCCTTGAACCTTTGAGCCTTTGAACCCTTGAACCTTTGAACCTTTGAACCCTTGAACCTTTGAACCTTTGAACCTTTGAACCTTTGAACCTTTGAACCTTTGAACCTTTGAACCTTTGAACCTTTGAACCCTTGAACCCTTGAAACTTTGAACTTTTGATCCTTTGAACCCTTGAAATCTTGAACCTTTGAACCTTTGAACCCTTGAACCTTTGAACCTTTGAACCTTTGAACCTTTGAACCCTTGAACCTTTGAACCTTTGAACCTTTGAACCTTGCTCCTTTGAACCTTTGAATCTTTGAACCTTTGAACCTTTGAACCTTTGAACCCTTGAACCCTTGAACCTTTGAACCTTTGAACCTTTGAACCTTTGAACCTTTGAACCTTTGAACCTTTGAACCTTTGAACCTTTGAACCTTTGAACCTTTGAACCCTTGAACCCTTGAAGCTTTGAGCCTTTGAACCTTTGAACCTTTGAACCATTGAACCTTTGAACCTTTGAACCTTTGAACCTTTGAACCCTTGAACCTTTGAACCTTTGAACCTTTGAGCCTTTGAACCTTTGAACCCTTGAACCTTTGAACCTTTGAAGCTTTGAACCTTTGAGCCCTTGAACCCTTGAACCCTTGAACCTTTGAACCTTCGAACCTTTAAACCTTTGAACCCTTGAACCTTTGAACCTTTAAACCTTTGAACCCTTGAACCTTTGAACCTTTGAAACTTTGAACCCTTGAAAATTTTAACCTTTGAACCCTTGAACCTTTGAACCTTTGAACCCTTGAACCCTTGAACCTTTGAACCTTTGAACCTTTAAACCTTTGAACCCTTGAACCTTTGAACCTTTGAAACTTTGAACCCTTGAAAATTTTAACCTTTGAACCCTTGAATCTTTGAACCCTTGAACCCTTGAACCTTTGAACCTTTGAACCTTTGAACCTTTGAACCCTTGAACCTTTGAACCTTTGAACCCTTGAAACTTTGAACCTTTGAACCCTTGAACCTTTGAACCTTTGAACCTTTGAACCTTTGAACCTTTGAAACCTTGAACCCTTGAACCTTTGAACCTTTGAACCTTTAAACCTTTGAACCCTTGAACCTTTGAACCTTTGAACCTTCGAAACTTTGAACCCTTGAAACTTTGAACCGTTGAACCTTTGAACCTTTGAACCTTTGAACCTTTGAACCTTTGAACCTTTGAACCTTTGAACCTTTGAACCTTTGAATCCTTGAAACTTTGAACCTTTGAACCTTTGAACCTTTGAACCTTTGAACCTTTGAACCTTTGAACCTTTGAACCCTTGTACGTTTGAACCTTTGAACCTTTGAACCTTTGAACCTTTGAATCCTTGAAACTTTGAACCGTTGAACCTTTGAACCTTTGAACCTTTGAACCTTTGAACCTTTGAACCTTTGAACCCTTGAACCCTTGAACCTTTGAACCTTTGAACCTTTGAACCTTTGAATCCTTGAAACTTTGAACCTTTGAACCTTTGAACCTTTGAACCTTTGAACCTTTGAACCTTTGAACCTTTGAACCCTTGAACCTTTGAACCTTTGAACCTTTGAACCTTTGAACCCTTGAACGTTTGATCCTTTGAACCTTTGAACCTTTGAACCTTTGAACCTTTGAACCCTTGAACCTTTGAACCTTTGAACCCTTGAACCCTTGAAACTTTGAACCTTTGAACCTTTGAATCCTTGAACCTTTGAACCTTTGAACCTTTGAACCTTTGAACCTTTGAACCTTTGAACCTTTGAACCTTTGAACCTTTGAACCCTTGAACCCTTGAAACTTTGAATCTTTGAACCTATGAACCTTTGAACCTTTGGACCTTTGAAACCTTGAACCCTTGAACCTTTGAACCTTTGAACCCTTGAACCTTTGAACCTTTGAACCTTTGAAACTTTGAACCCTTGAACCTTTGAACCTTTGAACCTTTGAACCTTTGAACCTTTGAACCTTTGAACCTTTGAACCTTTGAATCCTTGAAACTTTGAACCTTTGAACCTTTGAACCTTTGAACCTTTGAACCTTTGAACCCTTGAACGTTTGAACCTTTGAACCTTTGAACCTTTGAACCCTTGAACGTTTGAACCTTTGAACCTTTGAACCTTTGAACCTTTGAACCTTTGAACCCTTGAACCTTTGAACCTTTGAACCTTTGAACCTTTGAAACTTTGAACCTTTGAACCTTTGAACCTTTGAACCTTTGAACCCTTGAACCTTTGAACCTTTGAACTTTTGAACCTTTGAACCCTTGAACCCTTGAACCTTTGAGCCTTTGAACCCTTGAACCTTTGAACCTTTGTACCTTTGAACCCTTGAACCTTTGAACCTTTGAACCTTTGAACCTTTGAACCTTTGAACCTTTGAACCTTTGAACCCTTGAACCCTTGAAACTTTGAACTTTTGATCCTTTGAACCCTTGAAATCTTGAACCTTTGAACCTTTGAACCCTTGAACCTTTGAACCTTTGAACCTTTGAACCTTTGAACCCTTGAACCTTTGAACCTTTGAACCTTTGAACCTTGCTCCTTTGAACCTTTGAATCTTTGAACCTTTGAACCTTTGAACCTTTGAACCCTTGAACCCTTGAACCTTTGAACCTTTGAACCTTTGAACCTTTGAACCTTTGAACCTTTGAACCTTTGAACCTTTGAACCTTTGAACCTTTGAACCTTTGAACCTTTGAACCCTTGAACCCTTGAAGCTTTGAGCCTTTGAACCTTTGAACCTTTGAACCATTGAACCTTTGAACCTTTGAACCTTTGAACCTTTGAACCTTTGAACCCTTGAACCTTTGAACCTTTGAACTTTTGAACCTTTGAACCCTTGAACCCTTGAACCTTTGAACCCTTGAACCTTTGAACCTTTGAACCTTTGAACCCTTGAACCTTTGAACCTTTGAACCTTTGAACCCTTGAACCTTTGAACCTTTGAACCTTTGAACCTTTGAACCTTTGAACCTTTGAACCCTTGAACCCTTGAAACTTTGAACCTTTGAACCTTTGAATCCTTGAACCTTTGAACCTTTGAACCTTTGAACCTTTGAACCTTTGAACCTTTGAACCTTTGAACCTTTGAACCTTTGAACCTTTGAACCCTTGAACCCTTGAAACTTTGAACCTTTGAACCTATGAACCTTTGAACCTTTGAACCTTTGAACCCTTGAACCCTTGAACCTTTGAACCTTTGAACCCTTGAACCTTTGAACCTTTGAATCCTTGAAACTTTGAACCTTTGAACCTTTGAACCTTTGAACCCTTGAACCTTTGAACCTTTGAACCTTTGAACCTTTGAACCTTTGAACCTTTGAACCTTTGAACCTTTGAACCTTTGAACCCTTGAACCCTTGAAACTTTGAACCTTTGAACCTTTGAACCTTTGAACCTTTGAACCTTTGAACCTTTGAACCTTTGAACCTTTGAACCTTTGAACCTTTGAACCTTTGAACCTTTGAACCTTTGAACCTTTGAACCTTTGAACCTTTGAACCTTTGAACCTTTGAACCTTTGAACCTTTGAACCTTTGAACCCTTGAACCCTTGAAACTTTGAACCTTTGAACCTATGAACCTTTGAAACTTTGAACCTTTGAACCTTTGAACCTTTGAACCTTTGAACCTTTGAACCTTTGAACCTTTGCACCCTTGAACCTTTGAACCTTTGAAAATTTGAACCTTTGAACCTTTGAACCTTTGAACCCTTGAACGTTTGAACCTTTGAACCTTTGAGCCTTTGAACCTTTGAACCCTTGAACCTTTGAACCTTTGAAGCTTTGAACCTTTGAGCCCTTGAACCCTTGAACCTTTGAGCCTTTGAACCTGTGAACCCTTGAACCCTTGAACCTTTGAACCTTTGAACCCTTGAACCTTTGAACCTTTGAACCTTTGAAACTTTGAACCCTTGAACCTTTGAACCTTTGAACCATTGAAAATTTGAACCTTTGAACCTTTGAACCTTTGAACCTTTGAACCCTTGAACCTTTGAACCTGTGAACCTTTAAACTTTTGAACCCTTGAACCTTTGAACCTTTGAACCTTTGAACCCTTGAACCTTTGAACCTTTGAACCCTTGAACCTTTGAACCCTTGAACCTTTGAACCTTTGAACCTTTGAACCCTTGAACCCTTGAACCTTTGAACCTTTGAACCTTTGAACCCTTGAACCCTTGAAACTTTGAACCTTTGAACCTTTGAACCCTTGAACCTTTGAACCCTTGAACCTTTGAACCTTTGAACCTTTGAACCTTTGAACCCTTGAACCTTTGAACCCTTGAACCTTTGAACCCTTAAACCTTTGAACCTTTGAACCTTTGAACCTTTGAACCCTTGAACCTTTGAACCCTTGAACCTTTGAACCTTTGGACCTTTGAACCTTTGAACCCTTGAACCTTTGAACCTTTGAACCTTTGAACCCTTGAACCTTTGAACCCTTGAACCTTTGAACCTTTGAACCTTTGAACCTTTGAACCTTTGAACCCTTGAAACTTTAAACCCTTGAACCTTTGAACGCTTGAACCTTTGAACCTTTGAACCTTTGAACCTTTGAACCCTTGAACCTTTGAACCATTGAAAATTTGAACCTTTGAACCTTTGAACCTTTGAACCCTTGAACCTTTGAACCTGTGAACCTTTAAACTTTTGAACCTTTGAACCTTTGAACCTTTGAACCCTTGAAACTTTGAACCTTTGAACCTTTGAACCCTTGAACCTTTGAACCCTTGAACCTTTGAACCCTTAAACCTTTGAACCTTTGAACCTTTGAACCTTTGAACCCTTGAACCTTTGAACCCTTGAACCCTTGAACCTTTGAACCTTTGGACCTTTGAACCTTTGAACCTTTGAACCTTTGAACCTTTGAACCCTTGAACCTTTGAACCCTTGAACCTTTGAACCTTTGGACCTTTGAACCTTTGAACCCTTGAGCCTTTGAACCTTTGAACCTTTGAACCCTTGAACCTTTGAACCCTTGAACCTTTGAACCTTTGAACCTTTGAACCTTTGAACCTTTGAACCCTTGAACCTTCGAACCCTTGAACCTTTGAACCCTTGAACCTTTGAACCTTTGAACCTTTGAACCTTTGAACCCTTGAACCTTTGAACCATTGAAAATTTGAACCTTTGAACCTTTGAACCTTTGAACCCTTGAACCTTTGAACCTGTGAACCTTTAAACTTTTGAACCTTTGAACCCTTGAAACTTTGAACCTTTGAACCTTTGAACCTTTGAACCTTTGAACCCTTGAACCTTTGAACCTTTGAACCTTTGAAACTTTGAACCTTTGAACCTTTGAACCTTTGAACCTTTGAACCATTGAAAATTTGAACCTTTGAACCTTTGAACCTTTGAACCCTTGAACCTTTGAACCTGTGAACCTTTAAACTTTTGAACCCTTGAACCTTTGAACCTTTGAACCTTTGAACCTTTGAACCCTTGAACCTTTGAACCTTTGAACCCTTGAACCCTTGAACCCTTGAAACTTTGAACCTTTGAACCTTTGAACCTTTGAACCCTTGAACCTTTGAACCTTTGAACCTTTGAACCTTTGAACCTTTGAACCCTTGAACCTTTGAACCTTTGAACCTTTGAACCCTTGAACCTTTGAACCTTTTAACCCTTCAACCCTTGAAACTTTGAACCTTTGAACCCTTGAACCTTTGAACCCTTGAACCTTTGAACCTTTGGACCTTTGAACCTTTGAACCCTTGAACCTTTGAACCCTTGAACCCTTGAAACTTTGAACCCTTGAAACTTTGAACCTTTGAAACTTTGAACCCTTGAACCTTTCAACCCTTGAACCTTTGAACCTTTGAACCTTTGAACCTTTGAACCTTTGAACCCTTGAACCTTTGAACCTTTGAACCTTTGAACCCTTGAACCTTTGAACCTTTGAACCTTTGAACCTTTGAACCCTTGAACCTTTGAACCCTTGAACCTTTGAACCTTTGAACCTTTGAACCTTTGAACCTTTGAACCCTTGAACCTTTGAACCTTTGAACCTTTTAACCCTTCAACCCTTGAAACTTTGAACCTTTGAACCATTGAACCTTTGAACCTTTGAACCTTTGAACCTTTGAACCCTTGAACCCTTGAAACTTTGAACCTTTGAACCTTTGAACCTTTGAACCTTTGAACCTTTGAACCTTTGAACCTTTGAACCTTTGAACCTTTGAACCTTTGAACCTTTGAACCATTGAAAATTTGAACCTTTGAACCTTTGAACCTTTGAACCCTTGAACCTTTGAACCTGTGAACCTTTAAACTTTTGAACCCTTGAACCTTTGAACCCTTGAAAATTTGAACCTTTGAATCTTTGAACCTTTGAACCTTTGAACCCTTGAAAATTTGAACCTTTGAACCCTTGAAACTTTGAACCTTTGAACCTTTGAACCTTTGAACCCTTGAACCTTTGAACCTTTGAACCTTTGAACCTTTGAACCCTTGAACCTTTGAACCTTTGAACCTTTGAACCTTTGAACCTTTGAACCTTTGAACCTTTGAACCTTTGAACCTTTGAACCTTTGAACCCTTGAACCTTCGAACCTTTGAACCTTTAAACTTTTGAACCCTTGAACCTTTGAACCTTTGAACCCTTGAAAATTTGAACCTTTGAATCTTTGAACCTTTGAACCTTTGAACCCTTGAAAATTTGAACCTTTGAACCTTTGAACCTTTGAACCCTTGAACCTTTGAACCTGTGAACCTTTAAACTTTTGAACCCTTGAACCTTTGAACCTTTGAACCCTTGAAAATTTGAACCTTTGAATCTTTGAACCTTTGAACCTTTGAACCCTTGAAAATTTGAACCTTTGAACCCTTGAAACTTTGAACCTTTGAACCTTTGAACCTTTGAACCCTTGAACCTTTGAACCTTTGAACCTTTGAACCTTTGAACCCTTGAACCTTTGAACCTTTGAACCCTTGAACCTTTGAACCTTTGAACCTTTGAACCTTTGAACCTATGAACCTTTGAACCTTTGAACCTTGCTCCTTTGAACCTTTGAATCTTTGAACCCTTGAACCTTTGAACCTTTGAACCCTTGAACCTTTGAACCTTTGAACCTTTGAACCTTTGAACCTTTGAACCTTTGAACCTTTGAACCTTTGAACCTTTGAACCTTTGAACCCTTGAACCCTTGAAGCTTTGAGCCTTTGAACCTTTGAACCCTTGAACCCTTGAAACTTTGAACCTTTGAACCTTTGAACCCTTGAACCTTTGAACCTGTGAACCTTTAAACTTTTGAACCCTTGAACCTTTGAACCTTTGAACCCTTGAAAATTTGAACCTTTGAATCTTTGAACCTTTGAACCTTTGAACCCTTGAAAATTTGAACCTTTGAACCCTTGAAACTTTGAACCTTTGAACCTTTGAACCTTTGAACCCTTGAACCTTTGAACCTTTGAACCTTTGAACCTTTGAACCCTTGAACCTTTGAACCTTTGAACCCTTGAACCTTTGAACCTTTGAACCTTTGAACCTTTGAACCTTTGAACCCTTGAACCTTTGAACCTTTGAACCTTTGAACCTTTGAACCTTTGAACCTTTGAACCTTTGAACCTTTGAACCTTTGAACCTTGCTCCTTTGAACCTTTGAACCTTTGAACCCTTGAACCTTTGAACCTTTGAACCTTTGAACCTTTGAACCTTTGAACCTTTGAACCTTTGAACCTTTGAACCTTTGAACCTTTGAACCCTTGAACCCTTGAAGCTTTGAGCCTTTGAACCTTTGAACCTTTGAACCATTGAACCTTTGAACCTTTGAACCTTTAAACCTTTGAACCCTTGAACCTTTGAACCTTTGAACTTTTGAACCTTTGAACCTTTGAACCTTTGAACCTTTGAACCTTTGAAGCTTTGAACCTTTGAACCTTTGAACCTTTGAACCTTTGAACCTTTGAACCTTTGAACCTTTGAACCTTTGAACCTTTGAACCTTTGAACCTTTGAACCTTTGAACCCTTGAACCCTTGAAGCTTTGAGCCTTTGAACCTTTGAACCTTTGAACCATTGAACCTTTGAACCTTTGAACCTTTGAACCTTTGAACCTTTGAACCCTTGAACCTTTGAACCTTTGAACTTTTGAACCTTTGAACCCTTGAACCCTTGAACCTTTGAACCTTTGAACCCTTGAACCTTTGAACCTTTGAACCTTTGATCCCTTGAACCTTTGAACCTTTGAACCTTTGAACCTTTGAACCTTTGAACCCTTGAACCCTTGAAACTTTGAACTTTTGAACCTTTGAACCCTTGAAACCTTGAACCTTTGAACCTTTGAACCCTTGAACCTTTAAACCTTTAAACCTTTGAACCTTTGAACCTTTGAACCTTTGAACCTTTGAACCTTTGAACCTTTGAACCTTTGAACCCTTGAACCTTTGAACCTGTGAACCTTTAAACTTTTGAACCCTTGAACCTTTGAACCTTTGAACCCTTGAAAATTTGAACCTTTGAATCTTTGAACCTTTGAACCTTTGAACCCTTGAAAATTTGAACCTTTGAACCCTTGAAACTTTGAACCTTTGAACCTTTGAACCCTTGAACCTTTGAACCTTTGAACCTTTGAACCTTTGAACCTTTGAACCCTTGAACCTTTGAACCTTTGAACCTTTGAACCTTTGAACCTTTGAACCTTTGAACCTTTGAACCTTTGAACCTTTGAACCTTTGAACCTTTGAACCTTTGAACCTTTGAACCTTTGAACCCTTGAACCTTTGAACCTGTGAACCTTTGAACCTTTGAACCTTTGAACCCTTGAACCCTTGAAACTTTGAACCTTTGAACCTTTGAACCTTTGAACCTTTGAACCTTTGATCCTTTGAACCATTGAACCTTTGAACCTTTGAACCTTTGAACCTTTGAACCTTTGAACCTTTGAACCTTTGAAAATTTGAACCTTTGAACTTTTGAACCTTTGAACCTTTTAACCCTTCAACCCTTGAAACTTTGAACCTTTGAACCATTGAACCTTTGAACCTTTGAACCTTTGAACCTTTGAACCTTTGAACCTTTGAACCTTTGAACCCTTGAACCCTTGAAACTTTGAACCTTTGAACCTTTGAACCTTTGAACCTTTGAACCTTTGAACCTTTGAACCTTTGAACCTTTGAACCTTTGAACCTTTGAACCTTTGAACCTTTGAACCTTTGAACCTTTGAACCATTGAACCATTGAACCTTTGAACCTTTGAACCTTTGAACCTTTGAACCTTTGAACCTTTGAACCTTTGAACCTTTGAACCTTTGAACCCTTGAACCTTTGAACCTGTGAACCTTTAAACTTTTGAACCCTTGAACCTTTGAACCTTTGAACCTTTGAACCTTTGAACCCTTGAACCTTTGAACCTTTGAACCTTTGAACCTTTGAACCCTTGAACCTTTGAACCTTTTAACCCTTCAACCCTTGAAACTTTGAACCTTTGAACCATTGAACCTTTGAACCTTTGAACCTTTGAACCTTTGAACCTTTGAACCTTTGAACCTTTGAACCCTTGAACCCTTGAAACTTTGAACCTTTGAACCTTTGAACCTTTGAACCTTTGAACCTTTGAACCTTTGAACCTTTGAACCTTTGAACCTTTGAACCTTTGAACCTTTGAACCTTTGAACCTTTGAACCTTTGAACCATTGAACCATTGAACCTTTGAACCTTTGAACCTTTGAACCTTTGAACCTTTGAACCTTTGAACCTTTGAACCTTTGAACCTTTGAACCCTTGAACCTTTGAACCTGTGAACCTTTAAACTTTTGAACCCTTGAACCTTTGAACCTTTGAACCTTTGAACCTTTGAACCATTGAACCTTTGAACCCTTGAAAATTTGAACATTTGAATCTTTGAACCTTTAAACCCTTGAAAATTTGAACCTTTGAACCCTTGAAACTTTGAACCTTTGAACCTTTGAACCTTTGAACCCTTGAACCTTTGAACCTTTGAACCTTTGAACCTTTGAACCCTTGAACCTTTGAACCTTTTAACCCTTCAACCCTTGAAACTTTGAACCTTTGAACCATTGAACCTTTGAACCTTTGAACCTTTGAACCTTTGAACCTTTGAACCTTTGAACCTTTGAACCCTTGAACCCTTGAAACTTTGAACCTTTGAACCTTTGAACCTTTGAACCTTTGAACCTTTGAACCTTTGAACCTTTGAACCTTTGAACCTTTGAACCTTTGAACCTTTGAACCTTTGAACCTTTGAACCTTTGAACCTTTGAACCTTTGAACCTTTGAACCTTTGAACCTTTGAACCCTTGAACCTTTGAACCTTTGAACCTTTGAACCCTTGAACCTTTGAACCTTTGAACCTTTGAACCTTTGAACCTTTGAACCTTTGAACCTTTGAACCTTTGAACCATTGAAAATTTGAACCTTTGAACCTTTGAACCTTTGAACCCTTGAACCTTTGAACCTGTGAACCTTTAAACTTTTGAACCCTTGAACCTTTGAACCCTTGAAAATTTGAACCTTTGAATCTTTGAACCTTTGAACCTTTGAACCCTTGAAAATTTGAACCTTTGAACCCTTGAAACTTTGAACCTTTGAACCTTTGAACCTTTGAACCCTTGAACCTTTGAACCTTTGAACCTTTGAACCTTTGAACCCTTGAACCTTTGAACCTTTGAACCTTTGAACCTTTGAACCTTTGAACCTTTGAACCTTTGAACCTTTGAACCTTTGAACCTTTGAACCTTTGAACCCTTGAACCTTCGAACCTTTGAACCTTTAAACTTTTGAACCCTTGAACCTTTGAACCTTTGAACCCTTGAAAATTTGAACCTTTGAATCTTTGAACCTTTGAACCTTTGAACCCTTGAAAATTTGAACCTTTGAACCTTTGAACCTTTGAACCCTTGAACCTTTGAACCTGTGAACCTTTAAACTTTTGAACCCTTGAACCTTTGAACCTTTGAACCCTTGAAAATTTGAACCTTTGAATCTTTGAACCTTTGAACCTTTGAACCCTTGAAAATTTGAACCTTTGAACCCTTGAAACTTTGAACCTTTGAACCTTTGAACCTTTGAACCCTTGAACCTTTGAACCTTTGAACCTTTGAACCTTTGAACCCTTGAACCTTTGAACCTTTGAACCCTTGAACCTTTGAACCTTTGAACCTTTGAACCTTTGAACCTATGAACCTTTGAACCTTTGAACCTTGCTCCTTTGAACCTTTGAATCTTTGAACCCTTGAACCTTTGAACCTTTGAACCCTTGAACCTTTGAACCTTTGAACCTTTGAACCTTTGAACCTTTGAACCTTTGAACCTTTGAACCTTTGAACCTTTGAACCCTTGAACCCTTGAAGCTTTGAGCCTTTGAACCTTTGAACCCTTGAACCCTTGAAACTTTGAACCTTTGAACCTTTGAACCCTTGAACCTTTGAACCTGTGAACCTTTAAACTTTTGAACCCTTGAACCTTTGAACCTTTGAACCCTTGAAAATTTGAACCTTTGAATCTTTGAACCTTTGAACCTTTGAACCCTTGAAAATTTGAACCTTTGAACCCTTGAAACTTTGAACCTTTGAACCTTTGAACCTTTGAACCTTTGAACCCTTGAACCTTTGAACCTTTGAACCTTTGAACCTTTGAACCCTTGAACCTTTGAACCTTTGAACCCTTGAACCTTTGAACCTTTGAACCTTTGAACCTTTGAACCTTTGAACCCTTGAACCTTTGAACCTTTGAACCTTTGAACCTTTGAACCTTTGAACCTTTGAACCTTTGAACCTTTGAACCTTGCTCCTTTGAACCTTTGAACCTTTGAACCTTTGAACCTTTGAACCCTTGAACCCTTGAAGCTTTGAGCCTTTGAACCTTTGAACCTTTGAACCATTGAACCTTTGAACCTTTGAACCTTTAAACCTTTGAACCCTTGAACCTTTGAACCTTTGAACTTTTGAACCTTTGAACCTTTGAACCTTTGAACCTTTGAACCTTTGAACCTTTGAACCTTTGAACCTTTGAACCTTTGAACCTTTGAACCTTTGAACCTTTGAACCTTTGAACCTTTGAACCTTTGAACCTTTGAACCTTTGAACCTTTGAACCTTTGAACCCTTGAACCCTTGAAGCTTTGAGCCTTTGAACCTTTGAACCTTTGAACCATTGAACCTTTGAACCTTTGAACCTTTGAACCTTTGAACCTTTGAACCCTTGAACCTTTGAACCTTTGAACTTTTGAACCTTTGAACCCTTGAACCCTTGAACCTTTGAACCTTTGAACCCTTGAACCTTTGAACCTTTGAACCTTTGATCCCTTGAACCTTTGAACCTTTGAACCTTTGAACCTTTGAACCTTTGAACCCTTGAACCCTTGAAACTTTGAACTTTTGAACCTTTGAACCCTTGAAACCTTGAACCTTTGAACCTTTGAACCCTTGAACCTTTAAACCTTTAAACCTTTGAACCTTTGAACCTTTGAACCTTTGAACCTTTGAACCTTTGAACCTTTGAACCCTTGAACCTTTGAACCTGTGAACCTTTAAACTTTTGAACCCTTGAACCTTTGAACCTTTGAACCCTTGAAAATTTGAACCTTTGAATCTTTGAACCTTTGAACCTTTGAACCCTTGAAAATTTGAACCTTTGAACCCTTGAAACTTTGAACCTTTGAACCTTTGAACCCTTGAACCTTTGAACCTTTGAACCTTTGAACCTTTGAACCCTTGAACCTTTGAACCTTTGAACCTTTGAACCTTTGAACCTTTGAACCTTTGAACCTTTGAACCTTTGAACCTTTGAACCTTTGAACCTTTGAACCTTTGAACCTTTGAACCTTTGAACCCTTGAACCTTTGAACCTGTGAACCTTTGAACCTTTGAACCTTTGAACCCTTGAACCCTTGAAACTTTGAACCTTTGAACCTTTGAACCTTTGAACCTTTGAACCTTTGATCCTTTGAACCATTGAACCTTTGAACCTTTGAACCTTTGAACCTTTGAACCTTTGAACCTTTGAACCTTTGAAAATTTGAACCTTTGAACTTTTGAACCTTTGAACCTTTTAACCCTTCAACCCTTGAAACTTTGAACCTTTGAACCATTGAACCTTTGAACCTTTGAACCTTTGAACCTTTGAACCTTTGAACCTTTGAACCTTTGAACCCTTGAACCCTTGAAACTTTGAACCTTTGAACCTTTGAACCTTTGAACCTTTGAACCTTTGAACCTTTGAACCTTTGAACCTTTGAACCTTTGAACCTTTGAACCTTTGAACCTTTGAACCTTTGAACCTTTGAACCTTTGAACCTTTGAACCTTTGAACCTTTGAACCTTTGAACCTTTGAACCATTGAACCATTGAACCTTTGAACCTTTGAACCTTTGAACCTTTGAACCTTTGAACCTTTGAACCTTTGAACCTTTGAACCTTTGAACCTTTGAAACCTTGAACCTTTGAACCTGTGAACCTTTAAACTTTTGAACCCTTGAACCTTTGAACCTTTGAACCCTTGAAAATTTGAACCTTTGAATCTTTGAACCTTTAAACCCTTGAAAATTTGAACCTTTGAACCCTTGAAACTTTGAACCTTTGAACCTTTGAACCTTTGAACCCTTGAACCTTTGAACCTTTGAACCTTTGAACCTTTGAACCTTTGAACCCTTGAACCTTTGAACCTTTGAACCTTTGAACCTTTGAACCTTTGAACCTTTGAACCTTTGAACCTTTGAACCTTTGAACCTTTGAACCCTTGAACCTTCGAACCTTTGAACCTGTGAACCTTTAAACTTTTGAACCCTTGAACCTTTGAACCTTTGAACCCTTGAAAATTTGAACCTTTGAATCTTTGAACCTTTGAGCCTTTGAACCCTTGAAAATTTGAACCTTTGAACCTTTGAACCTTTGAACCCTTGAACCTTTGAACCTGTGAACCTTTAAACTTTTGAACCCTTGAACCTTTGAACCTTTGAACCCTTGAAAATTTGAACCTTTGAATCTTTGAACCTTTGAACCTTTGAACCCTTGAAAATTTGAACCTTTGAACCCTTGAAACTTTGAACCTTTGAACCTTTGAACCTTTGAACCCTTGAACTTTTGAACCTTTGAACCTTTGAACCTTTGAACCCTTGAACCTTTGAACCTTTGAACCCTTGAACCTTTGAACCTTTGAACCTTTGAACCTTTGAACCTTTGAACCTTTGAACTATTGAACCTTCGAACCTTTGAACCTTTGAACCTTTGAACCTTTGAACCTTTGAACCTTTGAACCTTTGAACCTTTGAACCTTTGAACCTTTGAACCTTTGAACCTTTGAACCTTTGAACCTTTGAACCTTTGAACCTTGCTCCTTTGAACCTTTGAATCTTTGAACCTTTGAACCTTTGAACCTTTGAACCCTTGAACCTTTGAACCTTTGAACCTTTCAACCTTTGAACCCTTGAACCTTTGAACCTTTGAACCTTTGAACCTTTGAACCTTTGAACCTTTGAACCTTTGAACCTTTGAACCTTTGAACCTTTGAACCTTTGAACCTTTGAACCTTTGAACCTTTGAACCTTTGAACTCTTGAACCCTTGAAACTTTGAACCTTTGGACCTTTGAACCTTTGAACCCTTGAACCTTTGAACCTTTGAACCTTTGAACCTTGCTCCTTTGAACCTTTGAATCTTTGAACCTTTGAACCTTTGAACCTTTGAACCCTTGAATCTTTGAACCTTTGAACCTTTGAACCTTTGAACCTTTGAACCTTTGAACCCTTGAACCCTTGAAGCTTTGAGCCTTTGAACCTTTGAACCCTTGAACCCTTGAAACTTTGAACCTTTGAACCTTTGAACCCTTGAACCTTTGAACCTGTGAACCTTTAAACTTTTGAACCCTTGAACCTTTGAACCCTTGAAAATTTGAACCTTTGAATCTTTGAACCTTTGAACCTTTGAACCCTTGAAAATTTGAACCTTTGAACCCTTGAAACTTTGAACCTTTGGACCTTTGAACCTTTGAACCCTTGAACCTTTGAACCTTTGAACCTTTGAACCTTTGAACCTTTGAACCCTTGAACCTTTGAACCTTTGAACCCTTGAACCTTTGAACCTTTGAACCTTTGAACCTTTGAACCTTTGAACCTTTGAACCCTTGAACCTTCTAACCTTTGAACCTTTGAACCTTTGAACCTTTGAACCTTTGAACCTTTGAACCTTTGAACCTTGCTCCTTTGAACCTTTGAATCTTTGAACCTTTGAACCTTTGAACCTTTGAACCCTTGAACCTTTGAACCTTTGAACCTTTGAACCTTTGAACCTTTGAACCTTTGAACCTTTGAACCTTTGAACCTTTGAACCTTTGAACCTTTGAACTCTTGAACCCTTGAAGCTTTGAGCCTTTGAACCTTTGAACCTTTGAACCATTGAACCTTTGAACCTTTGAACCTTTGAACCTTTAAACCTTTGAACCCTTGAACCTTTGAACCTTTGAACTTTTGAACCTTTGAACCTTTGAACCTTTGAACCTTTGAACCTTTGAACCTTTGAACCTTTGAACTTTTGAACCTTTGAACCTTTGAACCTTTGAACCTTTGAACCTTTGAACCCTTGAACCCTTGAAGCTTTGAGCCTTTGAACCTTTGAACCTTTGAACCATTGAACCTTTGAACCTTTGAACCTTTGAACCTTTGAACCTTTGAACCCTTGAACCTTTGAACCTTTGAACTTTTGAACCTTTGAACCCTTGAACCCTTGAACCTTTGAACCTTTGAACCCTTGAACCTTTGAACCTTTGAACCTTTGATCCCTTGAACCTTTGAACCTTTGAACCTTTGAACCTTTGAACCTTTGAACCTTTGAACCCTTGAACCCTTGAAACTTTGAACTTTTGAACCTTTGAACCCTTGAACCCTTGAACCTTTGAACCTTTGAACCCTTGAACCTTTAAACCTTTAAACCTTTGAACCCTTGAACCTTTGAACCTTTGAACCTTGCTCCTTTGAACCTTTGAATCTTTGAACCTTTGAACCTTTGAACCTTTGAACCCTTGAACCTTTGAACCTTTGAACCTTTGAACCTTTGAAACTTTGAACCTTTGAACCTTTGAACCTTTGAACCTTTGAACCCTTGAACCCTTGAAGCTTTGAGCCTTTGAACCATTGAACCTTTGAACCTTTGAACCTTTGAACCTTTGAACCTTTGAACCTTTGAACCTTTGAACCCTTGAACCTTTGAACCTTTGAACTTTTGAACCTTTGAACCCTTGAACCCTTGAACCTTTGAACCTTTGAACCCTTGAACCTTTGAACCTTTGAACCTTTGAACCTTTGAACCCTTGAACCCTTGAAACTTTGAACTTTTGAACCTTTGAACCCTTGAACCCTTGAACCTTTGAACCTTTGAACCCTTGAACCTTTAAACCTTTAAACCTTTGAACCCTTGAACCTTTGAACCTTTGAACCTTGCTCCTTTGAACCTTTGAATCTTTGAACCTTTGAACCTTTGAACCCTTGAACCTTTGAACCTTTGAACCTTTGAACCTTTGAACCTTTGAACCTTTGAACCTTTGAACCTTTGAACCCTTGAACCCTTGAAGCTTTGAGCCTTTGAACCTTTGAACCTTTGAACCATTGAACCTTTGAACCTTTGAACCTTTGAACCTTTGAACCTTTGAACCTTTGAACCTTTGAACCCTTGAACCTTTGAACCTTTGAACTTTTGAACCTTTGAACCCTTGAACCTTTGAACCTTTGAACCTTTGAACCCTTGAACCCTTGAAGCTTTGAGCCTTTGAACCTTTGAACCTTTGAACCATTGAACCTTTGAACCTTTGAGCCTTTGAACCTTTGAACCTTTGAACCATTGAACCTTTGAACCTTTGAACCTTTGAAACTTTGAACCTTTGAACCTTTGAACCTTTGAACCTTTGAACCTTTGAACCTTTGAACCCTTGAACCCTTGAAGCTTTGAGCCTTTGAACCTTTGAACCTTTGAACCATTGAACCTTTGAACCTTTGAACCTTTGAACCTTTGAACCTTTGAACCCTTGAACCTTTGAACCTTTGAACCTTTGAACCCTTGAACCTTTGAACCCTTGAACCTTTGAACCTTTGAACCTTTGAACCTTTGAACCCTTGAACCTTTGAACCTTTGAACCTTTTAACCCTTCAAATCTTGAAACTTTGAACCTTTGAACCATTGAACCTTTGAACCTTTGAACATTTGAACCTTTGAACCTTTGAACCCTTGAACCCTTGAAACTTTGAACCTTTGAACCTTTGAACCTTTGAACATTTGAACATTTGAACCTTTGAAACTTTGAACCCTTGAAAATTTTAACCTTTGAATCTTTGAACCTTTGAACCTTTGAACCCTTGAAAATTTGAACCTTTGAACCTTTGAACCTTTGAAGCCTTGAACCCTTGAACCTTTGAACCTTTGAACCCTTGAACCTTTGAACTTTTGAACCCTTGAACCTTTGAACTTTTGAACCTTTGAACCTTTGAACCCTTGAACCTTTGAAACTTTGAACCTTTGAACCCTTGAACCTTTGAACCTTTGAACCTATGAATCTTTGAACCTTTGAACCTTTGAACCTTGGAACCCTTGAAACTTTGAACCTTTGAACCTTTGAACCTTTGAACCCTTGAACCTTTGAACCTTTGAACCTTTGAACCTTTGAACCCTTGAACCTTTGAACCTTTGAACATTTGAACCTTTGAACCTTTGAACCTTTGAACCTTTGAACCTTTGAACCTTTGAACCCTTGAACCTTCGAACCTTTGAACCTTTGAACCTTTGAACCTTTGAACCCTTGAACCTTTGAACCTTTGAACCTTTGAACCTTTGAACCTTTGAACCTTTGAACCTTTGAACCTTTGAACCTTTGAACCTTTGAACCTTTGAACCCTTGAACCCTTGAAGCTTTGAGCCTTTGAACCTTTGAACCTTTGAACCATTGAACCTTTGAACCTTTGAACCTTTGAACCTTTGAACCTTTGAACCTTTGAACCCTTGAACCTTTGAACCTTTGAACTTTTGAACCTTTGAACCCTTGAACCCTTGAACCTTTGAACCTTTGAACCCTTGAACCTTTGAACCTTTGAACCTTTGAACCTTTGAACCTTTGAACCCTTGAACCCTTGAAACTTTGAACTTTTGAACCTTTGAACCCTTGAACCCTTGAACCTTTGAACCTTTGAACCCTTGAACCTTTAAACCTTTAAACCTTTGAACCCTTGAACCTTTGAACCTTTGAACCTTGCTCCTTTGAACCTTTGAATCTTTGAACCTTTGAACCTTTGAACCCTTGAACCTTTGAACCTTTGAACCTTTGAACCTTTGAACCTTTGAACCTTTGAACCTTTGAACCTTTGAACCCTTGAACCCTTGAAGCTTTGAGCCTTTGAACCTTTGAACCTTTGAACCATTGAACCTTTGAACCTTTGAACCTTTGAACCTTTGAACCTTTGAACCTTTGAACCTTTGAACCCTTGAACCTTTGAACCTTTGAACTTTTGAACCTTTGAACCCTTGAACCCTTGAACCTTTGAACCTTTGAACCTTTGAACCCTTGAACCTTTGAACCTTTGAACCCTTGAACCTTTGAACCTTTGAACCTTTGAACCTTTGAACCTTTGAACCTTTGAACCCTTGAACCCTTGAATTTTGAACCTTTGAACCTATGAACCTTTGAACCTTTGAACCTTTGAACCTTTGAACCCTTGAACCCTTGAACCTTTGAAGCTTTGAACCCTTGAACCTTTGAACCTTTGAACCTTTGAATCCTTGAACCTTTGAACCTTTGAACCATTGAACCTTTGAACGTTTGAACCTTTGAACCTTTGAACCCTTGAACCCTTGAAACTTTGAACCTTTGAACCTATGAACCTTTGAACCTTTGAACCTTTGAACCCTTGAACCCTTGAACCTTTGAACCCTTGAACCTTTGAACCTTTGAACCTTTGAACCTTTGAACCTTTGAACCTTTGAACCTTTGAACCTTTGAACCCTTGAACCTTTGAACCTTTGAACCTTTGAAAATTTGAACCTTTGAACCTTTGAAACTTTGAACCCTTGAACGTTTGAACCTTTGAACCTTTGAACCTTTGAGCCTTTGAACCTTTGAACCTTTGAACCTTTGAACCTTTGAACCTTTGAATCCTTGAACCTTTGAACCTTTGAACCTTTGAACCTTTGAACCTTTGAACCTTTGAACCTTTGAACCTTTGAACCTTTGAACCTTTGAACCCTTCAACCTTTGAACCTTTGAACCTTTGAACCTTTGAACCCTTGAACCTTTGAACCTTTGAACCTTTGAACCTTTGAACCCTTGAACCTTTGAACCTTTGAACCTTTGAACGTTGAACCTTTGAACCCTTGAACCTTTGAACCTTTGAACCTTTGAACCTTTGAACCTTTGAACCTTTGAACCTTTGAACCTTTGAACCTTTGAGTATTTGAACCCTTGAACCCATGAACCTTTGAACCTTTGAACCTTTGAACCTTTGAACCTTTGAACCTTTGAACCTTTGAACCTTTGAACCCTTGAACCCTTGAACCCTTGAACCTTTGAACCTTTGAACCCTTGAACCTTTGAACCTTTGAACGTTTGAACCTTTGAACCCTTGAACCCTTGAAACTTTGAACCTTTGAACCTTTGAACCTTTGAACCATTGAACCATTGAAAATTTGAACCTTTGAACCTTTGAACCTTTGAACCCTTGAACCTTTGAACCTGTGAACCTTTAAACTTTTGAACCTTTGAACCCTTGAACCCTTGAAACTTTGAACCTTTGAACCTTTGAACCTTTGAACCCTTGAACCTTTGAACCTTTGAAACTTTGAACCTTTGAACCTTTGAACCTTTGAACCTTTGAACCTTTGAACCTTTGAACCTTTGAACCTTTGAACCATTGAAAATTTGAACCTTTGAACCTTTGAACCTTTGAACCCTTGAACCTTTGAACCTGTGAACCTTTAAACTTTTGAACCCTTGAACCTTTGAACCTTTGAACCTTTGAACCCTTGAACCTTTGAACCTTTGAACCCTTGAACCTTTGAACCCTTGAACCTTTGAACCTTTGAACCTTTGAACCTTTGAACCCTTGAACCTTTGAACCTTTGAACCTTTGAACCCTTGAACCCTTGAAACTTTGAACCTTTGAACCTTTGAACCCTTGAACCTTTGAACCCTTGAACCTTTGAACCTTTGAACCCTTGAACCTTTGAACCCTTGAACCTTTGAACCCTTGAACCTTTGAACCCTTGAACCTTTGAACCTTTGAACCTTTGAACCTTTGAACCCTTGAACCTTTGAACCCTTGAACCTTTGAACCTTTGGACCTTTGAACCTTTGAACCCTTGAACCTTTGAACCTTTGAACCTTTGAACCTTTGAACCCTTGAACCCTTGAAACTTTGAACCTTTGAACCTTTGAACCCTTGAAACTTTGAACCTTTGAACCTTTGAACCTTTGAACCTTTTAACCCTTCAACCCTTGAAACTTTGAACCTTTGAACCTTTGAACCTTTGAACCATTGAACCTTTGAACCTTTGAACCTTTGAACCCTTGAACCTTTGAACCCTTGAACCTTTGAACCTTTGGACCTTTGAACCTTTGAACCCTTGAACCTTTGAACCTTTGAACCTTTGAACCCTTGAACCCTTGAAACTTTGAACCCTTGAAACTTTGAACCTTTGAACCTTTGAACCCTTGAACCTTTGAACCTTTGAACCTTTGAACCTTTGAACCCTTGAACCTTTGAACCTTTGAACCTTTGAACCCTTGAACCTTTGAACCTTTGAACCTTTGAACCTTTGAACCCTTGAACCTTTGAACCCTTGAACCTTTGAACCTTTGAACCTTTGAACCTTTGAACCTTTGAAACTTTGAACCTTTGAACCTTTGAACCTTTGAACCTTTGAACCATTGAAAATTTGAACCTTTGAACCTTTGAACCTCTGAACCTTTGAACCCTTGAACCTTTGAACCTTTGAACCTTTGAACCTTTGAACCTTTGAACCTTTGAACCCTTGAACCCTTGAAACTTTGAACCTTTGAACCTTTGAACCTTTGAACCTTTGAACCTTTGAACCTTTGAACCTTTGAACCTTTGAACCTTTGAACCTTTGAAAATTTGAACCTTTGAACCTTTGAACCTTTGAACCCTTGAACCTTTGAACCTGTGAACCTTTAAACTTTTGAACCCTTGAACCTTTGAACCTTTGAACCTTTGAACCCTTGAACCTTTGAACCTTTGAACCCTTGAACCTTTGAACCCTTGAACCTTTGAACCTTTGAACCTTTGAACCTTTGAACCCTTGAACCTTTGAACCTTTGAACCTTTGAACCCTTGAACCCTTGAAACTTTGAACCTTTGAACCTTTGAACCCTTGAACCTTTGAACCCTTGAACCTTTGAACCTTTGAACCCTTGAACCTTTGAACCCTTGAACCTTTGAACCCTTGAACCTTTGAACCCTTGAACCTTTGAACCTTTGAACCTTTGAACCTTTGAACCCTTGAACCTTTGAACCCTTGAACCTTTGAACCTTTGGACCTTTGAACCTTTGAACCCTTGAACCTTTGAACCTTTGAACCTTTGAACCTTTGAACCTTTGAACCCTTGAACCCTTGAAACTTTGAACCTTTGAACCTTTGAACCCTTGAAACTTTGAACCTTTGAACCTTTGAACCTTTGAACCTTTTAACCCTTCAACCCTTGAAACTTTGAACCTTTGAACCTTTGAACCTTTGAACCATTGAACCTTTGAACCTTTGAACCTTTGAACCCTTGAACCTTTGAACCCTTGAACCTTTGAACCTTTGGACCTTTGAACCTTTGAACCCTTGAACCTTTGAACCTTTGAACCTTTGAACCCTTGAACCCTTGAAACTTTGAACCCTTGAAACTTTGAACCTTTGAACCTTTGAACCCTTGAACCTTTGAACCTTTGAACCTTTGAACCTTTGAACCCTTGAACCTTTGAACCTTTGAACCTTTGAACCCTTGAACCTTTGAACCTTTGAACCTTTGAACCTTTGAACCCTTGAACCTTTGAACCCTTGAACCTTTGAACCTTTGAACCTTTGAACCTTTGAACCTTTGAAACTTTGAACCTTTGAACCTTTGAACCTTTGAACCTTTGAACCATTGAAAATTTGAACCTTTGAACCTTTGAACCTCTGAACCTTTGAACCCTTGAACCTTTGAACCTTTGAACCTTTGAACCTTTGAACCTTTGAACCTTTGAACCCTTGAACCCTTGAAACTTTGAACCTTTGAACCTTTGAACCTTTGAACCTTTGAACCTTTGAACCTTTGAACCTTTGAACCTTTGAACCTTTGAACCTTTGAACCTTTGAACCTTTGAACCTTTGAACCTTTGAACCTTTGAACCTTTGAACCTTTGAACCTTTGAACCATTGAAAATTTGAAAATTTGAACCTTTGAACCTTTGAACCCTTGAACCTTTGAACCTGTGAACCTTTGAACCTTTGAACCTTTGAACCTTTGAACCCTTGAACCCTTGAAACTTTGAACCTTTGAACCTTTGAACCTTTGAACCTTTGAACCTTTGAACCTTTGAACCTTTGAACCTTTGAACCTTTGAACCTTTGAACCTTTGAACCTTTGAACCTTTGAACCTTTGAACCTTTGAACCTTTGAACCTTTGAACCTTTGAACCTTTGAACCATTGAAAATTTGAACCTTTGAACCTTTGAACCTCTGAACCTTTGAACCCTTGAACCTTTGAACCCTTGAACCTTTGAACCTTTGAACCTTTGAACCTTTGAACCTTTGAACCTTTGAACCTTTGAACCTTTGAACCATTGAAAATTTGAACCTTTGAACCTTTGAACCTCTGAACCTTTGAACCCTTGAACCCTTGAACCTTTGAACCTTTGAACCTTTGAACCTTTGAACCTTAGAACCTTTGAACCTTTGAACCTTTGAACCTTTGAACCTTTGAACCTTTGAACCTTTGAACCTTTGAACCTTTGAACCTTTGAACCTTTGAACCTTTGAACCTTTGAACCTTTGAACCTTTGAACCTTTGAACCTTTGAACCTTTGAACCTTTGAACCTTTGAACCATTGAAAATTTGAACCTTTGAACCTTTGAACCTTTGAACCTTTGAACCCTTGAACCTTTGAACCCTTGAACCTTTGAACCTTTGAACCTTTGAACCTTTGAAACTTTGAACCTTTGAACCTATGAACCTTTGAACCTTTGAACCTTTGAACCTTTGAACCCTTGAACCCTTGAACCTTTGAACCTTTGAACCCTTGAACCTTTGAACCTTTGAACCTTTGAACCTTTGAACCTTTGAACCCTTGAACGTTTGAACCTTTGAACCTTTGAACCTTTGAGCCTTTGAAATTTTGAACCCTTGAACCTTTGAACCTTTGAAGCTTTGAACCTTTGAACCTTTGAACCTTTGAACCTTTGAACCCTTGAACCTTTGAACCTTTGAACCTTTGAACCTTTGAACCCTTGAACCTTTGAACCTTTGAACCTTTGAGCCTTTGAACCTTTGAACCCTTGAACCTCTGAACCTTTGAACCTATGAACCTTTGAACCTTTGAACCTTTGAACCCTTGAACCCTTGAACCTTTGAACCTTTGAACCTTTGAACCTTTGAACCTTTGAACCTTTGAACCTTTGAACCTTTGAACCTTTGAACCCTTGAACCCTTGAACCTTTGAACCTTTGAACCCTTGAACCTTAGAACCTTTGAACCTTTGAACCTTTGAACCCTTGAACGTTTGAAAATTTGAACCTTTGAACCTTTGAATCCTTGAACCTTTGAACCTTTGAACCTTTGAACCTTTGAACCTTTGAACCCTTGAACCCTTGAAACTTTGAACCTTTGAACCTTTGAACCTTTGAACCTTTGAACCTTTGAACCTTTGAACCTTTGAACCTTTGAACCTTTGAACCTTTGAAAATTTGAACCTTTGAACCTTTGAACCTTTGAACCCTTGAACCTTTGAACCTGTGAACCTTTAAACTTTTGAACCCTTGAACCTTTGAACCTTTGAACCTTTGAACCCTTGAACCTTTGAACCTTTGAACCCTTGAACCTTTGAACCCTTGAACCTTTGAACCTTTGAACCTTTGAACCTTTGAACCCTTGAACCTTTGAACCTTTGAACCTTTGAACCCTTGAACCCTTGAAACTTTGAACCTTTGAACCTTTGAACCCTTGAACCTTTGAACCCTTGAACCTTTGAACCTTTGAACCCTTGAACCTTTGAACCCTTGAACCTTTGAACCCTTGAACCTTTGAACCCTTGAACCTTTGAACCTTTGAACCTTTGAACCTTTGAACCCTTGAACCTTTGAACCCTTGAACCTTTGAACCTTTGGACCTTTGAACCTTTGAACCCTTGAACCTTTGAACCTTTGAACCTTTGAACCTTTGAACCCTTGAACCCTTGAAACTTTGAACCTTTGAACCTTTGAACCCTTGAAACTTTGAACCTTTGAACCTTTGAACCTTTGAACCTTTTAACCCTTCAACCCTTGAAACTTTGAACCTTTGAACCTTTGAACCTTTGAACCATTGAACCTTTGAACCTTTGAACCTTTGAACCCTTGAACCTTTGAACCCTTGAACCTTTGAACCTTTGGACCTTTGAACCTTTGAACCCTTGAACCTTTGAACCTTTGAACCTTTGAACCCTTGAACCCTTGAAACTTTGAACCCTTGAAACTTTGAACCTTTGAACCTTTGAACCCTTGAACCTTTGAACCTTTGAACCTTTGAACCTTTGAACCCTTGAACCTTTGAACCTTTGAACCTTTGAACCCTTGAACCTTTGAACCTTTGAACCTTTGAACCTTTGAACCCTTGAACCTTTGAACCCTTGAACCTTTGAACCTTTGAACCTTTGAACCTTTGAACCTTTGAAACTTTGAACCTTTGAACCTTTGAACCTTTGAACCTTTGAACCATTGAAAATTTGAACCTTTGAACCTTTGAACCTCTGAACCTTTGAACCCTTGAACCTTTGAACCTTTGAACCTTTGAACCTTTGAACCTTTGAACCTTTGAACCCTTGAACCCTTGAAACTTTGAACCTTTGAACCTTTGAACCTTTGAACCTTTGAACCTTTGAACCTTTGAACCTTTGAACCTTTGAACCTTTGAACCTTTGAACCTTTGAACCTTTGAACCTTTGAACCTTTGAACCTTTGAACCTTTGAACCATTGAAAATTTGAAAATTTGAACCTTTGAACCTTTGAACCCTTGAACCTTTGAACCTGTGAACCTTTGAACCTTTGAACCTTTGAACCTTTGAACCCTTGAACCCTTGAAACTTTGAACCTTTGAACCTTTGAACCTTTGAACCTTTGAACCTTTGAACCTTTGAACCTTTGAACCTTTGAACCTTTGAACCTTTGAACCTTTGAACCTTTGAACCTTTAAACCTTTGAACCTTTGAACCTTTGAACCTTTGAACCTTTGAACCTTTGAACCTTTGAACCTTTGAACCATTGAAAATTTGAACCTTTGAACCTTTGAACCTCTGAACCTTTGAACCCTTGAACCTTTGAACCCTTGAACCTTTGAACCTTTGAACCTTTGAACCATTGAAAATTTGAACCTTTGAACCTTTGAACCTCTGAACCTTTGAACCCTTGAACCTTTGAACCTTTGAACCTTTGAACCTTTGAACCTTAGAACCTTTGAACCTTTGAACCTTTGAACCTTTGAACCTTTGAACCTTTGAACCTTTGAACCTTTGAACCTTTGAACCTTTGAACCTTTGAACCTTTGAACCTTTGAACCTTTGAACCTTTGAACCTTTGAACCTTTGAACCTTTGAACCTTTGAACCTTTGAACCATTGAAAATTTGAACCTTTGAACCTTTGAACCTTTGAACCTTTGAACCCTTGAACCTTTGAACCCTTGAACCTTTGAACCTTTGAACCTTTGAACCTTTGAAACTTTGAACCTTTGAACCTATGAACCTTTGAACCTTTGAACCTTTGAACCTTTGAACCCTTGAACCCTTGAACCTTTGAACCTTTGAACCCTTGAACCTTTGAACCTTTGAAACTTTGAACCTTTGAACCTTTGAACCCTTGAACGTTTGAACCTTTGAACCTTTGAACCTTTGAGCCTTTGAAATTTTGAACCCTTGAACCTTTGAACCTTTGAAGCTTTGAACCTTTGAACCTTTGAACCTTTGAACCTTTGAACCCTTGAACCCTTGAACCTTTGAACCTTTGAACCCTTGAACCTTTGAACCTTTGAACCCTTGAACCTTTGAACCTTTGAACCTTTGAGCCTTTGAACCTTTGAACCCTTGAACCTCTGAACCTTTGAACCTATGAACCTTTGAACCTTTGAACCTTTGAACCCTTGAACCCTTGAACCTTTGAACCTTTGAACCCTTGAACCTTAGAACCTTTGAACCTTTGAACCTTTGAACCCTTGAACGTTTGAAAATTTGAACCTTTGAACCTTTGAACCCTTGAACCTTTGAACCTTTGAACCTTTGAACCCTTGAACCCTTGAACCTTTGAACCTTTGAACCCTTGAACCTTTGAACCTTTGAACCTTTGAACCTTTGAACCTTTGAACCTTTGAACCTTTGAACCTTTGAACCCTTGAACCCTTGAAACTTTGAACCTTTGAAACTTTGAACCTTTGAACCCTTGAACCTTTGAACCCTTGAACCTTTGAACCTTTGAACCTTTGAACCCTTGAACCCTTGAACCTTTGAACCTTTGAACCCTTGAACCTTTGAACCTTTGAACCTTTGAACCTTTGAACCTTTGAACCTTTGAACCTTTGAACCTTTGAACCTTTGAACCCTTGAACGTTTGAACCTGTGAACCCTTGAACCCTTGAACCTTTGAACCTTTGAACCCTTGAACCTTTGAACCTTTGAACCTTTGAAACTTTGAACCCTTGAACCTTTGAACCTTTGAACCTTTGAACCTTTGAACCTTTGAACCTTTGAGCCTTTGAACCTTTGAACCCTTGAACCTTTGAACCTTTGAACCTATGAACCTTTGAAACTTTGAACCTTTGAACCTTTGAACCTTTGAACCTTTGAACCTTTGAATCCTTGAAACCTTTGAACCTTTGAACCTTTGAACCTTTGAACCTTTGAACCCTTGAACCTTTGAACCCTTGAACCTTTGAACCTTTGAACCTTTGAACCCTTGAACCCTTGAAACTTTGAACCTTTGAAAATATGAACCTTTGAACCTTTGAACCCTTGAACCCTTGAACCTTTGAACCTTTGAACCCTTGAACCTTTGAACCTTTGAACCTTTGAAACTTTGAACCCTTGAACCTTTGAACCTTTGAACCTTTGAACCTTTGAACCTTTGAACCTTTGAACCTTTGAATCCTTGAAACTTTGAACCTTTGAACCTTTGAACCTTTGAACCTTTGAACCTTTGAACCTTTGAACCCTTGAACGTTTGAACCTTTGAGCCTTTGAACCTTTGAACCCTTGAACCTTTGAACCTTTGAAACTTTGAACCTTTGAACCTTTGAACCCTTGAACCTTTGAACCTTTGAACCTTTGAACCTTTGAACCTTTGAACCTTTGAACCTTTGAACCTTTGAACCTTTGAACCTTTGAAACTTTGAACCTTTGAACCCTTGAACCTTTGAACCTTTGAACCTTTGAACCCTTGAACCTTTGAACCTTTGAACCTTTGAACCTTTGAACCTTTGAACCTTTGAACCTTTGAACCTTTGAACCTTTGAACCTTTGAACCCTTGAACCTTTGAACCTTTGAACCTTTGAACCTTTGAAACTTTGAACCTTTGAACCTTTGAACCTTTGAACCTTTGAACCCTTGAACTTTTGAACCTTTGAACCTTTGAACCTTTGAACCTTTGAACCCTTGAACCTTTGAACCTTTGAACCTTTGAACCTTTGAACCCTTGAACCTTTGAACCTTTGAACCTTTGAACCTTTGAACCTTTGAACCTTTGAACCTTTGAACCTTTGAACCTTTGAACCTTTGAATATTTGAACCCTTGAACCTTTGAACCTTTGAACCTTTGAACCTTTGAACCTTTGAACCTTTGAACCTTTGAACCTTTGAACCTTTGAACCTTTGAACCTTTGAACCTTTGAACCTTTGAACCTTTGAACCTTTGAATATTTGAACCCTTGAACCTTTGAACCTTTGAACCTTTGAACCTTTGAACCTTTGAACCTTTGAACCTTTGAACCTTTGAACCTTTGAACCCTTGAACCCTTGAACCTTTGAACCTTTGAACCTTTGAACCTTTGAACCCTTGAACCTTTGAACCTTTGAACCTTTGAACCCTTGAACCTTTGAACCTTTGAACCTTTGAACCTTTGAACCCTTGAACCTTTGAACCCTTGAACCTTTGAACCTTTGAACCTTTGAATATTTGAACCCTTGAACCTTTGAACCTTTGAACCTTTGAACCTTTGAACCTTTGAACCTTTGAACCTTTGAACCTTTGAACCCTTGAACCTTTGAACCTTTGAACCCTTGAACCCTTGAAACTTTGAACCTTTGAACCTTTGAACCTTTGAACCCTTGAACCTTTGAACCCTTGAACCTTTGAACCTTTGGACCTTTGAACCTTTGAACCCTTGAACCTTTGAACCTTTGAACCCTTGAACCCTTGAAACTTTGAACCCTTGAAACTTTGAACCTTTGAACCTTTGAACCCTTGAACCTTTGAACCTTTGAACCTTTGAACCTTTGAACCCTTGAACCTTTGAACCTTTGAACCTTTGAACCCTTGAACCTTTGAACCTTTGAACCTTTGAACCTTTGAACCCTTGAACCTTTGAACCCTTGAACCTTTGAACCTTTGAACCTTTGAACCTTTGAACCTTTGAAACTTTGAACCTTTGAACCCTTGAACCTTTGAACCTTTGAACCTTTGAACCTTTGAACCTTTGAACCCTTGAACCCTTGAAACTTTGAACCTTTGAACCTTTGAACCTTTGAACCTTTGAACCTTTGAACCTTTGAACCTTTGAACCCTTGAACCTTTGACCCTTTGAACCTTTGAACCTTTGAACCCTTGAACCTTTGAACCTTTGAACCCTTGAACTTTTGAACCTTTGAACCTTTGAACCTTTGAACCTTTGAACCCTTGAACCATTGAAACTTTGAACCTTTGAACCTATGAACCTTTGAACCTTTGAACCTTTGAACCTTTGAACCTTTGAACCCTTGAACCTTTGAACCTTTGAACCTTTGAACCTTTGAACCTTTGAACCTTTGAACCTTTGAACCTTTGAACCTTTGAACCTTTGAACCTTTGAACCCTTGAACCTTTGAACCTTTGAACCTTTGAACCTTTGAAACTTTGAACCTTTGAACCTTTGAACCTTTGAACCTTTGAACCCTTGAACCTTTGAACCTTTGAACCTTTGAACCTTTGAACCTTTGAACCTTTGAACCTTTGAACCTTTGAACCCTTGAACCCTTGAATCTTTGAACCTTTGAACCTTTGAACCTTTGAACCTTTGAATCCTTGAACCTTTGAACCTTTGAACCTTTGAACCTTTGAACCTTTGAACCTTTGAACCTTTGAACCTTTGAACCTTTGAACCCTTGAACCCTTGAAACTTTGAACCTTTGAACCTTTGAACCTTTGAACCCTTGAACCTTTGAACCCTTGAACCCTTGAAACTTTGAACCTTTTAACCTTTGAACCTTTGAACCTTTGAACCTTTGAACCTTTGAACCTTTGAACCTTTGAACCTTTGAACCTTTGAACCTTTGAACCTTTGAACCTTTGAACCTTTGAACCTTTGAACCTTTGAACCTTTGAACCTTTGAACCTTTGAACCTTTGAACCTTTGAACCTTTGAACCTTTGAACCCTTGAACCTTTGAACCTTTGAACCCTTGAACCCTTGAAACTTTGAACCTTTGAACCTTTGAACCTTTGAACCCTTGAACCTTTGAACCTTTGAACGTTTGAACCTTTGAACCCTTGAACCCTTGAAACTTTGAACCTTTGAACCTTTGAACCTTTGAACCTTTGAACCTTTGAACCTTTGAACCTTTGAACCTTTGAACCTTTGAACCATTGAAAATTTGAACCTTTGAACCTTTGAACCTCTGAACCTTTGAACCCTTGAACCTTTGAACCTTTGAACCTTTGAACCTTTGAACCTTTGAACCTTTGAACCTTTGAACCTTTGAACCTTTGAACCTTTGAACCTTTGAACCTTTGAACCTTTGAACCTTTGAACCTTTGAACCTTTGAACCTTTGAACCTTTGAACCTTTGAACCTTTGAACCTTTGAACCTTTGAACCATTGAAAATTTGAACCTTTGAACCTTTGAACCTTTGAACCTTTGAACCCTTGAACCTTTGAACCCTTGAACCTTTGAACCTTTGAACCTTTGAACCTTTGAAACTTTGAACCTTTGAACCTATGAACCTTTGAACCTTTGAACCTTTGAACCTTTGAACCCTTGAACCCTTGAACCTTTGAACCTTTGAACCCTTGAACCTTTGAACCTTTGAACCTTTGAACCTTTGAACCTTTGAACCCTTGAACGTTTGAACCTTTGAACCTTTGAACCTTTGAGCCTTTGAAATTTTGAACCCTTGAACCTTTGAACCTTTGAAGCTTTGAACCTTTGAACCTTTGAACCTTTGAACCTTTGAACCCTTGAAACTTTGAACCTTTGAACCTTTGAACCTTTGAACCCTTGAACCTTTGAACCTTTGAACCTTTGAGCCTTTGAACCTTTGAACCCTTGAACCTCTGAACCTTTGAACCTATGAACCTTTGAACCTTTGAACCTTTGAACCCTTGAACCTTTGAACCTTTGAACCCTTGAACCTCAGAACCTTTGAACCTTTGAACCTTTGAACCCTTGAACGTTTGAAAATTTGAACCTTTGAACCTTTGAACCCTTGAACCTTTGAACCTTTGAACCTTTGAACCCTTGAACCCTTGAACCTTTGAACCTTTGAACCCTTGAACCTTTGAACCTTTGAACCTTTGAACCTTTGAACCTTTGAACCTTTGAACCTTTGAACCCTTGAACCCTTGAAACTTTGAACCTTTGAAACTTTGAACCTTTGAACCCTTGAACCTTTGAACCTTTGAGCCTTTGAACCTTTGAACCTGTGAACCCTTGAACCCTTGAACCTTTGAACCTTTGAACCCTTGAACCTTTGAACCTTTGAACCTTTGAAACTTTTAACCCTTGAACCTTTGAACCTTTGAACCTTTGAACCTTTGAACCTTTGAACCTTTGAGCCTTTGAACCTTTGAACCCTTGAACCTTTGAACCTTTGAACCTATGAACCTTTGAACGTTTGAACCTTTGAACCTTTGAACCTTTGAACCTTTGAACCTTTGAACCTTTGAATCCTTGAAACCTTTGAACCTTTGAACCTTTGAACCTTTGAACCTTTGAACCCTTGAACCTTTGAACCCTTGAACCTTTGAACCTTTGAACCTTTGAACCCTTGAACCCTTGAAACTTTGAACCTTTGAAAATATGAACCTTTGAACCTTTGAACCCTTGAACCCTTGAACCTTTGAACCTTTGAACCCTTGAACCTTTGAACCTTTGAACCTTTGAAACTTTGAACCCTTGAACCTTTGAACCTTTGAACCTTTGAACCTTTGAACCTTTGAACCTTTGAATCCTTGAAACTTTGAACCTTTGAACCTTTGAACCTTTGAACCTTTGAACCTTTGAACCTTTGAACCCTTGAACGTTTGAACCTTTGAACCTTTGAACCTTTGAACCCTTGAACCTTTGAACCTTTGAAACTTTGAACCTTTGAACCTTTGAACCCTTGAACCTTTGAACCTTTGAACCTTTGAACCTTTGAACCTTTGAACCTTTGAACCTTTGAACCTTTGAACCTTTGAACCTTTGAACCTTTGAAACTTTGAACCTTTGAACCCTTGAACCTTTGAACCTTTGAACCCTTGAACCCTTGAAACTTTGAACCTTTGAACCTTTGAACCTTTGAACCCTTGAACCTTTGAACCTTTGAACGTTTGAACCTTTGAACCCTTGAACCCTTGAAACTTTGAACCTTTGAACCTTTGAACCTTTGAACCTTTGAACCTTTGAACCTTTGAACCTTTGAACCTTTGAACCTTTGAACCTTTGAACCTTTGAACCATTGAAAATTTGAACCTTTGAACCTTTGAACCTCTGAACCTTTGAACCCTTGAACCTTTGAACCTTTGAACCTTTGAACCTTTGAACCTTTGAACCTTTGAACCTTTGAACCTTTGAACCTTTGAACCTTTGAACCTTTGAACCTTTGAACCTTTGAACCTTTGAACCTTTGAACCTTTGAACCTTTGAACCTTTGAACCTTTGAACCTTTGAACCTTTGAACCTTTGAACCTTTGAACCTTTGAACCTTTGAACCTTTGAAACTTTGAACCTTTGAACCCTTGAACCTTTGAACCTTTGAACCCTTGAACCCTTGAAACTTTGAACCTTTGAACCTTTGAACCTTTGAACCCTTGAACCTTTGAACCTTTGAACGTTTGAACCTTTGAACCCTTGAACCCTTGAAACTTTGAACCTTTGAACCTTTGAACCTTTGAACCTTTGAACCTTTGAACCTTTGAACCTTTGAACCTTTGAACCTTTGAACCTTTGAACCTTTGAACCATTGAAAATTTGAACCTTTGAACCTTTGAACCTCTGAACCTTTGAACCCTTGAACCTTTGAACCTTTGAACCTTTGAAACTTTGAACCTTTGAACCCTTGAACCTTTGAACCTTTGAACCTTTGAACCTTTGAACCTTTGAATCCTTGAAACTTTGAACCTTTGAACCTTTGAACCTTTGAAACTTTGAACCTTTGAACCTTTGAACCTTTGAACCCTTGAACGTTTGAACCTTTGAACCTTTGAACCTTTGAACCCTTGAACCTTTGAACCTTTGAAACTTTGAACCTTTGAACCTTTGAACCTTTGAACCTTTGAACCTTTGAACCTTTGAACCTTTGAACCTTTGAACCTTTGAAACTTTGAACCTTTGAACCCTTGAACCTTTGAACCTTTGAACCCTTGAACCCTTGAAACTTTGAACCTTTGAAAATATGAACCTTTGAACCTTTGAACCCTTGAACCCTTGAACCTTTGAACCTTTGAACCCTTGAACCTTTGAACCTTTGAACCTTTGAAACTTTGAACCCTTGAACCTTTGAACCTTTGAACCTTTGAACCTTTGAACCTTTGAACCTTTGAATCCTTGAAACTTTGAACCTTTGAACCTTTGAACCTTTGAACCTTTGAACCTTTGAACCTTTGAACCCTTGAACGTTTGAACCTTTGAACCTTTGAACCTTTGAACCCTTGAACCTTTGAACCTTTGAAACTTTGAACCTTTGAACCTTTGAACCCTTGAACCTTTGAACCTTTGAACCTTTGAACCTTTGAACCTTTGAACCTTTGAACCTTTGAACCTTTGAACCTTTGAACCTTTGAACCTTTGAAACTTTGAACCTTTGAACCCTTGAACCTTTGAACCTTTGAACCCTTGAACCCTTGAAACTTTGAACCTTTGAACCTTTGAACCTTTGAACCCTTGAACCTTTGAACCTTTGAACGTTTGAACCTTTGAACCCTTGAACCCTTGAAACTTTGAACCTTTGAACCTTTGAACCTTTGAACCTTTGAACCTTTGAACCTTTGAACCTTTGAACCTTTGAACCTTTGAACCTTTGAACCTTTGAACCATTGAAAATTTGAACCTTTGAACCTTTGAACCTCTGAACCTTTGAACCCTTGAACCTTTGAACCTTTGAACCTTTGAAACTTTGAACCTTTGAACCCTTGAACCTTTGAACCTTTGAACCCTTGAACCCTTGAAACTTTGAACCTTTGAACCTTTGAACCTTTGAACCCTTGAACCTTTGAACCTTTGAACGTTTGAACCTTTGAACCCTTGAACCCTTGAAACTTTGAACCTTTGAACCTTTGAACCTTTGAACCTTTGAACCTTTGAACCTTTGAACCTTTGAACCTTTGAACCCTTGAACCCTTGAACCTTTGAACCTTTGAACCTTTGAACCTTTGAACCCTTGAACCTTTGAACCTTTGAACCTTTGAACCCTTGAACCTTTGAACCTTTGAACCTTTGAACCTTTGAACCCTTGAACCTTTGAACCCTTGAACCTTTGAACCTTTGAACCTTTGAATATTTGAACCCTTGAACCTTTGAACCTTTGAACCTTTGAACCTTTGAACCTTTGAACCTTTGAACCTTTGAACCTTTGAACCCTTGAACCTTTGAACCTTTGAACCCTTGAACCCTTGAAACTTTGAACCTTTGAACCTTTGAACCTTTGAACCCTTGAACCTTTGAACCCTTGAACCTTTGAACCTTTGGACCTTTGAACCTTTGAACCCTTGAACCTTTGAACCTTTGAACCTTTGAACCCTTGAACCCTTGAAACTTTGAACCCTTGAAACTTTGAACCTTTGAACCTTTGAACCCTTGAACCTTTGAACCTTTGAACCTTTGAACCTTTGAACCCTTGAACCTTTGAACCTTTGAACCTTTGAACCCTTGAACCTTTGAACCTTTGAACCTTTGAACCTTTGAACCCTTGAACCTTTGAACCCTTGAACCTTTGAACCTTTGAACCTTTGAACCTTTGAACCTTTGAAACTTTGAACCTTTGAACCCTTGAACCTTTGAACCTTTGAACCTTTGAACCTTTGAACCTTTGAACCCTTGAACCCTTGAAACTTTGAACCTTTGAACCTTTGAACCTTTGAACCTTTGAACCTTTGAACCTTTGAACCTTTGAACCCTTGAACCTTTGACCCTTTGAACCTTTGAACCTTTGAACCCTTGAACCTTTGAACCTTTGAACCCTTGAACTTTTGAACCTTTGAACCTTTGAACCTTTGAACCTTTGAACCCTTGAACCATTGAAACTTTGAACCTTTGAACCTATGAACCTTTGAACCTTTGAACCTTTGAACCTTTGAACCTTTGAACCCTTGAACCTTTGAACCTTTGAACCTTTGAACCTTTGAACCTTTGAACCTTTGAACCTTTGAACCTTTGAACCTTTGAACCTTTGAACCTTTGAACCCTTGAACCTTTGAACCTTTGAACCTTTGAACCTTTGAAACTTTGAACCTTTGAACCTTTGAACCTTTGAACCTTTGAACCCTTGAACCTTTGAACCTTTGAACCTTTGAACCTTTGAACCTTTGAACCTTTGAACCTTTGAACCTTTGAACCCTTGAACCCTTGAATCTTTGAACCTTTGAACCTTTGAACCTTTGAACCTTTGAATCCTTGAACCTTTGAACCTTTGAACCTTTGAACCTTTGAACCTTTGAACCTTTGAACCTTTGAACCTTTGAACCTTTGAACCCTTGAACCCTTGAAACTTTGAACCTTTGAACCTTTGAACCTTTGAACCCTTGAACCTTTGAACCCTTGAACCCTTGAAACTTTGAACCTTTTAACCTTTGAACCTTTGAACCTTTGAACCTTTGAACCTTTGAACCTTTGAACCTTTGAACCTTTGAACCTTTGAACCTTTGAACCTTTGAACCTTTGAACCTTTGAACCTTTGAACCTTTGAACCTTTGAACCTTTGAACCTTTGAACCTTTGAACCTTTGAACCTTTGAACCCTTGAACCTTTGAACCTTTGAACCCTTGAACCCTTGAAACTTTGAACCTTTGAACCTTTGAACCTTTGAACCCTTGAACCTTTGAACCTTTGAACGTTTGAACCTTTGAACCCTTGAACCCTTGAAACTTTGAACCTTTGAACCTTTGAACCTTTGAACCTTTGAACCTTTGAACCTTTGAACCTTTGAACCTTTGAACCTTTGAACCATTGAAAATTTGAACCTTTGAACCTTTGAACCTCTGAACCTTTGAACCCTTGAACCTTTGAACCTTTGAACCTTTGAACCTTTGAACCTTTGAACCTTTGAACCTTTGAACCTTTGAACCTTTGAACCTTTGAACCTTTGAACCTTTGAACCTTTGAACCTTTGAACCTTTGAACCTTTGAACCTTTGAACCTTTGAACCTTTGAACCTTTGAACCTTTGAACCTTTGAACCTTTGAACCATTGAAAATTTGAACCTTTGAACCTTTGAACCTTTGAACCTTTGAACCCTTGAACCTTTGAACCCT